>OX453318.1:3491197-5903169 GCA_949710035.1 Crambus lathoniellus | reverse complement strand
ACGGTAGGTGGCGTGCAGGCTGTTGATAAGGCGGTACGAAGTTCGCCGGATCAGCTAGTCTTTATAAGTAATAGGGCGTTTGTGCACTACAACTGAATTTTACCGATCCGGCGGTCCGTGTTTTTACGGACCGGCGTGGCATGAAAAACACGGATGATTGGCTTGTGCACTTGTCCGGTTTTTTACTGGCCGGGGCAGCGCAGTGATCTCTTTGAAACTACACTCTACGGACGCGTTTTAAACGAGAGGAATAATGAGTTCCTTGGAACGTCGGCAATTGCTTGCGTTAATTTATTTGCGATAACTCCTAAGATATTCATTTAAGTTATATGGTGTAAAAGAGTAAAATAATGTGCATGAAATGCTTAAAGCAACTAAGGTATTTAGATTGATAAGGGGTTAATACTGTATCCGTTTAAATAGCTTTCCAAATTACCGCATTGTTCGTAACCATTTTTTAAGAGATAATAATGGCTATAATATGCTATACTTAAAAGATAGACATATGCTATCGCGGACTTTTTTGTAGATCTACAGAAGAGGAATATCCCAACATGCATTATTTTTTTAAACCTCGAAAGGATTAGGCAGCGTTTTTGCTGAAAGCTCCCGGGCGGCTTGCCGTTTGCCGGCACTTTCGACAATTATCGTTATATTTCAACCAATTTACACAAAACTTTCATAAATTATATATTAAAACCTTGCTGAAGAACCACGCTACCTATTAGTGAAAACCGCATGAAAATCTGTTTCGTAGTTTTAAAGATTTAAGCATATAATATAGGGACAGACAGACGGGAAGCGACTTTGTTTTATACTATGTAGTGATTTATGATTAAAATACAACCATCCGTTTTTTTCCGGACGGTAAAATTCAGTGTAGTGCACAAGCGTACATATGTTTTTCATTGCCGTCATCTCGGAACGGAAAAAACCGGTCCGGAATGGGGAAAAGTAAAATGACGGACGGTAAAATTCAGTGTGGTGCACAAGCGCCCATATGTTTTTCATAGCTGCCATATCGGTCCGGAAAAAAACGGACCGCCGGATCGGTAAAATTCAGTGTAGTGCACAAACGCCCTATAGGTATACTAGCTGTGCCCGCGACTTCGTTCGCGTGGAATAGTGACTTTCGGCAGCATTTTTAATTTTTTTAGCTAGTAAGGTTTTTCGTTTTTTTGTGTAAGTATTTATTTTATATATATTAGTTTAGCGCTATGATACATACTAACACATTAAAAAAATATTTCACATAGCCTTCCGCCCGCGGTTCGCCCGTCTGTACTACACGACGTTATCTCGAGGGAAAGTTATATTTTCCCGGGATATCAATTAGTCTTTGTCACTCTCTAGCTCCTAAAATATCCACATACTAAAAAAACACGCCGATCCGTTGCTCCGTTTTGACGTGAAAGACGGATATACAAACAATACTAACAGTATGCAGAACTTATCACGCTGAACAACTTCTCTTAAGATGCTATCTCATATAGTTTAACCTGGCTGCTAGGGTTCCACATCAGCTGGCCTAGCATGAACGGCTTTTATCATGCGATATGATATAGCACGTCATGCTGTCTTGCTTACCTACCCCACTAAGGTGGAAGCAAGACAGCAAGACGTGCTATATCATATCGCGTGATATAATGATGGTAATGCTAGCGAGGCAGGTGTACCAAGACCTTCAAACTTTGTACGTCAATAGAAAATGCTCATCACAAATGTTGAAATCAATATGTTGAAATCAATATGTTGAAATTAAATACGTTAATAGCAGTAAGGAAGAGATCACGTCAAAGTCTCCACCAACACAAACCAATATAGGTATACCACAAGGTACGATACTAGGCCCACTATTATTTATAATTTATATAAACGACCTACCTTGTGTAACTAGTTACCAATGCAATTTATTCGCCGACGATATATCTGTTGTGATACCAAAAAGTCCGAATATAATGTTTGATGAAACTATTAATGCTACCATAACTCTCATAGCAAAATGGCTGACAGCTAACAATTTAAATATTAATGTAGGTAAAACTAAGTTGATAAGATTCTATAACAGAAAACCTATAGATAATGAAATAAATATTCACATTAACAATGAACCCATAGTGGAGTCGGATGAAGCACTATTTTTGGGCATAGTAATAGATAACCAGTGTTCGTGGAAAAAACATATAAGTAAAATATGCGCAAAAATAAATAGATTCGCCTATGCACTCTGGAGACTAGCGACACTAGTCAACCAAAAAGCAGCTTTAATGGCGTACCATGGGTATGTGGCATCGAACCTTAAATACGGCCTAATTCTTTGGGGAAATTCAACGGCCATTAATAAAGCCTTCATATCTCAAAAACAATGTGTACGAGCCATTTGCAATGCTCCGCCTATGACATCGTGCAAGCAATTGTTTCCAAAATTAAATCTTTTAACCCTCCCTTCCTTATATATTTTTGAATGTTGCATTTTCGTAAAAACCCATCCTCATCTATTTTTACAAAAAGACAATCAAACTATTAGAAGTATTAGGTATCCTGGAAAGTTATTGCTACCCAAAATGCAGACTACTTTATATAAGAATAACTGTTACCCAAGCTGCATACAAATTTATAATAAGTTGCCACATTCCTTGACTGAAGTAAACTTAGTTATATTTCGAAGAAAATTGTTTGACTGGCTTAAAGTGAAGTGTTTCTATTCAGTCAAGGAATATTTTAGTTGCAAAATTGACATTTAATATTACATACATACCTAATAATGACCATTTTCTAAAGACAAATTATATTATTCATAAGCATCAATAATTATGTGAAATTGATTTGTATTTTGATAAATTATAATTGTAAAGTTAAGTTCATTGATTTATATTCATTAAAATATGTCACACGCCCTTAGTTGGCAAAATAGACGCACATTATAAAACTTAACATCTTATCTTATCTCTATTTTGTGAATAAAGACTATTTCATTTCATTTCATTTCATTTCATTTCATTTCATTTCATTTCATTTCATTTCACATCTAACAATTTTCCATAAGACGGTATTTTTATATCTCTCATAGTTTGGCTGGACTGCTATGGTTCCACATCGGCCATTTTGATCTTTTGAATAAATTATAGCCTACCTATAAGTTGGCGACAACTAATAGCTATATAACCTTAGAGTTAAAATCCTTACAGTAGTTTTTGCCTGAAACGTGGACGACAGACAGACAGACAAAAAATTCAAAAACTATATTTTTGGTATATGTTCCGTTTAACAATACCCTTGGTGGTATTTTTTTCTATTTCTTTTCAATGTATACAGCCCCTGTACCGGCAATAAAATATGGATATGGACATGGGCTTCATTTGCTTTTAAGGGCATAATATGGGCTTCAAATGTCAAATGAAGCCCATGTCCATACCCATAGTTTTTTGCCGGTATTCCCCTGAATAGAATCGCATACAGTTTTATAATAAGTATGAATTATTTTATTTATTTACTTAATATACACGGTAATTTTTTTATCACCCCGGATAAAATTAAAAGGATTATGCTGCTCATGAAAACAAAAATTTTTTATTTTGGGACCAACACTAAAATCGCAAAAGAAACAGCTATTCCATACAAAAGTGCAAAAATATTTAATCAAAATGTATGGAACAGCTGATATTTTTTCGCGATTTCAGTGTTGGTTCTATAATAAAAGTTGTTTGTTTTCATGAGTAAAATAATTCCTTAAAATATCCGGGGTGATAAAAAAATACCGTGTATATTACATAAACAGTACCTACGTATTAACACATTAAAAATTTATATCACATAGCCTTCCGCCTGCGGTTTTGCCGCGTGTACTACACGACGTTTTTCCGAGGGAATGTGATATTTTTCCGGTATAAAATTAGCCTATGGGACTCTCTAGCTCCTAAACTATCCACATACTAAAAAAAACAGGTCGATCCGTTGCTCCGTTTTGACGTGAAAGACGGACATACAAACAAACACACTTTCACATTTATAATATAAGTATATATTGTATGTCAAAAGAAAATACTTATCACTCTGAACAACTTCTCTTAAGATGCTGTATTTGTATCTCTTATAGTTAAGCTGGGCTGCAAGGGTTCCAAATCAGGAGTACCAGACCTTCGATATTTTTCCGTCAATAGAAAATGTCCATGACGTTAAACAACTTTTCTTAAGACGCTATGTTTGTATCTCATATAGTTTAATCTGGCTGCTAGGGTTCCACATCAGGTGTACCAGACCTTCAAACTTTGTACGTCAATAAAAGTGCTCATCACGTTTAACAATTTTCCTTAAAACGATATTTTTATATCTCTCATAGTTTGGCTGGACTGCTATGGTTCCACATCAGAAATTGCGATCTTCAAAATAAATTATAGTTATATGTTGGCAAGAACCAATAGCTGTATAACAAAAAAACTTTCATCAAAATCCGTTACTTTTTTGCCGACTTCATCACACGAAAAAATTCATCCCCTGTTTTCACCCTCTTTAGGGTAATTTTTTTTACAAACTTTGAATGTCATATTTATTTATCTAATCAAAAGCCTATAAAATAATTTTGAAGCTAGCTTTAAAAATGACGTAATTTCCATACAAACTTTCATCCCCTATTTCAACCCCTTACAGCCCTTTGTTCACATAAAAAAGTAGCCTATGTCCTTTCTCAGGCTCTAGACTATCTCTGTACCAATTTTTATTCAAATCGGTTCCGTAGTTTAGGCGTGATTGTGTAACACACAGACAGACAGATTCGCATTTTCGCATTTATAATATAAGTAAGGATTAATTAAATACAAGCATCCGTTTTTTTCCGGATCGGTAAAATTCAGTGGTAGTGCACAAACGCCCTAAGTCTATTCCATCCAACAAACAGGGACATTTGTTTCCATACAATATGTTCCCTAACCAAATTAATTGTGTCTCCCGTTCACATTTCTCGCATAAATAACCAAAATTTTAACTCTGTAATTTTATTAAAGCAATTATTTATGGTGTGTCTTTAATTAAAAAGTTAATTTCGCAGACTCCGACCGCTAATAACAGGGTAAAGATTTGACACAATTTCTAAATTATAGATGTCGAATTTGTGGTGAAGTCAAATACCTACTTTAATATTGAGAAGTAAAGTTAATGCGACGACCTGTTTGGCGCAGTGGTAAGAATATCTGCCTTCTGCCACAGGTTGCATGTTTAATCCTCACTAATTTTCTGTAAATGAATTCAAGTTTATGTTTACAAACAAGGTTACATGTTCATTAGAGAGAGAGAGAGAGAAAAACCGTTGTAGGACGGGCCGACTTTTTCTAATACTTCATTTTGAATAATAAAAACTGTGTGCATGAACATGTCTAATTTGTCTTGGGCTGGGTGTTTTCTATTATAAACAAAAAGTATTTAAGTGTAATTGTACATTATCAAGATTCGTTAAAAATTTACATGAGCTTAGATAAATAAATTGGTATGATTGTGATTGAAGTGAACTTAGGTATTTATTATTATGATCGTTTTCTTTCTACGAATTTTAAACTAGAAAAGTCTGGGAGACGTCTACCAGACACTGTGCTTTTTCTAGTATAAAACGTATCAGGAGAGTACCTATTTTCTCTATAAATTACATTATCTTAAAATTTATTTAAAAGCAAACAAAATAAACATATCAGATAACACGTGTACCTAAAAATAAAAACACGTATATGATCCGAATGACATTTTCCACTTCCCTTCATAAAACAGTTTTTAAGATTACTTTATGAAGTTAGTAGTAGTTTATGAAGGAAGTTATCCTAAGTATAGCAATTTTGTTTTACACTTGTTTGCAGAAAAAACGGGCACTTACTCTATTTTTATACAAAAACATGCTCACTTCATTTAAATAAAATTGTTAGTATATTTCTACAATGATTTATCTTTGTCACAAAGACGTCGTGTGGCTTCATTTATTTTTGTTAGTAATAATCCAATTTTGTTTTTCTAAGTACCCTATATCTAATATATAAAATCTTTATCTAATATACAAAAATCTCGTGTAACAGTGTTTGTTATCGAACTCCTCCGAAACGGCTTGACCGATTTTTATGTTTTTTTTTTTATATTTAGTAGGTCTGAAATAGTCGTAACCTATTTTACAAGCTTTTTATTAACTTGCCCTGTTAGTTAGTTAGTTTGTTAGTTAGTGGGGGACAAATTTTGCAAGCTTAATTTGACCCACTTGGAAAGTGTCCGAAGGAGCTGAAATTTTGTATACTGGTTTGGTTCAGATGACAATACAATATTAAAGTACAGTCAGCAAAAAAGCTTGTCATAAAAATGAAATTTTTACTAAAAACTTATTACAAGCTTTTATTTAACTTGCCATGTTAGTTAGTTTGTTAGTTAGTGGGGGACAAATCTTGCAAGCTTAATTTGACCAACTTTCCAGTGTCCGATGGAGCTGAAATTTTGTATTACTATAGGTACAGGTTTGGTTTAGATGACAATACAATATTAAAGTACAGTCAGCAAAAAAGGTTTTTATAAAAATGAAATTTTTACTCAAAATTTTTACAACATTTTATTTAACTTGCCATGTTAGTTAGTTAGTTAGTTAGTGGGGGACAAATCTTGCAAGCTTAATTTAACACACTTCCCAGTGTCTGATGGAGCTGAAGTTTTGTACACAGGTTTGGTTTAGATGACAATACAATATTAAAGTACAGTCAGCAAACAAGCTTGTCATAAAAATGAAATTTTTATTAAACACTTATTTTAAATCCCGAAATTCCACAGGAACAAGGCCCTCGCAGCTAGTAATAGTATACCTAATATATTATTTGTGGAAGCGATTCAAGTGCGCACTCTTAGATAAGCGAGTTGTTAGAACGACTCCGCAGCTCAGTGTTTAGAGCATTAGCCGGGACAGTGAAAGGTTGTGGGTTCGAGTCCCATCGGAGCTAGTTGTGAGACGAGTTCGATTTTTTCTAATACTTTATTTTCAATATTTTCAATAATAAAAATTGCATTGTGAATGTAAAAAAATATTGTAGGAACGAGAATCTAGGACTTCAAATTAGTCCTAGATTCTCGCTCCCACAATTTTTCCAGCAATGGAATAAATGAATTAGTTACCTATGAGAAATAAATCATTTTTTTTAATCATGAGAAATAAACCTATAGAATGGCGAAAGTGTATAGATAATAATGGTACATACTTCGACTGATTGTCGAAGTATGTCGCTTAACTTTTTCCATATAAAACGCTAATTTCATAATGTAAAGGTCTAATATTAAAAGTAGTCATAAAAACATTGAATCTTTCCCATTTTACAGCAAATGTACTATAAAAAATATTCTGGTGAAAATGAATTCGTTAATCGCCACCGTCTGTCACATTTTTTTAGGGTTCCGAAGCAAAATGGCAAAAAGGAACCCTTATGTATACTTTGTCTGTCTGTCACAACTGGATATCTCGAGAACTACTAATGCTATCATCTTAAAATTTGGAATAGTTTTAGATGACGTTTGCCCAACTATTTTGCAATTATGAGAGAAATAAAAATATGAATACTTTTTTTGCAACAGAGACTGAAAGGGGGTCTTAAAAATTCGAAGTGTGGCTACTAGGGCATAATGGGGTATCATATGAAAGAGCGTTGCTTGCACATTCTCAAACTTTTATTTTTAAGCCGCATAATTTTTGAATTTTGATGAAAAATTTAAAAAAAATACCGTCCCCCCCGTTATCTCCGAAGTTCGCATAGACAAAAATATGAAATCAATTTATGTGATAGAAGTTTATGTAAAGATTACAGGACAAATAAAACGATGTCTCTTAATAGTAAACTGTTTCAGAAATCGTCAGGCAAAATTACATTAGTTCCACTATCGGTCAAGAGATGGCACTGCCCTAAAACTGCAATATTTCTACATCGCAAATTTTTGACGAATATAGCCTCGCCGATGACAACATTTTCACGTTTTATTTATTTATTATTTATGATTGTACGGAACCCTTGGTGCGCGAGTCCGACTCGCTCTTGACCGTTTAAAGAGTCTGAGTTCTCATGGTATGATTGATAACTGTACGTTCTAAAAATAGCTGGGCTTATAAGGAATTCTTTCGAACGAGGATTTCACTTCGTATTGTGGCAGATAATTTACTTCTTTAGGTCACATGATTATTTTAATACTACGTTTATTAATGATAGCAAGCAAAATGGGATGTAAAAGTAAGATATTTTTTGACGTGAACGTTACGTCAAACGTTCACGTCAAAAAATATCTTTTTACGTTTAATACGTTTTATACATCGATGATCGCCGGCTGCACGCACAAAAATAGTGTCACGTTCCGCGTGCAAGGGAGAGTGTGGAACAAGAGATAGAGAGGCACGATCGGCCTAAGCACAGCCTTCTCTAGTAGAAGACGATAGAGAAGGCTGTGGCCTAAGCGATCGGCTTGTGACGCATCCATCTCTCTTCCACGCCATCGGCGGATGCGTCCGAGTAGAAGAGAGACAGTGGCATATTATTATCACGTAAAATTATCATCCCTAAACCGACTTTACAGACAACCAATTTATTTTTGTTATTATTAATTATCTCGTCTTATTTGGGAGTCCTCAAAACGTAAAAAGAGGACTGAATACCTAGATACAGTCGAATCAATTGATTCGTGACCAACCATAAGTTCATTTTCTAACAGATATTAAAATTATCCAAAGTCGAAATTCAAAGTTGTTGAGATTGACATTGGACCTTTATAGTTTTGACGCTTTCAAACAAATTTTTAGCAAAATTGGACATCATTCAATTGGTACGACTGTACATAATAAAATTATATTTGACTAAAATTTTTCTCCTCCTAAAAAGGTCTCCTTATTGCACTCACTGCTGGGGCACAAACCTGTTGGACAAACGCAGCTAGAATCAACGGTTTAACGATCCTTCCAAAACACTGATGAGTTCGATATAATGAATTTTTTGGTCACCCATCCCGTGACCGGCCACTACGAAAGTTGCTGACCATCACCGATCGAAGTCCCTTTCTCCTTGTGATTCAGTCAAAACAACGTGCGCCACAAATTAGTCCAGTCCTGCCTCTTTTGGTCCATTACTCATTGGTATAGCAAAGTTTTTGGTATTCGTTTGCAACTTTTACTGTTCCTTTACCTGCGTGGAAGTTGTACGAGTCAAGTTATAGGCTAACAGCGTTTTTACTTTTTAAACGTACCTATGTGAATGTGTACCTCCTAAGTCCCCGCATACTTTACATAGAACAAAATGGCGTTCATAGTTGCGTCCTGCCTGACTACGGCGAAACAAAAACATGTAACATTTTCCTCCTAAGTCTGCGCATACTTTACACAGAACAATATGGCGTCTATAGTTGGGCCCTCACTACTGCGAAACAAAAACATTGACCGGAAATTCTGTATTAAGTGCACATTTTCGTCTAACCTTTGTTCTAATATAAATAAATAAAACTCAGGAGGATAAAAAGTTATGTTACAAATATATACCTACAACATACAACGAAGGCAATCTTACTAATGTTATAAAAGCGATAGTCTGCATGTTTGTTACTCAATCATGGAGAAATGGCTGAACGAATATGGATGAAATTTAGCCCACATATAGATTATGGTCTAGAATCTATATTTTGGTTACTGCTAGGAAGACCGGGAAAATATTTCGTTTCTACGGTAAAACATCTTGTAGTTCACGCGAGTAAAGCGTAAAGCCGCGGTGGAAATCTAGTACCTACATGCATAAACAAATACAAACACAATTAGTAAACAAATGTTGATCACATGACATACTCTTCTGAGAGTATGACATACTGATTATCAAACCAACTGAGTGCGACATATTTATCAACAAACCAAGTGCACGCATGTTGCATTGCAACGCGACAGCAAACTTCGTACAATACAAACCAATAGCATTGATGTGAGGGACAAATTAGTTGCTTGTGCACGTACTTGTGGATCTCTTAAATTAATAAATAAGTCAATATTTTACTCTCCATTTCATAAATATTGTTCCTATAGGGGGTCGAAACCACGACCTCTGTTTGGGTAGTATCAGCTTGTCAAAACACAAGCACTAATCTTTGATGATTGGAAATCAGTAGGTAGTGAAGTTGTTATCACTCTACAGCCACTTAATTATAAAGCACATTTTTATTTACAAGGCGCCGGTAATTATATTTTCAACACACTTAGCTCATAAAGTGAGCCTTATTACATTAGGGCCATAAACCGAACTATAACCCACGCGGGCATAATAATATTACAGTACTAGTTGCGTAATAGAATTATCCCTACAAAGTTAAGTAAGTACCTAACTGCAAATTATATGCGAGTAAACAGAGACTTTTCAATTTAACCGGATAATACAGTATCCCTACAAAGTTAAGTTAGTACCTTACTGCAAGTTATATGCGAGTCAACAGAGCATTTTCAATTTCAGCGGGTAATAGATACAGTACTTTTTTTGTAACAACAAAGAGGTTTTATACGGCTGAAAATCCATTTACGTTTTTAGAATAAATAAATGTGTCCCTAATTAAGACAAAAAACATAATTAAATATATTATTATCAAATTATTTATAATTCACAATAATTTGTTATAAAACATTTGCATTTTATCACTATTATTATATTTAACTAGCTTTCCGCCCGCGGCTTCGCCCGCGTGTACTACACGACATTTTCCTGATGGAATGTAATATTTTACGGGATAAACTATGTCATTCTCCAGCTCCCAATCTACTCCCGTACCAAAAATCACATTGATCCGTTACTCCGTTTTGGACGTAAAAGACGGATAAACAAATAATACCTACTTATTGATTTTCCCGTGGGAATATGATACTATCCTGTGGTAAAAAGTATAAGTAGCTTATTATAATTCTTGCCAGGCTCAAATTATTTACTTAAATAGCAATTTGTGCCCCCAAATTAGCCTGCGCTTAAAGTGATTTTTCCATACAATGAGATTTCTCGCGGTAAAAAGTAAAATATATCCTTTCCAGGGCCTTAAAATGTCTCTATTCTAAATGTCATCCTTCCCATGAACTCAAACTATCGCCTTTAATACCAATTCCATTCTACAGCTTTGCCCGAGTTAAAACTTATTTTACCATGGGAATGAGCCTTATTCCCGCGGTTACAATTTGCCTATGTCCTTCCTAGCATCAGGACATGGGTGTCCCAGTGCTCCTATCAGTAGGAGTAATTAGTAGGAGCACCCGGAAGCACTGTCTCAAACTATCTCCATTCCAAATTTCATCAAAATTGGTTCAGCCGTTTTGACGTGAGCATATACAATTTCGCATTTATAATAATAGTGGGGATAGTAGAAATAGGAATATGAATATGGCCGGCCACGACTACGTCCGCGAGTACTACATCGCAAAATTTTGAGTCAAAAAGTAGGTAGATAGGCATTCTCTAAGGTCTCATCAGTACCATCATCAATCTATTTTAATGTCCTCGCTGCTGGGGCACAGGCCTTCATATAGATGGATAAGAAGAATGGGCCATGAACTTCCACACGGGCCCATTGAAGTTATGGTGTACTAACCAATCCAAATGCAGCCAGAAGCATCGGCTTATCGTGTCTTCCGAAGCACGATATATTTTTTAACAGCAATCCCATGATAGACCATTGCAAAAGTCACATAACCTCATCGATCGTAGGCCGAGCACGCTACCCGTGGTTTAGGCATAAGAAGGTAACGATACCTAGACAAACGGAGCTACTATCGTATGAATAATATTCGGACATTCTCCTACTCTTGAACTACCAAAATGCAAAAAATCAAGTCAATACTTTGCTAAAAAATGTGTAATATTTACTGATTTTCTTGAGTTTTATTCCAATGCATAAAGAATTTTTTGCTTTGCACGAAAATGAGCTGTCATGGGACCCATGCTTCATTATATAAAGTGAACAAAAAAAAACTGTATCCCACGGGAACTGTAATTTTCCCGATCGATTTAGCCGTTTAGTTGTGATTGAGCAATAAACAAAACATCCAAACTCCGTATCTTTAATACCTCCCAACCCACCCTGTATAAACATTAGCCCCCCCCCCCCCCCCCTTTCTACCCTATTAGGGGTTTTTTTATTTTGCCTACGCAGATCATTTTTAATCATAACCTAGTATCCTTCATACCAATTTCCATACTCCTAAGTCCAGAAATGAGGAAGTTTTCGTATAAGCCTTAATCCCCCCTTTCTACCCTATTAAGAGTTTTTTTATAACTTCGCATACGCAGATCATTTTCAATCGTGACCAGTATCCAACATACCAATTTTCATACTTCTAAGTTTAGAAATGAGGAAGTTCCATATAAGCTTAGTCCGCCCGTTTTACCCCATTATCGGGGAGTTTTTTTAACGTCGCTTACGCAGATAATTTTCAATCGTGATCAGTGTTCAACATACCAATTTTCATACTTCTAAGTTCAGAAATGAAGAAGTTCCATATAAACTTTATCTCCCCATTTTACCCTATTAAGGGGGAGTTTTTTTTTTACTTTGCTTACTTAGATCATTTTCGGTTGTAACCAATATCCAACGTACCAATTTTCATCCTTTAAATCCATAAATGAGGAAGTTCCATATAACCTTAACCCCCCATTTTACCCCTTTAGGGGGGGAGTTTCCTAAAATCCGTTCTTAGCGGACGTCTCCTAGGCATAATCTACCTTCCTGCCAAATTACATCGTCGTTGGTCCAGTAGTTTTCGAGATTTCGTGATGAGTGAGTTATGTCCCCTCGATTTTATATATATAGATTATTTTGAAGTAGGCTGTATGGCTGTATGTAATCAATCACCTCACATTTGGCGCGTGCAAAAAAAAAACTTGCGCGCTTTTTCCCTTAGTTAATATTAGGTTAATACAATATGTATGCAATAAATGTTTGTTTTTCCTCGCAAGTGTGTTGAAAAAGTGCGTATGAAACTCGTGAGCAACTTACTCACTAGACACTCGGCTGATTTACGCCCTCGCCTGCGGCTCGGGCTGCAACCCACAGCCTCGTGTATAATGAGCAACCTAAGCTCACTTGTATCATAATATACTATTTCACACTTATGCTCTGAAATGTTAATATTATATTTGAGAAAAGAATGCAGTACGTGGCACTTTTCCGAGGTAAACATTCTAAATTTGAAAATCACTGCAGTAATGAATTTCAGTACTTACTTACTGCACTGATTTTAGTGCAGTAAGTAAGTACTGAAATTCATTACTGCAGTGATCTGCAATGGTACTACCAACTTTTTTTCTTTATTTTTTTCTTTCGTTATTCCTGTGTATAAAAACAGAAAAATCAAAGGGACATTTGCACCATACAGCCACATTATTATTATTATTAAATAGGTAATTATTATATCATAATTAGGTTAACTTTTTTTAAATACGGTGCGCACAGAGTAGGTATATTACTTCGTATTGTACCACAAGCGCTATGTACCCTTAGCACGAACATCAATTGAAAAAACAAAATGAGATTTATCATAGACAAAATATCCTTTACGAGTAATTTTGTATGGGAAATATGTACAGCGCCATCTACCGCCCAGAAGCGGGTATTGAAGTTGCGCATTTTCGTAGCAAGTAGTAAGTTTTAATAGGCTGTATGACCGTTCCACATGGCCTCACAAACCAATATTAAAAAAACGGCGGGAAGGATTTTCAGCGGTTCATTTGATAACAATACAGCTTCTACTGTGTAATAAATTATCAAAATGAGTTCTGCCAATGAAACATATTATATACAGACATTGTATGTACCTACTCCACCAAATTTGAGAGCAGAAGCAAAATTAATAACAGAAAACTTACTGCCAGCAAAATCAAAAGAAAGATATACCTATGAAAACCTACGATCTGATTTGGAAAAGTGAAAAAAAGGCGCATACGTTTTCGGAATCTGTGTTGTTGGCGTATTTTAATGATACATCATTAAAATAATATTATTATGGGCGATTTATACATAAGTGTGCCCGGGAAAACAATCACATTTAAGTACATTTAATAATTGCCCGAACATGTGTGATATAAATTTTAATAAATATTATTTAGTTAAACAGTTTTTTTTATTTCCTCGCATTTCTTGAGAAAAGCACTATACAAGCCTTGTACGGTAAGCAAATTACCTTGCCTCGAATGATTAAAGCCCTCGCCTGCGGCTCGTGCTTCAAACCATCCTCGACAATGTAATTTCTTACTTACCTGTCCTCGGCTGTAATGTACTATTAACTAGCTGACCCGGCAAACGTTGTTTTGCCATATTAATTATTAATTATAGCGGACCCGGTAAACTTCGTATCACCAACATCTATTTTATATAGACAGATGAAAATAAATAATCGCGAAGTTTTATACACTGCCTGCCACAAATGTCACTTATTAAAAAGTAGGTTAATCCAAAGCAACTAAAACGTCAGTGATTACAATTCTCTTTGACATACCTCTTTGAAAGCGGCTATGGAAAAAATGACAGTTTTGTATAGTACGACAGTTTATCGATTTTCTATACAAAATAATAATTTTTATTTTATAATTTTCCGGAATAAAAAGTAGCCTATGTTACTCTCCAGCTCCAAAACTATCCCCATACCGAAAATCGAGTCGATCCGTTACTCCGTTTTGACGTGAAAGACGGACAAACAAACAAACAAACAAACATATATAACAATAAGGAAGGCCAGTGCCACAGCAACGAGGACAGAAAAAAACATTCCTCCCGCTTTCGCTTATAGCATGATCCACAAGCCAAATTCAGGTAAAGAGATTTCAACTTCACGAACAAGTATTCGACGGGAAAAAAAGGAAATTCGTCGCGTTTCCGAAAACGCAAAACAAAGTGCCATACCGATTGTTCGCAGAGTGTTCTTGAGATTTCGTCACAATTGTTTAGTACGATGCGTTTAGTTCAAAAAGTTCATGCCAAAAAGATGACAATTGACGTTAGTTATTTGTTTCTTTCGTCGTTCTACGACAGACAGGGATCTTTTGGCACTTGGATGACATTGACAAGAGCGCTAGTTGACCGATTGACTTGCTAGAGGAGGTTTGCACGAGTTCGTTTCCGATTTCGACTGGTCCATGTCATACTGGACAGACTTTTTTGCATTCACAATGCAATTTTTAATAATGAAAAATTGAAAATCAAGTATTTAGAAAAAAAATCGACCCGTCTTATAACCAGTCCCATCAGAGCTTCGATTTTTTTCTAAATAAGTACCTACTTAATTTCAAGCTTTTCCAAAAAAAGCTTTTAATTTTAAAAATTTACTAATAACGTAGATCTGTATAATAAAATAAAACAACTAAATATTAATGTAAGTATTCATAACATTCCATATTTCACAAATAAACAGTGGTATTTTTTTTAATTACTTAGTTCAGTTGAATTTCGGGAATCAGTGGAAGGTTGTACCTAAGTAGTTAATTTAAATTTCAGTCGCATCTTTCGAATTTCATTATAGATGTCTGAGAATATTTTAAGGACCATCATGAATTCTAAGGTTCTAATTATATATGCAATGAAGTCAGTCCGGTTCCTATTATAGGCCACTTTAAGTGTGTGTTTTTTTTTCTATAAATGTTTCTAATTTTGGAAATGAAATCTTAAAGAAAAAAAACGGCTCCGTAGCTCAGCCGTCAGAGCATTCGCCCAGACAGTGAAAAGTGTCGGGTTTGTTACCCAGGCTATTTGGAGGATTAGAAGTATTATTTTCTCATTTTCATTTTCAAAAAATTGCATTGTGTAAGTTTTTATGCAAAAAAAAATTATTATAATGTTATTGGTAATTACTGTATTCACAATCAATAATAATGTTCATCATTCTCAGCAATTTTGAATATTAGCTAAGCAGTTATTTAAAATACTTATGTAAGTACTTACATTTTTGTCAATCACTTCAAAACTGTTAATTATTATGTAAGTACCTATTGTACAATTATATCGCAAGTTTAGGTAGGTACTTACTGTAATAAAATTAAATGATGAAACAATTCGACATTCACTATCACAGCATTAATGATATTATGATGGGTTTCGCTTTAATACAGAAATCATTATCATTTATTCATTATTATTTATCGATGAAACATCACAAACATCTGTTGTTCAAAATTGTATGTTTTATAAAACATACAATTTTAAACAACAGAGTGACTAAAACCCGATTAGGTTTGTCCAGTCACTGCGTATTCGTCATAATAGATAGTTTACTAAGATATACAACTAATCAGTGTGAAAAAAGTATACAATTTGCTTCATTCTTATGAAATTAAAAAAAAGAAAAAGAAATCATTTTAAAAGAAAAGAAAATATATATATAAAAAAAAATAAAAAAAACCCTTCTTTTTGCACAAGATCTTGTGCTTTTATTTAGTTTCACCTGTCCCGATGGTTGTAATCAAAATGTCTCAATCAAATCTTGCAAGTTTTTGAACTTCCCGGGTATCCGATTTAGCTGAAACTTTGCATACAGGTTTGGTTTGGATGACAGTACAGTATTAAAATACCTCCAACAAAAAAGCTTGCCATAAAATTTATTCTGTAATGTGAGTTTCATGATTTGAATAATATATTTTTTTATATTGTTTAGATATTTATTAAATTTATCTTTCAATCTGAATTCCTTTATAAAAGAGCGTAATGGCAATTTTACAAAAGTGAAGTGAAAAAAATGCAACGATTTGGAGCGACGGCGTCTCTTGACAAGGGAATAAGACTGAAAAATTGGACATGAAGTTTTTTAGAAAAAATCGACCCGTCTCCGCTCCGATCCGATGGGACACGAACCCACGACCTTTCGCTATCCGGGCGACTGCTCTTACCTCTGAGCTAACGGAGTCGTTACGAGAAGCGTCGAATTTATCCAATACTTCTTACGCGCTGTATAGCCAGCGTTAATTTCATCAATGTCATCATTGCTACCCTCACACGCGAAAGAAATACCTTTACAGATATTTGAAAATCGCTACATGAAATTACTATTGCAAGTTATTTAAATGTTTCAATAACAAGGAAATAAAATGTTGAGAGCCGTTGGAATATTGGAAGCTGGTTCCAGGCAACGTACGTCATTGGCACTACACAGAGTGTCATAGGCCACCTCTGGACACGCTATCGTATCATATACGGCAGCGTGGCCGAGCGACATGGAGGAAAATCTCGTATCGCCTCTCGAAGTTAAGACATGTACGTCCAAAATACTGGTCCACGGAATCGTACTATGACCGCTATGATGTTGGCCACAAGTCTCCACAGCGCTTCAGGCTTGCTTATAAGCTACCACACCATCTGGAATCGTTTACGCAAAGTGCGTCTGCATTCCCGAAGGCCGCTGAGGGTCCCACCCACCCATAGCAACCGACAGTCGTAAGGCCCGTTTACAATGAGCTCGTAAACATCGAAATTGGGAGGAAGAAGACTGGCGCTGTATTTGCTTCTCTGATGAATCATGTTCCTGTATGAGGCCGGATAAAAGACGCACTCGAGTTTTGAGGGCTTCTGGACATTAAGAACGCTTGATATTTTGTCAGGAAGTTCATTCACATGGAGGGAGAACAATCATGGTTTGAGCAGGTATTTGGATCAGTGGAAGAACCGATCTCATTTGGATCTGGGACAACCTCAATGCTCAAATCCACGCAGATAGGAATGTTTCAGATGTGATCATCCCCATGCGAGGCCAATTGGGTGATTCGTTTCGAGTTTTCGACTAATGCATGACAATGCACGTCTACATACGGCTAGAGTCGTAACACGCACTCTTGTCGATTCTCATATCAACGTCCTGCCGTGGCCTGCACAATCACCAGACTTCAACCCAATTGAGCAGGCATGGGATATGCTCCAAAGAAGAGCTCTGCCGAGTATGGATGCCGTGCACACCCTACAACAACTTTTTGACTTGTTGGAAAGAACGTGGGCGGCTTTTCCTCAAAGTGATATAAATGAACTGATTTTATGCATTCGTTAGCGTTAAGTCGCTGTGCTTGTGTAACTCGTGTGAACGGTAGAAATACAGAGTATTTATTTTATTTTTACCATACACTTTTAAATAATCATCGTTGTTCTTGCTTTTTTGGTGACGACCTTAACGTAAGCTAATTTTCCCTAATTTATTAATGACAAAAATTGCACTATTTCTTAATTTTTTTAACAATTTGAATTGCTTACTAAAACCACAGATAATATAATACTATTCTAGTACTAAAACATAAAAAATAAAGTGAGCAGCCACTCTGGAAAACAAGATTAGGTACATATTACTAGAAAATATTTTCATAGCTAAAAATGTTGACCCCTAGACACTTTTGATGGGTGTACTTACTTCAGAGAATTTAATGTATGCCCTTTGGTAACCAAAGTCGTCGAACCATTAAATAAAGCATCTGAATTAGAAATACCGATTTTTAATTTATTTATGTAGATTTTACGATAAAAAGTTACTCTAAAGTCGTTTTTTACAAATTAATTCCATTCGCCGGGGCCCTCGGTACCAGACCAAAAGGTCCCAGGAGCCGCACTCTGAAACGCAAATCCGAAACTTCGGATAGCCCCGTCCCTTTCACTCGATTTTGTCACAACTGGGGAGCGAGAGGGACGGGTATAACGAAGTTTCGGGTTAAGCGTTTCAGAGTAGGCCCTCAGGTTAGTACCTATTCAGTTTGATTGGTGGTAGACTCATTCTAAGATAATTATCTGAGTCTGACGCCAAAGCCACGATATTTTTAACATTGTTGTGTTGCTGCAGCTCCTCAGTGGCTCAGAGGATTCACTTAACAACAAGTTATTGATTGATTTATTATCTAATGCAAGATTCTATACTCCCTACAAACTGCCACGCTCTTCGATAGGGATAAAACATAGAATTTAAACAAACACAAAAAGACATGTTCATGCACACAAATCTGACGTCATATCAACAATGTTCCTAGCCGGCAGTTAGAGATAAGAGAGTCAATTAGCCAGTTCCTCAGTGGTTGATGATTATACGGGAGTAGTACGATTCCTTCAGCCTAATCATCACATCATCACTTCGGTTTAAAGAAATTTATTTCTTACTAGCTTTCCGCCCGCGGCTTCGCCCGCGTGGACTACACGACGTTATCGCGCGGGAATGTGATATTTTTTCGCGGTAAAAAGTAGCCTATGTTCCTCTCCAGGCTCGAAAGTATCTGTGTCCCAAATTTCAGTCACATCCGTTCAGCCGTTTTGGCGTGATTGAGTATCCAAACATCTAAACTTCCACATTTATAATATTAGTAGGACAATGAGATAAAAATATATAATAGGGTATTTTACTGTTGTTGAAATGTAGATATTTAATGATGACGTTAAAAAATATTGCAATTAAGAATACCAAATGTGAAAAAATAATTTGAATCTGTTTTATAATAAAAGAATTATAGTCTGTTTGATTTTGACTATAGCTGTCTCTTTCTAAAACGAAATCTTCTATGGCGTGACTATGACGCTACTAACCCACTGACGTCACTAAGATAGCGTCCTGTCCTTGTCTAATTATAAAGTTTGAAGTCCTATATCTTTGAAAATATTCAAGATAATTCAAAATGAAAACTTGTTTTGTGTAAAAATGGAAAATGAAGTATTTAGAAAAAAAATCGACCCGTCTCACAATCAGCTCCGATGGGACTCGAACCCACCTTTCGCTGCTGAGAGCAGTCGCCCGGAAAGCGAAAGGTCGTGGGTTCGAGTCCCATCGGAGCTGATTGTGAGACGGGTCGATTTTTTCTAAATACTTCATTTTCCATTTTTCAGTAATAAAAAATGCATTGTGAATGCAAAAAACTAAAAATTAAAATAACTTGTTTTGTGTAGCTAATATTTCGAAAAACATTTTAAAGAAATAAAAAAAAATCAGTAAAATACCGTATTATAAAAATAAATGTTTTCATTTTTTGCCGCTTCTAAAAGTTTGTGTATACTGCCTATTCATCCAATACGCGCATAACTCGCCACGTGCTCTCTTACGTCATAGTAGGTAGAGCTTCAAATCTGTCTGAAAGTTACGGAGACCTATGAAAACGAATATCTTGGACGTTTTTTTTTTCAATGGAATTCAATTTAATCTAAACTCTATACATACAAATAAATAAAATTGGAATGTCTGTTTGTAATATTAAAATAACTGCTTTTTACTACATGCATGTATATGATTATATATACGGTACATATACCAAAATAACATTTTTTACCATTTTTGTCTGTCTGTCTGTCTGTCTGTTTGTTCCGGCTAATCTCTGAAACGGCTGGACCGATTTTGACGGGACTTTCACTGGCAGGTAGCTGATGTAATAAGGAGTAACTTAGGCTACTTTTTAGATTTACTAAATCTACTAATTGAAGCTTATGCAATCAAAAAGTGTGTAAAATCCCCTGACTGCGCTCGACTGACATGACATGACAAGCATAGCCTGGCAACGTCGTGCGTGCGTGTGTTTGTCCTAACTTCTAGTCTTTTAGATTACTTTTGATCATTTCGTTATTTGCGAGCGCCATCTGTCGCCACTTTAAATCAACTTTTTTTTCTTTATAGCTGTCAGAAAAATCATTCATTGCTGGAAACATCGTTGTAATGGCGTCAGATTTGTGTGACGTCAGATGTTTATTTGTGTTTGCTTAAATTCTAGAGACATGAATAGTCTATAACAAAGTAACTTTACGCCGCCGTCTGTACACTTAGATGTATTTAACTACGCAATTGGGTATTTGACTGTTGTGGAAATGTAGATATTTAATTACCTATGACATTCAGAAATATAACAATATTGAATAACAAATGTGAAAAAAGGAATTCAATCCTTATTATAACAAGCGAATTATAAGCTACATAATTGGGTGTTTGACTATGACTGTTGTTGAAATGTAGATATTTAATTATGACATGCGAAAATAAAACATTATTGAATAACAAATATGAAAAAGAAATTCAATATGTATTATAACAAGCGAATTATGAGCTACTTAATTGTGACTCTAGCTATCTCTTTCTAAAACGAAATTTTCTATGGCGAGAGTATGGCGCTATAGAAATGTGACGTCACGTTTCTATAGCGCTCTCCTTGTTTAACTAGTAAGTTTGGTGCTCTATATCGCTGAAGATATGCAAGATATTTGAAAATAAATATCTATGTTGTGTTGCTATGCTACTAATTAAATGAACATTTTAAGTCAATAAATAAAATTCAGTCAAATACCCAATAGTCACTCTATAGCTATCTCTTTCTAAAACGAAATTTTCTATGGCGAGGCGCTATAGTTGTCTCATTAGAAATTTTGTTGCTCTATATCGCTGAAAATATGCAAGATATTTGAAAATAAATACCTGTGTTGTGTTGCTACTAATTTCAATAAACATTTTAAGTCAATAAAAATATTTCAGTCAAATACCCAAATTGGTGTTGTTTTTATATGCTAAATTATGTTTTTAAGAACAAAAACTACCTACCTATTTAGGTAACTGTAGTTTCTTCATGAAAACTACAGCATATGAGCCAGATAATTGGTGTGATTGTTCCTAAGAAGTTTATCATTATTATTTTATTACTAAGCACTTAACATGTGATGAGTGATGAGGGTTAAATGTACCTTGTTGAAAATAAAAAAAGATCAAGTACTTACAGATTGGTCTGCATACTACCTATATTACTATTGTATTATTATGTACTTATGTCGGTGGAAAATCACCACTTGTGATTGAAAAGTATTTTTAAGAGCTGCCTGCCGGTGAAGGATGTTGAAGGCCTCCTTTTTGTTTCGGCGTCGAGAGGCCGCCTTTACATGTGATTCAAGGCCACTTCACTTCTGAGGCCCAAGTGATGAGAGATTCGAGGTATACAATAATAAAAGAAGCAAATAATAAGGGATTTATGCTAATCGACCGATATGTTGCATTATTGTATTATTTGAAAGAACGCTTAGTGATAGGAAGAAGAAATGATATTTCAAAAGGGCAAAATAACAGCCATATAAATTTTGATAAGAATAATGAAACATTATTAATTACAAAAATTTTGAAATGTCATGGAAAAGGTTATTAATGTTATTATACGTTAATATTGATCTTACTATTGCGCCACACAGGTGTACATTACTGGTTGAAGTGCTGTCGTCGAGAGTACTTTTAGAAAAGTCATTTTTTATTATTATTTCTTCTATAGGTACAGCGTAAAGTCCATACAAACAAAACCACGAGCTAATATAAACTACTTAATACTTACTTAGGTACTTCGATGGCTCAGCGACCCAAAATGAATCTTGGCTTTCGTTGCTAGAGATCGCCACTTGTTTCGATCTTGCGCCTGTTCCGACATATCGGGCACCTGAAGTTCTTAGATATCTGTCGCAACCTCATCGGACTATCAGTAGGACGGGCGTCCCACAGATCGTTTCGTTTCGGTCGTGTTGTCCAGACGGTCATCCGATCTGCGGCTGCACGATCCTCTCCCATTCTCATAAAATAATCTACTTAATAGTACTTACTAATAAAAAACTTATGGGTAAAAGTAGAATGAGAGCCGTTTTATTTCATTGACTAGTGCACGCTGAAATCTAACATGAGCATAGGCCCATAATAATATCAGAAGCATTTACGCTCATTGCTTGTACCATACTTAATGCAGAACGACGTTGGACCCTGTCACAACCAAATATTCGTCGACTAATAGATTTTCGGACTTTGGCTGTGCCTGAAGGAATATAGATTTAGCCGTCATGAAAAATGATTCTGCTTCGGTAAAGAGACAGTGTTTTTTGTTAAAGTTTTTTGCTAGAATTCTACATAGGTTTTTCTGTAACCGGTTTTGAGATGCGTTTATTGAAAGTATACTATGCCAGCGCGTACCCATACTGCATTAGTGCAGTATACTTTCAAGGGCGTGATCAAAATATATGTTTCGAAAATATAGTTACTCGATTATGCGCAATAATCGAGTATATTTAACACCTCGTCGGATAGGAAAGAAATTTTGAAACGAATACTACTTAGGTCAATGAATAAAAGACACGAGAGAGAGCGAGTATGCCTCTGAATCTGAATCGGTAGTCCTGTAGAACACGTGATAGCTTAAATTTCATGGTTATTTTGAAACAAAACTTATGGATTTTTATATGGAAAAAAATCGGCTGTTACATACAAAAGTGCAATGCCGATAGTTTCAAGATGTATGGAATAGCTGATTTTTGAAAAATTTAAAATGAAGTATTTTAGATAAAATCGACGTGTCTCACAACCAGCTCCGATGGGACTCGAACTCACGACCTTTTGCTATCCGGGCGACTGCTCTAACCTCTGACCGTAGCTCAGGCTATGGAGACGTTACGAGAAGCGTCGAATTTATCCAATACTTCTTACGCTCTGTATAGCCAGCGTCGAACAGTCGATTTTTTCTAGAATACTTCATTTTAAATTTTTCAATCACTAAGTAATAAAAATTGCATTGTGAATGCGAAAAAGTAAAAATTTAAATAGATGTTTTTTTTTCGCGGTATCGCACTTGGTCCCATAGTAACAGCACAGTGTAAAGTAAAAGTCGATTGTATTGATGTACTTTCACTCCCTTAAAGTGATGTACTTCTTTAAACAAACACCCTGTATACAACTATCGTGAATTTTTTCACGTATCCAAAAACAACCATTTAATATGGGGAACACTTGACCCTTACAAAATTTTGCACATTAAGGATGCCTCAATCAAAAAACTGTTTTCACAAAGCCGTAATATTTTCGAAATTGCTACCCAATGACCCCGACACTACTGATTTATGTACATTCTCGACAGCACATCAAGTTAAACAGTTGAACTGCGATAAACTGCTTTTATTACGTAGGGCATAAAGGCGGTCTCAAGGTCAACATGTATAGTCTGATGTGCCGCCGTGTGTACATTCAATGCCAAATTACAGCTTTCTAGTACTAAGAGTCTATGAGCTATGCTGGGGACAGACAGACGGACATGGCGAAACTATAAGGGTTCCTTTTCTTGTTGACTACGGAACTTGAAAATGGAGGTAATTATAATTTACCACTGTCTTTATTTTTTTAAGTACCTGCTGGATGAAACGTGAAATCGAAAAGATAGCATCCATGACTGCTTGAACAAATACAAGCTCTATCAAAGATAAAAATGTATGCAGGGTTTGCTGCTTTGATCAAAGGGCTTTGAGCAACGTACTCTTTATTTATTTATTTTATTTAATGGACACCAACAAAACATACACCATTACTAAAAAAAATACAAGTTAAACTTAGCTAAGTGCTGTCTTAAATTATAGGTGGTCACGACATGCAATATTATAAAATAAAAAAATCGGCCAAGTGCGAGTCGGACTCGCTCATGAAGGGCTCCGTACCCACTTAACGTACCGATTACGTACACCTAGCAAAAAGACCACTGTCATTTTTAGCCAGAAAAAAAAACTTTGTTTTTCATAGTATTCGTATGAATGACAAAGTTATATTTGCGGTTTTCGAAAACGTGTTATATCTCAACAACTTGTAAAACCTACTTAGCTGTGATAGTTTTCCTTTTAACTTCGTCATATGTACTACTATTGTGAATTTTTTCACGTATCCAGAAACAACCATTAGACTAGTAGGGGGGGGGGGACACTTGACTCTAACAAAATTTTGCACTTTAAAGCTTAATAATTCACAAACAGATGCCTCAATCAAAAAACTGTGATTAGAAACCCACAAACGTTTTTGAAATTGCTATCCAACGACATCCCACACTATGGGGTAAACAAGAAAAAAAAATTACATACCCACTTCCGTGTAGGGGAGGTAACCTAAAAAAATATTTTTCAAAATTTTACTTTACCACTTTGCTGGCGTGATAAATATGTATATTCATGCCAAATTACAGCTTTCTAGTACTAAGAGTCTATGAGCTAGATTGGGGTCAGACGGACGGACGGACAGACGGACAGACGGACATGGCGAAACTATAAGGGTTCCTGGTTGACTACGGAACCCTAAAAACTTAGAATTTAAAGGGTAGTAATTAACCGATCAACTAAAATACTTTTTTACCAACAAAAATACTAGGAGAGCGGCTCAGTCGCCAATCTAACCTAACCTGAACCTATTTTTCCGCAACCAAACTTACCTACGGCTGGTTACCGAACCGCCAATTAAAATGAAATAACCTAATTTCCAATTTAATCTACAATTAATTGTAGTTTGGGTTTCTGAAAGAAAAATGTGACAGACTGTCAACAGTCTGTCAGTGCCCATACAAATCTAAACCTAATTGTGAGATAATTTTCGTTTCAGAAACCCAAGGTGCTTTTAATTGGGAATTAAATGTGACAGTCTGTTAGCTAATTTTAATTTTGATTGGCTTTTCAGAAACCGGCGGTTAGTATTTTAGTCGGTAAAAGTGAGTAATTTTTAGTCAGTCGGTTAATTTTATTCCGAATTTAAACACTAAATTACAGATAAAAAAATAAAAATTTAGAATAGGTACATACTTACCTACATAATATACATTAAATATAAAACTAATAAGTACCTACTTAAGTAACAAATACATACCTAGGTACAAAACAGCGAAATTTTAAAATGACAAAGACATTCAATGGACAAAGAAGACATAAAAATTTACAGAAACGACCTAGTTTACTAGTTCTAACGTAGGTATTTGTGTTGCGTAAACGTAGGTAACGTAAAAGTAGGTATTTGATATAATTCCCAAACAATGCTTTTCACTGATAATACGACAAAACGACAAAAACACCTTTGGCGTTTCTTTTTCGGTCATTTACTCGAATCCCTATTATGTTGCTCACAATAGGCTTATGGTGGATTCCCCATAAAAAGAAAAAGAAAAAGTAAAAAGATTCTTGTAAGGCTCCTTTTAATGTTATTCTTTTGTATATTCTGTAATTTCATGACCACTTACCTAAGGGCGAAATAATCGTAGAAAGCTGGCTGCCAGTGCTTATCGGAACCTTAGTCGTGACCGTAGTCAGCCCAGGCAGTCTCAATACTTTTTGCCGAACCAGCCCCCCTAGACAAGTGGCTTTCTATTAGCGAATTCGCGAGTCGAATAGAAAGAAAATGTATGGAATTGACATAACTGCTGTCACGTGACATTTCAATCGCTAATGTCAATCTTATACATTTTCTTTATATTCGACTGGCGAATTGGATAATAGAAAGCCACTTGTCTCTTTGATATGATATTGGATTAGATATAGTCCGCGCCACATAACTTGACATTTGTCAGAGGGCGCTGATCGTCGTAGTTGGTCGGAAAAATAAGCATTATTCTCATGACATAATTTTAGTTCCAGATATTGACACACGCCAAGTTATATGGCGCGTACTGTCGAAATCAAATAGCGAGAAACAGAATTTTCGTAAACACATTAAAGAAATGTCTATGCCCAGCGCTATCGCTTTAAATTTCTAACCTATCACGTGTTCTACAGGACTTCCGTGGGGTACATGCTGCCATACTTAACCATCCGCCGGATTCAACCATCCGCCTGCGACATCTATACAAACACAAAAATAATGGAAGGCACGTTTTTTTACGGCGCGGTCACGTAAGGTTGCCTTGTCAAAAGAATCCTTATATTGAACAAGCTTGGACTACACGACGTTATCCCGCGGAAATGTGAAATTTTTCTGGGATAAAAGTAGTCTATGTCACTCTCCAGCTCCCAAACTATCACATACCAAAATTCAAAACAAACAAAAACCCTTTAAATTTGTAATACCTATAAGTGTGGATGGTGTTTAACTTTAAAATAAAAAACGGGAATTCCAGAACAATATCTTTAATGAATCTATTTATCACAATTTTGCGGTCCTAATCGACGACAATAGACGTATTTTTATTTTACTTAAATGTATTCTTAATATCACTTAATAGTTATAATGACTAGTTAATTAACAGTGTATTATTCGAATTAAATGTCTCTTGGTATAAAAAGTTTGCAATAGAAAGAAAACTAAGTTTAATTTGACTTATAAGTATTAAAGCATAATCAAAGCAAAATAAGTAAACTGCATTTTTGCATTAGAAATCACAATACATGACTAGAATAAAATCCAGGCTAAATGTTTATACATTAACGGCCAGAACTAATAACCTATCCACAGATAGGGATAGGTGCGATCCAGATTAGTTGCTAGGCAACACCTAGCAACACCCTGGCAACTGTCGTTAATTCTATGTTAATATCAAGGGTTGCATAGCAACTAATCTGGATCGCACCTATCCTTATCTGTGGATAGATTATTAATTCTGGCCGTAAGATGGTGATTAAGACAAAAATCTTTAAATCCAACAGTCTCTGTTTAAAAGTTTTTTATAGTAAATTAAAATACTATGTTTTTGTAACATTCTATAAATTCTGCATGGGAGCACCTTATGAATCTAATAATACCTACAGTTAGGGTCAAAATGATCTGAACGTTCAAATCTACCAAAAATATCTGAGCATTTATGTCATTATTTTGTTCTCAAACAACAAATGAAAATGCACCTCTATGTCTTGAGATAAGGTTGTTTTTTGTCAAATGTTCAGATATTTGTGGTAGGTTTGAACACTCAGATCATTTTTGTCAACATGGGAACCGTTCTTGATAAATAAGTGCTCGTATAAAATAATAAATACCTATTCGATTGAAAAATAGCTGAATGCCATTACAATATTTTCTGTTTTCTCTATGGTTTAAGATTAATATCATGCAAAGAAACTATCCTGATGACACTTACTTATCGCTTATTCCTCTTACATTTCTTAATAGTAAGCCTCCAAAAAGCAACCCTGAAGTCTGGAGAGTAGAACGCGTAAATGAATGGGTTTATCGCCGAATTGAACCATCCTAGCCACGTCAATATATACATTAGTACAGGGTTCACATAGTGGGAGGGTATGAAAGGAGTTAGCAAGTAATAGAGGAAGAAGGGCAGCCAGCAAGCGACGAAACCCCCTACCACTAAACTCAAGGTTTGAGCTGTTTTCGTTTCTCGCCGCAACGATGACACTCTATTGTTATCCACATGATCCTTCATGGAATGAGTCCGATGTCGAGTTGTGTTCTTATATTTGAAGTTAGCTTTAAATGTGACTTCGTTGTAAAACCTGGATTCTTTCTCCTTGCTTCCTCTGTACAACTTTGATTGTCTGCTTTTTTTCTCGGCTTTGAAACAGCATGGGCATTTATGGTCTGCTTGGGATGAGCATTCGCTATGCTGCGTCGAGTTTTTGGAAGCTTGCTTCGATGCACTTTGCCGAAGCGATAGCTTATCGGAGCCTGAGTCGGATTCGGTGCGGATGCATGATAATTTTCCTCTCTGTAACAACATGAAAAAATAAAAGTTAATGTCATCAAAAGAGATACTGGTGTTTGGAGGCTCCGTGGTATGCGCGTGTAACGCTGCTGAAATCTTTAAGGTTAAAAATAACTATTGAAACGATCGAGCCCGGGATTAGTGTCATGTTGCCAGTTACAATAATCAAGGCTTATGACGGAAATACACGAGGCTAGTTTTTCGAACCTAGTTTAGTAAGCTAGTAACTCTAGATTTGTGTCTGGTAGTAGCTTGAAGATAGTTCTGTTAGAGTTATCAGCTTGCTATGGTTTACCTTCTATCCTGGCTGGCTTAAGAAACTAACCTCGTGTGTTTCCGGTAAATGTAAGATACAGATTTTTTTGTGTAGGCAAGCAAGCGTTTGGCCACTGCATGAAGCTCGACTTAATACTGAGGTAGCTGGAGTTCTCACCCTGAATAAAAAAGTGAACACCAGCAAATTTGACATTTAGTATGTAGTGGCTGTCAATTGTCTCATATGACCATACGTATTTTTTTAAAGTGTAGGTGAGACGGAAGACAGCCACTGTGTAATTTGTGGTCACAAAAAATTGTTCGTACTGCACTCTCCGCAGTTACCTCAGTATTAAGTCGAGCTGCCCATGAAGCTGTCCCACTGTCTCGGCTGATGGTGAAAGTCCTCTACAATGGCAATAAAACTTAGCAAACGTTGTCATTTTGCAACAGTTTAGCCAATGTTTCTAGGCAACTAGGCTTTTAGTATGCTTATCCTATCTTAAATGAAGATAGATTTTTAAGCACAGCTTAAAGAGGAGGGGTTGTGACATTTGAGCACAATGATATAGGTACCTACCTGTATTATTTGTTACTGACATAAAGAACCTAATATGTTTTCATAGTAAAAAATGAAATATAATGTAGCTTACTTCCGCAAAAAAACACAGCACCGCCCGCCCGCCCGCAATAAATTATGCACACCACGAAAATACCAGTGCACAATACCTGCATTTAGCAAGACAGCAATACACCTTGCACCTTCACCGATTAGACTACTCTACACGTGTTTCGCATCTTGCATGCTGTGTTTTTAGCGGAAGTAAGCTACATATATTTCGTTTTTCACAATGGTTAGGGACTTCCGCCAAGTGACGTCTGATTCAATCAAATAATATGTTTTCATCCATTCTTGTCGGCAATTACTTATTATCGAAGCTCGCTCTGAATACACTAATCAGTTCGGACCAAATATAAATTACTTATACTTACGTAAACAAACAAATAAATAAGTGTTTGGAGAGGAACAACAGTAGAATCAACATTAATCATAAAGACAAGAACATTATAGTATAGTACCTAAATCCCTATTTGGAGAATACCGAATGTCATGTACGAAATTATAATGTGTGCCAATCAATATACAGGGTGGAAAAAAATCACCGGCTAAAATTTATTAGAAAAACAACATTCTGTAGCTTTATTGCACCAATTTTTTTTTTATTTTTATTTACAACGGGGTAGCACTTAGCCTTCATCACACCTGATGTTAAGTGGTGATAAGGCTGAAGGTGGAAGCGCACTACTCCCGGAATCCTCAATCACTGAGGAACTGGCTATCTTATCTCTAACTGCCGGAACACAATAATGCTGAAAACACCATTGTTATGGCGTCAGACTTAGATAAGACGGTGGTAGCTAGCCAGGCGGACTAAGAACAAGTCCTACCACCAACCAAACCAAATACAATATGTACCCCCACTGGGAATCGAACCCGGGACCTCTGGGTCTGAAATCGGTGGTGTGAACCACTAGACCACAGAGGCGGTTAAAGTTGATGAGGTCAATCAAAGATTCGGTTTCGAGTCGAGTCGATGTTGTACTTTTTATGGGAAAGATATTTGGGGATTATACGGGGTATAATCTTAAAGTAATAATATGAATATATACTTTAAGTGTAATAATTTTGATGAATGGATTTTTCAGCCCGTGATCATTGAGGTTAAGCAACTTTCGAAATGGTCGGTCACGGGATGGGTGATCTAAAACATACTATCTCGAGCTCCTCCGTCGCGTCGGTGCAACGGAAGGCACGTTACGGAGTACAGTGAGTAAAATGTGGTAGGTATGACAGAAAAAAAAACCGGCCAAGTGCCAGTCGGGCTCGCGCACGAACGGTTCCGTACCATAAAAAAAATCACGTTTGTTGTATGGGAGCCTCTCTTAATTTATTTTATTTTAATTTAACTATTAATTTTTGAAGTAAATATGTATACTTACAACTAAATATTTATTGAATATAACGCTCTGTTGACGTTATAATTTCGAGCAAAAAACGGCAAAAATATCACGTTTGTTGTATAGAAGCCTCCTTCGATCATATGAAGCCTCCCATAAATATTTATTTTATTTTATTTTAATCATTTATTTTTGAAGTGATCATACAACTAAATATTCTGTAAATATTTCAAGCGTCTACCTGTTGCCGTTATTAAAATCGAGCAAAAAAACGTCAAACCGCCCCCCTTAAATATTTATTTTAGTATTTCTTGTTATAGCGGCAACAGAAATACATCATCTGTGAAAATTTCAACTGTCTAGCTATCACGGTTTATGATATACAACCTGGTGACAGACAGGAGTCTTAGTAATAGGGTCCCGTTTTTACCCCTTAGGTACGCAACCCTAAAAAGAACTAGGCAGAGTCTACAAATATTATTCTGTGGCAGAGTTAAGTGTGCAGTTTCTTTACTTACTTATATTAAAATACCTAATATAATAATCCCTACTAAGTAATATTTTTATGGATTTAAAGAAAAGATTTTTATTTCTAACGAATAAACTCAAAAACTACTAAACCGATTTTGAAAATTCTTTCACCAGTAGAAAGCAAGTAACATTATGCTATACCTATTTTATCCAGCTATTCTCACGGGAACGGGAACCACGCGGTTAAAACCGCGGTGAGCTACTAGTGTATTATAATAATAAATACGAACTAAAAGGTGATTCAGCCGATAAAAAATTGGGTCACAATGAAAGAATAAAAGGAAAAATCGTCACCTCAAAAACTACCTATATAAAGTCAACCGTTGTCGGTTTGCTTTGAAAATAATTGTTGGAATTCTCTTAACAACTCTAACAACAGTTCTTTGATATTTTAATTTCCGGTTTAGAATTATGTGTAATTGAACAAGTGATTTTTTATAAAAGAAGTCGTGGGTGACTATAGATTTGAAGTTATGTTACCAACTAGCACAATCGTCACCTACGTTTGAAAGCCATAATGAGTTCACAAAACAGAAAAGGTTGAAATCGAATTGACATAGGTGCAACCTTTTCCTGTATTTGTTTTTACGTTACAACATCGTACAACAGGCTTTTGCAAATAGTGGTAAAGAAAAAGAAACTAATGAAATTAAAATACACTACTATAACAACACAAAATATCTCTAAAATTCACATAATAATCTGATGTTTTACTGTGCTTTTTATGCAATAAGTTTTGAATCAAAATTGTAAAAGCTAATAAAGCATTGAAAGTTCCAAGTTAAATTATATGAAGTACCAAAACTAATACACATACCTATTTATTGTTTTACAAAGTATAATCTGCCTCTTTGCAACAATTTTATCAAAAACTGTCTTTATATTAGCTTCTGTAATAACAGTGACAATAAAAAAAAAACATAATCCATGAAAGATTTACAATTTTCTTGTTCGAGAACTTGTTAGATATTTTGAACATCGAGATATGATTCAATTTGACCATTCCAATCCAACACGGCTATTCTTTTCCACGAAATTGAAATGGATTCCATCAAATCCTTGCTACCGAAAAGATCCGTTCCAAAACTAAAAACAGGGTGGATTTGGCGAAAAACCTTTTGTGCCAAGGCTCCGAATTGCTAAAGTGGAAAGGAAAACTTAGGAAAGAATGTTCGCTGTAAGTTTTATGTATTTTAGTTGAGGCGAAATGATAAATTGCTTATGATAAATTACTTTACTTTTACGTTAAACTGAGAAGCTATTATGGTAACGATGGTTTTAAAACGCTGCTCGAGTCGGGTTTTGTTATGAGTATGTGTCTACTCCTAACAAAACCTGACTGATGATTCGTTTCATTTGTTGAGTAACAATTTTACAAATTAATGACAACATTCACTAAAAAATTAGTTAAAAATTAAATTCAATCTTCGAAATGGACTGAGTGATGATTCGTTCCATTTGTTGAGTAACAATTTTACAAATTAATGACATCATCCACTAAAAAACTGGTAAAAAACTTAAATACAATCTTCGAAATGGACTGACTGATGATTCGTTCCATTTGTTGAGTAACAATTTTACAAATTAATGACATCATTCACTAAAAATTTTTTATTTTTCAATTATTTTTTTTTTATTTTCATTATTAATACATCTCCGTGCAACTCAGCTTAATATTAATATGAGTTAGGAAAACCGACCTTGCTAGACTTGGAAGAGGTGCTGGCGAGCTGATGATGTCTCCTGGCGACCACGCAGGATATCCTCGCGTACACGTACACCATGACTGCCATGGGGAGGAAGAACGAGCCCATGGCTGAGAAGACCACGTAGCCAGCGTTCTGGTTGTAGCGACAGACACCACCTTGGTTGTGGTCTGGTTCATACCTGATGAGAAAAATAACGATAAGGACACCATCACATACATTGTTCAAATAGGGCCCGCTATAGGCCTACTAAAATCAGATTGCTTTACATGATCGTCTGTAATATCAATATTAATGAAACACTGAATTTCAAATTAAGATGCAGCAAACTTCGGGACCATAGTGACTATGTTACTCAAAAACACGATTGCATAAAATTTTCTCGTGAGAAAAAAATAGCGAAGTTGCTTCCAATTCACTATAATTGACACGATAACCTGCTAGTATTCAAGTGATACATTAAAATAAAGCTTGGAACTTTTTAGTATAATTACACTATAGATTATATTTTGTTAAATAACCTTTAAATATCCTTTTAAAAAACAATTTTCTTCAGTTCTTCATCCCAGACCGGCCGAATGAGGCCGGAGCATTATATAGTAAATGCTGCCTTATTATTTATAGAAAAAAGGCAGCATTTGCTTTGCAGTTGGCCGTTGCAGTTATTACTTTTGCAGTTGGCCTAGAGCAGGCCCTTAAGCACTAGTATTATATACATTGGAAACAACGACGGGTTGTATTACCACATACACCCGGACCCGAGGAGATATTGAAAAGTTCGTTTTCAATATTTACCCGACCGGTGATCGAACCCGGAACCTCTAGAGATAGCGGCACCTTGAAAACCGGTGCGTACACCACTCGGCCACGGAGGTCGTCGTCGATATGGTCGTTAAGTGATCTAAGGAGGTTATTTTGCTACAGTTATGCTTCCCAAAGTCTGTTGTCTTGACAAAAATGTTTTTAAAATACCTACACTGTGTTGAAGTCAGAGAGAGGATTGCCAGTTTCTCAGTGGTTGATAGTTCTTAGAATATTGCTTACTTTATTTGATTTGATAAGGCTCCTCAGCTATCGTATTTAAGCTGACGAAACATAAAAACACTAAACATTTACAAGACAGTGGTAGATCGCCAGGCAGAGCCAGACCAGGTTCTATCACCAATAAAACTGAATACAATATTATTTGCATCCTTTATCGTGCACCGTCATTATCACCCTTGATCCGGGTTTTTGGTTTTTTTAATATATCTTAGAAACTATACGTCCTAGCGACATGCTTATTAAATGCAAAATGAAAGGCGATTAAATTTGCTACAAGTTTTATTAAGTTACATTTTCGATATCTTGTATAGTTTTCGAGATATTTGCCCCAAAAAAAAATTTTTTTTTTTTAAATGCACCTTTTGACGATGCACCTGTAGATGGTTTTACTACAGGACCACAGACTCACTTGCTTTTTTATTTATCAGTACCTATACCTATTACCTATGTTAGGTAAAAAAAACCTCGTTGTTTCTTACCATCCCAACATCGGAGGGCAAGTGATAGCCCCAGCAGCGATCCAGACAAAGAAGATCATAGTCAAGGCTAGTTTCTTGGACCTTCTTCTCCTTGAGTAGGTCAGGGGCCTGGTGACGGCGAGGTACCGGTCCACGCTGATGGCGCAGAGTGAGAGGATCGACGCCGTGCAGAGCAGGATGTCCAGGCTGATCCAGATATCACAGAGGATCCAGCCGAGCTCCCATTTACCTGGGAACAATCCATGCTGATATTACAAACAAGCTGTGCTTTGCAGTTTTACCTGCGTTAATTTGAGGAAAAGGAAAATAACTAATAAAAAAGAAATATTTCTTCCCGCAACATCTTCTGTTGGTCGTAGCGTGATGAGCGTAACATATAGCCTTTCCTCGATAAATGGGGGTAGTCCATATACACAAATAAGTAGTAGATTGTACAATGTACAACAAGTGCATAAAATGGGTTTTATCTACGAGTTATACACTCTGCTTTTCATTTCGTTTGTGAGGAAATTAAAATAGTAATACATATTGCAAAAAGGTTTTTTTTTTTATCTCAATGGAAAAATAAAGACTTCCCGCCAATATACTGGCAGCACAGTGACTTAGCATAGATCTTGAAATAATTATTTCTTAGAAAACTCATTAATATTGCTTAGTTTTATTAATTTACTTATATCATGGATTATGTACAAAATTGAAGAAACAGAATGAAATAATAAGTTTATTAAACGAAGTTTAATTGCATATGTTACTGTTTACCTGACGACCTTTGTCTTCAGATTCTGAAACTTAGACGAAGATTTTACTTTACGCACTAGAGCATAAAAAGCGATTTTATGCAGCCTATACCCAACATAAAGACGAACTTTACGAGCATGAGAAGTGAAAAAGAGTTTTTCAATTCGGTCCACTAGTTTCTGAGATTAGCGCATTCAAACAAATAAACAAACAAACAAATTCTTCAGCTGTATAATAATAAATAGTATAGATGTGAAAGTGTTTTTGTTTGTTTGTCCGCGTTTCACGTCAAAACGGAGCAACGGATCGATGTGATTATTAGTATGGGGATAGTTTGGAAGCTGTAGACTGAAATGAGGCTACTTTTTTTTCTATTCCCGAGGGATAACATCGTGTAGTTAACGCGGGAGGTTGGTATAATGATAAGTTAGCTAATTAGGTAAGGTAAGCATGATAAGCCCGCTACTCAAAAAGCTTTCACCACTGGGAAGCTGGCTATCTTATCCCAAACCGCCGAAACACCACAATGGCGACACACTTAGATAAGATAGTGGAAGAATGTGACAATATGTCCCACCATGGCTGGGAAGCCAAACAGTTAGGTATAGTCACTAGATGGGCAAAAAAAGATTTTCTAATTGTTACCAGCCGGGATCAAAACAAGAAACTTCGAGAGATGGCGACACCAAAATATTTGCATACCGCTCTACCACATTTGTAACCATATACCAAAAATCTATACTTACTTACATTATAAAGCTGAAAAGTTTGTTTGTTTGTTTGAAAGCGCTAATCTCAGAAACTACTGGACCGAATAGAAAAATTCTTTTTGTGTTGGATTGTCCATTTCTATAGCCTTCCTCGATAAACGGACTATCGAGGAAGAGACTATATAATAATATAGTAACTAGATAGACTATTCACCACTAAATTTTAATTAAATCTAATTTTAGGGGATGATAGTGTACATCAACACAGCCAAACAGTTAGGTATAGTCACTAGATAGGACCACAGAGATGGGCAAAAAAAGATTTTCTAATTGTTACTAGCCGGGATCAAAACAAGAAACTTCGAGAGATGGCGACACCAAAATATTTGCATACCGCTCTACCACATTTGTAACCATATACCAAAAATCTATACTTACTAACATTATAAAGCTGAAGAGTTTGTTTGTTTGTTTGAACGCGCTAATCTCAGAAACTACTGGACCGAATAGAAAAATTCTTTTTGTGTTGGATTGTCCATTTCTATAGCCTTCCTCGATAAACGGACTATCGAGGAAGAGACTATATAATAATATAGTAACTAGATAGACTATTCACCACTAAATTTTAATTAAATCTAATTTGAGGGGATGATAGTGTACATCAACACAGCCAAACAGTTAGGTATAGTCACTAGATAGGACCACAGAGATGGGCAAAAAAAGATTTTCTAATTGTTACTAGCCGGGATCAAAACAAGAAACTTCGAGAGATGGCAACACCAAAATATTTGCATACCGCTCTACCACATTTGTAACCATATACCAAAAATCTATACTTACTTACATTATAAAGCTGAAGAGTTTGTTTGTTTGTTTGAAAGCGCTAATCTCAGAAACTACTGGACCGAATAGAAAAATTCTTTTTGTGTTGGATTGTCCATTTCTATAGCCTTCCTCGATAAACGGACTATCGAGGAAGAGACTATATAATAATATAGTAACTAGATAGACTATTCACCACTAAATTTTAATTAAATCTAATTTTAGGGGATGATAGTGTACATCAACACGAGAATTTTTTACTGCGGGGCCAACCACGGAATCGTGAAAAAAAATCTGCTGTTTGATACAAAAGTTCAACATCGACTCGACTGAAATTTACAACACTCTACGACTAACAGAAGCGGAGCATTAAGGTGTATCGATGAGCTCAGTGGCGCCGCCAATGGAAATAAATCAATTGCATTTTATTAAAGGCTTGGATTAAAAGTTTCGGTTATTTCGCGCAGGTGAAAGAGTGGAATGCATTTTATAAATATACTTTTGAGAACTCAAACTTACGCAATAAGTCGTGAATCTCAATAGTACCAAAAGTGGCCACATTCGGCAATATCGAGATCCATAACTTGGTGCTAATATTTGAGGCCATGAAAAAACAATTAAAAATTGCAATTTGCTCTTCTATTTGCGCGAAATAACCGAAACTTTTAATCCAAGCCTTTAATAAAATGCAATCGATTTATTTCCATTGGCGGCGCCACTGAGCTCATCGATACACCTTAATTAAAAATGCTGAAAAAACGGGAGATAATATATCTTTAGATAAGGATATATTTAGATAACTCTTTGCTCACAATGCCACAGACAATAATCACTGATATAGGTATTTCTTAAGCCTTAGGCGCTCGATATTGGGCCCGTAAGTTAGGAATAGCCAAAAGTGCATTTAAGAATGTCCTAAGGTTAGTGCAAAGCAATTTTTTGTTAAGAATGTCTTAAGTTAGCTAGGAAAAGACTTAGGCGATTTTTAAGTTTAGTGCAAACGGGTGTTATGTTCTTAAACTATTCAAAGTTTTATTACCCTTGTTTGGCATTTATATTTATTATTTTATTTGCTACGTTTTTGGTTGGTGTGTATTTTAAATAAACTGCCTTTTGGATGTCTATTTCTTAGTTATTGAAAATTATTTACTGCTATGATTACCGGGTTTTTTATTTTGTTTTTAAACTTAAGATTAATTTGTGATGGAAAGTGACTTTACATATTATATTATGTTAAAGTCACTTTTCAATTTGACGACTCTGTATGAAATATGACAGGGAGAAAAAAATAGCCCTTGGCGAGTTTCTTGCCGGTTCTTCTCGTTACAAGGCCTCCCGCCGTAGGATTTGCGAACCGATAGCGTAGCTTCATTGACGTTCACAAGTGCTGTATCAGCCTAAAATGAATAAATGATTTTTGATTTTGATTTTGATTTTTCCTCAAATTAACGCTTGTGAAATTGCGGAGCACAGCTACGAAGTTATGGATAAATGTTATAATGTGATTAACCTCATGCGTTGTCGACTATACAACAGAAGGAAATCAAATATACGAGCTGTAAATCTATACTATCTATACTAATATTTTAAAGAGGAAAGATTTGTATTTTTGTATGTAACGAATAAACTCAAAAAGTACTGGACCGATTTAGAAAATTCTTTCGACCGTTAGAAAGCTACAGTCTTCCCGAGTGACATAGGGCATTTGTGCCCTACACTGAATTTTACCGATCCGGCACGGTCCGTGTTTTTACGGACCGATATGGCAGCTATGAAAAACATATGGACGCTTGTGCACAACACTGAATTTTACCGTCCGTCATTTTACTTTTCCCCATTCCGGGCCGTTTTTTTCCGTTCCAAGATGACGGCAATGAAAAACATATATGCGCTTGTGCACTACACTGAATTTTACCGTCCGGAAAAAAAACGTTTGGTTGTATTTTAATCATATATCACTACATAGTATAAAACAAAGTCGCTTCCCGTCTGTCTGTCCCTATATATGCTTAAATCTTTAAAGCTACGAAACAGATTTTCATGCGGTTTTCACTAATAGGTAGCGTGGTTTTTCAGGAAGGTTTTAATATATAATTTATGAGAGTTTTGTGTAAATTGGTAGAAACAACGATAATTGTCGAAAGTGCCGGCAAACGGCAAGCCGCCTGGGAGCTTTCCGCAAAAACGCTGCCTAATCCTTTCGAGGTTTAAAATAATAATAGATGTTGGGATATTCCTCTTCTATAGATCTACAAAAAAGTCCGCGATAGCATAATTATGTCTATCTTTTAAGGATAGCATATTATAGCCATATTATCTCTTAAAAAATGGTTAAGAACAATGCGGTAATTTGGAAAGCTATTTAAACGGATACAGTATTAACCCTTATCAATTTAAATACGTTAATTGCTTTAAGCATTTCATGCACATTATTTTACTCTTTTACACCATATAATTTAAATGAATATCTTAGGAGTTATCGCAAATAAATTAACGAACGCCAAAATAAATTCAAGAGCCTTTCTTGCGCATTGAAGACCGATTTGGCGCAGGAGTAGGCTACCCACCTTCTGCGCCAGTGGTCTCTCAAAAAAATTAATTGGGGTTGATTTATCGGGGTTGAGTGGTCGGGGTTGAGTAGTCGGGGTTGAATTTTCGGGGTTGAGGTGTCGAGGTTGTGTTGTCAGGGTTGAGTTGTTGGGGTTGAGTTGTCGGGGTTAAGAGTTGTTGGGGATGAGTTATCGAGGTTGAGTTGTTGGGGTTGAGTTGTCGGGGTTGAATTGTCGGGGTTGAGTTGTCGAGGTTGAAATGTCGGGGTTGAATTGTCGGGGTTGAATTGTCGGGGTTGAGTTGTCGGGGTTGCGTTGTCGGGGTTGAGTTTTCGGAGTTGAAGTTGTCGGGGTTGAGCTCTCTTGGGGTTGAATTGTCGTGATACCTATTTTTTGAAACTTCACGGATTCCATTTAAAAAAGATTTAAAAGTGATTAATTTCATCCAAAATATTTTCAAATTCCATATTAATAAGTACAAAAACCAACACTTCGCGCGTTCGTCACGACAAAACTGTATCTCAGGTCACGGTTAGTCGCCACTTGGGAAATGAGCTCTCGAGATGCATCTTGAGAGAGCGCTTAAGTGCCGAGTTGGATATATTAATATGTGCGTTACTCAGTTGAGACGATTTACTCAAGATTATACTCAAGTTTGGTCTATTAATTAGAACAGCATCTCAAGTTCGCTCTCAAGATCGAACTCAGAGTTGAGAACGGTTTATTAATACGGGCCTAAAATGGGCTTAGATAATTGGGTGTTTGACTGTTGTTGAAATGTAGATATTTAATTATGACATGCGAAAATATAACATTATTGAATAACAAATATGAAAAAAGAAATTCAATATGTATTATAACAAGCGAATTATGAGCTACTCAATTGTGACTCTAGCTATCTCTTTCTTAAACGAAATTTTCTATGGCGAGAGTATGGTGCTATAGAAACGTGACGTCACGTTTCTATAGCGCTCTCCTTCTCTGATTAGTAAGTTTGATGAGTAAGTTCTGATTAGTAAGTTCTTCTGATTAGTAAGTTTGATCTATATCGCTGAAAATAATATGCAAGATATTTGAAAATTAATACCTATGTTGTGTTGCTACTAGTTAAATGAACATTCAATTTCAGTCAAATAGGTACCCAATTGGTGTGAATGTAAGAAGTTATTTATTTATTATTATTATTTCTCACCAATAACACGTAATATATCTAGCACCAAAAATATGATTTTAAAAATTTTTGTTTGTCTGTCTGTCTGTTGTCCGTGTTTCACGCAAAAACTGCTAAGCGGATTTTGATGAAACTTTTTTTGTTATATAGCTAGCTGTAGACATTCGATTCGACAGTAGTTAAAAAAATATTTTTTCATCCTGCCTCCATTAATTGTGATTTCGTCACCCTGTCAGGTACCTTTCACTGATAAGAGGATGAACCCAAAATTCTTTCTGTCTTCTACGTCTTCGTACATAAAGCAATAAAGCAAGTAATTGCCGACGTTCCAAGGAACTCATTATTCCTCTCGTTTAAAACGCGTCCGTAGAGTGTAGTTTCAAAGAGATCACTGCGCTGCCCCGGCCAGTAAAAAACCGGACAAGTGCACAAGCCAATCATCCGTGTTTTTCATGCCACGCCGGTCCGTAAAAAAACGGACCGCCGGATCGGTAAAATTCAGTGTAGTGCACAAACGCCCATAAGGCTATATTTTAACCCGATATTCCCACGGGAACGGGTACCACGCGGGTGAAACCGCGGGCGGCCGCTATTTAATATAAAGTTATAATAAAAAATGGTCGCCGTTCAAAACTGAATTTCAGTCGGTGAAAAAGTTTTATACGCAGAACTGCAAATAGTGAAGCGAATTCGTAACATTTTCACGTATGCATATTGAAAAAAAGTTTTTTTGAGGCCCGGAGGCTAACAAGTGAAAATTTTTATTTCGAATATTTTTTTATTTTATTGTAACGTTTGAAATGCCCGACCGTTCGTGAGAGAACAATTTTTTGTGTTGACAGTATGTTGTCATGTTCCTGAAGTAATTCTGGTTAACAGAGTTTTTGGTTAGGTACTGCAAAACAAAGTTCATGCATTATCTTCACTACCGTAAACCAGGGCTATTTTGACTTTGCGTATAACTTTGACAGTTTTTGGGGTTACTTTGACACGACGCGATCTTGGTCGCTTATTGCTCTTTTACGGCTGCAAACGAGGCGCGTGGCAGGTGCGGCAGTGGAGGGGAGGGATCTGCGAGTAAGCGGTTCCATCCAAAGCAAGGTTTCCATCGGAAAATGGACAAAATGCGACACAAATTCTTGACGAAAGTTTTCTTGAGTTTCCTGTGCACAATTTGCAAATGTGACTACCTTCATTATAAACTGATGAGGGATTGGATCTGCTGCGTGACCTCTTTGAAGCAATGTAGGCACAAAAATAGTCATATACCTAAATGCCAACGATGTGAAGATACAGACTGATAATTTTGAGATATTTTTTTGATGTTTAATCATATTTATTTGTCACAAATCAAACTAGCGCCAAAAACACCCCAGCCATGCGCAGAGTTACTTTATTTTTATTATTTCTTTCTATTTATTTATTTCGATCTAATAGTGGCGACAAGTGGATATAACAATAAAAAAAATCTAAAGTGTACTTGTCTCCCCCGGTCGGTGGAGACAAGTGGATGAAAAACTAATATTTTTCTGAAGTGTACTTGTCTCCCCCGGGCGGTGGAGACAAGTCCACAAAAAAGTGGACGTGTCTCTACTGGGGTAGACACCGGGGGAGACAAGTGCACGGACTGAATTGTTCTGATGAGGTACGAAAAGCTTGATTTGCGAACATATTTTTTCTTGTAATGTAGTAGAACCTCCAAAAACATGTCAAAGTAGCCCCGGTTGACGGTACTTCCTCACTGCTGGGAAACAGGCCTTAGCTACGTATCGCACACCTAAATAAAGAGTAGTACAACTCAAACAATTCCTACCATCAACCACCCATAGGTAGGATACCTGCCTTCTGCCCCAGAGGTCTCGCGTTCGATTTCCGAACAAAAATATATTGTGTGCATGAACATGTCTATTGTTTTGTCTTTGTCTGGTTTTTATCTATATGTATAATAGGTACTTATACTTAGTATATACAATTATACATTGTATAATTGTATATACTAAGTAAGTACCTATGTATTTACAAAGAAAGTACTTATATAAGTATATTATTTAACTATCGGTTATATAGTTTCTATTGCGCAGTAACTACTAAAGGTAATCACAACCAAGGTAAGCACTTATTAATATAATTGTGTCGCAGAAAGATAGATAAAGCCCTTATATAGCTATATCCCTAGGGATATAATTATATAATTAAAAACTTTCTAAAATAATTCTAATAATAATATACCGAAAGATAAGAACCTACGAGTTCTGTGGTCTGAAAAAAAGTAATAAATCGCTTTCGTATAACTATCTTACGGTATATAATTATATCCCTAGGGATATAGCTATATATTACGGCCCTAACTATCTTACTGCAAAATAAGCACCAATTTATGACTTCACTTAAAATATCTCATTGGCATTGTTAGGTAATAAAATTTATTTCAACTCATATCTTGGACAAAATCAATTTGTTATTTATATAATAAAATCCATCGAATATCCAATTTCAGATTCACATTTATTGGAATAGATTAAATTAATGTTGGGATCGTTGAGATCTATAAATAAGATTGAAACGGACAATCCTTAATTGAATTTAAGAGTTGAATACATTTCTAACACAACACAGAAATACAGACCTTTGTTTGTGCTTTGTATTGTTTTATTTGAAATTATGAATGATTATTTCGAATGGTTGGAACTTTTTTTCAGTACCTATATAACTTTTTGTTTTTTTAATCTTCACTAATATGTAATTTTTGTCAGTTACAACAAAACACCAAAATGCAGAAACACATGTTTGTGAAGGCTGAAATCAATATCAGGGCTTCTATCAACAACCTATGGTTGATCGAAGTGTCAGGGCGTTTGTGCACTACACTGAATTTTACCGATCCGGAAAAAAACGGATGCTTGTATTTTAATAATTAATTTTTATAAATAATAGAAATTATTTATTTCGTGTAGTTTAGGGTTCGAAACATTGAAACTACACGAAATAAATAAATTCTTACTATTATAAATGATTAAATTATTAAAATACAAGCATCCGTTTTTTTCCGGATCGGTAAAATTCAGTGTAGTGCACAAACGCCCTTAGGGCAAAGAATATATACACTTACGCGCTTAGGGTCCATCTTGAACTTTGCCATAACAAATTTTAAAGCAAAGTCGAATCAAAAGCTGGTATATTTTTTACAAGTTTTATTTAACTTGCAGTGTAGCTAATCTTATGTAGGTATGTGCCTTTTCGGATCAAATCTTGCATGCTGAATTTGACCCACTTCCCAATGTCTGATTGAGCTGAAATTTTGTTTTCAGGTTTAGTTTGGATGACAATTTAAGACAAATTATTTTAATTTTTAGTTTTTTTGCATTCACAATGCAATTTTTATAAATATAAAGTTATAATAAAAAGTGGTCGCCGTTAAAAACTGAACGGCGACGACACCATTCTTGTTGTGAGACGGGTCGATTTTTTCTAAATAATTCATTTTTCAGTAATTTAAGACAATACAATATTAAAGTACAGTCAGCGAAAAAAGCTTGACATAAAATGTTTCTTTACAAACAACTTATTTTAGTCAAGAACGAAAAAATATCTCCAATCGTCAGTTAAGAAACGAGTAGCGAAAATCCGAAATGGTAGCCATATTTTAAAGAGTGTGGTTACAGTGGGCGCCCGATAGAAACATCGCTGTCTGACGATTTATTGCTTTCGGGTTATCTGCTGGCTGACTTATCTTTCACGAGAGTTTAAAAATGAAGGAAAATAATGTAATTCCAACCGAATAAAATCAACCACCAGAGAGAATTCGAAGACAATCAGAGAACCACTTTTTCTCACTTTGTTCGCTTTTGCGAGGGGATAAAAGTCAGAACGAACAAAGTTATTATAATAGATTAGTCACCATCACATACATTGTACCTACCAATACCAAACTAAAGAAGATTGAGCACTAATTAATACTAGTGTACCCAAATATAAAAATGATGTAGAACTAATGTTGTACATCTTATTTATATTTAGGTTCACACTGTGCTGTAAACTACAAACTATCATGAAAAACTGCATTCAAAATCAACATAGATCTTTAATCCGCAAAAAAATGCATTTTGAGCACAATTTATGGAATAGACCCATTTACGGGCAACGCATTCCATTATTGTGTAGCCTGCCTACGTTGACGCACCAAACCATTCAATATTTCCGAATATAAGTAACAACATTGATGTGCCTGATGAGTAGTGTCCGACCGAAGCTTCGGCTTCGGCTTCGGCTTCGGCCACCTTCGGCCAAAAAAACCATCTTCGGCGAAACCTTCGGCTTCGGCCCAAAACCCGGCCGAAGCCGAAGGTTACGCCGAAGGTCCGAGCAACCGTCGGGATTGAACGAACTGTACGAAAGACTGAGAGACAGCGCGACCGACGGACCGGTCGTGTTTGCAGGGGCCGCGGGGAGTCCCCGCGCATTGCGCATGCGCGTCAAGACAAGTTCGTACGTATATTCAAACGGCTGCATTTTGTTTAGTGTTTGTTTTGTTTTGAATTCGTGTTTATCAATTAAATTGTGATACACAGTAATGATTTACAAGAATTACAAGTGAACTCGTGGAAAGGACTTTACTAACGTAAGTATTTGTTTCGTAAATAAGCTTTAATCAATTATATTAAAATTAATTTATTATTAAAATTAATCATCTTTGAATCCACTTCCATATGAGACAGTCAATATAAACCTTCAATATTGAAGTTTCGAAATAATCTTTAACATTAATTGTAGCTTGTAGACAATATTGAACAAAATTACTAAGAGCTTATAAACCTTCGGCTTCGGCTTCGGCTTCGGCCGAAGGTTGTGGGATTGCCGATTAATCGGCTTCGGCTTCGGCTTCGGCCAAAAATAGACCTTCGGTCGGACACTACTGATGAGTGATGTGACTGATGACGCAGTGGTAGTCATGCGTAGGTACTGAGCTAGGATCGCAGGTTCAATCACCATCGGGACTAATATAAAAAAAATATGTTTGCTCCGTATCCCGGTATATGGGTGTGTAATATATGATATAACAACATTTCGTATAATACTCACAAAATAAAACAACACATTACATAAAATAATTTCATTAAGTAACGTTCATTTCGTATAATCAACGAATGATATAAATTCAAAATGTATAATTTTAAACCGTATAATGAACATTTGGTATAAAAACGTTTCATATAATAAACATTTACTATAACATTTACATTGTATAATATTTAAAACACATAATGGTTATATAACATAAAATCATTTCATATAAAGTTCATTTAGTATAATCAACGAATAACTATTTCTGGCGCTTCGCCGGCTGCTACCGCGGCACGCTCGCTTCGCTCGCTCGGCTCGCGCTTTGTTTTGTTCACAGTTCTAACCTAACCTAACCTATCATCAATTATTTTGTAACAATTGATGAAACAAGCGCTTCATCAATTGTTTCACAACGACTTGGCCCCCTGGTGTTAACCACACTAAAGTTTTACTAAAATTTATTTATATTTTAACAGTTTCTAAACTTATTTTAATTTTTAGTTTTTTGCATTCACAATGCAATTTTTATTACTGAAAAATGGAAAATGAAGTATTTAGAAAAAATCGACTCCGTCCCATCGGAGCTGATTGTGAGACGGGTCGATTTTTTCTAAATACTTACTTCATTTTCCATTTTTCAGTTTCTAAACTTAGTCGATATCTTCTGTTAATAATAAATAACTCTGGGTTAAGATTTTAAATTATTTTTATGCATTCACAATGCAATTCTGTAAGTATAGTTTTTTTAATATCACATTTTTCCTATACAACTCTGGGTTATTAAAATTCTGTTTGAATAGCTTTTAACCTGATAAAATAGATTTTTGAGTTACAATGAAAGGCCCGAGGCGCACTCAAGCGAAGGGGGGATAGAATTCTTTAAATAAAGTGCCTAATCCCCACCCCAAATACTTGAAAACTTAAAATGAGATCATTATATAATCCATTTTTGGAAACATCTGCGGGAATTTTTTTCAATTTTATTTTATTATTCTTTCAATCAAATTCAAAGTTATTCGACAACTTTCGAAAAACTAAGTAGGTAACTAATTAAGTTGTTCATTAAACTTAAGTAATAAGGTGGAATATAAATTTAGTTCTAAATAAGTGGCACTTTAACTTTCAATTTTATTGTGTGAAATGACAAAGATGCTATAGAATTGAACTTGAGGTGAATGAGTTGAATATTAAAACAATTTTGATTTGAAAATACTTCAAAGGTGTAATTAATCTCAATCTGAAAATAGAAAGGCTCAAAGAGGATGAAAGATTATTAAAAAATATACAAGTTACTTAATTATTTCGGAAGGTAATCGATCAATCATTTTAGAAATACCTTTCGGACTGTTCGCTTGAAGTAAATTATTTGTTTACTCGCTTAACATTGATTTATATGGACAACTTTGCCTTAAAATATATTTTCCAGTACGAAAATATATTTTCCTTAGAATATGTTTAATTACCGCTTACAAAAATAAAATATTCACGTCCACTAAGAAAACAGACCATGAAATGCTGAGAATCGACTCAATTATTTCGGAAAGTACAGGCAAAGAATACTATAATATTACTAACGGTACAGGTCTGATGAAAGTATGATTTTACAAAAATGATCAAGTAAGTTGAATCTAAATCATATTAAAATTTCGTGTTATTTAACTGAAACCATTTTTTCATACATTGTGCTGCGGGGTACTTAGACAAAAGGACTGCAGGAAGTGACTGCATTTATAAGAATCGTACTCCAGTAAGATAAAAAAACGTACTATTCATAAAAGCCAGCTTTTAATTAACCTACTTTATTACAAGCTTTTAGTTAGTTAAGTAGTTAGTTAGTTAGTTAGTTAGTGGGGACAAATCTTGCAAGCTTGATTTGACCCACTTCTCAGTGTCCGATGGAGCTGAAATTTTGTATATAGGGTTAAGTTTAGATGACATTGCAATCTTTGATCATCAAGTTATTGTTGCCGATGGAGCTGAAATTTTGTATACAGGTTTAGTTTAGATTGATCGAAGATGACAATACAATATTTAAGTACAGTCAGCAAAATAGCTTGTCATGAATTTTTTTCCAAAACTTGTTTTTTGTTTGTAGCGACATTCTTTCTAAATACTTCCTTGCAGTAATATGAACATCTGTGTAGGTATGATTGAAAGCGTTCACAATGTTTTTTTTAACATAAATTATAAACTAGAAAAGAAACCGTGCCCAGAATCCGTCCGAGCTGAGTTCTAATATCTGCCTTTAATGATACTTATCTGAACATCTTTTCTTAAAAAAGATTTACTTTTATTGTATCGTTACCGGAATAAATGGGTTTCTTCCGAAGCCATCTGTAGATTAATAGGATACTAAAAAGAGCGATCTTTCAGGCCCTTAACGTAGGTACCTACCTATTTCCTGAAAGAACATTACCTACATGTCACTTTAAGTCTGCGCCCATGGTGCAGTGGTGCTAATCATGCTCACCGAGCAAAGAGCTCGTGAGTTCGATTCCCACGGACATTTGTTTCTGTGATGAACCTTTGCGTCTGGGTGTTACATCTATTTTATGTAAGTATCTACGACTATAAAATAATATTAATAAATATTGGATACCATCTCACACATTGCTCAGAACCCAAGTAAACGACCGAGACGGCTAAAAACGACCCGAGAAATAATTAAAAATATTGTTTTCAATATTTACCCGACCAGGGATCGAACACGGGATCTCTGATATAGCAGCACGTTGAAAACCAGTGTGTACACTATATACTCGACGAAGATAGTCAAATTGTAATAACATCAAAATTACCGGGATCAGATCCAGAGATCCCGGTTTCGATTTCCAGTGGTGGTACATATTGTATTCGGTTTGTTTGGTTGGTGGTGGGCTTGTTCAAAATCCGCCTGGCTGGCTACCACCATCTTAGTGAAGTTTAACGCCATAAGTTTTCAGTATTGTTGTGTTCCGGCAGTTAGAAATAAGATAGCCAGTTCCTCAGTAATTGAGGATTCCTGTAGTAGTGCGCTTCCACCTTCAGCCTTATTAACACTTAACATCAGGTGTGATGAAGGTTAAGTGCTACCCCGTTGTGGATAATAAAAGTAACACAAGTGCATAATAAAATTATTTTATAATATGCCTAGCGGATCCTCGCGGTTTTACCCGCATGGTACCCGTTGCCGTGGGAATTTCGGGATAAAATATAGCCTATGTCACTCGGGAAGAATGTAGCTTTCTAATGGTCAAATAATTTTCCAAATCAGTCCAGTAGATTCGGAGCCTATTCGATGCAAACAAACAAACAAACAATCAAATCCTTCCTCTTTATAATATTAATATAGATTCATATAAACCTACACTTCTACACGAATATTATAAAGAGATGAAATTTGTTTGGGTGTTTGAGTTAAGTAATCTCGGAAGAAACTGAACAGATTTTTGAAATTCTCTCACCAATAGAAAAACTACATTATTCCTTAGAGACAATGTATATATGATATTTTCTCCCATTATTTCTACCACGGTACCACGCGGGTACCACCGCACGCAGGGGCAGATAATCTATCATAACATGCCTAATCCTCTAACTAGACTGGAAGTAATTTGATGCCTAACTGTAGACTGCAAAACGAGTACCAAATATCGAAGACCAAATAATATAAAAACGCAATAGTTTTATAGTTGACCTAGCTTTTAAACTATTGGATTCGCAAAAGCTCTTGAAAATGTACCGAACGAAATTTTAAACGATTCCAGTAACTTCTTGTTGTCATAAAGTTTTGAACTAACCCGCTTATTCTAGTGTAAGACTTGTCGAGATCGTAACTTCGAGCTACTAGCCGAGTTTGAAGCACATTGGACAATAAACTAGCTAAAACAATACATATTGGTTCACATATTTTACGAATTGAATTATTGCTTACACCTAAGTGGGGTAAGCAAGACAACTTGCTGTACCATATCATATCGCGCGATAAAAGCCGCTCATGCTAGGCCGGCTGTGGGGAAAATATACATTTTACAAATTGAAATACCGAAAAACAGTAACAAAAAAATACAAAATTGGGTAACTTACACTACAAGTACAATCTATGGTTCTTAAAAAATTTATAAATATGAAGATCAAATGGAGAATGTTTGTATGTTTGTACTAGTTTCCGTAACACAGATTCTTGATGAAAACTACTAATGAACTAGATAATTGGTGTGATTGTAAGAAGTTTATATTAATAGGTAGCGCAGGGGTAGGCTACCCACCTTCTGCGCCAGCGGTCTCGGGTTCGATTCCCGAACAAGACAAATATTTGTGTGCATGAACATGTCTATTTGTCTTGGTCTGGGTGTTTACTATGTATATTAAGTATGTATTTACAGCGAAGCGAAGAGTTATTAATCTATGGTATTTACAAACAAAAAGTATTTAAGTATATATTTATCCGTTATCAAGTTTTCTATGATACAGTTTCTTAATGAAATTAAAATGGGCTTAGATAATTGGTGTGAATGTAAGAAGTTATTTATTTATTTATTTATTTATTAACCTATTCTTAAGAAAATTCTTTTGAAATAGCATTAGGTACTCACTAAAAACTAACTACCATTTATCACATAAGTACCTAGTAGAAAAACAACGTATATTTACAGAATATCTTGATTCACATTGAAAGAAGGAAAAAATAACTCCAAGTCACCACAATGGCTTTCATCTGACTAATGTTGGAGAAATTATAAATGACCAAGGATATTCTTGAGAGGTAATTTTTCCTCACGACTACCCGAAATGGATATAGTGGGTCTGTTCAACTTAATATGGTGGGAGGAAAGTCGGAAAAATGATTCATAGTTGCCTTTGTGTAAAGAACAATTGGAGACGTAACATTTCGATTGGTCGTATTTTATGTTTATGTGTTCGGTACTAGGATTTTCGAACGGTCAGGCTGCCTTCAGGTTTTCATTTTGCCAATAAGATTTTGCCAAGATACAGTGATAGCGGATATTAACTTATTCTTTGTTATTACCTTATTAGGTTAATTATTAATTATATTAGTATTATATACTAAGTTAATTATTAGTATATTAGTATCTACACTAGTTTGAACACATAAGTAGGTAATAAATGAATAAGTAATTAAAAAGTAGTGGAACATGCTGTATTTACCTTTAGCTAAGTGTTTGTTGTTTTGTTCAATGTATTGGTGTATACAAACGTTACTAACAAACAAGTGATAGCAAAGTTCGACGAGTTGTGCCTTTCGAGTTTCGGTAGCTTAGTTGGTCAGAGCATCGGGCTGGATCCCCGAGGCGCGCGTACGAAGCCCGCCTGAAAGCTACTCGTGGTTTTTAATCTCTATTATCTTGCATCAATGTAAGGAATGAGATTATTTTACTCATAAAACTACAATCACCGAGAAAAGCCTACGAAAAGATATAATTCTTTAAAGCCGTTCCGTCGTTAAATCCCTTCGTTGTCATAATATTACATCACCAAAAATAGTTAAAAAAAATATACTTAACTCCGAAACTACGAAAAATCGTGGAACATACATTGGCGTTAAATTGATAGGTATGGTACTTAGCTATAACCTCGCACCGGCTCAACACCTTAAAAGAAACAACCTGTATATAATGAAAAAGATACGGCTTCTAATTTAATTGGAATAAGCACAAAAGTAACGCCTACGTTGTTACGAGAATTAAAAATGTAGGCAACTTATAAAGTTTTGTAATTAATGCCGTCTTCACACTAACCACGACCGCAACAGGGTGACAAAAACAGCAACAACTTTTAATAAACCCAGATACGCCTGAAACTATTTTTTCAACACGGACAGTTAGAAGTAGATAGTACTAGATACTACTACTTAGGATTTGTTGAAGTCAATTTCAAAATTGCTTTATTCAATTTAGGTTGAGATTACAACACGTCTTTTCAACGTCAAAGAAGCTACGCCATCGGTTCGCAAATCCTAAGGCTCAGACCTTGCGAGAAGAACCGGCAAGAAACTCGTCAAGGGCAATCTTTTTCTCCCTATTAAATTTCATACAGAGTCGTCAAATTGAAAAATGACCTTCACACATCAGTAACTTCACACACAAGGTTTCATCACAATAGAATACTTAATTTAAGTAGTTATATTTGCTCATAAATATTACCTATATAAGGTGCCCTGTAAAACATAGTGTCTTATATTTTCAATTTTTACAAAAAATTCAGGGTTTAACATACAAGTCATACTAAAGAGATCAGCAAAAAATGGGGTACTCTTTGCAGGTTAGTTTGCGAGATAATATGACAAACAACTAGGTTACCTAATCACAAAAAGCATCACCCCTGAACAGTAGGTACTTTTGCACTAGCGTAGGTACTCTTGCACACATGAGCGGGCGGCGCTTTCAAACACAAGCGAATGCTATGCGTATTCTTAGTAATTCTTATAAATAAATAAATAAATCATTTATTTCAGGCAACACAATGAAATTTTACAAAATCAGGCCCATATAATAAATACCTTACAGACTAACATACATACATTTATATTATACATAATTATACATAATTATGTATAATTATGATAGTGTGAGTGCACATGTAATGTGCCTGTACAGGTTGAGCTTATTTTACAAATCCAATAGCATTATTTTTTTGTTCGAAATATTAAGTTCTAGTAACTAACGTGTAGATTTTTGAAATATTTTTAAAACGTTATCCATATGACTTATATTATGTTCAGCCCTAAATATTTGACACAGGGCACCTTAAATGTATACCTAACGGTATTAATGAAGAGTTTTCAAAAAATAAAAAATCCTCATTATCACCAATATTAAAAAAACTCGTTCGTAAACTTAAATTAAATATAACTTCTAATTGAAATGCAACATTTATGTAAAAGTATCAGATTTCGACATTTGCAGCAAGACTAAAAATAACGTAACGACACTTTTTTGTCGCAGAAACGTAGATAGTGTGACTTAGGTCTTATGGTTGACATTGCCACTTAACCTCTAAGAAGGATCAGACAGATTTCGGTCAATCTATTGTGTTACTCTGCTTTGGAAAGAAAAGACTTTTTAAATCTCTTTTAATCTTTAGGTATCATTAGTACAAAAATGTTAATACAATAGTAATTGATGCGGCGTCTTGGTAGGTGATATTGCAGAAATTGTATTTAAAAATAAACTTACTACTTTATTATTGGTCACAGCCAACGCGTTATTTTAATCAAGTATCCTATCTATTTATTCTCAACAATTTTGTAGCCCACGCTGTGGAGGCATTTCTAGAGCAAAGATTATGACGTGTTGGTATCAAATTAAAATCTCGGTCCGTTTGTTGCCGAAAATAGGGTATTTGACAGTCTGTTGTTAAAATGTAGATATTTAATTATGACATTCAGAAATATAACAAACGTAGTACAACAAACTACGTAGTATTTACTTTCAATTATCTTGAACATTTTCAAAGTTAAAGAGCATCAAACTTTCTAAAATAGACAATAGAACGACGATTGCTTCTGTGACGTCACCTAGTCAGTGGTGTCATAGTCTCACTACCAGAAGATTTAGTTAGAAAGGACAGCTATAGGTAATCAAAATTAAACAGCTCACAATTATTATTTAACAGATTCAAAAAATTTTGGTACCTATTCTTATTTTATATTTAATCTTTCGGCGCCTGAATATTTTATTATGTGTTGCTGTATGCCGTCATAGAATCTATAAATATAAAAATGAATCCCTATTTCCCTTGGTCACGGCATCACGCGTGAACGGCTGGACCGATTTGGCTAATTTTGGTCTTGAATTGTTCGTGGAAGTCCAAGGAAGGTTTTAGCGGTGAGAAAATAGGGGAAGGAGGGGTAAGTAGGGGTAGAGTAGAAGTAGGGTAGGGGTAGAGTAGGGGTAGGGTAAGGTAGGGGTAGAGGTAGGGTAGGGGTAGGGTAGGAGTAGGGTAGGGGTAGGGTAGGCTAGAGTAGGGGTAGGGTAGGGGTAAGGTAGGGGTAGGGTAAGGTAGGAGTAGGGTAGGGGTAGGGTAGGGGTAGGGTAGGGGTAGGGTAGGGGTAGGGGTAGGGGTAGGGGTAGGGGTAGGGGTAGGGTAGGGGTAGGGTAGGGGTAGGGGTAGGGTAGGGGTAGGGTAGGGGTAGGGTAGGGGTAGGGTAGGGGTAGGGTAGGGGTAGAATAGGGGTAGGGGTAGGGTAGAGTAGGGGAAGGGTAGGGTAGGGTAGGGGTAGGTAGGGGGTAGGGTAGGGTAGGGGTGGGGTAGGGTAGAGTGGAGTAGGGGGTAGGGCCACGGGAACGAAGTCGCGCTGGGTCAGCTAGTTTAATTATATAATCAGCTACGAGACAAATCGTACCGTGGTAGAACATAAATCCCTGACTATGCCGACTACGATTATGTCCAATAATTCCGGCGTTATGTCACAGTAGTATATATTATTATATCCAGCTTATATTTAAACTGTGGTTATATGTAGTTGATTGTTTTAAAGCCAGTATCACAGATATATTTTGTATCCTTACTGCAGAACAGACGGAATTATGTCTTTCTTTGTTTGTTTGTACTACTACTAAGTTAAGTACCTTATGTTTCCCATGTCATAGTTTTTCCCATTAAGTGTCTGATCTCTACAAGAGAAAAAAATCTTTCCATGTTCTGTGGTCTGATCTTTGATTTTATCATGTTTTTTCTTTGCTAATGCCTAACATTCAAAATCCGACCTTACCTGTAGTGCCAATAAATATTTTTTTGTATAGGAGGCCCAACAAAATCTACGGATATATTCGTAGTCGGCACCATGCTAAAGATCCGCACTACGAGTTATCTCATAGCTGACACGCAAGTGTGTCAGGGGTTTTTTAAAGTTTTAAATTTAATTTTTTTTAAACTTCTTTAATTAAATATCTCAACAAAAGATAAATAGAAAATGAAGTATTTAGAAAAAATCGACCCGTCTCACAACCAGCTCCGATGGGACTCGAACCCACGTTTATTACGCTGTATAGCGTAATAACGGGGGTAGTAAAGTAATATCTTCACATTGATGAAATTAACGCTGGCTATACAGCGGTAAGAAGTATTTGATAAATTCGACGCTTCTCGTAACGGCTCCGTAGCTCAGTGGTTAGAGCAGTCGCCCGGAAAGCGAAAGGTTCGAGTCCCATCGGAGCTGGTTGTGAGACGGGTCGATTTTTTCTAAATAGGTACTTACTTCATTTTCCATTTTTCAATCATAAAAATTGCATTGTGCATGCAAAAAAGTAAAAAGATAAATAGAATAATTAGATAAGGTTTTTTAGAAACCTTAAAAGTTAAATATAGTCCAAGGATTTGTCTTCCATTGAGCCACCTATATGACAAACAACCTTCCGGAATGTGTCAGGACTTCAGCAGAATAGGTTAATTAAATATTGGTCGATCTAATAGCAGTAACAGACGCTAAGACTGGACAACTAACGAAATCCAACGTACCAAAACGTCATAGAATTTTAACCGCCTCTGTGGTCTAGTGGTTCACACCACCGATTTCAGACCAAGAGGTCCCGGGTTCGATTCCCAGCGGGGGTACATATTGTATTCGGTTTGGTTGGTGGTAGGTTTTGTTTTTAGTCCGCCTGGCTTGCTACTACCATCTTATCTAAGTCTGACGCCATAACAATGATGTTTTCAGCATTATTGTGTTCCGGCAGTTAGAGATAAGATAGCCAGTTCCTCAGTGATTGAGGATGCCGGGAGTAGTGCGCTTCCACCTTCAGCCTCATCACCACTTAACATCAGGTGTGATGAAGGCTTAGTGCTACCCCGTTGTAGATAAAAAAAAACTGATCTCGCTAAAGACGCTGGGTCCATTTTCGCCGTACCAAATCTGATCTCTAGTTGTAGTGTTGCCAACCACAGCCAAATTTTGCTCCCAAATATTCTTTAAAATACAAACGAAACGTTCAAAAATGGACAGTTTCGAACGTTTCGTTCGTTCAGTCCTACCATAAATCCTACGCAAAGACAAGCAATCACTTTGAAGCCCCTAAAAAGCTTCCAAAAGTATTCTGCCCCTGATTTGGAAATCCCTGAAGTTGTAAACACTGCGTAGGTAGTTCAGCCGGAGCTTCCATACGCTCAGGTTTTGTACGCTTCGAAGTTAGTGCGATTCAAACCCGCCCGGACAGCATCATCATCATCATCATCATTTCAGCCGTACGACGCCCACTGCTGGGCATAGGCCTCCCCCAAGGATATCCACAACGATCGGTCCTGCGCTGCCCGCATCCAGCGGCTTCCCGCGACCTTGACCAGATCGTCGGTCCACCTTGTAGGGGGCCTGCCCACGGAACGTCGTCCGGTTCGCGGTCGCCATTCGACAGTTCGCGGTCGCCCGGACAGCATCGGACACGATTAATAATAATAAAGGTCAGATCTTTCGATCATTTAAAGGTCAGATGACTTCGATATGGTTCGAACTCGACCAAATTCGTTGTCCGGTCCGAGCGTCTGTTCCTGCTATAACCGCAGAACCTTTGACGCAGTGACCGTACCTAACTACCTGTGAACTACAAGCGTTTAGGTCAACAACTATAGTTTGATTATAGTGCCTGTTTACTATTGAGTGTGTAAATTGAGGCTTTGAACGAATACTTTCATAGAGTTGTTTGATAAACCGACGACGGTTTTTCAAGGTGCCGCTATCTCTAGAGGTACCGGGTTCGATTCCCAGTCGAGTAAATATTGAAAAGTAACTTTTCAATATTTCCTCGGGTCTGGGTGTATGTGGTTATTATCCGGCGATGTTTCCAATTTCCTTAGTACCTTAGGTAGCTACTAGTTCTCAAGCTAAGTACTATTAGTTTGGTATTGCGTATATACTATTATATATTCTGTGGTATTGCATCAATGTATGCGATGGTGTCCAATACTTATTGGTTATTATACAATGATCTATAGGTTAGTAAAGTTAGGGCGTTTGTGCACTACCACTGAATTTTACCGATCCGGAAAAAAACGGATGCTTGTATTTAATACATTACCAGCATAAATGATTAATTATTAAAATACAATCATCCGTTTTTTTCCGGATCGGTAAAATTCAGTGGTAGTGTACAAACGCCCTTAGTCTGAAAATAATATATTAGGTAGGGCAGAGGTACCCTTTGTGGCCACTTTAAGGATTTTTTTACTTTTAAGCACTTAATACTAAATGGTCTTAGGTATTTAAGACACAAATGATATCTTAAATTATAGATAACTAGCTTTCCGCTCGCGGCTTCGCCCGCGTGAACTACACGATGCTTTCCCGCGGGAACGTGATATTTTTCCGAGATAAAAAGTAGCCTATGTTCCTCTCCACGCTATAAAATATCTGTGTCCCAAATTTCAGCCAAATCTGTTTAGCCGTTTTGGCGTGATTGAGTAACAAACATACAAACATCCAAACATTTAAACTCACATTTATAATATTAGTAGGATTTATCTACCTTTAAAGGTACATTTTTCAAATTTATAAAAGTAAAATAGTTTTTTTATATTACACAACATGTGAGACCAAATGTACCGGTTTTGGCCACTTACTGATAGTTAAACTTTTGTAAGTATTGCGAAAAATCAATCAACATATTCTAATGCGCCAGAAACCAGTTAATTGCAAAACAACAATTTAATTGTAAAAAACAAAGGTTTATAAAGTACTAGCTGTGCCCGCGACTTCGTTCGCGTGGAATAGTGACTTTCGGCAGCATTTTTAGTTTTTTTAGCTAGTAAGGTTTTTCGTTTTTTTGTGTAAGTATTTATTTTATATATATTAGTTTAGCGCTATGATACATACTAACACATTAAAAAAATATTTCACATAGCCTTCCGCCCGCGGTTCGCCCGTCTGTACTACACGACGTTATCTTGAGGGAAAGTTATATTTTCCCGGGATATCAATTAGTCTTTGTCACTCTCTAGCTCCTAAAATATCCACATACTAAAAAAACACGCCGATCCGTTGCTCCGTTTTGACGTGAAAGACGGATATACAAACAATACTAACAGTATGCAGAACTTATCACGCTGAACAACTTCTCTTAAGATGCTATCTCATATAGTTTAACCTGGCTGCTAGGGTTCCACATCAGCTGGCCTAGCATGAACGGCTTTTATCATGCGATATGATATAGCACGTCATGCTGTCTTGCTTACCTACCCCACTAAGGTGGAAGCAAGACAGCAAGACGTGCTATATCATATCGCGTGATATAATGATGGTAATGCTAGCGAGGCAGGTGTACCAAGACCTTCAAACTTTGTACGTCAATAGAAAATGCTCATCACATCTAACAATTTTCCATAAGACGGTATTTTTATATCTCTCATAGTTTGGCTGGACTGCTATGGTTCCACATCGGCCATTTTGATCTTTTGAATAAATTATAGCCTACCTATAAGTTGGCGACAACTAATAGCTATATAACCTTAGAGTTAAAATCCTTACAGTAGTTTTTGCCTGAAACGTGGACGACAGACAGACAGACAAAAAATTCAAAAACTATATTTTTGGTATATGTTCCGTTTAACAATACCCTTGGTGGTATTTTTTTCTATTTCTTTTTTAATGTATACAGCCCCTGTACCGGCAATAAAATATGGATATGGACATGGGCTTCATTTGCTTTTAAGGGCATAATATGGGCTTCAAATGTCAAATGAAGCCCATGTCCATACCCATAATTTTTAGCCGGTAGCCCCCTGAATAGAATCGCATACAGTTTTATAATAAGTATGAATTATTTTATTTATTTACTTAATATACACGGTAATTTTTTTATCACCCCGGATAAAATTAAAAGGATTATGCTGCTCATGAAAACAAACATTTTTTATTATGGGACCAACACTAAAATCGCAAAAGAAACAGCTATTCCATACAAAAGTGCAAAAATATTTAATCAAAATGTATGGAACAGCTGATATTTTTTCGCTTTCAGTGTTGGTTCTATAATAAAAGTTGTTTGTTTTCATGAGTAAAATAATTCCTTAAAATATCCGGGGTGATAAAAAAATACCGTGTATATTACATAAACAGTACCTACGTATTAACACATTAAAAATTTATATCACATAGCCTTCCGCCTGCGGTTTTGCCGCGTGTACTACACGACGTTTTTCCGAGGGAATGTGATATTTTTCCGGTATAAAATTAGCCTATGGGACTCTCTAGCTCCTAAACTATCCACATACTAAAAAAAACAGGTCGATCCGTTGCTCCGTTTTGACGTGAAAGACGGACATACAAACAAACACACTTTCACATTTATAATATAAGTATATATTGTATGTCAAAAGAAAATACTTATCACTCTGAACAACTTCTCTTAAGATGCTGTATTTGTATCTCTTATAGTTAAGCTGGGCTGCAAGGGTTCCAAATCAGGAGTACCAGACCTTCGATATTTTTCCGTCAATAGAAAATGTCCATGACGTTAAACAACTTTTCTTAAGACGCTATGATTGTATCTCATATAGTTTAATCTGGCTGCTAGGGTTCCACATCAGGTGTACCAGACCTTCAAACTTTGTACGTCAATAAAAGTGCTCATCACGTTTAACAATTTTCCTTAAAACGATATTTTTATATCTCTCATAGTTTGGCTGGACTGCTATGGTTCCACATCAGAAATTGCGATCTTCAAAATAAATTATAGTTATATGTTGGCAAGAACCAGCTGTATAACAAAAAAACTTTCATCAAAATCCGTTACTTTTTTGCCGACTTCATCACACGAAAAAATTCATCCCCTGTTTTCACCCTCTTTAGGGTATTTTTTTTTACAAACTTTGAATGTCATATTTATTTATCTAATCAAAAGCCTATAAAATAATTTTGAAGCTAGCTTTAAAAATGACGTAATTTCCATACAAACTTTCATCCCCTATTTCAACCCCTTACAGCCCTTTGTTCACATAAAAAAGTAGCCTATGTCCTTTCTCAGGCTCTAGACTATCTCTGTACCAATTTTTATTCAAATCGGTTCCGTAGTTTAGGCGTGATTGTGTAACACACAGACAGACAGATTCGCATTTTCGCATTTATAATATAAGTAAGGATTGCATCCAAAACTAATTTCTTAAAATTTTCATATAAAACATTTTTTCAAACAGAAAATGGAATTTATTTAAACAAAATCTTATGACATAAGGAATTCTAACGGTTGTTATTATTACCTTAAAATGCCTTATTTTAATTGCTTTTACCAAAAATGGCTAAAAGTTGTTTGGAAAACTTTTAGAGCAAAAAGTGGCCAAAACCTGTACAGTGGCCAAAACCGGTACGCCTGCCCTACTAACTAGGTAGTGGTATTCGATTATATTTCGTAACTTAGGGATCCCTTCATTATTAGGGTTCAGTACATTCGGGTCGGGATTATAATGTACCATGGGCAACAGCGTCGCTTAATTACTTCTAAGGTTAAAATTAGTTGCGAGCCGCGCCGCGCCGCGCCGTCACAACATACCTAGGTACGTTTAGTACCTGCAGGGGCGATGCGCGCACAAACGAATATGGTTGCTGAAGTGTTTTTGGCCGTCGCGTGTGCCTCGTGTCAAGTCGTGTGCCAAAGAGTATGTAATCACTACGTTTTCGTGTGCGGCGACGCTAAAACTGGCGTTCAAACTGGATTTAACGTGGACGAAGACGTGGGCATCTCCTAATAAAGAATATTTGTATAAATAAATCTGATCGAAAATCGAGGCAATCTAATGCTGCTAAAAAAAGCTTGCGATATTATCTAAGCTTATTTTATTTTCGATCCAATTTCCGATACGATTCTGATAACGAGAACAAGTTTTTCTTCCTTGGAGTCCTACTTCCTACTAATATTATAAATGTGAAAGTTTAGATGTTTGGATGTTTGGATGTTTGTTACTCAATCACGCCAAAACAGCTGAACGGATTTGGCCGAAATTTGGAACACAGATACTTTGTAGCCTGGAGAGGAACATAGGCTACTTTTTATCCCGGAAAAATGTCACATTCCGGCGGGATAACGTCATGTAGTCCACGCGGGCGAAGCCGCGGGCGGAAAGCTAGTAATATTATAAATGTGAAAGTTTAGATGTTTGGATGTTTGGATGTTTGTTACTCAATCACGCCAAAACGGCTGAACGGATTTGGCTGAAATTTGGAACACAGATACTTTGGAGCCTGGAGAGGAACATAGGCTACTTTTTATCCCGGAAAAATGTCACATTCCGGCGGGATAACGTCGTGTAGTCCACGCGGGTGAAGCCGCGGGCGGAAAGCTAGTACTGTATATTAAAATGGTTTATTCCGTAGTTTTCCGATGCCATTCAAATTAGTCTAGACACCTTGTTTGTCCTGATCGCATTAGCATTTGCACACTGACTGACTTTCACCTTAATTTATCACTAGAGGCTCCGCGCGTGGTACCCTTTCCCGTGCAAATCTGGATAAAATATAGCCAATGACACTCCGGAAGCAAGTAGCTTTCCAATGGTGAATAATTTAAAAAGATCGGTCCAGTAGTTTTAAACAAAAAATCAAACCTTTCCTATTTATAATATTAGTATAAATACTTAGATAGATAGATAAGAAGTTTATTTTGCTGATACACACACACAATATGATAAAGATACCTAACATTCAAAGTAAAAAAATAACAAACAAACAATTAACTAGGCTTTGACAAAATACTTATTCGTAGGGTATGTACGTGCGTGCAGCAGCAAGAAGGGTCAAGTCTCAGTGTCGTCATTCTCTTCATTTATGATCTCTCTCTCTCTCATCTCTTCATCGTCATTCTTATTTTGACAAAGCTGATGAGTTTCTTGCGCCCGTTCTTCTCGTCAGTTAAAAGAGTCCCGCCCCCCGAGACAAGTGGCTTTCTATTAGGGGAAAATAGTATCGGACAGCGTATACTATCGGACAATGTCGATAACATCGCTATTTCACTACCCAGCACCTTCTACAAACGTACTAGCATAGTATACCATCCTAGACACGCGGTGCATTTCTTTGTTGCTAGCCGCGAACGCTTTTGCGCGCATCGCATCGATTTTGTGAGTAAATCAGTATCTACGTAAGGAATATATATTTTCGCTTCGTTAATTATCAGCACAAGTCAAGTTATTACAAACGACATACGTTACATGTGTATCATAAGTTTATGACAGATTGAATTAATGATACTAAAACAAATGATAAATGGCATGTTTTTTTTTATAAATTAATTGTACTGTTAGTCACGTTGTATTGTATCGGACAGCGAAGTCTCGTATTGTATGGGATACGTCCTCATGTCCACTAATCAAATCAAATCAAATCAAATCAAAATTATTAATTATTATTAAAAGCTTTTATATTCGCTTCACTTGTTACTTATAAACAAAAAATGTAATCAAATGTTGGACGTAAATTTTAACCTACTTACTTATTTAACATAGGTAGCGAAATGTATGTACAAGTATAATGTAATTCGGATGACAATACAATAATTTGGTATATTGGAGCTGATCTGATGATGGAGCCCGGAGGTGGAAAGTAAAACTTCTTCAATGGCCTCTCGTAAACCCCTTATGATTCGTTTGGACAAGTCCAATAGATTGAGCTCAGTAACGCGAGGATCTCATTATGAAGCCAGGAAATGGATAGTGAAATTCTTCAGTAGCTACTAGTAAACTCACTACTAGCACCTAAACCAATCGGTTTCATACGACAGTCCATTTTGACACCTTATTTCGAATTGCAAGTGGCTCCTCTGTCACGAATGTCACCGGAACAAACAGGAATGACTCGCTTTACAGACTGTACCACGTACTACTAAATTAATACAATACTTTTCATCCCATCGATTCGAAAAGCTATGATTGTTTATCTAATAACAGGGCCCAAAACGATTCATCGTTTACCTGTTATGACAAGAAGGTAAAAATGAGATTTGAATTTAGAACATAAATAAAAGAAGCATTGGTTGGAGCAAAAAGTTTAGACTACATGCTGAGGTAGAGTATTAAGTCGAGCTTCATGGGTTGGAGTGTAGCAAAGGGTGTGCAGTACTTAAAAAAAATTCAAGTGATTTTATATGGGGCTGGGACTTTTTTCGGGAGCAGGAAATTTTCAAAAAAAGAATTTTATAAAATTGAGAATATCTCTTAAACTGTGAGTCGTAGCTAAAATCTAACCACCGGTTGCACCAAAGTTTTTTTACATTATACTTTTACTTTTACAGGGTTTATGGTTTAAAAATGTATGGGATTTGACAGTTTTGACAGCAAAATTCAGTTACTTTTTACGAATTCAAATAATGAATATTTTGGTGCAACCGGCTGTAACAAAATTTTCAACTCCCCTACGGTACCTACCCCCGAAGAAACTTATAAGGAATCCGATGTACATTTTTTTTATTGAAATATGGAAAATGAATTATTTAGAAAAAATCGACCCGTCTCACAACCAGCTCCGATGGGATGGGTTTTTTTTGGGTTATTTTTTATTTCAAAACTTCAAATTTTTTTTCTATAATGTTCGCTATAATGTTTCCGAACGCCAAAGAAAGGTAGGTAGTAATTAGAGTTGTCTTTATTGCTTTTCTTATAGAGGGGGATGAAAAGCAGAGTGTATTACTCGGCCGCAAAATTATTTTAACCTCGGGCGGCGTATATTGAATCCATCGCTGCGTTCAGGATTCTACTTTAGAATTCCTCGCTGCGCTCGAGATTCTACTCTAGAATCTGTGCTCTGGATTCAAAATAGCACCCTCGCCGTAAATATATTATTTTGCTCCCTTGTAATACAATCTAGGTACTATTGTTTTGTTCTGTTTAGCTACTGACTTCATTATTGATCAAGATGCAGAGATTTAAAAAGAACCCTGAAGCCGGCGGACTATCGAAATAAACTTTTTATTATCAGGTTATTGCTAATTAGGTTATAGCAAAGAATATATACACACTTACGCGAAAAGAAACGACACTTAAGCATGTGTGCACGTAAAATCGCTTGCGGCTATGTGTGGGTATCTGGATGTGAGCGGGGGCCGTGAGAGGCGCGCGGGGCGGGGAACAGGCAGTCGGTGAATGCCTTGGCCGAGGGCTGGCGCAATCTTTATACTTTCAAATAGGAACTACTAGAAAGCCAAAAAATGCGAAAGTTGTTAAAATTCAGTCGATAATAAATAATTATTGAGAGGACTAATTTTTATTTGGGCGATTATTGATTCACTCACTCAGTATTTTTGTCGCTGACTTAGTATTTTCTTTGGACGATTTATGCCCGAATACTCGTACGCTACTTATCTTTGGGAGCGTCTCAAACATCGCCCTGTCACTTTAAATGTCAAACGTATGAAAGAGGTGCCATGATGTTTGAGACGCTCCCAAAGATGATTTGCGTTCGAGGATTCGGGCGTTAGTATTTTATTCGGACACATTAACTGTGTCCCACTGTTAGTAGCTTATTTTACGTACATATATTATTATTATTATTCCCTTTATTACATTTAAAATACTTACAAAATTATATTTCTTAACATATTTTTTTTACAATAAGTAAAACATTAAAAAATAAAACATTTAAAAATACAAAAATGCAGTTCCCCAACGGTAGCAAGATCAGGGTCTCCGGCTACCGATGGTTAAGGATCCTGAGACAGACACGGGCCGTGTACAGAAGTAGGTACTGCCTTCTGCATCTGACTCCCGATCCATCCACCAAACGCAAGCCTCTTAAGGTGTCTATCGAGGCTCTTGGCTATCAGACCATGGGCAGATATGACTATCGGAACAACAATTGCTGAATCAATGTCCCACATGTCAACAATCTAAAGAGCTAAATCAAGATATTTGTTTTCTTTATCTATTTCAGCTTTCCCAAGGTTGTCGTCAACTTGTCATGTCATGGGGAACAGCGACATAAGCAATTATTGCGTGCCGTTCATGTCGATCTATCAATACAATATCAGGCTTTAATAAGCCTGATATTGTTGTATTGTAGCTAATGCTTTAATAGACCTGCCTGTCTGTAATGATAGATCGATCCCAATACAATGTGGCTTGGCTATTTTCAAGAACCTGTTCTGGTGCATACTTGTAGTACGGCACCTCGGATGCCACAAGATTATGTTTCAGAGCAAGTTGTTGGTGTATTATCCTTGGTTATGTCTATGCAAATACTCGCCGTTTGCGAGACGAGAACAACCGGAGATTATATGTCTAAAGGATTCACCCGGACGATGGCACGCTAGGCAAAATATATCCACTGTGCCATCCCTTAGGATATACTTTCGGTAGTTATTTGTCATCACAACCTTATCCATAACTGCACAGACAAAACCTTCGGTTTCGCCAAAATGATACTTGTTTACCGAGATATACCGACGTTTTCCTGAACATATTCTAATAAAGTATTTTCGACTCGAAATTAGTCATTCGTAAATTGTCGCTAGCTTAGTTAATTTTTCGCAAACAAAATATAACGCTGCTCGGTTTCTTATATGAGTATTTAATTCAATGTCGTTCATATTTTATTTTGTCGGAAATTTTATAATTTCCCATTTGTAAAGATATTTAATAAAAATATCTATAAAAGTTGATTGAAAATTTAACGTGTCTTTCATTACCTAAATATTCTTACACAAATTATATAACATCCTACACGTAACCTTCTTTGGCATAAGTCTATATTCCATTTCGATATCAACCCTAGCGTCGGCTTAACGTCAACGGCGCTCGAACTCTCACGGACACGGAGTGTCACCGCTGTGGTTATAGTTAGTTCGTCTTTGACTTCAATTATTAATATCAATAAATATTAATAGTAAAATAATAATAATATGTCCCATACTAAACAAAACTGTCCGATAGTTAACAAATCAGTTTCTTCATTGTATATTTTACGTTATTTTTAAATTTTAATTGCTTCCCTTATGAACACGTTTGCAAGGTACCTATTGCATATTCATTATTCTCATTCTTACTAATACCTATATTTTTATTAGCCTTTCAAGTATGCTGTCCGATACATTGTACGATGTCCGATAATAAACCAATTTAAAAAAAATAATAATCGATATAAGTCTGTTATTGACAAAGTTATTTTATTTTATACCACAAGCACATAACAAACAACTGATGTTCAAATTGCACAATTATTAAATATAATTTTTGAAATGTCTCCAATTTCGAGATATATTTGATAAAACTAAAATGTGTCCGATACTTCACTATCTTCCCCTATCGAATTAGCGATGGAACTGTCACGTGACCGCTAATGTCAATCCCATACATTTTCTTTCTATTCGACTGGTGATATCGTTAGTAGAAAGTCACTTGTCTAGACCCTCTGAATGGGTGGTAGGACAAAACTGACGATTCAGAAATACTTTTTAAAATGTTTATTTGAATAAACAATATTTCTATTTCTAGTGTGTTAATTTGCCAGTCGGCAAAACACCGATTTTCAGCCGACACCCAGCTTATCGTAATGTGTTAAATTGTTGATTTCGATGTTTTCCGACGGCATTTCTAATAAACAAATATGTCTAGACACCTTGTTTGTCTCCTGATCATTAGCATAGTTTTGCACACTGACAGACTTACCCCTTAATTTAATAAATCAAACGGCCTAACTGCGAATCTCTTCTCAATGAGAGATTTTCTACCAGCAAATTAAAAAAAAAAAGTTTATTTATTAGCTCGATAGATGTCGCTGACCAGACATGAATCCACTCACCTCTATTGTTTATTACCACACAGAGATGGGCCTACTTCTCGAAAGATACAAGTTTACAAGTTCACAAGCTTCGAAATGTAACATGGACTTGTAAATTCTGTTTCACGAAGTAAATAACAAGTGTTTTTTACGGTAACAAAAAAGAGTGTCATTGGAATACCTAATGACATATAAATGCATTGGCTGTTATTTTTTTTTCATTTCTCATATTCGAAAAGTGATGTATATTTAAGGCCTAATCAGACGAAGGACTGTTGTCCCCGTGGGACAAAAAGTCCCTGTACGTCCAAAATATTTCCTCCGGGTACTTGTCGCGGACTCAACGCATATAGTGTGCGGTCATTTGTTGCCCGAAGACGTACTTCACTATCGGGCGCTCAATGCAGACTAAAGTTCGTTGTGTGCGTTGTTACGCCTATTTACGTTTGTTCTATTTTTTTCGGGGACTACCACGAACTTTTGTCCAGTCCAGTCTCTCGGTGTCCGCCGTACTTTCGGGGACTTTTTGTCCGCGGTACTTTTAGTTCCTTGTGTGCGTTATTCGATACAATTTATAAGAGATCTATATCGATGGACAAAAAAGTACTCGGCGGACAGTCCCTCGTCTGATCAGGCCTTTAAACTGAGCAGCGGGTTCAAAACTCAGCATTGCACCCTAGGGTGTAAAAGTATTTTTAAAAATAGAACTGAATTTGGTTACAGTCAACCATAGAGTTATCTCATCGGCAATGAAAAAGTTTTCTACTGATGTTGTATGGGGTGGGGGGGCCGGAACTGTTTCAAAAATGAATTTTATAAAAATGAGAATATCTCAAAAACGGTGCGTCGAAGCTAAAAACCCCGGAAATACATAGGAGGCATCCGATGGACATATAATTTTTTTATTTTTTGTTTAATTGAACTTCAAATTTTTTAAATATAATAAAAAAAATAGAGAAGGCTATGGCCCCCACCACCATTCTTTTATTTTTCTAGGTAGTTTTAGTTGTTTTTGTTGCTTTTCTTATTATGAAAAGCAAAGTGTATTTACTTTCCATAAATTCGAAATAAAAGTAGTGTATTACTCGGCCGCAAAATTATTTTCACCTCGGGCGACGTATATTGAATCCCTCGCTGCGTTCAGGATTCTACTTTAGAATCCCTCACTAATAGAATCCTTCACTCCGCTCTGGATTAAAAATAGCGCCCTCGCCGTAAATATGCTATTTTGCTCCCTTGTAATACAATCTACTATTATCTTAATGTCAATGTCACTGACATTACACTCGTAATAATAGTGAATGATTTCTTTTAAAATGGCCGCCAACTTGTGATTCTGATGTTCTACTAGAGTAAAAATACAAGTACTTCACTAGCTTTCTTACATAATTGTAGACTTGTAAAAATGGTTAAACAGGGCCCTTGCCAGCAAATTTAAAAAAGCAAACCCATGTCTGATGAACGCCATCTGTTGACTTTTTTGGAACTGACTTTTTTTCTTTTTTAATCATCTGTCAGAAAATCCCTCATTGTCTGAGAAGAAGTGTTTAATAATCAAAATCTTTGTTTTTTGTCTAACACCGCCTCTGTATTTTAGTGGTTCACACCACCGATTTTAGGCCACCACCTGGCAGTCTGACGCCATAACAATGATGTTTTCAGCATTATTGTGTTCCGGCGGTTAGAGATAAGATAGCCAGTTCCTAAGCACACGCACCTCGGGACACATAGAGCGGGAAACCAGCAATGGCCGTTGGGGCGGAAAGGTTTTCGAATGGCGACCGCGTACCGGACGACGTTCCGTGGGCAGGCCCCCTACAAGGTGGACCGACGATCTAGTCAAGGTCGCGGGAAGCCGCTGGATGCGGGCAGCGCAAGACCGATCGTTTTTGGATATCCTTGGGGGAATCCTATGTCCAGCAGTGGGCGGCGTTCGGCTGACATAATGATGATGATTACCAACGGGTCAGCAATCGCCAAACTGGTCACAAATCGTTTGGTCACAGTCCTCGACCCATAAATCATGACCACAGCAGATATAATATAATCAAAGTGTTTTAATCAGACTTACCAGATATATGCACTGCAATAGCCGGTGGCATTACAAAAATACCGACCAACAGGTCAGCAACTGCCAAACTGGTCACAAAACAATTGGTCACAGTGCGCAACCGCTTAGTCGTGACCACCGCAGATATTATCAAAGTGTTACCAATCACTGTCACCACTATAAGCAAGCACAGAATTATCACAACACTAATTTCGATACTATCGTAATTTGTATCTGTCTCACATAAATCACTAATATTTTTGTTTGTAAAGTTTCTATCACACCCAATTCTTATGTTTTGAGCATCGTCTGTAGCATTTATAACTTGGTATATACTGCTGCTTATATTGGTGTTTCCTTCTGTGTTTTCTATAAACAATTCGGTTTCTACAGTGCTGTTCCATTTTATGAATTCGGCTATTTCGATGGCAGGTAAGGAAATCATGTGATTACGTTCTCCGACGTATTTGCGACTTCATTTTCTGAAACAAAAAGAAATAGCAATTATGTAAATAGAATCAACTATTGCAACAGTAGTTTGCCCAAAATTTGTTCTGAAATGATTTATTGTTGCACTAATTTATGTGAATTTTTTAACTTGGGCAATGTATCCCTAGCATGAATCGTTGTCTAAATCGTTAATCGTAATCGTATTTCTTTTGATTTGGGATTTGTGAACCTAGTATGACTAACGCTTCCTGAGAATATACCATTATTTCTTTGTATCATATCTGGTCAGGTGGTCATGCTTAGTAGCTAGGTAATGACTTCTCATATTTTTATATACTTACGTGTTAAGAGCCATTTCGCAATTACAGTTGTCTCGCTCGCACAATGCAACGTTTTCATATATTGTGGAAAACAGATTGTTTTTTTAGAAAAGTGTTTCATTATGTCCCCACAACGCAATGTTTCGGATATTTTGTATAAGTAATTTTTTCATTCAATTGAGTACCTATTGGTTAGAATTAGCAAGCCAATTTTCGAAAACTTTAAGCTCGTAGATCTAGTATTATTGCAGTATTGACAATGTTGAAATATGTTTAATAATGTATAGCTAATTGCGTTGTAGGGACATAATGAAACACTTTTATAAAAACACAAGGTGTTTTAAACAATCTTTAAAAATGTTTATTGTGCGAGCGAGACAATTGCAAAGTGCGAAATGGCTCTTAATGGATAAGCGCAAAACCTCTTGGGGTGGTGATTGTGCTCATGAATATGAACAACTTTTACTATGGGGCCAACTCTGCAGCTCAACAAAAAAACAGCTGTTCCATACATTCCGGTCGAGTAGGTAGGTATTGACAATTTGTATGAAACAGCTGGCTTTTTTTGTTGAGTTGCAGAGTTGGGGTTTTGCGCTTATTCATTAACACGCATTATATATAAGAGTACATAGCCCAGGATACTGTAAACAAAAGCAGTTTAACCGAGATGTTATTTTTAATACTATTTTTATGTGTGAACCTCAAAATATTCACTTTCCCTTTCTGCGTCGTAACCATCAAAATAATCGTACCTACACAATTTCAAATGCATAGAATTCAAAGGTACTGTGATAATAGCTACACATTATACATACAGCACATTATGACACATCAATTCTGTAATATTTATAAGGTTGTCTATCAGATAACATTATAACCACATTACACAATAACATAAGCAGTAAGTTATTATGTAAAATACTCTCTGTAATAATTTACAATGCTAATTTTTTGCTGGAAGACACAAAGTTACCGCAGCATCTTACATTATTTAAAAAAAAATAACTATTATAGAAAACAAATGCATTGTGAATGCAAAAAAAAGTTAAAGTAATTTCATACATTACTTTATGAATTATGTTAATGGGCGAATTTCTGTGACCTAAAATAGAAATTAATTCCTAATGACTCCATAGATGGCGCTTAGTAAAAGGCGAGTCCATGGAGAGCACGTGTATGGCTGCGTAATATTTATTCCATTGCCGTTACGTACGGCTCGGCTTTCATAAAGAGATCTATATTGAATTTTTTTTGTACAAATTTTTATTTTTTAATTAGGGCTGTAAGAAAATCACATTTTTTTTATCATAATATATTATAATATGTCGCATCAAGTTTTTAAAAGGTCCAAATATCAGATCAAAATATTACTGATGCATAATTTTACTTAAATACTTAGTTACGTTACGTTGAAAATTCGTTTAGAGAGTAAAATGGAAATAGATGAATAGATGGACCTATTTTATTTATAGTTCTCAATACATACGAAGATGGTTGCGCCGAACATGATCTCCTTACCCTAGAACAGAGGCGCGTTGTGCTGGATATGGCATTTCTGCACGATATAACAAACAGTGCAGTGAACTGCCCGCATTTAATAACTAGATTAATAAACTGCACTCCAAAATCCCGCACTCGTCATACACCTCTTTTTCAAATTCCTCGTCATCGCACTAACTACCTACAAAACTCGGTTCTACATCGTATAGTTACTGCATATAATAAAAATTATTTTTATAAAAAAATAAAACCGCCTTCAAAAAAATCACATCAAAAAAGTAAGAAATAATCCCTCACTAAATAAATAACGTAAGTACTTTGAAGTCGGACGTGAAACATGTACAATTTTTTTTGTTTTTGTTAAAACCCACCCGACTTCAAAGTACTTACGTTATTTATTTAGTGAGGGATTATTTCTTACTTTTATGATGTGATTTTTTTGAAGGCGGTTTTATTTTTTTATAAAAATAAATTTTATTTCACTCTTTTTAGTGCATCGTGCAGGCAATTTACGTGTATTCTGGTAAATAGGTATGTGATCTAACTGAAAACCTCCTTTTTTGAAGTCGGTTAAAATACCTTGAGGTATCCCCTTTTTAACAATAACAAGAATCATCTAAATCGGTTTATAAACAAAGGAGTTATGCCTAAAGATACGTATTAAATTCACATAAAGTGGTAACCTTGGTAACCAACCTGATGTAATAACGTTTTGATCATTTCAATCGGTCCATCCGTCTTCGAGTAATCGGTGGACATACACAAAAATAAAAAAACATACATACAGACGAATAGAGAACCTCCTCCTTTTTGATTTAGAAGTCGGTTAAAAAGGTTCTCATGTATTGATCTGTCTGCAAATACTAAGCGCAAATTTAAGCTTGAAGTATCGAGAGAGATAAAAGGAAACAAAATAACTTAACCTTCGTTTACAAACAATACGGAGCGTGAGTCATTCTGCAACCTACGTAAATTCTTACATTTTAACATGGTATTTCAAACAAAACTGATGTATATTCATGCCAAATTACAGCTTTCTAGTACTAAGAGTCTATGAGCTAGACTGGGGTCAGACGGACGGACAGACGAACAGACGGACAGACGTACAGACGGACATGGCGAAACTATAAGGGTTCCTAGTTGACTACGGAACCCTAAAAAGGGGCCGGACAGTGGGAAGGAGCCTCCTCCCAATCTCCCCATAAGGTTACCCACTCAAGGTGGGCTGACCAGATGGGTCAATCGAGAGCAGGCACCACTACCAACTAAGCCCGTCACTACTTGCTCTCCGCCGTCAATTTTAAGCACACCGACTGTTGGGGGGGGGGGCATGGTGAGAAGCACCCCCTGCGGCCCCTGCGTGGAAGGAGATGGCCGAGCAAGCGGGGCCATCTCCCAATACTACCGCGGGGGGAAGGGGGGGGGGACCACCTGATCTACAGATGCCTTCACCCCGGCCGCCTACGTCGAGTCGATCCGCAGGAGTCTCCTATTCGCGGATCCGCTCAGACGCCTCCTTCTGCGAGATGACATCTTCAAAGAAGGAGACTGCCGCATCCCAGGACCTGTCACTACCGAGCATGGCGAGAGGTCCCTCCTTATCACGGCGCACAGACTACGGCGCTGCGAAGACCAGGCAGGGCACTCCTGTAAGGTGTGCTCCGCACTGTCCACCCCAGCGCTGCAGTCACGGTCGCCTCCCTTCTAATCCGACACAGGTGCTTTCCGAAGCACCCGCGCCTGGAAAGCACCTGCGTCAGTCTAAAGGTCAGCGAACCATACCTACGGTTACACCACTCGCGGAGGAGAGGGCGGATGGATGGATGGACCTAGCGAAAAACTATGGTTCTCATGATCGTACTATTTTGTATGGAAACTAATCATGAGATCGTTAATTAAATTCAAGCAAGCACTTCGACAGCTTATGAAGTATTTTGACGGGTGTTATAGTTTACAGTATCGATAGCTTTTCATGTTTGGGATTGACACTGAGCCGCTAATATTGAACGGGGAGAAAAAAACAACTCATCATGTCCTCTTTCTTTTGCAGTTACAGGAAAACTATTACAATTACAGAAACAATAATCAGAGAATAGTAGATTGTATTGCAAGGGACCATAATAATATATTTACGACGAGGGCGCTGTTTTGAATCCAGAGCGCAGTGAAGGATTCAATATACATCGCCCGAGGTGAAAATAATTTTGCGGGCGAGTAATACACTCTGCTTTTCATCCCCCTCTATAAGAAAAGCAATAAAGACAACTCAAACTACTTCTTTGGCGTTCGGATACATCATAGCGCTAGTCGGGCAAAGGCTACGCCTTTTTGAAAAAAAATGAAGATTTGAAATAACAAAATAAAATAGTAGATTGTACAACAAGTGCATAAAACGTACTATTTTACCCGAGAAGTATATATCCACCCGAGTCGAAGGCGAGTGTGGATAGTCAATTCGAGGGTAAAATGGGTTTTATGTACAAGTTATACACTCTTCTTTTCACTTAGAGTGTGAGGAAAATAAATAACAATATAGCAAAAAAGAAAATATAAAGACTTCGCCATATTGGCGGGAAGACTTTCTTTTTCTTTTTTTTATACGTGGCATTGGCAGCGCAGTGACTTTAGCATAGATCGTAGTCCATAATGCTTTTGAAATACTTATTTCTTAGAAAACTTAATTATTTTGCCTAGTTTTATTAATTTAGTAATTTAACATGGATTATGTACAAAATTATTAATCGTACGGCTGAAATGATGATGATGATGTACAAAATTGAAGGAACAGAATTAAATGATAAGTTTATTTAACGCAGTTAATTGCATGTGTGGCTGTTTACCTGACGACCTTTGTCTTAAGGTCTGAGACTTAGACGAAGATTTTACTTTATGCACTAGAGCATAAAAAGCGATTTTATGCAGCCTATACCCAACATAAACACGAACTTTACGAGCATGAGAAGTGAAAAATATATATTTTCATCCCATCGATTCGAAAAGCGATGATTGTTTATCTAATAACAGGGTCCAAAACGATTCATTTTTTACCTGTTATGACAAGAGGGTATAAATGAGATTTGAATTTTGAACAGCTTCATAACAGGGTCCAAAACGATGAGATTTGAATTTAGAACATAATTAAAGACGCATTGGTTGGAGTGTAGCAAAGGGTGTGCAGTACTTAAAAAAAAATCTACTGATTTTGTATGATCGAGAAATTTTCAAAAACGGAATTTTATTAAATTGAGATTATCTCGTAAACGGTGAGTCGTAGCTAAAATCTAACAAAATTTTCAACCCTCTACGGCATCCCCGGAGATAGGTACTTATAAGGAATCTGATGGACATACATTTTTTTATTTAATTTTTTTTTGTTATTTCAAAACAGATTTTTTTTTTCTTGCCCGACTAGCGCTATGATGTATCCGAACGACAAAGAAAGGTAGGTAGTTTGAGTTGTCTTTACTGCTTTTCTTATAGAGGGGGATGAAAAGCAGAGTGTATTACTCGGCCGCAAAATTATTTTCACCTTGGGCGGCGTATATTGAATCCCTCGCTGCGTTCAGGATTCTACTTTAGAATCCCTCGCTGCGCTCGAGATTCTACTCTAGAATCCTTCACTGCGCTCTGGAATCAAAATAGCGCCCTCACCGTAAATATATTATTTTGCTCCCTTGTAATACAATCTACTAATTCCGTCGGATGCCTTTTAAGAATAAGAAAGTTAGATTGTAGGTATGACGCACCGTTTTTGAAAAAAAAATCATTTTTGTAAAATTTATTTTTGAAAGTTTTTAAGTCCCGGCCCCATACAAAATCAGTTAATTTTTTTAAAAGTCCTGCACACCTTTGCTACGTTCCAACCAATGCTTCTTTATTTATGTTCTAAATTCATCTTATTAGGTACTAGCTTCCGCCCGCGACTTCGTCCGCGTGTACAATCGAGAAAATACTTAGGGGACCAATAACCAGGATAAAAAATATTCTATGTTTTAATTTCATAAAAATCCGATCAGCCGTTTTTTCGTGATTAGGCGGGTCCTCCCTCACCAAGTGAGCAGCCTCGTGCGAGGCCCGCCGCACGGTGCAAACGTTCTGCCTCGCGCGAGGCTGCTCGCTTGCTGAGGGACGCGGACGAAGTCGCGGGCGGAAGCTATATAGTAAATAACAAGTGTCTGTTTCACAATCAAAAAGTTTGTTCTGAGTAGCTTAGGTACCAAGAACTTTTGGGGTACTTAAGATGATTTAGGTTTCTATACCCTATTTACCTCTAAGGGGTTGATTTTCGAAAAAATACGAAATATGTGTTTGCTTATTTGTTTTACTTTCCGACCATAAGCCTAAATAATAAATTAAATGAAGGAATTTCCAGATACAACATTTCATCCCACTTTTCACCCCTTCGGGGGTGGAATTGTCAAAAACGCTGACACAGGTAAATATTAATTTTCAATTGCCAGCCTAAATACAATGTTTGAAGATCCTAACTTCAAAACTGACGGACTTTCATACAAACATTCATCCTCTATTTCACCCCCTTAGGGGTGGAATTTCCAAAAATTCTTTCTTAGTGGATGCCTACACTGTATAACGTATCTATCTGCAAAATTTGAAGTCTCTAGGTTCAGCGGTTTGGGCTGTGCGTTGATATCTCAGTCAGTCAGTCAGTCAGGACTTTGAATTTTATATATGTAGATAACCCTCTTGTCATAACAGGTTAACAATGAATCGTTTTGGACCCTGTTATGAAGCTGTTCAAAATTCTTTTTTTTTCCACTACGGTGTAGCACTTAGCCTTCATCACACCTTAATTCAAATCTCATTGTTACCCTCTTGTCATAACAGGTAAAGATGAATCATTTTGGGCCCTGTTATTAGATAAACAATCATCACTTTTCGAATAGATGGAATGAAAACTCTCTTTATCCATCCATGAGGAAGGCCTATACTATATGTCCCAGTAGTGGGGACATAAAAAGGCTGATGATGATATTGATGATGAATCATAGAAAATCAGAGTTTTTAAATGTTAAAAGTTCGATAATCAAGCAGCTTAATTTGAGAGGACAAGAAGACATAATAATCATAACAGCTTGTGAATAATGTACCAGTCTTAATTTTATAAAAGCGCAAGTTATTTTTATTGCTAACATCTAACTACTTAAATGAAGTTTAAAAGTTCCGATGCAAAATCCTATAATTGGCTTTCACATACACTGAGAATGAAATTTTCCCGAGTTTCATTTTAAAAGGCCCTTTTTCGTAAAAGGTATATCGATGGCTTTTACAGATTTTTGTGCACTTAAATAGAGTGTATCGCAATTAGTCGCGTCATATAGGGCCCTTAGCGTCATATAAGGCCCAAAAGGTGCCTTTGATTAAACCAGCACCATATTATACTATGTTGTTAAACATGACATTCTGACTAAAAATCATCGGGAGACAGTTTCTAACGTGGTCGAGTCACCAGTTATGACGTCATCAAAATATCCGCTGCTGCGTTCAGAATATTGCAAGATTGTGTGGGCTGTCATAAACAGCGTATTAGTAACGATATGTTTTTTTTTTTTTTGTAAATGTCGTTACCTAACTAAGAAACGCTGGCAAGTTTCTTGCGCCCATTCTTCTTGTCAGTTAAAAAAGTCTTGAATGGGTGGTAGGAAAATATTGACGATTCATAAGTACATATTTATTATGTCTAAGTGAATAAAGAATATTTTTATCTTTATCTTTTTATCTTTATCAGCAAAATTAAATTTGCTACAATATTGTCTTTACATTTGATTTGTTATCAAGTTCAAGTAGACACAGTTTCTTAAGAAATTAACTACGGGCTTAGATAATTGGTGTGATTATAAGAGAATATTTATATTTATATTATATTTTTATATTTTGATCTTGTAAATGCCACAGTTTGCGAGAAATTTTAAGTTTTCTTTAAATTTTCCAAAAAAACTTTCCTTTTTAGTTTTTATCAAGTTAACTAATAACTTTAGAGTAAAATATTGCTACATTAATAAGCTACAAAACTTCATTAACATTTTGAAAATCGGTTTATAAACAAGCGAAATACACTACTTTTGTTCCATACCGGATGACACCACCAAGAGTAGGATGGCTGTTTCAACAATTAGCACGGCAAATAAAGGTAACATGCTAAACGATATTTTTAGTACAATATTTTCAATAAAAATATATTTTTTTAAACAAAATTAAGAATAGGTAAGTACTAAGATCGTTTTACTGCAATTTATTTCGGATATAGTTATATTTTTTAATTAAAAACTGGGCAAGTATTTGACCGCCATCGTTTGGCTAACAGGATGCAGTCTAGGATGTTACATGCCTGCCCAGGAGAAGCTTATTCAGTCTCGACATAAAGAGACCTGGGGGCCAAGTCTGCTATTTTACAATAAGCGACCAACTATTGCCATTCTATCGACACCCTATTGACATTACATTTCCATTATGCCAAATTTTGTATTCTGCTAAAATTTCTTAAAAGTCTCGATATAATGTCGGTGGAGTGTCAGTCGAATGGAAATGGAATGTGAATGGCGAATGAGACGTCTTGTACATAATATGTTTGTTCGCGATTATCTCGCGTTTGGCTAAACCGATTTTGATTCGGTTTTCAGAAAACTATTTCTTACATTTACTAGAAGGTTTTGGTATTTTAACCGACTTCAAAAAAGGAGGTTCTCAGTTTAACCCGTACGTAAGTATGTATGTTTGTCTTTGAGATGCGGTTTTCAGAAAAGTATTTGCATTAGTATTTGTTACATTTAGGTTTTGGTATTTTAACCGACTTCAAAAAGGAGGTTTTCAGTTTGGCCCGTATGTATGTAAATTTGTCTTTCAGATGCGGGGTTCAGTAAAGGTATTTTGTTACATTTAGGAGGTTTAGAAGGTTTTGGTTTTTAACCGACTTCAAAAAGGAGGTTCGTAGTTTACACTAAAAATTGTACTTAAAAAAAAAAAGTTTTACAAAAAAATAAAAGCACTTAAAAAATGCCACCAAAAAGTAAAAAATTATACTTACCTACCTCTAATACTATATTCATTCAATAACGTAAGTACCTAGGTACTTTGAAGTCGGGCGGGATTAAACAAAAACAAAAAAAAACATGTATAGTAGGTACATTCTATTTCACGCCCGACTTCTAAGTAGGTACTTATGAAGGTTATTTATTTGGTTATTGTACAAACTATAGTACGAGCCGAGTACGGGGTATGAGCGAGTACGGAAGAGCAACCTTCTTCGGCTCCATCATCAGACCCAGGACACTATTTTCCAACAGAGTTCTCGTCAAGAAGATTCAAACGAGCCCAAACTCGATGGGGTTGCATGGTTTCAATATTAAGCTCCTGGCATGGCTTCATCATCAGACCCTGAACCTCGTCTCCCGTCAGAGTACTTGTCAAGACAATTGTAACGAGCCCAAACAAGATGGGGTAGCACGGTTTTATTACAGAATTCCTGTAGCCTTCCGGCTACATCATCAGACCCTTGGACAATATTTCCCAACAGACTACTCGTCAAGACGATTCAAACGAGCCCTAACTTGATGGCGTTGTATGGTTTCATCATAGAGTTCCTGTGGCGTTCTTCCGGCTCCATCATCAGATCAGCTCAATGACACCATAATATTGCATTGCCTTCCAGTTCTGACCTATGTTCAAAGTTTCAAGTCTCTAGCTCATCGGGAAGCTAGTATAAAATCGTTCTGAAATTTAGTAAAACTAGTAAAAACGTGGTAAAAAGGTGTCGTTGTTCGATGGCAGTTCAATGGCTAAATAAAAACCGAAAGTCCATTGATACAACTGTCAAATAGTGAAGAGAATACCGTTTGCATCAACAATTACAATTCTATTCAAATACAATTGATAGCAGACTACCGAAAAGAACAATAGTAGTTCGATGAAGTATCAGTGGAGTGTAGATAGAATGGCTTCGGACTAAAACAGTAAGAGAATACCAAATGCCAAAAACCATTCAACTGAGACCCTATCGACACTCTATTGAGACTCTATTTGGTGCATTTGTATTTAGCAGACTTGGGCCCCTGGGTTGTAAGTATCAGGGAACACTGAGACAGGCAGCTCATTCCATTCTTTAGCGCTTCGTATGAGGAATTTTATAATTAATATTATTATTTTATTGTTAAAAAATATCACTTGAACTTGCGAACTGCTTGGTACGGACGGACAGCTGGAGTGTCAACTATGTAAGGGTGGTAGGCTAGTCTGCGTGGATGGTAGAAAGGGGCTGTAGGAGGGGGGGCCTATATATTTTCACATAGGTCGGTCACCCATCCCGTGACCGACCATTGCGAAAGTTGCCTAACCTCAACGAATGCAGGCCGAGCACGCTAACCACTGCGCTACGGGTTCCTATAAATGTAATATTATTATTATTATTTTTTATTTATTTACTACGGGGTAGCACTTAGCCTTCATCACACCTGATGTTAAGTGATGATAAGGCTGAAGGTGGAAGCGCACTACTCCCGGAATCCTCAATCACTGAGGACCTGGCTATCTTATCTGTAATTGCCGGAACACAATAATGCTGAAAACATCATTGTTATGGCGGCAGACTTAGATAAGATGGTGGTAGATAGCCAGGCGGACTAAGAACAAGTCCTACCACCAACCAAACCGAATACAATATGTACCCCCATTGGGAATCGAACCCGGGACCTCTTGGTCTGAAGTCGGTGGTGTGAACCACTAGGCCACAGAGGCGGATGAAATAAAATAATCTTATTAACTACAACTTAATATTGTAATTTATAAGTAACCCGTAGGTAAAGATAAAAATCCAACACATCAAGAATTTTTTTTTCACTTATCATGATAAATTTTCGGTACCAATCAATATAGGTAGTAGGTAATTAAAATGTATGATACGGCCCAAATTCAAGGTTGTCTAGTCTCAGAAATTCTATGTCATTATTCTTTTTCAAACAAAAGCTTGAATAAGCTCGACAAAAAATAACAAAAGAATAAATTCATTTACATTTTGCTGTAAAACAAAAGAACGCATTCTCGTGTTACACAGCCAACTGAAAAAGGCAAAAAAACGTAATTTGGTCCACGAAATTGTAGGTGAACTGAAAAATTATCGGTACTTACGCGATTCACAGAACACCTGAAATAATTCTACAACTTCTGCCTCGTGTTAACGTAATACCAGTAGATGTCTGCGACTTCGTCCGAGAGTAATTGAGTTTGATCGTCGGCTTTATTTTGGTCTTGTACGGTCGAACCAATTTGAACCGTGACACGCCGTAAGGTCTTTTCTAATATTTAAATTAAATAAGGTCTAAATTCAATCTTGTTGACCTTGACACTGGCCTTAAGGCAATACCATAGCCGAAAGTGGCGCCCTCAGAGGTTTTATTTAAGGCGCTACTCGGAAAAATATGGACTTTTTGATTTAAAACTATAGGACGGTTACAGTTGTTACAAATCTGGTAATAAGATATATATTTCTTCATACCTTTGTCTAGAATCGTATAGTTTCAAAAACACGATTTTATGATTTTGCCTCGACACTTTTTATTTTCGAAAAGACCTCTAAAAAATACGAAAAGTGAAGATTATTCTTAAATGGGGTTACTTACACTATTGGAAATTGGTTTAATTAGTGGACACCGATAATATTGAGGATCGTATAGAAGCATTTTTTTTTAAATCGCTGTAGTTTTTTAATACGAAGTGATTTTGTGTTTTTTTTTGCCTAATCTGCAAAATCGGTCTCGCTCCCGCGCGCGTCGTTTTCTCATTGCTATCTCGCTTCAGCACATTTTTTCCGAGTATCGCCTTAATAAGTTGCTAATAGAAAAGGATTTTAATAAAACTTTACTTACTTAGGTTTTTTAGGGCCCATAGTCTAGTATTTTTAGAAGGTATCGCTACATTCCCTCATAGTCATTCGTAGAAGTAGATAGCAAATGTGTCAAAATCGGCCACTTTCAGCAGTTATGCTATCTTCTTCTAACAATTGCGTTCGCGTTCGCATTGTAGCTCCCTTGATTCAGGCCAAAAGCCGACGTCCAAAAGGAGCAAGATGAACGTGAAGGGACAGTTTCGAGTGAAGTGGCAAGGGAAGGTTAGGGACGTAATGGCCGACATCCGTTGCCACTTCGTTTTTGGATAGTTTATTGACAAATTCAAAAATGGCTTAATTAACTTCGGTGATAATTCAAGTAGCTAATTAACGTTAACCTTTTAGAAGCCTTAAAAGAGGTTTCTTTCATTAGCTTTTTATGTGGTATCAATTAAGACGTTTAAAAGAAGGAAAAAAATTTGGTAAGGTTATTAGCACGAAAAAAGGTTGTTACTTATGACACGATTTAATTTTATAGCTTAGTTCAGATGTCCTAAAAATGATAAAAAATTCATCATCATCATCAGCCTATTAACGTCTTCTGCTGGACATAGGCCTCTCCAAGAGTACGCCATCGAGCACGATCAGTGGCTGCTCTCATCCAGCTCTTGCCAGCTACCCTGCAAAGATCGTCGCTCCACCTAGTCTGAGGGCGTCCTACACTACGTTTGCCGATACGTAGTTTCCACTCTAGAACTCGTTTCCATAGCGGTGATTGGTTCTGCGGCTTTTATGGTCGTCCCACTGCCACTTTCAGATTGGCCGTGACCCATTTTACAAAAAATTAGTTTGAATGCTTCGAAACAATAAAGGTGAGTGTCAATTAGAGTTTCGGAGCCGGGTTCCCGGGTACGGGAATTCCCAGGAATATTGCCGTTCTCGATCCCGGGAAATACATTTTGTATTAAAAACAACATAATTTTGTAAGAGGCTAGCTTAGATTAGACGCTCTACCGCACGCAAACTATGTGTGTGAAAACATAAGTATATCACTGTTTGGCTCAATGTTCAAATCGAGTTATTGGATGTTTTTACATCAAAATATTGGATTGCAAAATCTTTACTTTACTAAAGTTCGAACCCACAAGACAGCGCACACCGAATCTTGAGTACCTCATCCTCCTCTAATCTAGAGAGTGAGTGCGTGAAAGTTCGCAGACTGAGTGTTATATCCATAGATTCATTAGCCTTCTTGAAAAGTTATTTTTGTCATACTTATGTCTGTCATGTAGTTTTACTCAACCTTCTAATCTGAACACTGAATAATTAATTATAATTATAACTTTAAATGTGTTGTTTTAATGAAAAAGGCCACTAATTTCATCAAACTTGAAAATTACCGATTCCCGGAAATTCCATGGAATTCAAAATAATTGTTCCCGATTCCCGGGAATCCTGAAACTCTAGTGTCAATGTAAACAGGTTTGATTTTCGGCCTTATTGAATTTTAATATCTTTTAGAAAATAGACTTATGGTGGGGCACGAATCAGTTAGTTCGACTGTACATACTCATTAAGCGTGTAGATCTTTACCGCTGCTAACTAAAAGAGCCGATGATCTTGTAACGTCTGACCAAATTTTCACAAACTGTAGCTAAAAACCATCCTGGTCACGTCACCTTTCAAACAAAACAAACCGCATCAAAATCGGTATATTCGTTCAGGAGCTACGACGGCACAGACAGACAGACATACAGACACGTCAAACTTATAACACCCCTCTTTTTGCAGTCGGAGTTAAAAACATTTATCAATTAAATACGGTTACGTTGCTTACTGGATACAATATACATAAATTACTAATGTCGCCGAATCCGCGATTCAAACCAAGACCGTGGGTCACCGTACACCGGAATACAAAATTGATTATTCGTAAAAGTGTTTCGTAAAAGAAAGCTTATTAATGCAAAAGGGTTGCGCCCATTAAATATAGGACGCCGCGAAAGGGCTGACATTAATAAGCTTTGTATCATTTTATAATATTTTTTCATAAAAGTTCATATTTTCATTATTTACAAATTCTCTTATGGTGGATTTGGCCAACATTAAGGTAAAACGAGAATTACTATGCTGGGAATATATCTATTTAAATTATATTGTATGGCTTCGATTTTCTTTTCACTTGACTATCATTAACTTATTATGAATTCAACTTAAAAGTTAGAATGATATGAATGATATTTCTGCCGCCACTTCACATCAAAGTGATTGTGAAGTAGCGGTGGAACATCAATACAGACTATTACCTACAAAACTCTTAAAACTATAGATAATAGGTAAATTAAAACATACGAATGTAGGTAAAGTCCATTCGCTTAGATAGTGTCGCCCTTTTATCGCGCTGCCATGGCACATGCCGCTTCTTGCCAAAGGATGCCGCTGCATAAACAGAAGAAGCCGCGTGCGGCGTACACCCGCAAATGAAATAGGATTTTGGGATTTCGGCATTTAATTTTTTTTTTTTTTAAATAATCTATTGTTTATTGTAAATACAGGTGGGAACGACGACGGCTGCGACTTGTGACAATTCGTGCGATGATGAGTAATCATAACAATCATGTAAAAATTAATAATAATTATTATTATTTGTAAATCACTTAATAAATTCCTTTTATATAAAAATATCCAAATTTTCATTAAAGTTGACTTTGGTACCCAACTTGTGTGTATTATTATATATCTGCATTTTATAGCAAGAGCCACAATGCAACACAATGCAATGGTGTACCGACAGTATCTAACCGAACGGACTTTGCCTTATATTTTTATTGTAGTCTAAATTCATTTACAAAACAAGTGTGCCAAGTTGTTTTTGGCAACCCTAGCCTCCTCAATTGTGCTTTCACGTAAGTTCTATGGTTGATTTATTTACGTGATGTATTTTGATTTAAACACGGGATACGTAACCTTCAGGTGAGGCGACGCGTGAACCACCCCTATGTAAGGGTAGCTAAATATAGGTGTTAAATATATGATTCACGTTTTCATTCAGGGCGACGATGTTATTTCTTTTCACGCCGGCCGCTTTGAATAAGAAATTTATCCGGCGATTATGAAAGAACTAGTAACCACCCCAGACTTTGTACGTGAGAGATTTAGTTACTTATATATTGAGCTTCTTCAAGGAACCACGTCGAATTTTAGCGATAAAAACGTAGTCTACTTTATTACCCAATGTGTATCTCTATCTTTGCCAAATTATTACGCTAATATTACACGGTTCAACCAAATTGATTCACTTTGGTTGAAAGGAGCAGAAATACAGGCGCACATTTGACATTGAATGATTCACTGTTACGTTTACATTGTTCAATTTGATTGCCTCTTAGAGGACGGTGCTACTTTAATTATTTTATACATCCGTGCAAGCGAGATATAAATTGTACGCAATTCTCTCTATTCAGCGAAAACGGAAACTATTATTCAAGACAAGACAAGGAAGTAACTACTTAAACCAACTAAGATTATCATAATATTGATTCACTCTCATACAGCTAAGTAATGAGTTAATTAATAACGCACACATCTTATATCAACCATGACTGACTTGTGAATTGAGATCACTAATATTACGTTAATACAATGTTAAGGGTACCTAATGTACCTATGTATGATTCAGATCAACCGGCCGCGCGGCGCGCATCGGCATGGCCCGAAACGGAGCCGGACGGATATCGCGAAAAAATAAAACTGCTCTTTCATACAAAAGTGAAATTAAAATAACATTGCAATTTTCTTTAACGCATTTTAAAATACCGTCCAGGCCGGGCCGATGCGCGCTGATTGGTCTGAATCTTAGCATGATACTCCATGATGATACGCACCGGGAGATGTCGACTTTTTTCTGACTGTCAAATTTTTGATTTTGTGTTGTTTTTCATACGCGCTGTCGCGAATGACGGGGTGACCAAATTATCTCGTGGTTCGCGTGCTAGCCATACTGGACAAGGTGTAACATGCTCTTTCCAATATTTATCTTATATACGTGGCTACATCAGTACATCAGACAAAACTCTATCTCTTCTCCGTGTAGCACGCAAATGGTTTAATTTAACATTCAGTCAGGCTCATTCGCGTAATGTAATGAATTTGTAATTCGCCATCCCGCTCGCGATATGGGGCAAAGGGTGGACCACACACTACGATGCAGCGTGAACGAAAAGAAACTTTAACTGAGTTTTAAAAAGCAGGAGGTTATTCGTTCTACTGTCTTTACACTTTTTCTATGTATGCCCAGCAATTTCATTGTCAATTTTGGACCGTATTACATTTTTTTTTAGATAAGTTAGTACCTCATCGTCGAATAAAATCCATACTTCTAATCTAATATTATAAAAACGAAAGTTAATAACTCTGTCAGTTACCTTTACATACCTAAACCATGGATGGATCGGATTTAGATGTGTCAAAGAAAAAGAATAGACCTTAGAAAAAAACGTAAGCTTCTATAAATCCCAAATATTTTTAATTGGCCTCATTTTAATTGTTGTAGAAGTCGGTGGGTAGGTGGATGTATGTACGGTCGCCAGCACGTCGGGTTACTACAAAATGTCAAAATTTATTAATTGAAACTGGACTCTATCAGTTGGACATAAGGTTGAATTTTATTTAAAGAAATTTGTCATTTTGTAGTAACCTGACGTGCTGGCGACTATACCTACCCCTTCAGCACTGGCACGTACCAAATCGTCAAATGATACTTTGACTGAGACTGATCAATCTGGCAATTTCCACATAGAAAACGGCAATTTCATTATGACTTAAGTAATATTATGATGTTTTTGTATTTTTTTTAATGTTTTGTAATATCTTTATTGTTCGTTTATTTTTTATTATCACGCAATGGAGTCTCAACCTACAGCGACAATTTGTCTATGCGCCTGTCGCTTTTAAAAGATGCGCCTGAACCGTGTCGGATTGTGCTCCTGTTAATATTAATCATGGGAGGGTTGAGCACTCCCGCGATGCGACGTGACGTAACAAATTGTCGACAAATAAACTGTAATTAAAAAAATATATAAAGTATGCCTTTTAAGTCGTAAAAGGCATACTTTATATATGGTTAAATTTGTCGTTCCCAAAATTAAAATTATTATGGTGACAGAACATTTACAGAAACGCATATCCATATACTTTTAAATTCTTTACCTGCTGCTTTGCGATGTGAATTACCAAAAAAGAAATTTAAGATATTATTAAGTAGATTTCTTGCAATCCGCAATATAATTACAGAATGTCTCATATAATATAATACATAATAATCAATATCCTTATTCTTAATAACTAACTACAATCGTTGATATACTTAGATAAAATATTGTTATTTCGAAACCAGTTTTTGAGACTCCCGATCTCGCAGTCAAACCATCTAGAATGGTTTTGTGGGACAATGATTGTTTGCTATCCATTTTATGTAAATGTTTTAATTGAATAAATAATAATAATAAAGTGGTTTTATTTCTGTAATCGAGTATACCTACGCGACATTGCTGATTCTAGGTTTTTGTGAATCATCTATTTTTTTTAACAATAGCCCGTGACGAGTTTCTTGGGTAGTTCTTATCCTTATAATACAAGTAGGCTATAGCTTGTTCATATATGCTACATCATCATCATCATCGTGATGATGATGACGATATCCCCCAATGTGGATTGGTGGGTATTAACGACTGCAAACGCAGCCGAGACCTTCCGAAGCACGGAGGAGCTCGAGATAATAAATTTTTGGTCACCCATCCCGTGACAGACCATTGTGAAAATTGCTTAACTTCAACGATCGCAGGCCGAACAAGTTAGCCACTGCGTCATGGCCAAGGGCTCCTTGATATATTATGTGCTTCGTAAAGTCTAAATTGAATTCTTTACTATAGACTCTGTCACGGACGGGCAAGCGCAACAATGCAGAAATGTTCGACGAAACTGCATAAAATGAAATTGCTTTCAAAAGAATTATGTAAGTAAAGACTTTTTTTTTTATCCACAACGGAGTAGCACTTAGCCTTCATCACACCTGATGATCAGTGGTGATAAGGCTGAAGGTGGAAGCGCATACACCCGGAATCCTCAATCACGGAAGAACTGGCTATCTTATTGTTTCTTATGGCGTTAGACTGAGATAAGATGGTGGTAGCTAGCCACGCGGTCTAAGAACAAGTTCTACTGTAACATATCATTTTTTTTATATGTTACATTCATAATAAACTATGATAGTACTAACCTTCATTCCTGTTTTTTATCCAATATTTTGTACCTTTACACAACACAGTTTTTATACATCCCTTATTGCAAAGTACATACATTCTCATTAACTCAATTCCAAACAATAATTGCTAATTTTTACATCTTAGGTACACTTATATTTGTCAACAAACATCTATCACGTCTGACGTTTGACATTTAATATTATCAGAGTAAACATCATAATTTTTGAACCACTGGCTCAATCTTGTGAGGAACAGCAGAACTATTTCCACGAGCAATCATCCAGAGATATACGTCTTCTCATTCTTGCATGGATGTCCAGCTATTTCCATCTCTTTTTCTTATAAAGACACCTTGCGTTGAGAGTCCACACTTCATCAAACTTTAGCGCCATCTGGTGTCAAATAGTGGCAAAGTATGCCGCACATATATTGTCATCTCTCTCACACCTAAATGCATAGCCATCCTGTCATCCCGTTCATGCAACAGCACCGAAACTGACATCTGGCGTAGAGTAGCTCTCTTGCTTTAATAATTGAACTTCTACATATTGAGTCCAGATTATCTATGGTACCTAAAAACTTTTATCAATAACATTATGAATATCTAATTTACAATGAAAGTAATTAGTTATTCATATTCTACAAATCTGCCTTTATTTGATTTTATATAATTCTTCATTTATCTTTAGCTAATTTTCTTAACCATAGACTATATTCGGATCATTCTAGAAATGTACAAGTGAGCATTGTCTATGCTACTTACCTTGGAAAATTCGAGATTGATGGTAAAGCAATATGAATTAAAAACAAGATTCTAGAAAAGTCGTGGCAGAACATATAAATAGGGCCCGTCTGGCCCCAGTGTTTTTTTTCTCTCGATAACCGCTACTTAACTGACTGTGAGAAAGACTGTGAAGCAAAGTCACTGTGAACTGTTATTGCATAGACATTTTTTTACCTACGTAGTTTATTCCTGATAAACCTAACCGTCCTAAGCTGTATCATTGTGTGAACACTGCAATTTTCTTGATTCGTCCTTGATCTTCAGCGTCCGGTTCTTATTATTGACTGGACTACCTGTCCGGAGCGAGCACCTGCGAAGCTGACATCATACCGGCGAGCCCTCGTTCGCTGACCTTAGGCCTTGAGAGACCGGCGTTCGCAACCCCTCCTCGGAACATAAGTCTCAGGTGTAATCGTTCTTATATCTTTATCTCTTAACTACATCTCTCCATACTCTCTTCGTTTATGAGCTGTTCATAAACGTGGCGCCCATTAATTGTCTCTAATCTTCTCCTCTCTTATAAGTTTAACTTAACTACATACATATAAGTATTACCTACCTACCTTTCAATTTTGTAACACTCCCAACTTGATTTAAACTACACTTGTGAACTTATAAAACGTTTAATATTGAATAACAACCATATTTTAATTTGTGTTTGTATTTGTATATCCAGTCTGACACGTTGTAAACCTATTTTAAGGATAGCGATAGCCTAGGTCTCCTATTCATATAAATTTCTTTTGAAACTTTATTTGTCTAGTTTAAACTTCATTACCTGTTTATGTAATTTCCAACTCAGTGAGAATATTGTAATTTAAGTCCCTCTGACAGTGCAACAAGTGAGCTGCAAAGTAGAATATTTATCCCCACGCCCTGTATTTCTTGTAAGGACCTAATTTTACATGTTATAAAAATAAAACTTCACATTTCATTATATTTCCATTTCTTTTATTTTACATCAAAACCTATAGTTAAAAAAATTAGTTACATTTAGCGCCCAACGTAGTTTGCACTCAATTCTTTGTTGACAGTTTCTCACTGGGTTTCTACCTCTTTTATATTTATTTGTTGTATCTCTCTCTCAAATTGTACCTGTATCAATTTCAGTGATGGAGCATACTGCGTTCTACGGTCTCCTCAAGGACGAGGTCAGCTATGAGCTCAACCTGCGGGGAGTGGAACACGAGCGTGGTGCCACAGCGGAGACGTTGGCTGCCCTGCTAGAGAAAGCTGAACCGGCCGCTGTAGAGGTCGAGGACAAATTTATTGATTCCCTTGATACGGGAATAGAAATAGAGGTATGTGCACGGAAGTTGGCCGAACTAAGCGCTCTTGTCCCCAAGTATTCTACCACTACACATTTCCAAAAATGCTGGGCAAGGTTGACTCACGTTATAGACCGACTAGACAGACTGACCGGGCAGACCAGGGAGCAAAGGCGTATAAAATCTTCGTCACTGGAGGAGTTATACAGACTCCGCTTTTGGATGTCAAATAATCCACCGCGCAGTAGAGGTCCTTCTCCGTCAAGACAACACCTACATCCGACTGCTTCCCGTGATGAAGAAAACCGCATCACAGACGTTCGGAAGAACGGTGTCGATGGGGATGTACACTCTGAGGGAGCATCTATCCCTGTTTTTCCTCCTCATCCCTCTCACTCCTCTCCTTTTCTCAGAAATTCTCCTATATTGAAGTGGGGTGTAACTTTTGACGGACACACCTGTGTCTTAGAATTTATTACTAAAATTAAAGAATTAGCTGCCTCCTGCTCTGCCCAAGACCATGAACTGCTCTCAAACTTCTCACATCTGCTTACTGGTGATGCATTGGTGTGGTTCCGCGGTTACAGGGACAATATAACTTCTATGGCTCAACTTTTTGATTATCTAAAAGAGGAATTTATACCTGTTGATTATGACAGACGACTTCTACTGCAAATAAAAGGCAGATTGCAAGATAAATCTGAAGACATAAAAATTTATATCAATCTCATGCTTTATGAGATGTCTAAACTATCTAAACCACTCTCTGAAACTGAGAAGTTGGATATAATATTATCAAATATGAACACTTTTTATATTGCAAAATTAGCTCTCCATGACTTCTCTTCGACTGCGGAACTCAAATCAGTGTGCTCCAGGCTAGACATAGCAAAGCACAGATGTGAGAATAGAGGTGCCTTAAATCCTGGCAATACTGCTATTGTTCCCGGTTTCACAGTGAAATCTAATCTTACTAAATCGGTAAATCAACCGTTTATTAAACAAAAACCTTTATCGGGAAATGTTGCTACCATCTCCCATAATGCTTATAATTCCGCCATGCTACAAAAAGATAGTGTCACTTGTTTAAAGTGTAGTGGCAAACATCACTATTCAAAGTGTAATGTATACAATACACCTATATGTTTTAAATGTAAAAAACCTAATGTGCTTACTCGCGACTGTACTTGTTCAAAAAACTGAATAAGCGGTCAGTAGCATGTTCTCTCTCTCTTAAACCTGAACCTTCAAAACTAACTAAACATACTACTGACCGGGAATGGCAGGAATATCTAACTTTCTTAAAAAACTTTTTCTCCTCTCAGAAGATAGCTCCACTTTTTGAGTCAAACTTGCCTGACAACCGTGCGTTTATCAAAGTCAACATTTTGGGAACAGAGTGCTTGGCCTTGGCCGATTCTGGTGCATCAACTTCTATACTCAGCAATGATGCGCTAGGAACGCTTAGGGAATTAGGTTTACAGACTCATCTTCAGCCATCTTCTAAAACTCTTAAAGTTGGCAATAACGCTAAACTTAATATTTTGGGATCCATTACGATACCTATTACTTACAAGTCCAATCTAAGACTAATTACTCTCAATGTATGCACAGATATCAACAGTCCTCTTATTTTAGGTGTAAATTTTCTTAGGGCATTTAACCTATGTCAGGATATTCTGGAATATACGACCGACTCTCAGTGTACCTCTGCTTTCAACTCTTTAATTGACGCAAACACACACTTACATACTTATGAGGATCTGTCGGTTGTACAAAAATCTCAGATTGATAACATTATCACTGATTTTAAAAATATTTCTGCTGATTCTAACAACTTAGGTCTCACTGATCTTGAAGAACATGTCATTGACACTGGTGATCATCCCCCAGTGAAACAAAAATACTACCCTATACCAGTTCACTATAAACAGCGGGTCGAGGCTGAAATTAATGATATGTTAAGAATGGGTATTATTGAAAAAAGTAATTCACCCTGGAATTCCCCTCTCTTAGTAGTTCCCAAACCTAACGGAGACTTAAGGATCTGCCTAGACAGTAGAAAACTGAATAGTGTCACCAAAATAGATTCATATCCTATGCCGCGTATCCAAGACATACTTGGTTCTCTTAATAATGCTAAATTTCTAAGCTCTATTGACCTGAAAAGCTCGTTTTTTCAAATTAATTTACACCCAGACTCGCGGGAGAAGACTAGTTTCTCCATTCCTGGGGTTGGGGCTTTCCAATTTTGCCGCATGCCTTTCGGACTTGTCAATGCATCTGCTAGAATGATGAGACTTATGGATAAAGTCTTTGGACCAGAGTTTGCTGGCCGTCTGTTTACCTACGTGGATGACGTAATACTGGTCAGTAATTCATATGACGAACACGTCGAGCTATTGAAGCGTGTCTATCAACGTTTAAAAGAAGTAGGTCTCACCATCAATTTTGACAAATCAGTTTTCTGCAGATCTTCCCTTAAGTTTCTAGGGTTCATCGTCGACCGACACGGACTACGCACTGACAGTGACAAGGTTAAGGCCATTTTGGAATACCCTGTCCCTACTAACCAAAAAGAAGTCAGACGTTTTCTAGGCATGGCGTCATGGTATAGGCGTTTTATCCAAAACTTTTCTTTAGTAACTGCTCCTATAAACAACCTAATTAAAAAACAGCCCAAGGGCAAAGCTTTTAGTTTTCCGCAGGAAGCTCTCCTTGCCTTTAACGAGATTAAGCAACGTTTGGTATCTGCACCCATTCTTTCTATACCTAAATTTGATAAGCCTTTTATCATCTCTACCGATGCCTCTGATTTAGGTCTCGGTTGTGTCCTCTCTCAAAAGGACGACGAGGCTAAAGAACATCCTGTCGCCTTCGCTAGCCGTTCTCTTACTAAACCAGAAAGAAACCATGCTACTACTGAAAAGGAACTAAATGCTTTAATCTTTGCTCTAGAAAAATTTAGGGGTTATATTGAAGGCTCTCCCTTCCCCACTACGATTTATACAGATCATAGTAGTCTGAAATGGCTTGTCAGTCTTAAATCTCCTACAGGAAGATTGGCGAGATGGGCAGTCCGGCTTTCTCAATTTAATCTTAAAATTGAGTATCGTAGGGGCTCTGATAATGCCTTGGCCGACGCTCTTTCTCGTTCATTTCCCGTAAATGTCACTTCTGATGACGATCCATCTCAAAACTCCCCTTCTTCTTCTTCTACTACCAAAGACTCTTGGTACCTCAAGAAAGTACAAGACGTCAAATCTTCTCCCCACAAGTTCTCTGATTGGAAACTAATTTCTGATCGTCTCTATAAAAGGATGAAAAATTCCAACCCTCTCTCTGCTGACTGTGAGTGGAAACTCGTGGTTCCTTTCGAATCGCGGCATGACGTCATAGCTAAATGTCATGACCACCCGAGTGCAGCCCATTTAGGCATCTTTAAGACTTTGAAACGTCTTACTCAATCTTATTATTGGCCATCTCTACATAGAGATGTCAAGAAATACATCAAAAATTGTCAAGTTTGCTTGGCGTATAAGAGCACGAATGAAGGTCCCCCAGGCATCATGAAAAATCCCAAACAGGTCCAACGTCCCTTCCAAATGATATCTACAGACATAATGGGTCCTTTACCTCGATCTTATCAGGGCTACAAATTCATTCTAGTAGTTACTGACGTTTTCACTAAGTATACATGCATATTTCCTATGAGGAACTCACTTGCCAAGACAGTAGTTTCCATTATTGAAAACAATATATTTATGAAATATGGGATTCCTCAAACAATTGTCATGGACAACGGTCCCCAGTATATCTCTAATGCCATGAAGGATTTAGTTGCGAAGTATAAAGTTCCTAATTCTTTTTATAACTGTAGGTTCCTGCCACAAAACAACCCTTCTGAAAGGACTAATCGTGTCATTGTCACTGCCATATCTTCCTATGTAGGTACAGACCACAGAAAATGGGCTGAAGAATTACCAAAAATTGAGTTTGCAATCAACACAGCCGTTAGTGAATCCACTGGTTTTAGCCCATACTTTCTAAATCATGGCCGCGAAGCTGTACTCTCTGGTGACTGGTACCTTAACTCTCCACTTAAAGAAGAAGATATTTTGTTTACCGACAGGACTTCATACTCATCTACTCTACCTCATCTTAAAGACATTTTTATTAAAGTAAACTTGAACATGTCCAAAGCCTACTCCAAATATAAAATTCATTACAACAAAAATAGGCGTGATATTGAATATCAGGAGGGCCAGACTGTATGGAAGAAAGAATATCCACTTTCTGATGCTAGTAAATTTTTCACTGCAAAACTTGCTCCTAAATTCACTAAATGTATTGTGAAAAAGAAGATCTCTCCTCTTACATACATTCTGAAGGACTTTCACACATCCAAGGATTTAGGCACTTGGCACATTAAGGACATTTTAAAATCTGTACCTATATAACTACACCTATATTTTGCTTATTTCATTTTATTTATGTATGTGATTATCTATATGTATTTTTCTCTTTTCTCTCTTGCTCTGCATCTAGGTACTATCTCCTACTTACCTTATCCGTATGGTTGCCGGAGAAAGAATAGTACCATCGCTCTCCCCTTGCGCGTCGTAAGAGCCGACCAAAAGTCCCATTTTCCCATCCCATATTTTCCTTTATCACGACACCCATTCCCTTACCTTATCCGTATGGTTGCCGGAGAAAGAATAGTACCATCGCTCTCCCCTTGCGCGTCGTAAGAGCCGACCAAAAGTCCCAGTTTCCCATCCCACATTTTTCCTCATCTTCATACCCATTCCCAAACCCTATTATATATTCTTTTATGTACTCTATTTTTTTGTATGGTTTTTATTATATATATATTAATTTTATAGTATCTAGTTTATTCTATGGGACGGCTGGTAATCCCATAAATGAAAAATCAAAAGCCTTACTACTCAGAGCGGATTGTAACTCTGTATAAATATGCCTTAACGACAACAGATTATTCTTATCACACTAGTATATTATACTCATCTATATATCAGAGCGGCTGCGACTCTTAAAATAGGCCATCGGCACTCCATTTATTTATGTATATCCATATTTATCTAGTATACGCACACTTTAAATTTTCGGCAAGGGCGCATGGTACATAGGCCAGAAGTAAGACCCACCGTCGATATCAATTATCTGTATTGTTTATGTATTCCGTTTATTTATATAACTTATTTGTTTACAGCTGGCATGTAGTATACGTATATAGATTATTTTTTTTGTTTTTGTTTTGTTTCCTTTTGCCCTTTTCCTTTCCTTACTTGATACCCAACCTACAACTTTCTTTATTTTCCCACTCTACTATACCGTGCTATCCATTCTTTTTTTTTTTCTCAACTAATGAGGTATTGTAACATATCATTTTTTTAATATGTTACATTCATAATAAACTATGATAGTACTAACCTTCATTCCTGTTTTTTATCCAATATTTTGTACCTTTACACAACACAGTTTTTATACATCCCTTATTGCAAAGTACATACATTCTCATTAACTCAATTCCAAACAATAATTGCTAATTTTTACATCTTAGGTACACTTATATTTGTCAACAAACATCTATCACGTCTGACGTTTGACATTTAATATTATCAGAGTAAACATCATAATTTTTGAACCACTGGCTCAATCTTGTGAGGAACAGCAGAACTATTTCCACGAGCAATCATCCAGAGATATACGTCTTCTCATTCTTGCATGGATGTCCAGCTATTTCCATCTCTTTTTCTTATAAAGACACCTTGCGTTGAGAGTCCACACTTCATCAAACTTTAGCGCCATCTGGTGTCAAATAGTGGCAAAGTATGCCGCACATATATTGTCATCTCTCTCACACCTAAATGCATAGCCATCCTGTCATCCCGTTCATGCAACAGCACCGAAACTGACATCTGGCGTAGAGTAGCTCTCTTGCTTTAATAATTGAACTTCTACATATTGAGTCCAGATTATCTATGGTACCTAAAAACTTTTATCAATAACATTATGAATATCTAATTTACAATGAAAGTAATTAGTTATTCATATTCTACAAATCTGCCTTTATTTGATTTTATATAATTCTTCATTTATCTTTAGCTAATTTTCTTAACCATAGACTATATTCGGATCATTCTAGAAATGTACAAGTGAGCATTGTCTATGCTACTTACCTTGGAAAATTCGAGATTGATGGTAAAGCAATATGAATTAAAAACAAGATTCTAGAAAAGTCGTGGCAGAACATATAAATAGGGCCCGTCTGGCCCCAGTGTTTTTTTTCTCTCGATAACCGCTACTTAACTGACTGTGAGAAAGACTGTGAAGCAAAGTCACTGTGAACTGTTATTGCATAGACATTTTTTTACCTACGTAGTTTATTCCTGATAAACCTAACCGTCCTAAGCTGTATCATTGTGTGAACACTGCAATTTTCTTGATTCGTCCTCGATCTTCAGCGTCCGGTTCTTATTATTGACTGGACTACCTGTCCGGAGCGAGCACCTGCGAAGCTGACATCATACCGGCGAGCCCTCGTTCGCTGACCTTAGGCCTTGAGAGACCGGCGTTCGCAACCCCTCCTCGGAACATAAGTCTCAGGTGTAATCGTTCTTATATCTTTATCTCTTAACTACATCTCTCCATACTCTCTTCGTTTATGAGCTGTTCATAAACGTGGCGCCCATTAATTGTCTCTAATCTTCTCCTCTCTTATAAGTTTAACTTAACTACATACATATAAGTATTACCTACCTACCTTTCAATTTTGTAACACTCCCAACTTGATTTAAACTACACTTGTGAACTTATAAAACGTTTAATATTGAATAACAACCATATTTTAATTTGTGTTTGTATTTGTATATCCAGTCTGACACGTTGTAAACCTATTTTAAGGATAGCGATAGCCTAGGTCTCCTATTCATATAAATTTCTTTTGAAACTTTATTTGTCTAGTTTAAACTTCATTACCTGTTTATGTAATTTCCAACTCAGTGAGAATATTGTAATTTAAGTCCCTCTGACAGTGCAACAAGTGAGCTGCAAAGTAGAATATTTATCCCCACGCCCTGTATTTCTTGTAAGGACCTAATTTTACATGTTATAAAAATAAAACTTCACATTTCATTATATTTCCATTTCTTTTATTTTACATCAAAACCTATAGTTAAAAAAATTAGTTACATTTAGCGCCCAACGTAGTTTGCACTCAATTCTTTGTTGACAGTTTCTCACTGGGTTTCTACCTCTTTTATATTTATTTGTTGTATCTCTCTCTCAAATTGTACCTGTATCAATTTCAGTGATGGAGCATACTGCGTTCTACGGTCTCCTCAAGGACGAGGTCAGCTATGAGCTCAACCTGCGGGGAGTGGAACACGAGCGTGGTGCCACAGCGGAGACGTTGGCTGCCCTGCTAGAGAAAGCTGAACCGGCCGCTGTAGAGGTCGAGGACAAATTTATTGATTCCCTTGATACGGGAATAGAAATAGAGGTATGTGCACGGAAGTTGGCCGAACTAAGCGCTCTTGTCCCCAAGTATTCTACCACTACACATTTCCAAAAATGCTGGGCAAGGTTGACTCACGTTATAGACCGACTAGACAGACTGACCGGGCAGACCAGGGAGCAAAGGCGTATAAAATCTTCGTCACTGGAGGAGTTATACAGACTCCGCTTTTGGATGTCAAATAATCCACCGCGCAGTAGAGGTCCTTCTCCGTCAAGACAACACCTACATCCGACTGCTTCCCGTGATGAAGAAAACCGCATCACAGACGTTCGGAAGAACGGTGTCGATGGGGATGTACACTCTGAGGGAGCATCTATCCCTGTTTTTCCTCCTCATCCCTCTCACTCCTCTCCTTTTCTCAGAAATTCTCCTATATTGAAGTGGGGTGTAACTTTTGACGGACACACCTGTGTCTTAGAATTTATTACTAAAATTAAAGAATTAGCTGCCTCCTGCTCTGCCCAAGACCATGAACTGCTCTCAAACTTCTCACATCTGCTTACTGGTGATGCATTGGTGTGGTTCCGCGGTTACAGGGACAATATAACTTCTATGGCTCAACTTTTTGATTATCTAAAAGAGGAATTTATACCTGTTGATTATGACAGACGACTTCTACTGCAAATAAAAGGCAGATTGCAAGATAAATCTGAAGACATAAAAATTTATATCAATCTCATGCTTTATGAGATGTCTAAACTATCTAAACCACTCTCTGAAACTGAGAAGTTGGATATAATATTATCAAATATGAACACTTTTTATATTGCAAAATTAGCTCTCCATGACTTCTCTTCGACTGCGGAACTCAAATCAGTGTGCTCCAGGCTAGACATAGCAAAGCACAGATGTGAGAATAGAGGTGCCTTAAATCCTGGCAATACTGCTATTGTTCCCGGTTTCACAGTGAAATCTAATCTTACTAAATCGGTAAATCAACCGTTTATTAAACAAAAACCTTTATCGGGAAATGTTGCTACCATCTCCCATAATGCTTATAATTCCGCCATGCTACAAAAAGATAGTGTCACTTGTTTAAAGTGTAGTGGCAAACATCACTATTCAAAGTGTAATGTATACAATACACCTATATGTTTTAAATGTAAAAAACCTAATGTGCTTACTCGCGACTGTACTTGTTCAAAAAACTGAATAAGCGGTCAGTAGCATGTTCTCTCTCTCTTAAACCTGAACCTTCAAAACTAACTAAACATACTACTGACCGGGAATGGCAGGAATATCTAACTTTCTTAAAAAACTTTTTCTCCTCTCAGAAGATAGCTCCACTTTTTGAGTCAAACTTGCCTGACAACCGTGCGTTTATCAAAGTCAACATTTTGGGAACAGAGTGCTTGGCCTTGGCCGATTCTGGTGCATCAACTTCTATACTCAGCAATGATGCGCTAGGAACGCTTAGGGAATTAGGTTTACAGACTCATCTTCAGCCATCTTCTAAAACTCTTAAAGTTGGCAATAACGCTAAACTTAATATTTTGGGATCCATTACGATACCTATTACTTACAAGTCCAATCTAAGACTAATTACTCTCAATGTATGCACAGATATCAACAGTCCTCTTATTTTAGGTGTAAATTTTCTTAGGGCATTTAACCTATGTCAGGATATTCTGGAATATACGACCGACTCTCAGTGTACCTCTGCTTTCAACTCTTTAATTGACGCAAACACACACTTACATACTTATGAGGATCTGTCGGTTGTACAAAAATCTCAGATTGATAACATTATCACTGATTTTAAAAATATTTCTGCTGATTCTAACAACTTAGGTCTCACTGATCTTGAAGAACATGTCATTGACACTGGTGATCATCCCCCAGTGAAACAAAAATACTACCCTATACCAGTTCACTATAAACAGCGGGTCGAGGCTGAAATTAATGATATGTTAAGAATGGGTATTATTGAAAAAAGTAATTCACCCTGGAATTCCCCTCTCTTAGTAGTTCCCAAACCTAACGGAGACTTAAGGATCTGCCTAGACAGTAGAAAACTGAATAGTGTCACCAAAATAGATTCATATCCTATGCCGCGTATCCAAGACATACTTGGTTCTCTTAATAATGCTAAATTTCTAAGCTCTATTGACCTGAAAAGCTCGTTTTTTCAAATTAATTTACACCCAGACTCGCGGGAGAAGACTAGTTTCTCCATTCCTGGGGTTGGGGCTTTCCAATTTTGCCGCATGCCTTTCGGACTTGTCAATGCATCTGCTAGAATGATGAGACTTATGGATAAAGTCTTTGGACCAGAGTTTGCTGGCCGTCTGTTTACCTACGTGGATGACGTAATACTGGTCAGTAATTCATATGACGAACACGTCGAGCTATTGAAGCGTGTCTATCAACGTTTAAAAGAAGTAGGTCTCACCATCAATTTTGACAAATCAGTTTTCTGCAGATCTTCCCTTAAGTTTCTAGGGTTCATCGTCGACCGACACGGACTACGCACTGACAGTGACAAGGTTAAGGCCATTTTGGAATACCCTGTCCCTACTAACCAAAAAGAAGTCAGACGTTTTCTAGGCATGGCGTCATGGTATAGGCGTTTTATCCAAAACTTTTCTTTAGTAACTGCTCCTATAAACAACCTAATTAAAAAACAGCCCAAGGGCAAAGCTTTTAGTTTTCCGCAGGAAGCTCTCCTTGCCTTTAACGAGATTAAGCAACGTTTGGTATCTGCACCCATTCTTTCTATACCTAAATTTGATAAGCCTTTTATCATCTCTACCGATGCCTCTGATTTAGGTCTCGGTTGTGTCCTCTCTCAAAAGGACGACGAGGGTAAAGAACATCCTGTCGCCTTCGCTAGCCGTTCTCTTACTAAACCAGAAAGAAACCATGCTACTACTGAAAAGGAACTAAATGCTTTAATCTTTGCTCTAGAAAAATTTAGGGGTTATATTGAAGGCTCTCCCTTCCCCACTACGATTTATACAGATCATAGTAGTCTGAAATGGCTTGTCAGTCTTAAATCTCCTACAGGAAGATTGGCGAGATGGGCAGTCCGGCTTTCTCAATTTAATCTTAAAATTGAGTATCGTAGGGGCTCTGATAATGCCTTGGCCGACGCTCTTTCTCGTTCATTTCCCGTAAATGTCACTTCTGATGACGATCCATCTCAAAACTCCCCTTCTTCTTCTTCTACTACCAAAGACTCTTGGTACCTCAAGAAAGTACAAGACGTCAAATCTTCTCCCCACAAGTTCTCTGATTGGAAACTAATTTCTGATCGTCTCTATAAAAGGATGAAAAATTCCAACCCTCTCTCTGCTGACTGTGAGTGGAAACTCGTGGTTCCTTTCGAATCGCGGCATGACGTCATAGCTAAATGTCATGACCACCCGAGTGCAGCCCATTTAGGCATCTTTAAGACTTTGAAACGTCTTACTCAATCTTATTATTGGCCATCTCTACATAGAGATGTCAAGAAATACATCAAAAATTGTCAAGTTTGCTTGGCGTATAAGAGCACGAATGAAGGTCCCCCAGGCATCATGAAAAATCCCAAACAGGTCCAACGTCCCTTCCAAATGATATCTACAGACATAATGGGTCCTTTACCTCGATCTTATCAGGGCTACAAATTCATTCTAGTAGTTACTGACGTTTTCACTAAGTATACATGCATATTTCCTATGAGGAACTCACTTGCCAAGACAGTAGTTTCCATTATTGAAAACAATATATTTATGAAATATGGGATTCCTCAAACAATTGTCATGGACAACGGTCCCCAGTATATCTCTAATGCCATGAAGGATTTAGTTGCGAAGTATAAAGTTCCTAATTCTTTTTATAACTGTAGGTTCCTGCCACAAAACAACCCTTCTGAAAGGACTAATCGTGTCATTGTCACTGCCATATCTTCCTATGTAGGTACAGACCACAGAAAATGGGCTGAAGAATTACCAAAAATTGAGTTTGCAATCAACACAGCCGTTAGTGAATCCACTGGTTTTAGCCCATACTTTCTAAATCATGGCCGCGAAGCTGTACTCTCTGGTGACTGGTACCTTAACTCTCCACTTAAAGAAGAAGATATTTTGTTTACCGACAGGACTTCATACTCATCTACTCTACCTCATCTTAAAGACATTTTTATTAAAGTAAACTTGAACATGTCCAAAGCCTACTCCAAATATAAAATTCATTACAACAAAAATAGGCGTGATATTGAATATCAGGAGGGCCAGACTGTATGGAAGAAAGAATATCCACTTTCTGATGCTAGTAAATTTTTCACTGCAAAACTTGCTCCTAAATTCACTAAATGTATTGTGAAAAAGAAGATCTCTCCTCTTACATACATTCTGAAGGACTTTCACACATCCAAGGATTTAGGCACTTGGCACATTAAGGACATTTTAAAATCTGTACCTATATAACTACACCTATATTTTGCTTATTTCATTTTATTTATGTATGTGATTATCTATATGTATTTTTCTCTTTTCTCTCTTGCTCTGCATCTAGGTACTATCTCCTACTTACCTTATCCGTATGGTTGCCGGAGAAAGAATAGTACCATCGCTCTCCCCTTGCGCGTCGTAAGAGCCGACCAAAAGTCCCATTTTCCCATCCCATATTTTCCTTTATCACGACACCCATTCCCTTACCTTATCCGTATGGTTGCCGGAGAAAGAATAGTACCATCGCTCTCCCCTTGCGCGTCGTAAGAGCCGACCAAAAGTCCCAGTTTCCCATCCCACATTTTTCCTCATCTTCATACCCATTCCCAAACCCTATTATATATTCTTTTATGTACTCTATTTTTTTGTATGGTTTTTATTATATATATATTAATTTTATAGTATCTAGTTTATTCTATGGGACGGCTGGTAATCCCATAAATGAAAAATCAAAAGCCTTACTACTCAGAGCGGATTGTAACTCTGTATAAATATGCCTTAACGACAACAGATTATTCTTATCACACTAGTATATTATACTCATCTATATATCAGAGCGGCTGCGACTCTTAAAATAGGCCATCGGCACTCCATTTATTTATGTATATCCATATTTATCTAGTATACGCACACTTTAAATTTTCGGCAAGGGCGCATGGTACATAGGCCAGAAGTAAAACCCACCGTCGATATCAATTATCTGTATTGTTTATGTATTCCGTTTATTTATATAACTTATTTGTTTACAGCTGGCATGTAGTATACGTATATAGATTATTTTTTTTGTTTTTGTTTTGTTTCCTTTTGCCCTTTTCCTTTCCTTACTTGATACCCAACCTACAACTTTCTTTATTTTCCCACTCTACTATACCGTGCTATCCATTCCTTCTTTCTCTACACAACCTTTTCTTTCTCTACACAACTTTCCTTTCTCTACAATTTTTTCTCCTCTTGCTCTATTCTTGTTTTACCCATTCCCTTCATGCTTCCTCACGCTTTCGCTTTCTTTTCTTTACTGTGTGGGGATAGTGACCTGTCCTTCACTCACCTCATCCCAGTTCCTTTCTTTATTTTTTTTTTTTTCTCAACTAATGAGGTATTGTAACATATCATTTTTTTAATATGTTACATTCATAATAAACTATGATAGTACTAACCTTCATTCCTGTTTTTTATCCAATATTTTGTACCTTTACACAACACAGTTTTTATACATCCCTTATTGCAAAGTACATACATTCTCATTAACTCAATTCCAAACAATAATTGCTAATTTTTACATCTTAGGTACACTTATATTTGTCAACAAACATCTATCACGTCTGACGTTTGACATTTAATATTATCAGAGTAAACATCATAATTTTTGAACCACTGGCTCAATCTTGTGAGGAACAGCAGAACTATTTCCACGAGCAATCATCCAGAGATATACGTCTTCTCATTCTTGCATGGATGTCCAGCTATTTCCATCTCTTTTTCTTATAAAGACACCTTGCGTTGAGAGTCCACACTTCATCAAACTTTAGCGCCATCTGGTGTCAAATAGTGGCAAAGTATGCCGCACATATATTGTCATCTCTCTCACACCTAAATGCATAGCCATCCTGTCATCCCGTTCATGCAACAGCACCGAAACTGACATCTGGCGTAGAGTAGCTCTCTTGCTTTAATAATTGAACTTCTACATATTGAGTCCAGATTATCTATGGTACCTAAAAACTTTTATCAATAACATTATGAATATCTAATTTACAATGAAAGTAATTAGTTATTCATATTCTACAAATCTGCCTTTATTTGATTTTATATAATTCTTCATTTATCTTTAGCTAATTTTCTTAACCATAGACTATATTCGGATCATTCTAGAAATGTACAAGTGAGCATTGTCTATGCTACTTACCTTGGAAAATTCGAGATTGATGGTAAAGCAATATGAATTAAAAACAAGATTCTAGAAAAGTCGTGGCAGAACATATAAATAGGGCCCGTCTGGCCCCAGTGTTTTTTTTCTCTCGATAACCGCTACTTAACTGACTGTGAGAAAGACTGTGAAGCAAAGTCACTGTGAACTGTTATTGCATAGACATTTTTTTACCTACGTAGTTTATTCCTGATAAACCTAACCGTCCTAAGCTGTATCATTGTGTGAACACTGCAATTTTCTTGATTCGTCCTCGATCTTCAGCGTCCGGTTCTTATTATTGACTGGACTACCTGTCCGGAGCGAGCACCTGCGAAGCTGACATCATACCGGCGAGCCCTCGTTCGCTGACCTTAGGCCTTGAGAGACCGGCGTTCGCAACCCCTCCTCGGAACATAAGTCTCAGGTGTAATCGTTCTTATATCTTTATCTCTTAACTACATCTCTCCATACTCTCTTCGTTTATGAGCTGTTCATAAACGTGGCGCCCATTAATTGTCTCTAATCTTCTCCTCTCTTATAAGTTTAACTTAACTACATACATATAAGTATTACCTACCTACCTTTCAATTTTGTAACACTCCCAACTTGATTTAAACTACACTTGTGAACTTATAAAACGTTTAATATTGAATAACAACCATATTTTAATTTGTGTTTGTATTTGTATATCCAGTCTGACACGTTGTAAACCTATTTTAAGGATAGCGATAGCCTAGGTCTCCTATTCATATAAATTTCTTTTGAAACTTTATTTGTCTAGTTTAAACTTCATTACCTGTTTATGTAATTTCCAACTCAGTGAGAATATTGTAATTTAAGTCCCTCTGACAGTGCAACAAGTGAGCTGCAAAGTAGAATATTTATCCCCACGCCCTGTATTTCTTGTAAGGACCTAATTTTACATGTTATAAAAATAAAACTTCACATTTCATTATATTTCCATTTCTTTTATTTTACATCAAAACCTATAGTTAAAAAAATTAGTTACACTACGACCAACCAAAATTACCTACTTATTATTATTAGCCGCAGGCGGAAGTCTAGACGTTACTAGACTTCCGCCTGCGGCTTCACCCGTGAGGACTACTCGATGTTATCCCGCGGGAATGTGATATTTTTTCCGGGACAAAAAGTAACCTAATGTCACCTTCCAGCTCCCAAACTATCCCCACGCCACGCCAAACATCACGTTGCTCCGTTTTGACGTGAAAGACGGACAAACACACAAATCCACACACACTTTCACATTTATAATATCAGTATGGATTGGAAATAAGATTAATAACTTTGTATGGCTAGGTGATAAAAAGCTTGATGGGTCAGAGGTCTGGCGCTTGGTACTTTTTTAACAGATAAACTATAATTAAAAATAACTAAACATTGTAAAACTTAATTTTTGTTATTTTAATTTGAATCTCTAATTTCTTCTGGTTGACTAGTCTCAATTAACTTTGGAATCCAAAAAGTGTGTGTTTGTGTGTTATATTAAAAAATATCTAGTATCACAAGCGATGGAAATATAAAGAGTCTTTACTTCTTCAACAAGACCTAAACAGTAAAAGAAAAACGAAACATCGCTATATACATACCCGTCCCTCTCACGCTCCGGGCACGACAGAATCGAGGGAAAGCGACGGGGCTTCATTTTTCGTTAAATAAGAGCGAGCCTATATGTTAACCCTTAAATGAAGCGTCAAGTTCTCAAGTTTGCGTTGTTCACTTCCTCGACGCAAGCTCCACCGTTTAAGCTGTTAAGTTCAGTTCTCGAAATTTACTGGCGGAGCATTTGCAAAGCTTTGCGTGCGACCTGTCAGTGGGGAACATACGGGGCTGTAGTTCGTATGAAAATGCCACTAATTAAAATAAGAGAGATTTTTTTTTATCCACAACGAGGTAGCACTTAGCCTTCATCACACCTGATGATAAGTGGTGATAAGGCTGAAGGTGGAAGCGCACTACTCCCGGAATCCTCAATCACTGAGGAACTGGCTATCTTAACTTTAACTGCCGGAACACAATAATGCTGAAAACATCATTGTTATGGTGTCAGACTTAGATATATTATGTAACAGTGTACCTACTTCTAATAGTTTTGGGATAAAGTGGCAGTGACATACAGACGGAGGACAGACAGACAGACACGAAGAATCTATAAGGGTTCTGTTTTTTGCCATTCTGCTACGGAACCCTAAAAAACAAGTTGCACTTGCGGTTTTACTCTACTCACTTTAGTCACTTAAGTCCCATTTCGGGGGAATATAGGGATTCAAAGTCATGTCCTATTCTGGGTATGGTCCATTTGTCGGCAATATTTCATTGATACAATTAAATAGCCCGCCTGGCGACTCTTTTTGCTCAAAATAGCAAAACTTGATAAATTTTTCCTGTATGATTTTGAATTTCATCAGGTAGTCATAGCAACCGGCTTGTTTTCGAATACACGCTTCATTCAGTAAAAAACGCGTGAAATAATCAGTTTTTTTTTATCCATGATGATGTTAGTGACGATAAAGCTGAAGGTGGAAGCGCTTTACTACCGGAATCCTCAATTACTGAGAAATTGGCTATCTTATCTCTTACTGCCGGAACAACAATGCTGAAAACATCGTTGTTATGGCGTCAGACTTAGACAAGATGGTGGCAGACGGACTTTAAACAAGCCCTACCACCAACCAAACTGAATACAATATCGAACCCGGGACCTCTAGATTTGAAGCCCATATTATGCCCTTATAAGGACAACATATGGGCTTCAAATGTCAAATGAAGCCCATGTCCATTTCCATATTTTTTTAGCCGGTAGCCCCCCTGATACCGGTGTTGTGTACCACTAGAGCACAGAGGCGATCTTTGTACCTAATCTCTTTCTTTTGTGTTGTGATACAAACGTGATAGAATGAAATACACACCCGTACATTTCACGGGAAACCCGCAACAAATCAACAAAGCCCCGGTTAGTCCTGAAAGGGTGAAATTTATTCAATTCATTTCGTCTTCTCGTCTCCGACCAATATACGCCGTTTGTGCCACCGTTTATGTTAAAAATGTCACTTCAACGGAAACAGAATCTTTTGTTACGAGACGTCAGTGTTTGCTTATTACAACCTTTTTATTAACTTGCCATGTTAGTTAGTTAGTTTGTTAGTTAGTGGGGGACAAATCTTGCAAGCTTAATTTCACCTACATCCCAGTGTCCGATGGAGCTGAAATTTTGTATACAGTTTTGGTTTAGATGACAATACAATATTAAAGTACAGTCAGCAAAAAAGGTTGTCATAAATATGAAATTTTTACAAAATCTTATATTGCCACTGACCTCTATTATTTATAGAGGTCAGTGTTGAGGTTAAGCAACTTTCGCAATGGTCGGTAGGGGATCGGTAACCAAAACTTATTACCTAGTAGCTTTCCGGCCGCGGCTTCGCCCGCGTGGACTACACGAAGTTATCCCGCGGGAATGTGGTATTTTTCCGGGATAAAAAGTAGCCTATATCCTCTCCAGTCTACAAAGTATCTATGTCCTTTTCAGCCAAATCCGTTCAGCCGTTTTGGCGTGATTGAGCAACAAACATCCAAACATCTAAACTTTCACATTTATAATATAAAGTAGGATTACGAGGTACTTCATGTTTTGGAAGGCACAGTAAGCCGATGGACTCCAGCTTTATTTTCAGTCATCAATATACACCAAATTATACTAGGCCCGCGTGATGGGTCAAGTAGCCCATTCCACTTATCCATCCATAAGGAAGGGTTGTGCCTATCGGCATTGGGGACATCAAATAAGTTATGATGATGAAGAGGTTTTGGCTTGAAAAGGTGACTAATTAGTTTGGAGGTTCGGATAGTAACATATAACTAGTATAATATGGGGACTTTAAGACACAGATTGAGCCATTTATAAGCACTAATAATAGAAAAAAGTTAGATATGATTTCTGTTTGTTTATGTGTAAGTAGGTATGCTTATAATGAGAATAAACTCAAAAGCTCTGGACCGATTTTCAAAATTCTTTCACCATTAGAAAACTAATTTATTCTTGAGTGACAATATTTTATAAACAAGAGTAACGGGACTCAACGCGACTTTTGTTATTTAGTACATATTATTATGTATTTACAGCTTGACGTTTCGGCTGTGTTGCTACAGCCGTGGTCACAAGCCGACTGTTTCGTTTCGGCTGTAGCAACACAGCCGAAACGTATATATACTACATAATAAATGTCGCGTTAGGGCGTTTGTGCACTACACTGAATTTTACCGATCCGGCGATCCGGTTTTTTCCGGACCGATATGGCAGCAATGAAAAACATATGGGCGCTTGTGCACCACACTGAATTTTACCGTCCGTCATTTTACTTTTCCCCATTCCGGACCGTTTTTTTCCGTTCCGAGATGACGGCAATGAGAAACATATGTACGCTTGTGCACTACACTGAATTTTACCGTCCGGAAAAAAACGGATGGTTGTATTTTAATCATAAATCACTACATAGTATAAAACAAAGTCGCTTCCCGTATGTCTGTCCCTATATATGCTTAAATCTTTAAAACTACGAAACAGATTTTCATGCGGTTTTCACTAACAGGTAGCGTGGTTCTTCAGAAAGATTTTAATATATAATTTATGAAAGTTTTATGTAAATTGGTAGAAATATAACGATAATTGTCGAAAGTGCCGGCAAACGGCAAGCCGCCCGGGAGTTTTCTGCAAAAACGCTGCCTAATCCTTTCGAGGTTTAAAAAATAATGCATGTTGGGATATTCCTCTTCTATAGATCTACAAAAAAGTCCGCGATAGCATATGTCTATCTTTTAAGGATAGCATATTATAGCCATATTATCTCTTAAAAAATGGTTACGAACAATGCGGTAATTTGGAAAGCTATTTAAACGGATACAGTATTAACCCTTATCAATCTAAATACGTTAGTTGCTTTAAGCATTTCATGCACATTATTTTACTCTTTTACACCATATAATTTAAATGAATATCTTAGGAGTTATCGCAAATAAATTAACGCACGCCAAAATAAATTCAAGCGCCTTTCTCGATTGACGACCGATTTGGCGCAGGAGTAGGCTACCCACCTTCTGCGCCAGTGGTCTCGGGTTCGATTCCCGAACAAGACAAATATTTGTGTGCATGAACATGTCTATTTGTCTTGGTCTGGGTGTTAACTATGTATAATATGTATGTATTTACAAACAAAAAGTATTTAAGTATATATTTATCCGTTATTTTTTTTTTTATTTATTAATTCTTCATGCACAATGTACATAGGCGGACTTAATGCCTCAGGCATTCTCTACCAGTCAACCTTAGGGTGATATGGAGATAGTAGAGTGGTAGGGTGCACAGCCAGCATTAAACTTAAAAAAAGGCGAGAGAAATATTAATATATACAACGTAATAAATAAATAAACTTATATAGCTTATAATAAAAGTATAATAAATATTATATATATTACACATATTTATATAATTATAATAAATATATAAAATATAATAAATTATACTACATACAATATACATACATATATAAATATATATAGGTACAAATAAAAGATAACGACGATCAAGATTTAAGAGTTAGCTGCTTGCTCAGTGAGAAATTTTCGTAACTTAGTTTTAAACGAAAACCGACTGGTGGACCTTCTGATGTCTAAAGGAAGCGCATTCCACAGAAGAATTGGGTAAATGAAGAAAGAAGAATGAATAATATCAGATTGATGAGAGGGACAGCTAAGTAACAGATTAGACGAAGAACGAAGGCTTTTATCATGAGTAGTACACAAGTACTGGAAATGTGAAGTTAGATAAGGGGGAGCATTAGGAGAGTTTAAGAGAGAATAAAGAGTGGTCAATGCCCGCATACTTCTGCGCTGTCTAATGGGCAACCATTTAAGAAGGGATCGATGCGCGGACACGTGATCATATTTACGGAGATTGTAGACGAATCGAATGCAGTTATTCAGAAGACGGTCGAGCTTATTGAGTAGATCTGCATTCAGGTCGAGGTAGCACACATCACCATAGTCGATTATAGGAAATATTAAGGTTTGCACAAGCATTGCTTTGATATTCGTCGGTAAAAAGTTTTTGAGGCGGTAAAGGTATCGCAATACTCCAGTAACCTTCCGACTAACACTAGATACTTGAGCTTGCCAGTTTAACCTGCAATCGACACACAAACCAAGATCTTTTACGCTAGAGCTGAGAGGGATGGGAGTACCGTCGAAAACAATCGGACGCAGATTAGTAAGGTCCACCCTGGATATCATACGGGGACTACCCACCAGCATCGCTTGGCATTTGGCAGGATTAACGGCAACACCGTAATTGTCGGACCAACATTTAATATGGTGTAGATCTCTGTTTAGCGCATCGATGGCATTATTAATGTCATCAACACGTGTCTGGGCATGTATCTGTAGGTCGTCAGCATATAGATGATACGAACACTGAAGTTTGAGTGTGATGAAATTAATAAAAATTGAAAAAAGAAGAGGAGAAAGTATGCCGCCTTGGGGAACACCAGTATCTAAATGTAGCCACGATGAGTTTGACTCATCGAACTGTACAGCTTGCTGGCGTTCCCGAAGATAAGTAGAGAACCATTCCAGTGCCTCATCAGAGACCATAAGATGGGACAATATGGAAAGATGGATGTCGTGACTGACAGTATTAAAGGCATTGGAGAAGTATATAAGAACCAAACCAGTTACTTGGCCGTCCTCAACAGCTGCCCTGATATCACCAGTCACCTTAAGGAGAGCAGTAGTGGTGCTGTGTCCAGGTCTGAAACCGGACTGCAAAGGATTAAGGAGGGAATTTTGATGGACAAAATGGGAGAATTGCTTGTGAACGCAGGCCTCAAGCACTTTAGACATGAAGGGAAGGATGGAAATTGGACGAAATTGGTTGGGATGAGTTGGATTAGGGACTTTGGGGAGAGGGCGGACAAAGGCTCTTCGCCAAAGTTTAGGGAAAACACCGGAATCAAGGGAAAAGTTAATGATGTGGGTGACAGCGGGTAGAAGGTGTTCCAATAATGTAAGTATCATACGGCGACTTATGCCATCACAACCCACAGCATTGGACTTTATGGAGAGGATAATCTTTTTGATCTCTTCATCGGTCACTGGAGAAAAACGAAACGGGGTTATATTGGGACGCGTTAGACTGCCTATAGAAGCAACAGTACGAGAGGATGCTGTATGATCAAGTTTAGATGAATTAGTGGTAAAGTGGTGATTGAGATCGTTAAGACCAATAGAGTTAGGCAAGTCTAAATGTCGCGATTTGCCAATACCCAGAGTTCCAAGGAATTTCCAGATATCGGCAGAAGAGGAGGACGAGATGTTGTTGTGAATATGGCGGCGTTTAGCATTGCGTATCATCTGATTACACCTATTTCTTGCGGCTTTGAAAATATTCCAATTGTCATCTATACGATTTCTTCTAAAATTACGAAAAGCCTTGTCCCGACGCCTCATCGCCATTCGAATGCCAGTGGTCATCCAAGGCGCTGGTGGCCGCTTAAGTCGGATCTTTCTGATGGGCGCATGGACATTGTAAATTGCTAAAACCGTGTCGTTGAATATCTGGACTTTATCATCAACAGAAGTCGCTTTGATTAAAGGGTCCCAGTTAATCTCTAAAGCATCTTCCTCCAACTTGGCGACGTCGATTCGTGCAAAACAACGCCTGTGCAAGACCTTAGGGATAGGTTTGGGGGGTTTCAGGATATAGGACAGGAAAATTAGGTCATGACGGGAAAATCCAGGAGCTATATGTTGACCATGTGATGGGATGAGGGAAGGGTTGGATGTAAGAATTAAGTCGAGCAGTGTGTCCTCACCATTAAGGTTATGGTGAGTGGCTTGTAGAGGCAGGGCATGGAGACTGGCCGACTTAATTGTATCCAGGAGTTTTTGGGACCGATGGGAGTTGGGTACTAGGAGATCGGTATTGAAATCACCCATGATGATGTGGAGTGCATACTCAGAACCTAATGATTCTAAAACCGATTCAAGATCAGTGAAATAGTCAAGAGAAGGGGGACAGTATACCACACCAACGATAACCTTACTGCGCCCTGTTCCAACCTCAAGAAAGAGATACTCAGCAGAACAGCCAGGGCTGGAGGAAGCTACTATTCTGTAGTTCAATGAGCTGAGGAGATAAATAGCAACGCCACCCCCACGCCCAGCAACGCGGTCATTCCTAATTAGATTGAAACCTGGGAGGGAATATGCTGAAGATGAAAGATTAGGCTTAAACCAGGATTCGGAGATAAGAACAGCATGTATATTCCTACCAGCGAACACGTCGAGCAATTCATTGAAGTGGCTAGGTACACTTTGAGCGTTGATGTGGCACACGTTAAACAAATTAGAAGAGTGGGAAAAAGTACGACTCAGAAAGTCACCAAGAGTGTCGGTATCGGTTGCGGAGCAAAAACTATCGTTACTGGACGCAGATTCGTCAGCGGAGTAGAACAATTCATCGTCTATATTATCTAAAACCATTAAATATAAAATTATAAATATAAATACAAAGATAAATAAAATAACTAAAATAAATAATAATAGATACCTATTTAAAATAAACTAAATTAAGGTTGTGTGTTATTACAAATTATGTATCTCCACACCACCCGCCAGCTTTAACATCAACACATAATTTAAAAAAGAAAAAAAAAACATTCCTAAAAAAGAAAACAAAAAAAATAAAACCGAAAGAAAAGAAAGGAGAGATAAGAAAAACTCAAGTATCTCAATCACCAACCTCCACCAAGTTTTCCATGATACAGTTTCTTAATGAAATTAAAATGGGCTTAGATAATTGGTGTGAATGTAAGAATTTATTTATTTATTATTATTATTATTATTTTTCACCAATAACACGTAATACATCTAGCACCAAAAATATGGATTTTGAAATTTTTGTTTGTCTGTCTGTCTGTCTGTTGTCCGTGTTTCACGCAAAAACTACTAAGCGGATTTTGATGAAACTTTTTTTGTTATATAGCTAGCTGTAGACATTCGATAGTAGTTAAAAAATAATTTTTCATCAATCCTCAATTAATTGTGATTTCGGTAAAATGACCCTGTCACTGATAAGAGGATGAACCCAAAATTCTTTCTGTCTTCTACGTCTTCGTACATAAAGCAATAAAGCAAGTAATTGCTGACGTTCCAAGGAACTCATTATTCCTCTCGTTTAAAACGCGTCCGTAGAGTGTAGTTTCAAAGAGATCATTCTTCTTGTCAGTTAAAAAAGTCTTGAATGGGTGGTAGGAAAATATTGACGATTCATAAGTACATATTTATTATGTCTAAGTGAATAAAGAATATTTTTATCTTATCTTATCTTATCACTGCGCTGCCCCGGCCAGTAAAAAACCGGACAAGTGCACAAGCCTATCATCCGTGTTTTTCATGCCACGCCGGTCCGTAAAAACACGGACCGCCGGATCGGTAAAATTCAGTTGTACTGCACAAACGCCCTTACTCTTGTTTATAATAATAATGGAACGCGAAAGTTTAAAATCTGACATTATTTTATCGTGATACTCCCATGGGAACATAGTTACCACACGGTTAAGACCCCGGAGAGTCAGTAGTCATTTATATGAAAAATCCACATCAATATAAACATAAACAGAATGTGTGTGTGTGAATTTGTTACGTGACGATATTAGGTAAGTATTTCCTTATTTCTAGATATCAATCTTTCTTCTTGCAATTTTTCTTAACGTTTTTCCGCAACACGTGTGACTGATTTTATAAATAACTGCAATTTGATGCTATAAACTATTTGTCTTTTTTCCTGTTCTATTGGTAGGTACGTACATAACATACGCTGAATGGGAATTCGTTTTCATGAGTTGAAATGAAGTACGAAATCGAACGAAATTAAAATAAGTATCAAAATCTTAATCTGACGACCTTTTCACTTACCTACCTAGCTCATAAGTAGTTTTCATTAAGAAACTGTGTTATGGTAACTAGATAACGTATAAATGTATACTTATATACTATTTTTTTGTAAATACATACTTAACTTATAATTACACAGAAAACACTCAGACCAAGACAAATAGACATGTTCATGCACACAAATATTTGTCTTGTTCGGAAATCAAACCCGAGACCATATGATATGACTATCTTTTGATGATAGCCCAGTGGTAAAAGCACCGGTTTTCAAGGTGCCGCTCTCTAGAGATCCCGGGTTCGATTCCAGGTTGCACATCGAAAATAAAAAAATAAAACTGTTACTGAACTATCGGATATTTAAAAATAATTTTTAAAATGCAGACTGGAATCGTAATCAGATAGTTAAACGATATTTTTCACTTCTCATACTCGTAAAGTTCGTGTTTGTGTTGGGTATAGGCTGCATAAAATTGCTTTTTATGCTCTAGTGCATAAAGTAAAATCTTCGTCTAAGTCTCAGACTTTAAGACAAAGGGCGTCAGGTAAACAGCCACACACGCAGTTAAACTTCGTTAAATAAACTTATTAGGTATTTCATTATGTTTCTTCAATTTTGTACATAATCCATTTAAATTACTAAATTAATAAAACTAGGCAAAATTAATGAGTTTTCTTAGAAATAAGTATTTTAAGAGCATTATGGACTACGATCTATGCTAAAGCACTGAATAATATTCGTACTGTGCTGCCAATGCCACGTATAAAAAAAAAGAAAAAGAAAGTCTTCCCGCCATTATGGCGAAGTCTTTATTTTTTCTTTTTTGCAATATTGTTATTTATTTTCCTTACACTCTAAGTGAAAAGCAGAGTGTATAACTTGTACATAAAACCCATTTTACCCTCGAATTGACTATCACCGTCGCCTACGGCTCGGGTGGATATATACGTCTCGGGTAAAAAGGTACGTTTTATGCACTTGTTGTACAATCTACTATTAATTTATTGTCCCAATCGTCGTCTCTACATTTTATAATTAGATCCTGACACAATACAAACATCACGTAAATATTTGTCCAAGTAGAGAGTAAGCCCATTCTTGGCAGTTTTATTTAAGGTAGGTACTTATGTTTTAATATTTTTTTTCATAATCTTCATCATCATCAGCCATGTATGTGCTGGGGTACTGGTCTTCCTTATGGATGGATAAAGAGAATAGGCCATGTCCCACCACACGTCCAGTGCGGATTGGTGGGTATTAACGACTGCAAATGGAGCCGGGACCAACGGCTTAACGTGCCTTTCGAAGCACGGAGGAGCTCGAGATGAAAAGTTTTTGGTTACCCATCTCGTGACTGACCATTGCGAAAGTTGCTTAACCTCAATGATCGCAGGCCGAGCGCGCTAGCCTCTACGCCACAGGCTCCTCTATAATACTCTTTTTCCTTAAGTAGGTACTAGCTGTTGCCCGTACGCACGGTGAAGTGACTTTTGTACTTGTTTATTCTATGTTTCTGTAGCTATATAGAAAACTTTGATGTGTAAGTGTGAATACCGACGACTATCATCAAAATTTGATCTATGTATGTATACAGGAAAATAAAACGCTCTCTTCTTTAGCAGCTCTTGTAATACTACCAGCTCTGCGTGAAAAGCGAACATACAAACAGACAAACAGAACAAACTTAGATTTGTAGTTCATTATATACAAAATGAGTGCTTCGCCCGCAAATATTTAAGTTTGTCAACGTTTTTTAAATATTAAGCAATTTTCCCGCAATAAAAGGTAAGTACCCTAATTATGTTGACCCAGGTTATAAGTTATTACTACACAAAATTTGGTAAAAATCCGTCCAATACGTAGTTTGCGCGTAAAAGGCGTACATACAAACAGACAAAAAAATTTATATCTATCGTTTTGAGGTCTATAATATATCCTGTACACATTACATGCCAGTAATTATTTCTACAAAATATTTCATGTACAGACTTTTTGTCGGTTCTGTTTTAATAAATGTATAGATTATTATCACGTGTCAATACCAAATACCTCCGGGCTGACAAGTGAAATCACATTTACAGTTCCGAAAAACAACAGAATTTCAATAAAGACTTGCCAATCGTATTTCGATAAAAAAATCTTCGAAGCGTTCCTAGAAGTCGCTCAAACGGAAAAGGGTCGTTTCCTTTATTGTCTTTATAAAGAAAACGTACGTAATCAAATCTCTTCACAGCGAAAGAACCCGAGGGAAACTCATATAGCCGTTGTCGGACCGAATAAAGCGATCACTGTTCGCCCAACTTATCTTTTCAGGCGTCTGTTATAAGAACTAAACAGGATAATTTCAAATGTATAGACTGTGATAATTTATTGTTTTACCACTACTAGTGGCTGCCCCCGACTTCATTCGCGTTCCATTTGGATTTATTTTTATCGTGTGCCCGTTTTAGAGACGTTTCAATCGATACCTGAACCAGACTTGGCTAGCTACCACCACTTATCTAAGTCTTTTTTGTTACTTAGCCTTCATCACACCTGATGTTAAGTGATGATAAGGCTCAAGGTGGAAGCGCACTACTCCCGGAATCCTCAATCACTGAGAAACTGGCTATTTTATATCTAACTGCCGGATCACATGCTGAGAACATCATTGTTATGGCGTCAAACTTAGATAAGATGGAGGTAGCTAGCCAGGAGCACTAAGAGCAAGTCCTACCACCAACCAAACCGAATAAAATATATCCACCCACTGGAAATAGAACCCGAGACCTCTTGGTCTTGGTCCGGTGGTGTGTAGGTACCTAACACTAGACCACAGAAGCGGTTTAGTCTGACGCCATAACAACGATGCTTCCAGCATTGTTGTGTTTCTGCAGTTAGAGATAAGATAGCTAGTTCCTTAGTGATAGAGGATTCCGGGAGTGATGCGCTGCCCCCATCAGCCTTAAGGTCACAGCACATACATCAACTCGGAAAGGGATCGTAAACGTATCAACTCGAGCGGTTCAGTATTCTTTGTATGAAACCCCCTACTGCAAAGCACACTAATCGGACTCGTAACGTAATCGCCTCGCCTCGGGACCAGCTCACGAACCGCTTTGCGGGTCGCTCAACTTGCTGTCCCCGCGCTTACCGCTAGTCGTCCACGCGCTCACGTCTCTCCGTACCCGAGCTTACGGCTCTACGCACAGTGGTCTGAAAATGAAAATGAACATATTTTTTTTTTATTATTGTTTTTTTCTCTTTTTTTTTCATTTTTTGAATTTTTTTTAATATTTTTTTTTACTTATCATTTTTTTCTCTCATTCTTTTTTTTTATATGGAACCACAGTGCGGCGAGCCGTAAGCGCGGCGTCGCTTAGCCGTAAGCGCGGCGTCGCCTAGCCGTAGCCGAGCCGACGCGACGTACCGACGCTGGGACCGTACTCTGAAACGCTAATCCGAAACTTCGGTTAGCCCCGCCCCTTTCACTCGATTCTGTCGCGACTAGAGAGTGAGACGGACGGGTATAGCGAAGTTTCGGGTTTTGCGTTTCAGAGTAGGCCCTCTGGTCCGGTTTGGTTACGTGCTTGCGTTAGGTTGACGCCTAGTTGACGGCGAGGCGATCCCTTTCCGAGTTGATGTAATGTGCTGTGTCCTTTATTTTCACTTAACATTAGGGGCCCGATTCTGTTAACGTTAAGTCATAATCGTGTCTCAATCGTGTTTAAATTGTAAGTAGTACAATTTTTTATGTAATGAATGACACACAAGTTACAAGAAAATAACGTGTACTTTTTAACCGACTTCTAAATCAAAAAGGAGGAGGTTCTCTATTCGTCTGTATTTATGTTTTTTTTTTTTTTTTTTTTGTGTATGTCCACCGATTACTCGAAGACGGCTGAACCGATTGAAATGGTTCAAACGTTATTACACCAGGTTGGTTTCCAAGTTGGTCCCATTTTTTGAAATTTTGAAATCGGTTCAGTAGTTTTCAGGAAATCTTGAAAATACTGTCGTTTTCGTCACCACTTTATGTGAATTTAATACGTATCTTTAGGCATAACTTCTTTGTTTATAAACCGATTTAGATGATTCTTGTTTTGTTAAAAAGGGGATACCTCAAGGTATTTTAAGCGACTTCGAAAAAGGAGGTTTTGAGTTTGATCACATACCTATTTACCAGAAAACACGTAAATTGCCTGCACGATGCACTAAAAAGAGGAAATAAAAATTATTTTTATAAAAAAATAAAACCGCCTTCTAAAAAACCACATCAAAAAAGTAAGAAATAATTCCTCACCAAATAAATAACGTAAGTACTTTGAAGTCGGGCGGGTCTTAACAAAAACAACAAAAAATTGTACATGTTTCACGCCCGACTTCAAAGTACTTACGTTATTTATTTGGTGAGGAATTATTTCTTACTTTTTTGATGTGGTTTTTTAGAAGGTGGTTTTATTTTTTTATAAAAATAATTTTTTCACCATACTACTGATGGTCACACCACACACTACATTTACATCACATCATACTGTCATATTTCATGTAACTAGTGTGTAAAAAGCAGTCTAATTGAAACACGATGGAGACACGGTTATGAGACGTTAGCAGAATCGACGCCTCCGTGATTATACCCCGTAGTGGATAATATTTTATCCGTAGTGGATAATATATAAAATCTCGGTCTTTAACTTGCTTGTCTAAATGTGCGCAATTGAAACGCTTCCGAAAAATCAATTAATACTAATATTATAAATGTAAAAGTGTGTTGGTTTGTCCGTCTTTCACGTCAAAACGGAGCAACGTATCGATGTGATTTTAGGTGTAGGGATAGTTTGGGAGCTGGTTAAATATTTTAACCCGGAAAAATAACACATTCCCGCGTGATAAAGACCTGTTGTGCGATTCTCTAAAACTCAATCAACAAACTCGACGTTCTTTTTCGCTTGACTTTCACTTGTTTGTTATGAATTTGACATAAAGAATCGAAGCTGAACGACGAAGTGACGGTGAAACTTCGTTAGAGAATCGCACCCCTGTGTGGCTGTAGTACACGCGGGAGAAGCCGCGAGGGGCGCGATGCGGCTTGCTTATTGAAACGAACCAAAAAATCTAGCATTTTGATTCACGTTTTTGCCAAGATTCCGGCAAGTTTTTGGCAAAATTTCGGCAAATTTTCGGTCTAAAAACAGTCTGGAAAACAAAATTGTCCCCTAGAAGAAAATATATTTAATAAGGTTTAGTTTTCTACTAAAACTTTTCAGATTTACTATAGGTACCTAGCGCCACCTCCGCGTAAAAGAATAAGTTGGTGAACCAGTTCAGATAGAGAAAAAGGGTAAAATTTATACAATTCAGTTTGAACGTGTTAAATGTAAGGCGGGAGAATTGTCTTTTCTTTTGTTCTGTGAAGTTTTTCAATATACGTTGCTCCGAATGCTTTGTTAAATAAAATATGAGGATGTGAGGACTGTACAAAAGGAAATTCAAACGATAATAAACGATATTGTGTCTGTGCGTTACTCCAATTTCTTTTTTTTTGTATTTTTATGATTATGTGGTTTTTTAATAACTATGCCAAATTAGAATTTTTTGTAAGGTAGCAAAGTTTTTAGGATTTGTATATTGGGATTAGGTAATGATATTTAAAAGAAAAAATACATATTCTCTTTAGTTACTAAACAGAGTACAAAAGTTTGACTCAAAAATTAAAAATGTTGTTTTTTGCTTATAGCTGCTTTTGGTAAAAACAATTTTTTTAATTCCGTTTTTTACAGTTATTTTTGTACGTGCGCCAGAAGGAGATAGAAAAAAATACTTGTTTTATATAAAAAAGTCTACACGATCCGAGCTTAACATATAAAATTGCCATTATCTGGTGTAGTCCATACACATTTAGGGTACTAAGTTATGACGTCATAGAATTAAAACGGCCCGTTTGGTACAACGCGCTTTTGACGCGTTCATTTAAGGGTTATAAATCCAACATGTTAAATTACATAAGTATTAGATCGTGGCACTTGGATACCTAATAAAGACTATACAAAAATATGTTTTGGTGTCAAACTTTTGTGTTCCGGCAGTTTCAAGATTCAAGATTCAAATTTGTTTATTCAATTTAGATTGTTATTTACAATACTTGTGAACGTCTTAGAAGCTACGCCATCGGTTCGCAAACCCTACAGCGGGAGACCTTGGAGAAGAACCGGCAAGAAACTCCAAGGTTTGTTTTTTTCTCCCTGTTTTATTTCATACAGAGTCGTCAAATTGAAAAATGACCTGAATGAGAGACCTTTGAATGAGTTAGAGATAAGATAGCCAATTAGCTAGTTAGTTCCTCAGTGGTTAAGGACTTGGGAATCTGGAAATCTGGAATCTGGGATCTGGAAAGATAAGTAAGAAGAAAAGAAAGATAAGGCTGAAGAGGGGGTATAAAGGTAAATCGCCAGTCTTAGATTTGATTTTTACAATACAAATTAAACCACGAATTATTTGGAAAAACGTTTATAGATAAGCTGTCTGTTATCCCGACCCATCCCGTGACCAAACATTGGGAAAGTTGCTTAACCGTTCCAATCGCAGGATTTTTCTTTTTCTTTACGATAAGCTGTCTCTTTTCTTCAAATATTAGCATATCAATGTAAGTCTACACATGTGACCCTGTTTCGTGTCATAAATCACTATGTATCCGTATCTTTAAATCCTCAATGCCTTGAAGGTTTGGTCACCCATCCCATGACCAACCATTTGGAAAGTTGCTTAACCGTTCCAATCGCAGGTTTTTTCTTTTTCTTTACGATAAGCTGTCTCTTTTCTTCAAATATAAGCATACCAATGTAAGCCTACACTACACATGAGACCTTGTTTCATGTAATATATCACTATGTATCCGTATCTTTAAATCCTAAATGCCTTGAAGGTTTGGTCACCCATCCCATGACCAACCATTTGGAAAGTTGCTTAACCGTCCCAATCGCAGGCTTTTTCTTTTTCTTTACGATAAGCTGTCTCTTTTCTTCAAATATTAGCATATCAATGTAAGCCTACACATGTGACCCTGTTTCGTGTCATAAATCACTATATATCCGCATCTTTAAGTCTTCAATGCCTCGAAGGTTTGGTCACCCATCCCGTAACCAACCATTGAGAAAGTTGCTTAGCCGTCCCAATCGCAAGCTTTTTCTTTTTTTCTTTACGATAAGCTGTCTCTTTTCTTCAAATATAAGCATATCAATGTAAGCCTAGACTACACATGAGACCTTGTTTCATCTCATAAATCACTATGTATCCGTATTTTTAAATCCTCGGTACCTTGAAGGTTTGGTCACCCATTCCGTAACCAACCATTGGGAAAGTTGCTTAACCGTTCCAATCGCAGGTTTTTTCTTTTTTTTCTTTTCGATAAGCTGTCTCTTTTCTTCCAATATTAGCATATCAATGTAAGCCTACACATGTGACCCTGTTTCGTGTCATAAATCACTATGTATCCGCATCTTTAAGCCCTCCGGCACCTTGAAGGTCGGTAATAAAGTGCTGTGTCATTTCGTCTTTCATCGTTAACATAATGATAACGCGTCCATCTCGGTCAATAAGTATTTAAGAGAAGGGGTTTAATAGTACCCTTTCCTATACATTACGGGATCAGGATATTGCTCGTGTCAGTTTACTGGGTCAAAAGTGATTTAACTTACCCATACAATAGGTACTATCGATACTTTAATCCTACTTATTAATATTATAAAGTAACTTTCCGCCCGCGGCTTCGCCCGCGTGGACTTCCCGACGTTATCCCGCGGGAATGTGATATTTTTCCGGGATAAAAAGTATCTGTGTCTCAAATTTCAGCCAAATCCGTTCAGCCGTTTTGGCGTGATTGAGTAACCAACATTCAAGCATCTAAACTTTCACATTTATAATATTAGTAGGATAGAGGATGCGACAGTATGTTTGATACTTTTTTACGCAAAAACTACTTAACGGATCTGGATGAAATTTGCAACAGAGATAGATTAAAGGCTGGAATAACACATAGGATACTTTTTATTCCGATATTTCTAAAGGAACGGAAACCACGCGGTGAAACCGCAGGCGGCCGCTAGTCTTTACTAATATTTAAAGAGATGAGATTTGAATTTTTGATTGTTTGTATGTTTGTAATCGATAAACTAAAAACTACGAAACCGATTTAAAAAAACCTTTTACTGTTAGAAAGATACCTACATTCTTTCTTAGTAACATGGGCTTTATTTTATCCAGATATTTCTATGGGAACGGGTACAGCGCGGGTAAAACTGCGGGAAGGCACCTAGTAATCCATACTAATATTATAAATGTGGTAGTATGTTTGTTTGTTTGTCCGTATTTCATTGACGTGATTTTCGGTACGGGGATAGTTTGATGAGAATGTGTCTTTGTTTGTTTGTCCGTATTTCATTGACGCGATTTTTGGTACGGGGATAGTTTGGGAGCTGGAGAGTGACGTCGGCTACTTTTTATAAAGTTGCGTCAATATCTGAATGCCACGCAGACGGAGTCGCGGGCGGAGTGCTAAATACTTATATACTTTTTTATGGAACTACATACTTGACATACTTACAAAATGCCCAGACCAAAACACATAGACATGTTTATGCACATATAATTATCTAATTATCTGTCTCGTCCGTATGATTACTCATCATCGCTCATATTGTCACAAGTCACAGACGTCGTTACCACCTGTATTTATAATAAACATAGATTATTTAAGAAAATATAATTTAATAAAATGCCGAATCCTAAAATCCAATTCCATTTTCGGGTGTACGCCGCACGCGGCTTCTTTTGTTTATGCATCGGCATCCTTTGACAAGAAGCAGCACGTGCCAAGGCGGCGCGATAAAAGGGCGACACTATCTAAGAGAATGGACTTTATATGTAAAGTCCTTTCTCTTAGATAGTGTCGCCCTTATAATAAATAATCTATGTTTATTATAAATACAGGTGGTAACGACGTCTGTGACTTGTGACAATTCAAGCGATGATAAGTAATCATAATAATCATATAAAAAAATTATAATTATTATTCTTATTTGTAAATCACCTATTTAACTTCCTTTTATATAAAAATATCCAAATTGTCATTAAAATTGACTTTGGTACCTAACTTGAGCATATTATTTTATATCTGCATTTTATAGCAAGAGCTACAATGCCGTGCGGGTGTACCGACACTATCTAACTGAACGGACTTTATATACCTATCCGCACCAATGCGCCAAATCGGTAGACAAAATTAGTAGTTGTTGGTTGATTTATTTAGATGACAAAACGAACTTTTTTTAGAGAAAATAAGATACTAAACTTCTTTTAGAAAACATTAAAACACCCTTTCCCTGCCTTTAAAATAATTCCTGTAACGACATAGTTAACCGTTAGGCACGGGGAAATCCCCATGCCTAACGGTTGTCTGATTTTGTGAATAAGGAGGGGTTTACTTGACACTCGAAAATTGGGGGAAAAGAAATGCTGAAATTTTTCTTCTTTTTCGCGTGATGTAAAATAAAGAGAGAAATGTCCAAATATCTTAGATAAAGTAAGAAAATATAATATGCCTAATCAGAATTGCCATTTAAAAAAAAACAACAAAAACAATTTAAGGCGATACTCGGAAAAAATGTGCTGAAGCGAGATAGCAATGAGAAAACGACGCGCGCGGGAGCGAGACCGATTTTGCAGATTAGGCAAAAAAAACACAAAATCACTTCGTATTAAAAAACTACAGCGATTAAAAAATGCTTCTATACGATCCTCAATATTATTGGTGTCCACTTATTAAACCAATTTCCAATAGTGTAAGTAAACCCATTTAAGAATAATCTTCACTTTTCGTATTTTTAGAGGTCTTTTCGAAAATAAAAAGTGTCGAGGCAAAATCATAAAATCGTGTTTTTGAAACTATACGATTCTAGATAAAGGTATGAAGAAATATATATCTTATTACCAGATTTTTAACAACTGTAACCGTCCTATAGTTTTAAATCAAAAAGTCCATATTTTTCCGAGTAGCGCCTTAAGTTAGGTTACCTAAGTCTTTCGTAAATTTCGCTTTTCCCAGTCATTCAAAATCGATAAATCAATTTCGTTTATTAAAGGACGATGAGACAAAACGTCCCCCCAAAACCCATGCCATTTCATCCGACCAACAGATTTGGAATGTATCTCAGGTGAAATTTATAGTGACCACCTCTTACTATGGCGACATCCCTCAAATGTGTGGGAATTATGGGAAAATATTATTTAATATTGTTATTTACTACAAAAGTACCTACCTTAATGAAAAAATCTTTGATTTTGACATTGAATATAGCTATAAACCTCTTTAATGTACAAAATTGTCGTCACACATAATAGGTATGTTGGAGGGGGGGTCCCATACAAATTTGCCCATTGCCCTTTTGGTTGGTTATAAAACAACTTAACTTTTAACCAGCCTCTGTGGTTTAGTGGTACCTACTTACAAACCAGTCTATTGACCGACCTATTTGGTGGACAACAAAAGTGTCCTATATTTCTAAAACAATGCTCTATCTATTTCATAGGTTCAGCTGATTCAATTTTAGACTTCTTTGTTTTCAGTCATTTTTATAAAAATCATCTTTCCCATTTGTTTTTTTTATTTTCTTAGGGTATAAGTCAATTAGCTTGCTACATACAGGTGATCTATGAAGTCAATGTGTTTTGGGGTAATTTTGTGTGTATTTATCGGGTTAAGGCCAGTGATGGTAATGAATAATGATATTTACGGAAATTATAATGAAATTAAAATACGAAATAATTGATATAGGTACCTACGATGGGGGCCTTCCACACGACGTTTTTCGTGCGCGCGTTTGAATCGATACAAACGCAAGTCGAACGCTCAGCGAACGCAAGGAAGCCAGCAAGTTTTAACCTTACACAACTTTAATTGAGGTACAGGAAAAATAAAATAATAAATAATAAATAACTTCTTACATTCACACCAATTATCTAAGCCCATTTTAATTTCATTAAGAAACTGTATCATGGAAAACTTGATAACGGATAAATATATACTTAAATACTTTTTGTTTGTAAATACATACTTAATATACATATAGTAAACGCCCAGACCAACACAAATAGACATGTTCATGCACACAAATATTTGTCTTGTTCGGGAATCGAGCCCGAGACCACTGGCGCAGAAGGTGGGTAGCCCCTACCCCTGCGCCAAATCGGTCGTCAAAATGTAGTAAGTATTCGTAAAAGTTAAAGTATTATCTTCAAAAGGATACTAAGTATTCTTTTGTTGCCTTAACGGAGACTTAAGCTCGCTATTTCAAGTAACTTTCAAAAGTTAAATTGGTACTTCGGCTCCGAAAATATAAATCAATTTGGCTTGTTAACGCTTTTTATTATTTTCGTTGGGAATTTATGCTAAAACTTTCATTAACTTCTGCAACCAATTTTGTTGAACAAAAGGCTTAATGATAGTAGGTAATAATCTAATTATTTAAGCGCGGCCACACCGCTAGCTGGCGAACAAGCTAAAAAGGTGGGCGATGCGACGTTTCACCTCTTTTCTTAAGGCGAGGATTTCCGACTGAAATAGGCACGCTAACGCTTGCTCGGCCGCGCTTGATACACTTCGCGCGGACTCAACGGCAGCCGGCAGTGAACTGTGAACTCGCAAGCGCCCCGCAAATCAAAAATCTCTTAAAATTCAATTAAAAATAAAATAATAAAAAAAAAATTATGGCGGCCGAAATCCCTCGGCTACTCAAAGACAATTATTTTCATATGTTTTTCATTAACTAAAACCAAGTATACTGCAAGTAATAGGATATTTGGATTATAATTAGACGGGTGTTTGGGATTTTATTTGATACAGTAAAATATCACTAATCGAAAAAATACGGCCGGAAGCACTAGATAAATAACAACATAGTTATATTTTTTCTAAATTTTAAGTACTTGTGGTTTGCGAGTAATCCATAATTTAAAACACCCTATTTTCGGGAATCAGCGCCTTAAGCGCCCCGGTAAATGTCTAATTTTACGTGTTTGTCAAATTATATGATAGTGTGCAGCTGTGTTTGAAGCGTTTGTCAAACATTCTAGGGTTTGACGGTTTGATGAAAACCTTGATTGATGCCGTTTTCGACAAACATGTTTGAAGGTGTGCGGCGGTGTTTGTCAAACAAGATCTCAGTTTTACTTTGACGTTGCCAGGATGATCATATAAAGTGTTTAATTAACCTTAAATATAGGATTAATTGTATTAGCTGGTATCAACATTCCAAAATTATTACAATTTTATGACATCAACTTAAAAAGAAGTAAGTTTTTTTTAAGTTACGAAATATTATCCTCACTAAACATAAATTGGGTAATTTTTCAGAGCGGGTTTTTTTCGTCATTGCGGTGGCGATTTTGTTTTTGATATTTCACTCAAACCATATTCGCTAGATTATGGATAACGATGCTGTGAATGTAATAATTTGTGAGGCACCATTTAGAACACAGTACTTTCGAGAAATATTTTTTGTGCCACCGGTATGATGACAAAACCCACTGAAATGACTGAAGTACTTAATTACTTAAGCAAATTTTCTTAAATATTAAAAAATGTGTGCCGTGTAGTGCCGGCACATAAAAAAGAATAGCACTACCCCCTCTCTTCCCGTGGGTGTCGTAAGAGCCGACAGAGGGAAAACTGCCAAAGGAGATGGGCAGCAGCGTCTCCAGGCTTCAACAGGCTATACTGCGATCGCCAACCCGCCTGCCAAGCGTGGCGATTATGGCAAACCCCCCCCGTAAAAATGGATACACACACTAAAAATCGGCCCCCAGTCCCCGGCGGCCCCGCTATTCCTAGCTACGGTAGCGGCTATGGTAACGGCGGGGCAGGGGGTGCTAAGAATCCCCGGGTAGGTTCCGGCTACCAACACCGACGACTTGACCTGGCAACCTACAACACGCGCACGTTGAGGCTCGACGCGAAGCTTATAGAGTTGGAAGAGGCAATTAGTAAGTTGCATTGGGATATTATTGGGTTATCTGAAGTCCGAAGAGAGGGGGAGGACTCGATTACCCTTCAATCCGGTAACTTACTATACCACCGGGAGGGCGACCAACAGTCCCAAGGTGGTGTCGGGTTCATCGTCCATAAATCCCTTGTCAACAACGTGATCACCATCGGAAGTGTTTCGAGCAGGGTAGCGTACCTAATACTCAGAATATCGGAACGATATTCGCTGAATATCATTCAGGTCTACGCTCCGACCTCGAAACACGACGATGTCGAAGTGGAGGCTATGTATGAGGAGATCTCTAAAGCCATGCATAGCTACAAAACCCACTACACGGTTGTGATGGGGGATTTTAATGCTAAGTTGGGGCAACGTTGCGGTGATGAGTTGAGAGTGGGGCAATTTGGATTTGGGCAACGGAACGAAAGGGGCCAGATGCTGGCAGACTTCATGGAGAGGGAGAACCTCTACATGATGAACTCCTTCTTTAAGAAGCCCGTAAGCCGCAAATGGACCTGGATTAGTCCGGACGGTAAAGTCAAAAACGAGATAGATTTTATTATGTCAACGAGGAAGCAAATATTCAATGATGTCGTTGTGATCAACGCCGTAAAGACGGGAAGCGATCACCGCATGCTTAGAGGCACATTGAATATCAACGTCAAGCTGGAAAGATCTCGACTAATAAAATCTACGCTCCGACCAATACCGGCTCAAATTCAAAACCCCGAGTGCTTTCAGCTCGAGCTCCAAAACCGCTTCGAAGCCCTTGAGAACAGCATCGATATGGACGATCTATACAACATGGTGGTGGACACTGTCCGCACGGTAGGGTCCAAGCACTACAAAACCCACCGTCCTAAATTAAAGAAACTCTCCAGCCATACTATCCGACTCATGGATCAGAGAAACGAAATGAAACTACAGAACTCAGCGGATGCCCTTCGTTATCGACAGCTAAATAGGCAGATCTCCAAGTCCTTGACAAGCGACCTTCGCCAATTTAATACCGAGCGTATTAAAGAGGCCATTGAGCGGAACAAAGGCTCCAAAGTGTTCGCTAGAGATCTGGCTATAGGGCAAAGTCAACTGACGAGGCTGCAAGCTGAGGACGGTAGTATCATTTCATCAACACCTGAAATCCTGAGGGAGATTGAGAGTTTCTATGGACAGCTATATTCCACACAAACACCTGTTGAAAGTAAGGCTACAGAACCTAGAGCCAAACTTACCCGACACTATACCGAAGATATCCCGGACGTCAGCCTGTACGAGATTAGAATGGCTCTCAAGCAGCTCAAAAACAACAAGGCGGCGGGCGATGACGGAATCACAACAGAACTTCTGAGAGCGGGCGGTAAGCCGATACTTAAGGTCCTCCAGAAGCTCTTCAACTCTGTCATCCTCGAGGGCAAAACGCCAAAGGCATGGGGCAGAAGCGATGTGATGCTGTTCTTCAAGAAGGGTGATAAGACTCTCCTGAAGAGTTACCGACCCATCTCGCTTCTGAGCCATATCTACAAGTTGTTTTCGAGAGTCATTACGAATCGTCTCGCTCGCAGGTTCGACGACTTCCAACCTCCCGAACAAGCCGGGTTCCGAAAAGGTTATAGTACCATAGACCACATTCATACGCTGCGGCAAGTTATACAGAAGACCGAAGAGTATAACTTGCCACTATGCTTGGCGTTCGTGGACTATGAGAAAGCCTTTGATTCGATCGAGACCTGGGCAGTGCTGCAGTCTCTCCAGAGGTGCCAAATAGACTACAGGTACATCGAGGTGCTGAGGTACTTATACCAAAACGCCACCATGTCGGTCCGATTACAGAACCAGAGCTCTAATCCTATCCAACTACAGCGAGGTGTGAGACAGGGAGACGTCATTTCTCCCAAACTGTTCACAGCTGCGTTGGAGGATATTTTTAAGCTACTGGACTGGAAAGGATTCGGCATTAACATCAATGGCGAGTACCTAACACACCTGCGGTTTGCCGATGATGTAGTTCTCATGGCTGAGACTTTGGAAGACCTGAACACAATGCTCGAAGATCTCAGCAATGCTTCCCAAAGAGTGGGTCTGAAGATGAACATGGATAAGACGAAAATCATGTCCAATGCCCATGTTGCATCCGCTCCAGTTAATGTTGGGAACATTACACTGGAAGTTGTTGACCACTATGTCTACCTAGGACAGACAATCCAATTAGGTAAGTCCAACTTCGAGAAAGAGATCTCTCGTCGAATCCAGCTCGGATGGGCAGCGTTTGGGAAGCTCCGGCATATATTTGCGTCCAAAATTCCTCAATGTCTCAAGACTAAGGTCTTTGACCAGTGTGTGTTGCCAGTTATGACTTATGGAAGCGAGACGTGGTCTTTTACTATGGGTCTCATAAGAAGGCTTAAGGTTACCCAGAGAGCAATGGAGAGAGCGATGCTTGGTGTTTCCCTGCTCGATCGAATCAGAAATGATGAGATCCGCAGGAGAACTAAAACGACCGACATCGCTCGAAGGATTGCTCAGTTGAAGTGGCAGTGGGCGGGACACATAGCGCGGAGAACCGATGGCCGTTGGGGCGGAAAGGTTCTCGAATGGCGACCGCGAACCGGACGACGTTCCGTGGGCAGGCCCCCTACAAGGTGGACCGACGATCTGGTCAAGGTCGCGGGAAGCCGCTGGATGCGGGCAGCGCAGGACCGATCGTTGTGGAGATCCTTGGGGGAGGCCTATGCCCAGCAGTGGGCGTCGTACGGCTGAAATGATGATGATGATGATTAAAAAATGCGGTATTTTATTTTATTTTTCCCGTTTTTTTTTTCTTTTTTGAGAAGGCAAATTGAACTCTAGGGAGAATCTTTTTCTATGCCTTGTTTTTGCGATATCTATCCCCGTCTTTTTTTTAGTTCACTACTTTTGACATGCTTTTTTTCTATTTTTTACCTTATACCTTGAACAAAGTAATAATTTGACATTGACATTGTGACTGCGGTACAAAATTTGCTTAGACTAGAGCCCCAAACTAATTTTCATATACATAATTGTATTTAATGACAAAATCAATATTAAAAATTGAAAGTATTGAATATCTTTTTAATCCACAACAAGGTAGCACTTAAGCTAGAAACACATTTCGCTGGCGCAGCGCAGCGCAGCGCGATCGGTTTCGTACATTTAGTATGGCTAGAAACACATTTCCCTGGCGCAGGGCAGCGTTTCCGCTCGGCTCCGATTGCGCCAGACCCCCCACCACTTTCTAGCATTGTATCGTCAGATGGCTCGGTGGCGGACTGCGCATAGTACATGGAAATCGTACCAAATAAGTGGTGTTGCCTTGCATTAAATGAGGTAGTTCTGATTTTTTTATATGTTAGTAGTGATGAGATGGTAATGTCAAATCCAAGTTTTCCACCTCGAAAGCCCTTTGGATCATTGTTAAATACTTAAAAATCCATAAGAATTTCGGTTATTTTTCAGTTTTTGTCAATTTTTACCACCAAGGATCTGAGTTACGGCAAATGTTACTATGCACTGTTTAAAGTAGACTAAATTTGCAATAAAAAGCCATATAGTTTTTAAGATACGGCTATTTTAAAATTTGCAAAATCAAAAAAAAAGGAAGTATTACAGTTTTTTTTATTTTTCGACGACTTTGACCCCCTAGTAGTGGGTTTATAGCAAAACTTTAATATTAGTTATTAAAGTCCATTAAATTTCCAACAAAATGATATTAATTATGTGAACTTACACCTGATAGTTCCTGAGACACAGCTGTTCAAAGTTATAGAGGTAGGTAAGTAAACAATTATGTAATAGAAGGGTTTGCAAAAGGTAGTAAGCCCTAAAGGAAAAGGATCTGGGAGGCGTTCCCGTTCTACCCTGTTAATGACACGCAAACCTTAATCACCTTTAAAGCATACCAAAGATGTAAGGTTGTACCAGCAGATGTGGTTGCAGGAAAGCAGAACTCAAATGTTCGGCTGTTTGCAGCTACTGCATTGGCCAATGAACTGCAAGAACATACCAGACCTGATGGGTGATGACATTGATGAACCATTGATTGATAACCCACCATCAAAGGACGATTTTGACTTTCCTGAGCAGTTCGATGAAGAAATTATACCTCAGCAAGCTGCCCCCAAAAAGTGTGCTGTGGATTCAGAGGACGTGCCTGGTCCATCAAAAATATACATACAATGTACATAACTGATCCCACCACCTCCCAGATCATCCTTCCTTTAGGGCGTACTTCATTTTGCAAACACTTCTATTACATAGTTGTTTACTTACCTCAATAACTTTGAACAGCTGTCTCAGGAACTATCAAGTGTAAGTTGATATTACTAATTGGTCTCATTTTGTTGAAAATTTAATGGACTTTAATAACTAATAATTTTACTTTTGCCATAAACCCACTACTATGGGTCAAAATGACGAAAACTAAAAAAACTGTAATACTTCCTTTTATGAATTTTAGCAAAACTTTCAAAAAGCCCTATCTTTAAAACTATTTGACTTACAAAAACCAAATTATTATCTTTTTATTGCAAATTTAGTCTACTTTAAAGCGTGCATAGTAACTTTTGCCGTAACACAGGTCCTTGGTGGTAAGAATTAAGAAAAACTGAAAATTTATTGGATTTTTAAATATTTAACAATGATCCGAAGGGCTATCGAGGTGGAAAACTTGGATTTGTCATTACTATCTCATCACTACTAACATACAAAAAAAACAGAACTACCTCATTTAACGCAAGGCAAAATGTACAATTTCCATGGACTAGCAGCGGAGCTCCGCATTTTGCTTTTTACTACTTATGTTCTCCGATTTCTCCGTCAATAATGGGCCAATTTAAAAAATATTTTTTTTGTTTAGAAGAGTCACCATTTTATTATCATTGTCTACGCCACTATGGAGAAGACGTTCTAATTTCAATTTGAATTTTCTAGTTTTCTATTTTTACATTGTGCCAATGCCGTGTTTATATTTTTTAATTTATACTTTTTCTTTGTAATAAGCATTTTCCCGCTTTTTCACTTCTACTTTTTTCTCTTGCGACAATACTATGCGATTTAAGTTTTACCTTTGTAAATATTATAAATAATACGATTTTTTCATCATAAGCGAGTATAATATTTTTTGCAATCCCTCTCCGCTACATATTGGTACTTCGGAGCTGGATATATACGACGCGACCTCTTCGATAACTACGCGACTGGACGAGGTGATTAGCAAAAACAAGCGATCTTCTGTGTGTCTCCTCTATAACCACTGGATACTATATCCCTTAGTAGTGCGGAATAAGACAATATCTTTGCTCGTCGGGGTGTGCCTGCAGAACTGTAAGTACTCTGTATTCTTTCATTTTTCACCAAAATGGGTCCTACTGCGCCTACTACTACGGCTACTAGTTCGAACAACGATGACGTAATTCATACGCTAAATAAGAAAAGGGGTGTAATTAGGGGTAGATTAACAGTTCTCATTAAATTCATCAGTGGTTTAGATTCCGAACAGTTAAATGTAAAAAAGCGTACTGAATTAGAAATGCGAATTCAAGGGGCTTCATTATTTTTTAGCGAATTTAATGCAATTCAGTCTGAGATTGAGGTCATGGTTAGCGATGATGAACTTTTAGAACAATTAGAGTTGCGTGAAGGTTTTGAAAGCTCGTATTACTCGATTATAGCGCAAGCAAAGAGCTTACTTTCGTCTGGTGAGACTGCTGCCAGTACTAATACGAACTTGCATTCTGTGAAGCTACCAACCATCACAATGCCTACCTTTGATGGGTCATACGAGCACTGGTTAGAGTACAGAGACACCTTTCTGTCTCTCGTTCATAACAATAAAGATATTTCCCCGATTCAAAAGTTTCACTATTTAAAATCCTCTTTAAAAAGCGTAGCGGCACTTGTTATAGATTCCTTAGAATTTTCATCAAACAATTATACGGTGGCCTGGGAACTAATTTGCAATCGGTATAATAATAATAGGTTGTTGGTTCATAACCACGTTAAGGCGTTATTTGCGATTCAAAATATTGTCAAAGAGTCACCTACTCAAATACGAAAGCTCATTGACACTATTTTGAAAAACCTACGCGCCCTGAAACTACTTAATGAGCCAGTAGATTCATGGGATACACTAATTATATATATGGTTGTTTCAAAACTAGACAATATAACTGAACGCGAATGGGAAAAGTACAGGGGTTCGATTCCTATAGAACACGGTGGCAGCGGCAACGGTTTAAATGATATACTTCCTACAGTGAAGCTAGACCATTTAATAAAATTCTTAAAAGATAAGGCCGATGTGTTAGAAACTTTACACGTCACGCATGGTCACAATTTTAAGTCTTCGCCGCCGCCTGCCTCTAAAGCACACTGTCACATTTCGTCTAACAATAATGATTCACAGCTTCATTTTAAAGCATCTCGCGTTTGTGTTGTATGCAACGGTAAACATCCTATTTATACTTGTCACATATTTAATAATTATACATTACAGGATAAAATTAAATTTGTTGAACAAAAAAATTTATGTCTGAACTGTTTGCGATCGGGACATACATTAGCGAATTGCAGATTTAGTTCCTGTCGCAAGTGCAATAATAGACACCACTCTTTAATTCATTATGAACAAGCGACTGTCTCTGCTCCCGTTACGACAGCTTCATCCGAAAGCGAAGTAAGCGAACCAGTTTACTCTCCCTGTGAGAGCCAAAATGCGTATGCGGCCACTGATGTTTGTGCACACACTCACGCGGCACACTTGGATAACCAATTATTACATAGCGAAAAGTTCTCCAGTGTGCAATCTGTATTATTATCAACGGCCTTAGTTGAAGTAATCGACAATAAAGGCAAATGTCAGGTAGTACGTGCGTTACTTGACTGTGGAAGCGAACGATGTTTTATTACAAAACGATTATGCGATCTCTTAAGCTTTGATGCGATACAGTCCATTATTAAAATAAAAGGCGTTGGTAATTCAATAACACAAAGTACACAGTCATGTAACATTGCAATTAAAGCGTTAAATAACTCATTTAGTATGCGAATTGATTGTTTAATTTTACCCGAAATAACATGTTCTTTACCTCCTATAACTTTTCCAAGCGATGTACTGAAAAACTTAAATATACCGAGCAATATACAGTTAGCTGATCCGAAATTTTACAAAAGCCAGCCTATTGATATTTTGATCGGTGCTGATATATTTTGGGAATTATTAAGCGAAGGTAACATGCGTCTAAAATACGGACCCTATTTACAAAATACGAAGTTAGGGTGGATCATATCTGGCTTTATGGGATCAAACGTATCAAAAGGTGATCAGTCAGTTCACTGTAACTTTAGTCAGTCGATTAGTGATCAACTTAAAATGTTTTGGGAACTAGAAGAACTCCCAAAGCCTAATATATTAAGCGATGACGAGTTAGCTTGCGAAACTCATTTTGTTCAAAATACAACACGTAATTCGGAAGGTAGATTTTGTGTAAAAATTCCTTTTAATAAATCACCAGAATTATTAGGTGATACTTATAACATTGCCGAGCGTAGATTTTTAGCGCTAGAAAAACGTTTAGATCAAAATTTGTCATACAAAAAAATGTATTCCGATTTTATTCGCGAATATAAAAATTTAGGCCACATGTCCAAAGTCGATTCTTATTGTAAGCCATATTATTTCATGCCTCATCATGGGGTTTTTCGAGGTCACAGTTGCACAACAAAATTGCGTGTAGTCTTTAATGCTAGCCAGAAGTCTAGTTCTAATGTGTCTCTTAACGAATTGCAGTTAGTTGGGCCCGCCATACAGGGCGATTTGTTAGCTATTTTGCTTAGACTTCGGCAGCACAAATTTGTAGTTTGTGCTGACATAGAAAAGGCTTACAGACAATGTTTAATAAATGAAAATCAACGCGATCTCCAAATGATCTTGTGGCGTGAAAACAAAACCAATCCTTTAGAGTGCTATAGGTTGAACACGATTACGTACGGTTCGGCCTCTGCTCCTTACCTTATGGTAAGATGCTTAAAGCAGTTAGCGGCTGAATGTAAAGATCCTAATGTAAAATTAACAATAAATGAAGATTTCTATGTCGATGATCTATTGTCCGGATGTGATAATCAGCAGCAATTGTTGGAATTATGCGGTAAAATACAGACGGTTTTGGCATCCGGTTGTTTTCCTTTGCGTAAATGGATATTCAATTTTAATACAGATAGTTCTTATATCGTAGACAAGGATCTGTCATTAGGAGAAAATAACGACTGTCGTACGTTAGGCTTGGGTTGGAATAATGCTACCGATGAACTTTTTTATCATACGCAAGTAAAAAATTGTCAGTCACGCTCGCATATTACGAAGCGTTTTATTTTGTCAAGTATATCCCAAATATTTGACCCGCTAGGTCTTCTCGGTCCCTTTATAATGAAAGGTAAAATATTACTACAAAACCTGTGGCTGCTGAAGCTGGAGTGGGATGATCCTGTTCCAGATCACGTGGCTGAAGAGTGGTGTAAGCTAGAAAAATGCTTTCCCTTACTTGTTCACTTAAGGGTGCCGCGAAACGTTATGGGACCGATGTGTAGTTATATAGAGATTCATTTATTTAGTGATGCCTCGGAAGTAGGTTACGGTGCGAGCGCATATATTCGTACTGTTAACGGAAATAACACCGTGACAGTCAAATTGTTATGTTCTAAAGGGAAAGTTGCACCCATAAAGCCCGTTAGTATTCCAAGATTAGAGCTATGCAGAGCTCTATTAAGCGCTAAACTTTATAAGAAAATATCTGAGTCTATGCGCTGTAGTTTTCGTAATGTTGTGTTTTGGACTGATTCCACAATTGTTTTGGGATGGCTGCGCATGTCACCGAGCTTACTCAAAACTTTTGTTCAAAATAGGGCTGTGGAAATACGTGAATTAACAGTCACATCAATGGCAAAGATAATCCTGCGGACTTGATTTCACGCGGTGTTACTTTGGATCTGTTAAGCGAATCTAGTCTATGGTGGAACGGACCAGAGTTTCTTCATGATCAGCTCATTGATTATTCAGCTGCTTCTAAATTCAATACAGAAAAGGAGCTGCCTGAAACCAAACCTGTTCATTGTAACGTCAACAGTAATGCAACAAATTTTAAATTTCCGTTTCATAAATTTTCAAACCTTGATCGTCTAGTTCGTGGTGTTGCTCGCTTAAAGCGTGTAGTTCACAATAGAAGCTACAAAAATAAAGACAATCAACGCTCCGGACTTCTAAGCGCTGATGAAATAAGGGAGTCCTTAAATTTATTAATTTATTTTTCGCAAATAGAAGCGTTTCCTGATACTTACGAGTTATTAATTAACAACAAATCGTTGCCACTCAAACATAATATGCTAAACTTAAGTCCATTTATAGGTGACGACAAATTAATGCGTGTCGGCGGTAGACTTGGGTCCTCCGAATTTGAGCACAATAAAAAGCATCCTATATTAATTTCATCGAGTCATAGATTTACAGTTATACTATTCGAACAAGAACATGTTAAATTGCTACATGCTGGCCCACAGTTACTTTTGTACACTATAAGAGAAAATTGGTGGCCAATCGGTGGACGTAACCTTGCGAGAAAGGTTGCCAATTATTGTATCCCATGTGCGAAGTTACGAGCTAAAACAACAGAGCCAATCATGGGTAATCTACCCAAGGAGCGATTAACTCCCGGCTATCCGTTTATGTGTTGTGGTGTCGACTATGCTGGCCCAGTGTTCGTGTTAAACAAAAAGGGTAGGGGAGCTAAAACCAACAAAGCGTATATATGTCTGTTTGTTTGTTTTACTACTCGCGCCGTTCACTTAGAGCTGGTTAGTGATCTCACTACAGACGCTTACTTGCTAGCTTTAAAGAGATTTATTTCTAGGCGTTCAAAACCATCACATATTTACTCCGATAATGGCAAATGCTTCGTAGGACTCATGACTGAATTTGCAAAATTTCTATATTCGTGTTCAGATAACATAATTGAATATGCGACTAGCCAAGGCATCACCTTTAAGTTTATTGCGCCTTATGCGCCTCATTTTGGTGGAATATGGGAGGCCGGAGTCAAGAGCTGTAAGTATCATCTCCGGCGAGTGATTGGTAATGCACACTTGACGTTCGAGGAGTTCACTACGGTGTTGGCACAGGTCGAAGCAGTTCTCAATTCCAGACCTTTAACACCACTTTCATCAGACCCAGCAGACTTGTCACCGCTCAGCCCTGCTCACTTTCTCGTCGGACGCCCACTCACTGCACCAGTCTGCCCTGACCTAGAAAACAAGCCTATTCATCGATTGACGAGGTACCAGCGAGTTGAACAAATACGGCAACATTTTTGGCGGCGCTGGTCTCAGGAGTTTGTATCGGAGTTGCAGACGAAGTCGAAATGGAAGACGAATAAATCAAATCTCAAAATCGGAACATTAGTTGTCATTAAAGACACTAACGCACCACCTCTCAAGTGGAATCTGGGCAGAATTGTGGAGATATTTCCTGGCGATGACGGCGTTGCCCGCGTCGCTGATATTCGGACTGCTTCTGGAGTTGTGAGAAGAGCCTTTTCTAAGATATGTCCACTTCCGGTAGAAGAAGAGGAACATCGTTGAAAGCCACAGCTTTCAAGGCCGGGGGCATGTCTACGCCACTATGGAGAAGACGTTCTAATTTCAATTTGAATTTTCTAGTTTTCTATTTTTACATTGTGCCAATGCCGTGTTTATATTTTTTAATTTATACTTTTTCTTTGTAATAAGCATTTTCCCGATTTTTCACTTCTACTTTTTTCTCTTGCGACAATACTATGCGATTTAAGTTTTACCTTTGTAAATATTATAAATAACACGATTTAATATAAATATAAGCGAGTTCATTTTTGCAATCCCTCTCCGCTACAATCATGTAGGGTTGTTAATTACACTGTTAAAACAGTATTAAAGTGTTTTTAGTACACTATACTTTTAAATTTTTATAACAAATATAATGTATAATTCTGATTTGAAAATAAATTGCACTAAATATTTCTAAAATCGGTTCAGTTTTTTTTTGAGTTTATCTATTACAAACAAACAAAGTGTATTTATAGTATTAGTATAGATATAAATTGCATCTCGTCTTCATTCATCATCATATTATCATCGTAATCATCAACATATTTTTTTTTGGATTTAATATGTTCAAGTAAGAACAGAAATTGTTTTCAAAATTAGAAGAAAACATAATGCAGATGTTAGCTCGGCAACGACTCGATTGACACTGATCAAAAATTTCGTCAGGAAACGCTGCGCCACGCTAGTAAAGTGTGCACACCCGGGTCGACGCTGCGCTGCGCTGCGCCAGCGAAATGTGTTTCTAGCTTTAGCCTTCATCACGCCTGATGTTAAGTGATGATAAGACATGGTGGAAGCGGACTATTCCCAGAATCCTCTATTACTGAGACACTGGCTATCTTATCTCTAACAGCCGGAACACAACAATGCTGGAAATATTGTTGTTATGGCGGCGTCAGACTAAGATGAGATTTAAAGTATCATCATCATCATTTCAGCCGTATGACGCCCACTGCTGGGCATAGGCCTCCCCCAAGGATCTCCACAACGATCGGTCCTGCGCTGCCCGCATCCAGCGGCTTCCCGCGACCTTGACCAGATCGTCGGTCCACCTTGTAGGAGGTCTGCCCACGGAACGTCTCGTCCGGTTCGCGGTCGCCATTCGAGAACCTTTCCGCCCCAACGGCCATCGGTTCTCCGCGCTATGTGTAAATGCGCTATAAAGTATATATAGTTTTAATTATACAGGTACTTATCGTTACGGTAGCTCATTTGTCATTCTAGTGATCCACTACGTGCCACCGCAGTGATGCCACCGTAATGACGACAAAATGTATTTTTTTCATTTACATTACCCAACTATCTAATTAATTTAGTAGATATTCACAGTGAATTAGAGGACAACCCCTGATCGAAGGACAACCCCTAATTCACAAACTTACACTTATGTATTGGGTTGGGATTGGGATTCGATTAACGGCCAGAATTAATAACCTATCTACAGTTAAGGATAGGTGCAATCCAGATTAGTTGCTATGCAACGCTTGATATTAACATAGAACTAACGACAGTTGCCACGGTGTTGCTAGGTGTTGCATAGCAACTAATCTGGATCGCACCTATCCCTATCTGTGGATAGGTTATTAATTCTGGCCGTTAGGAATGCATATTCTTTGCCGTTGTTTATTCTGAAAAGTATGACGATTATGTTTTCAGAATGTGTTTTGCGTGTTATATATGTATAATATTTTTTTTCTAACGTGACAGACATTAGTCACGCACATTTACATTAGATTCATACACACACATATACTAGGTATATATATAAATGAAGCAACCGTGGATGATCCAGATAAATAAGAAAGTTCTTGAAAAGTACATACATAATCTGATCTTTTTGTGAGATTTAAATATTTCTGCGGCTACCGTGCATCCGCAATCACGGTTTTCGACGGGATTAAAAAACAACGCCATTCTAGATGGTCTACTACGAAAGCAATTAACGATTAGATTTTCGTGTTTAAGGAAGCGATGACACAGACAGAACGCAAAACAAAAAATAACAATGGGACTGGAAACTTATAGTAATATGTTTTATGCAAGTTAGTATTCATGAGTTTTTTGCATAGTTTTATTTGATATAATTATATTAGTCCTTACAACGCAATCATCATGTGAATACAAGATTACGAGAGGCTGAAGCCGGTAATTATGAAAAAAATATACCTAGTCAAATATTTAATTTTAATATCGTTTCATATTCCCGTATTAGTGTCGCTTAATTTAATGTTTGCGCAAGGACGCCAAGAGCTCAAGAGATGATTCTTTTCATCTCTCGATAATCTCCCTTCGTCCGTTTTCCACAGTTCGGATTTCGAAATAGGCCCACCGAATAGATTATTCCGGAACTTTTTAAGTATTTGCGATTCGAGATTTCCTTTCCCGTAAAGCATTTTCGTTTGGAAGTCTTTAAAGTTTCGGCTGGTATTAATTTTCTTCGTGTCGACAGTATTTTCCGCTTGCCTCATTTCTTTGGGAGTTCTTTTTTATTTGCTTAATGTGTTCCCCGTTATTTTGATGAACTTGAGATTTTCTGATCCGAAAGTTAAGTACGTTCTTGACAAGGCCGGAGAAAATTATACGACTGACTGAAAAACGTATTTAAGAAAGGTTCATTAAAAGTGGCTATGCTTTCTTATCCGCTAGATAGCTAAAATATTTTAACATTGTGAACATAATTGAATTTTTAATATGAACTTAGAATGTAGACAACTACATTCTTAGTTGTAAATATAGTATCAATTTTTTTGACTAACTAGGTTAGTTACGTAGGTAAGTAGGTACTTAAGGCGCTACTCGGAAAAAGTATGGACTTTTTTATTTAAAACTATAGGACGGTTACAGTTGTTACAAATCTGGTAATAAGATATATAATTCTTCATACCTTTATCTAGAATCGTATAGTTTCAAAAACACGATTTTATGCTTTTGCCTCGACACTTTTCGAAAAGACCTCTAAAAAATACGAAAATTCAAGATTATTCTTAAATGGGGTTACTTACACTATTGGAAATTGGTTTAATTAGTGGACACCAATAATATTTAGGATCGTATAGAAGCATTTTTTTAAAATCGCTGTAGTTTTCGAATACGAAGTGATTTTCTGTTTTTTTTACCAAATCTGCAAAGTCAGTCTCGCTCCCGTGCGCGTCATTTTCTCATTGCTATCTCGCTTCAGCATAATTTTTCCGAGTATCGCCTTAAGTGAATTTACTATGGTTTTTGCCGTCAAGTCCCCGATCACAAGTGCGCGCAGGCTCTAAATGACTGATGATATTGAAATGAATAAAGTGAAAACAAGTGGTAAAGTTAATTGCCTTACTTAAGGTGGTTCGATCAGCTCAGTAGCGCCACCAATGGAAATTAATCAATTACGCTTTATTAAAAAGGCTTAGATTAAAAGTTTCGGTTATTTTGCGCAAATAAAAGTAAAATGCATTTTATAAATATACTTTTAAGAACTCAAACTTAAGCAATAAGTCGTGAATATCAATAGTGCCAAAAGTGGCCACTTTTAGCAATATCGAGATCCATAACTTAATGCTCATATTTGAGGCCATGAAAAAATACTTAATAATTGCATTTTACTCTTCTATTTGCGCAAAATAACCAAAACTTTTATTCTAAACCCTTGATAAATTGTATATGATTTATTTCTATTGGTGGCGCTACTGAGCTGATCGAACCACCTTAAGTAAAATCAGTCATAAACCATATGTCTTGAAAAACGATACCGCTGAATTCAAGTAATTGAAACAGTTATTAATGCGTGAGAGAAGCTTTTACAATAATAATAATAATCCTAAATAATTTAAGTACTTACGTATATTGAAATAGGTTTTGTAGTAAATAAATTTTGTAGTTTTTATTAACTACCTAGTTTTAGTAATAATTGTAATACTTATGTGGTGCATGTCGTGGTAACCTTTAATTAAGACAACGCTTTGGAATGTCAAATACTTATCATATATTTTTTGTAATTGTGAATACCGTTAGTTTTGTCGTTTATCCTAAATAAATAAAATAAAATAAAATAAAATAGCCTTTTTAATACAGTTGCTCAAAAAGTGGCGTATTGCAGGGACGTATCATAAAGTTAATATACCTTAGCGGAATAGAGAAACAAAGGGCTGAGCGAGCGGGATGTCACTAGCAACAACACTGTGAGATAAAAGGAGATGCGTGATGCGAGGTAACAGAACCGTTTTTGGCTACTGTTTGACAGTTCGTCAGCACTTATCAGCACGCTGAGAATTTAGGTATTTTAATTTTTTCGGATTTTACGTGCAATCTTAGATATTTTTAGCCAATATTGATATGGAAACATGGTGACTTGCTCAGTTATTGATTGTTGTACAACACAATGAAATAATCCCGCAAAATGTTCAGTTCACAGGTAAATTATTCCAAACCGACACCTCCCTTCCAAAGGTTTATTTTTGCCAATGCGCTTCGAATTTAAAGCAAGAAGTGTAATAATGCTCTTCAACAAACATTTATTTATGTAACAAGCAAATATTGATTACACATAATGCAGAATTTACGAATATTTTGTGTAAAGAAATAATTTTCGTTTTACACTAGGGCTGCATCAAGTTATCGATATTCGTGTCCACTGTCTATCACGCGGTAAAAAATGAATATGTATTAGGTACTGTAATTAAAGTACCTGTAAGACGTTTAGATATGAATTACCTGGGAATGTAATTCCATTTAAGATACTTAACTGATCCATAGGTATCAGTTTTTGACTGTTAGAATAGGTACCTACATATACTATCATTAGTAATATAATTATCTTTCAGATTACATACTAACTTGGATACCAGAAACTAACCTAAATTGATTATTATGCAGTAAGCATTTTGATGAAAAATATTTTGGCGTGAAACCTAAGGTTTTTAGTCAAATGTCAAATGATAATGCTCAGTTATCAAAAAATAAGTGCACTAAACTTTTCTGTGGTTGTCCATCACAGCTTTCGACCCCACGACCTATATCTAACCATCTTGATCCACATAAGGTGTGTGCCCTTTATAAACAGGCTATTACTCCACCGCCTTATCTTTAGTTGGTCAGCAATAAACGGGAGTACAACGAAACGAGGATCGTAAAATACACCACGGGGAGTCGTGAGAAGTTAATGGCGAAAAAAGTTTGGGCAGAATCCGTGAGAGTGAGAAATAAGTAAAACATTGAGGTTGGTTGTCTAACAGAACAAGCAAACAGAGAAAAACTAATTTAAGTTGAGATTTTAAATTATTTCTAAGTATCACAATGCAATTCTGTAAGTATAGGAAAAATGTGATAGTAAAAAACCACAAGCCCTATAGGTAAGTAGCTTTCAGGCGGGATTCGAACCCGTGCCTCGGGATTGAGGTTTTAAATTATTTTTAATGCATTCACAATGCAATTCTGTAAGTATAGGAAAAATGTGATAGTAAAAAACCACAAGCCCTATAAGTCCCTCCCGCGTAGCCACCCCTACCACGCAAATCGTCAGATAAATATATATTTCATATCAGAGACATGTTGGAGCATGAAAAATATTATAATCTTACGCGCTTCAGTATTTCCATGTCATTGTTTTTTTTACAACTTTGAACATCTTTAGACACTTCCCCCACCGCTAAAAGTGGAAATATTATAGGACCATTTACTTTTACTATAATCTAATCTACCAATTCTAATAGGTTTCCGCGATGCTCGAGTAAATCCACATTTAGCATCATGGGCTCTATGCTAAAGAGGCGAGTGATGTTACGTATCACCTCTTTCACAGCCTTCTCTATTGTCTTCCTGTTTTCATATGGTTTTCATACTGTGAGTGAGAGAGAGAGAGAAACAGGCGAGCGATGTCGCTTGCGGAGGAAGGATGAAAAAAAGTGAAACGTCACATCGCTCTGCTCGTTATGCTAATATAACACGGTTCAACCAAATTGATTCACTTTGGTTGAATGGCGCAGAAATACACGCGGACATAATCATTGAATGATTCAATTTTACATTTACATTGTTCAATTTGGTTGACTCATCCAAATTGAAAGGCAAAAGTAAACTGTGTATTTCCGCCATTAGCTCGCTCGTGGCTTACAACAGTATTGTAAAAAGATCTTACGGTGGTAGGAGGCAGGATATAATAATTTTTCATATAAAAACACTCGTTTTCAATGATCAATGCAATCAATTTCTCTTCTATTTGCTCTACCGAGATTTGATTAGTCGTCTTTTATTTGGCTTCTTAGATTTCGGCTGGCAACTACATAATTTATTAAAAAACTAGCGGCCGCCCGCGGTTTCACCCGCGTGGTTCTCGTTCCCGTGGGAATATCAGGATTAAAAGTAGCCTAAGTTACTCCTTATTACATCAGCTACCTGCCAGTGAAAGTCCCGTCCAAATCGGTCCAGCCGTTTCAAAGATTAGCCGGAACAAACAGACAGACAGACAGATAGACAGACAGATAAAAATTGTAAAAAATGTTATTTTGGAATATGTACCTTAGATATAATCATATGCATGTAGTAAAAAGTGGTTATTTTAATATTACAAACAGACACTCCAATTTTATTTATTTGTAATAGATGTGAGGCACAAGCTAGATACGATCTGAATACGATTCTATAATAACATAATTATGGTCAATTTGTAACTACCTATTCAAAATAAGTTTTATTATGAACTTTATGAAGTGCTCATTCATACGACGATTGACGAATCGTATTTTATCACGATCAGATATTTTTTTTGACGGTGGCATGACGCCGGTAATGTTTTTTACGCGTTCACATGCACTACGAATCGTAAAAACGACGTACCTATAAGTTTTTTCATTGGGTATAGTTCAAGCGCGGACCACACACACCGCCAGCCTGAAGCCTAAGGTATTTTAAGACTTAGCTTGTTTTATGAATTCACCTTCGATCAACTCATCATGAACTAGATCAAAACCTTTTTATGGCTCAGAAAAAAGGTTAATAATGTACGATCTTATGCCCGAATACTCGTACGCTACTTATCTTTGGGAGCGTCTCACACATGGCCCTGTCACTTTAAATGTCAAACGTATGAAAGAGATGCTATGATGTTTGAGACGCTCCCATGAAGCTCGACTTAATACTGAGGTAACTCACCCTGAATAAAAAAGTGTACCCAGCAAATTAGACATTTATGTATGCAGTGGCTGTCAGTTGTCTCATATGACTAAGTATACGTATTTTTTTAAAGTGTAGGTGAGACGGAAGACAGCCACTGTGTAATTTTTGGTCACAAAAAAGTGTTAGTACTGCACTCTCCAGTTACCTCAGTATTAAGTCGAGCTTCATGGACGCTCCCAAAGATGATTTGCGTTCGAGAATTCGGGCGTCAATGTCATAAATGACAGAAACTACTTACGCTCAAGTGTCTAAGTGGGCGCATATTTTCTCAGCCGTGTTTGTCACTCCAACTACGTATCTAGCTAGACCTAGGTGTTATTGTTGATCGAAACCGCCCAGGGTGCCTACCATCAACTCTTATTGCGGACTAGCGGCCGCCCGCGGTTTCACCCGCGTGGTGCCTGTTCCCGTGGGAATATCGGGCTAAAAAGCACTGTATGTGTTATTCCAGCCTATAATCTATCTCTGTAGCAAATTTCATCCAGATCCGTTCAGTAGTTTTTGCGTAAAAGAGTAACAAACATCCATACATCCATACTCACAATAAAATTTATACCGAGGGAATGTAATATTTTTCCGGGATAAAAAGTAGCCTAAGTTACTCCTTGTTACATCAGCTACCTGCCAGTGAAAGTCCCGTCAAAATCGGTCCAGCCGTTTCAGAGATTAGCCGGAACAAACAGACAGACAGACAGACAGACAGACAAAAATTGTAAAACATGTCATTTTGGTATATGCACCGTATATATAATCCTATGCATGTTGTAAAAAGCGGTTATTTTAATGTTACAAGCAGACACTCCAATTTTATTTATTTGTATAGATGTATAGATTTGTTAGGACTTATTTGACTTATATAACACGGTAGAGCTAACATGACACCTGCAGGTTATACCCGTCCCTCTCACTCTCCGGACATGACAGAATCGAGTGAAAGAGACGGGTAGAAGAAATAAGGACTCAAATCGTTCGGTCATTCACATTTAGCAATTCAATTGCGATCCAGTTTTTAGAAGGTCATAGTACGAAAAAAAGCAATTAATTTTAGGAACCTAATCTGCATCGCGTTATTTTTGAATCGCTGTTTTTAAGTTGATGGTAGGCACCCTGGAATCGATATCGCCATTCCAACTCTCCGCGGTGAGGATGGATCGTAACCGATCTGTGAAGATAGATAGGAAGTTACGCTGTGTAGTGTTACACTGCTGGGCTTAGATATTAATAATAATTCACACTCTGACCCGATACTAAGCATTGTAATGGTTTGTGTAGTGGGATTGGGGCACTAGGGTAAAGGATAGAATACCTACATATACTTGTTACAAGTCCACCTGTCTAGTCTGACGCCATAATAGCGATATTTTCAGCTTTGTAGTGTACATGCAAAGATAAATAAAGAGAGTTGTGTTGTGTAAGTGTCCCGCATTAGTTACATTCTCCAAAGCACACAATGTATGACATGACGTTGCAGGATATCAGTCGTTACGTAACTTACTGACAGTAACATATACTCGAAGCGAATAGCTTCATTACTCTTGCAACGAAACCACATCTAAGCCTGCAACTTTCATACGGTATTTCATAGCAGTTTCTTCTTATTACATGCAAAAATAAATAAAAAGAGTTGTGTAAGTGTCCCACATTAGATACATTCCCTAAAGCACAGTCAAATGAAACCACTTTGCAATGTATGACATGACGTTGCAGGAATTCAGTCGTTACGTAACAGGTACTGACAGTAACATAGACTCGGAGCGAATAGCTTCATTACTCTTGCAACGAAACCACATCCAAGCCTGCAACTTTCATACGGTATTTCAACTTTAATATCATAGCGGTTTCTTGTTATTAAACCAACATGCAAAGATAAATGAAGAGAGTTGTGTGATTTTTCATTTTATTTTTGCTAGTGACTCCGCGGTTCTCGTTTCCGTGGGAATATCGGGAATAATGCAAGTACCTTCTGATGAAGAATTTTTAAAATCAGTTCCGCAGTTATCGAGTATTTTCATTGCAAACATACATACAAACAAACAGAAAAAAAAACCATTCTTTCATTCGTAGTTATAATATTAGTAATTAATGGGTAGTGTAAATTCCTTCGATCAACAATAACACCTAGGTCTAGCTAGATACGTAGTTGGAGTGACAAACACGGCTGAGAAAATATGCGCCCACTTAGACACTTGAGCGTAAGTAGTTTCTGTCATTTATGACATTGACGCCCGAATTCTCGAACGCAAATCATCTTTGGGAGCGTCCATGAAGCTCGACTTAATACTGAGGTAACTGGAGAGTGCAGTACTAACACTTTTTTGTGACCAAAAATTACACAGTGGCTGTCTTCCGTCTCACCTACACTTTAAAAAAATACGTATACTTAGTCATATGAGACAACTGACAGCCACTGCATACATAAATGTCTAATTTGCTGGGTACACTTTTTTATTCAGGGTGAGTTACCTCAGTATTAAGTCGAGCTTCATGGGAGCGTCTCAAACATCATAGCATCTCTTTCATACGTTTGACATTTAAAGTGACAGGGCCATGTGTGAGACGCTCCCAAAGATAAGTAGCGTACGAGTATTCGGGCATAAGATCGTACATTATTAACCTTTTTTCTGAGCCATAAAAAGGTTTTGATCTAGTTCATGATGAGTTGATCGAAGGTGAATTCATAAAACAAGCTAAGTCTTAAAATACCTTAGGCTTCAGGCTGGCGGTGTGTGTGGTCCGCGCTTGAACTATACCCAATGAAAAAACTTATAGGTACGTCGTTTTTACGATTCGTAGTGCATGTGAACGCGTAAAAAACATTACCGGCGTCATGCCACCGTCAAAAAAAATATCTGATCGTGATAAAATACGATTCGTCAATCGTCGTATGAATGAGCACTTCATAAAGTTCATAATAAAACTTATTTTGAATAGGTAGTTACAAATTGACCATAATTATGTTATTATAGAATCGTATTCAGATCGTATCTAGCTTGTGCCTCACATCTATTACAAATAAATAAAATTGGAGTGTCTGTTTGTAATATTAAAATAACCACTTTTTACTACATGCATATGATTATATCTAAGGTACATATTCCAAAATAACATTTTTTACAATTTTTATCTGTCTGTCTATCTGTCTGTCTGTCTGTTTGTTCCGGCTAATCTTTGAAACGGCTGGACCGATTTGGACGGGACTTTCACTGGCAGGTAGCTGATGTAATAAGGAGTAACTTAGGCTACTTTTAATCCTGATATTCCCACGGGAACGAGAACCACGCGGGTGAAACCGCGGGCGGCCGCTAGTTTTTTAATAAATTATGTAGTTGCCAGCCGAAATCTAAGAAGCCAAATAAAAGACGACTAATCAAATCTCGGTAGAGCAAATAGAAGAGAAATTGATTGCATTGATCATTGAAAACGAGTGTTTTTATATGAAAAATTATTATATCCTGCCTCCTACCACCGTAAGATCTTTTTACAATACTGTTGTAAGCCACGAGCGAGCTAATGGCGGAAATACACAGTTTACTTTTGCCTTTCAATTTGGATGAGTCAACCAAATTGAACAATGTAAATGTAAAATTGAATCATTCAATGATTATGTCCGCGTGTATTTCTGCGCCATTCAACCAAAGTGAATCAATTTGGTTGAACCGTGTTATATTAGCATAACGAGCAGAGCGATGTGACGTTTCACTTTTTTTCATCCTTCCTCCGCAAGCGACATCGCTCGCCTGTTTCTCTCTCTCTCTCACTCACAGTATGAAAACCATATGAAAACAGGAAGACAATAGAGAAGGCTGTGAAAGAGGTGATACGTAACATCACTCGCCTCTTTAGCATAGAGCCCATGATGCTAAATGTGGATTTACTCGAGCATCGCGGAAACCTATTAGAATTGGTAGATTAGATTATAGTAAAAGTAAATGGTCCTATAATATTTCCACTTTTAGCGGTGGGGGAAGTGTCTAAAGATGTTCAAAGTTGTAAAAAAAACAATGACATGGAAATACTGAAGCGCGTAAGATTATAATATTTTTCATGCTCCAACATGTCTCTGATATGAAATATATATTTATCTGACGATTTGCGTGGTAGGGGTGGCTACGCGGGAGGGACTTATAGGGCTTGTGGTTTTTTACTATCACATTTTTCCTATACTTACAGAATTGCATTGTGAATGCATTAAAAATAATTTAAAACCTCAATCCCGAGGCACGGGTTCGAATCCCGCCTGAAAGCTACTTACCTATAGGGCTTGTGGTTTTTTACTATCACATTTTTCCTATACTTACAGAATTGCATTGTGATACTTAGAAATAATTTAAAATCTCAACTTAAATTAGTTTTTCTCTGTTTGCTTGTTCTGTTAGACAACCAACCTCAATGTTTTACTTATTTCTCACTCTCACGGATTCTGCCCAAACTTTTTTCGCCATTAACTTCTCACGACTCCCCGTGGTGTATTTTACGATCCTCGTTTCGTTGTACTCCCGTTTATTGCTGACCAACTAAAGATAAGGCGGTGGAGTAATAGCCTGTTTATAAAGGGCACACACCTTATGTGGATCAAGATGGTTAGATATAGGTCGTGGGGTCGAAAGCTGTGATGGACAACCACAGAAAAGTTTAGTGCACTTATTTTTTGATAACTGAGCATTATCATTTGACATTTGACTAAAAACTTATCATACATCACATAACTGAACATTATCATCACTCCAAGAATTGCATTGTTGAAGTGGCAGTGGGCGGGCGGGACATATAGCGTGGAGAACCGATGGCCGTTGGGGAACCGATGGCGGATGCCATTCGAGAACCCTTCTGGTTCACGAATGGCAACCGCGTACCGGACGATGTTCCGTGGACCGACGATCTAGTCTAGGTCGCGGGAAGCCGCTGGATGTGGGCAGCGCAGGACCGATCGTTGTGGAGATTCTTGGGGGAGGCCTATGCCCAGCAGTGGGCGTCGTTCAGCTGATATGATAATGATGATAATGATTATTTGACGACCGTGGCACTGGCAAATATCTGAGCTATAAGAAAATCCAAATAATTGAATTAAAATAAAATTAATATTTAAGGGATACAATACAACAAACGTGATCTTTTTGCCGTTTTTTGCTCGATATTAACCCTAGACACCTAACGTTCGAACGTACCCCTTTATACCTAACCATTCATCGAATCGACGACTATTTTTGGTGGTTCAAAATTATATATATATATACATTATTCTGTTACGTTTAATACATACATAGTTTAATAAGGTATTATTTTAGTAAATAAAACAATAAGCAGTGTTTCAGATCAATATATTTATTTAAGGTGAATTTTTGGTAAGGCACTTATGAAACTAGGCCACATGAGATCAATTACTTAAAAAATAAAATAAAAATAAATCAACAAAAATAGCCTATTCTTCTTTGGCGAAACATAATTATAATAGTCTTCTTATTTATAAGAAAAAATAAAAAATAATTTTTGGAAGCACATTCTTTAATTTATGCAATAAGCACATACTTTAATTTATGAGTATTTAAGCAATTATTCGAAAAACAACGCACTTACCTGGGCGACACGGACTCCTCCGGAAAGAGCTCGGCGAGCACTGATTTAAATAGCGACGGCACGACGATCGGCGCTCTCGATAAAAAGATATAGCTATATTTCCGACGGGTATTCGTCGATTCGACGAAGGTTAGGTGTCTAGGGTTAATAACTGCACCAGATATTTAATTGTGTATTGACTTTAAAAATAAATAATGATATCAAAATAAAATAAACTCTGATACAACAATCGTGATTTTTTGCCATTTTTTCTCGTTCTTAAATATAGTGTCTAATGTTGTATAGATAATAGTACCTACGGAAGCCTTCGTGCGCGATTCCAACTCGCACTTGGCCGGTTTTTTTTCAATTTGAAATAAAACAGGGGGAAAAAACAACCCTTCAAGAGCTTCTTGCCGGTTCTTTTCCAATGTCTCCCGCCTGTAGGGTTTGCGAACCGATGGCGTAGTTTCTATGACGTTTACAAGTATTGTAAATAACAATATTTAAACAAATTTGACTTTGACTTGACTCACAAAAAGAGATCTAAAACATCTTTGATAGGACTGGTCTTAAAATTCTTACTAATCTTACCAAGATTATAAATGCGAAAGTTCAGATGTAACGGCTAAGCAGACCTGTAAGCCTAGCATGACCACCCAAAACGTGATATGTATTGTGGTATCATATTGTTAGGATATGATACCTCCTTGCATTGTCTATGGTTGATTTATGTTTAAATCAGTATTCAAAAATATCGAATGCATTGTCATCATTACGCGAGTAGTTTGTTTTAGTCCAGACGATTCCGCGGTCGCGTGTTGTAGTAGATATAGAATATATCGGCCATGGTGCCGCAGTAAAGATTTATATCGAAATTACATTTATTATTTAATAGAATCCCAGTGTAGGGCTTCTTATGGTGTTAGGCGCAAATCTTCGCAGATCTATACTGTAGTTTCCATGTTTCAGACCCTTTGGTGAAGATGGAGGTCTTATTGTTCGACGGCATCCACGGAGATGTCGAAGTTTTTTTTCGGAGCTACGAAATAATGACGGCTCTGCAAGGCTACGAAGGCGAGGCCAAGAAAATCGTCGTCGGAGCTTTCTGCACGGGCGCAGCCCGATATTTCTACGATAAGATCGTCGATATGGTTAAAGACTACGACGAAATGAAGAAGGAATTTGTCAGGGAGTTTGGTCTTGTATCGGACCCACTTGCTGAATTTTTTGCGAGAAAACAGTATTTCAACGAAAATTCGTTGGAATACCTGTATGCGTTGGATATTCTGGCCGCTCGTGCTGGGAACGCAATTACAGAACAGTTATTCATACAACAATTCCTGCGGACAACCGACGTTGTCACACGCAGCAAATTGATGTCGCAAATCTACGTCGACAAAACGCATTTAAAAAAAGTAGTGAGACAATTGTATAATCTTGAGTGCTTCGAGGAATGTGCCCCTAATATGTGTGATTCTAGCAGTGGTGATAAATCTAATCAATGTGTTTATTTTGTGCCGGAGTTAGAGAATGTGCCAACTCCCAATCAATGTGCCTCTCGCACGCCAAACGAGAAACCCCATGATTTGTATGATGCAAGTGAATTGAATGATTTTAGAGCTCAAGCCCCGATGATGCCCATCACGACATCATCTTGGAGGACGACTGAGACGTCCCCACAATCTAATAATAATATTGTTGTAAGTAGAGAAGAGGATTGTATGCAGCTGACGTTGGTGCAGGACAATCACAACACAAGTAAGCGTACGCCGTTTTTACCTATTGAGTGTCGTGGTCAGAAAATAGACGCCTTGGTGGACACCGGTGCGAGTGTGTCGGTAATATCACAGACGGTAGTAGACAGTCTAGGTCTCAGTGTGGACATGGTGAACGCTGAACTACGAAATGTGAGTGGTGGAAAACTTTCAATAGTAGGGAAAACTAATGTATGTTTCTTGATAGATAACGTGTTGTTTATACAGCGATTCGTTGTTGTAAGGGACATTGTACCAAACATAGTGTTGGGTTGTGATTTTCTTAGCAGGAATAGCATAATTTTGAATTTTGAAAAATTTTGTATAATTTACAAAAAATTTAATATTGAATTTAATGTTGACATGAATTTTATGTTGACATCGATTGACATTGATGACAATGAGTCACAACAGTCACAAGTGATAGATGTCTCGAATGACGGATGTCAAAGTAATTTTCGAAAAAGTAATATCTCAGAAAAAAGTTCGCATGTCATTCCTAGATTAAAAAGTCTTTTTATGAATAAAAATAGGAATGACAGTAAAATGAAGAAAGGCGCGAAAAAGTTTGAAAAGTCGAATATGAATAGGATTTCGAAATCCAACATAAGTTCGTTATGTAATATTAGTTCGTTACGAAATAAGAAACGAATGAAATTTGTTACATATAAAATTAAATGTAAAAACAAATTTTCTTTTATAGATTCATTTTATAATAGGGTTAGAAATAGGATAGGATTTTAGGATGTTTTATAATAGTGATTGTTAGATAGTTGAAATGTATAATTGTGTGATTTGTATTAATATGTGTTTCTTTTTCATGTACGGAAATACTGCACCTGAAGCCCACGAAGTGTCCTGTGGTCCACTTATAAAATATGTTTTATAAAAAAAAATGTTGTCTTATTGTGTAATAAATAATTTTTTTTTGGTGTTTTTACTAATTAGTAGACATCGTGTCGTGTCTCTTTAATTTCATGGGATAAGGCAGGAGGATGACCTATTATTTAATTAGGAGTGAGAATCCCCTGACCTTAACTTATGCTGATATTGACATCACGTTTCGTTAATGATCTGGACCACAAAAGTAACACTTCTGTGTTTCATTTTATTTCCGTTTTAGTTAGTTTGTAAGTTGTTTCGATGTCACTTAAGGAACGAGGTGACGTCAACATTTGTTGGTGAGGGGGGAGGAAACCCTGATGGTCCAATAAGGACCAGGGTCATATCCTGTTTGTTGCAGGATCCCTCTAACCCTGACTGGCAATGTTGTCGACACCACGCTACATAAACTGTGGTAGCCCCTAGTAGACAGTCTGCTTGAGGTTACCACAGGTTTATGAAGTTCCAAGCTTGTTGTCGGGCACCTTTTGAGATGAGGGGTTATTTTTGGGTAATTTCGTAGTATATATATATTTGGTGCTTGTCTGACATGTTTGATCTTGGAATTTCGACTTAGTTAATGCTTAAATGAGCTAGGGTTAGCTTTGATTGTAACTACATAATGATGTATTATGGTTAGGTTAAAGGCTGGGCAGACCTTTTCCCTTGGTTTTGGTATGTCAAGCCAATGCAATGGTTGGTTTGTGTTGATTTCAAGAAATTAATAATTATATCGACCATTGTCCTGGCTGTCCGTTAGTGAGGACCAGTCTTATTGATGTGATATCGTTCCAAGGTAGGAAGGGCCTTCGCTTTAGGGTAATCCATATAGGAAAAAAACATTTCTTTAGTAAGAAAGGTTTTTTTGTTGCGGCGGCGGCATGTGGTATCATATTGTTAGGATATGATACCTCCTTGCATTGTCTATGGTTGATTTATGTTTAAATCAGTATTCAAAAATATCGAATGCATTGTCATCATTACGCGAGTAGTTTGTTTTAGTCCAGACGATTCCGCGGTCGCGTGTTGTAGTAGATATAGAATATATCGGCCATGGTGCCGCAGTAAAGATTTATATCGAAATTACATTTATTATTTAATAGAATCCCAGTGTAGGGCTTCTTAGTATCGCATGATAGAGCGACTTATCGACATTCAAACGTCAAAACCCATAGTCTTTTGACAGTTAAACCGGATAACTTATCATATCATATCGAATTTTGTTGGTCATGCTAGGGGGGCTGCACGCGTATCATGACGAACCCGAGAGGAGTTTTGTCTACCTCGAAAGTCTATAATTGACAGCTGAACAATGGGTTTGTCTACGATGAAATGTCATTTTTGACGTTTCGACATAGACAAAGCTTTTCTCGAGTTCGTCATGCTACCCGTGCTGGTTGAAATTTGGCACAGAGATAGAATATGGTGTACTTTTCACCCCGGGTAAATGTCTAATTCCTACGGAAAATCATCGTTTAGCTTACGCGGGCAAATGAATAGATTTCTCATACCGCTCAATTGAAAACTATTCCGTTTCAACTTTTCAAGTAAGTACCTATTGTGTTCCCCATTTCACCAATTCAATGTTCCATTTTCGTCACACATTATATTCCTTTAGTATTTGTATCTTCCCTCAAATTGTAATCTAGATTAAAGCTAGCTTTATAACAAAACTTTCCTAAATCTATTCAACGGTTTACTCGTGCAAACGTAGGTACTACTTACACAACAGACAGTATAGTCCATTCGCTTAGATAGTGTCGCTCTGCCACAATGCCGTGCGGGTGTACCGACACTATCTAACCGAACGGACTATATAGCTTATGGTATTATGTATTCTATTGTATACCTTTTGAGTGTACCTACAGTCGAACTAATTGAATCATGACCCATTTTACAAGCTTTATATTTTATTAACTTGCCATGTCAGTTAGTTAATAATAAATATAATATAATATAAATATTTTCTTACAATCACACCAATTATCTAAGCCCATAGTAAATTTCTTAAGAAACTGTGTCTATGTGAACTTGATAACGGGTAAATATATACTTATAAACTTTTTGTTTGTAAATACATACTTAATATACATAGAAAACACCCAGACCAAGACAAATAGACATGTTCATGCACACAAATATTTGTCTTGTTCGGGAATCGAACCCGAGACCTCTGGCGCAGAAGGCAAGTAGCTTACCCCTGCGCCAAATCGGTCGTCATTGAGTTAGTGCGGGACAAATCTTGCAAGCTTAATTTGACCCACTTCCCAGTGTCCGATGGACCTGAAATTTTGTATACAGGTTTGGTTTAGATGACAATACTATATTTAAGTACAGTCAGCAACAAAGCTTGTCATGAAAATGAAACTAATACTAAAAACTTATTGCTAATAATATGTTTGGAAGCGTCAAAAGTATAATGGTCAATGTCAATGTCAACAAGTTTAAAGGGGAATTCTCACAGAACATTACACAGATTGATAAAGTATTATAGGTCTTTTGGCGTATCTTGATTTTTACAGAAGTGTGAGTGACCGCGAAAAGTAGTGACAGGCAAAAAAAAATTGCAATTCATCAACTAGTCCCACATCTCTACGGCCCAACTATATTTCGACTCAGCAACTCGTCCCACGTTTTTTGTTTGGAATTATAAGCGATTGGATTAATTTAAGGAATTTTAAGCTGTGTCCCAAGTTTCAGCCTAATCCGTTTAGCCGTTTTGACGTGATTGAGTAAGAAACATCCATAAACTTATTATACTCTAGTAATAGACGGACAGAGTTCGCTTGGTTGTGAGACCGAAAATGACATGAGCTAGTGTGTGTAATTTGTTAACGTGTGTGTGAGTTTTAGAGCTGCCCTCAAGCCCATTTTAAGTTGTCGATAACAATAATGTAAATAAAACACAAACAAGATTTAATAACTCATATGATATGAAGTATACTACAATGGACATGGGAAAATAAAAATAAAGTTCATGTTATTTAAATTTTTACTTTTTTTGCATTCACAATGCAATTTTTATTATTGAAAAATGGAAAGTGGATTTTATTTTCTAAATACTTCATTTTCCATTTTTTTAATAATAATGGTCATTTCACTTCAATACGATAAGTATTTTCAAAGTTATTGTAAAAATTTATTTGCTTAAAACACTATTGCCTCGGGTTTTTTTTTTATCTATATTTATTTAGAGGCTTTTACCTGTTTTAGGTATGACAGCCTCATCATAGCCTAACCTTACAATACCTTAAAAATACACCAATTATTAACCTAATACTAAGAAGGAAGACGATGATACAGAAACATAAAAATTAGGTCTTCAAATACATCTGACCGTGGGTCTGCAAGAATTGTTAAAAATATTCCTACATCTAACTGATTTATTTTATATTTTTGCATCAGAGCCCTCCTTTTTTCATTATATTTAATACACTCAATAAGCATGTGCTGAATGTCATCCACGGACCCACAAGTGTCACAATTTGGAGAGTCGGTTTTTCTCATAAGGAATCCGAATTTCTTAGATGGGTGAAAACGGACGTTTCTTAGATGGGTGATACCTGAGCGAAAACGGAGTGCTGTTATAATGAATTGTCTACCGGCTTTAAGATTAAAGAACCAAGGAACTTTTGGCGGCTTACATTAAATACATTTATACCAGATGCCCTTTTCCTTGCTTCTTTCATCGAAATATTCTTTAAATTTAAGATAACATTTAAATTTAAATTTACCTAATATTTCTGTATACGATGGTAAAATATCTGTTTCTAAGCCTTCAGTTATTGCAAGCTTCGCTAACTTGTCAGCCTCTTCATTTCCCTTTAAGCCGATATGGGAAGGTACCCATTGCAATCTCAGTCTAATGTTGTTGTGGCTCAAATGGTATATTTTACTTAAGATGTCATAAGCTATCGGTGCACCTCTGCTATGTCCAGAGGCGCATCGAGCTAAATGTTGTAAGGCACTTTTGCTATCTGTTAGTATAACAAAATTCTGTCCTTCTAAGCTATCAATATATTTTAGAGCTTCTGAGATTGCAAATAGTTCCATGGTCATTATTGAGATTTCTGTGTTAGATTTGAAGATAGCTGACTCTCCCGTTAGAGCATAGTAAGCACCACCCAAACTACAACCTGATTTGGAACCATCAGTAAAAATATGTGACCAGCCTCTATATTTTTCGCCCAGCTCCTTAATGACTTGGAGTCTCAAAGATACAGAGTTGTACTTGATTTTAGCTTCTTTGACACATTTTAAATTATCTATAATAGTTGATTTAACATTTATATATGATGCCCAAACACACATTTTAAACATTTGTAACGGATTTGACTTATTCACTTGAAAGTCTTTGCATTCATTATATGCAGTCACAAGTAAAGGTTTTTTTTTTGGTTGCCAGTATCTTTGGTGGATGACAGCACTTAGGCTATCAAAAAGTTTAACTGTATCATTGTCGGCCCATGACATACTTTTTACACAATATTTATAAGCTAAAGCCTCGGGTTGTTCGCTAGCAATCGGCTTTTACCACGTTCGACGTCATTCCTCCCGACCGCCCGTATACCGCACCGGGGCCGGTTATACTTACCTACTCGCACAGCTGCACTGGTTAAAATCTTGTTTCTTAATAAAACTAGTTCTGGAGTTTTTGGAGTCCCTTTTCATCGCATTGCACCAAATTTTTCGATTTTTTACGAATAAATATTTTTATTCTGCGTTTCGATCGAAGTATTCGTACATAGAGGCACAATACAGTATTTAAATACCTTAGGTACTTTGTGAAGACATGTTGATAATTTTCTTGAATAATACAGTATTGTATAAGACTATAAAATATTGTTTTATTCAAGCACGCATTGTGGCTGTCACGAAAACACTAGCACGAGAAAAATTGAAAATGAAGTATTTAGAAAAAATCGTCCGGTCTCATAACCAGCTCCGATGGGACTCGAACCCACGATCTTACGCTAGCCGGGTGGCTGCTCTAACGACTGAGCTACGGAGTCGTTGATCGTTGTATTCGTCGTCGTCGTCGTCGACGGGTCGATTTTTTCTAAATACTTCATTTTCAATTTTTCAATAATAAAAACTGCATTGTGCATGCAAAAATTTAAAAATTTAAATAACTTGGTGGTAATTTTTACGAATCTTTAAAAATTCATTGTGAAGTATTTTGAAGGGCTACGGTAAAAAAAATAATGACATATTTTAAGTTAAAATGTATATATTTCAAAAATAAATAAATAATTATACCTTTCCCAAACCCATTGAACATTTAGGTACACATTAATTATTGTCCTCTTAAGAGAACAATTTTATTTAAATAATTTCTCAAGGTTTCTTTGCAGTTTTGCTTGAAATATTTGCTGCACACCACAGAGTTTTGGCGAATCTCCCAGTCTATTCTATTTATTAATTTTATTCAGTTTAACTTAATCACTGGAATTACAGGAAACCTGAAAATATTGTTAAATTGGTACTGAAGTAGATATAATTTACTATTTAAAAAGTCTCGGTTAAAATCAGCTTTTAATAAAACTATCAGTAAACAAAGACAAACAAAGTTATTGGAAACCATCGACATGAGTATCGATAATAATATCGATAATTTTTGATCAACCTCTACGTCATATTTTCTCAAGTTCACGGATATAATATCTTTTTAACTAACACATAAAGTTTAAAAATCAGCCTTTATTTAGAAAATAGGCGGTAAATAGTATGATATTAATGTGTCACTTAGTGTATTTGGGAATATATTCAACTAAAATATGAACTATGAAAATGGTAATTGTACAATCCTATTTACCTGTGAAATTAGTGTTTATTTGGTTTATTGTCGTAGGTAACATTACAATTCAACACAGAACACTACACCAATATTGATTTATATAGTTATAAGAGCCAAATCGACGCGATCGTGATAAAAATCACAAAATAATCGATTGGACGCTTTTCATCAAGATGATAAAAGACGCTAAATAAGTCAAATCGGGTTCTGCTGTCATTTTCTTCCAACTCTTTCTCGCACATAGCTTCTGCCGCAAGGACTGGTTTCTCACTCGCACCATTGTCCGTCTATTACCCCTAGTATAAATAAGTTTATGGAAACATCCAAACATCTAAACTTTCACATTTATAATATTAGTAGGATAGTAGGGCAACGAGACAAATCAAACTCACACAAAAATATGTATGTATGTATGTATGTTCTATTTATCAAATTTGTGATATATTTTTTCTGGTGTTCTGTATTATGATGATTAAATATTTGTTTAATCAAACGAACCAGACTTCAATATTTCCACTCTAACACTTTTGCTGTAGATTCACTGAAAAAAAAAATGGTTACTCAAACGAGAATTATCGTTCACTGTACTATTTTTATAGTGCTATATGTGACAACCCTGACGGTTTGTATGGTCTACTCCACAATTATCGTTAAATGCTATTGTTCTTGTTACGATAAAAATTGTATATTTGACAATTTATTATGGTATAGTACACTATTAATGTATGTTGTCTGCAACAAAAAAAAATCGTTGTATTTACAGAACCTCCATTAGGCTCAACATGATTATAAGGTAGCATTTATTAAGCTTATTGTAACAATTACAAAATATTTTGCAAAATATCCATTGGTTTTAGTACTTGTTACCATAGAGATTTGTTGCGCTAACTACAGGAAAGTTACAACTACTATGAAAATACGTTGCACCTACTATAAATATATGTTGTACCTATACTATAAATATATGTACCATTTACTATTCAGAATATGTTACACCTACTATAGGTAGTGTTGGCAGATGGGGTCAATACCATTGTTATCAGTATATACTGAAGGTAAAAAATATGTGCCCAATTTTTTATGATTTATAAAATAAGCACATATTTAGTTACGTTCAGTACATACTGATAACAATGTCAAAGAGAATAAAAATAACTATTTTATACCAATCATCTTCTTATTTATTTAAAAAAAATATGAAAATGTTCACAAAGTTTTAAGAGAGTTCAAATCACTGGAACCTACTTGTGAATGTGAATAACTCAATCCATATTAACAACTTTTACTATGGAGTCAAATACGAAATCGCGTAAAAATTATCAGCTGTTCTATACACTTTGGTTCAATAGGTTTTGTACTTTTCTATAGATGGAACAGCTGATAAATTTTCATGATTTCATTGTTGACGTAGTAAAGTTGCTTGTATTGAAAAAAGTAATTCACCTCCTGAAGTTTCTGGAGTAATAGAAAAACTTTTTGTATGAAAGTTAGTTTCGAATCGTTAGAAAAAACTTTTACACTAAATGTATGGATCAGCTGAATTTTTGAACGATTTCGGAAAAGAAGGTTTTATACAAAAAATCGTTTGAATTTACAAGTACTCTTACGGCCAAATACTCAAAAATTCCATAGTAGTATGCAAGTAATATTATGTTGTTGGAACTTATTTCTCAGTCTTTCGATGGTAGTAGTGGTAGTAGATCTGCTGGGGTACAGATGTGAGTAATAAATCCCTCACTGGCTTCTTGTTTTGATGGTCGCCTGCTAGATTTCCTTCCTTTTGCTGTGTGTAGTGAGTTTCCTAACTTTGGTTCAGTACCCCGTAAATCATCGTCATCTGTAAACACAATAGATAACTTTGTAACAATATTTTCTGTTATGGTAAATTATAATGAAATGTTAAGGCGATACTCGGAAAAATTATGCTAAAGCGAGATAGCAATGAGAAAACGACGCGCGCGGGAGCGAGACCGATTTTGCCGATTACGCAAAAAAAAAACACAAAATCACTTCGTATTCAAAAACTATAGCGATTTTTAAAAAATGCTTCTATACGATCCTAAATATTATTGGTGTCCACTAATTAAACCAATTTTCAATAGTATATGTATCCCCATTTAAGAATATCTTGATATTTCTTATTTTTTAGAGGTAACGTAACTGTACCAATAGCTGACACAATTAGACATTCAATAAACTTTAAAATCTCTTATTTGAAATATAGACATATTAAAGTTAATTCAACTGTATTAACATATTCAGAAACTCATATTCTACCTCTTTTTTAGGTTAGAAATCTACAAATAAATAATACCAGCTCGTGCAACATCATTTTTTATTCATACTTATACGTTCCTAAGCCTGACACGGCAAAAAAACTATGCACCAGTTGCTGACATTGACAGTACTAGTGCCTGACACAAAAAGCAAAACATATTAGCAATAGGAAATAATGCTATTTTACTCTTTTTTTATACATAAGGGTTTGTCGAAAAGATATCTGATACGTTCCCCGACCACTAGTAGTTTTGATGAGGATATGATTAAAAAATTAAGAAATTTAAGCCCATTACCAATAGCTGACACTTCATGCACCAGTGTCTGACACACATGTCAGGCTTTCATTAGAATCATCTAAATGAAATAAGAATTAAAATGTTGGTCGGTGTTGCCATATCAGGAAAAGTGTTGCTACTGGTTAAATAAATTTACCCCGCTTTTTATCCTTCTTTTTGAATTGGATCAAGATGATTGAATGTTTTAATAAATAAATTGTATCCAAAGGTGTCAGGTTTAGGTACACTGTCAGCTATCGGTGCAAGGTATTAAGAAATATATATCTTATTACCAGATTTATACCAACTCTAACCGTCCTATAGTTTTATATCAAAGAGTCCATACTTTTTCCGAGTAGCGCCTTAAATAGTAAAATATAAATAGTATATAATGAAATTTAATATATATTTGTAGATATAGTGTAGTTGTTTCTTTTTGACTGTTTAATATGAAAAATACACCGCATTAAACAAATTATACATGTATGATTGTATGTTTCGAAAGAAACAAAATAGGTATATCTTTCGCAATATTCAACGCTAGTAGGTACCTGACTAAGCAGCAAACCTTCGAAACAATTGTACTTACTTTTGCACTAAGTGGGTACCTAGGTGTGATTTCACATGTAATTTAATTCATGAGCTTCATCATCATCATCACCATTATCAGCCTTTCTCGACCCACTGCTTATTTATTATTTATTAATTCATGAGCTTATCATCAATTAAATTACACGTGAAAGAATAATACTTATAGAAATACGCAACTGTCTACAGAGTTATGAATAACCCAGGTACTTACTTTTGAATACGTCGATGTATTCTGCCAGCGACCAATCCATCAGGATTTTAGCGATGTCTTCGTTCATTTTAATCAAATTAACAACACAACAACAGACGACAGATAGTTTTAAATAATAACTAGATCACTATATTCTTTACCCACAATTTGCGCATAAATCAAGTTTTTTATAGGTTTCCTAAATTGTACGCTGCGCGATCGACTCCAACGCACGAATGACAAAAACAAACATGGCCGATTTCCGCCCCACCCCCGGCTTTGTACTCGGAACACATAATTTTGTTTATGGTACTCAATTTATTGTAAAATTTAAATCAATGGGTATATATTACTCCGCAAAGTTGTTACTGCAATATTTCACTTTGTTATGGTGACAAATCGCTCAGTTTAAAATGTATAAACAAAACAGTATGTTCCCACTACATGAATTATTGTTACCGTTACATTATCACATTTACTATAATCGCGCCGTAAAGACTACGATATGACTTGTATTTACAAATACTTTTAGAGCATACGTTACTGGAAAAACTGTAACAGTCACTTAAATATTGTAATGAAGACAAAATAAAATCAACTATACGTTCTGGTAGTATTGTAGAATAGAATTTTTTTGAGTGTTGTACCATTTCTTATTAAGATAATGAAGTAGAAGAAGATGCAGACTAAAATTTTATATATTTTTTTAATTTTTTGGCTTGCTCTTGGCTTCACACTGAACCATAGGGTTGAGAAGAAGCCAAAGATGGAGCGAGCTTACCCAGAAGCAGCCCATTCACTCTAGCTTTAAAAATTATAGGATAAGGGCAGGGTATTCCATTCCTTGGCGGTGCGCACCACAAAAGAAGAAGAAAAGTGCTTGGTACGCATCCGCGGGATGTTAGCTAACCAAATAAAGATGATAGCCTGCTGTGCGTCTAGATTCTCGGTGGTAGTATGGCGGAATGAGCTTATGCAGCTTAGAAGCACACTCTCCGAAGTACAGCCTGTAAAATACCGACAAGCAAGCCACTTTAGTTAGTTAGACTATGGAGCTTGGTTTTTACCAGTTCATCGTCTCCGATTAGTTTTCTGGCTCTACTTTCCACTGAGTCAAGTGCAGCAAACTAGTATTTAGCCGAACCGTCCCAGAGGAGTGAGAGCAATACTCCATGCATGACCGGATAAATTAATTTAGATTTCCTTCAACTCGTACTAAATGGGCCGTAGGCATGTGGGACGAGTTGGTGAATTACTCAAAATTTCAATAAAGCAATTTTAAAAATAATAATCACTTTATGATTATTTTAAACTAAAAATATCAAAAAACTAAAATTGTTAAATAATAAAAAATACGTTTATTGCTGCTGCTAATGGTATACGTCGCGTAGCGCGGCAGGGTTGATGCGCCGCGCCTCAGCATTGTTCATTCTACACTATCTGTGTGAACGCACACTAACGGAAAATCCATCTTAAACCAAAAGAACTATACAAATCTAAAAGAAGAATCGAAAACACTTTTACAAAGCTTGAATTCTCGATAAAATAAATGATCCCTAACATAACAAACCGCACGACATACAATGAAAATAAATATTTTCAAATGAAAAATATTTATTCTCAAGCGACATTTCTAGTTCCTTCCATCTTTTAAAGTGGAAACTATGTTATTCGAAAATGGACCTTGTTTACAGTGTAAAGAATTTCAAATTGAATATTATTGTCGTATGTATTGTTACTAGTCTGTTTTCTTTAGGAAAAATAGTATGTTCAAATGCTGTAAGTAAAGTAGTAGTAAGAATGCTTGTTGAAATGGGTATGTAGTATAATAACTACGGACGTTTCGACTATAGTCGCAATAACTACAGTCAAAAGACCTACTGTTCAAAACAACTAGTCGTTACACCTATGATTGAAATAACCATGAAGTTCGACTTAATACTGAGGTTACCTCAGAGTATTAAGTCAAACGTCATGGAAATAACTAATGGACGAAATCACTACGGATGGCCTAGTAAATGTATGGGATTGACATTAGCGGTCAAGTGACATTTCGATTGCTAATGTCAATCCCATACATTTTCTTTTTATTCGACTGGCGAATTCGATAATAAAATGCCACTTGTCTAGTGGGGCTGGTCATCTCACCTACGGTTGATTGAACTACTGGTAATTTCACCTACGGTCAACTCACCTACGGTTTATTAAGTTTACAATTAAGTAGTGACTCACGTACTGCCGATAGGTGTATTATTACGTACTAGCTATCCGCCCGCGGCTTCGCCCGCGTGGACTACACGACGTTATCCCGCGGGATTGTGATATTTTTCCGGGATAAAAAGTAGCCTATGTTCCTCTCCAGGCTTCAAAGTATCTGTGTCCCAAATTTCAGCCAAATCCGTTCAGCCGTTTTAGCGTGATTGAGTAACAAACATCCAAACATCCAAACATCCATACATCCAAACATCTAAACTTTCACATTTATAATATTAGTAGGATTCACGTTTCTTTTAACCTTTTTAAAATAAATAAGTGATGCAGTAATTATAAATGAAGGTATTTCAATCTTACTAATATTTGTTGAGTGATTTCTGGATGTATGGATGTTACTCTTTCACGCAAAAACTACTGAACGGATCTGGATGAAATTTGCAACAAATATAGATTATAGGTTGGAATAACACATAGCATACTTTTTATCTCCTCGGGAACGGGAACCACGCGGAGCGTCCGCCCGCGGTTTCATCCGCAGTTTAAAGATAATTATTAGATTTAAAAAAATGCTTCACACATTCTTTGAAACGAAACATCATCATAAATCATTTAATGTCCCCACTGCTGAGGCACTGGCCTTCCTTATGGATGGATAAGGAGAATGGGCCATGACCCACCACGCGGGGCCAGCGATGAATCGTGGGTATTAATTAACGACTGCAACAAATGCAGCTGGGGTCAAAGGCTTAACGTGCCTTCCGAAGCACGGAGGTCGAAATGAAAAGTTTTTGATCACCCATCCCGTGACCGACCATTGCAAAAGTTGCTTAACATCAACGATCGCAGGCCGAGCGCGCTAACTACTGTGCCATATACTCCTCATAATGATACTTGATACGAATGAAAAATAAGTTTTGTGTGCTCACGATTGGTAAAACATTTTGAATGAAAGATATTTCTACTTAATTACTTTCATACAAGCTGACCCGGCAAACGTTGTTTTACCATATAATAGTGAACCCGGTCACCAACATCTTGTGTGTGTGTTTATACACCAAAAGTTGCCTACACCAGACAACAGATAGCGCTAGTTACACACTACCAATAAAGGGGCCCAAGCTTGGTCTCTATTTCCTACATATAAAAAATTACTCTGTGACGTAGAGTGAGTGTCAGATAACTCTGCGCGACTGGGGCATTTTTGGCGCTAGTTACAGTACATTTTTTTATTCTGAGCTTATAGAAAAGATTAGTATTCGATTTTGACCGCGCAGACGTCAGTGATTACATACTCTTTGGAAACGGCAATGAAAGAAATGACAGTTTTGTATCGAAGGTACGACAGTTAAACGATTTTTCATAGAAAATTACAATTTTTACTCAATTTTCCTGAATAATAAGTAGCCTATATTACTCTCCAGCTCCCAAACTATCCCCATACCAAATATCACGTCGATCCGTTGCTTCGTTTTGGCGTGAAAGAAGGACAAACAAACAAACAAACAAACAAACAAATAAACAAACAAACAAACACACTTTCACAATTATAATATTAGTATGGATGGATGAAAGAAGGACAAACAAACAAACAAACAAACAAATAAACAAACAAACAAACACACTTTCACAATTATAATATTAGTATGGATAGTGCTGTGAAACTTTTTACACTAATAAAACCTGTATCCTTGTGTAGGTAAGCGTAATCCCTTAACAGATATCAAAACATGTGTAAACATTTGGAACGGACGATTTTATATTAATGTAAGTACCTATTGTTTTTGTTCTTTTTATGTTTTCTACTCCAGTTACGCTAACCTGTGGAACCCTCCTGTGTTTTACTTGCTTTAATAGTATTGCCGGTACCAAGTAAAATAGTTGAAAGAGTATTGAAATCTATTCGTTATTGCACTAAGTGCTCTGCAGTCTGCTAAAAGTCTTATAAGTATATTTATTTAGCAAGAACCTGTTTCAAAAGCCAATGCAGAAAGAAAACTACTTACTCTGACTTACACGAGGCAAAATATTGCATACAATTTGTTGTACTTACATTTAAGAAAAGTTACTATAAACTCACATAGCAATGTACTGCATATTGTAATTCAGCTTTATTATCTTAGTTATCTTTCTCAGCACAGTTTTCAATAAATAAAAATTTCTTCATTGAGAATCATAATCACATCATCATAATTTTAGCTAAATAAAGTAAAGTGGGCGTCGTTCGGCTGACATGATGATGATGATGATGAAAGTAAAGTAATACCCACAGAACAACTTTCCATGTTCTATAATACCTAATGGTGTTTAAGTTCATCTTAACATATAAAAGAGAGAAAAAGTAAAAACAAAACCATATGCTTGTTACATTTCCACACATAGGCATCACCCAACAAAAAACCAGTACATATACCTATACTCATTTTTTTTTTATTTATTTGGACAACCAACGAGTACATACACTTTACTTGCTAACATTGCATTCATAAATAATCCTAAAAAGGTGCTGCCTCACTTAAAGGCTGCCACGGAAAGTGTATTATAAACAAGAAAGGTTTAATGTTTTGTTTGTCTGTAATGGATAAACTCAAAATTATTGAACCGCTTTAAAGAACTCTTTCACCACTAGAAACGTCATCAGCTGTGTAGCATATATAGGCTAAGCACGGTAATTTTTTTTATCACCCCGGATAATTTTAGGGATCATTCTACTCATGAAAACAAACAACTTTTATTATGGGACCAACACTGAAATCGCGAAAAAAAATCAGATGTTCCATACTTATAGCTGATCCGGGGTGATAAAAAAATTACCTTTATGTTATCCAGATATTCCCACGGAAACGTGTACCACGCGGGTAAAATCGCGCGAAACCCTACTTTATTAAGGCGATACTCGGAAAAAATGTGCTGAAGCGAGATAGCAATGAGAAAACGACGCGCGCGGGAGCGAGACCGATTTTGCAGATTAGGCAAAAAAAAACACAAAATCACTACGTATTAAAAAACTACAGCGATTTAAAAAAAATGCTTCTTTACGATCCTCAATATTTTTGGTGTCCACTAATTAAACCAATTTCCAATAGTGTAAGTAACCCCATTTAAGAATAATCTTCACTTTTCGTATTTTTTAGACGTCTTTTCGAAAATAAAAAGTGTCGAGGCAAAATCATAAAATCGTGTTTTTGAAACACAAATAAAAGTATGAAGAAATATATATCTTATTACCAGATTTTTAACAACTGTAACCGTCCTATAGTTTTAAATCAAAAAGTCCATATTTTTCCGAGTAGCGCCTTAAATCCACAACGGGGCAGCACTTAGCCTGATGTTAAGTGGTGATAAGGATGAAGGTGGAATCGCACTACTCCCGGAATCCTCAATCACTGAGGAACTGGCTTTCTTATCTCCAACTGCCGATACACAGTAACGCTGAAAACATCATTGTTATGGCGTCAAACTTAGATAAGATTGCGGATTAAGAACAAGTCCTACCACCAACCAAACCGAATACAGTATGTACCGGTACCCCCACTGTGAATCGAACCCGAGACCTCTGGGTCTAAAACCGATGGTGCGTACCATTAAACCACAGAGGTGGAGGCTTTTTTATACATCGACAAAAAACCCTGTGTCATTTTCACTGAAACTAGATTAACCAAACCAACCAGCCCATTTATATTCCGCGAACGACACAATTACATTGATTTGCAAAGCAAGACACGTCGCAGATTACCTATCGGTTCGAAAAAAATGTATTATCGCGAATTACAACTAAGGGAGACGGTACAACTGTACACGGGCGGTTGAAACGCGGCGGGTGACCGCTAGGATTGCAAAATTACGTCATTTTCTAAAACCCTGGTTATCATATTTATGGGTATTTTACGGTCACGGTTTACGGTATTTTTGGGGTCGGCCTATGCCCAGCAGTGGGCGTCGTATAGCTGATGATGATGGTGATTACAGTAATTTTGTACATATACTTACGGTCGTTTATATAGATAAGGTCATAAATACCGGCGACTTATATGACGTTTTAAATTTTGAATAACAACATTATAGTTGCAATGACGACACGTGCTATTTTTTGTAGCGATATTTTTACCGCCATTTCTTGAATCACAGTCCTCTGTAGAGATAAGGAGATCACTTTGATAGCGCCATGACGCCATGACAGTCATCCAGGTTTTATTTTCCATTGGGCCAAATATAAGTGCTACTTCCAAGTCTTAAGGCTTTTGACTTTATCATTGTGGAACTAATCGCATCGTAACCCATCATTACTTAATTCTCTACCACGGACGCCTCTTTAGCCAAAGTTAAACCGTGGGAAAGCTCTGCCCCCCTTCCACACCCATATGTGCCAATCTAGGAAAAGCTCCCTCCTGGCCTTGAACTTCCCAGATCAGTATGGAGATCTTTGAATTGACTCCGTAACCAAGTTGGTCGAAGTAATGACAACCGGTCCAGGTGGGGCCTCTCCAGAAACACAGATCTCGCGTGCAGGTGTGGTTTCACTCCACAAACCAATTGATTGATTGCTTTGCATGCCCGAACACCTGCACGCGAGAGGACCTCATGTTGGCTGCTGATAACGCCGTAAGAGTGGCACAGTTTTAAGCCAACGTCATTTAATTTAAGCTTGCCACTGACACGACGAATAAGAGAGTTAATTTCTAACAGATATCAATTCAATACGGCAGAAATTGAAACTGTTCAAAACAGTCAGTACAATAAAATTTCTGCAGTCTCAAAATTATTATGTTTGTTTTTAAGCAGTTTTCCCAGCGGGCGAACCTCAAGCGTGTCGACAATCTAAGGCTTGAAAGACGCGAAGCCCAAGAGACGCGTTCGCGCCAAGATAGGCAAAAGCTTTGATAAACCTGATCGAATGTTATATACGCGTCCGCCTTGGAAATAATATTTGCCTATAAATATACCTAAGTACATTTTTAAAGAAGACAAGGAAAAATTGTGATATTAAAAAAAGCACCAGCCCTGGTAGTAGCTTTAAGGCGTGATTTTGCTATCAGTTTTTAACGCTATAGGCCAGTTGATTCATCAATGTAAGGAAACAGGGGGGCTACCGCGTAACTTTATGGATATGAACTTCGTACGTTTCTTGGAACTTTAGTCAATTTTATAAAAAAATAGCCACTATCAGTTCCTTGTTTTGTGACGTCGGGTATAACGAAAGCTAGCTAGCAACGTTCAACAGAACCAAGCAGCGAAAATCTATCGAAATAAGGAATTCAAGTGACAGTTGAAGCCCATACCCTTATCCATATTTTTTAGCCGGTAGCCATCCCCACAGAAGGAAACCCTCACATTCGGAAGAAACATTTTTGTTTACAATGTTTCGAAGTTCTGCCGTCTATTCTCCAGTCCGTTTTTTTTCTTTTTTTTTACAAATTCCTTTGTTTTTGTGAAAATGTCTAGGGAACCCTTTTCACTTCTGCCGGCGCTACCGGAGTCCCTTTGTTTTTTTATTTTTTTTTTTAATATTAGGGGTTAAAGTATCAAAACACACTTTTGTATGAAAATTTTCGTAGATTTTTTTCCATACCAAATAGACTAACTTTACAAAATTTTACAGACGTATTTATGGACATTTTAACTACAATGACTTATATTTTTTTTTAAGTATTTTTCTCTGTAAATAATCAAATATCGTAGTTATTAAATTATCAAAAAATGCTCGATAAGGTCGAGCTATGTAACGCAATATTAAAGTAATTATATATATGTACTACTTAATATTTTATAAAAGTCGTTATATACCAAAGAAAAAAACGGCAATTTCATACTTAACCCCTATTATATTTGTACATACAAATTTATATGCAAATTTTTCCTTTGAATCGGAGCGTTGCGCGCTACCTTCGCGATTTTACCATAAAATTAATTCAATTTCACCTCGTTACAAACAGATTTTCAACTGCCTGTAAAAGCTATATTTTTTGTGTGGGGGTTCTATGACACTGATTTTACATATTTTTATCCACAACCAGGTAGCACTTGTAGTCTCCGCAAACTGCAGACTTTCTATCGGCTGATAGTCAGGCTCTTAATCAGAATGAAGAATCAGATAGGTCACAGCAGATACATCAACTCGGAAAGGGATCGACACCGTATTGCCTTTCTCCTCGCCGCCAACCAGGCGTCAACCTAACGCAAGCACGTAACCAAACCGGATCAGCGTCGGTACGTCGGCTCGGCTACGGCTAGGCGACGACGCCGCGCTTACACCTCGCCGCGCAGTGGTTCGTCCATGTCGAAAAAGGTGGACATGGGATCAAATCTCGGAATTTCAGTCTGATTTTTTGAAATGTGGTTAGTTCATTTTCATTTTAAGACCACTGTGCGTAGAGCCGTAAGCTCGGGTACGGAGAGACGTGAGCGCGTGGACGACTAGCGGTAAGCGCGGGGATAGCCAGTTGAGCGACCCGCAAAGCGGTTCGTGAGCTGGTCCCGAGGCGAGGCGATTACGTTACGCTTCCGATTAATGTGCGTTGCAGTAGGGGGTTTCATACAAAGAATACTGAACCGCTCGAGTTGATACGTTTACGATCCGTTTACGAGTTGATATATCTGCTGCAAATGCGCTCACTAGAACGATTCGGATTGCATCAAAGTAACCAGTCGGCCTACTATTGGCCGTCTGGAAAGTCTGCAGTTTGCGGGGACACTTAGCCTTCATTTGCACATGATGTTAAACTAAGATAAGGCAAAAGGTAGGAGCGCACGACACCCGGATTCCCTAACGACTGCGGAACTGCGAAAGTCAAAAAATTGATATCCGAACAATAGGTTTGTCCACGATGAATAAAATTGTCAATTTTGACGTTTCGATAAAACATAACCTTTCTCGAGTTCATCATGCTACCCTTGCTGGAGGCTTAGGACAGATTATGCAAATAAACCTTTTATAAGTCGCGGTCCTGTCTATTTGTGATCGAGAGACTTCTGGGAGTGCTTTCACTGTCGACACGGAAATCAATTTTATTTTATAGCGTATTTTTTCAGCCTGTCGATTGAGGGTCTGGCTGTGGCCAAATCTACTTGAACTTAGGCTTCTACCATAATCGCCATAGGTAGATAAAACTACTATACGGACGCTGCCTAGCATGTATAAGTCCTTACAAAGTATAATACTTAACACAATTTTAATTCCTGTTTATTGGTAGAATTAGGAACACATAGGTACTGATCGATTACTGATTGATAGATTTGATCGGTTTGTGACGACCGATTTGGCGCAGGGGTAGGCTACCCACCTTCTGCGCTAGTGGTCTCGGGTTCGATTCCCGAACAAGACAAATATTTGTGTGCATGAACATGTCTATTTGTCTTGGTCTGGGTGTTTACTATGTATATTAAGTATGTATTTACAAACAAAAAGTATTTATAAGTATATATTTATTCGTTATCAAGTTTTCCATGATACAGTTTCTTAATGAAATTAAAATGGGCTTAGATAATTGGTGTGTAAGAAGTTATTTATTATTATTAGTTATTTACTGACCATATTTCTGGAGCCGGGGTCATGGTTTCGATCCCTTCCCGGGGACAAACATATAATATGTGGTGAGCATTAGTGTTTGTTCCGTGTCTGGGAGTTACATATACAGTCATTACAAATATACATAGTATTTATTTGTCATCCCTCCGCTGTTTGTACTATCCGTAATTGAAGCAACTATTGTTGCGGAATTTTTTACATTTCAGACCAATGTGTGTGAATTTGTCAGATATTTATTTAAAGACCTGTATTGTATGCTATGTAGTTAATTAATTGTGAAAAACGAAATATATGTAGCTTACTTCCGCAAAAAACACAATATGCAAGATGCACCGCCCGCCCGCCCGCAAAAAATTGCACATGCACACCACGAAAACACCAGTGCACAATACCTGCATCTAGCAAGACAGCAATACACCTTGCACCGTCACCGATTAGACTACTCTACACGTGTTTCGCCCCAACCCGGGGCATCCTCAGGAGATAGTTCGTGCTAGTTCGTGCGAAAAACCAACACCAAAAAAAAAGTAGTTAATTAAATTTCAAAACTTTTAATTAAGCTGCAGACAAATAAAATTCGTTAAGAATTTATGAGTATTGCGAAAGTCCAAACCGAACCGAATAATAAAAGCTGGATAAAAATGTGTAACAGTTGAACATTTTATTTCGTTAAAACCATGTTGTTCCACAGGACTGATTCTAAAGCGTATCAGATACGGGACATTTGTTCTACCGTACATTCTATCTTTAGGTTTTACAAAAAACATGTCACAAAGGACAGCCGCAAACAAATTATCGGACGCAAACGAAATATCATTTTCTGTGTGCTTTGCCCTTAACAATGGATAAATTTTGTTATATATTTTTTATTTGATTCAAATAAAATTTAGTAACTTCCCTTTATAAAGAAAAGATCAATGACATATATTTTATTGGAAGACCTAGCAACGATACTTTGTCATGAAATTTCATTTAAAAACATTGAAAATTTACAACATTTCATTTTTTGCAAGGCAGTAAAATTCGAAAACCATTTCGAGATTAGAACTAATTAAACATGAAAAACAATTTTTTTAAATTTTGGTCGCATATTTATAAAGATATTTTAAAAAATGTGTAAAATGATCAATGTCAGGAAGTTCTAGCGTGTATGCATTTGCCTGGAACTAATCCCCAAGAAGAAAAAAAAAACGAAGTAAACAAACAAATGTCAAAGTTACTGTCATTTTAATAGTGATGCCTGCTTGACTCAGTTATCGATTATTTTCAATTAAAAATGGGTAAGACACTGAAATGTCTTTGTTTTATTATTACACAAACAAAGATTTTTAAAATTAAGTACTTACACAGTTTCACCTTGTTTTAAAGAATAGAGCAAGTTGGTTAAATAAGCTTACAAGTCATGAAAAGAATAGCATTTTTAAAACTACAGTTGTATATCACATGTGAGACGAAATAATCAAGTGTAGTGTTGTTTTATTGCATCTGGCTAAATAAAAATAAATAATCCCTTTAAACAAAAATGTTATTATTATCGACACAATATACTAGCGTGCTACGAACATCTCTACGTAGAACTTCATGTCATGGACAGTTTTTTTTTTAATTTGAAAGTTAGGGAGAGGAAGGTTGAGGCTAAGGAATCGCTTACTATATTATTCCTGATATTGTACTTACGTCCTTTTAGAATATACCATTTTCATTTAATTATTATCTCAATAATTTATGAAAATAAAAAGAAAAGAAAAAATACGTGTTTCCTAAAAAACGATAACCTTTCATTATATCCATAAAAATAAGTACCTTAAAATTTTGAAATGTTGTCAATTCTGAGTTCGATCGTCGGAATACCCTTTACGATGGATACATTTTGTTGAATATTTTTGCAATAAAATTGTAACTGTGATTTCATAATTCAATTTCATAGTTGATATACGAAGTTTTTAGTAAAATTAATCAAGTTGAAGATGAATTGGATGTATTGAAAATTTAATTTAGTTCAACTTTATGAATATAGCAATTTGCATCGGAACTAATTGAGCGCGAAAAATCATAAATGTTTTCTGCGTCGGAATTTTTAATAAAACCTGAAGTATTATTGCATTTTATTTTATCATGGCTATTTTCCGCGTCTTCGCTCGCTTTAAACGGCAGCACATCAAGTTCAACAATTTAACTGCGATAACAGCTTTTATTACGTAGGGCATAAAGGCGGTCTTAAGGTCAGCATGTATAATCTGATGTGCTGCCGTGTGTACTTACTTAGATACCTAGTGAATTATGTAAAATCCTTTCTTGCGGGCTATAGGACATTCAGTTTTAACTGAGAGTTTTGACTGAGCAGTTGGACTGTTCAGCGAAATCGTAACGTGGACAGACAAACGGTCACCAGTTGGCTAAACTATTTTAACTGTCAGTTTAATTGTTCAGTCAGGACTGTCAGTTAAAAATGAACTTGTGAAGCCCACATTAGCGGATGTCGGAATTATTGCCAAAGTTATGGGCATTTCTACGGAGACGACCGATTGATCTACTGGAGCGAAAAAAGTACCTTTAAAATTGAATTAAGTACTTGAAAAAAATCACACATATTTATAGGACTCTTGGCCTGATGGAGAGCATACCTAGAAGACCGCCAGATTTTACATATCGCCTAAAAAAATCTGAAAGTTCAAAAACGGGCAGAATTTGGCTTAAAATGGAGTGTCCGGTTTCCAGAATTTACTCGTTATTGTTTCAAAACTTTTAAAATAATAACTTGCTGATTATAATTTAAATGAAATTTATTAAATTATTAGTATTTGGTGCGGTCTATGCCACCATGTGCTATACATAAATAGTCATGGGACGCCCTGAGAGCACCCTGAGGGCGTCCCACGACTATGCAACATGGTGGAATAGACGCACCAAATTATGTAGATTTAAATCAATCGAGGTGATGTTACTTATCACATTATGTATAACTTTATCACACACTTATGATAGGGAAATAAGGTATAATATTGCTCCAATTTTCACTCATTAGTGATAATACTTTGAAATGTTAAAGTCAGTTGTTTTTAGCACTACAGTCACAGAAAATACTATCCATAACCACAGGGTGAAAAAAATACGCTGCACAAATTTGTTATTCAACATTAAATGTTAAATTTTGTATTCTCCTTTTTATTTAAGATGCCATGTCACTCAGGATAAATAAATGCTTATAATTGAGCCTTTCGATCAGTATAATAAAATTTAAAAAATAAAAAGAAACTCATTTAGCGGGTTCGATTCCCAGTTCAGACATGCGATTATTTGAAATTCTTTGAATGCAGTTCGTTTTCTTTTTTAAAATAAAACTAAAGTTTCCTTTCAGTAATTTTTTATATCTTCAGTATTTAAGGTACTTTCCCTCCATGTGGCATAGTTTTGGGACGCCCTGTATATATATACACGGTAATTTTTTATCATCCCGGATAATTTCAGGGATTATTCTACTCATGAAAACAAACAACTTTTATTATGGGACCAAAACTGAAATTGGGAAAAAAAAACTGCTGTTCCATACATTTTGATTAAATATGTTTGTACTTTTGTATGGAACAGCTAATGTATTTAGACTGGGGTTATGCTCTCAGACCAAATAAAAAAGTAAGACGGAAAGTCCAGAACTAAAAAGTGACGCCAACAAAACTACACCCAACCGCGTACGTACACAGTTACACGCACAACACACATGTAACGAAACTACACCCATAACTAACACACTAAAAGCATTTTAAAAGCGACTCACGCACACAAACACGGCCGGCGCACGCACACGTACATAAAAAAGTGGCTTCACTTTTTAGTTCGAGGCGTTCCGTCTTACTTTTTTATTTGGTCTGAGGGTTATGCTATGATAACTCTCTGATAACTCCGCTCAGTAGTTTGAACTGTGTGTTGATAGATTTGTCAGAAACGGTTGCCTTTTAGAACAGATTCATGTTATGAAAATTAAACCGTTCAATATTTGGAATGTGGAAACAAGAGTCATAAAATAAAAATCAGGCCGATTCATTGTGACTCAACCACAAGATAAATGTGATACCTACCTATGCTAGGATATAAAACTTTTGTCACAAAAATACAGAAGGAGTTGGGAAAATAAAATCACAATAAGACGTGCATTTCATTCTAAAGCATCTAACCTTTATGTTTGATATTTCAGCGGGTCCACTCCAGAAAATATAGTAAACCAGAACGGGACTTAAATATACGAGTATATACATACAAGTAACCTCGAAAAGCTTTTCATAATATCATATTTCTTCAAATTTCACTTAAACTCAACATAAAATATTCAAATGATTTTGAATTTTTTGCATTCTCAACGCACTACTGAAAATGAAATATAGGAACGACACCTTAGCTCAGTGTTTAGAGCATTCGCCTGGACAGTGAACGGTCATGGGTTCGAGTCCCATCGGAATTATTTGTGAGACGGATAAATTTTTTTTGTAAAAAGTATTTCCTTTTCAGTAATAATATATTCAGTTTAAATCATCTTTGAAGTCTTCGTTCTGCCTAAAGGAGAAGTCCGTGGAGGTGGATCGTCAGCCATTTTAATGTCCCCACTGCTGGATACAGGGCTTCCTCATGGAAGGACAAGGAGAATGGGCCATCACCTATCACAAGGGCACAGTACGGATAAGTGTGTACCGTACCATCGACAACAATCATACCGTTTTGCAACCTGTTTTAAATATAAATACTTATTTATTTAATTATAGAATATTTTAAAAAACAATTATCCATTTATTCTTATTTCATGAGTACCTATTGAGTATGCTTCTTGACAGACATAGGTAGTTGTCGAAAAAAAACCCTATAGGTGCCAATTGAAAACCAGCGTCAGGTATACCGGGCTAAGTTGTCTGTGGATATACCTGACTAACTGCTGAATTCTTTTGCATTTCCTTTTGTTTTCTTTTTTTTTTCTTTTGTTAGTTTATAAGGTGTATTTGTGTTATGTACCGTCTCGCGTCTGTGACAAATTAAACATTATTTTCTTTCTTTCTTTCTGAGTTGCAGTTGGATTGGTAGGTATTAACACCAACGGCTTACCGTGCCTCCCGAAGCACGGAGAAGCTCGAGATAAAATAGTTTGGCAAACCATCTCGTGGCCGACCATTGCGAAAGTTGCTTAACCTCAACGATCGCAGGCAGAGCGCGATAATCACTGCGACACGTATTCGTTACCTATTATAAGTATAAAACTTGTTTGAAAATTTGAAAACTTTCAACTGCCGTCAATAATGTCATACAAATGACCGCCAGAACTATCAACTAAGCCTAAATAATTTATTACTAGTACTAATTTATTGCTGAACCCAAAGCTTTAGGGGTAATTAGTAATTCTGATTGTGCAGACTTAAGGCTTGGCCAAATTTATGAATAATATTACTTGTTGTTTTGGCAAATACTGCTTTATGCTAATGAATGGAGAATTTTGAATTTAAACCTTTGAATAATATTATTGGAAGCACCAGACGAAATTGATACTTTATCAAGGGCTATGCTTAAAAATAATATTAGTAATTAATAGGAAAATTTGTAATAGGCAAAAACTATAACCACCCACCCCCTAGAAAATTTCGCCCGGGATTCGAACGAGCACCGTTGGAAAGCCGATCCAATGCTCTCCGGTCCAATCAAATTAATCTTAAATCATTTTGACGACCTCCGTGGCCGAGTGGTGTACGCACCGGTCTTACAGGTAGAGGTCCCAGGTTCGACTCCCGGTCGTCGGGTAAATATTGAAAACGAACTTTTCAATATTTTCTCATGTCTGGGTGTATGTGGTAATAATTAAATACCCGTCGTTGTTTTCAATTTCCATAATACTAGTGCTCAAGAAACTCTAGTTTGGTATGGAACAATGTTTGTGATGGTGTCCAATATTTATATTTACTTATTTATATTGTATATTATATGTAATTTACTAGCTTTACGCCCGAAGCTTTGCCCGCGTGAACTACACAATATTTTCCCGTGGGAATTAGTCATTTTCCCGTGGCAAAATGTATCCCATATGCTATTCTAGAGTCTAGTCTAGACCATAATCTATTTCTGTGCCAAATTTCATCAAGGTCTGTTTAGTCGTTTCGCCGCGATTGAGTAACAAGCTTTTGGATTTAAACTGTTAAGGCGATGATACCCGAAAATAGGGTATTATAAATTATGGATTACTCGCAAACCACAAGTACTCAAAATTTGCAAAAAAAATATGTTTAATAAAGTTTTTATGTAGTGCTTCCGGCCGTTATATTTTCTATTGGTCATACTTACTTTACTGTATCAAATAAAATTCCAAACATCCGTCTAATAATAATTCTAATATCATATTACTTGCAGTATAGGTACCTACTTGGTTTTAGTTAATGAAAAACATATGAAAATAATTGTCTTTGAATAGCCGAGAGATGCCGGCCGTCATAAATTGTTTTTTTTTTATTATTTCTTAAGTAAAATGAAAATGAAGGTGTTAGTAAAAATCTACCCGTGTCCCGTCTCACTACTAGCTCCGATGGGACTCGAACTCTGAGCCTTCGCCCGGACAGTGGGTTCTGGGTTATAATAAAAATTGCATTGTGAAAGCAAAAAACTAAAAATAATATGCTAAGTATTCCATCAGTCCATCGTGAGCTCGGTTATAAAAAAAGCTGTGAAAACGCTGGGCGTTTGTCATAAATATTAATGTGCAGAGCTTTTTGCACCAAAAATATCTATAGCCAAAGATATTATCAAACCCCAGCTTTGCGTTAAGTATAAAAATAAACCGGCCATGTGCGAGTTGGATTCACCCATGAAGGGTTCCGTACCCACTTAACGTACCGATTGCCTAATTGGGTGCCTAGCCAAAATATCACCATCATTTTTTCGTCAGCAAAAAACACTTTGTTTTTCATAGTGTTTGTACATGTCATAATGTTTATTACTATCAAAAGTTAAAAAGGTATCCTTATCGGTTGGTAGAAAAAAAATGATTCAAAAGAACTTAGTTTAGTTATCTATCGTCCATTTGCATAAATCTCTTTTTTCGTGATAAAATATTTTAACAACCATATATATTTTTTTATTCTATCCAAAAACTTTTCCGTACAACGAACGAAAATTAAGTTACAAAAGTTACATAAACATACCTGAGTTTCACCTCGAACAAAGAACTGAAAAACACTTCACTGTAATAATAAAATAACTCCACAGAAAACCCTTTCACAAGAAACTTTGTTTAAGAAATTAGTTTCACTTTATTACGCGTCAGAGTGTATTTTTAGGCGCGGCGCGTCTACCCTTCCTGACGGTCAGAATGATACTGACGGACAGTTATACAAGGCTTTAGGTTCAGCAAGGTTTTATCCCGCTCTTTTCCTTTGGGATAGGTTTCCAAGTTTCATTCAAACCCGTAAACCCGTAGGGCGTTTGTGCACTACACTGAATTTTACAGATCCGGAAAAAAACGGATGCTTGTATTTTAATAATTAATCATTTATATTAGTAATTAATTAAATACAAGCATCCGTTTTTTTCCGGATCTGTAAAATTCAGTGGTAGTGCACAAACGCCCATAAGCGTGCGATAGGGGATCGAACTGTAAATTGATATGTAAATATTTAATAGCAACATTCAAAAATATTTCATTTTAACAAAAGTAAAAAAATATTCAAATGTTGATTAATATGCAATAATTTTTTATTATTATTATTAATGCGTTGCTAAATTGTGAAAATCTGTGTCTCTAGCTATCTCTTTCTAAAACGAAATTTTTGTAGGGCGGGAGTATGGCGCTAAGCACATCTATTAGGGAAGTTTGATGAGCTTTATCTCCGGAAATATTCCGATCCCCTATTTCCGGAAATCAAATAAAATTGTCTTGGTGAACAAAAATTTTGCACGTCCCGAGCTTTGGGCTTAACAAGTTTAAGTGCCAGGATTTTGTTAAAGTTTTCGTGATCTTTCCCTCGCATGCGAATCCACCTACAACTCCCTCTTTATCAGAAGGACAATTTAGTAATATGTCTTTCTGGGACGAACGACACAAAAGCAAAACATTGTAGTAGTGTCGACAGAACACGGAAAGATTTTTTCTTACTTTCCATGTTCTGTGAGTACAACGTCTAAAATTTCTCAGCGAAGCAAAAATTTTTTAGGTAACAAACTTGATATGTCTCTTTATATGCATTTAAAAACGAGAAAATAGTAGATTGTATTACAAGGGAGCAAAATAATATATTTACGGCGAGGGCGCTATTTTGAATCCTGAACGCAGCGAGGGATTCAATATACGCCGCCCGAGTTGAAAATAATTTTGCGGCCGAGTAATACACTCTGCTTTTCATCCCCCTCTATAAGAAAAGCAGTAAAGACAACGCAAACTACCTACCTTTCTTTGTCGTTCGGGTACATCATAGCGCTAGTCGGGCAAGAAAAAAAATTGAGATTTGAAATAAAAAAAAATTAAATAAAAAAAATATATTTCCATCAGATTTCTTAAAAGTATCTCCGGGGATGCCGTAGGGGGGTTGAAAATTTTGTTAGATTTTAGCTACGACTCACCGTTTACGAGCTATTCTCAATTTTATAAAATTCCGTTTTTGAAAATTTCTCGGTCCCGAAAAAAGTCCCGGCCCCATACAAAATCAGTTGATTTTTTTTTTAAGTACTGCACACCCTTTGCTACACTCCAATCAATGCTTCTTTAATTAAGTTCTAAATTGAAATCGCATCGTTTTGAACCCTGTTATGAAGCTGTTCAAAATTCAAATCTCATTTATACCCTCTTGTCATAACAGGTAAAAAATGAATCGTTTTGGACCCTGTTATTAGATAAACAATCATCGCTTTTCGAATCGATGGGATGAAAATGTATTTTTACATACATTGTCCATTTTATAATATGGAAAACATGAAGTTACTTTTAATAATTTATTTGATATTTAGGTAAAATTGTTTGCTCCACTGAATAATAATAATAGATTTGTAATATGGACAGCCGTGTTTATTTTGTTCAGTGAACTTATATTTTCTTAGTTTATGGTATAAAATTATATTGACAATGGATAAGTTGTGTGGGCTGCATTCAATTTGTGGTTAGCAATATCTTTTTCACATCACTATGTATGAAGTTTAGCACTATAATGAATTTATGATAAAAAAAACTTACGTGTGATACACATAAGTACCGCGTTCATGTACAGTTAAGTTCCGGAAACCTCCTTCAGTTATCAAATTATTCCTTTTAAGTTTTATTTTTACTCACCCTTGAGTAAATGCATGTTGTTGCAAAACTGCTACTTAAGGGTTTACCTCTAGCGACACCTTGAAAACCAGTGTGTACACCACTCGGCCACGGTGGTGGTCAAAAGAAAAGGTCGTAAATAGATCAAAGTTGTTGTTAATATTTCAACTTTTTATTTATCAACTCAACTGTGTTGTTTTCAATGCATGAAGATAACGAGATTGATTTCGTAATAATTTATAAAAGACGACGCATGTAGCTACTCAGTACACCAAATAATTTGTTACGCAAAATTCATTGGAAGCGATGTAAACACCATTTCGTTTATCAAACGAATTAGGTTGAGTAGTGACTTCGTGCGATCAAAAAACTTGTACCTAGGCTTGTAGTCTATAAATGAGGTACCTACCTAATAAAAACGAGCAGAAATGCTGGTGCCTTCAGTTCACGACATGAATGAGCGTATCATGAATAGGCCCATTCAGGAATGCTGTCATATTTATACGACTTCGAAAGGTTATCATCGCAAAATATGTTCAAATCTTACATTCAGTTTACAGCCTAGCACACGTTGAAAATGTGATAATACCTAGTTCATATGGATACTACATACGGATAAATATACACTTAATGACCATACACACACATACACACAACACACACTTATTCACACACATCCATACTTACTTTATACATTATTAGATGTTTAATATGTTAAATATAAATTAAAATTTATGCTAAATACTTTGTTTACATCATTAAATAAATTAGTGATTTATGTCTACGATGTAAACGTGTGTTCGTTAACAATAAAATTGATGTATGTACACACGGCAGCACGTCAGACTATACATGTTGACCTTGAGACCGCCTTTATGCCCTACGTAATAAAAGCTGTTATCGCAGTTCTACTGTATAACCTGGGGGCCAAGTCTGCTATTTTACAATATGCGACCAACTATTGCCATTCTATCGACATCCTATTGACATTACATTTCCATTGTGCCAAATTTTGTATTCTGCTAAAATTTCTTAAAAGTCTCGATATAATGTCGGTGGAGTGTCAGTCGAATGGAAATGGAATGTGAATGGCGAATGAGACGTCTTCTTGTACATAATATGTTTGTTCGCGATTATCTCGCGTTTGGCTAAACCGATTTTGATTCGGTTTTCAGAAAACGAGAAGGTTTTGGTATTTTAACTGACTTCAAAAAAGGAGGTTCTCAGTTTAACCCATGAGTAAGTATGTATATTTGTCTTTGAGATGCGGTTTTCAGAAAAATATTTGTATTAGTATTTGTTACATTTAGGTTTTAGTATTTTAACCGACTTCAAAAAGGAGGTTTTCAGTTTGGCCCGTATGTACTATGTATGTAGGTTTGTCTTTGATATGCGGTTTTCAGAAAAGTATTTGTTACATTTAGGAGGTTTTGGTATTTTAACCGACTTCAAAGAGGAGGTTTTCAGTTTGGCCCGTATGTACTATGTAGGTATGTGTTTGTCTTTGAGATGCGGTTTTCACTTTCAGAAAAGTATTTGTTACATTTGGGAGGTTTTGGTATTTTAACCGACTTCAAAAAGGAGGTTTTTAGTTTGGTCCGAATGTACTATGTAGGTATGTAAGTATGTTTGTCTTTGAGATGCGGATTTCACTTTCAGAAAAGTATTTGTTACGTTTAGGAGGTTTTGGTATTTTAACCGACTTCAAAAAAGGAGGTTCTCAGTTTGACCCGTGCGTATTTTGTTTGTCTTTGAGATGCGGTTTTCAGAAAAGTATTTGTTATATTTAGAAGGTTTTGGTATTTTAACCGACTTCAAAAAAGGAGGTTCTCAGTTTGACCCGTATGTATGTAAGTTTGTCTTTGAGATACGGGGTTCAGTAAAGGTACCTATTTTGTTACATTTAGGAGAAGGTTTTCGTTTTTAACCGACTTCAAAAAGGAGGTTCGTAGTTTACACTAAAAATTGTAAAATAAAAATAATTTTTACAAAAAAATAAAAGCACCTTAAAAAAATGCCACCAAAAAGTAAGAAATAATACTTACCTACCTCTAATACTATATTCATTCAATAACGTAAGTACCTACCTACCTAGGTACTTTGAAGTCGTTCTATTTCACGCCCGACTTCAAAGTAGGTACCTATTTATGAAGGTTATTTATTTGGTTATTGTACAAACTATAGTATGAGCCGAGTAGGTACGGAGTATGAGCGAGTACGGAGGAGCAACCTTCTTCGGCTCCATCATCAGACCCTGGACACTATTTTCCAACAGAGTAGGTACTCGTCAAGACGATTCAAACGAGCCCAAACTCGATGGGGTTGCATGGTTTCAATATTAAGCTCCTGGCATGGCTTCATCATCAGACCCTGAACCTCGTCTCCCGTCAGAGTACTTGTCAAGACAATTGTAACAAGCCCAAACAAGATGGGGTAGCATGGTTTTATTACAGAGTTCCTGTGGCCTTCCGGCTCCATCATCAGACCCTTGGACAATATTTCCCAAGAGACTACTCGTCAAGACGATTCAAACGAGCCCTAACTTGATGGCGTTGTATGGTTTCATCATAGAGTTCCTGTGGCGTTCTTCCGGCTCCATCATCAGATAAGCTCAATGACACCATAATATTGCATTGCCTTCCAGTTCTGACCTATGTTCAAAGTTTCAAGTCTCTAGCTCATCGGGAAGCTAGTATAAAATCGTTTTGAAATTTAGTAAAACCTAGTAAAAACGTGGTAAAAAGGTGTCGTTGTTCGATGGCAGTTCAATGGCTAAATAACAACCAAAAGTCCATTGATACAACTGTCAAATAGTGAAGAGAATACCGTTTGCATCAACAATTACAATTCTATTCAAATACAATTAGGGATTTTCTGACAGATGATTGAAAAAGAAAAAAGTTAGTTCCAAAAAACTCAACAGATGGCGTTCATCAGACATGGGTTTGCTTTTTTTAAATTTGCTGGCAAGGGCCCTGTTTAACCATTTTTACAAGTCTACAATTATGTAAGAAAGCTATTGTAAGATCCATTGGGACGGGTCAGTATGGAAAAGTTTGAAACTATAAGAGAAGGAGATATTTGTTCTAAGAAATCATGTCATCGATTTTTAAATTAAGAAAAACTTCGATTCCCGGGTCGTGCATGGGTATTTTTTAAATCTTTGAATGCAATTTTTCTGAACTCTAAAATTGACGACATGGTTCCTTAGAACAAATACCTATCTCTATCTCTTATAGTTTCAAACTTTCACATACTGACCCGTCCCGATGGATAACCCTGTAAAGTTAGGTACATGTACGCCTACCTCTGAACTAGAACTGCTTTTTTCCCTCCAACTTTAGCTTGGCGTTTCCGTAGTTCGTTTTTAAGGTCAGTTACCGACCAGGAACCGTAGTCCTTGCTCATTGGTGAAGGATAAATGTAACAAACAATATGGCTCGGAACAGGAACAAAAAACTTAACGAAAACGTGAAACATACAACAAATCTTTTACAACAAAACAAAAACTCAACAAAAACGTGAAACATACAACAGAACGTCAACAACTAAACAAAAATTCAACAAAAACGAGTTAACAAATTCAACTATAACAGATACAACTCGCGGTATGGTCGGTATGGTATTGCAACGCAAAACAAGAGGAATAGAATTATTTGACATTTCTTTTCTTCCGTCAACGTCAACTTTTTTTTGGCCTTGCACCTCTTGCACAACTTTGAAATACAAGTGTAGGTCAGATGAGATACATGCACTGGGCCCTATTTCGTAAAGGTACAAGTCTTGTAATACAAGTGTGTTACCATAGTAACACTTGTAAAATTCCGAACTTACAAGTGTAGCGTTTCACGAAACTGTACATAACACGTATGTAGAGAAAAATCTGAATCAAATTATCAACCTCACAAGTAAATATTTACACGTGTAAAACTAATTCCGTTTCTCAAAGAATTACGTTGACAATTGTAACTAGTGACTTTCAGAAATTATTCTAGCAGTGTCGGGAGACTCGTTATTTTTATGTTTCGCTAATTATTTAATTATATAATAATACTACAACGAAACTAACGTGTCAAAATCTTTTTTCCTTCGTTTATCAAACATTGTTCATCCTGAAGTTGAATCATTGTCCATTAATTAAAATTAAAAAGAAAATAATAAAATGGTGCCTGTATCACACTCGTGATGTTTTATGTTAATAGTGTTTGAAACTTTCAACGATTTTAATCATCTCTGTGAAAAGTTATCGTCGTCAGTTTTTCAGAGAGATCGTCCAATCGAACTTGTAAAATGGCATATGATTATAGGTTCTTATTTACAAGACTTGTAATGTTTTTGTGAAACTCATTTTACAAGCACTTGTATTTTTACTCTATTAGAACATCAGAACCACAAGTTGGCGGCAATTTTAGAAGAAATCATTCACTATAATTACGAGTGTAATGTCAGTGACATTGACATTAAGATAATAGTAGATTGTATTACAAAGGAGCTAAATAGCATATTTACGGCGAGGGCGCTATTTTTAATCCAGAGCGCAGTGAAGGATTCTATAGTAGAATCCCGAGCGTAGTGAGGGATTCTAAAGTAGAATCCTGAACGCAGCGAATGAATGTTACATTTCGAAGCTTGTGAACTTGTAAACTTGTATCTTTCGAGAAATAGGTCCATCTCTGTGTGGTAATAAACAATAGAGATGAGTGGATTCATGTCAGGTCAGCGCCATCTATCGAGCTAATACATAAACTTTTTTTTTTAATTTGCTGGCAGAAAATCTCTCATTGATAGCAGACTACCGAAAAGATCAATAGTAGTTCGATGAAGTATCAGTGGAGTGTAGATAGAATGGCTTCGGACTAAAACAGTAAGAGAATACCAAATGCTAAAAACCATTCATCTAAGACCCTATCGACACTCTAGTGAGACTCTATTTGGTGCATTTGTATTTAGCAGACTTGGGCCCCTGATGTGCTGTCGAGTGTACACTGGCCTGCACTTCAAACTACCACAAAATGTCAAATACAACGGTTTTGAACTTAATGTTCCAGAATGGTTGAAAGTCGATTGGAGAATTTTGACAGTTTTGTGTAGTCTGCAGTGCAGCCAAAGGGCGTTTGTGCACTACCACTGAATTTTACCGATCCGGAAAAAAACGGATCATCATCATCATCATCATCATCATCCGTCCGTACTTACCTATTTAACTGGTTTTGGCTGCTGCGTTACATACAAGTCTTAATAATAATACTAATCTTAGTGCAGGCAGAGGCCATTGTAATGTCATTCACAATATTGAAGCGTTGAAATGCTATGCTTTCATCCTTTGTTTGTTAGTAAAAGAGCGCTGCACCTGTGATACAGTTATACTAGTTCATTTGGGATTTTTCGTTTTTCAATTTGACGACTCAGTATGAAATAAAACAGAGAGAGAGAAAAAAATAACCTTGACGAGTTTCTTGCCGGTTCTTCTCCATGGTCTCCCGCCGTAGGGTTTGCGAACCGATGGCGTATCTTCTTTGACTCTCATAAGTGCTGTATCAGCCTAAACTGAATAAAAATTATTCATTTTCATTTTCATTTATGTATTTTTTTTGTTGTTAGATGTAAAAATATTATTTAAGTTGCTTGTATGAAATAAATTTTTGTTTGATTCAATAAGTTTATATTTTTGTAACAAAAGGACTCCTACAATCGCATGTTGTCATCCATCAGTATACGTTATTAACACCTCAATGAAGTACGGGCCTTATTTGATCAATATTTCGTACATTGCGAATAAAAACTGCTTCCCGGATTATTTATTATTATTATTATTATTTGTTATACAAAGACACTGGGTAGAGCTCGCTAGAGGGTTAGCTAGTTAATAATTACGTTCACTTACCACTGCAACACACTAACTTAATTTAAGAGGGGGTATAGACCTAGAAAAAAATCACATGACTACAAAAAAAAATTTTTTATCGACAAAATGATAATATTTTTTGTTTTCACTTAGTCCAGTCCTTTTCAAGTATGTTGTAACTAGCTTCCGCCCGCGACTTCGTCCGCGTGGACATTTGAAAAAATACTTAGGGGACCAATTACCAGGATAAAAAGTATTCTTTGTTTTAATTTCATAAAAATCCGATCAGCCGTTTTTACGTGATTAGGCGGGTCCTCCCTCACCAAGCGAGCAGCCTCGCGCGAGGCAGAACGTTTGCCACGTGCGGCGGGTCCCCTAAGTATTTTTTCGAATGTCCACGCGGACGAAGTCGCGGGCGGAAGCTAGTTACAACATACTTGAAAGGGACTGGACTAAGTGAAAACAAAAAATATTATCATTTTGTCGATAAAAAAAATTTTTTTTGTAGTCATGTAATTTTTTTCTAGGTCTATACCCCCTCTTTAATAAAGTTAGTGAGGACGAAGTCGCGGGCGGAAGCTAGTAAATAATAAGTGTCTGTTTCACAATCAAAAACTTAGTTCTGAGTAGCTTAGGTACCAAAAACTTTTAGGGTTATGATTTAGGTTTCTATACCCTATTTACCCCCTGGGTTTGATTTTCGGAAAACTAAGAAATGGGTTGTCTAGGTATTTGTTTTAATAAGTAAGCCTACAAAGTTTCAAGTTGAAATGTCTATTTTAATATTAATATAATAATATTTATTTAATTTTCAGATATTACATCCATTTTTTGTTAGTAACAGTTAGCTTAACTCCTATGTTAGTAAAAATATAAGAATAAAATTTCAAGTGGTCAATTCATTCATAATTCACAATAAAATAAAATTATTAAAGCCGAGTATACCCGTGCCTTGGACTGGACGTGTCTTGCGACACTATTCAATCAAGACACGAATGAAAGCCCTCATAACATTAGAGATTTTACCCCCTGATTTTTCATTCAAAACTTCACCCCTATTTCAACCTTTTAGGGGTTGAATCATGTTCAGCGTGTTAAACATCAAAATAAATGCCATTTTTGCAATCGTCATCCCATAAAACCTCAATAACGACATCCATATCGATTTTTAGGTTTATTTAACCCATTTAACCTCTAAGGGGTAGATTTTCGAAAAAATACGAAATATGTGTTTGCTTATTTGTTTTACTTTCTGACCATAAGCCTAAATAATAAATTTAATGAAGGACTTTCCAGATACAACATTTCGTCCCCCTTTTCACCCCTTCGGGGGTGGAATTGTCAAAAACGCTGACACAGGAAAATATTAATTTTCAATTGCCAGCCTAAATACAAAATTTTAAGATTCTAACTTCCAAACTGACGGACTTTCATACACATATTCATCCCCTATTTCACCCCCCGGGTTTGATTTTGAAAAAATTACGAAATGGCTTGCCTATTTGTTTTAAGAAGAACATAAGCCTACAAAATTTCAAGTTGAAATGTCTATTTTACCCCTGATTTGTCATTCAAAATTTCACCCCTATTTCAACCTTTTAGGGGTTGAATCGTGTTCAGCGTGTTAAACATCAAAATAAATGCCATTTTTGCAATCGTCATCCCATAAAACCTCAATAACGACATCCATATAAATTTTTAGGTTTATTTATCTGATTTAACCCCTAAGGGGTTGATTTTCAAAAAAATACAAAATATGTGTTTCCTTATTTGTTTTACTTTCCGACCATAAGCCTAAATAATAAATTAAATGAAGGACTTTCCAGATACAACATTTCATCCCCTTTTCACCCCTTTGGGGGTGGAATTGTCAAAAACGCTGACATAGGTAAATATTAATTTTCAATTGCCTGCCTAAATACAAAATTTGAAGATCCTAACTTCAAAACTGACGGACTTTCATACAAACATTTATCCCTTATTTCACCCCCTTAGGGGTGGTATTTCCAAAAATCCTTTCTTAGTGGATGCTTACACTGTATAACGTATCTATGTGCAAAATTTGAAGTCTCTAGGTTCAGCGGTTTGGGCTGTACGTTGATATCTCAGTCAGTCAGTCAGTCACTCAGTCAGTCAGTCAGTCAGTCAGTCAGTCAGTCAGTCAGGACTTTGAATTTGATATATATAGATATCTATAAACTCTGTTCCAAATAATTCGTGGTTTAATTTGTATTGTAAAAATCAAATCTAAAACTGGCGTAGCCTTTATACCCCCTCTTAAGCCTATTTGTGACACAGTTTATGGACCTCTTAAGCCTATTTATTGTTACATAGTTTATGGTCCTATTTGTCTGAAATTTGATTTGATTTGACTATCCAATTTTCCTGCCTGTTCTAGTAGTAGTATAGTGGGCTAACTAAGCCGCAGAACACGAGTATACTTTGCTACAACTTAGGGTAGGTACTGTACAGTTCAAACAGAACGGAAATACCTACCCTCGTTTAGGCTCGAGCCTTATCTGGATCTGGCCCCAATTCACATTCGAAGCAAAAATAAACTACGACTACAGACGGTGCGACATATAATAAATGAAATAAATCATGAAAGAAAATCCCTGAGGCCAAAAAACAGGCTCTCATTGCATTCAAGTATTCACAGCATGGTACAATGAGAGCTTGTTTTTAGGGTTGCGAACACAAAGGGTAAAATCGGGACCATATTACCGCTGTCTGTCTGTCACCAGGCTGTATCTCATGAACCGTGACAGCTAGACAGTTGAAATTTTCACATATAATGAATTTTTGTTGCCGCTACAACACTAAATACTAAAAACAGAATAAAATAAATATGAAAGGGGGGGCTCCCATACAACAAACGTGCCAATTTTTTTTGCCGTTTTTGCTCGATATTAATAATGGCAACCGGTAGACGCTTAAAATATTCACAAAATATTAAGTTGTATAAGTATTCACTTTAAAACTAAATATTAAAATTAAAATAAAACAAATATTTAAGGGGGGCTCCCACAAAACAAACGTGATTTATTTTTTGGCCGTTTTTGCTCGATCTTAAAATTAAATATAGTGTCTAATGTTGTATAGAATAATATTGTATGTTATAAATAGTGTCTATATATTGTGCTAATGTTGTATAGATAATGGTACGGAACCCTTCGTGCGCGAGTCCGACTCGCACTTGGCCAGTTTTTACTATCGTGTTCAATTTTCCAATTGAACCAGTAGCGAGGAGCATTTATCTGCTCTGTTTAAGCTGACTCAGCCACTCACTGAATGAATCGGCAAGCGAAACGCTGGCCGGCCCCAAACTGCGTGCAGTATGCGCTGTATGGAAATTTTAGACACTCCACTTGAAATATATAGGAAAGTTAATTAAAAGCAAACGTTTTAGGTACTTAAGGTCACAGCACATACATCAACTCGGAAAGGGATCGTAAACGTATCAACTCGAGCGGTTCAGTATTCTTTGTATGAAACCCCCTACTGCAAAGCACACTAATCGGAATCGTAACGTAATCGCCTCGCCTCGGGACCAGCTCACGAACCGCTTTGCGGGTCGCTCAACTTGCTATCCCCGCGCTTACCGCTAGTCGTCCACGCGCTCACGTCTCTCCGTACCCGAGCTTACGGCTCTACGCACAGTGGTCTGAAAATGAAAATGAACATAAATTTTTTGTTATATTTTTTTTTCTCATTATTTTTAGTTTTTTTATATGGAACCACTGTGCGGCGAGCCGTAAGCGCGGCGTCGCCTAGCCGTAAGCGCAGCGTCGCCTAGCCGTAGCCGAGCCGACGTACCGACGCTGATCCGGTTTGGTTACGTGCTTGCGTTAAGTTAACGCCTGGTTGACGGCGAGGCGAAGGCGATACGGTGTCGATCCCTTTCCGAGTTGATGTAATGTGCTGTGTCCTTTACTGTGAGCCGCAAACAAAAGCCTGAGCTGCTATCGCGTGTACAGGACAGCATTCAGGAACTAATCAAATATACCAACTAAATTCTTAAAGACCGTTCTGAATACCAATGTGTTAATTTAAACGTGATAACATCTCTACGTCCGAATTCCAGACTTATAGCAATGAGACTAAGCTTCAAATTTATACGTAGCACCTAATACCCTTGCCTAAAAGTTAGTTAAGCTAATAGAACAACAAACAAGTTAAACATAACTTCGCAATTAAATACCACAACTTTCGATAAAGGGCAACGAGAGATTTAGCCGACCGGCCACGACTTTGTCGCTCCTAGCGATAAGAATGAGCGATAAATTAAGTATGGCCTCTATATCAGAATAGAGTAGAGCTTATTTCTCCGCGTGGAGTCGTGTACCACGTGGGGAGCGGCTATGTACATATTAGTAGTATACAATGAAAGCATGAAATACCAAGCAGTCAGCAAATTAAGGCAAAATTGAAAATGAAGTATATTAAAAAGTCAACCTGTCTCACAACTAGCTCCGATGGGTGGGACTCGAACCCACGACCTTTCACTGTTTGGGCGAATGCTCGGCCTCGTACCCACGACCTTTCACAGGCCGGGTGAATGCTCTGAGCACTTGACTCTAACAAAATTTTGTACTTTAAAGCTTAATAATTCACAAACCTCAATCGAAAAACTGTCTTTAAAACACTCAATATTTTTGAAATTGCTATCCAACAACATCCCACACTATAGGGTAGACAAGAAAAAAAATACATCCGCACTTCACTACTTTGTCGGCGTGATTAATATGTATATTCATGCCAGTTAACAGCTTTCTAGTACTAAGAGTTTATGAGCTAGACTGGGGACAGACAGACGGACAGACGGACATAGCGAAACTGTAAGGGTTCCTTGTTGACTACGGAACCCTAAAAATAGTACATAATGGCAACCCAAGTCCAGCGAAGTCGGCGCGCGGCGTATCGAGCTAATTTTTTCTATGGCAGATGATAAACCACCCAACAACTTCTTGTATGACAAGAAACAGATTTTCCGAAAAAAAACTCAAGGTTTTTTGTATTAAAAAAATGTATGTATAGATAAATAATAATAGCCAAATCCACTTGTGGCCGCAAGCTGTAATAGTAAATATGTCAAGGTATTGTAAGAAAAATATACCTTATTGTTTTATGATATGCATACAATACCTATTCACTTTCAAGGTGTGAAGGAAATTCAGGGGTGACTAATGTTAAGGTATTCCAACCAATCCGCTTATACTAATCTGCTAGAATCCGCTAACAGCGATTAGGTCGTTGCCTAGCAGTAGGCGGCCTTCGTAATTGGCCAAACGTATACAAGGTTGGAGAGAATGGATACAAGCCGAAAGCGAACAACTTTTACTAATTCGACACAAAAATATTTCGGTCAAATTGTTTTTCAATTTCCATTCGGGGTTGTGGCAAACCGTCACCGTAAAATTGGCACCACTGTGTTTTTGATTTTTATTTTAGGTATTTTTCTGTGTTGTTCAGTCAACTGCTGTCGATTTCAAATTAGTTTGGTAGCAAACTGAGGCTTCTTTTTTTGTTTTGTTTTAAATTCTATTGAGTGTAACAAAACCGCCTTTTAATTTATTTTAATTGATAAGGTTTCTGAATATAGTGGTCTTTAAGTTCAACGCTCCAGAAATGAGACACAATAGATTTTTTCATTGTTCTCCGGCCCTATTTGGCCGGTCAGGCGTCAATGGGTTAAGTCTTTACCTATAAAAATGAGTATTACCTATGAAAAAATATATAGTTTAATAAACTAAACAAACACACTTTTAATAGTAACAGAATAAAAAGTACAAAATAACCGTCTATTCAGTAACTAAAATTAAAAGCGTGGCGCGTTGTCAATATTAAGTTCTTGAAATTCATGCTTTGCAAAGGGCGCACCACGCTTTTTAATTTCAGTCACTGAATAGACGGTATTTTGTACTTTTTATTCTGTTACTATTAAAAGTGTGTTTGTTTAGTTTATTAAACTATATATTTATTTCTTTCTTTTTAGTTTATTAAATGGCAACCCAAATTAACATTAATTAATGCCACTTGCTTCCTTATTAAGATGTAATAAATTACATAATTGGGTACATATAATAAAGTATAAGACAAATCTATTCCTCCCTGTTCCAACATAAGATCCTCACCACCAAGCGTAGCGAATAGGTCTCATCTGAATGAACAAATGAGCTCAAACTCGAGGGGTTTCCTAGGGGTGTGTAATATATGATATAACAACATTTCGTATAATACTCACAAAATATAACAACACAATACATAAAATCATTTCATATAACGTTCATTTGGTATAATCAACGAATGATATAAATTCAAAATATATCATTTTTAACCGTATAATGAACATTTGATATAAAAACGTTTCATATAATAAACATTTACTATAACACTTACATTGTATAATATTTAAAACACATAATGGTTATATAACATAACATCATTTCATATAACTTTCATTTAGTATAATGAACGAATAACTATTTCTGGCGCTTCGCCGGCCGCTGCCGCGGCACGCTCGCTCCGCTCGCTCGGCTCGCGCTTTGTTTTGTTCACAGTTCTAACCTAACCTTACCTATTATAAATTGTTTTGTCACGGTTGTGGCTTTTTATAGCGGGGGGCTTTGCCCCCCGAGCCCCCCTTTCGAGTGCACTGTACCCCCCGAGCCCCTCTTTCGAGCGCACTGTACCCCCCGTGCCCCCTGCTCCTTTGCCTACACTATACATTTAATTGACTAAATTGATGATTATAGAAAACAAAATTATATCAAATGAAATTATTACATATGATGATTATATGAAATAAAATTATATCAAATGACCGTTATAACAAATGAGTTTTATATAAAATGATATTATATAAAATGAGGATTATATGAAATAAATATGTAAAATTAAAATAATTGAAGTGTTGTTATGACAAACGTTTATTATGTCATATGAACGTTATTACATAATAAACGTAGGTGCGTAATGAAATTATATCATTCATTATGCACCCGTTTCCTAGTGGTCATTAAGGAGTGCTACTGGCTTCCTCCCTGCTCCATCATCAGACCCTCACCACCAAGTGTAGCGAATAGGTCTCATCTGAATGAAACAAATGAGCCCAAACTCGAGGGGTTTCCTAGTGGTCATTAAAAAGTGTCACTGGCTTCCTCCCTGCTCCATCATCAGATCCTAACCAGCAAGTGTAGCGAATGGGTCTCATCAGAACGAAACGAATGAGCCCAAACTCGAGGGGTTTCCTAGTGGTCATTAAGAAGTGCCACTGGCTTCCTCCCTGCTTCATCATCAGACCCTCACCACCAAGTGTAACGAGTAGGTTTCATCAGAACGAAACAAATGAGCCAGAACTCGAAGGGTTTCCTATTGGCCATTAAGGAGTGCCACTGGCTTTCTCCCTGCTCCATCATCAGACCCTCATCACCAAGTGTAACGAATAGGTCTCATTAGAACGAAACAAATGAGTCAGACTCAAAGGGTTTCCTATTGGCCATTTAAGAGTGCCACTGTCTTCCTCCCTGCTCCATCATCAGACCCTCACCACCAAGTGTAGCGAATAGGTCTCATCAGAACGAAACAAATGAGTCAAAACTCGAGGACTTTTCTTGTGGTCATTAAGGAGTTTCACTGGCTTCCTCCCCAGCTCCATCATCTGACCTTCACCACCAAGTGTAATGAATAGGTCTTATTAAAACGAAACAAATGAGCTCAAACTCGAGGGGTTTCCCAGTGGTCATTAAGGAGTGCCACTGGCTTCCTCCCTGCTCCATCATCAGACCCTCACCACCAAGTGTAGCGAATAGGTCTAATCAGAACGAAACAAATGAGCCAGAACTCGAGGTGTTTCCTATTGGTGATAAAGGAGTGCCACTGGCTTCCTCCCTGCTCCATCATCAGACCCTCACCATCAAGTGTACCGAATAGGTCTCATCAGAACAAAACAATTGAGCCTAAACTCGAGGGGTTTCCTAGCAGCCATTGAAGAGTTCTATTGCCCACCTCTTGACTCCATCATCAGATCAGCTGGATAGTAGCAAATTATTGTATTGTCATCAGATTCATATAGACTTGCAAAGTTTCAGATCAATACGACAATTAGAAGTAGGTTAAAATTGAATTCCAAGATTTTCTTACATTGTGACTTAGTTACAAGTGAAGCTAATAAAAGTGTGGTAAAAATGTGGAAATTGTAGGAAGTTGGAATTATCATACAATGATTTTTGGGGATTTCTTGGACATGTGAACTCCGAAATCAAAGAAACTTACGAAGGCTTAGAGATATGATCAGACAACAATAATCTAACTATTCATTGCCTATAATGTCATTAAAAAATCTGCCTTAGAAGAAAAAAAACTGTTCGAATCTGTCAACCAAAGAGGGGTAGGTAGTTAAGTACTTTGAAGCATTTATAAAAATTTTAGACGCGTGTTATTCTTTTTTTATATTATGTTTAACATTAGAACATACTCACTCTATTTTCGAGACTGTCTATTAATTTTGTTATAACTTTGATTAAAATTAAAAAAAATTGAGATCAATGAACAATATGAACATGTGAGAAAAAATCGGCAATTTCATAGGTAAAGACCTAATATTATTACGTTGTAAATATCTACCTCTGTGAGTTGTAAGACTGTAGCTCCATTATTCGTTTATTTTACGGTTTTAACGATTAATTTACAAATATTTCATTTTAAACGAATAAACATGGATTAGGCCATAGGACAGAATTTACGCTACCTTTTCTTCCCGCAAAAAATAATTTTGGAGCAGTAAAATACTCGTAAGCAAAGACATTTTTATGTGATTTTATTAGGCATTTTGCTATACTTACCTTCTTCTCTCTGGGTCAAATAAAATACTTCCTCCTAATTTGAATCATCATTTTCCTTTTCGTGATTTTTTTTATGACAACAGCTTGTCTATTCTCTGGCAACTGAACTGAGTAGGTACTTACTTACCTACCTACTTAACTCTTTATTTCAGTCCAGGGATATGCGCGGCGTGCTTAAATAAACAAAAGATCATCAGTTAATTAAAATCACAGAACTCGGAAAGATTTTTTTCTCTTAAAATCCTTTCAGCGTTATATTATGTTGAGTACTTAACTATTTTTTAACACTGAATTACAAAGACAAATAATAGAAATTGCCTAAGGCTGCATTCGACCAAACTTTTAATCCGAGAATTTCGCTGACTGTTGATTACTAATGTCAAACTAGTATGGGGTTTTGACATTACTATTCGAAAGTTAAAAGTTTGGTCGAATGCAGCCAAAGCGAAAGAAAATAAAGATTAGCTAAAGTCATTAATACAAAATAAAAGAGAATCTGTACGCCTAGTCGTAGCAAAGTTGCAATAGAGTTAAAACTTTGTAACAAGATGAAAGCAAAGTTACTGAATACATTTGAAGAGATGCTACACGAAGCATTAATGTTCTTTCCATTAGGTAAAATGTAACATAATTATTGTTAATTACCCATTCTGCCCTGTGAGGTACAATAAGTGTATCTTGAGATACCTTAATTAAGCTTAACAGGGTGCCTACCATCAACTTTAAGACAGCGATTCAAAAATAGCGCGATGCAGAATAGTTTCCTAAAATGAATTGCTTTCTTTCGTACTCTGACCTTCTAAAAACTGGATCGCAAATGAATTGCTAAATGTGAATGACCGAACGATTTTTGTCCTTATTTCTTCTACCCGTCTCTTTCACTCGATTCTGTCATGCTCGGAGAGTGAAAGGGACGGGTATAACCTGCAGGTGTCATGTTAGCTTGGCCGAGTTATAAGTCAAATAAGAGTTGATGACAGCTCAGCGGCTGTGAAATGTCATTGAATGATCACCGAATCGCTGTCATTGATATTAAGCTGTCGTGCGTGGTACGAATAAGCGAAGCAGATCAGTTTAGGTCCTAAACAAAACCGCAATAAGAGTTGATGGTAGGCACCCAGGTCTTATTGAGATCGTCTAGTCACCTTCTAAATGGGGCACTTAAAAAAATGGACTTTGTTCCTGAAAATTTTCAGGAATAATTTTTTGTTTTGTAGTGAAAGAGGCAGATCACGATAACGATAACTATAACGGTGACTGGTAGAGAATGCCAAATGGCATTACGTCCACCTTTCGCTGTATGTGGAATAAAGAATCAATTAATAAATTTCGACAGTTTTTCATGCTTGGGGTGCCGTTATAAGGACAGAGTTAAAGCCATTCTCAATGCAGATTACTAAATACTTAGAAGTGAAAACGGCAAAATATGCAACTGGGATTCACGGCTTCCAAAATGCTGCTTCTAAAATACTGAGCTCTAAATAATACTTTCATGTGGCTCACCAGAAATTTGAACGTAGCTAGCAAGATGTATCGCAAACGCTGAGCTCACCTTACTATTAGCCCGGCCGCACACGGGCCACTGAAAAGCGCCACCACCGGGCCTATTTTCTGTAGTTTTCATACATTTTATATGAACGCCAACGCCGCCGCCGGTAGCCGTCACTTGTTTCTTCATCTAGCGTCAAATGGCTGCGTTTTACCACAAAGTTAGTACGCGGCGCGCGCGCCGGAGGTTTTGAGTGCCCGGACATTGAGCCACAGTCGCGGCCACTAATCACGTCTACTGGTGGCTTAGTAGCGGCCACCTGTCGCAGCCACTGAGCCACTACCATTGTATGCCTAATCAATTTTTCCATACAGTAGGCCGACGGCGTAGACGTCTAGATAGGGCAATCGTGTAATATTGTGCCTATGTATGAAGTCAACGTACTTATTTGGTTTTACTATGGCTTGTGGCTCGAACGCGGCCACTCGATCGCTCGGTTTGCGCCCATAAACTTATTTATACTAGGGGTAATAGACGGACAATGGTGCGAGTGAGAAACCAGTCCTTACGGCAGAAGCTATGTGCGAGAAAGAGTTGGAAGAAAATGACAGCAGAACCCGATTTGACTTATTTAGCGTCTTTTATCATCTTGATGAAAAGCGTCCACTCGATTATTTTGTGATTTTTATCGCGATCGCGTCGATTTGGCTCTTATAACTATATAAATCAATAATGGTGTAGTGTTCTGTGTTGAATTGTAATGTTACTTACGACAATAAACCAAATAAACACTAATTTCACAGGTAAATAGGATTGTACAATTACCATTTTCATAGTTCATATTTTAGTTGAATATATTCCCAAATACACTAAGTGACACATTAATATCATACTATTTATCGCCTATTTTCTAAATAAAGGCTGATTTTTAAACTTTATGTGTTAGATAAAAAGATATTATATCCGTGAACTTGAGAAAATATGACGTAGAGGTTGATCAAAAATTATCGATATTATTATCGATAGGTAGGTACTCATGTCGATGGTTTCCAATATAACTTTGTTTGTCTTTGTGAACACTGATAGTTTTATTTAAAGCTGATTTTAACCGACACTTTTTAAATCGTAATTTATACCTACTTTAGTACCAATTTAAGAATTTATTCAGGTTTCCTGTAAATCCAGTGATTAAGTTAAACTGGATAAAATTAATAAATAGAATAGACTGGGAGCTTCGCCAAAACTCTGTGGTGTGCAGCAAATATTTCAAGCAAAACTGCAAAGAAACATTGAGAAATTATTTAAATAAAATTGTTCTCTTCAGAGGACAATATCAAAGGGTTTGGGAAAGGTATAATTATTTATTTATTTTTGAAATATATACATTTTAACTTAAAATATGTCATTAATTTTTTTACCGTAGCCCTTCAAAATACTTCACAATGAATTTTTAAAGATTCGTAAAAATTACTACCAAGTTATTTAAATTTTTAAATTTTTGCATGCACAATGCATTTTTTATTATTGAAAAATTGAAAATGAAGTATTTAGAAAAAATCGACCCGTCTCACAACCAGCTCCGATGGGACTCGAACCCACGACCTTTCGCTATCCGGGCGACTGTTCTAACCACTGAGCTACGGAGTCGTTGATCGTTGTATTCGTCGTCGTCGTCGTCGTTAACAACTCCGTAGCTCAGTCGTTAGAGCAGCCGCCCGGATAGCGTAAGGTCGAGGGTTCGAGTCCCATCCCAAATCCCAATCCCAAAAAAAAAAAAACAACCCTTGGAGTTTCTTGCCGGTTCTTCTCCAAGGCCTCCCGCTGTAGGGTTTGCGAACCGATGGCGTAGCTTCTATGACGTTCACAAGTATTGTAAATAACAATCTAAATTGAATAAACAGATTTGAATCTTGAATCTTGAATCGGAGCTGGTTGTGAGACGGGTCAATTTTTTCTAAATACTTCATTTTCAATTTTTCACGTGCTAGTGTTTTCGTGACAGCCACAATGCGTGCTTTAATAATACAATATTGTATAGTCTTATACAATATTGTATTATTCAATAAATTATCAACATGTCTTCACAAAGTACCTAAGGTATTTAAATACTGTATTGTGCCTCTATGTACGAATACTTCGATCAAAACGCAGAATAAAAATATTTATTCGTAAAAAATCGAAAAATTTGGTGCAATGCGGTGAAAAGGGACTCCAAAAACTCCAGAACTAGTTTTATTAAAAAACATGATTTCAACCAGTGCAGCTGTGCGAGTAGGTAAGTATGACCGGCCGGTGCGGTATACGGGCGGTCGGGAAGAATGACGTCGAACGTGGTAAAAGCCGATTGCTAGCGAACAACCGAGGCAATAGTGTTTTATGCAAATTAATTTTTACAATAACTTTGTAAATACTTATCGTATTGAAGTGAAATGACCATTATTATTGAAAAATGGAAAATGAATTACTTAGAAAAAAAAACCAATTTCCATTTTTCAATAATAAAAATTTCATTGTGAATGCAAAAAAAGTAAAAATTTAAATAACATGAACTTTATTTTTATTTTCCCATGTCCATTGAAGTATACTTCATATCATATGAATTATTAAATCTTGTTTGTGTTTTATTTACATTATTGTTATCGACAACCTAAAATGGGCTTGAGGGCAGCTCTAAAACTCACACACACGTTTACAAATTACACACACTAGCTCATGTCATTTTCGGTCTCACAACCAAGCGAACTCTGTCCGTCTATTACTAGAGTATAATAAGTTTATGTTTGCGCCGATGCTATACAAAATGTATGAAAATACTCGTCCGTAGCTTGTGGTCGCGTTTGGTGGACGCACCTAGTGGTCCAATGTGCGCCCGCACGGTTACTTAACCCGAGAGCCAAACTAATTCGCTCTATGGAGACTCAACAATAATTCTATATCAGTAATTTCTTAACATTGAAAATTAGATTATCTAGTTTAATAAATAATTCATTAGTAATCCACCATTATTTATGACAGCGACGTTAAAAAAAACAAAAACAAAGCTTTAAAAAATCTAGAAAAAATAGGCAAAAATGGTATAAGTGTTATTCACTTTACATTTGAATACATTTATTATTATCTTTCGTAAAAGTATATAATCCCCCTATATTTGTAAATGAAAAACAAATAAACTTTAAAAATAACTCTCTACGTAAACTCAAATTGGCATTACACCTATGTTAAAAATGCTATCAGAAACAACCGACTTCTTCCTATAGTATTGTTTCCCGTTTTATATCTTTATGGATTTCCACTTTGGTGCTTAGATATGGTGAACATAAACACATGTTAACGATAAAATTGGTGATAGCATATTTGCTGAAAGAATTGCACCATTTTCAGGGTATAACTTTTTTTTTATACCTTCCAATGCGATATTATGTTGGATTCCAAAATATAGTCTCTTAAAATTATATTTAAGGGCCGTTTACAAAAATCTGGCCTGTTATTGAATTTTTTACAAAAATATCGGATAGTTCTTCTGTCGCGGCACACGAGCCACACGCGACAGCGACAGTGTGCGGCGAGTTCATCCTACTAATATTATAAAATGTGAAAGTTTGTGAGAAGGATGGATGTGTAGATGTATGGATGTTTGTTACTCTTTCACGCAAAAACTATTAAACAGATTTGGTTGAAATTTGGCACACAGATAGTAGATAGCCTGGATTAAAACATAGAGTACTCTTAATCCCGGTTGGACATCACGCAGGACACGATGTCAGATGTTCCATGGTCTGAGGAACAGCACCACATCTACATGCTAAGTCCGCGTCAACCAAGAATCCCCACCTGGACAGGTTGTCCCTACTGCGGCCGACCATTGTTCGGAGTCTATTGAGAGACTTCCAGGCAGGCCATAGCAACTCGTGTCCAGGCGGGAGGTTCTCAGACGGTGGAACAAACGGGACAGGAAGGTTGACACGCTCTCGCCACAGCCTACACCTTTCTTTCGACCGATCTCCGCTATGAAGAGGGAGCACACAGTTGTTAAAGTTTTTGCGGCTTTTCAATCTTGAAATGAAAATGAAAGAAATTAAACTGGAAGACTGTTATTCACATCATGAATTCAATAACTCACTATACAGTAATATCAGTAAATTAATTAGACTTTGGAATGGCGCAATACATTTTCATTTGTCGTACGCGATCGATCGCGCGCGGCTGCCTGCTATCGATCGCGCGCGCGATTTTCGTTTGTCTATATAATAAAGAGGAAAGATTAGATATTTGTTTGTTTGTAATGGATAAATATTCAAAAACGACTGGTCACCAGTAAAAATCCTTTACCAGTAGAAAGCTACATTATTACCGAGATATTTATCCCGTTATTCTCACGAGAACAGGTACCACGCGGGCACAACTGCGCGGAACCACTAGTCTAGCAAAACTGCTTTTTGCCTATCCAAATAAAAAATGTATAGTGTGTAAGTCAAACAAATATAAATATATTTCCGTCTCTAAATATATTTCCTTGATACAATGTTTCGGCATTTTTAAGGCTCGAACACAAAACGAAATTTTCTCATTTCCTCCTGACAAGATAAATGAATACAATTTAACATGGATAGATTTATTAGCCGAGTTTGATTTTTTCTATTTGACTTACAAATTGAGTTGTTACTTTAATGACATTTTGTAAAATACAAGGTTGATTTATATGGAATCTATTCCTTATACGTCGCACTTAAAAACTTCCAATGTTTTTAAATGAAATTTTCTGAAATATTATGATTGCTCGGTCCTTAATAAAAAAATATTAAGCGGATATTATTTATTTATTTGGATATTTATTTATTTTATATTTATTTATAGCGGAGAACCGATGGTCGTTGGAGTGGAAAGGTTCTCGAATGGCGACCGCGAACCGGACGATGTTCCGTGGGCAGGCCCGCTACAAGGTGGACCGACGATCTGGTCAAGGTCGCGGGAAGCCGCTGGATGCGGGCAGCGCAGGACCGATCGTTGTGGAAATCCTTGGGGGAGGCCCATGTTATAATTAATATTTTTTTTCATCAAAAAAAAATATTAATTAATTTTATTTAGGTATTACTTGTATCTTATGTTACTCAGAAAGAAAAATGATGCTTTCTAATGGAGAAAGAGTTTTTAAAGTCGGTCCAGTATATTATGAAAAATTGTAATAATAAAAAACACCAGTTTTTGAGTTTATCCATTACTTACAAACAATCAAAAATCAAATCTTTCCTCTTTTTATTATTATAGAAAAGACAACAATGTCACTTACAGGAGAACAATACTTAGCTATACTAATATTATAAATCTGAAGAGTTTGTTTGTTTGGTTGGTTGATTTAGATAATTCTTTGACCATTAGAAAGCTACATTCTTCCCGAGTGACATAGGGTATATTTTTCCACGGGAGCAGATACCACGCGGGTAAAACCGCGAGGATTCGCTAGTTAATAAATAAAAATTAAAAGTCATTTTGCCGTTTGTAAATCTGTATTTTGTATGCCTTATTTAACTTTCTTTCAGTATCTGAACATTCAATACAATGTTATGCAAAGTGCAATGCATAGTAATGGCAAAACCCGTTTGAGAATGCACGAATCTATAAATCAAATATTCGATCGCATTAGTTCACTTCCAAAGTTTTCGAACGAAGGCAAAATGTTACGAAATAGATGCTCTGCAGAATTTGTAGTATTCCTTAATGTCCTTTATATCTTCACAACAACTGAATTTATGTTCGTATTCAGTGAAATGTTACAGTTGTCAGCAAAAGAAACACTATGATCGTGTTTCTATCACTAATCATAATCCTACTATCCTACTAATATATAATATTATAATATTTAATATTATAAATGTGACAGTTTAGATGTTTGGATGTTTGTTACTCAATCACGCCAAAACGGCTGAACGGATTGTCTGAAATTTGGGACATAGATACTTTTGTAGCCTGGAGAGAAACATAGGTTACTTTTTATCACGGAAAAATATCACATTCCCGCGGGATAACGTCGTATATTTCACGCTAGCTAGTTTTTTTTGTACCACAACGGGGTAGCACTTATCTTTCATCACACTTGATGTTAAGTGGTGATAAGGCTGAAGGTGGAAGCGCACAACTCCCGGAATCCTCAATCACTGAGGAACTGGCTATCTTATCTCTAACTGCCGGAACACAATAATGCTGAAAACATCATTTTTATGGCGTAAGACTTAGATAAGATGGTGGTAGCTAGCCAGGTGGACCTATAACAAGTCCTACCACCAACAAAACCGAATACAAGTTACTAATAAATTTCATTTATTCAAATAAGGTTGGTTTAACGACACTTGGGAACGTCAAAGAAGGTGCGCCATCGGTTCTATAATAATAATAAATAAATCATTTATTGATTTTCTCCACAAACTTAAACTAAAGGTAAGTTATAAACTTATTGCAATACCTATCTTTGTACTTGTGGAGACTGTTGCCTGAAATAAGCAAGAGCCTCGTTTTCAGGAACACCAGTGCCCCTGATGTACATCCCGGATGTCATAGACATTTATAGATACAAAAAATTTAATCTATAATCCTACGGCGAAACCTTGGAGAAGGACTGGCAAGAAACTCTTCAAGGGTTTTTTTTTTTTAACCCTAGCTGCCTGTGGAAGCTTTTCTGCCTCCAGATTCACAAACCGGCGGAAACACTAACGACAGCGTAATGTATGCACTTGTACTGTCTCTGACACTCACTATAGAATGGACAAGTGCACAGAACAGGCACCATTAGGGTCGGCGGAGACAGAACGGAAATATCCTAGCGGAAATATTTGAGGTCATTGAAAAATGAACCATGTCACCATAGCCTAAAATACAAAATTGTATGAATAATATGCGCGCGAGACGACTGACTTTTGCGAATGACTTCTCTGTTGATATTCATTCAATTTTGTATTTTAGGCTATGGTGACATGGTTCATTTTTCAATGACCTCAAAAATTTCCGCGAGGATTTCTCCGTTCTGTCTGCGCCGACCGTTAGAAGATATTTTATACACAGGATGCTACGGAATCGCTACGAGACGCTACGTTCACTAGTTGCTACGAAAACCGCCTGACGTAGACAGCTACGAATCGTCCGTAGTCAGGGCGTTCACTGTCCGTAGTATGTACAAACAGATAAGCTTGCTACTACAGGGTCTACAGGTGATCTGTGGTAGTACATCTATACGGATTCAGTTTGTGTATGTGGAGTTTAAAATTACGTAATATATTTATTGCGACAACATATTTTCAAGCGAGCGATTTTAAATACAATACTAAGTACGAATAAGTATTACATTATAAATACCTATCAAACTTCTTAGTAATAAACACTGTAGGTCTTAAGTCGTACTGTTTGAGTTTTAAATAAAAAAAACAATTTATTGCAAACATAACAAAATAACACCAAACTTAATTGAATCTTCCAATTCAATTAAAAATCAAATCACCTTAATATAATTCATTCCTTATGTAAAGTCGTTTCAAATTGCTTAAACAAACGATTCTCGATTTCGGGTGAGAAACGTGACTCTATCTCTCTCGTTTTGTTCTAGAACAATAAAAAGGGACACAACATGATTTCCCTGAAGGTTTCAAACAATTTCAGAGGCCGTCTGTATGAGTAATCGCCGATGTGCGGGGTTAAGAAACTCCATGAATCATTTTTTCTTGCGAATATTTTTTGAATATTCCCATCACTTAGGTATTTTAAATGCAAGTTAGGAGTTAATTAACTTTTTATAACAGCTGTGCCTTCGTTGACTCTTTGTACTGTGGATAGCACGACAGGCGTTACATTAGTCATAGCACTTTTTTTTATAGTATCGCCAAATACTGTCTTTACGTATACCACAAGGCATGTTGGACTCAGTCAGACACAGGGCCTGTCCCTAGCCGCGCCCAGCACTCCCGCCAAGCCTAATAGGCTTTGCACCAGGGCTGGGCGGTTCTATTCCCTGCTTCGGCCCCCTACCGAGCTCGAAAGCTTGAGAGGGGGCCGAACAGAGGGAGGGAGCCTCCTCACAATCTCCCCATAAGGTTACCCACTCAAGGTGGGCTGACCAGATGGGGTGATCAAGAGCAGGCACCACAACCAACTAAACCCCTCACTACTTGCTCTCCGCCGTCAGTTTTAGGTACACCGACTGTGGGGGGGTCGATTACTCATAGCCCTAGCACAGTTTAAATAAACATAGCATATATTATATATGTGCTCGTTTGTTTGTTTGTTTATATTATATACTGTGGCCCTAGTACGAAAACCGTCGTTATGGCAACCATTATCGTGTTCGTATTATTTTGTATGAAACCCAGAGCTGCGCCTCTTTCGGTCATAAATCTATCTATCTGATCTGATCTAATCTGCTCATAAATGTAACTTCCGTCGTCGTGCGCACAAACAGATGTTTGGGAGAGCCCAAACGCGCGCTAAGATGCTTTGTTTACGTCAAAAATGAGCCTGTAATTTGATACCCCTGAGAGTCGAGAGGTTAAGCGTTAGATTTTTTAAATATTTTCATATCCCTTCACCAACATTAGGTTATCACTTGTGTGACGTTGAAAGTAGGTATAATACCACAAAGAACAAGGTGCAAAATTGGCCCAGAGTTGGTAGCACTTTGAAACCTTATTTAACATAGTGGATAATTACAACTTTATTACATTTTATTATATGGCGACGAAACTGAATTGTGTAAAATAAAAAAGTTACAGTAGTTCAAATGTTGAAAAATTTAAAATGAAGTATTTAGAAAAAATCGACCCGCCTCACAACGACTCCGTAGCTCAGTGGATAGAGCAGTCGCCCGGATAGCGAAAGATCGTGGGTTCAAGTCCCATCGGAGCTGGTTGTGAGACGGTTTTTCTAAATACTTCATTTTAAATTTTTCAACAATAATCATTGCATTGTAAATGCAAAAAAGTAAAAATTGAAATAACAGTTCAAATGTTCTTACAATAAGCTAAAACGGACATAATTATATTTTGACCAATACTTAAGTTCGCATGTCAATCCTATAATCATAAACATAGTATCCTTTATCATTGACACAATAAAACCTATTTATTTGGAATCATCCTGGCTCATTTCCGTACAAAACAAGATCCCATATACATCTAAGATAAGGTCAATATTCAATTTCTTTCTTATTACCAATTTTTTCATTCATTTTTCATAAAGGTGTGACGAATAAGACGAATATCCCTACAGTCAACGTTTATTTAAATTATAAGGTAAAAGGAAAAACAGGAAGAAAACCTAAAAAGAAGAGAAATAACAGATCAATATAAAATCGTCTGTTAGAAAATGTTTACACTGATATCAAAAGGGCTTTGCGATTTAGCTTACCTGCATGTAAATACAGGTTTTCTTAGTATTTACTCTTCGAGTATAATACAGAAAAATGCATACATAGTTCACTCTTATAAAATTATTATGAATTGATATTATTTACGTTAATATTTTTGTTAGAATGACTATGTCGAACCGAATCAAAACATTCTATGAATAGATTATAAAACTAATCTAAAATCACAATTTGATTAAATTTTGAATAAGCCTAAAAAAAGTATATAAAGAGCGCGAAATAATCAAACTCCACGTCGAAGTAATATAAAACAAAATACTCCGAATTATAATTTTAGTTTGCAATTATTACGTTTCTGTTTAGTCAACATGAGTTCACAGCTCCGATAGCTATTTATACAATAAATCAACATCAAATATGAATTCATCTGTTCAAATAAAATATTTGTTTGTCTCAAATTAAACACTGAGGTTTTGACACTACACTTTGTTAGCATGAAAATTATTATAATACTAGCTATCCGCCCGCGGCTTCGCCCGCGTGGACTACACGACGTTATCCCGCGGGATTGTGATATTTTTCCGGGATAAAAAGTAGCCTATGTTCCTCTCCAGGCTTCAAAGTATCTGTGTCCCAAATTTCAGCCAAATCCGTTCAGCCGTTTTAGCGTGATTGAGTAACAAACATCCAAACATCCAAACATCCAAACATCTAAACTTTCACATTTATAATATTATAGTAGGATTCACGTTTCTTTTAACCTTTTTAAAATAAATAAGTGATGCAGTAATTATAAATGAAGGTATTTCAATCTTACTAATATTTGTTGAGTGATTTCTGGATGTATGGATGTTACTCTTTCACGCAAAAACTACTGAACGGATCTGGATGAAATTTGCAACAAATATAGATTATAGGTTGGAATAACACATAGCATACTTTTTATCTCCTCGGGAACGGGAACCACGCGGAGCGTCCGCCCGCGGTTTCATCCGCAGTTTAAAGATAATTATTAGATTTAAAAAAATGCTTCACACATTCTTTGAAACGAAACATCATCATAAATCATTTAATGTCCCCACTGCTGAGGCACTGGCCTTCCTTATGGATGGATAAGGAGAATGGGCCATGACCCACCACGCGGGGCCAGCGATGAATCGTGGGTATTAATTAACGACTGCAACAAATGCAGCTGGGGTCAAAGGCTTAACGTGCCTTCCGAAGCACGGAGGTCGAAATGAAAAGTTTTTGATCACCCATCCCGTGACCGACCATTGCAAAAGTTGCTTAACATCAACGATCGCAGGCCGAGCGCGCTAACTACTGTGCCATATACTCCTCATAATGATACTTGATACGAATGAAAAATAAGTTTTGTGTGCTCACGATTGGTAAAACATTTTGAATGAAAGATATTTCTACTTAATTACTTTCATATTAAAACACCAATTATCCAGCCCAAGACAAATTTAATTAAGAACTTGCGATGGAAACCAAATAAGGGAAGATAAAATAGAAAATATGAAAGATAGGAAGCAAAGAGTAAAAGAAAGTGCTTCGGATAAAAAAAACAAGTGAATTTTATTCTCGCTCAACCTTCCCATATTGATAATTAATGTTGGTTCAGAATTAATTATGTCGAGATTGCGAGCTGTAACGGCTAAACCATATAATATACGGACGTCTGTTGCTTCCGTTACCAAAACACATTATGCAGATAATTGAACCATTTCACTGAACATTAATATGAATGTATTTTCCATATGGATGCTTACAGTAGTTTTGAGATTCGTTGTGAGCAGATTCAGTTTTAATTTGTTTGTATTTCCACGTAGCCATGTTATTCAAGCTATTTTATTTTCAAGAGTTTTTAATTTCGCTAGCTCGTATTAAAACTCATTTACAAGGCTACAAGATAATAACGAACATACGTACCTACATTATATTTAACTTTAGTTGGCAAAAAAGATAAATTATGGCATTACATTTAAGTACATTGATATAGTATGGGGTGGCGCCTATTTTAGGCGTCTATACTCTGCAAAAGCTAGCGCCGACACTGGACTGGCACGATAAAACGCGTTTACACGGAGCTAGCGCTGGCATGACAGAGCCATTGTCGCCAGCTTCTGTATCAATGTAAATCTAGATTATAAATAATAATCTTGAAAATTGCTAACTAAAATAGGTCATGCTGTCAATATAAGGAGTAGTCCGAATAGTGTCCTGGGGGTGGCAAAAGACAGGCCTGACTGTCCCATTCAGAGGCATTGGACGCGAATGCATGTGGGTGGGACTTTCAAGTTTCTTAACTAATGGTCTCACGACAAAGTTTTATAATAATTGTTCTCTACTAATATATGATAAGTAATTTTACTAACAAGCTTGTATGGATTTTATATCTGCAATAAACATTTAATAATAATAATAATAAATATTATCATGTAAGAAAATGAAGCAATGGAAATAATTTCGAATAATGAAAAATTCTGTTCCAGTGCAGCGCATTGTTTTATTTCTGAAGTACTTAGTTCATTTATACGAGTTATATTATGTTGCCAAAAATAAAAAGAAAAGTTAGCTGCTGGTGTAACTTGTGTCAAAATCGGTTCAGTAGTTCTAGGCTCTACTTCCTACAAACAAACTCACTTAGGTACGCCTTTATTATATAGTCAAGATATATATGTCGCAGGCGGATGGTTGAATCCGGCGTATGGTTAAGTATGGCAGCATGTAACCCTCGGAAGTCCTGTAGAACACGTGATAGGTTAGAAATTTAAGGCGCTCGCGAAGCGCAGCGAAGCTCGTGGTTATTTTTTTTGTGACTCCGTCAACTTATGGGAAGATAAAATAGTTTACGGAAAAAATTATCGGCCTAGGCGTTTAATTCAATGGCGGATTCAACCGGTTGGCTGCGACATCTAAACCATAACCCATCAAAACCAACCAAAACGTCAAGTCAGTTCTACTGAAATTTTTTAAAATATTACTTTACTTTACTCTGGCTTATTACTTGGCTTTACTCTTGATCTCTCTAGCCCAAGCCCAAGCTCTTCTAGATCACCCAAAAGAAGCTTATTTACCGGCTCCTTGATGAGGTTTGGGTTGTAAGAAAGTACTCGGAAAAACAGAAGCTGGCAGTGTATTTCACTCATTGGCTGTTCGCATGATGAAACAGTTTATCGAACCGTCGAAATAATTAAATTGTTTCATTATTGCAGATAACTTCACAGCTCACTATTTAGATGAATTAGTTATTGGTATTATTTCATAACAGTAACGTTGAAAGCATATTTTACCAATTATATTTATTGTTAGTTTTTTGCGTTCACAATGCAGTTTTTTTATTATTGAAAATATTGAAATGAAGTAGGTATTAGAAAACGAAGTCAGTGGTTAGAGCATTCGCCCGGACAGCAAAAGGTCGTGGGTTCGAGTTCCATCGGAGCTAATTGTGAGACGGGTCGACTTTTTCTAATACTACATTTTCAATCATATTTTACCTATTACGTTAATATTGTTGTAACAAATTAATAACTAAATTACATAACTACTTAGGTCTACGGGCTTACAAAACTTCTTAATTAGGTACTTCAAGTGCCGCAGAAAAGAATAAGATAAGTGTTTACAGGGTGCCTACCATCAACTCTTATTGCGGTTTTGTTTAGGACCTAAACTGATCTGCTTCGCTTATTCGTACCACGACAGCTTAATATCAATGACAGCGATTCAGTCATCATTCAATGACATTTTACAGCCACTGAGCTGTCATCAACTCTTACTTGACTTACAACTCGGCCAAGCTAACATGACACTTGCAGGTTATACCCGTCCCTTTCACTCTCCGGGCATGACACAATCGAGTGAAAGAGACGGGTAGAAGAAATAAGAACACAAATCGTTCGGTCATTCACATTTAGCAATTCATTTGCGATCCAGTTTTTAGAAGGTCATAGTACGAAAGAAAGCAATTTATTTTAGGAACCTATTCTGCATCGCGCTATTTTTGAATCGCTGTCTTAAAGTTGATGGTAGGCACCGGTGGGTAAAGTGTTATTGAGAAAATGTGCTTACATTAGCTCACGTAAGTACTAAGTCTTCGATTTAATTATGTTTATCAATCGTTATCAATATATGCCATTAGGTCTTATCAAAGTGATCTGTGGAATTAAGACTTTAGTTTTAAAAACTTACATAATATGTAAGTTAAAGTTGATGACATTCACGCATAGATTTATGATAAGTCATTGCTGTCGTATAGCGAAGGCGAAGACATAACATAATTTATTAGATAAATAAATAAATAAAAAAAAAATCTTATTACGCACCAATTATCTAGCTCATATGTAGTTATCATTAAGAAACTGTGTTTTGGAAACTAGATAATGGATAAATACTATACTTTCTTTATGAATATATGCATTCAGCTACGCTACCACAGAATAAATAATTACCGAAAGTCGAAGATAACGTGCTTAATTAACAATAGAAGATCCTCATCATCAGCCGTATTAATGACCCCACTGCTGGGGCACATTGTGGCTGGGGCACTGGCCTTCCTCAAGGTGCGGGCACATTTGTCTGTTTGGACGTATAAGATAAATGTGCTTCTAGTGCATACATTTACTATGAAAACCGATGTCTTACTGACGGACGTAACATCACGTACGTGGCATAACATAAGCTCAGTTGGTTTTGAGCTTTTATGAATGCATATGGAAAAATAAAACCGCCTTCAAAAAAACCACATCAAAAAAGTAAGAAATAATTCCTCACCAAATAAATAACGTAAGTACTTTGAAGTCGGGCGTGAAACATGTAAAATTTTTTGTTGTTTTTGTTAAAACCCGCCCGACTTCAAAGTACTTACGTTATTTATTTGGTGAGGAATTATTTCTTACTTTTTTGATGTGGTTTTTTTGAAGGCGGTTTTATTTTTTTATAAAAATAATTTTTATTTCACTCTTTTTAGTGCATCGTGCAGGCAATTTACCTGTTTTCTGGTAAATAGGTATGTGATCAAACTGAAAACCTCCTTTTTCGAAGTCGGTTAAAATACCTTGAGGTACCTCTTTTTTTAACAAAACAAGAATCATCTAAATCGGTTTATAAACAAAGGAGTTATGCCTAAAGATACGTATTAAATTCACATAAAGTGGTAATGAAAACGACAGTATTTTCAAGATTTCCTGAAAACTACTGAACCGATTTCAAAATTTCAAAAAATGGGACCAACTTGGAAACCAACCTGATGTAATAACGTTTGAACCATTTCAATCGGTTCAGCCGTCTTCGAGTAATCGGTGGACATACACAAAAAAAAAACATACATACAGAGTACAGACGAATAGAGAACCTCCTCCTTTTTGATTTAGAAGTCGGTTAAAAATACCACGCGGGCCAAATGCCATTAATTTCTGCTCTTAGACCGGGCGGACACGACAGTTGGAAATTGTTGTATCGCTTTCAGTATGCAAATTGTTGTATCCCTAACGTTTCTAGTATAAGTGACAAATATGCGTTTGCATACTTTACACACGCGTACTTTGTTTGTTACATTTTAAAATTAAATTTCAAGTGTAATGCACAGGGATCAAAATTCTAATTTTGATAGTGCTTACATATGTCGTCGTCTAAAACGTTTTCACAAATTTGCATACTGTACAAAATTGTACACCTCTAACTGTCGTGTCCGCCCGGTCTACCTTTCTAATGATATTTACACTCATTTCCAGAAAAAAACGATCACTTGCTTAAATTTCATACAAACATGATACGCACGTCTCAGATGATCTAATCGTTATATCAAAATGCAAAAGACTCGTCTTTCGAATAAAAGCCTGAAATAAATCTATATATATAAAAATGAATCCCTATTTCCCTTGGTCACGGCATCACGCGTGAACGGCTGGACCGATTTGGCTAATTTTGGTCTTGAAATGTTCGTGGAAGTCCAAGGAAGGTTTTAGCGGTGAGAAAATAGGGGAAGGAGGGGTAAGTTGGGGTAGAGTAGAAGTAGGGTAGGGGTAGAGTAGGGGTAGGGTAGAATAGGGGTAGGGTAGAGTAGGGGTAGGGTAGGGGTAGGGTAGGGTAGGGGTAGGGGTAGGGGTAGGGTAGGGTAGGGGTAGGGTAGGGTAGGGGTAGGGTAGGGGTAGGTAGGGTAAGGGTAGGGTAGGGGTAGGGTTAGGTAGGGGTAGGGTAGGGGTAGGTAGGGTAAGGGTAGGGTAGGAGTAGGGTAGGGGTAGGGTAAGGGTAGGGTAGGGTAGGGGTGGGGTAGGGTAGGGTGGAGTAGGGGGTAGGGCCACGGGAACGAAGTCGCGCTGGGTCAGCTAGTAAATAATAAATAAATTACTTCTTACATTCACACCAATTATCTAAGCCCATTTTAATTTCATTAAGAAACTGTATCATGGTAAACTTGATAACGGATAAATATATACTTAAATACTTTTTGTTTGTAAATACATACTTAAAATACATAGTAAACACCCAGACCAAGACAAATAGACATGTTCATGCACACAAATATTTGTCTTGTTCGGGAATCGAACCCGAGACCACTGGCGCAGAAGGTGGGTAGCCTACCCCTGCGCCAAATCGGTCGTCTAATAAATAAATAAGAACAAACACTCGCCATTTCCCCACAGGTGAAAAAGATTGGAAGTATGTTCATGTCCCATACATTGTTCTATGAAACTGAACAAATGTTTTACATTTTTGGAAGTTTGGAAATGGAAGACCTTTCTAAAGTTCGGAAAAACAAACATTTATCCAACACATTTGTCACGGAAATTATTGTAGCATTATACTTACTGACAGTTTTATTTAAATGCACATGAAGTGAGCAATTTGTATGAAAATAAAGTGCCCGTTTTTCAGCAAAGGGTTTTAAATAAACCATAGTTAAAGCACGGATATTGAAGATAATATTTACAATAATATCGCAGTAAGACATTGGATAAATATCATATTCGTTGCAGATAAATAAATATTACATTTCAGTATTAAATAAAGTAAGAACCTAATAACAATAGCACAGAATATATAATAGTCAATAGTGCAAATAACACATCACTAACGAAACTAGCAAACTAAAGGGTTCCTTTGCCAAACCATTTAATTAGAAACTTGGCACCGCTCTTTGAAGGAGCTTCTTTGAAATACTTGCAGTTAAGTATAGGTACTTACCCTGCACACACAGTGATTTTAACCGCGTTTTTGTAATAAACATAGAGGTACGTGTAGATACACGCACTCGTGTTTAAAAAATCGCACGAAATACAAGAAATAAAAATCGTGCGATGCGAATCTTTAGCCTGTTTTTGGGGAAAGACGTAGCCTTTTTTATTAAACCACTGAGGAACTGACTATCATAAGTAGCTGAAAGAAGTGGAACACTGCAATGCTGTTAAACTTTGTTGCTATGGCGACAGACTTGATAAAATGGTGGTAGCTAACCAGGCGGACTTAGAACAATGTCTACAACCAAACAAATATAACTTATGATGGTAGCAGATCCAAAATTAGCACGACATCTTTAAATCAATGATTTGCAATATTTCTTTGCATAATAACTCTTTTGTAGGCTGATGATAAATGTAGATACTTCACTAAACAATGGGATGGCTTCGTCACCGATAATGGGTATTGCTATCAATGTCCGAGTTAAAAAGCCTTTTTAGGGTTCCGAACCAAAATGGTAAAAAGGAACCCATATGGTGAGACTTTGTTTGTCTGACACAAATGGACATCTTGAGGACTACTAATGCTATCAACCAACTATCAACTTGAAATTTGCAATAGTTTTAGATGACGTTTGCCCAACAATTTTGCAAATAAGAGAGAAATAAAAATATTTACCTTTTTTTGCAACAGAGACTGAAAGGGGGTTTTAGAAATTCGAAGTGGGGCTACATATGGGATATGGAATATCATATGAAAGAGCGCTGCTTGCACATTCTCAGAATTTTTTATTTTTTTCTTAGGCTGCATAGTTTTCGACTTTTGATGAAAATTACTAATACTTTTAATAATGACATTTGTAGCAGGCAGTGTATAAAACTTCTTTGCGATATTTATTTTTATCTGTCTATCTTTATTAAATGTTGGTGATATACGAAGTGCACCGGGTCCACTATCCATATCCATACTAATATTATAAATGTGAAAGTGTGTTTGTTTATTTGTTTGTTTGTTTGTTTGTTTGTTTGTTTGTCCGTCTTTCACGTCAAAACGGTTTACACAACTGTCATTTCCAACATAGCCGCTTCCAAAGAGTAGGTATGTCAAAGAGTATGTAATCAGTGACGTTTTTGTCTCTTTGGATTACCTATTTTTAATAAGTGACATTTATGGCAGGCAGATTTTGGTGATACGAAGTTCATGTCCAATAAAATTTATATGGCAAAACAACGTTTGCCGGGTCCGCTAGTAATTTATATGTCAAAACAACGTTTGCCGGGTCAGTCAGCTAGTTCAGAATATTTTTGCTATATTGGTCTCGATACAGATTTGAACTTTTAACTACCTCTCACTGTAACAGTCGGAATAGGGTAACTATACGATTGGGATGATTGGGACATGACGTTTATTTCCAGTTTTGTTGTTTATCAGGATTTATTAATTGAGATATAAAACATAATGATTTCTGATTCATTTTATGCATTCACAATTCAATTATTTAATTACTAAATCTTCTTCTTCTTTTCGTGTCGTGGTTCCTCACACAGATGATGCCCAATAGGCAGCGGTGGTAACGGCCCCGGCCGTTGCATCTCGCAGGTCCTTCTCAGAACAGGTGTATGGGCACGCGGGGCATGCCAGCAGGTGCTCCATTGTTTGCGGGGTCGCCCCGCAGCGGGTGCATTGGGTTGATGGGTCACGGAGTAGTCCCCATTTTGCCATGTTATGTTTGCAACGGCCAACTCCAGACCTGAGCCTGTTTAGTGCCTTCCATATGGGCCATGGTTCCCTGTGACCGGGAGGTAGTTCCTCGGATGGTTGCACATATGTCTCAGGCGGTGGGCATCGATTATTCCACAGTGCGCATCGCTCCTTGGACGGGTCGCTCAGCAGGGGATCGGTGTGTCGCATGAAACTTTTTCGGCTCTTTAGGCGAACAAGTGGTGGGTCGTGGGCGCACAAAGGGTGGCGTGGGTCGTTCTCCTGCTTTTGCTTCTCGGCGGCGCATGCTACTTCTCTTCGGACTTCTGGGGGCGCGATACCCGCGAGTGGATAAAGTTTGTTGAGTGGTGTCGGCTTGAGGCACCCTGTGATGATGCGACAGGAGTCACATAGAGCGACACTCACCAAACTAGAGTGTGCGGATCGGTGCCAGACCGGGCACGCGTATTCGCCCGCAGAAAAACACAACGCCAGTGCAGTTGAGCGCAGGGTGTGTGCTGAGGCTCCCCAGCTTGTTGATGTTAGTTTGCGTAGCAGATTGTTCCGGGAGCTGACCTTCATTTGGGTGTTACAGCAGTGTTTCCTAAAGGTGAGAGCCCTGTCCAGCGTTATTCCCAGGTATCGAGGGTAAGGGCAGTGTTCGATTGCCGTTCCATCCCACATCACATTTAGAGTCCTCCGCACCTGTCGGTTCCGTAGGTGGAACACGCATGACTGTGTCTTGCCCGGGTTCGGCCGTAGGCAGTTGCGCTTGTAGTACTGGCTGAAGTTATCCAATGCCACCGACAGTATCTCCTCCGCCTCTTCAAAAGATTGACACTGTGCAGACAGAGCAAGGTCGTCTGCATAAATGAATTGCTGCGTCCCCGGTGGGTTGGGTTGATCATTGGTGTAGATATTGAAGAGGGTAGGGGCCAGTACGCTGCCTTGCGGTAACCCATTCTTTAGGCATCGCCAGCGACTCTTTTGCGTGTGGAGATGCACTTGGAATCGGCGGTTGCGGAGTAGCTCGCTGAGGATCCGGACGAAGCCCATATCCTTGGTGACGTTGGCAACTTTGGTAAGCAGGGTCTTGATGTTAACCGTGTCATAAGCCGTAGACAGGTCCACAAACACTACGCCGGTGACCATGCCAAGCTCGTAACCATCCTCGATGTGTTGCGTTAGCTTGAGTGTTTGACTTGTGCATGATTTTCCTGGTCGAAAACCGGCCTGCTCCGGGATAAGTTGGGGATCCACTAAAGGTGTTAGGCGGTTAAGTAGTAGGCGCTCGAACAGTTTGTAGGTGTGGCACAGCAAGGAGATAGGTCTGTAGCTCCTTGGGTCAGACGGGCATTTTCCCGGTTTCAACAGTGCCACTACCTTTGATTTTCGCCATACCCTTGGTATATTGAGCGTCTTCAGGCAGTCATTGAAAAGGGCGAGGAGCCACGCTTGTGCCTTCGGTCCGAGATGTTTCAGCTGTTCCACTGTGAGATCGTCTACGCCAGATGCCTTACCATTTTTCAGACGCTGTATCCCGGCGAGAAGTTCATTTAGTGCGAACGGTTTGCTCAATTTGCTGTTGCTTTCTTGAACTTCTGGTGTTGGTGAGGCTCGAGGTACTCGGTGGGGTGGCTTGCCATTTAGAAGCAGTTGGGCAGCAACTTGGTTAGCCGTGACCTGACCTGGGTCCACGGCGGTTGGTGCCTCACCTGTGAGCTTGCGAAGAGTGGCCCAAGCTTTTTTGCTGTTGTGTGTCATATCAATGCTAGCAACGGTGTCCTCCCATTTTTTTCTGTGGGTTTTGGTCAACTCATCTATCAGGTCAGCGCTCGTCTGCACGGTTTCTGCAGAGAAGGGGTCGTCTGAGAACTGCCTCTCGTACCTGTCTAAGATTTATTAGAATTACTAAATTAACTTGACTTAACTTTGTACGTACAGGAAAAAGGTTTTTTAAGTAAAATAAGTAAGTACTTATGTTGTTGTGTTTGTAATTGTCAGGAAAAAATTTATACGAAAGAAAAAACATAGAAAGTTGCGCAGGAAATAAAATAAAATAGTAAACTAAGTACTGTACTTAGTTTACTTTTTATTTATTATTATACCACTTCGAATTCAGTTCATAGTTAAGACAGGACAACGAGTGTAACCGCCGGTTTCTGAAACGCCAATCAAAAATTAAAATTAGCTAACAGACTGTCACAATTAATTCCCAATTAAAAGAACCTTGGGTTTCTGAAACGAAAATTATCTCACAATTAGGCTTAGATTTGTATGGGCACTGACAGACTGTTAACAGACTGTTGACAGTCTGTCACATTTTTCTTTCAGAAACCCAAACTACAATTAATTGGAGATTAATTGGGAATTAGGTAATTTAATTTTAATTGGCGTTTCGGAAACCGGCGGTAAGTATAGTAATCTATCCGTGCAATAAAAATCACCAATTTTTATGTCAAATTTATAACAAACAAGTGAAAGTTAAGCAAAAAAGAACGTGGAATTCACTTGCAAATTTATGATCGAATTTTAAAGCATCGACCTACTGGGTTTTTTTTGTAGTGTGCCTTTTGTCCCGGTTTTTAAACGTCTATTTGGTGACCCCAATACCGAACAAGTCGAAACTGTTAGAACATTTTAATTGAAGGATGTTGTCCGACCGTCCGACTGCGCTGTGACATGAAAGTTAGCCCTTTCAAAATCCATTAGTAACTTGCAGAATTTCCAGATGTAGTTTACAATATTGTACTACTGTTTTGAACACGTGCAATTAAGAGGTAGGTACTTTGTAACCATTGTGGAGTTAATATTGCTGTCGCAGGGATTTTGTCAAAGTCGTGATATTATAATTTCACGTGATATTATAATTCCACTAGTTAAATTATAAATAGACAGTATTTTTGTATGAATAAAAAAATGAATAAAATAAAAAAAATACCACGCGGGTAAAACCGCGAGGATCCGCTAGTAATATTATAAATATAGCCTATGTCGCTCGGGAAGAATGTATCTTTCTAATGGTGAAAGAATTTTCTAAATCGGTCCAGTAGTTTCGGAGCCTATTCGATGCAAACAAACAAACAATCAAATCTTTCGTCTTTATAATATTAGTATAGATTATTTATTATGGATTCGGCCGTTTTAAGTTCCGTTCAAGCGACACGTTTAAACCTCTTCTAACTTTCAAATCCGTCGAATCCTGTCATCATCAAAGGGAGGTATCGAAGATGTAACACTTTCAGTCCCTTCTCATCTTCCCAAAGGTCCTTACGTGTCTTTAGACTAAACAGCTCTACGTAAAGTTGCACGTTCGATGTCAAAGGGACTTTATTCCACAGACATTGATGCTATTTTACTTTGAGCTCAGAGGCTCAAAGGAAAATAGCATCAACGTCAGAACGCGTGAGGTTATTTCTAAGGTTTGGATCTACTGAAGTGCTTATGCACGCCGCGATTTTTTTGAAGCACCACCGTTGACGCGAGTAAAATAGTCCGTAAGTATGCATAATCTCAAAGCTTGAATATTGCTAAGTGTAGGAACCACAGAACACAGAAACCAATGATGTTTTGTAGGAACTGAATAATTAAAAACAAAATTTAACAAAAAACATTTATTCTGTCTTACACACACACACACACACACACACACACACATACACATACACACACACAGACACACCATTTTTCTCTTTCGCTTTGTAATTTTGTTATATTTTTAATTTTTTCTGCAAATTATTTGTTATGTGTTTAAGTTAAGTTTTAGTTAATATAGTTCGAGGTGGGCGCTAATAACTGCAACTCAGTCTATAACTAACGTAGTTATTAACATTGATTATGTTGCTGTATAGCTATAATTTTAGACACTAATAAATATTTTTGAATTATTTTTTTGAATTTTTTCGGGTTATTGAACTTATTTTTGACCCTGCCTAAAATTAGCCATAGTCTTACAAAGTATGAAATAAATTTTAACTAATAAAATATCTAGAATCCAAATTACTTAGTCCGAAAGGATTACTTTTTTAGTTTAATTTTATTCCTGAATAATTAACATATTAATGTTTATCCTTTTCATCTATTTGGCGTTTAAATTCAAAAATACCCTTAAATTTCTACTACATTTTGTAATAACAGTAGTATGAAAAACGTATTTCGTGTAAAAATACTTTGGTTTATCTTTAAAATAAAAAAATACCCTCTGTTTTAATTCACCGAAAGTTCAGTATTTATAGAGCTTAGGTAATGTAGCGTAGCGAAAACCTGTCAAGCACGAACCCAACTTATGCTATAAAGATTGAATGAGATATAACTCACTTTATAAAAAGACTTACACAACGGGGTATCTTTTAGACAACCAAATCACACACCATGTTAAGTGATGATAAGACTGATGGTGTAATTGTGCTACTCACGGAATCCTCAACCACTGACAAACCATACAGCTAATCTTAACTGCCGAAACCACGCCGAAAAACAAAATTTTTTTTTTTTTTATGTGCGGTAGATTTGGATAAGAGATGGCTGGCCAGGTGGACGAATTCCTACCACCAACCAAACTATAAATAAATAAATAGTATATTTATATTCATATTTTTTACACATGTGTAGTACAGGGTGCCTACCATCAACTCTTATTGCGGGTTTGTTTAGGACCTTAACTGATCTGCTTCGCTTATTCGTACCACGACAGCTTAATATCAATGACAGCGATTCAGTGATCATTCAATGACATTTCACAGACGCTAAGCTGTCAGGAACTCTTATTTGACTTATAACCCGGTCGATTTAACATGACACCTGCAGGTTATACCAGTCCCTCTCACTCTCCGGGCATGACAGAATCGAGTGAAAGAGACGGGTAGAAAAAATAAGAAGACAAATCGTTCGGTCATTCACATTTAGCAATTCATTTGCGATCCAGTTTTTAGAAGGTCATAGTACAAAATAAAGCAATTCTTTTTTAGGAACCTATTCTGCATCGCGCTATTTTTGAATCGCTGTCTTAAAGTTGATGGTAGGCACCCAGGTTACAATTATTTGTACCTACTTAAATCTAAAGTTGCATGTAACACCCTGTAAGGGCTTAGCAATTTTAAACACAATTAAAAACATTGACAATTTCAGGAATAGTTTTTTGAGATAAATTAAACAAAAATGGAAAATTAAGTATTTAGAAAAAATCGACCCGTCTCACAACCAGCTCCGATGGGACGTTGTAAAGACGGGTCGATTTTTTCTAAATAGGTACTTCATTTCCATTTTTCCATAATAAAAAATGCATTGTAAATGCAAAAAACTAAAAATTAAAATTAATTAAACAGTTAAATTAGCATATTTGATTAGCTACCTTCACATACTTTGTTCCAATTCCAATACCGAACATTAGTAGCTTGATCACTTAGTGTTATGGAAATTGGAAACAACGACAGATACCTACCACATACACCCAGACCCGAGGAAATATTGAAAAGTTAGTTTTCAATACTTACCCGACCGGGAATCGAACCCGGGACCGCCAAAGATAGCGGTACCTTGAAAACCAGTGCGTACAAACATCAAACGGCCACAGAGATCATCTATCGAATGGAAACCGAATACAATATGTGTTTGTTGAACCCGGGACCTCTATAAAAATGCTGCTAGCAAGATGTTGAATAATATACCACCACCCATATGAAACATTTCCGTTTTCATCATTCTGTAGACCAGAATATTTTTTATGCCTACAGCTTAATAAAGCTACATAATTTTGTTTTCATCCCATCGATTCGAAAAGCGATGATTTTTTATCTAATAACAGGGTCCAAAACGATTCATTTTTTACCTGTTATGACAAGAGGGAATAAATGAGATTTGAATTTTGAACAGCTTCATAACAGGGTCCAAAACAATGAGATTTGAATTTAGAACATAATTAAAGAAGCATTGGTTGGAGTGTAGCAAAGGGTGTGCAGTACTTTAAAAAAAAGCAACTGATTTTGTATGGGGCCGGGACTTTTTTCGGGACCGAGAAATTTTCAAAAACGGAATTTTATAAAATTGAGAACATCTCGTAAACGGTGAGTCGTAGCTAAAATCTAACAAAACTTTCAACCCCCCTACGGCATCCCCGGAGATACTTATAAGAAATCTGATGGACATATATTTTTTTATTTAATTTTTTTTTATTTCAAAACTCAAATTTTTTTCTTGCCCGACTAGCGCTATGATGTATCCGAACGACAAAGAAAGGTAGGTAGTTTGAGTTGTCTTTACTGCTTTTCTTATAGAGGGGGATGAAAAGCAGAGTGTATTACTCGGCCGCAAAATTATTTTCACCTCGGGTGGCGTATATTGAATCCCTCGCTGCGTTCAGGATTCTACTTTAGAATCCCTCGCTGCGCTCGAGATTCTACTCTAGAATCCTTCACTGCGCTCTGGATTCAAAATAGCGCCCTCGCCGTAAATATATTATTTTGCTCCCTTGTAATACAATCTACTATTTCATCCCATCGATTCGAAAAGCGATGATTGTTTATCTAATAACAGGGTCCAAAACGATTCATTTTTTACCTGTTATGACAAGAGGGTATAAATGAGATTTGAAGTTTGAACAGCTTCATAACAGGGTCCAAAACGATGAGATTTGAATTTAGAACATAATTAAAGAAGCATTGGTTGGAGTGTAGCAAAGGGTGTGCAGTGCTTTAAAAAAAACTGATTTTGTATGGGGCCGGGACTTTTTTCGGGAACGAGAAATTTTCAAAAACAGAATTTTATAAAATTGAGAATATCTCGTAAACGGTGAGTCGTAGCTAAAATCTAACAAAATTTTCAACCCCCCTACCACCCCACTACCACCACTTATAAGGAATCTGATGGACATATTTTTTTTTTTTTCCAAACTCATTTTTTTTTCTTGCCCGACTAGCGCTATGATGTATCCGAACGACAAAGAAAGGTAGGTAGTTTGAGTTGTCTTCACTGCTTTTCTTATAGAGGGGGATGAAAAGCAGAGTGTATTACTCGGCCGCAAAATTATTTTCACCTCGGGCGGCGTATATTGAATCCCTCGCTGCGTTCAGGATTCTACTTTAGAATCCCTCGCTGCGCTCGAGATTCTACTCTAGAATCCTTCACTGCGCTCTGGATTCAAAATAGCGCCCTCGCCGTAAATATATTATTTTGCTTCCTTGTAATACAATCTACTATTTGGTTCCTTGTTTTTCTTATTATTTATGGGATTGTGTTTTAGTTATTGTATTGTGATGTATCTGTGTATTTACCTTACCTATATGTTTTTCTGCATTGGAAGTAGTTAGGTAAGTGTTTTTCTGCCTATGTGTTTTTCTGCTTTGTAAATGAATATTCTTATTAGTTTATCTCCAAAGAACGGGATTTAAAATTACGCGATTAAAAATAAAACGATTTTAAATTTGAGTGCTATCTCCACATTTTGGGTCCCACCTGAAAATAAGCGTCACACTTGCTGGCTGAGGTTGGGTCCATTTCGGCTAAAATGTTTGTTTTTTGTTTGATGTATTTCGTTGTTATGTATTTTTTTTAGTCGAATAAATTATATTTCTTTCTTTCTTTGTAGGTATGTAGCATAAGAACACAGAGGCTGGTAAAAATTTCACTGGGCAACCGAACCAACCGAACCCTAAAACTTTTAAGCCCGACTTTTCGCTCACTGTAGAGCCGCCATCTTTACAGCTTTTTAAAGAGATAAAACCAAGTAGATTAAATTAACCTATCGAAGTCTTTTAGGATAAATAAGTAAACGAGTAGTTCCGCCTTTGAAATTAGTTCTTCACGAGTTTCCATCTAAAAGTTATAGAACAGTTTCTTCAGGAAAGTAATTTATTAGTTCAGCAGTAGTACTCTTTGGACCTGTAAAAATTGTTGGTATATTTAACTTTGATTAAGTACACACGGCGGCACATCAGACTATACTGTTGACCTTGTGGCCGCCTTTATGCCCTACGTTAAAAAAGTTGTTATCTCAGTTCAACTTGATGTGCTGTCGGTCGAGTGTACATCTAAAGTTTCTTCTCTTTTTTTTTTGAAAGCCCGGTATATACGACAACGATTTATCGTAGCGATGTGACTGTGCTGGGGCCCGATTCTCGCGCAATAGACATTATGTGGAATTAGAGATATTTCACGCCACTTAACTTGGCACACAACACCGGCCAAGGTATATGGCGCGTACTGTCAGAATAAAATGGTGGATGTCAATCAATGTCAAATGAAACAGAATTTTTGTATCATATTATAGAAATGTCTATGCCCAGCGCTCGACTTGCAACGAGTGGTCAATCTCAGTCGACGTGAATGTCGCGCGTAAAGCTGTATTTTGAAAAAATATAGACATTTTTGTGACATTTTCAGTTTCAGATAATTCTGCGCGCGCCTGGGTCGTTTTGGCGCTAGTTACAGTAAATTTTTTTGTTCAAAGCTTGTAGAAAAGATTAGTATTCGAATTTGACGATGTCGAATTCGAGATATCTCTATAGATGAGAATTGCCCCCCAGTCAGTTTGTGCAGTTTATCGAACGTCCATAGTGCGTCCACACGTTACGATATCTACGTCGATCGTCAGTTCTCCGCAGAAACTAGTACGAGAAACATGTCATCCGCGATGGAAGACGACGACGCACTGACAGTAGCCTTGCTAGAAGAATACCACGTGGTGTGAGGTGTAAGGACTGGCTTCTTAAAAGGAAGTCATACTCTCACATAAAATGTCTGTCGCGTGCTTCAGCTACCTTTGTAGCCGCTTCTAGCTTCAAGTGGCAGCGTTTGTCGCCGTCACGTGTGGCTCGTGAGCGGCGACGCTTAGGACTGTGTACTGTTGCGTCGCCTAATCTTGTCTATCAGCTATTGGAGCCAATTAAAAGATGTAGCTTCGTTGTTATCCTTTATTATAGCACTTTTTGTATAATTATATTACACTTGCCAGTATGACTAGCTTATTAAAATTCTTGGAACGATCCATCGCCTATCGAGGCCTAGCACTGACTGCGTCAAATCAAATCTTTTCTTTATAAATAAATGACTCCGTAGCTCAGTGGTTAGAGCAGTCGCCCGTATAGCGAAAGGTCGTGGGTTCGAGTCCCATCGGAGCTGGTTGTGAGACGGGTCGATTTTTTCTAAATACTTTATTTTCCATTTTTCCCAAAGATTTATTTGAAAACTAGCTGTTGCCCGCGACTTCGTACGCGCGGTGTAGTGACTTTTGTGTTAGTTTAGTTTATGTGTGTTTGTTGCTCAGATTTCATAACGCTCTTCTTGAAGTCCTATTCTCTACTAAATGGGTCTAAAGAATATCGAATATACAGGCTAGGGTATGAACATGGTATGTTGTTATCATATGCTGCATGAACATAGTTGAGCCCTCATTCAAAGATCTGTCCGTCTGTCAAGAAACTTTTTCTCAAGTATGGGTGGGAGGTATCAAGCTAAAATGTATGTCAAATTAAATAGCTAGCTCCGATGGGACGAGTTGTGAGACGGGTCGATTTTTTCTAAGTGCTTCATTTTCCATTTTTCTGTAATAAAAATTGCATTGTGAATGCAAAAAACTAAAAATTATAATAAGTTGTAAATTATTGTTTAATTTTAAGATGTTATTTTAATAATTTGTGTTACACTCATATTGCAATATAAAATTGTGTCAATAAGTATTATAGTTACTTATGTATTTTGCCGTGCCCTTACAGGGCTCTTGTTTGTGACCTTAAAATGTATGTACACCTTTTTATACAACAAGATGCAAATAAACGAATATGAATATGAATATGAATATGAATACTGAAGTCTGCAATCTGCAATCCCTTAGAGGCGACAAAAAAACAAACTTCTCTTCTCTTCTTCATAACTCAAAAGGGCCACTTGGATCTCGATTTTCTTTTAAATCCCATTTAGCTACTTGTTGTTACCGATCCCGATTTAAATTTAAACCGCTATCTAGGTCGGTTTAGGCTGTCAAATCTCGATTTACAGTAAGTTGTGATAACTTATCTATATTTTCATATGGTTTTTATACGCAAAAATGCATGTATCACACATAACAGTGTATAATTGAACAGCCGTTCTTCGTTCTTCGACGTTGCTTGCTAGCGGGCAATAGATCTATTCTACGCGAGGTTCATAAGACTGAACCACACCAAACGATCCATCTTGCATTGGCCAACCACGATCTAAGATTGGGGATCATGGATCGTGAATCTAATTTGTTCTCTTGGTGCTCTTGGATCGCACGAGGCACGTCCACTCCGACCACTACTATGGAGCTCCAGTGGTGAAGCGCACTCTTGCCGCGTATTTTTACTATAAAATGTAAAAGAGATCGTGTGTATCCATACTAATATTATAAATGTGAAAGTGGGTTTGTTTGTTTGTCCGTCTTTCACGTCAAAATTGGTGCAACGGATCGACGTAACTTTTGGAATGGGAATAGTTTGGCAGCTGAAAAGCGACATACTTAGGCAGCCATTAGACAGTCAATCTGGATCAATGATCAATGATCGCGATGCAGATTGACTGTGTACGAAGGTGATTGACGGCTCGCGATCTTGATCGCAAAATATCTACAAAGTTAATCTCTATCGCGATCAAGATCACCATCAGTGATCGCGATCTGGATGTAATGGCTGCCTTTCATCATCATTCATCATTTCAGCCGTACGACGCCCACTGCTGGGCATAGGCCTCCCCCAAGGATCTCCACAACGATCGGTCCTGCGCTGCCCGCATCCAGCGGCTTCCCGCGACCTTGACCAGATCGTCGGTCCACCTTGTAGGGGGCCTGCCCACGGAACGTCGTCCGGTTCGCGGTCGCCATTCGAGAACCTTTCCGCCCCAACGGCCATCGGTTCTCCGCGCTATGTGTCCCGACCACTGCCACTTCAACTGAGCAATCCTTTGAGCGATGTCGGTCGTTTTAGTCCTCCTGCGGATCTCATCATTTCTGATTCGATCGAGCAGAGAAATACCAAGCATCGCTCTCTCTATTGCTCGCTGGGTAACCTTGAGCCTTCTTATGAGACCCATAGTAAAAGACCACGTCTCGCTTCCATAAGTCATAACTGGCAACACACACTGGTCAAAGACCTTAGTCTTGAGACATTGAGGCATTTTGGACGCAAATATATGCCGGAGCTTATGGCTGCCTTTGGCTACTTTTTATCCCTGAAAAATATCACATTCCCGTGGGATAACGTCGTCGTTTAGTCCGAGCGGGCGAAGTCGCGGGCGGAAGGCTAGTATTTTGATATGGAGACATTTCTTCTTTAAGTAACAGGTATAAAATGTAATGATATTCCATTTAATTATTTAATTTTAATCAATCATCACGTATGTAAGCTTTCCTAGTAAATAAATGAATAAATAAGTTAGATAGAAAACTATTTTTAATATTCCTTTATTTTATTGGATGGTACCTACGGCTGGAGGCCTAAGTAGCCAGAGCCGGTTAAATGACATAAAAAATGGTAGGTATTGTAGGTGTAGGTAACTACGTACTGGCCACTTAGCGTTTGAGTAAAATTTTCAAAACTACATTGGTGACATTTTGTCTACATTGCGACAAACTTATTTCACACAGTGGTTATTTTTTGGTACTAAATATATTGTTGACTGCCGGCAGTCCATTTTGACAGTTAATTTTGTATTGCTAGTGGCTCCTCCAGGACCACTGTCACCGGTTCAGATATATTTGTGGCACTATACTTACTGTAGCGACATCTAGCGTCGAGTGGAAATGCGAAATATAAATTTTACATCAATAGGGTAAGAACTTTAGTTTTGGTCACTGCCCCGAGTGCTTACTTAGCTTTAAACATTTCGTTAATAACTTTTGCTTGATAATATACTTTTTATCTATGACTTTTAAGTCATAATAACAATAGTATTTAATAATTCTTTATGACATAGGAATATCACTACATAGTATAAAACAAAGTCGCTTTCTCTTTCCCTATGTCCCTTTGTATGCTTAAATCTTTGAAACTACGCAACGGATTTTGATGCGTTTTTTTTTAATAGATAGAGTGATTCAAGAGGAAGGTTTATATGTACTTTTTATCCCGATATTCCCACGGGAACGGGAACCACGCGGGTGAAACCGCGGGCGGCCGCTAGTTATTCAATAAACGCTTTTCAGTTTACATCGAATTAGATGTTTCTTTTATTTTATCTAAGTTAGTTAAGTATTGATTTCTCGATGTAAGTATCTTTTAAAATTTGATTGACAAAAAACACATCAATCGGCACCCTTCGCACATTTAAGTTTAAAAAATAGGTTTTTAATTGACTAAAATAAAACTAAATTTCGTAAGTATATGAATACTTAGTTATATGTTTTTACTATGTATGTCCACGAATTTCTCGAAATCTAAAGGCATATCGAGATGATTATATTTGATTCAAATTAGGTGTATTCTAACTTTGGGAACAGTCTAAGATTAATCAAAATCGGTTTAGTAGTTTTCGTCGGTTTAGTATGTCGTCGTTTAGTATGTTATTGTACAATATACACTAAAACTTAGGAAATAAATAGTAATTTAAAAAAATAAACTGACTGGCACCGACCTCAAAAAGGTACCTTAATTATAATATAAATTATATTTTTCCTTTTCAGTTGACAAATACTTTTGGGAGTCGGTTAAATTTTTTGAGTAGTTTTTTTGTATTGTAAATTTAAAAATTTAAAGAAAAGTATAAGATACATTCTTGACAATTTTAGATACCTACTTAAGACAATAGGCGAAAGAAGTGAAAAAGAATTAAAGTGGCAACAGCGGGGGCTTTCACCCTACTTAATATAGATAATCATTCGAATGTACTTTTGTGAAAGGTATATCGTAATCTGACTGACTTCCCGCGCCATCTATTGCTTAGTAGTTATGATGCAAAAGAAGTAAAAAACATCTTAAAGTGGCAACAGAGGGGGCTTTCACCCTAATTAATATAATCATTCGAATGTTCTTTTGTGAGAGGTATATCGTAATCTTACTGACTTCCTGCGCCATCTATTGCTTAGTAGATATAATGACGTAAATAACATAAAATTATTTTTATGATTTTATATGAGCCTGGATGGGTTTTAATTTATATTATGTTTTGAAGCAGGTAAAAAAAAATAACATGATTCATTATTAATTGAGACAGCGATTAAATATAACGTATTTTCATAATCATGTGGCGCCATCTATTTTAGTAAGAATCAGTTTTTGTATTTTCCCGTAGGAATAATTAAATTTCCCGCAATAAAAGGTACCCTATATGTTGACCCGGGTTATAAGCTATTACTACACAAAATTTGGTAAAAATCCGTCCAGTAGTTTTTGCGTGAAAAGCGAACATACAAACAGACAAACAGACAAAAAATTTAATATATATCGTTTTGGGGTCTATATCCTGTACACATCACATAGCAGTAATTTTTTTTTTTAATATTTCATGTACAGACTTTTTGTCCGTTTCTGTTTTATTATATGTATAGATAGATACATTTAAAAACTTAAGCGCGCCACAGCGTACAATGTTATCTCTCGGCTGCGCACAGTATACATACTCTACAGTACCAAGCGGTCTTAAGGGCTCTACCTACACACCAAAACCGCCGGCCCGCCACCGGGCTGGTTTACATTATATAATCGTCGCAAAACAAGCCCGGTGGCCTAACCCGCCTGGTAAAGCCGGTTTCTGCGCAAACTTCATTGAATTGAATCCTTAATTTTCCTAAATCCTTTGATTACTTCGTTTGCGCAATGCTGTCGTAAAGATGTTAGAGATTAAGGTTTAAAATGTAAGATTAACTAACAGGTAGGTAATAATTATTTCCAGTCATAGGTCCATTCAGTTACAAGTCTATAGGCGAAGCTACAAGCACCTTAGAGACTCGAGTAATTCCTTGCAAGCACAATGACACGACCAATCACAGAGAGAGGAATGGGACCTCCCAGAGGACACGGCTTGTCACATATCGTTGAGTAAGGGAGGTGTGGAGTGACGGGAATGGGTACTAAAGTGATATAAAGGTCTGGAGGATTGCGAAAAATCTTTTAGGCTTTGTAAATGACATGAAAAGTTGAAGGTATAAAATAATTGGCAAAAAAAACTATTTTGAAGTTAGCATGTAAAGCGAACTTTTAGTTAACTAAATTACTTTTTTGCAATGCACTTTTTATTATTGAAAATATTGAAAAGCCGAAAGTATTAGAAAATCGGTATACCCATAGGTATCGGAGCTGCGACGAGTCCAGTTGGGTCAACTGGGTGAAAATTCGCCAGACGGACACGCTCGAAGAACTGTTACAATGTCATTTTAAGGCGATGAATCCCGACCGAAATAGGCACGCTAACGCTTGCTCGGCCGCGCGCGATACTCTTCAAGCGGACGCAGCGGCAGCCGGCAGTGAACTGTGAACTCGCGAGCGCCCCGCGAATCGAAAATCACTTAAAATTCAATTAAAAATTAAATAATAAGAAAATTACACTTATGACGGCCGGAATCCCTCGGCTAATCAAAGACAATTATTTTCGTATATTTTTCATTAACTAAAACCAAGTATACTGCAAGTAATACGATATTCAGATTACGATTAGATGAATGTTTGGGATTTTATTTGACACAGTAAAATATGACCAATCGAAAAAATACGGCCGGAAGCAATAGATAAATAACTGTAAAATAACATATATTTTTTCCAAGTTTTAAGTACTTGTGATTTGCGAGTAATCCATAATTTAAAATACCCTATTTTGGGGAATGCCCGCCTTAATACGAAGGCAAAATTCGCCACCGTCTCCATAGTTGTAATAGCTCCGGTTAGAAAACGGGCGGCATTGATGCCAGAAGATCGCAGTTCAAATCCAGGCCATATTTTTTTCTTTTTTTTTGTCAAATTCCTTTTTTTTTGTGAAAAGATAGGGAGCCCTTTTCACTTTTGCCGGCACTTCCGGAGTGCAACCCGTTGTTTTTCTTATTCATATTCAGTTCCCATTTTGAATATAGGTACTATTTTTTATACGTACCCAAAGCTATCATAAATAATAACTTTTTGTATATCCAAATAACGGATTAGAAAGAAAGAAAGAAAGAAAGAAAGAAAAAGCATTTATTAGCGAACACACCACATAACACATAAGTACAGACAAAATACAGAGAATAACAAATGAAACAGTTTACAAAAAAAAAAGAAAGATAAAAACAGATAGACAAGCACATGGTGTGACGCTAAAAGGCCCTGACTCAGCACAAAACTCCTGGGCCATCCGTAGGTGGTTAGAATGACCCAGAAGCGCTGTTATTCTGTCAGGGCCTTAAGGCTCGGACAACACTAAGACAAACAAACCGAAACAGAAACAACAAAACAGAAACATACACAAGTGGAAAAGCAGTAGGTACATACATTCAGTAAAAAAAAGAACATTAAAAATAGGCGTAATCTCTGCCAGCGACATCTCTTGAGAGCTAGCAAAAGCTTAGCTAACAAAACTAAAATATATAGTGACACACTCCTGTCTGCTCCGGTGTGTGCTCCGGTGACAGCCGTGACATGGGCACGACGGATTACGGGATGGGTGACCAAAATTTAGTATCTTCTGCTCAACCGTGCTTCGGAAGGGACGTTAAGCCGTTGGTCCCGGGCCCCGGCTGCGTTTGCAGTTGTTAAATACCCACCAATCCGCATTGGACTCGCGTGGACGGTCGTGACCCATTCTCCTTATCCATCTATAAGGAAGGCATGTGACCCATCAGTGGGGACTTATAATGACTGATGATGACGATGATGATATAATTATTATTATAAATTGAATAGTAATTAATAGGACTGAAGTATTTTCGGAATGGTGTCAAATAAAAAAAAATGCAAAAAACTATAATTAAAAAAAACACCGAAGCAAAAAAACTTCAAAACATAAAAAAATATAAATTCTCTCTCTGTCGTGGGACCACAAAAAGAGAAGTACTAAAAGGATATATTATACGTTGGGGGTCCCCCGACCGAAAGAGAAAATTTATTTTTTTACTTTTTAAAGTTTTTTTTTTGTTTCGGGGGTTTTTTAAATTCTTAAATTTTATTTTTATTTCATCCTTTTTAAATTACATACAAAATAAAAAACAGCATTGAAATCACTTGATCTGTATTAGGCACTACGAATATAAGTACAGACAGACAGACAACTTTTTGTCACCATTTTGTTTTTTTTATTGCACCTAAATTTTATTTACAGCAACACCTCTGTATCTTTTACCGTTTCGGCAGGCAGTTGACCATCTCCATAAATGGCCGGATGGATTTTCATCAAACGTGGCTAAGCACCATCTCGATTAGTTTAGCTTTCAATTAAAAAAACCGCATCAAAATCGGTCCAGTCGTTTAGGAGCTACTTGCCTCAGACAGACAGACAGATACACATAGACTTCAAACTCTTAACATCTCTCTTTTTGTGTCGGGGGTTAAAAAAGGAAGAACATAATCCAAGTTTAAATAAAAAAATCAAAGACCAAAAGCTATTATAAGGTCATTCTATCACAAGGCCTTCGCCAAACGACGCGACGGACGACGTGACGAGGTAAAAATAACCCAGAGTAATGTAAAAAAAATATCCACCTAAAAAAATAAGCATTATTTCTACACCATAATGGATTCTGCACGCATTACTGAACCGCTCAGAATACTTACAAAACTGATAAATGGTTCATGAATGAAAAAGTCATTTTGGCCGTTACTTTCGGTTTTATCAAGGCAACTAGCGACATCTAGTATTATAGTGATTGATTAGTGCCTACTAAGGTTGTGTGTTGTGAGTTTGTGACTCAATTGGGTTAGAAGAATTTTGAATTTTGACTAAGTGACGACGGTAACTACGTCTATCTACCTTTTTTTTAAGTGAGGGGAATGCGTTTACGCATACCTACCGCATCCACGTGCGATGTGTGGACGATGGTTGGGACTCGCCTTAGGCCGCCTCCCGATCCCCCATCTAGCGGCTAGTACTCGATGCGGGATCAGGAAGGGGGAATGCCCACTAGACCCCTCACTATTTGCTCTCTCGCTGCCGATCGCTCATGTCATCGGTCATGGGGGATTGCCCCCATGACCGATTGACCGATGACATGAGACTGCCAGACCCAATGGGTGGCAGTCTCCCCTAGGTCCCGACGGCCTGGCTATACAAGCCACCTCGCGACTGGGAAATGGCCGAGCAAGTGTGGCCACCTCCCCAGACGGTGCAAACCGTGCAATGCCGGCAGTGGATCGGTCCGCTACCAGCTGGTTTCAATAAGGGAGAATAAGGCGATCGACCTGTCGCCTCCTTCTCCCCAGCTACGTCTATCTACTTGCCCCCGGAATCACAAAATCGGAATTGAATTCTGTGCTTTCTCTTTGTCTATTCTATAGTGAGTGACATAGACAGTGCATACCTACCTACATTCCGCTGGTCGGGAGCGTTTCCGACGATTCGTGAATCAAGGGACTGAATGCCCCGTCTTACAAGGCAATGGAAATAAGAACCACGCGGTCGTCCAAACCGGATTCCGCGTGTCTCTGATCTGGCCCTTACTGACTGTATCATATTTTGACAGTGGCGATTCGCGTAGGCGTATCTTTACTAATATTATAAAGAGAAAAGATTTGATTGTTTGTTTGTTTGCATCGAATAGGCTCGGAAACTACTGGACCGATTTGGAAAATTCTTTGACCATTAGAAAGCTACGTTCTTCCCGAGTGACATAGGCTATATTTTATCCCGACATTCCCACGGGAACGAGTACCGCGTGGTACCCGTTCCCGTGGGAATATTGGGACATACCCGCGTGGGTAAAACCGCGAGGATCCGTTAGTCGCTTATATAAGTAGCGGCACGAAAGTCTAGCGCTGACCGTGACGTGGACGAGATAGCTGCGCTGCGCATGTTTATGGTATGGTGCAAGGTCCAAAAAGCCTTATTTTTGACTTCTGCGCATCCTCTCCACGTTTCGGTAAGCGCTAGACTTAGGGCTTATTACACTTGGCTAAACTCAGCATCTAATTAAGCATACATTGCTTTCATTGAACTCATTTGTAGCAAGTGATGCAATCAAAACAAGCAATGTATGCTTAATTAGATGCTGAATTTAGCCAAGTGTAAGAAGAAGCTCTTTAGTTAGGTACGTGCCGTTACTTGTACCTGTTTGTATTGTCGCACACTTCGCTACCAGTAGGTACCATTACTATATAGTAATGGTCAGACGATGGTTGAACACGTCTCTGCGACCAGTGTCGTCATTAAGTTTCGTAAGACCGGACTACGGGTGATTTTTTGAGCATATTTTCGTTCTAATGTATTGTGTAGTTTGGGGAACAATAATTTTATGCAGTCAATTTTAAAATGCCCTTAGCATCTTTCCAATTTAAGAAAGACAAGAGCCACAACATCAGCCAGTACTAAATAGGTACTCCTACTCGTATCTATAATAATCTTCAAAATCGATAAATTATCTAATTTAAGGTTTCAAGACTGCCATGGATGATATGGAATTACATAGCGAAGCTTTACAAATATTTTGTGTATGGAGTTGCTTACCAATGTTTGTGCCTTCAAAACTACAGTAAAGTAGATTTATACTCGTGAGTAATGCAAATTTAATAAAGCCTTGCTACGTTCTAAAATGTTATAACGTACCTACTTATACCTACCAGGGTGCCTACCATCAACTCTTATTGCGGTTTTGTTTAGGACCTAAACTGATCTGCTTCGCTTATTCGTACCACGACAGCTTAATATCAATGACAGTGATTCAGTGATCATTCAATGACATTTTACAGCCGCTAAGCTGTCTCATACTCTTATTGGACTTATAACTCGGACAAGCTAACATGACACCTGCAGGTTATACCCGTCCCTCTCACTCTCCGGGCATGACAGAATCGAGTGAAAGAGACGGGTAGAAGAAATAAGGTCACAAATCGTTCGGTCATTTACATTTAGCAATTCATTTTAGGAACCTATTCTGCATCGCGCTAGTTTTGAATCGCTGTCTTAAAGTTGATGGTAATGCAGGGTGCATTACCATCAACTTTAAGACAGTTATTTTATATTTTTTTTACACAAAGGGGTATCACTTTGCCTTGATCTCACCAGATATGAACTGAATCCTCAACCATTGAGGAACCGAACTGTCCATTTTATCAGCTGAACACACAATATTGTACACAATTTTATTATGGCGGCAGGCATAAATAAGATTGTGGTAGCTAGCCAGGCGGACAAAAAACCAGTCCTACCCTACCACCAAATATATACCTTCACTGGGAATCGAACCAGGGACTGGGTCTGATACCGGTGGTGTGTACTAAACTCTGTTCAACGAGAGTTGATAAATTTAGGGTTTCATAACTGATTAAGTACCTACTACAGAACTGAACTAGCTAAACGCCACTTTAGAGTTCTTAGTTGCATTATCTATAACAAAGCTAATAAATTACATAACATTTACCCCTGCACAAAACGCGAAACTAAACATAAGCTTCAAAGTTGGCTAGGAACCCTAACGTATGCAGAGACGGAAGACTTTTTGATAACATTAAAGTAAAATAGGTATACATTGGTACATTTTAGTAGAATTAAGTTACATATTCACTTCTTCAATGGCCCACACAAATATACACATAAACACACAAATATTTACAAACACAAAAATATACACATACTATCATGGACACACAAGCACAAACACGATCACATGCGGCACGGTTGAGGCATCAATTCCCAATAAAACAGATTATTCTAGTTTGGGAATTACTGCAAACATTAAGTTAAATTCTTTTCTCTGTTTCGTTTAAGTTAATTATCAAATTGCTCTTCGTTATATTCTCGTTTTGCTTCCCATCACTCGGAATACAAGGTATTTTTACTTAGTTCGATGGTGGGTGGCAAACGGATGGAGCGTGGAATGTATTGCCATTTATTTTGTACCATTAATGTCTTTATCTTTATAAGTGACATTGTTATTAACTTATGAAACTTGTCAAATAAACGAATTTTATTTATTATTACTAATTGCGGCCCGCTAGTAATTTAAAAAGAGAAAATAGCAAAACACCACCGCGTTCACTCGCTCTGTGGCTCGCTTGCGTGCCTCTTATCACGAAACACGACGAAAGCAAAGAATACTATAATCGATAATATTACTAAAGTAACGAAAGCGAGAGATAAGTGGCGGCCGCCATACAGATAGCGATCATTAAGCGACAGTAATGCTGTTCGGAATTCGGATACGTCTCCAAATAATATTTATCAACTCTCGCTGAAAAGAATTTATGGATACACTATATTTATATTTATTTTATAGTTTATAGACTACTAGATACTAGACCAGATAGGCTAATATTCATTTGTTTGGATATCTCTGGTTATTGCAAACTGATTTGGTAGAAGCCAATATTTGGATAGGCCTACCAGTCTGTTTACTGCTTGTTTGCCTAGCTTCATATCAGATGTAAAAATTTATAACCAATCATCTGTGTCGTTGTTCGCGCGGGCATTCTTACAGATCTCTCTATAAATTTTAAGCTAAGATTTTTGTTGCTGGAATACAGTTTGCCCCTAAAGGGCCCCACAGATTCAACAGTCCGCCAGCAGGCAACGGACTGATGAATCTGTGGGGCCCTTAAGTGACGCAAAAGAAAAAATGAGTTATGAGCCCATCGTTCATTATACCTAAATGCGACCGGGCTAACAGTTCAATGTGTCTTCCGAAGCTCAGGATCGAGATGAAAATAGCTTTGTTTACCTCTTCCGTGACAAGCCGTTGTGAAAGTAGGTACTTAGCTTAACTACCACCATAAAATAGACCTGGGTGCCTACCATCAACTTTAAGGCAGCGATTCAAAAACAGCGCGATGCAGAATAGGTTCCTAAAATGAATTGCTTTCTTTCGTACTACGACCTTCTAAAAACTGGATCGCAAATGAATTGCTAAATGTGAATGACCGAACGATGTGTGTCCTTATTTCTTCTACCCGTCTCTTTCACTCGATTCTGTCATGCCCGGAGAGTGAGAGGGACGGGTATAACCTGCAGGTGTCATGTTAGCTTGGCCGAGTTATAAGTCAAATAAGAGTACATGACAGCTTAGCGGCTGTGAAATGTCATTGAATGATCACTGAATCGCTGTCATTGATACTAAGCTGTCGTGGTACGAATAAGCGAAGCAGATCAGTTTAGGTCCTAAACAAAACCGCAATAAGAGTTGATGGTAGGCACCCTGCATTGTGGAAACTGTTCGTAAATCGATACTGCAAATAAACTCACTAAAATATAAATGTTAAGTAGTTACCTAGGTATCATAGTTTCTTTATCGAAAACAATTTATGTACCTAAGCGTAAAGTTATTTATTTTTTCAGCAGTACCTATTGTAAGTAAAAAAGCTTAATCGAGCTTCCTTTGTGATAGTTTTTACAAAGAATCGCAAGAATAGAGTTGAGAGCGTGATCGGCATAACTTACGATCCTTTGATGTATGCAGAGTTTCTCAAAGTGCTTAATGCGAACCCCCTATGTCATCGCATGGGCCCCAGGAATTACGTGTCGCAAGAATGAGTTCTCAAAGCTGGCCATGAACCGAAATACAGAAATATAACGCTGAGTCAGAAATAAAAAAGTTAAAATTATACAATTTAGTCTTAAAATATTATAAAGCCCACTCACATTATTTTTCATATGTCAACATAAAACTCAGTTTATGTCACCTTCACAATGGTTTTCTTAATTTAAGTACTTCATGTAGATTTAAAAACGAATTTCAAAATTTTTCCACTCACATTTGCGGAAGTGAAGGTGTTAAGGGTTCGCTGTTATCTAGAAAATTTTACAGATTACATGGAGCCACAAGTTTGAGAATCCCTGATATAATATGAGGTACCCTATAGGTTTTCGCTATGAGGCAGATCTTGGAAGCTGCTAAGGTGCTATTACATTGGGTCGGTTTCACAAATTCGGGTGCTTAATTTCAAATAAGCAATACTGACACAACGCATACTTTTATTCGAGTCACTAAAAATACAATGAAAGTGATGCTTAGGAATTGTAAGCCAGTATTCAATTAATTTTTTTGAGCTATCAGACGGTTGGTACATACTGCTAGTAGTTCTGATTGGTTACTGTGACGTCGTCAGTTAGATGGTTACATGTGTTCATCTGCTCCCTTAATCACAAACCGTTGGAATCGTTCTCCAGTCCCCACAGCGGAATGTATGCTCTATCACTGTCACTCATTTCAAAATAGACAAAGTCAAAGTACCTATAGATTCGAATCCGATTCCGTTTCCGACGGTTTGTGAATCACGGGGCTGATCTCCGTCAGACAGAGGCAAATATTTATTTAATGTAAAATAAATAATAAGATCTATTTATTTGTTACGGGAATAAAATATGCTCGTAATACGGGAATATTATTACTGGTACAAGTGATCCCTGTAATACGAAAGCTTGAGTTAAGCAGTTTTACAGAATCAAATGCAGGTGCAGTACCTATACCTACCGATTTTTCATAAAATCCATACTAATATTATAAATATGAAAATGTGTGTGTTTGTTTGTTTGTCCGTCTTTCACTTCAAAACGGAGCAACGGATCAACGTGATATTTGGTTTGGGGACAGGACAGTTTGGGAGCTGCAGAATGGCATAGGCTACTTTTTATCCCGGAAAAATATCACATTTCCGCGGGATAACTTCGTGTAGGTACTCCACGCAGGCGATGCCGCGGGGCGGGCTAGTTAAAAATAAAACTATAGCGGTGGCAATGAGTTTCTATACAGGGTGTTAGAGGCACCCTTGCAAAAACTTTAACCATGGCTTCAGACCAACATGCTGAACAACGTACATCAAGAATTTTTTGTCAGAAATGAAAAAAAATATGGATTTTTCATACAAATTTAGCAATTTATCGGGACATTTTGTATGGAGAGTCGAGTTTTTTTTTTTCATTTCCGACAAAAAATCTTGCTGTGCGTTGTTCAGCATGAAGGCCTGAAGCCATGGTTAAAGTTTTTGCAAGGGTGCCCCCTTTTTTTTTTTTATTATAGTGAGGGCAAATACAGTCTTTTCGTATACCCCTAACGGTATGTTGGACTCAGTCAGACAAGGTCTGTCTCTCGCCGCGCTCAGCCCTCCCGCCAAGCCCAATAGGCTTCGCGTCAGGGCTGGGTGGTTCTAACCCCTGCCCCGCCCCCTGACGAGCTCGAAAGCTCGACAGGAGGCGGGGCAGGAGGAGAGAGCCAGCAGGCACCACTACCAACTAAACCCCTCACTACTTGCTCTTCGCCGTCAGTTTTAAACACACCGACTGTGGGGGGGGGGGGGGGGGCGTGGTGATATGCACCCTGCAAGGGTGCCCCTAACACCCTGTGTTAGCTCATTGAGTGTTAAATAAAGATATACTTGTAGAATGTTCGGACAAAATTAACATAACCCACCATGTTACATTACAGTCTGTACACACCATTATATTAGTATCACAGTACTATCAGCGTTTATCAAATTACGCCCATGTTGTAATACAAACATTAATTAACATTACACAAGCAAGATATCTATGTTCTATATCTGTGGGCTTTATTAGGAATCGTTTAATTATTGGAAGTCTAAATTGGGTTGAAGAGTTCACATTCATTGGGTTAATTAAATTATGGAGATGTACCTACCACCTATGTTGAAATGAGTTTTTAGTAAAAAAATCATTTTTATGACGAGCATTTTTTGCTGACTACTTATAATAATACTTTAATATTGTATTGTCATCTGAACCAAAAATGTTACAAAATTTCAGCTCCATCGGACACTGGGAGTGGGTCAAATTAAGCTTGCAAGATTTGTCCCCCACTAACTAACATGGCAAGTTTATAAAAATCGTGTAAATACCGTTGGTATAATATACAACGTGTTGATGAATAAGCGTAAAACCTCTTAGGTGGTGATTGTGCTCATGAATATGAACAACTTTTACTATGGGGCCAACTCTGCAACTCAACAAAAACAATCAGCTTTTTCATACAAATTGTCAATACCTACTCGACCAGAATGTATGGAACAGCTGTTTTTTTTTGTTGAGTTACAGCATTCATACATTTCTACGGTGGTGGCGTGTGAGGAGGGTCGTTACGTTCCCTAAAATATGGTTGAGCGAAGCGATGGCTGGTTCATGCGTCATGCTCGTGAACGGGTGCTGCCAGTGGGAATGGGTCTGCTCTTATCTGCTTGCCTTAAAATGGGTTTTCTTTTGTTTTTATTCATTTTATTAAGATTTACATTTGAAACATGTATGGCGCAACTTGCAGTATATGTATAGTAGAATTGTCTTTTGTTTTTAACTAAATTTAAGCTTTAAGTAGAGTTCCTAAGTAATTGAAAATTGTTCACCGCTATGATCATTAGTTCGCCTATACTTTACTGTATTTATCATAACCCATTGTGTAATTGTGATGGAAACTGACCTTAGTCATACCATGTTAAGGTAATTTTTCAATTTGACGACTCTGTATGAAATAAAACAGGGAGAAAAAAACAACCCTTGGAGTTTCTTGCCGGTTCTTCTCCAAGGCCTCCCGCTGTAGGGTTTGCGAACCGATGGCGTAGCTTCTATGACGTTCACAAGTATTGTAAATAACAATCTAAATTGAATAAACAAATTTGAATCTTGAATCTTGAATCATAGAGGTTTTTGCGCTTATTCATAAACACGTTGTGTACCAACTATATGCTAATTCTATTAATTCGTTCGTGTTCCTGGAATTTGTAGAAGGTAGGTGTGATGTGTAGTCTAGACTCTAGAAGAAGCAGTAGTGAAATTCAGTATTTCTCGGAATTTATGAATCCGATTTAGAATCTTATCAGAACTGTCGAGAAAATTTCAAAAATGCGACATGACTATTGTTTTTACACGCACCGTCAGCACCGTGTCGACGCGCGTAGGTCGCGTTTTTATTTGCGGCGAGCTTAAAAAAACACGCTGTTTCACTGTATAGGTTCTTTATCTTGTAACGTACGTGACCTTAAATAAGGGTGTAGTCGGTTTATCTAAACTTCTACTATAACCTCCAACTTTAAAACACCGCAAAAGTACAAAAGTACCAACTGATAAGAAAAAATAAAATCCTTTTTTACCCTTTTCTTTCAACTTTCTTTTCATACATAGCCCTCATATTAGCGTAGCTTTTACGTAAGAAAATACCTTTTTTGTGATCTGCTGCAGCGTCCGGAATATCCGGACATCCGGACGACCCTTGAAATGGCCGAATTAGTCTCGCAGTAAAGATAAGTCGTGTAGATCGTGTTGAACATGTGGCATTCTACGCACGGGCTGGAGTAAGGCCTTGTTACACCGCTAGATAAGATAAATATCTTTTCATCTCTTCAGCTGAAATAACACGCAAATCAAAACAAAATGAGGTAATAAAACCCGCCACGTTATACCGCAAAATTGTTTAAGTGAGTGTGGGGCTTACCGCGAGCTGTCAAACAATGTTGATTACAGGACGGAGCTATACACTGCGCATAGCGATCTCGCTACAACGTTACTATAACGCTTTATTATCATAGTTTGGCAGCTCTCGCGGTAAGGCCCCTCTGGGGGGGCAGTCTGAACAGAGATAGCGATCGTACGATATCGAACTCCGTCGTTATGTCAGTGCCGCCAGCTGAGGTTTGAACGATGTTACGTGCTTATTTTTCGTTGACACCGCAGGGACGTTTTTTCGGCCTTAGATCAAAGTTACGCTCTTTGGGCCAACAAAGTATCGGTTTTACAGTACAACGTCATTATAAAAAACAATGACCTCATACAACATAAATATTTTTTTAATAAAAAATCTATACCCTACCCTCGACTAATTTTGAGCTCAACGAATAGCGTTTAAGGGTTGCCCGTTGGCAGTTTGTCCCATTGAAGTTAGCTTCATAGTTTTTCCTCAAAAATACTCGCTAAAGATTTTTGAACATTTAAATATCATCAATCCTACCATAAAACGTGTATGAAATGCAGTATCGTTTTGTTTTAAGAATGTGAATTCTACAACAAGATAGTCTTGTGATATTTTTTAAAGAAAACATAGTATCGCTTTAACTTTTTGTGTAAAAGAGGCTTACTGAAACAGTGTCATAAGTTTTTTTGTAACCGTCATAGTTCAACGAATAACCCCGATAAGGAACCCTTGCTCTTTTCAAACTATTGGAACCCTTATAATTGAAAGACCGTGTGTGACAAAATATGTTTAAGAACATAAAAGAAATTGAAAATATCCAATTGCGAACTACCTATGTAAAATAAATGTTATCGGTAAAACTACTTTGTTTTTGGCCAAATTGGTTTAGCCTACGTAGGTATATCAACATTGAGATGTAGAAATAGATAAGTACCTATGTACTTAACTATGTTATTATGTGTAGGTATGTGTAACACAGTATGTATATTGAAATGTTTTATTATTGAAATGTAGTCAGTATTTATCCAGCATTCAGTCGTCTTATTTGTCTCCCTGGTTACCACATCACACATAATACGAGTGCTTACCTGTCTAGCCAAACTAGTAAGATCTTAATCTTTAGGTTTAACTAGTTTGGGCTCGTACTGAATTAAATAGTACCATCTTAGTACACTAATCTCCATTAATATCAAAAAGAGGTAGTTTTGTTTTATTTTATTTTATTATTTTAGGGAAATTAACAGCCAAATAACTTATATAAATATAGTACTATGCACAATCATATGCTAACAAAAAAAATCCACACATTGTTATAAAAAATGTAAACTAAATAACTCACATTTAAGTTAAAGTTAAACTATTTGTAATCAAATCATGAAGTGGTCGTAAATCGACTGGTACTTAAAGTAGGTAATTACATAGAAGATACAACTTTTATGGTTATCAATCAAAGTATTTTTCATAAAATAATCGCTTGCAAATAAGATCCGTGAACGCACTACAGAGTTACACCAACTGAACTGGAGCTCGCTGGATTCGTGCAGACAGGCGAAACTCGCACTGCCGCGCGTGGACGCGCGTTTATCCAGGGCCCTGATACAACTGTGCAGACCGCAACTTCGCCTAGTAACAGGTGCTATTACTGGTCATGGACAATTTAACAGACATCTTTTTAATTTAGGTGTCACCGACAGTCCCCTATGCAGAGGATACATGGAGGAAGAAGAAACAGCTGCCCACGTACTGCTGGAATGCAGGGGGGTGGCCCCCTACCGGGCGAGGTACCACGGCTCGCCGGGCAGCGTCCAGGAAGCGATCACTAATGTGAAAGCTCTTGGAGCGTTCCTGGCTGAGCTGGGCTGGCTGGAGTGATCTGGCCGCGCACCCTCCCGACGCAAAATAGGCGCAATAGACGTCGAGTTGCGGAAACCGCCCGTAATGTTAAGAAGAAGAAGAAGAATCGCTTAATCTTTGCACAGCTAGTACAGAACAAATCAATATCTTCGGACGTAACACTATTAAAACTTCCGATTGCCCTTATGGTGAATGAATTTTGCCGGAAATTAGTTCGTTCAGTCGTGAACAAGTCTAAACGAAAACATGGCAGAATTTAAGTTTCAGACTTTCCCTTAGGCACGCTGCTGAAAAATTGGACCATGAAAAAAGAACTAAGTAAGCTACCATTCGTTTCATAATTCTGAAAGAGCGTGAAATACAGAATATGTGATGTGGGGTAATTCTAAGTGGCTAAAAAGCTCCAGGCATTCGAATTAATAGGGATGCTAATTAACCCATTCCTGCTCGCCGTGCCAATTTGGGAACACCTAATTTTCAAGGGCTTATAAGAAAACCTTTGATAGCTTTTAATGTTTTCTTATAAGCCCTAGAAAAGCAGGTGTTCCCAAATTGGCACGGCGGGCAAGAATGGGTATATATGTGAACCGTAGCCCAGCACGAAAACGGTCAATACACGGTAATTGTGACAGTAAACTATATCATCCGTTAAAAGCTGTCAAAGTGCTGTTGTCAAATATCTATTGAATTCGTGACCATCCCCCCACCTGGATAAGTTAAGTTGTTGGCAGATAGATAGATTATTACAATTATTCTATTTTATTTTATAAATAATATTTATAGTAAGTATAGATATATACTTTAAATATTATTTATAGCAAGCACCACCAACAGCAAGATGGGTCGACGATATTGTCAAGACCGCGGGGCACAGAATAAATAATATGCGCGGGGTGCACATGGCTGAGAATTGCTGAGAATTGCTGAGAATTGGGTATTTGACTGTTGTGGAAATGTAGATATTTAATTATGATATTCAGAAATACAACATTATTGAATAACAAATGTGAAAAAAGAAATTCAATCTGTATTATAACAAGCGAATTATGAGCTATTTAATTGTGACTCTGGCTATCTCTTTCTAAAACGAAATTATCTATGGCGAGAGTATGGTGCTATAGAAATGTGACGTCACATTTCTATAGCGCTCTCCTTGTCTAATCAGAAAGTTTGATGCTCTATATCGCTGAAAATATGCAAGATATTTGAAAATAAATACCTATGTTGTGTTTCTACTGGTTCAATAAACATTTTAAGCCAATAAAAAAAATTCAGTCAAATACCCAATTGCTCAGAACTGTAGCCTTGGCATAAACTAAGAGAGGCCTAATGCTCAGCAGTGGGTCAAGAAAGGCTGATAATGATGATGATGAGATATATATTATAGTATTGATATATTGTAGTACTAGCTGACCCGGCAAACGTTGTTTTGCCATATAAATTATAGTTTTATACACCAAAAGTTGCCTAGACCAGACAACAGATAGCGCTAGTTACACACTACCAATAAAGGGGCCCAAGATTGGTCTCTATTTCCTACATATAAAAATTACTCTGTGAAGTAGAGTGAGTGTCATATAACTCTGCGCGCATGCGCGACTGGGGCATTTTTGGCGCTAGTTACAGTTCATTTTTATTCTAAGCTTATGGAAAAGATTAGTATTCGATTTTGACCGCGCAGACGTCAGTGATTACATACTCTTTGGAAACGGTAATGGAAGAAATGACAGTTTTGTATCGAAGGTACGACATTTAAACGATTTTTCATAGAAAATTACAATTTTTACTCAATTTTCCGGAATAATAAGTAGCCTATGTTATTCTCCAGCTCCCAAACTACCCCCTTACCAAATATTACGTCGATCCATTGCTCCGTTTTGACGTGAAAGAAGGACAAACAAACAAACAAACAAACAAACAAATAAACAAACAAACACACTTTCACATTTATAATATTAGTATGGACTAGTATGGATAGTATGGATTTGTGTGTATGCGACGGGACGTCCTCGTCGGCCAGCGGTACACTAGCCGGAACGTCGGAAGTCACCGCCCAGTATTTAATTTGTAGATAATAGATGAATAAAAGATGATGTTTATAGGGACTTGACTTTTATTTATAGGTAGTAATAAAGAAACGTATAGGAAGAATAGGAAGATTAGGAAGCATAGGAACTGTAACAAAATGATAAAAAATACATGAATAACAAAAAGTAGGTAGGTAAGTAGGTAGTAATGGATATGATGATGAAAACTTACCCCTTTCCAAGGGTCAAGGGTTCCACTTATTTAATACTATGACAAACAATTGAAACTGGTATAAAAAACTGGTAATGCTCCGAGAGCTCTGTATGGTTTGGTGATTTTAGTAGAACTGAATCAAAAATTTTTCCCCTACAAGGTGGACCGACGATCTGGTCAAGGTCGCGGGAAGCCGCTGGATGCGGGCAGCGCAGGACCGATCGTTGTGGAGATCCTTGGGGGAGGCCTATGCCCAGCAGTGGGCGTCGTTCGGCTGACATGATGAATCAAAAATGATGAACAGGACACGTTAAACGAAGATTTTGAATTTGAATTGAAAGAACAGGATAGGATTCGATAAAATTAATGGCCAGTATGTAGAACTAGATGGAGTTTCAAGTCATCATAGAGTTTTTAACCATCCATAATGACTGGTACGAATCGACATCGTTACATGTATATATAAGTATGTCAATATATGTATGTTTAAATGTGTGTCTTTTATGTATTAGGTAGGTTTAATTTATGTAACAGTTGGCTATTCAACTATTCTTAAATCAAAGTTTACCTAGTTTTATGCACCGCGTATGATCATCTCGGCACCCAACTCTCTGGTTGACTGGTTGAGAATGCCTTATGGCATTAAGTCCGCCATTTGTACATTGTGCAATGAAGTTTGAATAAAAAATATTGTCTAACATAGCAGCTTGGCTACTTTTTACCCCGAGAAGTGTGCTAGATGTTTTCCCATGTATCACACGCAGCGCAGGTAAAGCCATGAGCGGAAATCAAATACAGAAATATTCTTATTCTAACTCTTTTATCCATTCTCTGGAAGTCAGATAGTACCTAGTGCCGGAATAAAGTCTCGATCTATTACCCCGATATAACTGTCTGGAATGGAAATAGGAAACGCGGCGTCCCACTTCCGAAGTTGGGGAAGGCGGTATGGAAATAGAGGGTGACCTTTTAAAACTATCGCCGCAAAGTGGTTCGTCTGAAATGGGATCGGGGTGACATTTTTGGTACTTCGGTACCAATGACATTTTAAAGTAGGTAAGTAAGTATTGTTCTTGCTTCTTAGGTTGCAGTGCACTGGGGTGCGACGTCCGACAACGTCCCCGCCGTGTACCCTGGGCAACGTCGTCCGCATTTCCTGCGGCGACGGCAGATAGTCGGACGGGAGGGGAGCCTCGCGGCTCCGACCGCATTTGCGGTTTTGGTTGCTCCGCGCTGGCGTCCCAGACGTACTCTGGGTAGCGGTAGCGCGGTTCGGGCTCGGCTGGCGCCCCGGATATTCTGGGAAGCGGTAGTGTGAGCGTAGGCGGCGGGTCCGTCCGATTGCGGTTGTCGCAATCTGCGGACAGGCCTTCATGGCCAACCGTCGGCGAAGCCGTCCCTTCAGTCATGTTTTGGGGGACGGTGGGGCTGCCCTTAGTTGGGTGTCCTCGCGAGGAGACAACCTCAATAAAAAACCCTAATCCCACGCCTGCCATGGGCTAGGGGATGGATGGCTGGTGGGAGACCAGTCGCAATGTGGCCACCGGAGCAGGGAACTGGCGGACCCCCTGCTTCGTTAATCCTACGCTTACCCGGGTATGGGGCCTCTGCCCGGGTGGACCGACTTTTTGCCACCTTTCTCGTGGGACTAACAATGAGTACAACGAATAAAAACCAAAACGTTTCGGAGGAGTTGGACATCGCCCAGGGTCCAAAGAAAAACTGCGGTCTTCCTTCAGATGGAAGTAAAACGAAGAGTGTGGAAGGCACTGTTGATTTAGTGGAAACACTATGCGCTAACAATGCACAAACGGAAGTCGTTATTAGCACTGTCATTGCGGATGACGACTATACCGACATGAGTGAACAGGAGAGTTCGGCGGAGAGTAGGTCAGTCGTAACAAGGTCCAAGGCTAAAAAGATAGGAAAGGCCGCTTTGGCTTTGCAGTTTTTACATCCACCCGACAAACGACGTAAACTGAAAGCGACGGGTACAAAACACGAAGTGAGGGAAAAACCCAAAAACTGTGGTCCAGCGGCTCATACTACCGTCGGTCTGTCCGATGCCAGAAAACGACTGCGCAGCCAAGGGAGTTCTGGCGAGGAGTGGCGTGAAGATGTCATTGCTTCAGGTGGTTCATCCCCGTATCTGCTGTCTGGTTCGATGCACACATCACCATCCCCATCGGTTTTGCCTCCGAGTGAGATCCGCAAGAATGCTTTCGGCGAGGTGGAAAAGATCTGGAAGGAGGTCGAGCTGTGTAAACAAATCTCGAAGACAAGGAGGAATGCCATCAAAGAGGCAACCGAAAACCTGAATAAGGCAATAGGCGGTCTCAGTGAGTCTTCCCTCGCTGAAGAAGTTAGACGCCTGCGGGCAAATAATGCCAGGCTGGAGCAACAAGTCTCCATTTTAAACCAAAAGGTGGCAGCCATCCAAAGTGGCTACCAAGATAAGAGCGTGGAGGCGGCCAATCTAAGGCGCTCTCAAAGTAGGCCTCAAATAGTGGTCAGTGGCGTAGAGGAAGCTTCTTTGGGCTCGACTGTCTCTTCGGAAGTGCTCGAAGTAATTAATCGGTCGGTGCTCCAGTCTGTCGGCACATACATACAGGCGAGGCTCGAGGGACTCGAGGAGAGGCTTCTCCCAGCCCCCAACCACCGCCCTCCCTTGCAGGCAGACAAAAAGAACGCGGCCAAGGCGGCACCAACAACGAAGAAAGGGGCACAGCCCGCCTCCTTTGCAGACGCAGCAGCAGGGCCCTCCCGCCTGAGCATAGCATCACCACTCTCACCTCCCCCGCTCCCTGCGGGACAGAGTGATCAAGGCTGGTCAGTGGCAGGAAAAAACGGAAAGGCAGTTAAGCCGAAAAAGGCGAAAGTCCAGCCCAAACCTAAAAAGGCACCGGCGGCGGCGCCTCAAAATAAGAAGGGGCCAAAGCTGTCTCCACCTCGATCTGCAGCGGTGGTTCTGTCCATCCCAGCAGAGGCAGCTGAGAATGGGGTCACATACCCACAAGTAATGGCCCGGGCCAGACAGGCCATTAACCTGGAGGAGTTGAAAATCGACCGTCTCCAGGTCAAGGAGACGCAGACCGGTGCCCGTAAAATTGAGATCCACGGCGCGGGTGGCTCCGAGAAGGCGGATGCTATGGCGGCAAAATTAAAAGAGGCGTTAGCGGACTTCGCGACAGTCTCCAGACCCGTGAAGTGCACGGATATGCGCATCGCCGGGCTGGATGAGTCAGTGACTGAGGAGGACGTCCGCGCCGCATTGGCAAAGAAGGGGGGCTGCTCGCCGGAGCTTATAAAGGTGGGCCCCATTAGATCCGGCTCGTGGGGACAGCGCACGGTGATGGTCAAGTGTCCGGTAACGGCCGCAAAGGTAATTGTAGAGACCAGGGTCTTGGTGGGTTTCAGCAGTGTCCAAGTCAGGGCGCTAGAAGCGCTGCCGCCACGCTGCTACAGGTGCATGGCGCCGGGGCACATGAGCCGGTTTTGTCCGCAGGAGGTAGACCGCTCCGCCGCCTGTTATAGGTGTGGCAAAGACGGCCACAAGGCGGCTGAATGCAATGATGAGCCTACGTGCGCAGTTTGTCTGGCAGCCAAACTGCCAGCTGCGCACGTTATGGGCGGAAAACGCTGCCATCCACCGAAGGTTAAGCCGAAAACGCCGCCCTCGAAACAAAAAGGGACAGATGGAGGGGCCACGGGCATGGAGGTGGCTGAGACAACACCCAATGTCTAGTCGGACACTCAGCTTCCTCCAGGCGAACGTAAACCACTGCGCAGCCTCGCAAGATCTGCTCATGCAGCACGCAGTGGAATATGACTCAGACTTTGTCGTGATGTCGGAGCCATATTGTGTTCCCCAGCGCAGCAACTGGGTGCAGGACGAAGACGATCTCGTCACACTTTTGGTCCCACAAAAGGCCGGCTGCTCCCCCCCTCTCTCGGTTTTGGAGAGAGGGCCGGGCTATGTAGCTGCAGCCTGGGGAGAGTTTGCCGTCGTAGGCACTTACTTCTCTCCAAACCGGCCACTAGTCGAGATGGAAGCTTGGCTTGTTTTGCTTGGCGGAGCGCTCAGACGATTGGCGCCAAACCAGGTCATAGTCGCAGGAGACTTCAATGCCAAACATTCAGCTTGGGGCTCCCGTGTAACTGACCAGAAGGGGAATGCCGTGCTCGACTGGGCGATGTCGCACGGACTCGCCATTTTGAACCGGGGCACGACATACACCTGCGTCCGGGGAACAGGGGGATCCAGGCCGGATATCTCTTTTGCCACACCCGCCCTGGCCTCCAGAGTCGAAGGGTGGACGGTGTTAACATCGCCACTCACGTTGTCGGACCACCGCTATATTGTTTTTAAGCTGAGGCCGAGAGATGGTAGCCCAGCGCTGAGACCACGACCGGCCGGTTCCCACTTTCCCAGGTGGTCCGTCACGCGCATGAGCCTTGACCGAGCGGAGGAGGAGGCTATTGTCCAGGCCTGGTGCTCAGATGCACAGCCCAGGGGACGCAACATCGCCGAGAGAGTCGAGCAAATCTCCCGCTCCCTCACTGCGGTATGCGATGCCGCCATGCCCCGTTCACATGGGCCCCCGACGAAGACCCAGGTCTATTGGTGGTCCGAGGAGATGGATTCCCTCCGGGTCAACACCCTGAGAGCAAGACGGGCCTTGCAGAGATGCCGCAGGCGTCACAGCGTTCAGCCGGACGAAGAGCAGCGTCTCTTGACGGCCTACCGCGAGGCAAAAGAGATTTTTAAGACGGCTATTTATAGAGCGAAGTCGCAGGCGTGGGAGGAGTTTCTGGGAAGTCTTGACGCCGACCCATGGGGTCGCCCATTTCGGATGGTTCGGAGTAAACTCCGCTACCAGGCGCCCCCCATGGATTCCATGGAACCAGAGCTCCTGCGTAGAGTTGTTGAGGGCCTCTTTCCGTCATACCCCCCGCTGGCCACCCCATTGGTCGCCCCACGGAGCCCCCGGGAGCTAGATTCCGGATTCTATCCAGTAACGGAGGCGGAAATGGAGGGCGTGGTTGACCGTCTACGTCATAAGAAAAAGGCGCCGGGCCCGGACGGTATCCCGGGCCGAATTCTGCCCACGGCACTTAAGCACTTGGGAGAAACACTCCGGGAGTTATTTTCTGACTGCCTGGAGTCGGGGGAGTTTCCTGATAGGTGGAAGATCGGGCGTTTGTGTCTTCTATTGAAGGAGGGCCGACCGATGGAGTCTCCGTCAGCCTACCGTCCGGTCGTCCTTATGGACGAGACCGCCAAGATGCTCGAACGGATCATCGTTGATCGTATTGTCCGGCATCTCGAAACGGTAGGTCCTGACCTGGCGGAGAACCAGTATGGTTTTCGGAGGCAGCGGTCCACTGTGGACGCCCTCCTTGCGGTAAGGGAGTTGTCGGAGCGAGCGGCGAGGCGAGGGGAAGTAGTCATTGCGGTGTCCCTGGACATTCGTAATGCTTTCAACACGCTTCCCTTCAGTGCCATCAAAGACGGGCTCCAATACCACGGCCTGCCGCCGTATTTAGTGGCCGTAGTCGAGAGCTACCTCCGTGACAGGAAGGTGATTTACCACGCCGGCGATGGGAACCTAATTGAGCGGGAGATGGTGTGCGGTGTTCCACAGGGATCGGTCTTGGGACCGCTCCTGTGGAACATCGGATACGACTGGCTCCTCAGAGGTGTTCTACTCCCCCGGATGAGCGTATTCTGCTACGCTGACGATACGCTCGTCACTGCCCGGGGTGAGTCATTTGAGGAGGCCAGAAGGCTGGCAAATGTGGGGTCCTCCCTTATTGTTGAGCGGATCGCGCTGCTCGGCCTCAGTGTCGCGCTAGATAAGACCGAGGCGGTGGTCTTTTACGGGCCGCGCAGGGCCCCTCCGGTGGGAGCTGCACTGACGGTGGACGGCGTTAGAGTTCCACTGCGCCCGTCGATTAAATACTTGGGGCTGGTTCTAGATGGGCGGTGGAATTTTGTGGCCCACTTTAAAGAACTGGTCCCAAAGGTGGCGAAGGCAGCCGGTGCACTCGCGAAAGTTTTGCCGAACCTCGGTGGTCCAGGGGACAGGTGCCGCAGGCTTTACGCGGGCGTTTTAAGGAGCATGGCCCTCTATGGGGCGCCAGTGTGGGCCGACAAATTAAACGACGCAAACCGTCGTCTTCTTCGTCGGCCCCAGAGGGCCATTGCTACCCGGATAGTCAGGGGGTACAGGACTATGTCTCACGCGGCGGCCTGCGTTTTGGCGGGTACCCCTCCCTGGGAGCTAGACGCTCGGGTCCTCAGGGAGCTGTACCTTGAGCGTCGAGCGCTGCTCGCGGAGGGGGGTAGGGTGACCCCCGAGGAGTTGTCCGCGGCCCGGCGCATAGCCGACGGGTGCCTGATGGACATATGGGAGGGGAGGCTGGAGGGGGAAACAGCTGGGAGGCGGACGATCAATGCCGTCCGCCCTCTCCTCCGAGAGTGGTGTCATCGCCGGCATGGGTCGCTGACCTTCAGGCTGACGCAGGTGTTTTCCGGGCACGGGTGTTTTGGAAAATATCTGTGTCGGATAAGAAGGGAAGCGACCACACGGTGCCATGATTGCGGCGCTGGGGTAGACAGTGCGGAGCACACCTTACAGGCGTGCCCTGCCTGGGCATCCCAGCGTCGCGATCTGCGCGCTGTGGTAGGGACGGACCTCTCGCTATCAAGCGTGGCTCGTGCCATGCTTGATAGTGACAGGTCCTGGCAGGCGGCAATCTCCTTCTGCGAGGATGTCATCTCGCAGAAGGAGGCGTCGGAGCGGATCCGCGAGCAGGAGGCTCATGCGGACCGTCTTCGACGAAGGCGGCCGGGGCGAAGGTGGCTGCGCTTCGCGCGCCTCATTCCCCTCTAGCGGGGCGGTGCGGTCCGGGCGGGTCAGCTGGCCTAACGGCCTGTTAGCTGCCGTCCGGATCGCACGGTCTCCCCCCCGGTTGTCTTCGGAGATGGCCCCGCTTGCTCGGCCATCTCCCGCCGCGCAGGGGCCCGGAAACGGGCCAACCGTCAGGCCGCAGGGGGTGCATATCACCACGGCCCCCCCACAGCCGGTGTGCTTAAAACTGACGGCGGAGAGCAAGTAGTGAGGGGTTTAGTTGGTAGTGGTGCCTGCTCTCGACCGCCCCATCTGGTCAGCCCACCCGGAGCGGGTAACCTTATGGGGAGATTGAGAGGAGGCTCTCTCCTCCTGCCCCGCCTCCTGTCGAGCTTTCGAGCTCGTCAGGGGGCGGGGCAGGGGTTAGAACCACCCAGCCCTGACGCGAAGCCTATCAGGCTTGGCGGGAGGGCTGGGCGCGGCGAGAGACAGGCCTTGTCTGACTGAGTCCAACATGCCGTTAGCGGTATACGAAAAGACTGTATTTGCCCTCACTATAAAAAAAAAAAAAAAAAAAAAAAAAAGGTTGCAGTGCACTGTTCTCATTTTAATGTATGGAAACTTCAGACTGACTACTAAAAGGTATTTGTACCACCGGCACCGGTATCAGATCCCAGAAGTCCCGGCCGGGTTCGATTCCCAGTGGCGGTACATATTGTTTTCGGTTTGGTTGGTGGTAGGGCTTCAAATCCACCTGGCTACCAACGCCATAACAACGATGGTTTCAACATTGTTGTGTTCCGGCAGTTAGAGATAAGAATATAAAGTAAATTGAGGATTCCGGGAGTATTGCGCTTCCACCTTTTCAGCCTTATCATCACTTAACACACATCAGACAGATGTGATGAAGGCTAAGTGCTACCCCGTTGTGGATAAAAAAATATATAAATGTGAAAGTGTGTTCGTTTGTTTGTTCGTCTTTCACGTCCAAACGAAGCAACGGATCTTGATTTTTTGTATTATGGAGATAGATTGGGAGCTGCCGGCCTAGCATAAGCGGCTTTTATCGCGCGATATGATATGGTACGGCAAGTTGTCTTGCTTACCCCACTAAGGTGTAAGCAAGACGGAATGCCGTACCATATCATATCGCGTGTAAAGCTGCGTCCAGACTTGTGTCATGACATCGGACCGGACTCCGTGTCATCGTACAAGACTTGTTACGCTCAATGTGGACGGTCTAGGTTGTGCTGACACGGTCACACATGTACGATGAAATGTTAAGCACTCGTAACATTTTGGCGTGTCCGAACACCGTGTCTTTATCATGCATCGCTAGTTTTGTTGGGCATGCGCTGTGGAATACTGTATCAAAGAGACAATGTATTATAAAGACATGGTGTTCGGACACGCCAAAATGTTACAAGTGTAGACGCATGGTGTCAATCGAACAAGACTGCGTGGCGAGGCACCAGAACTGCTGAGTTCAAAGATGGAATAAAAAATAAAGATTATAAGTATTTAATACCTACTAGCTGAGCCCCCGACTTCGTCCGCGTGGAACAGTGACTTTCAGCAGCTTTTTAAATTTGTAACGCTAATTCTTTTGCATATACACTTTAGGCCGTCCGGGTGTCGCAAAGGGGGTGCATAAAAATAACACTAACTTTTTTTCAAAAAGTGTAAAAAATCATAGCTTTCGAAAAAAGATCTAAGACGAAAAAACAAAAAGTTAAAGGCGCTTCGCCGGCCGCAGCGCTGCCATCGCTCGCTCGGCTCGCGCTGCGTTTTGGTCACAGTTTTAACTTAATCTAACCTAAAACGACTGTGAGGATTTCTTGGGCTCGGGGGGCGGCGGCGGGGGGCTTAGTCCCCCGAGCCCTCTCGGTGGGGGGGGGGGCTGCGGCCCCGTCCCCCTGCTCCTCTGTGTTCATCCATTTGAACTGAATTCAGAACTTATAAAGTAAAAAAAAAAATTGAGCTAACAGACCCTAAAAAAAAATTTTTGTTTATCATTCGATGTCTCTCAAATACCTCCGGGGTTATTAAAAGGGTATCATAGATTTTGGCTACGACGCACCGTTTTCGAGATATTGACATTTTTATAAAATAATCATCTTCTGTACTTGTATTTATTCTGTGATGGCGGCACACGTCACGACGTGATCCATTCCTATCCCGTGTCTGTATCTGTGTTATCTGGCGTACTTCGACGCGTGTCATAAACACAAGTGTGGACGTCTCCTTGACACGCGGACAATTGCGAAATCCTTTGAAAAAAACCGACTCTCGATGGATCGGCTCGTAACACGTAACGTCGGTGCGTAGCAGTACACAGACAAGCGTCCACACTGCACCTTCGTAACTCCGTACATTTATCTGTGTCTAGCAGTTTCTTCCAGTGTTTGGAATGGATTTTAGCCGGACTGAAGCTTGTAACATTTGTTCGCGTAACAAAAGACGTCCACATTATCCGTTCTGTCACGCGTGTCTGACACGGTACGGGGTAATGTTCGATAAAATGTTACAAGTCTGGACGCAGCTTTATGAGCCGCTCATCCTAGGCCGGCTGGAGTGGAGAGTGACATAATGCTACTTTAATCCCAGAAAAATATCAGGTTCCGCGGTTGGAAGGCTAGTACGTATTTTTGAAATATTATTTTGAAAACAACTTCACATATCCTACTAATCATATCCTATCCTATTAGGTAATATCCTATATTCTACTTTAATATTATAAATGTGAAAGTTCAGATGTTTGGATGTTTAGACGTTTGGATGTTAATTGTTACTCAATTCCGCCAAAACAGCTGAACGGATTTGGCTGACATCTGGGACACAGATACTTTATATCCTAGAGAAGAAATAGGTTACTTTTATCCCGGAAAAATATCACATTCCCGCGGGATAACGTCGTGTAGTCCACGCGGGTGAAGCCGCGGGCGGAAAGCTAGTGTAGGTACCATAAAAATATAAGAAACAAAACGAACAACATTATGCCTTAAATTATGCTTCCGTTATATTTTAAATAAATTCTTCAATCTAACTTTGGACTCACCCCTACTTGTATGTAATAAAGTTTCCGAGGATGGAGAGCGAATAAATGACCGGCAAAGTGGATCACACAAATAACTATGTGTTCCGTATACCTAGTTAAATAACAAGTAAGTAAATAAATATTGGACATTATCATAAATACTTTGCCCCAAACCCAAACAAGTTTTCTCATACACGTCTTCTTCCATAGTATCAACCTGCCCCCCTAGTGGCATAACGCCCAAGTAGTTACTAGGCGAGATGCCCGTAGAAAAGCCAGTTGCTTGACTTGTACGAGTAGTGCGCTACCGCCTTCAGCCTTATCACCACTTCAGGGTTCCAATCAGGGTGTCGATTTTGCTAAAGTTAAGTCATAATCGTGTCTCAATCGTGATTTAATTGTAGTTAACCGACCTCAAAAAAAGGAGGGTTATCAGTTTGACCTGTACGTATGTACCTATGTTTGCCTGCGATTATATCGCGTTTGGCTGAACCGATTTTGATGCGGTTCTCATTTAGTTGGAGTTCTTTTTTACACACTACTTAGTTACAAGAATTATGACAGTATGATGTGATGTGAATGTAGTGTGTTTTGTGACCATCAGATAATATTGTGAAAAAAGTACACATTTCTAGTAAAAAAGCACTACAATTGAAACACGATTACGACTTAACGTTAGCAGAATTGATACCACATGGGTATCAATTCTGCTATTGCTAGTGATGAAGGCTAAGTGCAACACCGTTGTCCGTTGTAAATAAAAACATGGGGGTCGAGCAGGGTTATTGTTGATCGAAAGGGTGGAGTCAATACAGGCTAAAGGTCACAGCATATATTATATCAACTCGTAAACGGAACGTAAACGTATCAACTCGAGCGGTTCAGTATTCTTTGTATGAAACTCCCTACTGCAAAGCACACTAATCGGAATCGTAACGTAATCGCCTCGCCTCGGGACCAGCGAGCGGTAAGCGCGGCGTCTCGCCTAGCCGTAGCCGAGTCGAACGTACCGACGCTGATCTGTGCCCCTAGCATGAGTTGATTTCAACTGTCAACGTTTACGAAAACTTTATGCTTAACTGCTCATGTCGGTAAAGCAGTCAAAGGACATGAAAGAGATAAAGCGATAATTTTCGATTACGAATACAGTTAGCCAAACTCATTTACGTCATACGTGCTTAGTGCTTACGTTAGGTTGACGCCTGGTTGACCGCGAGGCGAAAGGCGATACGGTGTCGATCCCTTTCCGAGTTGATATAATCTGCTGTGACCTTTAGAATGGGTTTTCTACGCCATATCGAATTCCAGTATATCGAATAGATAGCACTACCGCCTTCGTGGTCCCGAGGGTGTCGTAAGAACAAACTAAGTGAACCATAAATGGCCGACACCGGTAAATCAGGGCAACAGTGATCGTAAAGTAGCTAGTCAAAGTCAAAGCAGGATACTGGCAAAACTCCTTACAAGACAAAATTATACCAGAAAAGAACAAGTAGGTAGTCCCCATGAGCACCAGGTGGGATTCGAACCCATAACCTTTAGTTTCCGTTCCAAAAATCCACCGATTGAGCAAGCGGGAACATTTGTGTTTACGGTAGGCTAGCGTTTTTTTTACAAGCTTTTATTTAATTTGCCATGTTAGTTAGTTAGTGCTGGACAAATCTTGCAAGCTAAATTTGACCCACTTCCCAGTGTCCGATTGAGCTGAAACTTTGCATACAGGTTTGGTTTGGATGACAATACACTTTGTACAGTCAACAAAAAAGCTTGTCATAAAAACGAAGTTTTTACAAACAATCTTATTTTTATAGCTTTCCGCCCACGGCTTCAGCCGCGTGGACTACACGACGTTATCCCGAGGGAATATGATATTTTTCCGGGGTAAAAAGTAGCCTATGTTCCTCTAGGCTACAAAGTATATATGTCCCAATTTTCAGCCAAATCCGTTCAGCCGTTTTGGCGTGATTGAGTAACCAACATACAAACATCCAAACAGCCAAACATCTAAACTGTCACATTTATAATATTAGTAGGATAATGGTTAATAAGGTTCAAGAAAATGTTTCATTTTGATTTCCCGTGGAACCCTTGAGCAAACTGCAACAGTAAAAATAAAATTAACACAAAATCCTCCCAACCGCTATCTGTCTCACGTGAAGCTTAATTCAAGATAACCGTCAGGGCTGTCAAAAATATTAATGAACCCATTATTTGTTTTCACTCACATTTTTGTTTTGTATTGTGATTCTGACAAAAGAGAAAATCGCATTAATTATTTATTTGGCTTTTCGATCGTTGTAAAGTTTTACCCTTGAAACTAAATCATAACAAAGGGATATTTATAAAGGGCCCTACACACTTTCAGTGCACCGGCAGTTCACAGCTGCCAGACATTCAGTTTTAGTAAAACTGTGAAAGTGTGGCCTCTTGCGGCTAACTGACAGGCCGTTGCCTGCAGGCGGACTGATAGTATATTAGGGGCCCTTAAAGCACATGATGCCAATCAAACCTATCATCGAAAATAATTATATGGTAACGTGTCTGTTTTGGTTTTATCGTACAAAATGAACCTCCGTAATAAAGCCTGGTAAAGTTGTTTATACAGGCTGTTAGTTTTAACAAGGGACATACTCCAGGGGGTGAAAGTACCCATCAATACAATCAACTATGGGACAAAGTGCGATATCGCGAAAAAAAAACCGCTGTTCCATACATTTTGGCCCATTCGGTATTGCACTTTTGTATGAAACAGCCTTTTTTTTTTGCTATATCGCACTAGGTCCCATAGTAAAACTTGTTTGTATTGATGGGTAGTTTCACCCCCTGAAGTATGTCCCTGTATATGCTATTTTAAGGCATTTTTGAATGCTATTTCAAAACATAATATTTCAAGCATAACTTAGCTGATATGAATGTTAAAAATTTATTAAAATAGCATGAAAAAATTGCAAATGTAAAGTAGGCATAACAGATGTGAGCATCAACTGGCCATAGAAACCAAACCTCTTAAAAAATCGGTTTAACGCCTGTTTCCAAAAAGGAGGCAATATAAATAAAATTTCTTAGACGTGCCAACCCTAACTACAGTCGTTTAATTTCCACGCGCAGAGGCGCTGCGCTGTTTGCGTTGGCTTTCTGCCTGGCCATTTAAAGATTTTAATATAAGTAGACTTCTGCAGTAAAGTAATTTTCTACTTTCTTCTTATTTATAGCACTTATTACTATTTCACTTATTAGTATATTGTAAGCAAAAATACCTTGGTCATTTTATTAGTTTACTAAGGTTTTTACGGTAGCATTTATTCTCCCTCTGCTTATGTCTGCCAAAAAAACGTGTAAGTACTGTAATTAGCGCCAAAAACATCCTAGTCGCGCGCAGAGATAACTTGCACGGACTTTAGAAAACTAATGATTATATGCCTTAGGCCGGCCCGATTTCACCAATGATATTTAAACGCGATTAACGCTAAACGTGTTTAAAACGTATTTCTGTCCCTGTCACATTCAAACAGATGACAGAGACAGAACTATGTATTACGTAGGGCATAAAGGCGGTCTCAAGGTCAACATGTATAGTCTGATGTGCCGCCGTGTGTACGATAAAGGTACTTTGTTTTGTTGCAAATTAACCGGCCCTGACTTCTAAGCCTTCAGCTGCCAGCAGCGCTATGGTTGGACATCAACTTGAAAACAAAATTACATTAAAAAAAACACGTTAGTTTCACATTTTGGCCACCGGAACAGAAAAGATTGTGGCACTGTAACTAGGCGTGTGTCAGAAGGCGCTGATCGTCGGCATGAAGCTCGACGACTGACCCATAGAGAAAGATAAATATGGCACTGTAACTAGGCGTGTGTCAGAAGGCGCTGATCGTCGGCATGAAGCTCGACGACTGACCCATAGAGAAAGATAAATATATTCTAGTAATAGAGAGCCCACTCGACACATATTTTTGTCACCTCACATTTTGGCCACCGGAACAGAAAAGATTGTGGCACTGTAACTAGGCGTGTGTCAGAAGGCGCTGATCGTCGGCATGAAGCTCGACGACTGACCCATAGAGAAAGATAAATATATTCTAGTAATAGAGAGCCCACTCGACACATATTTTTGTCACCTCATTTTGTTTAACTTTCATTAGGTGCAAGTATTGGATTAAAGAAATTGGTCGAATGGACTTAAGGCGCTACTCGGAAAAAGTATGGACTTTTTGATTTAAAACTATAGGACGGTTACAGTTGTTACAAATCTGGTAATAAGATATATATTACTTCATACCTTTATCTAGATTCGTATAGTTTCAAAAACACGATTTTATGATGTTGTCTCGACACTTTTTCTTTTCGAAAAGACCTCTAAAAATATGAAAATTGTAGATTATTCTTAAATAGGGTTACTTACGGTATTGGAAATTGGTTTAATTAGTGAACACCAATAATATTTAGGATCGTATAGAAGCATTTTTTTAAATCGCTGTAGTTTTTTAATACGAAGTGATTTTGTTTTTTTTGCCTAATCTGCAAAATCGGTCTCGATCCCGCGCGCGTCGTTTTCTCATTGCTATCTCGCTTCTGCACAATTTTTCCGAGTATCGCCTTAAACCAAAAAAGCGTGGAGACACTTCATACTAGTTATTTTGTTTGCGAACTTCATTTCCCTAATTCTGACCGCGCAAAAAGAGTTTCTAAGAAAAATGCAGCCCCTACCCTATTATTACTGCAGCCAGAAGACTCATCTGGTACTCGTATTTACATCAAAATTTACTCAAACTGATAATAGCCTCTAAGAGTACTTGCAAATCTCAAACATCAACAGAAATTCCAAGTACAAGTACTTCACAGGTGTCACACTCAGTGCAGAAAACACAGATTTTAAGTAAAAATTCACCCCGGAAAAGGAAGTTGCGGCTTGACTTTAAATCAGAGGCTAAGAAACGAAGATTATTGGAATCGTCGGTAATAGGAAACCCCAAGTAGGCTGATATGTCACCTCTGCTAAAAAAATTATTGATGCTCAAAAAGTATTTAAAACGAAAGTCTCAGGGAAACAGATATGACCAAGAGTATTAATGTTTGCATTAAATATATATTTATATACTTAGTATTTATTTATTTATAAAAATATAGTATTTATTTTTCCTTCAATAAAAAGTATGGCTTACTACAGTCTGTGACTGTGACAACAGTCACTTTTCTTTCATTAGCCATGTTTAAAAAATTTGAGCCTTGATCTAATACAAAGGCTACATTACATGAACTCCAATATTTAAAATTTGTGAAATAACATGATCTAACCACGCACTAAGTTCTTTGTAATTTTTGCTTTGAGCCAAAAAACAGTATGCGATTGGTTGTTTCCAATTTTAATGTATAACTCTGGCAATGATTACAAAAGCTTGCGTTGCTGGTTCTCCAGTTTGTGTCCCGTCAATCTCATGAAAACCTATAATCTTATCCTCGTTAATTTGATGATATAAGTACCGTTTTAATGAAATTTCGTCAGCGCAAATAATGCAGTATTTTTCTGAGTCTTTTAATATTTTAATTTGGTCTCTAAACATTGTAAAACGTTAGGTGAAAATTTTGTATCAATGTTGATATTCATTCGGCGCAACGTCCTTTCGCTTGGCATGTTTAACGTTTGCTAAGACTCTTTATGCTAATGGACTGGCAAAATATAAATTTAAAGCAAATAACTGTAAATCTTTAGTGTTTCTATTGCCATGACTGTTTTGTTTTAGACGGGTTTGAAATTTTTTATTTTTTTGTAATTGAGAGGACATATTGGTATCTTTTTGAGATGCACATTCTTGCTGAGTATCCAAATTTTTTCGTCTTTTGCACTCTGTTTATAAGTCACTTAACAATTTCCTTTTACGTGGTGTGTTGGCTGACAAAGGACTTTGTGCACGATGTATAGGCCGTTTGGCTTAACATGCACATTTTTTAAGCAATAAAACTATATGTTTGGAAGTTTACACTACGAAGAAACTATTTATCATTTTTGTTTTGTGTCAAATAATAAAAAGCTTAGAAACAGACAGACAGAAGCGAAGAGCGACTTTGTTTTATACTATGTAGTGATAATTAAAGACAATTTTATTTGTTGGATTCATTTCATTTTTTATTAAATTAGTTAGTACCGTACGACAGGTGCGTTTCTGAAGATTTCAATACAAAGTACATTGTGCCATTCACACGGCCTTTTGACAATCGCTTTTGTACTGAAAAAAGCTTGTAAAATGATTGCTTCCGAACTTACCCGACATAATATAAACATACGTAAATAATAAATTGGGACGCTCTTGCAAAGTTATTTCGTGACGCACGCGGCACGCGCCATCTAGTCGATATATTTTGTACCACTAGCTCCGGAGTGTGCTACGGCGGATGTCATCCCTGCATCGTTGACGCACACATTTGACGCGTGTACACACGTTATGTCAGTTACATAGTAGTAGAAGGTTATTATGCGGGGGTCGTAGTATGGAGTGTCGTAGGTGTGGTACAGGGTCGTTCTAAATGGTTCTAACGGATAAGCCACATGGAGGGAAAAATACGGTAGAAATATTTTTTTGCTGAAAGAAGACTTTATTTTTATTTTAAAAACAAAACGAACAGCGTTCAATGTATTTTAAATTATAATAATTATTTAAAATACAGTTAGCGGGTTCGATTCCCAGGTCAGACAGGTGATTATTTAAAATACTAGGAATGCAGTTCGTTTTGTTTTTAAAATAAAAATGAAGTCTCCTTGGAGTAATATTTTACAGGTATCTCTAGAGTGCGCGCCAGATAAGTCAGAGCGCGACTGGTGGAGTATTTAATGTTGCCACTAGTTGTAAATAATTCTCCCATCAAGAGTAGATGAGGAAGAAATCTAACTGGCTTTTGTCCGGTGTTGTCATAATAATGAGCGATTTTCTGAGAGGCCATTTAAAAAAAAAAGCTTCCAATTGCTTCACTAGATGGCGTTGAATAAGTATGTACATGTCTATGGTATATTTTGGTATGAAACATATTTAAATTAATTACTTTTTAAACGTTTTACGTAAAAAAGTCGCGTCAAAGTAAAATTTATAACGTTCCGTTCCTTCTAACTGCATAGATGGGACAGCGCCATCTAGTGACTGAGCTTTCAGAAAATCGCCCATTGAGAATACGGTAAATTTTACCTAGATACTTCGATCAATAATAGCAATAGAAAACTGTAAGACACTTCAAACACTTTTATAAGATAGATTTTATATTGTTTATTAAAATTGTTAGTAATTTAGGAATTAAATAACAACAAAATAAATATATTTCGTAATATTTTATTTAGTTTCTAGTAACTATAGGGTAGAGAATAATAGTAATTATCGAGATAAAATAATATAGCCAATGTCATTCAATCATATAACCAGTTTTTTTATTGATCCTACAAGAGACCATGCTCAGAATCATGTGATGACAAAATGAGAGAAAAGGAATATTACACAGGGGGGGAAGGTCAAATACTACGTACTAACTATTAAACTTACGTAATAATTGAATGTCTATAGGTAAGTAGGTACTTTTTAATTTTGTATAATTGTGATCCTCCAGTGGGTCAATGCCTTCTTTTCCTGGATTACCGCTCAATGAGTCACACCAACACATCAAAATATGACTATAAAAATTCTCAATATGACTAAAACTCGTGCAAGTAATAACAGTTTTTGTTTCATCGAAATCTGTCCAGGATTTCCAAAGTTACAGCGTTGCAAAGTTTCACCAGCTTTTGTAAATTTGCTTTCCTTGCGCGCTATTGTGATGACGTCATGTCGCAGTGACATCTCCGATTGCGGCTGCTGCGGGTGATTTCCGTCCAACTGTACCTACATAGAGTCCGTCCGTGCGCAATTTTCGCGCAACTGGTGCGTTTTTGGCGCTATTTACAGTACATTTTCTTCGTTCTAAAGCTGCGTCCAGACTTGTGTCATCACATCGGACCGGACTCCGTGTCATCGTACAAGACTTGTTACGCTCAATGTGGACGGTCTAGGTTGTGCTGCCGTAACATTTTGGCGTGTCAGAACCAGAACACCGTGTCTTTATCATGCATCGCTAGTTTTGTTGGGCATGCGCTGTGGTAATACTGTATCAAAGAGACAATGTATTATAAAGACACGGTGTTCAGACACGCCAAAATGTTACAAGTGTAGACGCATGTTGTCAATCGAACAAGACTGCGTGGCAAGGCACCAGAACTGCTGAGTTCAAAGATGGAATAAAAAATAAAGATTATAAGTATTTAAGGGCCGGCTGTAAGCCAGCGCGTAGGTATTGACGAAGCTAATCTGTATATGTGTGCCTTCACGCACACAAACATCTCCGCCCTAGCACGAAAAAATGTAATTCAGAAAATTAAAAAAATTAATAACTTTTTTTTTGCCAGAAAGTAACTTTACGTATTTGATGCGTTTGATTTGCCATGTTTGCCATCTGGGGGCTGATGCAGCATCTTACAGACAGTCGAAGGAACTCGTCAGCATTTCAACGTAACCAGTTGGAGTTTGGGCTCATTTGAATAGTCTTGATGAGAACTCTTGTGCCAAGTAGTTTCCTATGTCTGATGCTGGAGTCATCAGGAGGTGGTTGATGGAACTTTTCAACAATTCAACGTACCATTTCGATTTTGGGCTCGTGTGAATCGTCTTGATGATAACTTATGTGCCAAAATTTTTCGAAGGTCTGATGCTGGAATCAGGAAGTGGTTGATAGAACTCTTCATCAATTCAACGTAACCACTTTGAGCTTGGGCTCATTTGAATGGTTTCGATAAAAACTTTAGTGCCAAGTAGTTTTCAAGGTCCAGTTCTGGAGCCAGTAAGTGGCTGATAGAACTCTTCATCAATTCAACGTAAACACTTCTAGTTTGGGCTTCTTTGAATAGTCTTGATGAGAACTCTTCTGCTAAGTAGTTTCGAAAGTCTGATGCTGGAGTCAGGAGGTGGTTGATGAAACTCTTCAACGATCCAACGTAAACACTTCGAGTTTGGGCTTATTTGAATCGTCTTGATGAGAAATCTTGTGCCAAGCAGTTTCCAAGGTCAAATTCTGAAGCCAGTAAGTGGCTGATGGAACTCTTCATCAATTCAACGTAAACATTTTGAGTTTGGGCTTGTTTGAATAGTCTTGATGAGAACTCTTGTGCCAAGTAGTTTCGAAGGTCTGATGCAGGAGTCAGGAAGTGGTTGATGGAACTCTTCACCAATTCAACATAAACACTTCGCATTTAGGCTCGTTTGAATTGTCTTGATAAGAACTTTTGTGCCAAGTAGTTTCCAAGATCTGATGCTCGAGTCAGGAAGTGTTTGATGGAACTCCTGAACAAATCAACCTAACCACTTTGAGTTTGGGCTCGTTTGAATTGTCTTGATGAGAACTCTTTTGCTAAGTAGTTTCCAAGCGCTATTGCTGGAGCCAGGAAGTGGCTGATGGAACTCTTCAACGATTTAACGTAACCAGTTCATTTTTGGGCTCGTTTGAATTGTCTTCATGAGAGCTCTTGACAAGAAAACAGCAACGCAATGTTCAAAATATAAAAAAATCCAAGATGGCGGCCGACTTTTTTGTTTGTAGGCCGATTTAGATGAAACTCGGTTTGTGGTACTATTTTGACAATAAAACAGGAACGCAATGTTAAAAATATTAAAAAATCCAAGATGGCGGCCAACTTTTTTGTTTGTAGGCCGATTTAGATGAAACTAGGTTTGTGGTACTATTTTGACAAGAAAACAGGAACGCAATGTTAAAAATATTAAAAAATCCAAGATGGCGGCCAACTCTTTTGTTTGTAGGTTGATTTAGATAAAACTCGGTTTGTGGTACTATTTTGACAAGAAAACAGGAACGCAATGTTAAAAATATTCCAAAATTCAAGATGGCGGCCAACTCTTTTGTTTGTAGGTTGATTTAGATAAAACTCGGTTTGTGGTACTATTTTGACAAGAAAACAGGAACGCAATGTTAAAAATATTCCAAAATTCAAGATGGCGGCCAACTCTTTTGTTTGTAGGCCAATTTAGATGAAACTCGGGTTTTAGTACTGTTTTGTCAAGAAAACAGCAACGCAATATTAAAAATTCCAAGATGGCGGCCAACTTTTTTAATGTTTGCCGATTTTGATGAAACACGGTTTTTGGTACTGTTTTGATAAGAAAACAGCAACGCAATATTAAAAATATTAAAAAATCCAAGATGGCGGCCCACTTTTTTGTTTTTGGGCCGATTTTGATGAAACGCGGTTTACGGTACTATTTTGATAAGAAAACAGCAACGCAATATTAAAAATATTAAAAAATCCAAGATGGCGGCCCACTTTTTTTGTTTTTGGGCCGATTTTGATGAAACGCGGTTTACGGTACTATTTTGATAAGAAAACAGCAACGCAATATTAAAAATATTAAAAAATCCAAGATGGCGGCCCACTTTTTTGTTTTTGGGCCGATTTTGATGAAACGCGGTTTACGGTACTATTTTGATAAGAAAACAGCAACGCAATATTAAAAATATTAAAAAATCCAAGATGGCGGCCCACTTTTTTGTTTTTGAGCCGATTTTGATGAAACGCGGTTTACGGTACTGTTTTGATAAGAAAACAGCAACGCAATATTAAAAATATTAAAAAATCCAAGATGGCGGCCCACTTTTTTGTTTTTGGGCCGATTTTGATGAAACTCGGGTTTTGGTACTATTTTGTCAAGAAAACAGCAACGCAATATTAAAAATATTAAAATATCCAAGATGGCGGCCAACCTTTTGTTTTTTTGCCGATTTTGATGAAACACGGTTTTTGATACTATTTTAATAAGAAAACAGCAACGCAATGTTAAAAATATGAAAATTCAAGATGGCGGCCAAATTTTTTGTTTGCTGGCCGATTTCGATTAAATTCAGTTTCTGGTACTATTTTAACAAGAAAACAGCAACGCAATGTTAAAAATATTAAAAACCCAAGATGGCGGCCAACTTTTTTGTTTGTGAGCCGATTTTGATGAAACTTGGTTTCTGGTACTATTTTGACAAGAAAACAACAACGCAATGTTAAAAGTATAAAAAATCTAAGATGGCGGCCAACTTTTTTGTTTGCAGGCCGATTTCAATGAAACTCAGTTTCTGGTTTTATTTTGACAAGAAAACAGCAACGCATTTATATATACATAAATGTTACAATTACCACAGTATAACCATTTTTTTATATAGTAGGCCAACGCCCCTGAAGTTAGTTGATACCGACGTCTGTATAGGTATTTCCGTAATTACGGAAGGGTTGTAACAAAATTAAAATGTGGCAGGTACATTTTAGTGTATTGCGAAATAAAATAAAATAAATAATTATGGTTAGCATTTTAGAAGTATCAAAATAAAATATATTACATGTTTTATTTAGTTGCAGCTATAATTGTATCTGTCTGTCTGTCTGTTATGAAATTTTGCAAGGTAAATTTGACCTACTCCTGACGTTTGAATGGGTTGAAGTTTTGTTAAAGAAAAATACTCAGATTTGGAATAAGCCCATTCATATTTCTTTACCTTTAAAGCGCCTTCGTCTATATATCAAAATCATCCCATGTCACAATCATTATTTTCAAACTCTGTAACTTTATATCAATTATTATTTTATTAACTTTTTTATTTTTTTAAATAGGGTTTACAGCTGTCAAAAACACAGTAAATTACGAAGGATGTTACGTCGTAATTTACTGTGCTTGTGTTAAAGCAAATTAATAATTAATTAAATCTTTTACTTGACATGATGATGATGATGATACTTGACTCTGTCTCAAGCTTTCAAATAAAAACCTGTTACATTTAAATAAGCGAAAAGAGAGAAGCAAAAACAAAAAACGGCCACCATCTTGACCATTTGTTTTTTATTTTACATTGTGTTAAGAACAGTTTTCTTGTCAAAATAGTACAAAATCGTCATATCTTAATTTACATTGTGGTATGCAATAAAATGATTGAGTATTGAGTATTAAGTATTGAAAAAACCGAGTTTTATCAAAATCGGCCCACAAACAAAAAAGTCGGCCGCCATCTTGGATTTTTAATATGTTTAATATTTCTTTGCTGTTTTCTTATCAAAATAGTACCGTAAACCGCGTTTCATCAAAATCGGCCCATAAACAAAAAAGTGGGCCGCCATCTTGGATTTTTTAATATTTTTAATATTGAGTTGCTGTTTTCTTATCAAAATAGTACCGTAAACCGCGTTTCATCAAAATCGGCCCATAAACAAAAAAGTGGGCCGCCATCTTGGATTTTTTAATATTTTTAATATTAAGTTGCTGTTTTCTTATCAAAATAGTACCGTAAACCGCGTTTCATCAAAATCGGCCCATAAACAAAAAAGTTGGCCGCCATCTTGGATTTTTTAATATTTTTAATATTGCGTTGCTGTTTTTTTATCAAAACAGTACCGTAAGCCGCGTTTGATCAAAATCGGCCCATAAACAAAAAAGTTGGCCGCCATCTTGGATTTTTTAATATTTTTAATATTGCGTTGCTGTTTTCTTGACAAAATAGTACAAAAACCCGAGTTTCATCGAAATCGGCCCACAAACAAAAAGTTGGCCGCCATCTTGGATTTTGTAATATTTTTAATATTGCGTTGCTGTTTTCTTGATAAAATAGTACCGAAACCCGAGTTTCATCCTAATCGGACCATAAACAAAAAAGTTGGCCGCCATCTTGGATTTTTAAATATTTTTAATATTGCGTTGCTGTTTTCTTATCAAAATAGTACCATAAACCGCGTTTGATCAAAATCGGCCCATAAACAAAAAAGTTGGCCGCCATCTTGGATTTTTTGATATTTTTAATATTGCGTTCCTATTTTCTTCTCAAGAGTTCACATCAAGACAATTCAAACTGGTTACGTTGAATCATTGAAGAGTTCCATCAGCCACTTCCTGGCTCCAGCAGTAGACCTTGGAAACAACTTGGCTCAAGAGTTCTTATCAAGACAATTCAAACGAGCCCAAACTCAAAGTGGTTACGTTGAATTTATGAAGAGTTCCATCAGCCACTTACTGGCTCCAGAATTTGACCTTAGAAATTACTTGGCACAAGAGTTTTCATCAAGACGATTCAAAAGAGCCCAAACTCGAAGTGGTTACGTTGAGTCGTTGAAGAGTTCCATCAACCGCCTCCTGACTCCAGCATGACCTTCGAAACTGTTTCGCACTAGAGTTTCTATCAAGACGATTCAAACAAGCCCAAACTCGAAGTGGTTACATGCCACTTCCTGGCTCCAGCATTTGACCAGATATCTGTTGTGATGACGTACCAAATAAATTGTTGAGTGGAAAACTAATTATCTTCCGATATTGGTAGGTATCGCCGGATTTTTGAAAATTTGACTTTACCTACCTTTTCTTTACCACCGCTCAAAGAGTTTGCGTACAGATAGTTTGATTTCGTAATTTTCGTAGCTCAGGAGCTGGGAAAAAGCGACGTGCTCTCACCTTGAAATCAGCGGGCTTACTGAATTTTACCCCCGGTGTGGCTTGTATTTATACAATATTTTATTTATTTCCGCGTTCCATACGAAAATGTATGAGCAATTCGCGCTTTAATATTGACAATGTTTGAAGCCAGATTGTTCCCAATATAAAATAAAAAACGGCAAATATCGTGCGGTGAATCAATTCTATGTTTCATTGCCATTTGATTTAACATTAAATATTATTAAAAATATTTTTATTCTTTAACAATATCTTTAAAACAGAAAACGTTGATTTCGCTGTTTTTAGTGAAGTTTGCGATTTTTTTGCCATTAACGTGAGTTAAATATTTAAAATTTTCCACGGTGTTATTGTAAAGTAACTTTTCCTGTTTACTATTATATTTTTTAAAGTAATTTCTGGCGATAATTCTATGTTACAAGTTTAAAACCCCGAAAGCTGTTTTACGCGTTTCACTTACCGCCTGCCCTTAATACCTACTAGCTGTGCCCCCGACTTCGTCCGCGTGGAATTGTGACTTTCAGCAGCATTTTAAATTTTTAAGGCTAATTCTTTTGCATATACTTTTGACGACCGATTTGGCGCAGGGGTAGGGCTACCCACCTTCTGCGCCAGTGGTCTCGGGTTCGATTCCCGAACAAGACAAATATTTGTGTGCATGAACATGTCTATTTGTCTTGGTCTGGGTGTTTTCTATGTATATTAAGTATGTATTTACAAACAAAAAGTATTTAAGTATATATTTATCCGTTATCAAGTTTTCCATGATACAGTTTCGTAATGAAATTAAAATGGGCTTAGATATTATAATTGGTGTGAATGTAAGAAGTTATTTATTTATTTATTAGTTATTTATATACACTTAAGGCCGTCCGGGTGTCGCAAAGGGGGTGCATAAAAATAACACTAACTTTTTTTTCAAAAAGTGAAAAAAATCATAGCTTTTGAAAAAAGGTCTAAGACGAAAAAACAAAAAGTTATGTTTTTATTTTGAAAAAAAGTAAAGTTTTTTCTGCCGCTTCGCCGGCCGCTGCCTTCGCTCGCTCGGCTCGCGCTGCGTTTTGGTCACAGTTCTAACTTAACCTAACCTAAAACGACTGTTAGGATCTCTTGGGCTCGGGGGGCGGCGGCGGGGGGCTTAGCCCCCCGAGCCCTCTTGGTGGGGGGGCTGCGGCCCTGTCCCCCTGCTCCTCTGTTTTCATCCATTTGAACTGAATTCAGAACTTATAAAGTAAAAAAAATTTTTTTTGAGTCAACAGATCCTAAAAAATTTTTTTTTGAGTCAACAGATCCTAAAAAAAATTTTTTGTTTACCATTGGATGTCTCTCAAATACCTTCGGGGACTGAATTCAGAACTTATAAAGTAAAAAAAAAAATTTAGTTAACAGATCTCAAAAAAAATTTTTTTTTTTACTAGCCGCTACACACGCTCCTATCCGACCGCCGATTTGGTGCGGGCGAACTTCATAGCCGCTACACACGCTCCTATCCGACCGCCGATTTGGTGCGGGCGAACTTCACTGCAGATCTGATCCGCGCCTACACACGTTCAAACCAAATCTGCCGCACCAAATCGGTCGGCGCTACACACGTTCCGATTTGGTCTGGCCGACCTCTAGCCGTTGTTGCAGTGTTGCTAGCCACTGCTAATCTCCCAATATTATTATTATTTATAAATACTGAAAACATCAATTTGCTTGCAATAAATAAGGCTAAGCCCGCACAGCGATTAAAATTCGCGCGATTAAAAATCGCGATTTTGTAACTCAAGGATTTGTATGCAGGTACACGCACTCGCGATTTAAAAATCGCGCGAATAAAAAATCGCTGTTTGCTGTAAAATAATCGCGCGTCCTAACCCTGCGGGAGGCGCGCCCCTTTTTCGAATATATTCTGTCGCTACCTACTGAAAATACAGAAGTATTTTCATTATTTTTAAGTATGTATAATTTTTATGTTTAAACTTCATACATAAATAATAGAAGATTGTAAAACAAGTGCATAAAACGTACCATTTTACCCGAGACGTAAATATCCACCCGAGCCGTAGACGAGTGTTGATAGTCAATTCGAGGGTAAAATGGGTTTTATGTACGAGTTATACACTCTGCTTTTCACTTCGAGTGTGAGGAAAATAAATAACAATATTGCAATAAAGAAAAAATAAATACTCCGCCATATTGGCGGGAAGATAAGTTTTTATATGTGGCAGTGGCAGCACAGTGACTTCAGCATAGATCGTAGTCCATAATGCTCTTGAAATACTTATTTCTTAGAAAACTCATTAATTTTGCCTAGTTTTATTATTTTAGTAATTTAACATGTATTATGTACAAAATTTAAGAAACAGAATGAAACAACAAGTTCATTTAACGAAGTTTAATTACTTGCGTGACTGTTTACCTGACGACCTTTGTCTTAGAGTTTGAGACTTAGACGAAGATTTTACTTTATGCACTAGAGCATAAAAAGCGATTTTATGCAGCCTATACCCAACATAAACACGAACTTTACGAGCATGAGAAGTGAATAAGATAACTTCAATAACATAATTATACAGGTCTCGGCATCTCTTTTCCTACACTTTTATGGCTTAATCAAAAATCTCTCAATTGTCAAACCTTGAATCTTACGGCTGATTTACTGGATCCAGTGACTGGCACCGAAATCGATGCCGATTCAGTGCTGGCATCAGGCCTGGTATGGAGTAAAACAACTGACTACTTAATCCATTAAGTACTTAGTGCTACTGGCTTCGTGTAAACCGGCTATTATCAGCTAGACTGAAAAAATATATGGTTTAGGGTATTACCAATGTATAATTATACGTGTTTTTTTTAATCCCTAGTTTAAACACAACTTAATTTTAACTAGTACTTACAAAGATTTTAGGGGATGAAAGTATCTATCAATACAAACGTTTTTTCTTGTAGGGCCAGCCACGAAATCGCGAAGAAAAATCAACAATTTCATACAATTTAGTCGAGTCGATGTTGTACTTTTCTATGGAACAGCTGATTCTTCGTGGCTGCTCCCATAGTAAACGTTGTTCGTATTGACTTAATTAAATCTTTAAAATAATAGGTAACCATGACTGACTGATCTATCAGCACAAAGTTCAAATCACTGAATGGATTGAGCTGAAATTTGGCTGAAAGTTATTATACTTAGGCATCCACTAAGAAAGGATTCGCCAAAATTCACCCTCTAATCTAATGGGATTAAATAAGGTTTAACTTTTGTATGGAGAATTAGTATAGAATATTAAAATAAAACACTTTCAGTAAAGAATGTTTTGTAAATAAAAAAGTTTATATAGAGCACTCCGTTATTTCGAATTCAAACAAAAGCTAGTTTTAAAATATATTTTATATACTACTAGCGGCCGCCCGCGGTTTCACCCGCGTGGTTCCCGTTCCCGTGGGAATATCGGGATAAAAAGTACATATAAACCTTCCTCTTGAATCACTCTATCTATTTAAAAAAACGCATCAAAATCCGTTGCGTAGTTTCAAAGATTTAAGCATACAAAGGGACATAGGGACAGAGAAAGCGACTTTGTTTTATACTATGTAGTGATTAAGTTTAAATATTAATGTGATATTTACATATTAAAACGTATTAAAACACAACAATATAATTAGGTGGTAGTAATAAAATAATGCTTTACTAAATTATACATCTTCAACTATTTTCCTGCCGCCCCGCCGCGGCGCCGCCGCCGCCATCGCCACCAAGACGCCGGCGCCGCCACGCCGCCGCCGCTACCGACGACGACGCCGGGTTAATTTGACGGCTTGCCTATCATTCCTATTCTACTCTCTCTGTCAAATGGTCGTAACAGACGCAAGGACCGGACAAGGGGTTTCGTCGGCTCCGAACCATTCGAACGCTGCAGATTTAGGTTATGTACGCGGCCGACGGCGTTTATGGGAGACCATGGCCTAACTCTAGATATGGGCTCTATATAGGGTTTTTTACCATCACAATTTTCTATACTTACAGAATTGCATTTTGAATGCATAAAAATAATTTAAAATCTCAATTAAATGATTGTTTCTTGATCGATTGTTAAACATTTGTAAAAATGTTTCTTTCGGATGCGAGGGTTTCCTCACATTGATGAAGCAACGCTGGCCTATAGCGTTAACAAGAGATAGCAAAATTCGACGAGTCGTGTAAGCCTTTCGGTAGCTTAGTTGGTCAGAACATCGGAACGGATCCCCGGAGGCGTGGGTTCGAATCCCGCCTGAAAGCTACTTATAAGGCTCGTGGTTATTTAATAAAAAAATGCTTTGTGCAATGTTGGCGGCGATCAAAGCTCGGCGGATTACATCGTTAAGAGCATCATGTCTGGGGAATTTACCCGCGCATCTAGAACAGCTCAACCCATGGTGCCCGTTAGCCTCGACCTGGACTCCGCAAATGCAGCGGTGTGGCTCAACCACATTGCATCCCAGTCTCAAACCTACAGCCAGCCGCAATGAGTCGTCATCCATGAGAGTGCCCATCTGTGGAGAAGGCAGTGCGTGTAGCCAAGCCCCAGACTCTGGTCGTGATACCGCCCTAAGCCTAGGCATATCAGTATTACTCGACTCAAATATAAGCTCCTCGAGCGTTAACTTGGATTGGCTGGTGATTGTCATCCCAATTCCTCGAAACTTCAGGATGATCGGGAGGATCATGATTCGGGCAAAATATAGCCCAGGCAGTCAAAACCTCGCCCACAAAGGGTGCCTAAAAACTATCACCATTAATGTTGAGGATTCGAGTGACTAGATTCAGGGCCCCATGCAAAGAAGCCAGAAAGGCCGGTAATGCCGTGTCTTTGCTTAAACACACTTGCAAGTTGTAGTTTACACTTGCAAGTTGCTATCTGATAGACTGTCGGACATTTATCGCAGAAGACTTACTTGCAGGTGGAAATGAGGCCTGAAGGAAGTGGGAATCTCTTGTGTTGGAGTTTAAAACTCACTTGGGTTGATATGCCATAGGAGAAAGAAAGTAATTACCTACTTAGAAGAATTTCGTCCGTTGTCCGGTCCGTGGGTCTGTTAAAGTTATACTACGCACACATGCACATATGCTACGCACAGATGCACACAACAGTCGGTCAGCCCCATGATTTCAGATTGAGGAATTTCCCCAAAATTTTGGGAGTTCTATAATTTTCTAGGTTCTATGTTTTTTTTTATCAAAAGATATATCGGTAACGGTAATCTTAGAAAAGTCAAGATGTTATAAAATATAATTAAATAAGCTATTATAGTTTTAATTAGAAGCATTAGTTAAGATTTCATCATTGTCTAAAAAAGGTGTTACATTTTGAGGAACGGTATTTTTTAACATTTTTCATCAAGAGTCGAAAACATAAAATGTTAATACATACCCAATAGAGTCCGCGCCACATAACTTGGCATTTGTCGGAGGGCCCGGTGACACATTGAAACGCATACAGTTGATTGTCATAATTTCATTAGGCATACATCATAAGGCATAATATTGAAAAGCATTTTATTCCTTGGCATAAATTTCATAACGCAAAATGATAATAATGCATAACAGTTGAAAGGCATAATATTAAAAAGCATAATCTTCGAAATTCATATTTTCGTTTGTCATAATTTAGTAAAGCATACTTTAAAACGCATAACTTTAAAAAGCATAATTATTATTTAAAAACATTATTGTATAAAATTGTCAATATCTCGAAAACGGTGCGTCGTAGCCAAAATCTGACGAAATTTTTGATACCCTTTTAACAACCCCGGAGGTATTAGAGAGACATCCAATGGTAAAAAAAAACTTTTTTTGACATCTGTTGGCTCAAAAAAATTTTTTTTTTATCTATAAGTTTTGAATTTAGTTCAAATCGAAGAAAACAGAGGAGCAGGGGGACGGGGGGGCGCAGCCCCCCACCAAGGGGGTTCGCCAAAGAACGCCACCAAAGAAATCCTAACAGTCGTTTTAGGTTAGGTTAGGTTAGAACAGTGACCAAAACGCCGCGCGAGCCGAGCGAGCGAAGCGAGCGTGCCGCGGTAGCGGCCGGCGAAGCGCCAGAAAAGACTTTTTTATTTTCACAGACCTAGCTTCAAAGTAAATAAATACAAGATAATACCCCGTTAAATTTATGCATTTTGAATATTATGCCTTTTAAGTATTATGACATTTAAAAGTTATGCCTTTTGATAATTATGCTTATTGAAATTATGCCTTTCGATGATTATGCCTTTTAAAATTCGGGCAAAAAAAGTATGAGTTATGAAATTATGGCTTTAAGAATTATGCATTTCGATGATTATGCCTTCCAACACGATGCGTTTCATGTTTATGGCGAAAAATGTTATGTGTTTCATTAGGTAACCCAGAGGGCACTGATCGTCGTGGCCGGTTGGAATTTCCCATGTCATAATTTTAGTTCCAGATAATGACAGTATTGACACGCGCCAAGTTATATGGCTTGTACTCTAGAAATTAAGAGGACAAAAAGTATGAGATCATGAATGAAATATTGTAATAGTAAGTAGGTACATAATATGGGCTGTGAAAAGCTTGTAAGTCACAAATTTAGTGAAAAACACTTTTAGTTGATTTTCGTGAGAAAACCTCGTAATACATGTCTACACGGAACGAAACTCAGATTCAATAATTGTAGCGCCATCTATTGAAGTAAATGAGAACCTCGTGAAAAAGTCGCGTTGACCAGTGTGGTTTGAAAAGCTCGGCTACGCGGTTCATCCCGTGGTTTTATTCATAACCTCTTATAAAAAATATATTTAGTATGGAAAAAAATGCAGAGCTTGTAATAGTGTATACGTGTTTATCATACGTAGTGTACGACAGTACTAAGATATTTTGTTGTCTATGAAAACCTCTCAAGTAACATTAGACACTTTTCTGTAAATTATTAGCGAATATTTGTCTTCAGAATCATTGAATAATGTTTTAAACATGAAAAATCCACTAAATGTTTTACTTGGCTTCATTCAAAAAATTTCACTGTACGGTTTTTTTCATCTCCTGTAAAATTTGTAGTAATGCACATGCGAGGTTTTCACAGCCCGCCGACGATATGTGGCGGTGGGCATGAAGTTAGCGGGGCAGCAGCCTGCGCTACGCGGCGGGCGACGGACGCGCGCGCTACGAGACGCGACGGACGGAGACGGGAAGATTCGTGGGCCGCGCCGATGCCAGCCCCGCTGCCTGCCCGCTGATTTCGTGCCCGGGGCCTAAAATCTTACCTAAGAGTAATTGAGAGTCTCTCTTCAGCTGAAACTGCTTTTCTCCAAGTCGTATCCTGGTAGGTTATAGCAGGACTAACTAGCCGAAGTAACATATAAAATGTTTTTATAGACATTCGGTAATATCCGAAAAATAGTTTGTTGTACTGCCGCAGCTCTTGATATTTTAAGAAGAAAAATCCCTTCATAGGCCTCAAGGCCGTATATGGGTGAACCCAATATTCATTAGATCTTTTCGTGTTTCGTTTTCTTCTGCTTAATAGCAGATAAATTAGGACTTTGGTTCTGTCATCCATTTTTACGTGTGTCACAGTCGAGAACCAGCCGACAACTGATAAACGTAGTGATTAGAGTGCTCGTCAGATAAGTCTGCGCGCGGTAAAAATCGAATACTAATCTTTTCTATAACATAAGAACAAAAAAAGGCACTGTAACTAGCGCCAAAAACGCGCCAGTCACGCGCAGAGTTATCTGACAAACACTCTACGTGCTCTTTGATAACTGACGAAAAAGTATGGGGTAATTTTTGACAGGAGACTGTCCTTTTTAAATCGCGCGATTTTTTATTCGCAGTGCGTGGTAGTAATAAAATTAGCGATTAAAAAATCGCGCGAATTTTTATTCGCCCGAATTTTAATCGCTGTGCGGGCTTAGCCTAAATTAAAAAGAAAAATGTTTTCGGTTTTTAATGTTTTACTACATAAAAAAACAATTTTATAATATTTTAATTTTCTGTTATTTTCATTAAAATACTAAAACAAGCTAAATATTTACTAAAAGCAGCACTTATTGATGGGGTGTTATGCCCTTTTTATATATATTTAGTTTTACGACAAATTGCGAGTTTTTAAACAAAATATTTAAAAAAAACTAATAGATAAATAGAATCTTTTCATTACTTGCCATATTTAAACCGTTCGTTCGTTCAGTCCTACGTAAAACTCATGAACGAGCATTAAATTGAATCCTCTGAAAATCCCTTAAAGTAATTCTATCTGCCTTAAATATTTCCGCTTTTACATATTTTCTCCCTGAATGTAGGGGAAAACCTCCAAAATTGTCAACACTGCCAGTTTGGTCCGTTCGGAAGCCTACACACGTTCCGATTTGGTAGGAAGTGAAGTTCGTGCGAACCAAATCCGGCCGACCGCGTCAAACACGAATAATAATAATTATGGTCGGACGACTACGCTACACACGTCCAGATTTGGTCTGGAGCAGACCAAATCGGCGGTCGGATCGGAACGTGTGTAGCGGCTATCACTACAGATCTGATCCGCGCCTACACACGTTCAAACCAAATCTGCCAGACCAAATCGGTCGGCGCTACACACGTTCCGATTTGGTCTGGCCGACCTCTAGCCGTTGTTGCAGTGTTGCCAGCCACTGCTAATCTCCCAATATTATTATTATTTATTAATACTGAAAACATCAATTTGCTTGCAATAAATAAATTAAAAAGAAAAATATTTTCGGTTTTTAATGTTTTATTACTATAAAAAAACAATTTCATTATTTTTAAATTTTCTGTTATTTTCAAAAAAATACTAAAACATGCTAAATATTTACTAAAAGCAGCACTTATTGATGAGGTGTTATGCCCTTTTTATATATATTTAGTTTTACGACAAATTACGAGTTTTAAATAAAATATTCAAAAAAAAACTAATAGATAAAAATAACCTTTTCATAAATGGCCATATTTAAACCTTTCGTTCGTTCAGTCCTACGTAAAACTCATGAACGAGCATTAAATTGAATCCTCTGAAAATCCCTTAAAGTAATTCTATCTGCTTTAAATATTTCCGCTTTTACATATTTTCTCCCTAAATCTAGGGGAAAACCTCCAAAATTGTCAACACTGCCAAGTTGGTCCGGTCGGAAGCCTACACACGTTCCGATTTGGTAGGAAGTGAAGTTCGTGCGAACCAAATCCGGCCGACCGCGTCAAACACGAATATGGTCGGACGACTACGCTACACACGTCCAGATTTGGTCTGGAGCAGACCAAATCGGCGGTCGGATCGGAACGTGTGTAGCGGCTATACCATTCGATGTCTCTCAAATACCTCCGGGGTTATTAAAAGGGTATTAAAAATTTCGATAGATTTTGGCTACGACGCACCGTTTTCGAGATATTGACATTTTTATAAAATAATCATCTTCTGTACTTGTATTTATACTGTGATGCCGGCACATGTCACGACCTGATCCATTCCTATCCCGTGTCTGTATCTGTGTCATCTGGCGTACTTCGACGCGTGTCATAAACACAAGTGTGGACGTCTCCTTGACACGCGGACAATTGCGAAATCCTTTGATAAAAACTGACTCTCGATGGATCGGCTCGTAACACGTAACATCGATGCGTAACAGCACACAGACCAGCGTCCACACTGCACCTTCGTAACTCCGTACATTGTCCGTACATTTATCTGTGTCAAGCAGTTTCTTCGAGTGTTCGGAATGGATTTGAAGCTTGTAACATGTACGCGAACTTGTTCGCGTGTCAAAAGACGTCCACATTATCCGTTCTGACACGCGTGTCTGACACGGTACGGGGTAATGTTCGGCGAAATGTTACAAGTCTGGACGCAGCTTAAGGTTATGGTAAATGATTAGTATTCGATTTCGACCGCGCGCAGCCGCACTCTAAAACTGTCACCTACTGTCCATTTGACGGTTTCGTGTATTTAATCGTGTTATTGTTGATCGAAGTTTGACGGTTGCTATTTATATTGACAGAATACCGTCCGCCATTACGAAAGTTGATTTAATTTATTATCACGAAAATACAACTTATATATTTGAAGGTGTTTTTTCACATGGGCTCAATACAAAATTGATCATTGATCGACTATAAGAAAAATAAATTTTATTGCGAAACCATGAGAGCGCAACTATATAGCCAAAGGAGAATATGAAGGGCCAACTCGCGATGTGACGTCACACTTTAATGCCATTGGTTCACCCGAATTTTCCTCGGAGGCCGTACTTTAACGTTCAATATCTCAGTCATTTTTGAAGATAGGAAAAAAATAAAAACATATTCTTTTTTCTCGAGTAACATATTTTTTAGATATGCTGATAACAAAAATCATTGGTGTGACTCATTCGCCGTCAGATGATTCTGAACTTTCATTGTCAAAAACCAAAATGGTATAAGTAGCCTGTTATTGTCCCGTTCTATTTCGCAAGCACATTTCACCTGTAAAACAATCTCTCTTCCAGCACTTTTGATGACTTTTGGCATGATGAATCTTACCAAATAAACTAATAAAACACAATGACACTTGACACACTCATTTCGCCTGTCACAACAAATAACATGGCGACCTGCCAAATTTATAACAAAAACAACAAAAATTGTACATGTTTCACGCCCGACTTCAAAGTATGTACTTACGTTATTTAGTGCATGTGAATACAGTATAAGAGGGATTATTTCTTCCTCTTTGGTGGCATTTTTTGAAGGCGGTTTTCATTTTTTATTTTTTATTTTTTTATAATTTCACGTTTTTTAGTGCATTATGCAGAAAATTTTAGTGTATCCTGGTAAATAGGTATGTTAGGATGTACACATAAACCGCATCAATCAAAAAGACTTGTCTGATGAAAACCACATCAAAATCGGTTAAGCTAAACGTGAGATATTCGCGGACAAACATACATACGTACAGATCAAACTAAGAACCTCTTTTTTTTAAGTCGGTTATAATACCAAAACTTTCCCATAAATGTAACAAAATACTTTTCTAAAAACCGCATCTCGCTAACAAACATACATATTATACGGGTCAAACTATGACCCTCCTTTTTTGAAGTCGTTTATAATACCTTAAGGTATCCCCATACCAACAAAACAAAAATCATCTAAATCGGCTTATAAACAAAGGAGTTATGCCTAAATCTTTAGGCCCTAAAGATACGTAAAAACTCGTGCAATGGTAACCTAACAAATTACAGTATTTTCAGGATTACTTGAAAATTAGTTGGCTGATTTCAAAATTTCAATCATCCGTCTTCGAGTAATCGGCGGGCATACACAAAAAAACATTCATACAGACGAACAGAGAACGTCCTCCTTTTTGAAGTCGGTTAAAAATTAGTTCTAAATTCGACCGCGCGGAGACTTATCTGGCGAGCGCTCTACTAGTAAGTTTTCCTCCATGTGGCATAGTCGTGGGACGTCCTGTATAATTAAAAAAAAAAAAAAACATTTATTTCAGACATCTAATATCCATATCAAAATAAATGTAGAATTAAAATTAAAACAGAATTAAGTACAAGTAATCAAAATTAGAAATCAATTCAAAATAAATCATATTCATTACAATATTAATCAAAATAAGTAAAACAAAAATTAATAAGATGTCCTATTTTATGCTCTATGAGCAGCACCAAAGAGTACGTAGGTATTGCTTACTCTATTAAACGTAGTGATTACATGCTCTTTGACTCTATGCAAAGAGCAACTTTACTTTCGTACAGCAAACATCAAGTTTAGAATATTATGATAAATATTACTTTTATATAATTATGTTGAATAATGCATGAAAGTCACCTCCCTAAAAATAAACAAGAAATAAAATGAAGTGAAGACAACTAATTAGAGGAACTTTGTAAAGTAAGAGTTGTGTACCTAACTACATACCTTCACATTTAACACTTGTCTTGGACTTGGACCTACTACTATTTTTGTATGTAGATATTTCAAGTGCACCAAAAGATAGATATAAACATAATTTATTTAAGTAGGTTGTAAGATTCCTAGGGTTAATAATTTTATCTTTATAATTTTGCTAAACCTCAAAATCTAGGCGTTAGTTGCCAACTGCTGCCTCGGATGCACCGCATAGACCGCATGCGGTAGATACATTGCATGCAATGCAGCGGCAAATGTGGTTATTGTGGCAACAACGGGTGTGCTACTTGGTAGAATACTACTATAATTGGACTGGTTTTTTTTTTAAATAAACCGCAAATGATTTACTGCTTATTAGTCATTACTATTTATTATTGGCTATTGCCACATCTTTTCGCCAAAAACAAGGATTCATTCCGCGAGCTAGTGGCCAACCTTCACTAGTTGGCAAGGCACCAGAAGAAAATAGGAAGAACATCTTTTACTGTGGAGCCAGTCACATACTTAAGTTTTTTTTTAATTCATCATGTCAGCCGAACGACGCCCACTGCTGGGCATAGGCCTCCCCCAATGATCTCTACAACGATCGGTCCTGCGCTGCCCGCATCCAGCGGCTTCCCGCGACCTTAACCAGATCGTCGGTCCACCTTGTAGGGGGCCTGCCCACGGAACGTCGTCCGGCACGCGGTCGCCATTCGAGAACCTTTCCGCCCCAACGGCCATCGGTTCTCCGCGCTATGTGTCCCGCCACTTCAAAGATGCAATCCTTCGAGCGATGTCGGTTGTTTAAGTTCTCCTGCGGATCTCATCATTTCTGATTCGATCGATCAGGGAAATACCAAGCATCGCTCTCTCCATTGCTCGCTGGGTGACTTTGAGCCTTCTTATGAGACCCATAGTAAAAGACCACGTCTCACTTCCATAGGTTTTTTTTTAATTATAATTCAATATTTTTTTCTGGGCGTTGCTCGGCGTTTCTCTGAAGGATAGAATAAGAAACGATAATTATCCGGCAGAGAACCAAAGTCACCGTCATAGCTCGAAGAATAAGCACGTTAAAGTAATAATAATAATAATATATATATATCTGCCCATGGGCTGATAGCCAAGAGCCTCGATAAACACCTTAAGAGGCTCGCGTTAGGTGGATGGATCGGGAGTCAGATGCAGAAGGCAGTACTTCTGGACACGGCCCGTATAGTGAGAAGGTTCCTGTCTCTGGATCCTTAACCATCGGTAGCCGGGACCCTGATCTTGCTGCCGTTGGGGAACTGCATTTTTGTATTTTTAAATGTTATATTTTTTAGTGTTATTCATTGTAAAAATTTAATGTTTAGAAATATAATTTTGTAAGTATTTAAAATGTAATAAAGGGAATAATAATAATAATAAATATTTATTTATTTTCATAAGTTCACATTTATAATTTTAAAGAACAGACATTACATTAAGGCTAAAAACATATTACATTTTGCCTGAACTAGGAAAACCTGTGTTCCAGGCGAGCGTAAGGCAGGTATTTAATTACAGTATTAGATTAAAACTAAAACTAATCACTTACAATTATACAGCGAAACATTCTAAATATTTTAACATTCTTAAATAGAAAAGCCACACAAAACTACACTTTAAAACTTAATACTAAAAGTAAATTTCAGACGCTTATTTTAATATAACTAGTAACTTCTCTGTATCGTCATAGGGCATGTCTTGCAGAATAGTTTTCACCTTTTTCTTACAGCTACTATAAGACAGAGGGTATATATCACCTATTTTATTTAGTCTATTATAGAGCAGGGGGCCCAGGAAAAAATAAAACCTTTGTGAAGAAGAAAATTTAGTGCAAACTTTTTGAGTGCACAGAATATCTTTCCGTCTTTTTTTAGTTAAATCGATGCTAAAAGGAAGGGCTGCGTGCTGTTTTAAAACTATGTGCATTATAAATAGTTGTCGAACAGATAATAAATTACAGGAGTTATAAAGAAGGTTAGTAGGAAAAAGATAGGGGCGGCCAGTCGCCACTTTAAGGATCGCTCGCTGAGCTCTCTCTGTAGTTATCAACAAAGACCTATTTACACCTCCCCAAGAAGTAATGCAGTAAGTCAATATTGATTCACACAGAGAAAAATATACTTGCTTTATTATAGATAAATCAGCAATATGCCTTATTTTTTTGAATACAAATATTAGCTTGCGTAACCTGTTATTTAAAGCAATAATATGTGGATTAAATGACAGAGTTTCGTCTATTAAAATACCTAGATATTTAATAGTGTCTGTTTGTTTAATTTCAGGGCAGTCACAGCAATTTTCTGTAGGCACTTTACAGCAATGAGCACGTAGTGTTGAGTCATAACACGATTTTATACGTAAAGAAAACTTGATATATTTAGTCTTTTCTGCATTTAGTGTTAAAATATTATTTTCGAGCCAGTTATTTACAATATTAAAGCCCCTTTGCGCATACATATATACTTCTTTTTCAGAGTTAGCCGAAAAAACAAGGGCAGTGTCATCAGCGTAAGATATGAGTTTCCCATGATCTAGGTGTATGTTACACAGGTCATTGATGTAAATTAGAAACAGGGTAGGTCCTAAAATACTCCCTTGTGGAATTCCAAAGGGCGGGTTATCCTGCTCAGCACTGAGGACACTGTCGATCCTCACACATTGGGTTCGCTCTTTCAGATAACTCGTAAAAAGATTTAGCTGGGTGCCTCTTATGCCTACAGTTTCTAGTTTGTGTAAAAGGATAGGGATGGAAACTGCATCAAATGCTTTCGCAAGGTCAAGGAAAATACCAAGGGTGTGCTTACTTTTATCCAGATTTTGAGCAATATATTCAGTCAAGTTATGTACCGCATCCGCAGTAGAAATTTTCGGCCGAAAACCGAATTGAGACTTAGACAAAATCGATTTATTCTCTAAAAAATTTACTAATCTAATATTTATAATTTTTTCTAAAATTTTTGACAATGATGGTAATAACGATATAGGTCTGTAATTTGATATTTGACTTTTACTGCCAGACTTATGTATGGGGACAACAATCGCTTTTTTCAAACATTTTGGAAAAGTACCTGTAGATAAACATAATTTAAAAATATATGTCAGAGGGGGTATCAAAATATGCCGAAATTGCTTAATTAGTTTATTAGATATATTGTCCCATCCAACAGCACAGTTATCTTTCAAGCTCATAATGATTTTTTCAACTTCGAGTTCGTCAGTATCGAGCATAACAAAGGAATTCAAAGTATTGTTGTAATTAGTATAGGTGTATGTTGGAGCATGTAAAGGAGTTTTTTTCTTTTCCGCCAGACTTTTACCAGTATTAACAAAATAATTATTTAAATTGTTAGCGGCAATTTCATGAGTTGAGTGCGCTTGAAGCAAACTTAATGAGTCATGATGTTGTTGTTTCGGCATGTGACTTATGTTTTTAATATGATTCCAAATTTTTTTATTATTTGTTCCAGCTGATTCCAATAATGATTTTTCGTATTTTATTTTTATTTTCCTTAAGAGATCGTTACAAAAATTTCTATACCTCTTATAGGATAATTGTAAAACCGGGTTGTGTGGATTACGTTTTGCATTCATATGCAGTTTATCTCTGTGCCTCATGCATCGAATAAGACCTGGAGTTATCCATGGTTTCAAATTATAGGATTTTTTACTTAATCTAATACTTGAAGTATTTCTCTGAACAGCTTGCTTTAAATTTTCTACTAAGTATGACATACAAAAATTCGGATCAGCGAAATTAAAAACTGGGTCGAAATCGATATGACGTAAGTCTACTTCAAGTTTGTTTATGTTTAACTTAGTGAGTGTGCGAGTATTATTTACCTTGGCTAATTTACAGTTTAAGGTTAGTAGGGCAGCATTATGATCGGTAATTGTTGAGTTAGTAACAAGTGCAAGCGAGGAAAAGTTTGACTTAAGCATGATATGATCTAAGCAAGAACCACTTTGATGAGTCGGTAAAGTATGCGCGGGAAGCAAACCATGAAAAGAGCATATATTAAGGTAGTCTAAAGCGTCTGAGTCTAATTTGTCGGATCCTATGTTAATATTTATGTCCCCAATCACGATTATATTTTTAAACGAGGAAATATTTTGTAATGTATTGCTCAAGGAATTGACAAAATTTTTCGGGTCTTTGAAGGCAGGTGGCCTATATAATCCTAATATTGCAAATTCAGATCCAATTTTAATCAGTAGACTATTACAATCAAGTATGTTTAGTTCCTCCGCAGAAACATTTAGGTGTTCCTTAGCATAAATTACAATCCCGTCGTTTTGGTTATGAGTTTTATTATTCTTAAACATGCTGTAACCTGGTATTTGGGGAATATTATATCGTTTCTCCAGCCAACATTCAGTTAGAATTATTAAATCTGAATCAACGTTTAATCTTTTTTGGAAAATAGTAAAGTTATCGAAATTTTTTAATATACTACGAATATTTTGTGTTATTATAGTCAGTGGATTATTGTAAACGGAAAGATATTGTTTGCAATTTTCTACATCACATGACTTAGCCTCAGATACAGAGAAGTTGTCTAGGTCATCAATTAAATTATTTATCATTATGTATAAGTAATACAATTAAATGTCACTTTAGCAATAAAATGTGATTCAACTAAGTGAGAGTAAGTTAAATACAAATTAAATAAGTACTTAATTAGATGTAAAAATTCGAGTAAGGACTGAAGGAACCAATTAAAAAGCGGCGCTCTTAGGCGCCTCCATAATCTATTGAATTAAGGTACCTTTTTTCAGCCATTTTTTTCGCAGGGCAGTCAGCGGCACCTGTGGTATGGTCACTCGGTTTTTTGAATCTTGAGCACGTGGCACATTTTTCGGGGTCAGACTTCTTTGTGCATTCCTTTATGGAGTGTCCCTGATCACCACAGTATCCGCAGGTGTATGTTATCTCGCGACATGACTTGGCCGCATGACCGTACTGCTGGCATTTAAAACACCGTGTCACCAAAGTGAAGTCTCTAACGGGACACGAAGACCAGTTCACGAAAACTCTATCTTTAGATATAAGGGCTTTTCGTATTTCGGCAGATACTTCAATGATATAATTGCATGTTTCACGGTCCTTCTTTCCTGACTTATGACTTGATTTTGATGATGACCTGGCTATGATTTAGTCGAGGCCAGAAAAGTGTCAAGGTCAGTTTGCGGGAGCAGTCCCTCTAAATTTTGGCGAAACAGACAAGTGAACACTTCTTTTTCCTGCATAATTGAGGGCACACCGATTACTACTATTCTAGGCTTCCGTTTAGGCGGTTCGTCTATAGATAGGCCCGATTTCATTATGTCTGATGACTTTTTAAGCTTTTCTATGTCTTCTTTGGTCTCCGTGCTGATTATAACTCCTCCATTTTTGGTCTTACGTAAACCTCTAACATGAAGGTTCATCTCTTCAGGGCGGATTATTTTTTGGACAAGTGATTTTGTCTCCTCGCTGGATTTTCCCTTATCATTTGGGTAAATGGCTACGGAGCTTACATGTACGGGCTTAAAAAAGTTATTTGGTCCCCTTTTGACCATTTCTGAAAAGGACGGTCCAGTAACAGTTTTAGAGGATTCCTTGATACTAGCTTTCAGGTCTTGTAATTGCTGTGACAAATCACAACGATCTTTTAGAGTTTGGATGGCAGAATTTGCTTTTACGAGCCTTATTTTCAGGGCCTGATAATGGTTTTCCATTGAAGAAGTTCCATTTCCTACTTTGCGGCACAAATTATGGATCCGTAACTTTTGCTCAGAATTCAACTTTCCCTCTGTAGCAATATGGCAAACTTCATTAAGGTACTGTTCAATCGAACTCACCCAGTTCTGTAGTTCAGAAGATGTAATAATTTCGAGGGCGCCTTCATCCTTGTTTTGCGACTGCGGTTCTGGATGAGCTTGGCAAGCGGGCGAAGTAGTTGGTGGTGGAGTTCGAGCAACTCTGTTACTCCGGTTAAATGGACTATCCATCTTATAAGAAGTCCTTTTTTCTACTCCAGTGGCAGTGGGCTGGCCAAATCGCTCGAAGAACCGACACGGCCGTTGGGGCAAACGAGTTCTGGAGTGGAGACCGCGTTTAAACGTAGCGTAGGGCGCCCTGCTACCAGGTGGAGCGAAGACCTACGAAATAAAAGCAGGCGGGGGCTGACTGCCAAGAGCTGAATAATGAGCTCAGTGGCGTAAATTAGGAGAAGCCTTTGTCCAGCAGTGGACGAAAACGGGCAGATGATGATGATGATGTTTTTTTTTCTTAGAACTATGTTTACAGGGTGTCACAAGCAACATTTAATTTAAGTACCCTTTGTAAACCTCTACTTTACATGTGACTTAGACTAACGTACAATGAATAAGCAGAATCGACTGTTCTGTAGAAAAGTACAATTCGATCAAACAGGGAACAGGTTATTTTTCTCAAGTTGTCGTGACTGGTTCCTTTATAAAAGTTATTTATGTTTCTCCTGCGTGCTTTTACACAAACTTTTCGTGTCGGATCGCTTTCGTATTGTAATGTCTGATATATTCTTTCAATACAAATCAGAGTGTTATTCCGCTGCTTGAAGTTTCTCGTGTGATCAAAAAGTTTCGGTGCAAGGTATCAATCTAAAATCTATCATTCCTATTTTGATGGGAGTTGAAGATACCACCGGCCCTACTAGTATCATAGGCACCACGAGATAATTTAATCGACTCTCATTCGCGAAAACGCGTGTTGCTGTTTCGCTTAAATATCTTAGTAATATATGAACGGGACAAAATCAATATAAGTAATAGACAGAAAAGAGTCGACAAAATTTGTCGTGGTGCCCAGCACATTTTGTCGCTTGTAAAGATGCAATCTTACAGGCTGCCACTGCCGGGTACATAGTAAGCCATGTCATGGGCCATGGCCCCCGGCCCATTCTCGTTCCAAGGAAAACCTGTGCCTGCTTCACTCTGTGCGCGTTACCAAAGTGCAGGAATTTCTAGTTGATTCTTCACCTACAGTCCAGTATTCAAACATTCACATTGATATTATTATTTAATTGCATGTCGCTGCAACTGTGTGTCAGCCTGAGATGTATCTTATGCTTCACTTCTGGGTGGCTTCGCCAGTGATTAAAGGTGGGTTGCCGAGACGACCCGCAGACCGCAAACTGCAACCGCAAACTGCAAGCGACACTACTTGTTTCTATGAATTTCTATGAAGTTTACGCGCCGCGACTTCGGCAACCCACCTTAAACCATTCAGTTAAATTCAAATTGATGCTAATAAATATCATTCTACTTTTGAAGTAGGTATAATATAACAATCTGAAGTACAGAAACGGGGGACGCCAACGTATATTATACCTTTTTAGTACTTCTCTTTTTGTGGTCCCCCGACCGAGAGACAATTTTTATTTTTTGGCTTTTTTGAGGTTTTTCTGTTACTCTGATTATAATACTTATTCACAGACATTTCCAATTTCCAGCTTGCATGTGCTGTTGCAACTTCTGCGGCAGCCTGAGATGTATCTTCTGCTTCACTCTGTGCGCATACTTGTTCCACCTGTGTGGCATCGAGTGTGACTGCGAATGCTACCAATGCTGTATGACTAGCACGGACCCTGAACGATAGAATAAGTGGAATAATAGAAAGGGTTTTGGAGCAATACTGATTTTTCATTTAGCGGCAGCCTGAGATGTATCTACTGCTTCACTATGTGCGCATACTTGTTCCACCTGTGTGGCATCGAGTGTGACTGCGAATTCTACCAGTGCTCTATGTCTAGCACGGACCCTGAACGATAGAATAAGTGGAATAATAAAAATGGTTTTGGAGAAATACTGATTTTTCATTTAGCGGCAGCCTAAGATGTATCTTCTGCTTCACTATGTGCGCATACTTGTTCCACCTGTGTGGCATCGAGTGTGACTGCGAATGCTACCAGTGCTGTATGTCTAGCACGGACCCTGAACGATAGAATAAGTGGAATAATAAAAGGAGTTTTGGAGCAATACTGAATTTTCATTTAGCGGCAGTCTGAGATGTATCTTCTGCTTCATTATGTGCGCATACTTGTTCCACCTGTATGGCATCGAGTGTGACTGCGAATGCTACCAGTGCTGTATGACTAGCACGGACCCTGAACGATAGAAAAAGTGGAATAATAAAAGGAGTTTTGGAACAATACTGAATTTTCATTTAGCGGCAGCCTGAGATGTATCTTCTGCTTCACTATGTACGCATACTTGTTCCACCTGTGTGGCATCGAGTGTGACTGCGAATGCTATCAGTGATGTATGCCTAGCACGGACCAATACTGGAGCTTTGGAGCAATACTAATTTTTTATTTAACTGCACATTCCAAGTAAGATCGTGAACGGGTTGTCGAAGCGCTTGCCATCATTCTTAATTTAGCCGTGCAATGCAAATTGGGCGTTCTTCGGGCATACGGTTGATACACGTTTGCATTACATGGCTAAAATAAGAATGTTGGGGAAGTAGCTCAACAAGAGAAAATTTTCCATGTTCTGTGAGCTCACTTAAATCATAAAAAAAACTATTAAAATCGTATCACTAACGCCAGAGTAATCAGTATCTCATCAAAAACATAAAATATGTGAAGTGAGAGCCAACTTCAATATTAGGAAATATGCCTTGGTTGTTGACTTCAACGACAAAAGATGTGAGATCTAAATGGGTGCCAAGTTTAACGGTCAGTCCTGAAAATTTAGTACTTACATAAAATGTTTCATAACAACTTAAAATATAATTTCTTCTTATAACTTAGGATAATATATTGAAGGCTAAGGTCAGACTTGGCTAGTTCTCGTATACGAATTATTCTTAGGTACTTACTGAAACAGTCATGGAAGAGCCCTATGTTCATCTCTAGTTTCTAGTCTACCAGCAAGCCAAATTTTCGGAAGAATACAATAAGAACTTCGGCTTTAGAGCTGGCGAAGGCTATAATATATATATAATTCGTATATGAAAACTAGCCAAGTCTGACCTTAGGCTTCAATATATTATCCTAAGTTATAAGAAGAAATTATATTTTAAGTTGTTATGAAACATTTTATGTAAGTACTAAATTTTCAGGACTGACCGTTAAACTTGGCACCCATTTAGATCTCACATCTTTTGTCGTTGAAGTCAACAACCAAGGCATATTTCCTAATATTGAAGTTGGCTCTCACTTCACATATTTTATGTTTTTGATGAGATATCATTACTTTTTGTAGAGAAATTATTAGTAGGTACCTACTTATTCATAATAAATTAATACCAAATGTTTCAGTATATTTTATTTGGCCAGTTATATTACTTTGCCCTTGTGTATCAGCTACTGACAATGAAACTAATTTTATGCTCGTGTTTGGTGTGGACGTAGAAATATCATTTTTAACAGATTTTCTTATTTCCAACAGTTTCTTTTTCCTAGTCGTAATAGTGTATAGTGTTTTGCTCGACGAAGTTGCAGTAGGTATTTAATGTTCCTGAGCAGATATTGCATTTCCATTTGCGTTTTGATTCTGGTTTCATTAAGCGATAAAGCTTTCCGGACAAACTCGTATCTTTTGCCGCACAATGCACTAATATAGAATCCTTGGCAGTATCAAAGAATACTATATAATTATTACTACGTAGCCACTGACCTCTATTATTTATACACTGGACAATCTGTCTTCATACAAATTACAGCTAATTTTATGTGGCAATTTAAAGCGCCGCCACTACGAGTGTCCCGAGAACTAATTTTGACACAATAATTACCGCAGTCGACAATATTTATGTCAGCCAGTCCAGTGTGTAAATAATAGAGGTCAGTGTATATAGCAGTAGTTTGTCTTTTACATTTATCATTTAGCGCTATCTCTTGACAATTTATGAATGTAGCCGTTTTTGTTGACATCTAATCTTGCTTATTGATTCTTTATTTGCTAACTAGCTTAAGCTGACCCGGTAAACGTTGTTTTGTCATTTAAATTATAGTGGACTAAAGTAGAATAAATAATAAGAAGACTATGTCTAGTGTGTGTGTTTATACACCAAAAGTTGCCTACACCAGACGATAGATAGCGCTAGTTAGGTATACACTACCAATGAAAGGGCCAAGATTGGTCTCTACTTCCTACATAAATATAAATTACTCTGTAAAGTAGAGTGCGCGTCAGATAACTCTGCGCGCATGCGCGACTGGTGCATTTTTGGCGCTAGTTACAGTACATTATTTATGCTAAGCTTATGGAAAAGATTAGTATTCGATTTTGACCGCGCGCAGACGTCAGTGATTACATACTCTTTGGAAGCGGCCACGGAAGAGAAGACAGTTTTGCAGTTTTGTATCGAAGTTATAGTCTCACAGTTCACACTCCATTTGGTGTATAAACACACACATATGCAAATTACAAAGGCATATAAACACAGACACACACATAGGCATAGTATACATATTATTTATTTATAAGGAAACTCAGTGTAAATGAAACATAGGTTAACACTGCACCCTTTATTAACAATAAAACAACAAATATGCATCACTAAAGGCATTAAAAATGTTCAAAGAAGTCATTTTTCAAACACAGCACATCACCAAAGAATTCTATATAACACTCAACACAAACGAGTCTTTTTCTCAAAAAACGGTAGGTACTCCGAGCAACGAAACTATATAATTGCTAACGGAATTACGGATCTTTACGAAAAAGAACATAGCAAATTTATAACAAATTTAACAAACAAAAGTATAATTTAGATTATTTGACATTATTTTCCATAAGTACACTTTAATTAATCTCTTTAAAGTTAATACCCTTCCATCAACTTTCAACAATATAGTATAGAAAAAAAGGATTTTTCTCTTCTTTTCTATACTGTGGGTGGGTGTATTGACTTGGAGCCATCTATCGTTGACTTTAGTGAATTATTTATGTGCAAAGTGTGTACCTACAGGGAGAACATAGCAACTTTCGCATTTTTTGGCTTCTCGTTTGAATGTATGAAGATTGCGCCCCCTGGTAGTCGGGTTAAAGTACTATGCTCCGTTTTGACGTGAAAGAAGGACAAACAAACAAACAAACACACTTTCACATTTATCATTACGACTCCGTAGCTCAGTGGTTAGAGCAGCCGCCCGGAAAGCGAAAGGTCGTGGGTTCGAGTCCCATCGGAGTTGGTTGTGAGATGATGGTCGATTTTTCTAAATACTTCATTTTCCATATTAATTTCAATAATAAAAATTGGACTGTGAATGCAAAAAAGTAAAAATTTAAATAACTTTATAATTTATATTAATATTAATAATTAATTTAAGTGAAAGGTCGTGGGTTCGAGTCCCATCGGAGCTGGTTGTGAGATGAGGATCGATTTTGTCTAAATTCTTCATTTTCCATTTTTCAATAATAAAAATTGGATTGTGAATGCACAAAAGTAAATATTTCAATAACTTTATAATTTATATTAATATTAATAATTAATAAATAATAATATTATGGATATCGTGCTAGACGGCGCAAGTTTGTAATTAATTTAACGCGAGGACAAAAAAGTATTTGGGTAATCTGGGGTTCGAACTTGGTTCTCTCGAGTCCTCAATATTGAATGGCCACTACGCCGTTGGCGCTAGCCGAACTTCAAGAGGTATGACGAATTATTGGTATATAACAGAATAAAAACTATTACAAACTTATATTTGCACTTCATCTAATACAAGATCTTATACAGGATAAGTGCATAGGGAACGCAAATATAAGTTTGTCAACGTTTTATTTTAAAAAAATACTAGTTTCGGATTTTTTCCTTTGTATTCACCAGATTACCTGTCTGCATGCCAAATTTCAGCTTTCTAGGTCATCTGGAAGTGGGTTATAGTTTTGATTATAGGTGAGTCAGTGATAAAAATAACGATTTTTGGACGTAAATATCTAAATAACTGTTTGAGGTGTGTATATAAAATTTGGAGCACATATTTATCTCGCTAGTCTCAATACATAAGCCAAATTTGACATGTTTCTGTGTAATAGTTTTTGAGTTATGAGGGAGTCAAAAGTGGCTCCAAATGGTTCGTGTTAAGATACACACGGTGCTGCTCGCCAGTTCTGTTTTCTTTTGAACTTGGCTGATACGCTGCCGCGTATCCAGATACATATGTCGCAGCCAACTGGTTAAATCCGCCATTCAATTAAACGCCTAGGCCGGTCATTTTCTCCGTAAGCTATTTTATCTTCCCATTTGGTTGACGAAGTCACAAAAAAAAAACCGAAATTTAATACGATCGCCTCGCTGCGCTTCGCGATCGCCTTAAATTTCTAACCTATCACGTGTTCTACAGGATTTCCGAGGGGTAAATGCTGCCATACTTAACCATCTGCCGGATTCAACCATCCGCCTGCGACACATACACCAAACAAAAAAAATACCTGTTGAATTGAGTACCTCCTTCCTTTTTTTGAAGTCGGTAAAAAGTATCTTCTATGAGAGCTTTCTGGCCAAGGCATTTATTATGATTTAACTTTCAAGTAAGTTCTTATGAATCGTCAAAAAAAATATTTACCACCAGAGAGTTAAAAGGAAAAGAGGGAATCTGAGTGTACCTACACAAATGTCATAATTTCTAAACTACCTAGTTTCTAATTTCGTCCGACCCAACTTCAAGCTAAATAGCTTATAATCATCATTTCAGCCGTACGACGCCCACTGCTGGGCATAGGCCTCCCCAAGGATCTCCACAACGATCGGTCCTGCGCTGCCTGCATCCAGCGGCATCCAGCGGAGCTGCCATCAGGAGATGGGCAGCAGCGTCTCCAGGCTTCAACAGGCTATACTGCGATCGCCAACCCGCCTGCCAAGCGTGGCGATTATGGCAAACCCCCCCTGAATGCTTACACAAGAAATACATCGGCCCCCAGTCCCCGGCGGCCCCGCTATTCCTAGCTACGGTAGCGGCTATGGTAACGGCGGGGCAGGGGGTGCTAAGAATCCCCGGGTAGGCTCCGGCTACCAACACCGACGACTCGACCTGGCAACCTACAACACGCGCACATTGAGGCTCGACGAGAAGCTCGTAGAGTTGGAAGAGGCAATAAGTAAGTTACATTGGGATATCATTGGGTTATCTGAAGTCCGAAGAGAGGGGGAGGACTCGATAACCCTGCAATCCGGTAACTTACTTTACCACCGGGAGGGCGACCAACAGTCCCTTGGTGGTGTCGGGTTCATCGTCCATAAATCCCTTGTCAACAACGTGATCACCATCGGAAGTGTCTCGAGCAGGGTAGCGTACCTGATACTCAGATTATCGAAACGATATTCGCTGAATGTTATCCAGGTTTACGCTCCGACCTCGAAACACGACGATGTCGAAGTGGAGGCTATGTATGAGGAGATCGCTAAAGCCATGCATAGCTATAAAACCCACTACACGGTTGTGATGGGGGATCTCAATGCAAAGTTGGGGCAACGTTGCGGTGATGAGCTGAGAGTGGGGCAATTTGGATTTGGGCAACGGAACGATAGAGGCCAGATGCTGGCAGACTTCATGGAGAGGGAGAACCTCTATATAATGAACTCCTTCTTTAGGAAGCCCGTAAGCCGCAAATGGACCTGGATCAGTCCGGACGGTAAAGTCAAAAACGAGATCGATTTTATCATGTCGACGAAGAAGCACATATTCAATGATGTCAGTGTGATCAACGCTGTTAAGACAGGAAGCGATCACCGTATGGTGAGAGGCACATTGAATATCGATGTCAAGCTCGAAAGATCGCGACTGATAAAATCCACGCTCCGACCAATACCAGCTCAAATTCAAAACCCCGAGTGCTTTCAGCTCGAGCTTCAAAACCGCTTCGAAGCCCTTGAGAACAGCATGGACGTGGACGATCTATACAACATGGTGGTGGATACTGTCCGCACGGTAGGGTCTAAGTACTATAAAACCCGCCGTACCAAATTGAAGAAACTCTCCAGTCAGACTCTCCTACTCATGGATCAGAGACACGAAATGAAGCTGCAGAACTCAGCGGATGCCCATCGTTATCGACAGCTCAACAGACAGATATCTAAGTCTTTGACACGCGACCTTCGCCAATTTAATACCGAGCGTATTAAAGAAGCCATTGAGCGTAACAAAGGCTCCAAAGTGTTCGCGAGAGATCTGTCTATCGGGCAAAGTCAATTGACGAGGCTGAAAACTGAGGAAGGTAGCATCGTTTCGTCAACACCTGAAATCCTGAGGGAGATTGAGAGTTTCTATGGACAGCTATATTCCACACAAACACCTGTTGAAAGCAAGGCTACAGACCCTAGAGCCAAGCTTACCCGACACCATACCGAAGATATCCCGGACGTCAGCCTGTACGAGATTAGAATGGCTCTCAAGCAGCTTAAAAACAACAAGGCGGCGGGCGATGACGGAATCACAACAGAGCTTCTGAGAGCGGGCGGTAAGCCGATACTTAAGGTCCTCCAGAAGCTTTTCAACTCAGTCATTCTTGAGGGCAAAACGCCAAAGGCATGGGGCAGAAGCGATGTGATGCTGTTTTTCAAGAAGGGTGATAAAACTCTCTTGAAGAACTATAGACCCATCTCGCTTCTGAGCCATATCTATAAATTGTTTTCGAGAGTCATTACGAATCGTCTCGCTCGCAGGTTCGACGACTTCCAACCTCCCGAACAAGCCGGGTTCCGGAAAGGCTACAGTACCATAGACCACATTCATACGCTGCGGCAAGTTATACAGAAGACCGAAGAGTATAATTTGCCACTTTGCTTGGCGTTCGTGGACTATGAGAAAGCCTTTGATTCGATTGAGACTTGGGCGGTGCTGCAGTCTCTCCAGAGGAGCCAAATAGACTACAGGTACATCGAGGTGCTGAGGTACTTATACCAAAACGCCACCATGTCGGTCCGATTACAGAACCAGAGCTCTAATCCTATCCAACTACAGCGAGGTGTGAGACAGGGAGATGTCATCTCTCCCAAACTGTTCACAGCTGCGTTGGAGGATATTTTTAAGCTGCTGGATTGGAAAGGATGCGGCATCAACATTAATGGCGAGTACCTAACGCACCTACGGTTTGCCGATGATGTAGTTCTTATGGCTGAGACCTTGGAAGACCTGAACACAATGCTCGAAGATCTCGGTAATGCTTCGCAAAGAGTGGGTCTTAAGATGAACATGGACAAGACGAAAATCATGTTCAATGCCTATGTTGCACCCGCTCCAGTTAATGTTGGGAACATTACACTCGAAGTTGTTGACCACTATGTTTACCTAGGACAGACGGTCCAGTTAGGTAAGTCCAACTTTGAGAAAGAGATCTCTCGTCGAATCCAGCTCGGATGGGCAGCGTTTGGGAAGCTCCGGCATATATTCGCGTCCGAAATACCTCAATGTCTCAAGACGAAAGTCTTTGACCAGTGTGTGTTGCCAGTAATGACCTATGGAAGTGAGACGTGGTCTTTTACTATGGGTCTCATAAGAAGGCTCAAAGTCACCCAGCGAGCAATGGAGAGAGCGATGCTTGGTATTTCCCTGCTCGATCGTATCAGAAATGATGAGATCCGCAGGAGAACTAAAACGACCGACATCGCTCGAAGGATTGCATCGTTGAAGTGGCAGTGGGCGGGACACATAGCGCGGAGAACTGATGGCCGTTGGGGCGGAAAGGTTCTCGAATGGCGACCGCGTACCGGACGACGTTCCGTGGGCAGGCCCCCTACAAGGTGGACCGACGATCTGGTCAAGGTCGCGGGAAGCCGCTGGATGCGGGCAGCGCAGGACCGATCGTTGTGGAGATCCTTGGGGGAGGCCTATGCCCAGCAGTGGGCGTCGTTCGGCTGACATGATGATGATGATGATGACGTAGGTACTGTTTATGTAATACTAGCTTTCCGCCCGCGGCTTCGCCCGCGTGGACTACACGACGTTATCCCTCTGGAATGTGATGTTTTTCCGGGATAAAAAATAGCCTATGTTCCTCTCCAGGCTACAAAGTATCTGTGTCCCAAATTTCAGCCAAATCCGTTCAGCTGCTTTGGCGTGATTGAGTAACAAACATCCAAACATCCAAACATCCAAACATCCAAACATCTAAACTTTCACATTTATAATATTAGTAGGATACACGGTATGTTTTATCACCCCGGATATTTTTAGGGATTATTTTACTCATGAAAACAAACAACTTTTATTTTAGGACCAACACTGAAATCGCGAAAAAATATCAGCTGTTCCATACATTTTGATTAAATATTTTTGCACTTTTGTATGGAATAGAATAATTTTTTGCGATTTTAGTGTTGGTCCCATAATAAAAATTGTTTGTTTTCATGAGCAGAATAATCCTTCTAATTTTATCCGGGGTGATAAAAAATTACCGTGTATATTAAGTAAATAAATAAAATAATTCATACTTATTATAAAACTGTATGCGATTCTATTCAGGGGGCTACCGGCTAAAAATTATGGGTATGGACATGGGCATCATTTGACATTTGAAGCCCATAATATGCCCTTAAAAGCACAAAATATGGGCATCAAATATCAAATAAAGCCCATGTCCATATCCATATTTTTTTGTCGGTACAGGGGCTGTATACATTGAAAAGAAATAGAAAAAAATACCACCAAGGGTCTTCTTAAACGGAACAGATACCAAAAATATAGTTTTTGAATTTTTTGTCTGTCTGTCTGTTGTCCACGTTTCAGGCAAAAACTACTGATCGGATTTTAATGAAACTTTTTTTGTTATATAGCTATTAGTAGTCGCCAACTTGTAGGTAGGCTATAATTTATTTAGAAGATCGAAATGGCCGATGTGGAACCATAGCAGTCCAGCCAAACTATGAGAAATATAAAAATACCGTCTTATGGAAAATTGTTAAATGTGATGAGCATTTTCTATTGACGTACAAAGTTTGAAGATCTTGGTACACCTGCCTGGCTAGCATTACCATCATTATATCACGCGATATGATATAGCACGTCTTGCTGTCTTGCTTCCACCTTAGTGGGGTAGATAAGCAAGACAACATGACGTGCTATATCATATCGCATGATAAAAGCCGTTCATGCTAGGCCAGCTGATGTGGAACCCTAGCAGCCAGGTTAAACTATATGAGATAGCATCTTAAGAGAAGTTGTTCAGCGTGATAAGTTCTTTCTTTTGACATACTGTTTGTATTGTTTGTATATCCGTCTTTCACGTCAAAACGGAGCAACGGATCGGCGTGTTTTTTTAGTACCTATGTGGATATTTTAGGAGCTAGAGAGTGACAAAGACTAATTGATATCCCGGGAAAATATAATTTTCCCTCGAGATAAGGTCGTGTAGTACAGGCGGGCGAAACCGCGGGCGTAAGGCTATGTGAAATATTTTTTTAATATGATAATATGTTTCACAGCGCTAAACTAATATATATAAAATAAATACACAAAACACGAAAAACCTTATTAGCTAAAAAAATGAAAAATGCTGCCGAAAGTCACTATTCCACGCGAACGAAGTCGCGGGCACAGCTAGTTAATGTAATAAAACCTTATTACTTTGGCTTGTGTTGAGAAATAAATCATTTTTATTATTTTTGATATTATTATTATTAATTAGAGATAAGTCATCCCAATCATGATAAATTGCAGATCAATCTCTCTTCGAAAGCCTTACAGTTCCACCTAGCTTAACGGCTTACTGAATCTACTTATGCCTTAATTCATTTAATTCGTCGCTCGCCTCGCCTTCACTACGGAAATAATTAATGGATTTGATTCCCGGCAACGCGTGTGTATGTATGTACAGTCGTCAACACGTAATGCTTCACATAATAACCATTAGCACGTATTCCGGGAACAGAAATGATATGACTATGACTATGACAGAATAAGCGTGGGTTTCGTTCTGAACCTTACCACAGAATAAATAATAGTTACTGTAACAGAAGCTGCACTCTGCGAGACCATTTAAACGAATAGCAACTCTAACTTCAACACGATATAGTAGAATTCAGCTTGTACGGCTCTAAATACGAACGGCTAGACGTTGCATCGCTTTCTATCGCATAATTATATTCTATCGCGCTCGGGCGGGCGGCGCCGGCGGGCTGCCCGCTGTTAATTGTATTGAATTGGTATCCCGAGATATACCCGAAGCGGTAGGCACTTATCTCGGGTTCTTGAGCGAGTGACAGACGCCTGACCTAACTGAAAACCTTGATGGGTTTTTAACTATGGCTACTCATGAATAAGGAGCCCGTGGCGCATTGGTTAGAGCGCTCGGCCTGCAATTGTTGAGGTTAAGTAACTTTCTCAATGGGCGGTCACGGGATGGGTAGAAAAAAAAATTCATCTCGAGTTCCTCCGTGCTTCGGAAGGCACGTTAAGCCATTGGTCCCGGCTACATTTGAAGTCGTTAATACCCACCAATCTGCACTGGGCCCGCGTGGGTTATGTATGGCCCATTTCTCCTTATCCATCCATAAGGAAGGCCAGTGCCCCAGCAGTGGAGACATTAAATGGCTGATGATAATGACTCATTTATATCTAAATCTAATATTATAAAGAGGAAAGATTTGATTGTTTGTTTGTTTGCATCGAATAGGTTCCGAAACTTCTGGACCGATTTAGAAAATTCTTTCCCCATTAGAAAGCTACATTCTTCCCGAGTGACATAGGCTATATTTAATCCCAATATTTCCACAGGAACGGGTACCACGCGGGTGAAACCGCGAGGATCCGCTAGTGAATAATATTTAGAACAACCTACAGAATGTTGAAAGCATCAAGGATCATTTCAATGAGAGACGATATTAACACTTCCTCACATCTCATTTCCATGGGAAGATCCATCATTCCATAATGAAAGGAACAACGTGTTTGTTCGTCTTTCACGTCAAAACGGAGCAACGGATCAACGACGTGATTTTTGGTATGGAGAGTTTGGGAGCTGTAAAATAACATAATTTTACGCTACTTTACCGCGGTAAAACATATCATTCCCATGGGAAGATCCGATCCGTAATGTATAATAGAATTGGGGTTATGTCCGCAAGATAACTAAAATTCAAACACTGGCTAGCTGCATACTGAACATAATGTATTATTAACAATTAGGTACAAGTTTTCCCATTAGATTCTGGACTTGTTTCGACAGTTCCCCCATAGTGGCACACAGGTTCTGCAGAGTGCAAATGAGTGCATCAGTGTTGTCATTTTTGGCGTCAGGACCTTTAACAGAAAAACAGACCGTTTTCGAAATCTGATAAAGTTGATAATTACATATAAATGTCAATTGGCTGTATAGCGCAGAAAGCTTTTCTGTCCCGGTGATTATCTTTGGAACTAAAACAGTTTTCATACGACAGTCCATTTTGACAGCTAATTTGGTATTGCAAGTGGCTCCTCTGTCACGGCTGTCACCGGAACAGGAAAGCTTGTGGCACTGTACTTGTCCAAAATGATGCATGCACGTACATTACAGATTGATTGGGTTAAAATATGCTATTTGTATGTCGAAAAATAATGGAATATCTATTTATTTTACCATCAATTACGTTATGTAATGAAATGACAATATTAAAAAAATTCGAACAACTTTTCAAAGGAACATTTTATGATGGAAGATGGATGGAAAGATCATGATAGATTCACTGTATGAATATTCATTTGCATTTCTATTTTCTTAAAAAATCTCGTAAATAGATAATCAATCAATCCCTCAAATAAATGGTTCCCCTTATTCAGGCATGGCAAAGTAATATGCATTTTAAATAGATCATCAGTATTACTTAGTACGTACCTTGAGGGCAACATTCAGGGTATGAACTTGTACTCTTAGGAGATGAGCACTCCCAATCTGACTCTGGCTCGTCTTCCGCCGGAGAACATGAGCACTTCGGTCCCGATGGGTGTTTCTCTGGCGGACACCGAGTCCTCTTCGGTGGTGGTGGAGGTGCTTCGCAAGGAGGAACCCTCTTTGGGGTAAAGCAGTCGGCCGGCTTTGGGGGAAAGCAGTCTTCATCCTCCGATTTTGTGTCAGGACTTTCAGGAGGGGGGCATTCACAGGAAACATTTGTCTCCGGGAAAAATATCGTTTTATGCGAAGCACATTCCTTGGACTTTTTTTGTTTCAAAAATGCTGGGCATGGCTGTGAAGATTTCTCTACTTTAGGTTTTTGTTTTGGCTTTTCTTTCATGCAATCCATTTTTGGGATTGGTCTCGCTTTAGGCTTTGATTTCGGCTCTGATGATGGTCGACAAGGTATAATTTCTGGACACGGTTTTCTTGGTGGTAAACAACCAGGCTCTTTCACTGTGGGTGGAGTCGGAGGTTCTTCGAGGTTCTTCATGCACGGAAAATCATTGTCGGAATCTGTAACTGGTTCTGGAGTTGGAGGACATGATCGTTTTGGAGCACATGGTGGGGTTGGAGGGCACGATTGTTTTGTTTCTTGATTTTTGAAATGAGATGGGCAGAGAGGTTCCTCACATACAAGGGTCTTCGGGCTTGCCTTGTCTCCGCGGTCTACAATGATCTCTTTGGGTGCTGTGGTTCTACAAGTAGGACAAGGGCAGTTTACCTGAATAATCCCTTTCTTTATGTCCATTATTTTGCCAGGGGTAAAGTTTAGGCACTCGAAGTGCATCCATTTCTTGCAAGCGCCTTTGCATTGTATACCTGTGTTGCAGTTGACCGGTGCACAGCAAAACTTGCATGTGTTTTTGACGGCTGGTGAATTTTTCTTCATTATGCACCTTGTTACTACCGCACCATTTTCAGTGTGATTGGGTCAGATTGGGTTTTATTAGGATTTTTAGCAGCTAGGTTTTCATGTTGATGTTCTAAAAACAATTGGTTTGACACTGACAAACTGAGTTTTTTTTATAGAGTGCAAAGAGTAATGGATTTAGGCAGAATAATTTTGATAGATCAAGCCACAGTATAAAAATAATTGGCATATTGTATCTTATATTTTTTCGAAATGTTGCAAAGTGTTGTATTATCTACTAGTGGCTATCCGCGGTTTCACTCGCGTGGTACCCATTCCCGTGGGAATATATAAACTATGTTACTCAGGAAGACTGCCGCTTTGGCGGCCGTACGGCCGGCGCCGTCGGCGGCCCGACTATTGATATCTCCCGTGGTGCGGGCGGCCCGTACGGGTATCCCGGAGAGCTGTGAAAGTGCGCTACCAAACCACATGACCCACTGACCTCTATTAATAAAGGTCAGTGACATGACCGCATCAAGCTTTTGTTAGATAAGTAGTAGAAAGTTGATTTTTCTAGTCACTATAATATTTTATTTTACATTAAAAATCACTGTTAAATGGAATTTTTTTTTTGCTATAGCCTTTGTTATTGTTGATCGAAGAATAAAATAAGTATCATCAATTAATCAGCGAGGACAAGGTCTCTAAAATTCTATTAAGTCTCAAATCAAGTGCTGTAGGTTGTGATGATGTGTCATTAGATATGGTGATTTTGATTCTTCCACAATCTTTGGATTTTATTTGCAGTAGGTATAATAAACACGTCTTTGTCAACATTAACATTTCCTGAACTTTGGAAGACTGCATCAGTGCTGCCATTACCGAAGGTTAATAACCCGGTTAGCTTCAAGAACTTTCGGCCAATAAGCATATTACCCTGCCTTTCCAAGGTTCTGGAAAGAGTTGTATGCGACCAATTAACGGAATATTTGGAAGCACATCACATTCCTCCCCCCCCATTGCAGTCGGGCTTTATAAGGCGTCGGGGCCCTACTACTGCCTTAATTGACGTGACAGACAACATATTGTCTGCTCAGGATGATGGTATGTGCACTTTGTTGGTGCTGCTTGATTATTCCCGCGCTTTCAATGCACTAAATGTGGAGCTACTGCTCTCTAAAATGTCCGCTTACGGTTTCGATCGACGTGCAATTTTGTGGTTTCAAAGTTATTTAACGAATCGTAGACAAATTGTAAATATAGAACTGGCGGATGGTTCAAAGCGCTTTTCCGCCCCTAGACAAGTTGCTCGTGGCGTACCTCAGGGCTCCATATTGGGACCCATCCTGTTCAATCTCTACTGTGCGGATATTGTGCAATATATCCGGAACTGCAAGTACCACATCTACGCCGATGACGCACAGATCTATATTTCTTTCAGTATTGTGACTGCTTATCTGCTGTCAAGAAGCTTAATGAAGATTTCGACAGGATTGCGGACTGGTCTGATAGAAATTGTTTACTGCTAAATCCTGCAAAAACAAAATATATGTTGTTTGGCACGAGAAAGCAGTTGAGTGGACTTCCGAGAGACATTTCTGTGACACTGTCCGGGCAGAGGATAGAGCAGGTACACTCAGCTCGTAATCTGGGCCTGGTCTTCGATGAAGGCTTGAGGTTTGAGGATCACATTGCGGAGTCGGTAAGAAATTGCTTTTATCGCCTCAGCCTTCTGTATAAGATACGGCCTTTTTGTCAAAAGAGTTACGCGTGCCGCGACCGAATCGCTTATACTATCCAAGCTGAATTATGCAGATGCCGTCTATGGTCCGCGTTTGCTGAGTAGAACTGAACGGCTCATTTAACGTGTCCAGATGCGTGTGCTCGGTTCTGTTTCTCCGTGCCTGCTAGAGGATCTGTCACGCCACTCTTAAGCAATCGACTCCTTCTTAAAATGAAATCAAGGCGAAAGCTTCACCTAGCCTGTCTTCTGTTTGGAGTGGTTAAACACCAGGAGCCATCAATTTTTATTCGATAAGATTGGCAAGATTGGTGGCTGGAGACTCTACAATAGAAGACAGTGTTCGCAACAGATGGCCACGCCTGCGCATAGATCTGCATCTTTTAGGGGCGCCTTCCGCTATGCCGCCTCTAAGATAATTATGGAATAACATCCCACCACCCTTAAGACAGATCTCGTCTATAAACACATTTAAAAAACATTTAAAACATCATTAAATTTGCTTAGTGCGCAGTGTGAGATGAAGCCTTACAACGCCAATTTTTCATTTATTTAAGCCTCTTTACATTTAGTTTTTGTTATTTTTTTTATTTTATTCTGTTTTTATAAGTTTCGTTATGTATTTACCGTACCATTGACAAAAATCATATCGTTTTGCATCCTTTTTTTTTATCAATTCCACTATTTTCAATCACCTGTTTTTATATCATCATGTCAGCCGAACGACGCCCACAGCTGGGCATATGCCTCCCCCAAGGATCTCCACAACGATCGGTCCTGCGCTGCCCGCATCCAGCGACGCACCGCGATCTTGACCAGCTCGTCGGTCCACCTTGTAGAGGGCCTGCCCACGGAACGTCGTCCGGTACGCGGTCGCCATTCGAGAATATATACCAATATATATTCAATTCTGACGACCGATTTGGCGCAGGGGTAGGCTACCCACTTTCTGCGCCGGTGGTCTCGGGTTCGATTCCCGAACAAGACAAATATTTGTGTGCATGAACATGTCTATTTGTCTTGGTTTGGGTGTTTACTATGTATATTAAGTATGTATTTACAAACAAAAAGTATTTAAGTATATATTTCTCCGTTACCAAGTTTTCCATGATACAGTTTCTTAATGAAATTAAAATGGGCTTAGATAATTGGTGTGAATGTTTATTTATTTATTTATTTAATTATGGACTAATTTATATAACAATTTATGCATTTATTCTTATTTCATCATGAGTATGCTTCTTGACAGACATAGTTGTCAAAAAAATCTATAGGTGCCAATCGAAAACCAGCGTCAGGGATACCTGACTAAGGCCCGGTTGCTCGTACATTTAACTTTTGTCAAAATTGACAAAAGTTAAAATTTAACTAATGTCAATTTTGACATCGGTAAAAGAAAAATACATTGGTTATTTTAGGGTTAAAAGTGTTGTCTGTACTATTTTATTAACCTTCCCTTAATTACTAATGGCAAAATTTAAACCACCCCCACCCTGTCGGTTATTTTGACCGCCGTTAAATCTGTAATTTGACTGCTCGTTAAAGTAACCGCTGCTTCAACAACGCTTTTTAAATTTGACCGCCGGTAAATTTTACTTTAACCATAATTTAACCCTAACCAAGCTTCGAGCAACCGGACCTAAGGTCCGGTTGCTCGAAGCTTGGTTAAGGTTAAATAATGGTTAAAGTAAAATTAACCGGCGGTCAAATTTAAAAAGCGTTGTTGAAGCAGCGGTTACTTTAACGAGCAGTCAAATTACAGATTTAACGGCGGTCAAAAGAACCGACAGGGTGGGGGTGGTTTAAATTTTGCCATTAGTAATTAAGGGAAGGTTAATAAAATAGTACAGACAACACTTTTAACCCTAAAATAACCAATGTATTTTTCTTTTACCGATGTCAAAATTGACATCAGTTAAATTTTAACTTTTGTCAATTTTGACAAAAGTTAAATGTACGAGCAACCGGACCTAAATGCTGGATTGGCCACCTGTTTTGGCGCAGCCGTGAGACAGTGAATATTTTCATTTATTGTCATTTCTTTTGCATTTCCTTTTTTGTTTTTTTTTATTTTGATATTTTTTAAGGTACATTTCTGTTATGTACCGTCTTGCGTCTGTGACAAAATAAACATATTTTCTTTCTTTCTTCTATCTTTCTTTCAAATTCCTGTCTTTTACAAAAAATTGTATTGAACTACCGGCCGATTTACACACGCTACGCGTTAAAAATTTGTTATTTGCTACTCTTCCAAATAATTCTCGTAAGCCCGATAAATAGAAGCGACGAAGGCACGAACCAATTCGTTCGATTGCTCGCACCACACCACCAAGTGTGTTGGTAAACAGATAGGGCAGGTTAACTTCGATATCGATGACTATCGACATAGGAGTACTATTTTATGATTGATTTATTTATTTATTCTTTGGAAGATATACAGACAAGTATAAATTATTATAATAATTATAATCAGTAGTTTAAAACAATGCCATTTATAAATCTCCACCAATAGGTACTAAAAAATAAGTTGCTATACCTATATTAATTTAATTAAAATTGACATGAACTAAAACGAGGCTGTTGTTGGTGATGTGGGTCGGAAAGGTTCTCGAATTTATTCGTGGGCAGGTTATTGGTTCAGTGGTTTATGTGTGTGGTTCAGTGACATAATAGAGGCACCTACGCTTTTATAATATTAGTAAGGCTTTTAAACAACACTGAGCTGAGTACACCAATAATCGTTAAAATATACCTTACGTTATTACTAAAATTTTGTTTCTTTTAGAAATCAAACTTTAATTCAACTGTTTTTTTCAGGCTTATTTTCTAAAAGACAACCGTTAATCTAACTACTGAATGATTTGCGCTGTAATTTGGTACAATTTGTTGAGATTTCAAGGGATGAAATGTGGGTTTAGTGTTTCTATGAGAATTTCTACAGAGTGTTAGTTTTAAATAAAATTATGCTTAACTGAATTTGAAACGATATCTTTTTATCGATAACAGTTACAACTCTAGCTGCAATAAATTCCAATGAATCCCTGCTAAGATTGGATCCTTGTAAGATTAACTTTGGGTTTTTCGCCATATATTAATTAAGGCCTGATTAAAATTACACTCTATAACATTAGGTATGATATAGGTACTTAATGCAATACAATTTCAATGAAACAATTTTAATTATAATGTTATCATTTCACCTAAATTAATAAAATAATTAGATAAGTATGGTTTTCATGAAGTAGTTCTTTGCTAAATTAACGTTTCAACACATTTTGCTAATAAGTGATTTTTACAGGAAAAATGTTGGTCAGTATCTTTGTAATGGAGAAACTCAAAAAACCGGACAAGTGCAAGTCGGGCTCGCCCACCGAGGGTTCTGTACTTATACATCTACACTTACATATAATAAAGCTATAGAAAAATTGTGTCTGTAACTCAAAATGTAAGTTGTTAAAATGGTTTGTACTTAATAGGAAAATAAGGGAATGTAGAAGAAAAAAACACCGAATTATCAATACATTGGTATTTGCTGGTTAAATAACAAGGTACTTAGGTACCTACGTAATAATAAACATTATCACCGAATTTCAAGTTAGGCCTATAGCCACTAAGAAGTTAAATTATGACCGCGCAAATTGATGTTGATGATGAATTGACTTTTTGATTAGATACGTACTTTAATGCCTATATTATTACTTATTACTATTACTACTTATTATACTACCTACATATTTTTTTATGATTTAATTACAAATGTATAGTTTTCAGACTTTTCCCTGTACTTGTAGTATAAGACGATATTACTAGCCAAATTTCAAAGTCCTAGGTCAACGGGAAGTACCCTATGAATTTTGATTCCCTTGAGAGTGTCGAAATATGCATTAATTGCGGCATAAACGGCCATATCTTTTTTTTACGTTAACTTAGAAGTTTGATTTTTTCACAGCTTCAAAAGACCGTAGACCTTAGTATAGGCAAAGAATACTATAATATTACTAACGTAAAGAAGCGGCACTCACCTCCCCCCGCCAATTCATTTCCCCCGCATTGAGAAAGTAAACCAAGGAGTAAACGTCACACGTTTGTCGGTTGTCTTGTCAGTCACTCAGTCAACAAGAATGTAACCAAGTCAACGATGTCATTATATTTCGTAAGCAAACTTCGATTTAAGGATCGTGCGATATAACCTTGCAGTGGCGTTTGCGAACTTCATTTCCCTAATTCTGACCGCGCAAAAAGAGTTTCTAAGAAAAATGCAGCCCCTACCCTATTATTACTGCAGCCAGAAGACTCATCTGGTACTCGTATTTACATAAAAATTTACTCAAACTGATAATAGCCTCTCAGAGTACTTGCAAATCTCAAACATCAAAAGAAATTCCAAGTACAAGTACTTCACAGGTGTCACACTCAGTGCAGAAAACACAGATTTTAAGTGAAAATTCACCCCGGAAAAGGAAGTTAAAAATATGCGTTGCGTGGTTTAAAGAAAGCTTACACACAGACAGACAGAAGCGGAGAGTGACTTTGTTTTATACTATGTAGTGATAGCATGATGATGATTAAAGACAATTTTATTTGTTGGATTGATTTAATTTTTTATCAAATTAGTTAGTACCGTACGACAGGTGACATCGGTTAAGTTCTCGTTTCTGAAGATTTCAATACAAAGTACATTGTGCCATTCACACGGCCTTTTGACAATCGCTTTTGTGCTGAAAAATTGTTGTTTTCGAACTTACCCGACATAATATAAACATAGCTACGTAAATAATAAATTGGGACGCTCTTGCAAAGTTATTTCGTGACGCACGCGGCACGCGCCATCTAGTCGATTTATTTTGTACCACTAGCTCCGGAGTGCGCTACGGCTGATATCATCCCTGCATCGTTGACGCACACATTTGGCGCGTGTACACACGTTATGTCAGTTACGTAGTAGTAGAAGGTTAATAGCCGCTACACACGTTCCGATCCGACCGCCGATTTGGTCTGCTCCAGACCAAATCTGGACGTGTGTAGCGTAGTCGTCCGACCATATTCGTGTTTGACGCGGTCGGCCGGATTTGGTTCGCACGAACTTCACTTCCTACCAAATCGGAACGTGTGTAGGCTTCCGACCGGACCAACTTGGCAGTGTTGACAATTTTGGAGGTTTTCCCCTAGATTTAGGGAGAAAATATGTAAAAGCGGAAATATTTAAAGCAGGTAAATTACGTTTAAGGGATTTTCAGAGGATTCAATTTAATGCTCGTTCATGAGTTTTACGTAGGACTGAACGAACGAAAGGTTTAAATATGGCCATTTATGAAAAGATTCTATTTATCTAATTGTTTTTTTAGAATATTTTGTTTAAAAACTAGCAATGTGTCGTAAAACTAAATATATATAAAAAGGGCATAACACCTCATCAATAAGTGCTGCTTTTAGTAAATATTTAGCATGTTTAGTATTTTAATGAAAATAACAGAAAATTAAAAAATAATGAAATTGTTTTTTTTTTTAGTAATAAAACATTAAAAACCGATAATATTTTTCTTTTTAATTTATTTATTGCAAGCAAATTGATGTTTTCAGTATTTATAAATAATAATAATATTGGGAGATTAGCAGTGGCTGGCAACACTGCAACAACGGCTAGAGGTCGGCCAGACCAAATCGGAACGTGTGTAGCGCCGACCGATTTGGTCTGGCAGATTTGGTTTGAACGTGTGTAGGCGCGGATCAGATCTGCAGTGAAGTTCGCCCGCACCAAATCGGTGGTCGGATAGGAGCGTGTGTAGCGGCTATAATAAGCGGGGGTCGTAGTATGGAGTGTCGTAGGTGTGGTATAGGTATGGTTTTAATTTCAACTCTTTACCTCCACGCGTTCACGAGATAAAGGGTCTTGATAGAGACAGACGCACGGACAGACAGACAGACGGACAACAAAGTGATCCTATAAGGGTTCCGTTTTTTTTCTTTTGAGGTACGGAACCCTAAAAAATCCGTTTTTTCCTTTTGAGGTACGGAACCCTAAAAAAACTAGGGGTCTTTTTTAGGGTTAGAATAAGAATAAGAATAAGAATAAATTTATTTCTGTATAAAACTTAGTCTAAAATATACATAAATTTTAATTTCAAGTCCCGTTGTTACCCTAAGGGTAAAAACGGGACCCTATTACTGAGACTCCGCTGTCCGTCTATCTGTCTGTCTGTCACCAGGCTGTATTTCATGAACAGTGGCAGCTAGAGAGTTGAAATTTTCCCAGTGATGTATTTCTGTTGCCGCTATAACAACAAATAATAAAATAAAACTAAAAATGGAATAAAATTAATATTTAAGGGGGCTCCCATACAACAAACGTGTTTTTTTTTTTGCCGTTTTTTGCTCGATATTAATAACGGCAACAGGTACCTGGACGCTTGAAATATTCACAGAATAGGTAAGTAGTTGTATATTCATATAAATAAATAAATACTCCACTCGACAGTTCAACGTGCACTGAGCCAAAATCACCGGGGCGCGGGCGGCGCCGCCGTGTTGCAATGCAACCGGGCTGTGCGTGACAACATTAATTTATGGAGCTAGTAAGTAGGCCGCACCTCTTTCTTACCGATGAGACACAGCCTTCTTTACTACAAGCCATGCTATTTCGGTTTGGCAACGTCGCTTGTGAACCTAAGCGTAGACCGAACATTTGGTTAGAGGTAACCCGACCTAGTTAAAAATAAGCAGATGCTATGGAAACCTATGGGCAACTTGACCAACCATAACTAGTGGTTAATATTATGCGTTCTATTTGCGTTCGCGTTAAGGACGTATTTATGCTCGTCAGAACTTCCTATAAAGCAAACTTAGTCGGATAATACACAAGTGTCATTTTAAAATAAACGGTTGTTTTGGTGCGTGGTTTGTTGTGATTTCAGTGGAATTTAAAGTAAATTTGAAGAAATTATATGCTTTTCCTTATGAAAACATAATTAAGCATTATATTGATAGCGTGTACTATTAAACAAGGTAAGGATTCATAAAATTTTCCCAATTTTCTGTTAAAACTTCAACTTAGGGCTAGCGCGCACACTTATTTACACGGCAATTTATTTGTCTGTGTCACCGCACTTATTGACACGGCAATTTATTTATCTCTATCGCCGTCTCCTCGCCGCGATTAAAAAGATGCGCACACGAGAGCGCACACGGGAGCGACAGCGACACAACTTTTTCGCAGTCAAGTCAGTCATCAACATGGATTTCGAAGAGGCGGTTGTGTTGTGGTATGTGCTCTTGTCTTTAGAATCCAAAGACGACAGCGAAAAAAGCAATATTGGGTGCATCCATCCACTGTGGAGTGATAGGATGACACTAGAAAAATTACATACATAAGTACAATGTTTATAAAATTGAGAGTATAATATCCAAAAAAAAACAAACAAATTGCACACGTGCGTCCGCGTCCACTCGACTTGACATCTTATGGGAATTTCTGATAGGTGTGCGGGGTCTAAAACAAAGTGTATGGAGAGTGCGCCCTCCGAATTTCTGATCAGAATTTTGCCGTCCGATCGTTTGCATCCCAGACTCATTAGAAGCTGACGTCAGACACGTCAGAATTCTGATAGTATGCGGAGTCTACAACAAAACTTTCTGACAGAAAAAATCGTATAATATGCGACAGGCCTTAAATCGGTTCACACCCAACGAAAAATGCGACGTTGTCAAACCTAATAGCATGGCTTGTAGAAGAACAATAGAGAAGGCTGTGGATGAGAACGTTCTAACCGGGCAGCGATGTCGGCCTGACGGACATTGCTTGCTGGCCGGGCGTTCTTGCCCTTTTGGGTCGGTAGGTCTGTGACGAGTGATCTTTTCTATAACTACAGTAAAATAACACTAATACCTACCAGGGTGCGTACCATCAACTTTAAGACAGCGATTCAAAAATAGCGCGATGCAGAATAGGTTCCTAAAATGAATTGCTTTCTTTCGACCTTCTGAAAACTGGATCGCAAATGAATTGCTAAATGTGAATGACCAAAGCCATCTTCTATCTCACTCGTTGCACTAGCGCAAGCAGCCGAGAAATAATAGCGGGCCATGGAATGACCGAACGATTTGTGTCCTTATTTCTTCTACCCGTCTCTTTCACTCGATTCTGTCATGCCTGGAGAGTGAGAGGGACGGGTATAACCTGCAGGTGTCATGTCAGCTTGCCCGAGTTATAAGTCAAATAAGAGATCTGACAGCTTAGCGGCTGTGAAATGTCTTTGAATGATCACTGAATCGCTGTAAGCTGTCGGGGTACGAATAAGCGAAGCAGATCAGTTTATACCCCAAGAACTATCCGATATTTTTGTAAAAAATTCAATAACAGGCCAAATTTTTGTAAACGGTCATTAAATATAATTTTAAGAGACTATATTTTGGAATCCAACAAAATCTCGCATTGGAAGGTATCAAAAAAAAGTTATACCCCGAAAACGGTGCAATTTTACAGCAAATATGCTATCACCAATTTTATCGTTTACATGTGTTTATGTTCACCATATCTAAGCACCAAAGTCGAAATCCATAAAGATATAAAACGGGAAACTAATACTTTAGGAAGAAGTCGGTTGTTTCACTAACTGCACAATGTACTCTAAGAAAATAATAATAGCAGATTTTTTTAGGTTATATTCTACTAGGGCGTGCAAAACCGGAAGGTTTTCAAAACCGGTTTCGAATTCCGGTTTTGAGGGCCCAAAACCGGAAACCGGTGTTAGCCCCGGTTTTGGCCACATCTTTTTACACACAGTAGAAGTTGAACAAGAAAACAATATTCTTAGAGAGAGATACCCACAAAATCTACAAATAAAACAAATTGTATGATATACCTGCTTTTAATCAACCATTTATGACAACCAAGTAACCAAGTTTGGTTAACATGAACTAAAAATTAAATGTGGTCGTCCAATTCAAAAGGGACCTTATTGCGGCCGGCACATACGTCTCTATTGTCGTTGTTTTGTATTCGAACAACAGCAATAAAGGCGTAAGTGCCGAGCGCCACAAGGTCTCTTTTGATTTGGACGACTACAAATAAAGATTAACTAACTGAGATCAAATCAGCAACTAGTAAGTTTGTGGCACCTTTAGGGTGTTTTTATATCGTTCTGTTATCAAGAAAAATATATATTTTAAACATACAGATACAAAACAAAACACATTCATAATCTTAAGACACTAAACACAATCACAATTACTATACGTCTCAATTTCTAGAATCTTGAAATCTTTAATTACTTACTTACGAACTATTAACAACATTATTAAAGGATTCCTATTTGGCTTGGCTATAAAACGAGATCAAATCAACTGAGTATTGTACCTAAACTTATATAAATAAACAATAATCATTTTTTTCCAAGATACCGCTGTTCTCGATAATGTGTTCTTAGGAATAGAAGTGCATCTAACATTTCATCAGACAGCGTACTTCTTATTTTGTTACAGAAGTAACCAGCACTCGTATTATCATAGGTAGTACATACATAAAATAGTTGTAAGCTACTGTGAGATACACACCGCGTTAACCTCCGCTTTCATACATGGCTTGCTCTACTTTGACAAACCCTGCAAGGTCGAAATCAGACCGAGTCTTGGGAGTTTTCCTGCATTTAACCAATAAAATTCCTTATCAAGTTGCTCTTGAAGAGTTAGCTAATGAATTACGACTTCAGCGTCAAATGATGACGATGACGACGACACGGACCGCTCGGAGAGAACTACTGGGATGGTAGCAGAGTCCTTGGGCTTATATTTTAGCTGCTGCAGTAAGTTCGTAATAGTATCAGAAAAGTGTCGGTTGTTACAGACACGATGTCCTCATCTAAAGACACGTTGAATTTTGCAAGATGGGCTCGCAGTATGTTTAGAGCTTCTAATGCTGACATCAAGCCGGTGATTTTCACAGCCTCCAGATTTTTATAATTAAACCCTCCAAAAGCAATGGAATACAGATTTACGTTCATCATCTTTTGTTCCTCAATGACGTCCATTCATCTAACGTTATTGAGAATCTATTACCAGCCTGTTTTAGTACCAATATTTTTTTTGTCCCTTCTTTTAATTCGTCGGCTTGAGTCAGGTCTATTTTTGCGATAGTATTTGGTGCTATCATTCGGGAAACGACCACCTCCTTAGATTCGCTTGACTAGAAGTAGACTGTCATCAATTTTCGTTGTTTCTGTCGTTTGCGGGTGAGGGGGTAGCGGAGGGAGGAATGTAAAGGGGTATAGATTGCGTTCGGATATCTTTGATGACTCAAAATTAAACATTTCTTGAGTGCATTCGAAAAAGTCGATTTAAATCAAAATGTATTTAAATAACGTGAAAACCGTAGTTGAATCCGGTTTTGTCTCTCAACCCCGGTTTTGAATAACCGATAAATTTTGACCGGTTTTCCGGTTTTCAGAAAAACCGGAAACCGGTTTTGCACGCCCTATATTCTACATCAAATAATGTTCCAATCAACTTTTTTTCAAAATCCAACATTATTTTTATTTGGGTAGTAGGTAATTTTTATTTATCTTTTTACACAGGCAGCAAAAAACGAACAGTTGTGAATTTAGGTAGACTTTAAATATTGAGCTTAGATAATACCATGATAATTAAAATCCACCGAAAATTAATGATATTTGTAAATTTCTAAAAGTACATAAACTGATTTGGACTTTAGCGTTTTACAGTAAGTATCATTTTAGAACGCTCGCCACACCGCGCCCCGCCACCGCGTCGCGCGCCTGCCGCGGGCGCATTGGCACCTACGTACGAGGAGTAAACATACAGGGCCGGATTCTGTATTTAAGGGCACGATCTTCGAAATGATCGAAATCAACCTATTTTTGATTCAAAAGTAAACAATCAAATGAGTGAATTTCTCAGGCGAACATTTTACGCGCCTAGGCTGAAAACGCATTACTGCTTTACAGATGTAATACCATGATTTTTTCTAGACATTAAAGATAGGTAAGTTCACGTATAAGATTTTAAATTATTTTTATGCATTCACAATGCAATTTTTGTAAGTATAGGAATAATGTGATAGTAAAAAACCACGAGCCCTATAAGTAGCTTTCAGGCGGGATTCGAACCCGCGCCTCCGGGAATCCGGCCCGATGCTCTGACCAACTAAGCTACCGAAAGGCTTACACGACTCGTCGAATTTTGCTATCACTTGTTACGCTGTAGGCCAGCGTTGTTTCATCAATGTGAGGAAACCCTCGCATCCGAAAGAAACATTTTTACAAATGTTTAACAGTCGATTAAGATGAAACAGCCATTATATAAGATTTTAAATTATTTTTATGCATTCACAATGCAATTTTTGTAAGTATAGGAATAATGTGATAGTAAAAAACCACGAGCCCTATAAGTAGCTTTCAGGCGGGATTCGAACCCGCGCCTCCGGGAATCCGGCCCGATGCTCTGACCAACTAAGCTACCGAAAGGCTTACACGACTCGTCGAATTTTGCTATCACTTGTTACGCTGTAGGCCAGCGTTGTTTCATCAATGTGAGGAAACCCTCGCATCCGAAAGAAACATTTTTACAAATGTTTAACAGTCGATTAAGATGAAACAGCCATTATATAAGATTTTAAATTATTTTTATGCATTCACAATGCAATTTTTGTAAGTATAGGAATAATGTGATAGTAAAAAACCACGAGCCCTATAAGTAGCTTTCAGGCGGGATTCGAACCCGCGCCTCCGGGAATCCGGCCCGATGCTCTGACCAACTAAGCTACCGAAAGGCTTACACGACTCGTCGAATTTTGCTATCACTTGTTACGCTGTAGGCCAGCGTTGTTTCATCAATGTGAGGAAACCCTCGCATCCGAAAGAAACATTTTTACAAATGTTTAACAGTCGATTAAGATGAAACAGCCATTATATAAGATTTTAAATTATTTTTATGCATTCACAATGCAATTTTTGTAAGTATAGGAATAATGTGATAGTAAAAAACCACGAGCCCTATAAGTAGCTTTCAGGCGGGATTCGAACCCGCGCCTCCGGGAATCCGGCCCGATGCTCTGACCAACTAAGCTACCGAAAGGCTTACACGACTCGTCGAATTTTGCTATCACTTGTTACGCTGTAGGCCAGCGTTGTTTCATCAATGTGAGGAAACCCTCGCATCCGAAAGAAACATTTTTACAAATGTTTAACAGTCGATTAAGATGAAACAGCCATTATATAAGATTTTAAATTATTTTTATGCATTCACAATGCAATTTTTGTAAGTATAGGAATAATGTGATAGTAAAAAACCACGAGCCCTATAAGTAGCTTTCAGGCGGGATTCGAACCCGCGCCTCCGGGAATCCGGCCCGATGCTCTGACCAACTAAGCTACCGAAAGGCTTACACGACTCGTCGAATTTTGCTATCACTTGTTACGCTGTAGGCCAGCGTTGTTTCATCAATGTGAGGATGCGAGGGTTTCCTCACATTGATGAAACAACGCTGGCCTACAGCGTAACAAGTGATAGCAAAATTCGACGAGTCGTGTAAGCCTTTCGGTAGCTTAGTTGGTCAGAGCATCGGGCCGGATTCCCGGAGGCGCGGGTTCGAATCCCGCCTGAAAGCTACTTATAGGGCTCGTGGTTTTTTACTATCACATTATTCCTATACTTACAAAAATTGCATTGTGAATGCATAAAAATAATTTAAAATCTTATATAATGGCTGTTTCATCTTAATCGACTGTTAAACATTTGTAAAAATGTTTCTTTCGGATGCGAGGGTTTCCTCACATTGATGAAACAACGCTGGCCTACAGCGTAACAAGTGATAGCAAAATTCGACGAGTCGTGTAAGCCTTTCGGTAGCTTAGTTGGTCAGAGCATCGGGCCGGATTCCCGGAGGCGCGGGTTCGAATCCCGCCTGAAAGCTACTTATAGGGCTCGTGGTTTTTTTACTATCACATTATTCCTATACTTACAAAAATTGCATTGTGAATGCATAAAAATAATTTAAAATCTTATATAATGGCTGTTTCATCTTAATCGACTGTTAAACATTTGTAAAAATGTTTCTTTCGGATGCGAGGGTTTCCTCACATTGATGAAACAACGCTGGCCTACAGCGTAACAAGTGATAGCAAAATTCGACGAGTCGTGTAAGCCTTTCGGTAGCTTAGTTGGTCAGAGCATCGGGCCGGATTCCCGGAGGCGCGGGTTCGAATCCCGCCTGAAAGCTACTTATAGGGCTCGTGGTTTTTTACTATCACATTATTCCTATACTTACAAAAATTGCATTGTGAATGCATAAAAATAATTTAAAATCTTATATAATGGCTGTTTCATCTTAATCGACTGTTAAACATTTGTAAAAATGTTTCTTTCGGATGCGAGGGTTTCCTCACATTGATGAAACAACGCTGGCCTACAGCGTAACAAGTGATAGCAAAATTCGACGAGTCGTGTAAGCCTTTCGGTAGCTTAGTTGGTCAGAGCATCGGGCCGGATTCCCGGAGGCGCGGGTTCGAATCCCGCCTGAAAGCTACTTATAGGGCTCGTGGTTTTTTACTATCACATTATTCCTATAAGTTCACGTATCTCAATGAGGACTCTTGAATTAAATTTATAAAGCAATTAATTTTTATGGGAAAAATCAATAAGTGGCGTATTTTTAGTTCTGTGGCTTGTCCACAATCACTTTGACACACTATAATAATTATTCACCTCACAGAAAAAAAATCCTCAACAAATACATAAAAAAGATTTTTATTTATGTTCAGTATTAGGTATCATACAAGAAAATAAGAAAATTTTACTTTTTAACCCATATTTTTATTAAGACATGTCAAGCAAGCTTTGTCCGATCGAAAGTAGCAATTTCTATGCTCATTTTGTTTCGTCGTTCTTACGTTCCATTTATAGGTAGGTATATGTATTATGTATATACCTACAATAAGTCCTTGCGTGGTTTGAATTTGAATAAGTACATGATTTTAGTTTACTCGGAATAAAAAATTGCAATTTCAGTGTGGTTAGATTTAGACGGTTCTTTTTTAAATAAAAATATAGTTTTTATTTATGATAATAAGCCTTTGTCACATGTTTAAGATAACAGAAAAAATATCATGAACTTCATATCTATACTATCTATACTAATATTATCTATACTAATATCTATAGGAACTAATATTATAAAGAGGAAAGATTTGATTGTTTGATTGTTTGTTTGCATCGAATAGGCTCCGAAACTACTGGACCGATTTAGAAAATTCTTTCACCATTAGAAAGCTACATTCTTCCCGAGTGACAGAGGCTATATTTTATCCCAATATTCCCACGGGAACGGGTACCACGCGGGTGAAACCGCAAGGATCCGCTAGTTTAAAAAAAATACACCTCGTTTCTAATTTCCGTGTACAAATTTCTGTGATTTCCGTGGCTTCTAGGTGTCCACGGAAATTGCACGGTTCCACAGAAATTGTACCGATTAATTAGTTATATAAAAAGAACATTACGAAGACGGAACGAAAAAGGCCCGATGCTGGCAGACTTCCTGGAGAGGGAGAACATCTATATGATGAACTCCTTCAAATAGACCTGGATCAGTCCGTCAGGTAAAGTAAAAAACGAGATCAATTTTATCATGTCGAAGAAGAACCACATATTCAAAGTGATCACCGCATGGTCAGAAGCACATTGAATATCGACGTCAAGCTTGAAAGTTCGCGACTGATAAAACCCACGCTCCTACCAATACTAGCCCAAATTCAAAACCCCAAGTGCTTTCAGCTTGAGTTCCAAAACCGCTTCAAAGCCCTTGAGAATACCATGTGGAGAATCTACTCAACACACAGTGGTGGATACTGTCAGCACGGTAGGGTCCAAGTACTTTAAAACCCGCCGTCTAAAATTAAATAAACTCTCCAGCCAGGCTCTCCCACTCATAGATCAGAAACACGAAATGAAGCTACAGAGCTCAGCGCATGCCCATCGTTATTGGCAGTTCAATAGACAGATATCAAAGTCCTTGACGAGGGGAGGGACCTTCGCCAATTTGATACCTAAGCATATTAAACAGGCCATTGAGCGAAACAAAGGCTCTTAAGTGATCGCGAGAGATTTGTCTATCGGAGAAAGTCAATTAACGTGGTGAAAACTGAGGAAAGTAGCATCATTTCACCTGAAATCCTGAGGGAGATTGGGAGTTTCTATGGACAGTTATATTCCACGCAAACACCTGTTGAAAGCAAGGCTAAAGACCCTGGAGCCAAGCTTATCCGCCCATATATATATGAATACTAGCGGCCGCCCGCGGTTGCACCCGCGTGGTTCCCGTTCCCGTGGGAATATAGGGATAAAAAGTACATATAAACCTTTCTCTTGAATCACTCTATCTATTAAAAAAAACGCATCAAAATCCGTTGCGTAGTTTCAAAGATTTAAGCATACAAAGGGACATAGGGACAGAGAAAGCGACTTTGTTTTATACTATGTAGTGATATTGAAGATATCCCGGACGTCAGCCTGTACGAGATTAGAATGGCTCTCAAGAAGCTTGAATACATCAAGGCGGCGGGTGATGACAGATTAAAAACAGAGCTTCTGAGAGCGGGTGGAAAGCCGATAACTCAAGTCCATCAGAAACTTTCCAACTCTGTCATCCTTGAGGGCAAACCCCCCAAGGGATGAGGCAGAAGCGATGTGATGCTGTTTTTCAAGAAGGGTGATAAGACTCAAGAAGGGTGATGAGACCCATCTCGCTCCTGTAAGTTGTTTTCAAGGGTCATTACGAATCTTCTCACTCGTAGTTTCGACGACTTTCAACCTCCAGAACAATCTGGATTCCGGTGAGGCTATAGTACCATAGACCACAATCATACGCTGCAGCAAGTTATACAGAAGACCGAAGAGTACAACTAGCCACTTTGATTCGATTGAGACCTCGGCACTGCTGCAGTCTCTCCAGAGGTGCCAAATAGACTACAGGAACATCGAGATGCTAAGATACTTTTACAAAAATTTCACCATATCAGTCCGGTTACAGAACCAGAGCTCTAACCCGATCCAACTACAGCGAGGTGTGAGACAGGGAGACGTCGTCTCTCCGAAACTGTTCACAGCTGCGTTGGAGGATATTTTTAAGTTTCTGGGCTCGAAAGGATACGGTATCAACATCAATAGCGAGTACCTAACACACCTGCGATTTGCCGATGATTTAGTTCTTATGGCTGAAACCTTGGAGGACCTGAAAATAATGCTCGAAAATCTCACCAGTGCTTGCCAAAGAGTGGGTCTTAAGATTAACATGGATAAGACAAAAGTCATGTCCTGTCCAATGCCGCCCCATGTTGCATTCACTCCAGTTAATGTTGGGAACATTACAATCAAAGTTGTTGACCATTATGTTTACCTGGGATATATAGTCCAATTAGGTAAATCCAATTTGAGAGAGGGAGCTCTCGTCGAATCCAGCTCGAATGGGCAGCGTTCGGGAAGCTCCAGCATATATCCGAAATACCTCAATGTCTCAAGACGAAAGTCTTTGACCAGTATGTGTTGCCAGTAATGACCTATGGGAGTGAGACGTGGTCTTTTACTATGGGTCTCATAAGAAGACTCAAGGTGACTCAGCAAGCAAAGGAAAGAACAATGCTAGGCATTTCCCTGCTCGATCGAATCAGAAATGAAGTGATCCGCAGGAGGACTAAAACAACCGACATCGCTCGAAAGGGCCTATTTGTTAGAATTTAAGTATAAACTTAAACGCTGTTAGTTTTTAAAATAAAATAAAAAAAATAAATGAAAGATTGCTCAGCTGAAGTGCCAGTGGGTGAGACAGATAGCGCGAAGAACCGATGGCCGTGTGGGAGGAAAGGTTCTCTAATGGCGACCGCGTACCAGACGACATTCCACCGTGGGCAGGCCCCCTACAAGCCGCTGGACCAGCAGGACCGGTCGTTGTGGAGATCCTTGGGGGAGGCCTATGCCCAGCAGTGGGCGTCGTGTGGCTGATGATGATGATGATTAAAAGGACATAGCACAATTTCTGTGGCATGTTAACTTTTAGTAATATAAATTATGTATTACCCCTTTTGAAAATGTATAATTATGTAATATGGGTTTAGATTATGATATGTATGGCACTACAATATCAAAGTTTGTGTAAAAACCTGAAAATGAAAATTTCCATGGAAATTAGAGAAAAAAATCAGTTGTTGAAATTGACTCAATATTCTTTATTTTGAGCAGATAAAAATATATGTTGAAGTTTCATTAACGATCTTGATTATTTTGTGGCTAGAAACACGATACTCGTATCTTCACTCGACTATAAAAAATTTCAAAAAAAAAAGAAATTTTTTATTACTTTTATATGTTATTAAAAATTTTACTTTTTTGCATTCACAATGCAATTTTTATGGTTGAAAAAATTAAAAATGAAGTATTTAGAAAAAGTCGACCCGTACTTCATTTTCCATTTTATTTTTATATTTTTTTGGTTTTATTCCTAGATTATTATTACTTATTTACGAATAATATATAGAAAATAGGTAATGATTTATAGTGTATTATTCTCAGGCTACTTTTCAAAAAAATTAATTGATGCTTAAAATAACAACAAAAACATTGAAAAAATTATAAAGTGAGGTTATTTTCATTACTCTTCACACGTAAAGAATAAGACAAAGACAGAGTTTTTAGAAGATCCTGCCCTTTATACAATTTGATACGGTATTCTTGAAACGAGGTATACCTTGTAGACTGAATGTTTTTTAACCGACTTCCAAGAAAGGAGGAGTTTTTTTGTAGTGGAAAGAAAATGGTTTCAGTTTGGTCCTCATTCTTTATAATGGGCTTAGTACTTTGATTGTAAAATCAATAAATGAGAAAGAAACATCAATATAAGAAAATATTTCTTACATGCATCAATGATTTCTTTCTTTTTCAAAGAAAATCATTTCTTGTAGATACTAGAATAACATTATAGGTATTTGCAATCACATCATCCGTGACTGTTGTCGGCTTTCCACGAAGAAGGCATTTATAAATTACTTTTAAAATAAACAAGGGGAAGGTACTTTGTGGGGTCTATTTTTTAATTTTGCCACTACTCGTGTCGAGCGCTCGCTTACTCTTTGTCATATTTTACCACAGTTTACTCATATTTGACATGAAAAAGAGTATGAGAAATCGAGTGCTCGATGCGAGTGGCGAAATTAAAAAAAAAGTCCCAAGGTCACTGAACGGTCAGTGCAAATTTTAAATGATATTTTTTTTATCTAAAGACACTAATTAAAGCAATAAATAAAAACCTTTTTTACAAACAAATAAAAACCGAATTCCAAAACCAAAACTCAAAATGAAAAAATTTAATGTTTTCTTTGAATGGTCCTATTCTTACCCTTAAATGAAAGATTGGCAGTAACAAGGGCAACAAACGAAAATAAAAACCGACTTCAAAATGATTTATATTTTAAACCATTTTGAAGTCCACCCCTGGTAGTTGAGTAGGTAGGTAGGTAGTAGGTACAACATTTTTACAGTAGAAGTTTCGAAAAGTACCTAGTCGATTTAGCCTAAAACCAAGCACTAAATCAGTTCTTCCTAAAAACCAAACAAAATAGTGACAATATTAATAAAACTACAAAATACAAATACCTTCATTATATGGTTAACTAATATTAAAGTATAAGTTTCAAATTATTTTTTCTCGAGTTTATTACCTATTTGCACTAATGTCGAATTACGTAAATTAAAGTAAACAGTGCGCTCGCGACTCCGTAATCAAACAAAACAAGTATGAACACACGCCCCGCGCCCCGTCCGTTTTGCCTTGCCCTTCCCCGCGAACGCGCTCTCTACCCCGCGCAACCCTTTGTTTTGACAATTCGATTTGTACATTGTTTCCTAATGTTTTTTCGGTGGATTTTAATTTTGAATGCTTTAATATAACCTATAAGAAAAGTCTACTTAGTTTTTCTTCTGCTATATTTTTTTCACTAGTATTTTTTCATCACTAAAGCCATTTTCCATTATCATTATATATTTAAAGTGGATTTAGTACAATACGTGTTAATGGAAGCAAATGAAAGAAAAGTAATTAAAAACTGATCTGATAGCATTTTTAACATAGGTGTAATGCCAATTTAAGTTTACGTAGAGAGTTTTTTTCAAGTTTATTTGTTTTTCATTTACATATATAGGAGGATTATATACTTTTACGTAAGATAATTAATAAATGTATTCAAATGTAAAGTGAATAATACTTATACCATTTTCGCCCATTTTTTATAGATTTTTTATAGCTTTGTATTTGGTTTTTTTTAATGACGCTGTCATAAATAGTGGTGGACTACTAATGAATTATTTATTAAATTAGATAATCTAATTTTCTATGTTAAGAAATTACTGAAATAGAATTATTGTTGAGTCTCCATAGAGCGAATTAGTTTGGCTCTCGGGCTATTAGGTCCTAAACAAAACCGCAATAAGAGTTGATGGTAGGCACCCAGTACTACGAATGCAACAGTCTTACTAATCCTAAGAAAACACAGGCCTAGGCCACACATCCACCACATTCCACAATCCACATCCAGGACAAGCAACAACTGGCATGGCATTGCCCTATGTTTACTGCCGGTGACGGGTGAATTCGCGTGTCCAGTTCATAGAGAAAGATAATTAAATACTTAGGTATGTCTAGTTTGGCACCGATATCCTCTCACGCTAAACAGCTCGACACAACCTTAAACGACACATGCCGCAAAAGAGTTCGCTTCAGTCAGGCGCGGATACAAGGGGGGGCAATGGGGGCGACTGTCCCCCGGGACCAACATTTTTCCCTACATATTTTTTTAATCACTCATTTTGCTACGTGAAATAAGATAAGATTGCCCCTCCTGGATCAAATTCCCCAACGGAATCCTGGGTCCGCGCCTAGCTCGCTTGCAGCATTGAGATGAGAAAGCAGGACTCGACCGTAGTCACCCGCTCTTTGAGCATAGCCCTCTTCCAACAAGACTTAAAAGCCGAAAAAGTTTCGTTCGGAAAACACAGTTTTCAACGAAGAGTCCAGCTGAGGAGAAAATAATAAGGTGGCTGTCGAAGTATCCCGCTCCAAACTTCAGGCGCTACTCGGAAAAATATGGACTTTTTGATTTAAACTATAGGACGGTTACAGTTGTTACAAATCTGGTAATAACATATATATTTCTTCATACCTTTATCTAGATTCGTATAGTTTCAAAAACACGATTTTATGATTTTGCCTGGACACTTTTTCTTTTCGAAATGACCTCTAAAAAATACGAAAAGTCAAGATTATTCTTAAATGGGGTTACTTACACTATTGGAAATTGATTTAATTAGTGGACACCAATAATATTGAGGATCGTATAGAAGCAATTTTTTTTAAATCGCTGTAGTTTTTTAATACGAAGTGATTTTGTGTTCTTTTTGCCTAATCTGCAAAATCGGTCTCGCTCACGCGCGCGTCGTTTTCTCATTGCTATCTCACTTCAGCACATTTTTTCCGAGTATCGCTTTAAGCCTGCGAGAGTAACTCCCCCGGCCACGGCCAGCAATGGCCGACGTGGAAGTCACTCAACCGACTCCGGACAAAGTAGGCCGTTGCAGACAAAAGGTAGATAGGATAGGATTGTTGAGATAGGATTAATCCCCGCTTCAGAGGAGCACTGCGACTGCGGAACCCCAAGTCAGACCATGGAGCATTTGCTTCAGTGCCCATTGTGCCCCAACTCCTGTACCATGAATGACCTAATTGAGGGAGTCGGCAATAACGGTCGCTAACTAACTAATGGACCGCCAAAATATAGAACGAATCACTGACATGCAAAGACAAAGCACACAAATACCTACCTACTATTTATTTTTAGAGTAAAATGTATACAATGTTAAATGCACGATATTTTAACTATTTTATATAATGGGAAGAGCGTGATATCACTATCATGATGTGCAACTGATAAACTGATAAAACATTCACTCTAGTTAAAATGAATCATCACTTACAGATACCAAAAGCTACAAAAACACGGAGAACCAATCCTTCTATAACCAATAGTTCACATCAATTTGTATCTTATTTACAAAACACTAAGTTCCAATATAAGCCAGCATTGTTCGCTATCAGAACAATAGCATTATCTTCACAGGTAAACAATATATAAAGATTTGTGTCACGAACGATTACTCAGTTACGTTTGCGTAACAAACGTGCGCTGATAAAAAAATAAATTTGTTGTCTTTTTTATAAAGTGAGGAAAGAACCTTTTTTTGTTTTAAAATTGGAACAGTTGAAATACAGAAAGTGACAAGGATATAAACCTTTTTTGTTCCTTTTTAATCATTGGAACTTAACTAATTGAGACAAGTGGAAAAGAAAACATTTTCAAAATGTGCTCGTGTGATTCTTGTGGACAGATTATAAGGTGCCTTTGCTGCATCACGCTTTTCGTGTTCCTGCTCAGGATGTGTGGAGTAGATGTTGGCGATAACTGCTGCTGTGGTGATGGTGACCAAGAGGCTGGCTGATTTCTTGGTGACCTAGAGCATTCGTGTTTAAAAACGTACCTGTAATTTTAGCATGTAAGACATTTTCTAAGTAAACCTTCTAATAAGTTTTGTGGTTTGTTTTATTGAAGCGCTAATAGTTTGGCTAACCTATTTCTTTTATATAGGACAAGGTTAATAATGATGTTTACTAAAATCACACCATTATCCAGCCCAAGGTCGGTTTCATTAAGAACTTCTGCTATGGATATTAGTTACGGAGTGGTTACGGTAACACGATATACTTAATACCTACTTAATAAATTATCTTTGTAAATAGAACTTAATAAACATCTAAAAACACCTAGAAGAAGACAAGCAGACATAATAGTTTTACATTAATTTATAGGTAGGTACACACAAAAAATTGTCTTGTTCAGGAATCGAACCCGCGACCACAGTATTACAAATATTGTAATACTCAGGTAGGTACTGGGCCGCGACCGAAAGTGTATTACTTTTCTCTATGGCGAAATGCCCGATACCTCTGCCTAGCCCTGCCCGCTTAGTTGTCTGTGCCTGCCGGCCTAGCATGAGCGGTTTTTATCACTCGGTATGATATAGTACGTCATGCTGTCTTGCTTACCCCACTAAGGTGTAAGCAAGACAGCATGACGTGCTATATCATATCGCGCGATATATAATGATTGTCATGCTAGGCAGACTGACCTCCATAGGTGGATAAAATTTGGCGTGGAAAATTATGGGTACGTACTTATCCAAAATTTTGAAAATTTTCTCAGTAATACCTACACTTGGTTTTAACATTGAAAATGATTTTTCGTTTGCTCCAGTACTTAGGCCCCTATTTTCGCTGAAAGTGCGACTTGCCCGTGATACCCTGAGGTTAAGGGTCACGAGGACGTATGAGGGCTCAAAAGACGCGGAATTTGAAAGGCTCTATGAGGATGTTAAAATTATTTTGGAAAAGTCAAAAACTTTTTTGAATATCGAAAAAAACCGACTTTTTTCGACCGAAAAATCGTGTGTTTTCACTTTTCACCGAAAATTTCCGATATCTCGAGAACGGGGCCGAATTTCAAATATATGAAAAAAAGAACCTCAGTATTGAACCAAGGAACATTTTAGGTCATTACACTTTTTTCGATATTGGTGACGGTTGAGGCTGTAGTGTAGAGGTGCCGCAAGCAAGTTTTGCGCGGCGCAAGGTGCGATATCACGCGGCGGGCGGCTCGCGTGCGGCCATAGAGGATGTATGAGAGCTCAAAAGACGCGGAATTCCAAGGGCTGTAGGATGATATAAAAATATTTTGGTATGCGTTTTTTTTTTAATCTATATTACTTAGGTCGATTCATTTTCAATGCCCTTTCAAGTCGTGTAGAGCTCGAGATCAGTGAATTTTTTCATTAGATTTAGTCAACTCGGCTTTTATTTAATTTATAAACTAGTAAATTGCCACCACAGAACACAGAAAAATTTTTTCAATGCCTCCGTTCAATAGCCGAGGCCAGGGAAACAAAAGTGATTCCTAATTAAAACATTGAACGGTTGGAATACTTAAGTAGGTAGGTACTGCATGCAGTAGGTATATTGTTTTTTTTCCTCATGCACGGCCTTTTGAATCTCACGGAAAACATTATACTTAGTTAGGTATGCTATGCTTCACCCAAGTTCACCCAACCATGTGTGGATTTTAAATGACTCATTGTGACATTAACGGCTGTACTTCCACATGTCTGTGGGTACTTCCTTCCATCGTCACTTTCAACAATACGTAAGTACCTACTTAATGATTAAATAACTCCATGAATCACGAGCAAATGATTAAGATAATTTGATATCGAATTAAAACCTGATTAGTGGAATGGGTAATTAATTAGCGAGGAAAATTTTAGCATGGACAATTTGAACAGCACAAGTTTTAAAACTGCAGTTCGAGAATCACTCTCTTTTCAAGTAGTACCTACCTAAGTACAGTAATGTTCATGGTCTACATGGTAAACTTTAAACTTACGAGTACCTATGTTACATTTACTGCATACTGCACCAAATATAGGAGTTACTAAAACTTCATACTCCAATGAAAAAATTTACCGTCCAAATGGCTGCTATTTTTTGCCGTTGTTTTTCGAGTGGAGGCGTTGCCGGAGCGATAAGGTGACTTTATGCTTGTAGCGGCGCACTCACATCGCTACATAAGCAAAGACGTCGAGTATCGAAGAAATGCAGGATCAGCGAAAAGTACGCATGTAAACATCGACGCGCAAGCCTGACGTCACACTATACGTCAAGACAGAACTCAAGAACTGTATTGAAACATGAATCACGCTTACAGAGTTTCTCAGATGCGTTGCATAAATACAATTTCCACGGGACACCTAGCTCGGAGGAAGTAGATACTTCCCTTTTCGCTGAATATCTGGCGAAACATCCTGCCTCAACAGGCTGAGTGAACCTCAGGCTTCCTCATTATTGTAGAGCGCCACAAAGAGCGGTTTGCACTCAGCAGCTTTCCACCACCTTCCTTCACCAGCACCAGGTAATCGGGCGGCCTTGTTGAGGGTTTTGAATTGCGCAATTTTAGTTGCTAAGCACGCCATTAGCGACTCCGCGAGCTATATAGTCCCACATTCCTGGCTGTTCCGGTACCAGCCGTGACGGAGGAGCCACTTGCAATACAAAATTAGTTGTCAAATCGGACTGCCTAGCCTATGAAAAATGTTTTAGGCTCAACTCACACGAACCTTTAATAGTATTTCTGCATTGTAGGTATTTGTTGATAAGGTAACTGCTAACATTTAAGTTGAATGTTGTGCACAATTGTAACTGGTTCCAGGCTTACACATTTTTTTTTAAAGCTTTAATGTAATTGTATGACCTTTTCATGGTTTGTGAACTGTAATTGTGTCTGTATAAATAAAATAAAAACCACAACCACAACACGTGGGCATTTTGTATTGGATGGAAATGAATAGTCAATTCACACGTACGTACCACATTTTGCAGACATTATCGACGGCGTGGGTGAATTACCGGCCACAACGCAACCACAACGCAATCACCAGCGACGAGCGACGACGCTGCGAACTAACGGCCGGCCACATTCATATCACAAGTACCTACTAGCGTCAACGACATTTTGTCGCACAACCACAACGCAACTGCAAAAAGTTGCATCGACACTATTCACACGTAAGTACCAGATTTTGTAGCTGCGATGAGGTGTGGTTGTGGTACATGTGAGTTGACACTTAGTCCCAAAAATTATCACTGGAACTGTGTGCTTTTCGCACTTAATACAAGCACAATAAATGATTATGATTATGATTATGATTATGACTTTATGTCGGTAACTTTGGTCCTTTTGCGGATATCCTACCGGACATTACCGGATTTTGTCAGGCAAGGAAACGCCGAGCTTCTTCGAGTTAGTCTTTCAATGGCTTTCTAATTATCTTATCTTCCGAGTCTGCAACGAATGCAAAAAGCTATTTCACTTACCTATAAGTACTAACGTTAAATTGTCTTAATTGCAGTGTGCTTCTTTAACCCTGGATTATTATAAGCTATCAATTGTTATCGTAGCTGCGAGGATTTGAGCAAAAGTATGATATAAGATACATCCATCAAGATTATATCATTATGTTTCATAACTGTTGCTATTTATATCTTTTTTATCCACAGACGTGGTAGCACTAAAGGACTTAGGGGGACTGGAGGATATTACATTATCAAATATCTCTGATCATTTAAATGAGCATATATTCGATCCAATATAACTGACTATTATATTGAGTAAAATAAATGCCGAAAATGAATCATATTATTATGTCTATATAACATTATCCAATATCATTGACTCATAGATCTATGATCCAAGATAAATGATAGTGTAATATGCCCCTTAGCACACTTATACCGCACCGCTTCCACCCAACTAATGTATGAGCAGTCAAATATGGACTTAATGTCGTGCTCTGTAGATGCACTTTAGCTTGCGACAGGCTCGCTTACCGCGCGCTGACTGCTGTTGTATGTATATTGTTTCTGTAAAGTGCATTACAGTAAACATATTTGGCTGCTCATACTTTGGTTGGGTGGGAGCGGTGCGGTATAAGTGGGCTATGTATGACCTTTAGCCTTCATCTCACCTGATGTTAAATGAGTGAAGATAATGCTGAAGATGGAAGCGCAATACTCCCGGAATCCTCAACACTGAGGAACTGGCTATCTTATCTCTAACTGCCGGAACACAACAATGCTGCAAACATCGTCGGTACGTCGTCAGACTTAGATAAGATGGTGGTATCTGGCCAGGCGGACTTATAACCAGTCCTACCACCAACCAAACCGACAAATTTTGACTATAGCTGTCTCTTTCTTAAACGAAATCTTATAGGCGAGACTATGACGCTAGACTTGGTGACGTCACAAAGATAGTCGTTATCTCCTTGTCTAAATATAAAGTTTGATGGTCTATAACTTTGAAAATATTCAGAACTAGCTTTCCGCCCGCGGCTTCGCCCGCGTGGACTACACGACGTTATCCCACAGGAATGTGATATTTTTCCGGGATAAAAAGTAGCCTATGGTCACAACGTTTATGTGTCCCAAATTTCAGCCAAATCCGTTGAGCCGTTTTAGCGTGATTGAGTAACAAACATCCAAACATCTAAACTTTCACATTTATAATATTAGTAGGATAAGTAATTCAAAATGAAACCTTGTATTGTATAGCTTATATGTTGAAAAATACTTTAAATAAAAAGACAGTAAAATACCCTAATTATCACAATACATTAGTTTGATTTAGTAGTAGTAAAAAAAGTTCGTCCTTTTGGACAGGCGAAGACATTAAGCCATACTGCCAATTCTTGAGTATTATGTACCTATATTATTATAGTTTCTTATGTTTTCATTAGAATGTAGGTGTGTTACATTCCAATGCTTCTTGGAGTATTTGGCGTCAAGAATGTCGAGTCGGTCTTCTCGGTAATTCTTGCTGAGGTAGTCACCACTACAATAAAACACTCGGCATCACGTTATGTTATCTAATGTCATTAATTAGCGCGCTATTTGATGTATGTAATACGCAGGTGTAGCCGGGTTTTAGTGCACTAATTTGATACAATAAGCGCGCTAAGACGCGCATGCCGTTATTAACGCCGTTAGGCGTCACGCAGGTGAAGCCCCAGCATTACCGAGATAGCACATATTTTAATTATTCCACACATCGTCCAGTTGCGTAGACACTTGGGGCACAAAACCGCACCTATCTGGAGTCACAAAGTCCACTATGAAACAAATTGCGATTTATTAAAATATCCACTTAACCTAACCCGCCAAAATGGCGCTAAAAACTCCGTTGTTTGATTCAAGTGTTGAGTGAAATCCACTAAAGATGTGGATTATTTCTACATAGGTTTTTTGCAATGTAGGTGTTGACAGCCGGACAGCTACGGAGTTTCATATCACTAATCAGTCTCGTTTATCTTTGGTCTAACTTCATGGTTGTTTATGCGTAGCAACAATCAGGTTGGAATAGACTATAACTGAGATAATTATATATATGTTATGTTAAATAAATAGATGCAGTTATAATAAATTGTTCACTTTATTTGTCTTAAAAAATTAAACAATTGTTTATATACAAGATCAATAAAATACTTATAGACGAGTGAATTAAAAAAATTCGTTATTTGTAACTTAACTGTGATTCTTAAAATCTATAATAACATTTCGGCCAAATTCGGATTTTACAAGCTTTTATTTAACTTGCAGTGTAAGTAGGTATTTCCGTTCGGGTCAAATCTTGCAACCTAAACTTGACCCACTTGCCAGTGTCCGATTGAGCTGATATTTTGCATACAGGTTTGGTTTGGATGACAATACAATATAAAAGTAAGGTCAGCAAAAAAGTTTGTCATAGTTTTTTTTTATATAAAAAAAGGCCAGCAAAAAAGCTTGTCATAGAAAATCATTTTTACAAATCTTATTTTACAATGCTTTGCCAGTCATATTGAATAGTATTGCTACTCGGATTCAGGCAGATGGCCACTGGCAGTATTCGTAAGCTGTACTATCCATCCAATTCTACCAAAGCTGACTAAGGTCCGGTTGCTCGAAGCTTGGTTACGTTAACTTTAGGGTTGAATTATGGTTAATAGTACATTACAGCCGAGGACAGGTAAGTAAGAAATTACATTGTCGAGGATGGTTTGAAGCACGAGCCGCAGGCGAGGGCTTTAATCATTCGAGGCAAGGTAATTTGCTTACCGTACAAGGCTTGTATAGTGCTTTTCTCAAGAAATGCGAGGAAATAAAAAAACTGTTTAACTAAATAAAATTTATTAAAATTTATATCACACATGTTCGTTCGGGCAATTATTAAATGTAAATGTAATTGTTTTCCCGGGCACACTTATGTATAAATCGCCCATAATAATATTATTTTAATGATGTATCATTAAAATACGCCAACAACACAGATTCCAAAAACGTATGCTCCTTTTTTTCACTTTTCCAAATCAGATCGTAGGTTTTCATATATCTTTCTTTTGATTTTACTGGCAGTATGTTTTCTGTTATTAATTTTGCTTCTGCTCTCAAATTTGGTGGAGTAGGTACATACAATGTCTGATGTTTCATTGGCAGAACTCATTTTGATAATTTATTACACAATATAAACTGTATTGATATCAAATCAACCGCTGAAAATCATTCCCGCCGTTTTTTTTTTAATATTGGCTTGTGCTTGTGAGGCCATGTGGAACGGTCATACAGCCTATTGATACTTACTACTTGCTACTAAAATGCGCCACTTCAATACCCGCTTCTGGGCGGTAGATGGCGCTGTACATATTTCCTATACAAAATTACTCGTAAAGGATATTAATTTGTCTATGATAAATCTCATTTTGTTTTTTCGATTGATGTTCGTGCTTAGGGTACATGGCGCTTGTGGTACAATACGAAGTAATATACTCTGTGCGCACCGTATTTAAAAAAAGTTAACTAATTATGTTAAAATAATTACCTATATAATAATAATAATAATGTGGCTGTATGGTGCAAATGTCCCTTTGCTTTTTCTGTTTTTATACACAGGAATAACGAAAGAAAAAATAAAGAAAAAAAGTTAGTACCATTGCAGATCACTGCAGTAATGAATTTCAGTACTTACTTACTGCACTAAAATCAGTGCAGTAAGTAAGTACTGAAATTCATTACTGCAGTGATTTTCAAATTTAGAATGTTTACCTCGGAAAAGTGCCACGTACTGCATTCTTTTCTCAAATATAAAATTAACATTTCAGAGCATAAGTGTGAAAAGTAATATTAACCGGCGGTCAAATTTAAAAAAGCGTTGTTGAAGAAGCGGTTACTTTAACGAGCAGTCAAATTACACATTTAACGGCGGTCAAAATAACCGACAGGGTGAGGGTGGTTTAAATTTTGACATGAGCAATTAAGGGAAGGTTAATGAAATAGTATAGACAACACTTTTGACCCAACGTATTTTTCTTTGACCGAGGTCAAAATTGACAACAGTTAAATTATAACTTTAACTTTACTGTAATGTACGAGCAACCGGACCTAAGTACTGCGTATTGAATTTTAACGACCGTTAGCGACGCTACGTTGCTCTGGTTTTCATTCAAAATAATATGAGGTACACTTCAATAAATACAACCAGAATTCGAGCAAGTCTTTCGGACATCCGACGATGAGGTAACAAGCAAATTATGTAATCATCTGACAATGGGGGTTTTTCTGACAGCTATAAAGAAAAAAATAGTGGATTTAAAGTGGCGACAGATGGCGCTCGCAAATAACGAAATGATCAAAAGTAATCGAAAAGACTAGAAGTTAGGTGAAAAACACGCACGCAAGACGTTGCTAGGCTATGCTTGTCATGTCATGTCAGTCGAGCGCGGGGGATTTTACACACTTTTTGATTGCATTTGCTTCAACTAGTAGATTTACGTTGCGTTCTCACTGATATTTTTGTGACTTCGTTGTTATTTTACTGTTTTAATATTAGACAGTGCTACCTACTTGCTACCTACGAATTTGAAAACAAATCAAAATGTTATCAACTAGTCATTTTAGTTTATTTCTGGTCACACCTTGGTCACACCGACTTCGCTATTTGTCAGCGCCATCTCGTTTCATTATTAGAACTATTTTTTTTTTCTTTTTTTTCTGTCCCTTAAAAATCTCTCATTTTTATACATCTATTAAGGCCTAAATTACACGAGGCAAGTTATTGCATACAATTTGCAGTACATTGCTATGTGTGTTTAAAGTAACATAGCAATGTTTAAACTCAAATAGCAATGTACAATAAATTGTACACAATAACTTGCTTCGTATAATTTAGTCTTTAGTCACGAAATCACGAAACATTACAGATTTTAAAAAGGCACTTACAATCTAACAATTGTATAAAAAAAAATATTTAACAATAAAAACAATTAATTTACATTTAAGTCAATAGACGCTCTAATCTTGTAGGTACTTGGAATCCTGATTATTTCAACATTGGGCCTTTTAGTTCCTCCATTTGATTGACTGAAACCAACAAACATCACTTAGTGTTTAATCTGTATGCATATTAGCGTAAGCATAGTAAAACAATATAAGTACGTTGACTGCCTGGACAGGCACCCCAAACGGTTTGTATGTGAGCGCGCCCGTACGTATGCGTCGTCATGCGTCGTCGCACGCACACACTGACAAAATTTATCGGTGATAACGGGGCGACAGTCATGCGTGGCAGCGCCATATTATTCTGTGGCAGCGCCCGCCGCCCGCCGCCCGCGCGGCGCCGCCGCCGGCCGGTCGCCCGCGACCGCGCATAATATTATTAAGGTAAAACTGTCCGTGCCCACCACACGCACGCTCCGCGCCGCTGCGCTGCCTCCCTCTAATAATTTTGTATTTGTATTTGTAATAATTCATGCGTGTACCTACGATGGCTAAAAATTCGAGTAGAAGTAAAAAATATTGTAGTGTATACGGATGTCTCAGTAGCGGGTTGTCTAATCCAGAACTATCTTTCTTCGCATTACCTAGCGAACAAGAACGGTGAGTACAATCTACCTACTATACTTATCATACGTAGATACGTACATAATATTGTTCGTTCCGGCAGTTAGAGATAAGATAGCCAGTTCCTCAGTGATTGAGGATTCCTGGAGTAGTGCGCTTCCTCCACCTTCAGCCTTATCACCACTTAACATCAGGTGCGATGAAGGCTAAGTGTTACCTTGTTGCGGGTAATAAAAAAAGAAACAATCTTTAGCATGCGGGGAGTAGGTAAACAGATAACATGACGTAGGTAATGAAAAATTTTAGTCAGCCCCTGGTCTATGTACAAAAATAATTAAAAAAACTTTGTATTATAACTTCCTGACACCCACCCTACAGGGGAAAACTGTTTTGTATAGAGATTGACTATGCATTTTTGACGATTGAATAAACTCTAAGCGACAGCCCTACGTGTTTAGCCTATTATCGCTCGCTCAGGGCTCCAGTCCGCTTACTTATATTGTTTTACTATGGCGTAAGTGTTGTATCACACTAACGCTGATAAATACATACACAGAGACAGACATATCAGAAACAACGAAGGCATTAAGTAGGGCAGGCGAACCGGTTTTGGCCACTTTTTGCCTTAAAAGTTTTCTTAACAACTTTTAGCCATTTTTGATAAAGACAATTAAAATAAGGTATTTTAAGGTAGGTAATAATAACGACCGTTAGAATTCCTTATGTCATAAGATTTTTTTTCAATAAATTCTATTTTCTGTTTGAAAAATGTTTTGTATGAAAATTTTAAGAAATTTGTTTTGGATGAAATACTTTATAAACCTTCGTTTTTTACAATTAAATTGTTGTTTTGCAATTGACTGGTTTCTAGCGCATTAGAATATATTTTACCTGGGTTTGGTTTCGATTTTTCGCAATACTTACAAAAGTTTAACTATCGGTAAGTGGCCAAAACCGGTACATTTGGCACCCCTCACACGTTGTGTGTAATATATAAAAAACTATTTTACTTTTATAAATTTGAAAAATGTAAGTACCTTTAAAGGTAGATAAATTATCTATAATTTAAGATATAATTTGTGTCTTAATACCTAAGACCATTTAGTACTTAGTGCTTAAAAGTCAAAAAATCCTTGAAGTGGCCACAAAGAGTACCTCTGCCCTACATAATAATAATAAAGTATATTTTATAATATTTTTTACAAACATGAAACTTAATTTAAAACATTACTTGCCAAAAAATATGTTAAGTTACCTAATAATAAAGTTAAATTTTATCTTAAGTACCTACTAGTGTACGGTCGGAAAAGAAAGTGATCCACCCTGAGGTTGAAATGACGCGCGAATGATGAAAATCAATTAATATCACCAAATTACGCCTACCCACCAAAATACCCTATATCTTTTATACTTACAGAATCTCTCAAGGTATTCTCAGCTAATATGAACACTTCTGACTGCGGACTTAGCGTCATTTTGTAATTTGTCAAAGCTATCCTATCCTTCTGCTTGGCTAATGTCTCAATCACTACTGGTTCTACCTAAAACAATATCATAATAATTAAAATAAAGTAAAAAGTACTAAGTGTATGTTATATTTTCACTTCCGAACCCTGTGTTTAATATGGATAATTATAGACTTGTAAGTTCGTTCAGTAGACAATCCGCTATCAGAGGAGGGTCTCTTATAATTTTACATAATAATTTACATTGTAAAGAGCGCAAAGATGTAGTATCCCTCTCTACTGAACGCATTGTTGAACTATCTTGTGTGGAATTAGATAAAATTATAATAATCTGTGTGTACAGACCCCCCGGTAGTAATTATTCAGTATTTGAGTCCACTATGGAGGAAGTGTTAAGAATTACCTGTAAAAGCAATAAAAAACTTGTCATATGTGGGGATTATAATGTTGACATTTTAGACCCAGACTTACACCAAATATCAAGTAGGTTTCTAAATTTGTTTAAGTCATTTGATTTATTGCATGCTTTTAACGAACCTACACGAATTACACCCACATCTGCCACTTGTTTAGACAATATCTTTTCGAATTGTAAAGTAATAGAAAAATCAATAATAAATATTATTAAATCTGACCATAGTGGACAGCAAGCCTCTATAGAGCACCATCATGTTTGCCCGAAACGCAAAATAATATATAGGCCAATTACAAAAAAGGCAACACATAAATTCAGAAATAATGTCATTGATAAAATTGAAACACTGCCTGCTCCGATTGGGGAAGCCAATAAACTTTATAATCACTTGTTCAATGTGGTTGAAAGTGAATTTAGTAAATCATTTAAACAAAAAGTGATCAATTGTGATACTAATAAAATGAAGTTTAGTGATTGGGCCACACCAGGAATCTATATAAGCAGAAGGAAATTATATGAACTTTATGCATTAAAGCACACTTCCTGTAGCCCTGATTTTGTAGAATATGTTAAGAAGTATTCTAAAACATTTAGAAATGTGTGTGCTACTGCTAAGTCGATTTTCATTGCTAACAAAATAAAAATAGCCGATAACAAAATTAAGGCTACATGGAACATCATTAACCAAGAAACTGGAAAAACAAAAAATCATATAAATTCCTTCTCTCTCAAGGTTGGTAATAAAACATTTGATTCTGACGTTGAGGTTGCCGGTGTTTTTGAAGATTTCTTTTCCCGCGTTCCCTTAGAAACTACCAGTAATTTAAATTCCTGTCCAAACGTTGCAGCTGCCCTCTTAGTATCTGGTGTTGATAAGTGTAATGAAGAGTTCAATTTTAAATACATTAATACTGAGGATATCCTTAAAGCTTTTAATATGATTAATATGAAAAAATCTGAAGATTTATGGGGCATATCAACATGTGTTATTAAATCAATAATTGATGCAATAGCTCCTTACTTAGCTTTTATTTTTAATGAATGCATTGACGAAGGTATTTTCCCAGACCTAATGAAAAATAGTAAATTAATTCCGCTTTTTAAATCAGGGGACAAAAGTGACCCCAATAACTTTAGGCCAATATCAATTTTACCGGCACTTAGTAAAGTTTTTGAAAAAATTATATACTTGCAACTTCTAGATTTTTTCACAAAAAACAAAATCCTACATCCGAATCAGTTTGGATTCTCTAGAGGTAAAAATACTACTGATGCTGGAATTGCACTTCTCAAACACATATTTGACGCTTGGGAGGGCAAGCAAGATGTTATTGGTGTGTTCTGTGACCTGTCTAAAGCTTTTGATTGCGTTGATCATCAAACACTTTTAAAAAAGTTAGAACATTATGGTGTCTCTAATAAATCAGTTAGCCTTTTGCAATCATATTTGTGTAAAAGGAATCAGAAAGTAGTTGTTAATAATACTGCATCTGCTGGAGCCCCCATTATAATGGGCGTACCCCAAGGTTCAATATTGGGCCCTTTACTATTTTTGATTTACATAAATGACCTACCTTGCTACGTGAATAATTTGTGTGAGACAGTGCTGTTTGCAGATGATACCTCATAAATTTTCAAAGTTGATAGAGGTAATAATTGTTCTGACGACGTAAATAGTGCTCTTTCTAAAGTTGCTCATTGGTTCAACATTAATAATATGGCCTTAAATTCTAAGAAAACGAAATGTGTTAAGTTTTCCCTACCTAATGTAAGGGAGGTTGATTTGGATATTAAGTTAAACGCAGATGTAGTCGAGTTAATTGAAAGCACTAAATTTCTTGGTGTTACATTAGACTCACGACTTCAATGGGATCCACATATTGAAGCCTTGTCGAGTAGACTCAGTTCTGCAGCTTTTGCAGTAAAAAAAATAAGGCAATTAACTGATATTGAAACGGCAAGACTAGTATACTTTAGCTATTTTCATAGTGTAATGTCCTATGGCCTTTTGTTGTGGGGTTCAGCAGCTAATGCTGGAAATATCTTTGTACTCCAAAAAAGAGCTGTTCGCGCCATATACAATCTTCGGCGAAGAGATTCTTTAAGAGACTTGTTTAAGGAAATTGATATATTAACCTTGGCAGGACAGTACATTTATGAAAACTTAGTGTATGTAAGAAAGCATTCTAATTCATTTGTAAAGAAAATTGATGTTCATAACTTAAATACAAGAAATAAGAATAAACTTGCCGTTCCAAGATTTAAACTAGAAAAAACTAGAGGCTCGTTTTTGGGAAAAGGCATAGCCTTTTTGAATAAAGTTCCACAAGATGTAATTGAATTGCCTTTGCATGAATTTAAAGAACATGTTAAAAAGACTCTCATGAGCAAAGGTTATTATGACGTCAAAGACTATATGAACGATCACAATGCTTGGTTATGAAATTTATATATACTTTTATATTTGTTTGAAAGGAAAATATTCTAATGAGAAAATTTTCCTTTTAAATGTTATAATAATATTGTATAATATGTGCTCTATGCTTGTTCAAATAAGTAACGATATGTATTTTTGTAAATGTCGTTACCTGAGATACCTACGCGCTGGCAAGTTTCTTGCGCCCATTCTTCTTGTCAGTTAAAAAAGTCTTGAATGGGTGGTAGGAAAATATTGACGATTCATAAGTACATGCTTATTATGTCTATGTGAATAAATAAATATTTTGATTTGATTTGATTTGATTTGTGGTTCGGTAAACAATATTGAAGCGACTAAGTAAAAAGGATTGTATGAAGTCATGAAGGTCAAAGTTTTTTAACGAAGAATCTTTATCGGAATATCTATCATCACGGGATTCAACCTTGTTGGAACCAATGGGTATGAGTCACTTAAGGCGGTACTCTGACCGAAAGTGGCGCCCTCAGAGGTTTTTATTTACTAAGTTGCTAATAGAAAAGGATTTTTATAAAACTTTACACGGATTTTTAGGGCCCATAGTTTAGTATTTGTAGATGGTATCGCTACATTCCTTCATAGTCATTCGTAGAAGTTGATAGCAAATGTCAAAATCGGCCACTTTTTGCAGTTTTGCTAACTACTTTTAGCAATGACTACTAGGGAATGTAATGATATCGTCTAAAAATACTAGACTATGGGCCCTAAAAATTCTATGTAAAGTCTCATTAAAATTGTGTATTACACAACAATCTATTTAAGTATATAAAATCGAAAGGCGATAAATAGATAACTCACTCATCACGAAATCTCGAAAACTACAAGAAGGTAGATTATGACTAGGAGACGTCCGCTAAGAACGGATTTTGGGAAACTCCCCCCCCCCCCCCCCCTGAAGGGGTAAAATGGGGGGTTAAGGTTATATGGAACTTCCTCATGTATGGATTTAGCAGCATGAAAATTGGTAAGTTGTATACTGGTTACGACTGAAAATAATTTGCGTAAGCAAAGTTAAAAAAAAACTCCTCCCTAATGGGGTAATATAGGGGGGATAAAGTTTATAGGGCACTTACTCATTTCTAAATTTAGAAGTATGAAAATTGGTATGTTGGATACTGGTCATGATTGAAAATGTTCTGCGTATGAGTTCTGCGTATGTATTCATGAGTCGCTTTCGCTTGCTCGCTTGCAACTCGCTCAGTCGCGCGAACAGTCTAGTCAGTGCTAGTCTAAACCTGTCTTCACCGGAAGCAACCTTGTTGAGACAAGTCGCCATGAGCCGCTTGCTCCCTTGCAACTCGCTCAGTCGCGCGACTAGAGTTTCTATTGGAAGGTGGAAATTAAAACAGTAGGTAATATAGTCTCTCTAAAACATACCTTATACATCTGTGCTAGTCTCAACCTGTCGTCACCGAAAGCAACCTTGTTGAGACAAGTCGCCATGAGCCGCTTGCTCCCTTGCAACTCGCTCAGTCGCGCGACTAGAGTTTCTATTGGAATGTGGAAATTAAAACAGTAGGTAATATAGTCTCTCTAAAACATACCTTATACATCTGTGCTAGTCTCAACCTGTCCCCACCGGAAGCAACCTTGTTGAGACAAGTCGCCATGAGTCGCTTAATCGCTTGCAACTCGCTCAGTCGCGCGAGTAGAGTTACTATTGGAATGTGGGATGATACAGTAATATAATCTATCTAATACATACCTTATACATCTGAGCTAGTCTGAGCCTGTCCTCTCCGGACGCAACCTTGTTGAGACAAGTCGCCATGAGTCGCTTGCTCGCTTGGAACTCGCATAGTCGGGCGAGCAGAGTCTCTATTGGAATGTGGAAATTAAAACAGTAGGTAATATAGTCTCTCTAAAACATACCTTATACATCTGTGCTAGTCTGAGCCTGTCATCTCCGGACGCAACCTTGTTGAGACAAGTCGCCATGAGTCGCTTGCTCGCTTGCAACTCGTTCAATCGCGCGAGTAGAGTTTCTATTGGAATATGGGATGATACAGTGGTGCGACCTAGCCAATCCTGTAAAATAAATTAAAATGTCTATTAGGGTCTGCTCTAATTTATATTACTTAAAACTGAGCAAATAAGCTTTTAGTAGATAAGTTAGGCGAATAACTTATGCGATACTTTTTAAACTATTTGTGAAACTGATGTTAAAGACAAGAATCCTTAACATAATAATATAAAAAATTTAACACAGTGTTTTATTGTATTTACTATTCGGTTGCATTCATTGCAGATTTAAATATATCTGGAGGATGTTATACCAACCTTTTTAGTGAATAAAGTTTCCACTATGTCCCACTTTTCTAACTTAGCTTGAACGTTCAGAACTACCCAGTCATATTGTAGAGGTGGTATCTGATGAAAAAATAAGGAAAGTATTTCAAAATTTAAAATAAAAAAAATTGTAGACTAGACCCAATACAAAATTAGTACAAACAGTATGTAAAATTAAGGGGGGTTTGAGGTACTCTACTGCACATAGTGGCTAACTTCACGACGGCCATTTAGATTGAATAATACTGTGTATGTCGGCGGAAGTGCCTGTTTTCAAGTAATTGAGGGAATTTTATTTGTCTTTATTTTATATTTTTCTTTTATTTTATACCCACGCAAGGGCGTCGCCAGAGGGGGAATCTTTCACATGGTCTAAATAACGAGTGTAATGCTATGGAAAAAAAAAATGTGTTTGTTGGTCAGTATAAAAGACAATTTCTAACCTGTTGCCGCTGACAGACCGTCATGGGCGACATCATGTTGCCGGCTGTGTCGCTCCAGTGTTGCGCGCAACAGTACGCGAGACAGAACAATGCCGATTTGTTGTTTAGCTCCTGTTTGTTGCTGAACTTCTGCCATTCTGCAAGCGAAAGTATACCTTAACGAAATATATTTAGTAATGACAATCGGGTTACACTGATGTTTAACACTAAAATATCACTATAATATGTGGTCGTCCATATCAAAAGGGACCTTTTTGCGGCCGAAACATACGTCTTTATTGTCGTTGTTTTGTCAATCAATCAATCAATCAAAATATTTATTTATTCACATAGACATAATAAGCATGTACTTATGAATCGTCAATATTTTCCTACCACCCATTCAAGACTTTTTTAACTGACAAGAAGAATGGGCGCAAGAAACTTGCCAGCGCGTATCTCAGGTAACGACATTTACAAAAATACATATCGTTACTTATTACAATATTTGAACCAGCATAGAGCACATATTATACAATACTAGCTGACCCGGCAAACGTTGTTTTGCCATATTAATTATAGTGGACCCGATAAAACTTCGTAACACCAACATCTATTATAGATAGACAGATGAAAATAAATGATCGCGAAGAAGTTTTATACACTGCCTGCAACAAATGTCACTTATTAAAAAGTAGGTAATCCAAAGCGGCTAAAACGTCAGTGATTACAATACTCTTTGACATACCTCTTTGGAAGCGGCTATGGAAGAAATGACAGTTTTGTATAGTACGACAGTTTATCGATTTTCTATACAAAATAATCATTTTTTTTTATAATTTTCCGGAATAAAAAGTAGCCTATATTACTCTCCAGCTCCCAAACTATCCCCATACCAAAAATCGAGTCGATCCGTTGCTCCGTTTTGACGTGAAAGACGGACAAACAAACAAACAAACAAACAAACAAACAAACAAACAAACACACTTTCACATTTATAATATTAGTATGGATTATTATAACATTTAAAAGGAAAATTTTCTCATTAGAATATTTTCCTTTCAAACAAATATAAAAGTATATATACATTTCATAACCAAGCATTGTGATCGTTCATATAGTCTTTGACGTCATAATAACCTTTGCTCATGAGAGTCTTTTTAACATGTTCTTTAAATTCATGCAAAGGCAATTCAATTACATCTTGTGGAACTTTATTCAAAAAGGCTATGCCTTTCCCCAAAAACGAGCCTCTAGTTTTTTCTAGTCTAAATCTTGGAACGGCAAGTTTATTCTTATTTCTTGTATTTAAGTTATGAACATCAATTTTCTTTACAAATGAATTAGAATTGTATTCGAACAACAGCAATAAAGGCGTAAGTGCCGAGCGCCTTAAGGTCCCTTTTGATTTGGACGACCCCATATGCTCGGGTGCTACATTTGTTGAAAATGAATGAGGTATTGAAAAAACGATCATCATCCAAGTAGCTTCGCCGGAAATCGAACCCTAGACCTTTCACTGTCCAAGCGAATGCTCTGACTCTGACTATGGAGTCGTTAGAGGAAGCATCTATTTTTTTTGATTTTTTACTTCTTACGTGCTGTGAGCCAGCAATCATTATTGGCAACTATACTATATTTTCTGTCACATCATATTTAAGATTTGTCACACACTCTGAAATACCCTAATTACTGTTATCAAAAACGTAGATCTATCACCTAATACGCAAATCTATCACCTAATAAATAGATCAGTTCCATAGGTGTTTTTTTTTACTTTATGGTTAAGTTATTTACAGTGCAATGCTTGAACGAAAACGAAAAGATATAATCACATGATAGGTTAGGTTAGTTCGGATATTAGGAAGTAACGCGAGCGAGCGTAGCGAGCGTACTTTTTTGTCATCAAACGATAGGGTAAATCATAAGGATTAAATGTCTTAGAAACATGGTGTTTTTTTATACTTAGCCTTCATCACACCTGATGTTGAGTGGTGATAAGGCTGAAGGTGGAAGCGCACTACTCATCACTGAGGAACTGGCTATCTTATCTCCAACTGCCGGAACACAATAATGCCGAAAACATCATTGTTGTGGAGTCAGACTTAGATAAGATGGTGGTAACTAGCCAGGCAGACTAAGAACAAGTCCTACCACCAACCAACCGGATATGTATCCCCACTGGGAATCAAACCCGGGACCTCTGGGCCTGAGACCGGAGGTGTGTGGACACGATGTCGGGTCGAGTCGATGTTGTACTTTTCTACGGAAAAGTAGATTTGAAATTTGTGAATACAGTTTTGTTTCTTGTAAAAAAATTAAATAATTTCTGTTCTGTACCTTCATTATTTATTTAGAGTACTTTTATCTCCACTATTTAGAGAAGCCCTGTATAATCATCAAAAACGGAAGCACTTTTTCCGAGCTAGGTGTTTTTTCCGAGCTAGGTGTCCGGCTCGGGTATCTAGACTAAAATATCAAAACTTACCCAATAACTTAACATAATCAGCGACCATTTTAGCATGGTGCGTGTCCCCGCCTGGCTGATTGAGATGGTTCGCCATCAAGTGGCTCAATTTGCGAAGTAAGCCATCCACATTGCTGCCTTGGCTTTTAACGTAGTGTTGGAATTGGTATATCTGCAAGAAATGATGTATCTCAAAACTAACATTTTATTCAGAATCAAAGCCATTTTCTGTCGGTGATAAAAAAATATATAGTTCTAACTTTCCGCCCGCGGCTATGTGATATTTCTCCGGGATAAAAAGTAGCCTATGTTCTTCTCCAGGCTACAAAGTATCTGTGTCCCAAATTTCAGCCAAATCCGTTCAGCCATTTTGGAATGATTGAGCAACAAACATCTAAACATCTAAACTTTCACATTTATATAATACTAGCTTTCCGCCCGCGGCTTCGCCCGCGTGGACTACACGACGTTATCCCGCGGGAATATGATATTTTTCTGGGATAAAAAGTAGCCTATGTTCCTCTCTAGGCTACAAAGTATCTGTGTCCCATATTTCAGCGAAATCCGTTCAACCGTTTTGGCGTGATTGAGTAACAAACATCCAAACATCTAAGTAGGGTATTAGTAGAATTAATAGATTGATGTTTTTTTTTTGACATTTTATTTGTTTTTTTTTTGACATTCCGTTCTCTTTTATTTTTTATGCATGATGTGGCTACCTTTAACAGAATTTTACATTTGATTTATTGTATTGTATAATATTAATTGTAAGTTTTTTCCTTATTGTAATTTTCACGGTCCAAATAAATAAATAATAATAAAAATAATAATAATAAAAAAAAAAAATAAAAAAAAAAATAAAAAAAAAGTCGTCAACCTGACAGGTCGTTATTTTCCATAATTTTATTGATTTTATTAAGAAATATTTAATTCAGAGGTCACATAATACCATAATAATAATATTTAATATCTAATAGCCTGCAACAATATATACTTACATAGAACAACAACAAAGAAGATACATATTTTATAATCTACTTATTTAAAAATGATCCTGTATGACAGTTGAAAATGTCATCAACAATACAAACACAATTAAATGGGAATGGGATATAAATGGACAAATAGATGTTGACGAGAAGCCGAGCAGCACGTCTACCACCTCCGGGCTCGTCACCTCGCTCCGCCTCGCAGTTGTCGGCAACTGCCTCAGTGCCGTGTGTTCAGCTGACATCTGCAGTTGCGTCGAGCGATAGTGACGAGTATTTCTCTCCACCGACGTCGCCACCACCTGTACGCCGGAGGAGGGGCCGGCCACCGAAGAGTTTGGGGCTTCTGGGGCAAACGGCTCCGGTCAGGGCCCCCGCTCCCGGTGGAGTGCAGCGCATGCGATGGACAATTTCCATCAATGAAAATGTCATGCGCGCATATTTTGAGGCAACAGAGGCAGGAACTAATCTTACTGCGTATCGTGTTCGGATGCTATCTCTGTTTCAGGCTCTCGAACCATCAATCAACGTTTCGGCTCAACGACTGTCGGATCAGGTGCGAGCCATTCAACGGGGTCACTTGTTGGATGACTCGGTACTTGATCGGCTCCGTACGGAGGTGCAACGTAACCGTATCATTACTACTGCATCGCAGGCGGCAACTCAAGCTTCTGCCGCGGCCACATTGCAAGCTGGCGTTGCTGATAGTGATCGTGGAGATGATATGGTTACTACTGTAAGTCCCCAATACAATGATATATTGAGGAGTACTCTTGAAGATGTAGTTCGGGAATTTCGATCGACTTCAGTTCACCTTAGACCTCGGCTTCCACGTTTTCCCATGCACAAAAAAAAATAGGGCGCTGATGTGTGCTTTAGATTTGCTACTACCAAATTACTTTGATAGTAGTGAAGACCTGGCTGATGCTCATTCGATCCTGTATTGTGCGGCTATTACAGCTTGTCGTGTTGCTCATGTCAAATTTCCAAATACTGACACAGCAACACGCCCTCGCCTGGCTGTACCAGCCTGGCAGTGTAGGATTGAACGTCGTATCAGTGAGGCTAGGGTACTCATCGGTAAGCTCAGCTGCTTTAGGGAGGGCAACATGCGCCCTAGGGTCATGCGCTTTGTGAACCGTGCATTCCTGGGGACTGGTATTAGTCCTCAAAATTATATTTCATGTGTCACAGAGCGCATCGACTTCCTGAAGCAGAAAATTTGTGCATGGGCTAATCGTATTCGAAGGTATAGGGTGCGAGTCGATCGCTTTACTCAGAACCGCATGTTCGAGAGAGATCAACGATGTGTTTATGCATCCTGGGAGCGACCGAATCAGAGTGATACTGATATGCATCGGCCGGATGATGATGCCATGATTTCTTTTTGGCACAACATCTGGTCTGTGCCTGTCACTCACTCTGAAGGCGCGTGGATAAGGGATGTTGAGCGTTCGTGTGAGCTTATACCTGAGATGAATGAAGTGACCATTGATTACCAAGACGTAGTTTGTGCAGTTCGTTCCTTACCCAACTGGAAATCTCCAGGCCCGGACGGACTACACAATTTCTGGTATAAATGGTTACCTAGCTCGCACGTTTGCTTAGCATCTCAATTTCAAAGTGCTTTTTTATCTCGATCGCTTCCAGAATTTATGACAACAGGCATAACCCATCTGCTCCACAAATCTGGTAGTACTGCGGACCCCAAAAACTATAGACCTATCACCTGTCTACCAACAATTTATAAAATTCTTACGTCCATTTTGAGGTCGAAGATTAATAAACACATTGATCAAAATTCTATTATGTTCGCCTCTCAAAATGGATGTAGGAATCGGGCCCGTGGTACTAAGGAGCTACTCCTCATTGACATGGCTATTAACCAACAGGTTCGTCGAAACCGAAAGAACCTGTCGACTTCCTGGATAGATTATAAGAAGGCCTATGATTCCGTGCCGCATTCGTGGCTCATGAGGGTGCTGGAGTTGTATAAAATAAATACAACTCTACGCACTTTCTTGACATCGTGCATGCGAAAATGGAGAACGGTCCTTTTTTATCCAGGATCTCGACGGGTTCTAGGTCAGGGCGACCCTATAAGAATAGAGCGAGGTATCTTCCAGGGTGACGGTCTGAGTCCATTGTGGTTCTGTCTGGCCTTGAACCCTCTGAGTACACTTCTCGAGAGTTCAGGATTAGGCTACCGTTTACGGAGAAATGGTCAAGTAATATCACACCTACTATACATGGATGACCTGAAACTATTTGCCCATAGCAGTTCTGATTTAACAGCGTTACTGAAGGTTACTGAAGCTTTCAGTAATGCCATTAAAATGGAATTTGGTGTGGACAAATGTGCAGTCATGCATGTAAAGCGTGGTCAGATAATGGAATCCACGGGTATACAACTCTCGGATTCTATTAATCTTAGATCTCTCTCCGTTAACGAAACCTATAAATATTTAGGTATGTCACAGGCATTAGGCATCAACGACGCTGACATGAAACAGTCGTTGCGTGAGCGTTTCTTGGGGCGCCTCTCAAAAGTCCTTAAAAGTCTTTTGTCTGGCGGAAACAAGGTTCGCGCATACAATGGATGGGTCATGCCGGTACTGATGTATTCCTTTGGCATACTTAAATGGACTCAAACTGAACTGGATGCCCTGGATAGAAAAGTTCGTACATTGCTAACAGCACACCGCATGCATCACCCACGTTCATCGACCATGAGATTGTATATCCCGCGGAAGTGCGGTGGTCGTGGCTTCTTAAATGCTAAGACATTGCATAACCGCGAGATATGCAATCTTAGGGAGTATTTTCTCCAAGTCGATATGGGGTCTCATAGAGATGTAGTTGCTGTTGACAATGGACTGACTCCTCTATTTTTAGCAAAAGAAAACTGGCGCAAACCTGTAGTACTTAGTACTTCCGACCGCAGCACTGTGTGGCAAAGCAAGGAGTTACATGGCAGATTCTACCGGGCTCTCCATGGGCCCGACGTAGATTTATTAGCCTCAGTATCCTGGCTCCGTTTCGGTGACCTTTTTGGTGAAACCGAAGGTTTTGTCTGTGCAATTATGGATGAGGTTGTGATGACGAATAACTACCGAAAGTATATCCTAAGGGATGGCACAGTGGATATTTGCCGAGCGTGCCATCGTCCGGGTGAATCCCTTAGGCATATAATCTCCGGTTGTTCTCGTCTCGCAAACGGCGAGTATTTGCATAGACATAACCAAGTGGCCAGGATAATACACCAACAACTTGCTCTGAAACATAGTCTTGTGGCATCCGAGGTGCCGTTCTACAGGTATGCACCAGAACAGGTCCTTGAAAATAGCCATGCCACATTGTATTGGGATCGATCTATCATTACAGACAGGACTATTGTAGCTAATAAGCCTGATATTGTATTGATAGATCGACACGAACGCCGCGCGATAATTGTTGATGTCACTGTTCCCCATGACGACAACCTTTTGAAAGCTGAAAAAGATAAAGAAAACAAATATCTTGATTTAGCTCACGAGATTGTTGACATGTGGGACATTGATTCAGCAATTATTGTTCCGATAGTCATATCTGCCCATGGGCTGATAGCCAAGAGCCTCGATAAACACCTTAAGAGGCTTGCGTTAGGTGGATGGATCGGGAGTCAGATGCAGAAGGCAGTACTTCTGGACACGGCCCGTATAGTGAGAAGGTTCCTGTCTCTGGATCCTTAACCATCGGTAGCCGGGACCCTGATCTTGCTGCCGTTGGGGAACTACATTTTTGTATTTTTAAATGTTATATTTTTTAGTGTTATACATTGTAAAAATTTAATGTTTAGAAATATAATTTTGTAAGTATTTAAAATGTAATAAACGGAATAATAATAATAAAATAGGACTAGCTGTTCAAAGCGGCAGGATATAAGGACAAAATATGGATGGAGGTACTCTTAACTACAGTCCAAATCACTGGTGGGCCAGAAAACGTCAGAAAATACAGAGCAGGACCAGAGATCTCACTACATAATTTTTAATTTTTACAACAAGCACTTACTGCTGCTTCTGGAGTCCTGCCAAGCATTCTGAAAGTAAAAAAAAGTCCATTTAAGTTATTGTCAGCGTTAAGGGTGGCGGTAAAGACAGATTTGTCTCGCCTAAGTGTTTAAAAATTATGGTAGAAATAGCCTCGCGTTTACAGAGGCTGTAGTGTGAGGACTACTGTTGATTTCTTGTTTCAACGACCTCCTTAGTCGAGTGGTGTACGCACCGATACGCCTTTATCTCTAACGGTCCCGGGTTCGATTCCCGGTCAGGTAAATATTGAAAACGAACTTTTCAATATTTCTTTGGGTCTCGGTTTATGTCGTAATACGCATCGTTGTTTCCAATTTCCATAACAATAGTGCTCAAGCTACTATAGTTTGGTATTTGAACAATGTTTGTGATATTATGTTCTATTATAATTATAAATAAGAGTAACGGGAAGTTCTTGTTACTCTAATTTATAATGTACTAGCGGCCGCCCGCGGTTTCACCCGCGTGGTTCCCGTTCCCGTTGGAATATCGGGATAAAAAGTACATATAAACCTTCCTCTTGAAGCACCCTATCTATTTAAAAAAATCGCATCAAAATCCGTTGCGTAGTTTCAAAGATTTAAGCATACAAAGGGACATAGGGACAGAGAAAGCGACTTTGTTTTATACTATGTAGTGAAGTATGTGATGGTGTCCAATTAAATAAATTAATTATTTGAAAGTGTGATTGACAATGATGACTATTTTCAATACAAAACTTACGTAAGTAGATCTGTTAGTTCGGTAATTTTTCCTTCATTCTGTAAAAAACTGATGTAGTGGTTCAGAGCTGTGGGACGAGATGACAGTAACTCATATACTAACTTCTTGTTTAAGGTTTGTATGAGAAAAAGCACCACCTGCAATAAGCAATTATGTATTTTTTTATTTATTTACAGTGCCACATCTTTCGATCAACAATAACACCTAGTTCTGTTGATCGAAGGCCACATCACACCTGGATTCACAAACCGTCGGATATGGAATCGGATTCGAATTATGTGCTTTGTCTTTGTCTATTCTATAGTGAGTGACAGGGACAGAGCATATATTCCGCTGTCGGCAGCTTTTTCGACAGTTCGTGAATCAGGGGGCTGATGTTAAGTGGTCATAAGGCTGAAGGTACAGTTATTTATCTCACAAGCGCAGGTGAGCCACGCTTGTGTGTGTAGACCGCAGCCTCCTTTTGTACAAACTGTCTGTCAAACCGTGTAAAACCATGTATTTACATGGGTGCACACAACAAAAGACGGAACACGCTTGTGAGATAAAATTACTGTAGAAGTTTTATTTATTAAATACAATTTTAAAAGTATTGTTTCCATAACTTGGTGTGTATGTGTCATTAAATAAGAGAGACATACAGTTAGTATCGCATTTCCATCCCCAATAGCAATGGCACCGTCTAGCAGCTCCGTCTTACTCTTCAAACTGCGGTGTACATGTAACGAACAGCTCCTTCCAAGGACCAACCGCTTTAAAGACACCGCTACAGTCTGGTCTGTATCAACCTTCGCTTCTTTAGATGGGTCTTTGCCTGATTGGGCTAGAAGAACTGAAATAGATGTTGTAATTTCAGTTAGATACCAAATCAAATTTATTTTTTCCCACTCTACAGACAATATTTAACCTCCATAGTAACAGGTTTGCAAAAAAGATTAAGTAATGTGAACTCTACTGTACTCTTGATTCTCTAAGCTTTTGCTTGAGGCTTCACTTGTGTTGAGTTTGAGGTAACATAGTTCAATCACCTTTTTTATAAACAAATTAAACAAATTACTATTATTTTGTTTACTAGTTCTCCATACAACCTATGGACTTCTGTTGCATCTCCTTAGAGTGTGAATTTAAAAAAATCTGTATAATAAATAATCCATTGAGTAGTTTGAGCAGTATGTTCAGTCAATGTATTAATATACATTACATTACATTTCATTATATCATAATTGATATATCACCTAAAATCAAGGTAAACTTACAAGACAGATCATTTTTATTAAAAAAAAATACTACCATGCAATAAATAAGTTTTGTTTAGAATAAACAATTTAAAACTTTAATATTTCTTAGTACAAGCAGTACTCACTTAAATCCAAAACCTTAGGAGAAACCAAACTACTAAGAGGTAATAAAGTTTTGGCACTACTGATGGTGGTGCTGGCGAAAATACTGTCATCTTTTTGCCCCAATGGTTTCTGGCCTATGGCTAAAATTTCTTGTGGTGAGAGCTGAAAGCATAGATAAATAACTAATGAAAAAACCTTATCAAGCAGTTCTTAATGTTATTTACATTGGTCTTGATAATTGGTGTGATTGTAAGCTATTTATTTGTAAATATTTGGTGGTGAGATACAATAATTTAATTAAATAATACTTAAAAAGAAACTCACAACATCATCATCAAAACTAAACGCCTTTGATTTAGTTTCACTAGAATTCCAATAGTCGTCTTCATCCATGTTTAATTCTTATGATTTGATTTTAAGTTTTAACGCTGTTTTTTAATTATTTGTGATGAAACGTTTTTAATTACCAACAAAATACACACGTAAAACGTAAACAAAACAATATTACAATTTGACACTGACAATACTGACATTGACATGACAATGACAAACTGACATTGACTTTTTACTTTTTAAACATACGGGAACAGGATGAGTTCAGAGAGCATTCTTCCTAGTCACACCTAGCGTACAGCGTAAATAGGTAATACAACATCGGCTACCCACATAGCTACATCATTGACTGGGGCAACTAAAAGCGTGTCCAGATAATGTCTTACTTGCCCAATCCGATCACCGTATCCATGCGTTAGTACGGATCCCGTACCTAGCTATCACCGATGCGTATCATGATCGCATATTTGGACGGGTCATGTCATTCATGATACGCAGTCTTGCTGACACGACATGCGATACGGCCCGACCAATCTCGAGTAGGTAGGTACCAAGAGTTTTGTCCGTTTTGTCCCGATCATTAAAGATTATGGTACTAAACTATGGAAGTAAAAAATCAAATGACGAATGATGAGCAGAATGTCAGATACTGAAGTTATTGCTTCGTAATAGGAATATTTTAGTAGGCACAGCACATCACAAATGTAAGTAGTATTCCCAACTGATTAAATCACCAATAGTTACAAGGTGTATTAAAATTTTCTATTCAATTTAAGTGACCTATTAGCATACGTAGGTACCTAGAAACAAATTTTACTATGCCTATAGTCAGTCATTATAAAACGAACTTTAGTTTAGTAAAGTCTATTGATTATCCGAGGACTCCAACATAAAGGATTAGTCCCCTGATTCGTGAACCGTCGGAAACGCTTCCGACAGCGGAATGCATGCCTTGTCTCTGTCACTCACTATAAAATAGACAAAGACAAAGCACAGAATTCGAATCCGATTCCGTTCCCGACGGTTTGTGAATCAGGGGGAAGATTTAAATCCTACTTATATCCTACTAATATTATAAATGTGAAAGTTTAGATGTTTGGATGTTTAGATGTTTGGATGTTTGTTACTCAATCACGCCAAAACGGCTGAACGAATTGGGCTGAAATTTGGGACACAGATACTTTGTAGCCTGGAGAGGAACATAGGCTACTTTTATCCAGGAAAAATATGACATTCCCGCGTGATAACGTCGTGTAGGCCACGCGGGCGAAGCCGCGGGCGGAAAGCTAGTAATATCCTACTAATATTATAAATGTGAAAGTTTGGATGTTTGGATGTTTGGATGTTTGGATGTTTGGATGTTTGTTACTCAATCACGCCGAAACGGCTGAACGGATTTGGATGAAATTTGGAACACAGATACTTTGTAGCCTGGAGAGGAACATAGGCTACTTTTTATCCCGGAAAAATGTCACATTCCTGAGGGATAACGTCGTGTAGTCCACGCGGGCGAAGCCGCGGGCGGAAAACTAGTTAATATTATAAATGTGAAAGTTTAGATGTTTGGATGTTTGGATGTTTGTTACTCAATCACGCCAAAACAGCTGAACGGATTTGGCTGAAATTTGGAACACAGATACTTGGTAGCCTGGAGAGGAACATAGGCTACTTTTTATCCCGAAAAAATAACACGTTCCCGCGGGATATCATCGTGCAGTCCACGCGAGCGAAGCCGCGGGCGGAAAGCTAGTACTTATAAAATATTTTGATGAACAAAATGAAAATGAATACGGATCCCTCGATCTTTCTTAGCTACGGCCTTTACTTCACTACTACTTTTAAATGTGAAAGTTTGGATAATTAATGATAATGATAAGTTTCTTTATTGCACAAAAAAGGAGGATTACCTACTTACATCACTATCACTACATAGTATAAAACAAAGTCGCTTTCTCTGCCCCTATGTCCCTTTGTATGCTTAAATCTTTGAAACTACGCAACAGATTTTGATGCGTTTTTTTTAATAGATAGAGTGATTCAAGAGGAAGGTTTATATGTACTTTTTATCCCGATATCCCCACGGGAACGGGAACCACGCGGGTGAAACCGCGGGCGAGAAGAAAGAAAAAATATTTGTATAACTAACTAACACCCAAAATCTACTGAACCGATCTGGATGAAATTTGCAACAGAGATAGATTATAGGCTGGTACACATAGGATACCTACTTTTTATCCCGATCCGATATTCCCACGGGAACGGGAACCACGCGGGTGAAACCGCTGCGGCCGCTAGTAATATTATAAATGAAAGTGTGATTGTTTGTTTGTTTGTCCGTCTTTCACGTCAAAACAGAGCAACGGACCAATTTGATTTTTGGTGAAGCCACGGGTGGGAGGCTAGTTTAGTATAATGTAGTTATTAAGTAGTAGATTATAATATAATACATAACACAAATAATGCAAATCATTTTGAAGTTATCATTCTATCGGAAAAATTGATTGCCTATTATCTATTTATATGTAAATAATATGAAGTATTTATAACATGAAGATGGTATCTATTGTGTAATGTTTTGAAATATGTGCAATAAAGTCGGGTTTTGTGTGAATTTCGCGGCGATCTGAAAAAATGTCAATGCTGAAATATTGCTGGCTTTAGCTGGGGACACAGACACTTTGTAGCCTGGAGAGGAACATAGGCTACTTTTTATCCCGGAAAAATATCACATTCCCGCGGGGTAGTCCACGCGGGCGAAGCCGCGGGCGGAAAGCTAGTATTATAAATGCGAAAGATTGTGAGTATGGATGCGTGTTTGTTACTCTTTCACGCAAAAACTACTGAACGGATCTGGATGAAATTTGCAACAGAGATAGATTATAGGCTGGAATAACACATAGAATTCGTTTATCCCGATACTCCCACGGGAACGGGAACCACGCGGGTAAAACCGCAGTGGCCGCTAGTAATATTAGGTGAAAGTGTGTTTGTTTGTCCGTCTTTCACGTCTAAACGGAACAACGACGGACCGATTTGATTTTTTGTGTGGAGAGAGTCATATGCTACTTTTTATCTTGGAAAAACATCACATTCCCGCTGTGTAGTCCGTGTAGTGTAATCGTGTAGTCCACGCGGGCGAAGCCGCGGGCGGAAGGCTAGTCTAGTATAATCTAGCTGTTAGAAGATTATGCCTACTGCCTTTTAACAAATCGTTTGAAGTTATCATTCTATCGGAATAAATGATTGCCTATCTATTTAATAGTAGCATTATTTATAAAATGATCTTATCTATTGTATAATGTTTTGAAATCTGTGCAATAAAGTCGGTTTTGGTGTGAATTTCGCGGCGATCTGAAAAAATTACAATGCTGAAATATTATACCTTAATCCACAGATAATAATATAAAACTTTAGAATCAATCGTGTACAGCATCAGTGTTGTGGCAATCATAGAAAAGGAGTGTTGTAGTGTGTTTTTAAAATTTTAGTATTTATTTAAATCAATGAAAATGTTTACTAAAATTTTTGATGGACATTTGGTGAAGCAGTATGTTATTGTGTTATGTGGTAAGTACCTATGTATTTTATACTTAATGAATACAATTTAGTTTTATTGTCAAATATTAACTAGGTACCTAGGTACTGTAATTTAAATTTTCTAACTAGTTAACTACTTACCTATCGCCGTTGCGCGTGTTGAAGTCGCTATGTGTTTTTTACATACTTTACAGGAGACACAAAAAACTGATTTTCCCGAATAATAATCAGAGTTTCTAAATAATTTATGTTTACTTTAATACACATATCAAATTTACGTAGTTTCTGATTAGTTTTGAATATATAACATTATTAATAATACCTTAATTAAACATAATAGGCAAATTTCACACATAGAGCAATTTATTTAAGAGTTTCGCGATCCAGTGAGTCTGAACTTGACCAAAAAACTCGCTATGTGCAGTGAAACTGCACACATATCGGGCGCAATTTTAGCGAGTTAAAATGAAACTTTCGATGTATGAATGTCACATAGCTACTTTCTCTCTACTCTACTAACTCTTTAAATATTGCATTTATCACATGTTGCTGTTTTTGCAGAATGTGTGCATAAAACCCGAAAATGACTAAATGACACATAGCGACTTTTGCACGCGCAACGACGCTATGTGATATTGTTAGTGAAACTTTTTAAAGTTATGTTAGAAAATAGTAATCGTCTAGTAATCGACTAATTTATAAATTTGATTAACTTTTATCATTTTTCGAATGAAACATTTATTTTGCTTTCATTTTATTAAAAAAACTGACAAACTGTCCCTCTCTCTATGTTTTTTCTAAACATTTTTTTATAATGTTCTTGATTGTCTTGCATAGGCTTTATAGGACCCAAAAAAAAATAGTTAATCGAATTTATAAATTAGTCGATTACTAGACTTAAGTACTTAATTCGGTTTACACTAGCATAGTGGGTGGAGGGGTAATCGTGAATTACCCGTCCACCCACCAGTGGGAATGTCCAGTCCAGTGGGTAGACGGGTCGGGCTGATGGTGTTGATGTTGATGAGCCCCTCCATTGGTGCTTTGCGTAAATTACCTACCTACTGCAAATATGTGAGACCTATGCGGGGGCCCATAGACTCAGATACAATGTGAAAAAAAGTGAGTTCATGGTGTTTAGGGCGGGAAGTAAATGTTGTCCGAGTTAGCCGCCACTAACTCTTAATAACACTTCGCTCAATCGTGTATCACAGTTTAAATATCTGGGTCACTGGACTGGGTCACTGATGCTTTGCTTGATAATGTAGATATCGAGCGGGAACGCACGGCGCTGTCCATCAGATGCAACATGCTGGCCTAGAGTCTGGACCAGAGTAAAGGAAACACTTTTCAAGGTGTATTGTCAATCCTTTTATACGAGCAGCCTATCCTACTTATGGGTCAACTATACCTACGCAGAAGGTATACGGCGCGCTGCGTGTCCATTTTAATAATGGGTTTAGAATGCTGATGGGGCTGCCACGTTTTTGCAGTGGATCCGCAATGTTCACAGAGGCACGTACTGATGGATTCCATGCTATAATCAGGAAGCGTGTTGCATCACTGCTGAAACGTTTGCGGGAGAGCGCCAACAGCATTGTAAGCACATTGGCGAAAAGGTGGGATTATCCGCTGCTACGGCACTGGATGCGCCTGCACATCACGCACGGCTAGAACGGACATCTGGGTAGTGGACAGTCCCTCCCTCATGTTTTTTAGTTACGTTAATTTTAGGATTCTTGTGTTATTGTTACTAACCCTAGTTTTGTAAAAAAATTGTTACTAACCCATATGGACCTGGTCTGAAATAAATTCGAATTTAATTTAATTTAATAGCGGATTGTGCGGAAGTCTTCGCTTCGATCAACAATAGCAGCTTAATTTCCATTTTGTTATTGGTGATGTCTCCAACTAAACCAACAAAACTTATTTTTAGGTTTTATTTTAACACTACCACAGAATGCTAAATAGTGTACTTAGATGGCCTTGCTCTCCTCATACCAATTCTTAAAAAAATATTCACAACGGGGTAATACTTAGCCTTCATCACACCATGTTAAGTGATGATAAGGCTGAAGGTGGAAGCAAGCGCGCTACTCCCGGACTCCTCAATTGAGAAACTGGCTATTTTATCTCCAACTACCGGAACACAGCAATGCAGAAAACAAATGGTGTTATAACGGCAGACTTAGATAAATAAAAATGTTTAGGTATAAGTAGTAAAAATTACATTTAAGGTGGTTCGATCAGCTCAGCAGCGCCACGAATAGAAATAAATCATTTACGATTTATCAAGGGTTTAGAATAAAAGTTTCGGTTATTTTGCGCAAATAGAAGAGTAAAGTGCTATTTTTAAGTATTTTTCATGGCCTCAAATATGAGCATTAAGTTATGGATTTCGATATTGCTAAATGTGGCCACTTTTGGCACTATTGAAACTCACGACTTATTGCTTAAGTTTGAGTTCTTGAAAGTATATTTATAAAATGCATTTTACTCTTTTATAAGCGCAAAATAACCAAAACTTTTAATCTAAGCCTTAAATAAAATGTAATTGATTTATTTCCATTGGTGGCGCTACTGAGCTGATCGAACCACCTTAAATGACAAACTTTTTTGCTGACTGTACTTTATTATTGTATTGTCACCAAATCTGTATAGGTACAAAACTTTAGCTCCATCTGACACTGGGAAGTGGATCAAATTAAGCTTGCAAGATTTGTCCCCCACTAACTAACTAACATGGCAAGTTAAAAGCTTGTAATAAGATAGTAGTAGCTAGCCTGGCGGACTTAGGCCCGTATTCTAGAACGACAGATCTCTTCTCAAGTATAGTTAGCAAGGGATGAATGTATTTGTTGCATGTATTTGCATCCCTTTCTAACTGTACTTAAGAAGATATCTCCACTTATGTGTCGTTCTAAAATACGGGCAAGTCCTAGAGGCTTCTGTATACGGGTAGAGTAAACGGTAGAGTAGAGCGGTAGAGTAGCTTGCCCGCGGTGCTACCAAATTTCAGTACCTACTCTACTGTACCAATGATGTCTATATTAGTATAGTTAGTAGGATAGTTAGGTAGTACTCTACCACTCTACTCTACCGTTTACTCTACCCGTGTATACAGCAGGCTTTATAGTTAGAACACAGACGCGGTTAAACTTTATAGTATCACTTATGAAAAAAACTGTCTTTCTGCAGTGAATCTCAACTTATTGGGCACGGGCATGAGTCTGAGCTGGCCGTCCCCCATGATTGTGAAGCTTCGAGACATCGAGCAGACCGTGCTGGACCGGCCGATCACAGAGGCGGAGGGTTCATGGATCGTTTCCATCGGCTACCTATTAGCTGTTATAAGTAAGTAATTATCACCAACCATGAATGTCCCCCCCCACTGTTAAAGTACAAGACTATCTCAAGGACCCCACAGGCTATGAGTTCGCCTCTCGGTTTTACATTCAAAAACCGAATGTCAGGCGGCCTGTTCGATCGAGGACTGCAGGTGGCCTGCCGGTGGTCTGTGGGCCCTATGGAAGGATAAGAGTGACTACAAATTAAGCAAGAACTAAACCATCTTCGTACCATTTTTTTTTTAGTTTTTGTTAAGGCATCAGTTTTACTGAGCTCTCGCAGTAATAAGACAGATCAGAGATTATGAGTTCCTGGACACAACGGAGTTTGTATCACCGACAATGGCGACCTATAAAACATACATCAGTATGTTTTATACGGCACGACAGACTTTATATCGGCCGATTATGATCACATAATCGGCCGATATAAAGTCTGTCGTGCCGTCTCGTGTGTGGGGACTTTAGACGCTCTATTCGCGCATATAGCTTTAGCTATCACACAACTAATTCAACATTTTTGATACATGCCTACCTTAGCTCATAGGCCACCTAAACTGCAGGTGGTATCTACCACCTACAGTTTATGTCCTCATAAAAGGTAACTACTTCACAAATCTGTAGTCTGTAACTTATTGTTCGTAGCGGCTGTAATCTAACCCTACCCATATTTTTGCTAGCGAACGTATTCCCGGCTATCCTGATGGATCGCATCGGCCGCAAATACTGCGTCCTCATGGGAGTGGTCCCGAAGATCGTTGGTGCTATCTTCCTCGTATTCGCAACCGATGTCTGGATGCTGCTCCTGGGCAGGGCACTGAATGGATCCGGTGACGCCGTCTTGTTCTGTTCGGTGCCGACGTATGCGTCTGAAATAGCTAGCGTGAGTATAAAATTCCATTAATACCGGGTGTACACGGGTAGTAGAGTAGGTAGCCCTGTAGAAAAGAGTGCTAAAAACTTATCTGACCCGGTGACAGCGGTAGGTGAATGAGCCAGACGCAATACAAAATTGGCAGCCATAAAATTTAAATGGACTGTTGGCCGCCAGCAGTATGAAACCTGTTTTAGTTCACAAAAATGACCACCGAGCGGGTCCGATAAAGTTAGGTCGTTAGAATAGGTACCCAAATTCTAAAACTGGAAATTGTGAAAACTTTGTTATAAATTGAGTTACTTATTCATGAAGATGACATTTTCATAACTTTTCAAAATCCATACCTACTATCACAAAGTAACTACGCGGGCGAAAATATAACTGTTATATTCTTTTGCTTTCCTAGATAGCTCAAGTGTCTATAAAGTTTTTAGTTTAGTAGTCATCATCATCCTATTTTTATCCCTATTCTATAAATTTGGGGTCGGGACAGTGGGTACGACTTTCTCCTCCACACCACTGTTACCCGTCATCATTAAGCACATAATCTATCTATCTTTTAAGCGGTCTTCCTCTCCCACTTCCTCCTATCCATCCACATTTACGTGCATCGTCTTTCTAGTAACATATCTATCATCCCTTCTCATAACATGTCCATCCATACCAAACAAAACGTCTTTAGTTTAATAGCATCTCAAATAATACGATTATTATCCCTATCTTAGTTAGTTCCTTATAAGTTAAGTTTTAATTATTTAGTGTTCGCTCATCCATCTTATCTTTTGCAGAAAGAAATACGAGGTGCCTTGTCTACAATACTGCAAGTGATGTGTTCTTTGGGGGTCGTCCTCATTCTAAGCATTGGTCCTTTCGTGTCCTATGTGACCATGAGCATCATCTTCCTTGCCACCATGGTAGTCTGCGCAATACCTCTCATATTTTTACCGGATAGTCCATACTTCTTGCACGCAAAAGGTTTGTATTGAGAAATATACTTACAGCATACCTACTTTATTGAATGAAACTTTTTTTATTATAAAACATTTAAATACCTACATAGAACTACCTACCAAATAAATTTTACAAGAATGAACAATTTAAAAAAGTCATAAAGACAAGACTTTAATGTGTTCCAACTGTGCCCTACTTTAATTATCCAAGTTACCAAGTCCACGTTGCCAGAAAGTAAGATTCAATATTTCCTAAACCAACAAAATTTACTAAAATATTGTTACAGGTGACAATGACGCCACTTATAAAGTGCTGAAGTTCCTCCGTGGCTCCGAAACAGCTGCCAACCAAGAAATTAAAGAATACATTATTGCAGCAAATGGTCAAAACAAAAAACAAATACTAGACATCGTAAAGGATAAAATGTTTTTAAAAGCATTTTTTCTAGTTTCTGTGTTGCTTGTCGGTTCCCAGTTATCTGGTTACACTGCCGTGTCATTCTACTTGCAATCTATTCTGGAGTCAACACAGACAAGTGTGAGGCCAGAGATATCATCAGTCATCATAGGATGCATACAACTGATTGCTAGTCTTTTCACATTATCGTTTACCGACAGATTTGGAAGAATACCAATACTGACAGTGACTTTAATAGGAAACACAGCTGGTTTGGTAAGCAATAATGCCTTATACATTTTCGGGTGTAGATTTCTAACAAGAATTTATCAAATTATCATGTGCCGTCATCACAACAAGGTGGGGTTCCTAAAAATACGTCCTGCTGTGTGATTCATCTCCGTATTATCATATCACAACAAGAAAGTTTATTCCTACTTTTCTCATCTTCCATTGGTCATCTTTTCCTCTTCATCTGTCAACTATAAATCTGTTTGTGTGCGGTGTGATGTGTTGCCGGCGTAAGATATAACTACCAAGAACCAAACTATGGTTTTGTTTGCCACACTTACTTTCGCGACAAAAGATATCCTGCGTTCTTCCGTGATACCCTAAAAAGTAATAGCAATCCATAATTCATTCGAATAAAAATTACAACCTTATTCGAACAAAAAACTTCCTTCTTCAAACTCATTATTATCCTCTTTTTATTCCAATTCTATTTGGGGTTGCTTATTATCCGCAACAGGGTAGCACCAAAGAATACTATAATATGGTAGCACTTAGCCTTCATTACACCTGATGCTAAGTAGGTAGTGACATATTTAGTAATCTGTGGTAGTGATAAGGCTGAAGGTGGAAGCGCACTACTCGTGGAATCTTCAATGAGGAACTGGCTATCTTATATCTAACTGCCGGAACACAATAATGCTGAAAACATCATTGTTATGGCGTCTGACTTAGATAAGATGGTGGCAGCTAGCCAGGCGGACTGAGAAAAAGTCCTACCACCGACCAAACCGAATACAATATGGTACCACTGGGAATTGAACCCGGGACCTCTGGGTCTGAAATCGGTGGTGTCAACTACAAGACCACAGAGGCGGTTAAAAGGCTGTATCTCTTCCACTCTACTCTGTTACCCGTCATCTCCTCATTCACTCCTTTCTCATACATAACATTACGCACACAATCTATCCATCTTTTAAGCGGTCTTCCTCTCCCTCTTCATTCATCTACATTCATATCCATCACCTTTCTAGTAAGTCTAGTAACATAGACATGTTACTAGACTTACTACAGGACTACAGGAGAAAGGAGGATAGACATCCTCCTTTCTCCTAACATGTCCTACCGCAAGCCAAACGGTTTGCTTTCAACTTTTCAGGAAAATTTTATCCATCTTTCTCAGCCACATGTCTTACTTCCTTTCATATATATTTTTCATTGCCCAAATTTTAATTTCATTGGCATCAGCTGGTCTCCTACTATTAATCTGTAAAGAAATGTTTATACTAATCTAATTTACATTTTATTTAAATTTTTACTCTTTTGCATTCACAATGCAATTTTTATGGTTGAAAATGGAAAATGAAGTACCTATTTAGAAAAAATCGACCCGTCTCTTTTAATATCTTCACATTGATGAAATTAACGCTGGCTATACAGCGTGTAAGAAGTATTTGATAAATTCGACGCTTCTCGTAACGACTCCGTAGCTCAGTGGCTAGAGCAGTCGCCCGGATAGCGAAAGGTCGTGGGTTCTAGTCCCATCGGAGCTGGTTGTGAGACGGGTCGATTTTTTCTAAATACTTCATTTCCATTTTTTTAATTTTACATGTAGGTATAAGACGTAATGGTTCGTCCTTAGTTTTTTTTTTGATAATTTATGATTTTTGTGTTTGTGACTAGAAAGTGAATAGAGTAGACTTATCAAATAGAAATTGATAATTACTTATATTTCAATATTATAAAAAATCTTTCCGTGTTCTGTGATTATACCTTACCTATGCAATTTCTGTAAACATACATATGTCGCAGCCAACTGGTTGAATCCGCCATTCAATGTTTAAGTATGGCAGCATGTACCCCTCGGAAGTCCTGTAGAAAACGTGATAGGTTATAAATTTAAGGCGATCGCGGAACGCAGCGAAGCGATCGTCTTAAATTTCGTAGTTATTTTTTTGTGACTCCGTCAACTCATGGGAAGATAAAATAGCTTACGGAAAAAATCATCGGCCTAGGCGTTTAATTGAATGGCGGATTCAACTAGTTGGCTGCGTCATACCTATAGTATACAATCTGATAGTAGGTAGGTACTCCATTAGTCTGTCAATCTTTTATCTATTTGTCTGTTACCTTGTCTCGTCTCTCTCTCGTGTTACCTTCTAGTTCTGTTGTAGTGGAATTGATACCTTTTCATTCAACAGAAGAAATCAAAAAATGGAAAATGACCATTTTTTGATTTCTTCATGATGAAAAAATCGACCCGTCTCACAACCAGCTCCGATGGGACGTGAGATGGGATGTGTGGGATGTGAGACGGGTCGATTTTTCTAAATACTTCATTTTCCATTTTTCAATAATAAAAATTGCATTGTGAATGCAAAAAACTAAAAAAAAATAACTAGAAGAAATCAATGTTATTTTTTTATAATATACCTACTTACATTCTTACATTTTCTGACGCGTATATTGCGTTTATAACTGGTTCAGTGCTTTAGCGAGATAAGGTGAAATGGGAAATCTAAAGGCAGACTGAAGATTTGAACCAGTTTTGGTAAAATCTTTGAATTGTGGCTGCTTTAGCAGTCGGTAATAAAGTGGTTAAACTTGGAACAAAAACTATAATTTACTGCATCATATTTTCCCCGATCTGACACAGCACATTTTTTTAACTTCATTTCAGGTTTTATTGAACTGGTTATAAACAAGTTTTTAACTTTTTCTGTTACAGGTTGGTCTGGGTGTATTTTTCTTTGTGGCTGAAGATGTCGATATCATCTCGGGCTTTATGAATTTCCTGCCATTGATATCTCTCATTCTCGTCGTGTTTTGCTATAGCGCAGGTTGGTTTTAAAAGAGAAACTTTAATAGGCTCAAAATTCGGGTTTTCTACGCCATATCGAATTCCAATATATCGAATGTTATTTGATCGGTGACAATTAAACGAAAACCCAATATATCGACTTCTCATCAATGAAGTGGATTTTGTACGATTCATTCGATTATTATTGATAAATGATAACATAAAAGTGTCAATTCATTACCTTGCTGATAACGTAGGTATCTACTTTTAATATTCTCTTGGCGAACTTATCATTTGAAGGAAAACCCACATTATATATGATTACCTGAACGTGATAATTATCTTAATTTTGTGTAACGATTGTATGTACTCGTATGTATCATCTACCTATCGTGACATTCGTGACCTATTTTTTTAATGCTCACACTTTATTGCTAAAACTAGTCAAAACCAAGAATTTAAATTATTTCGTTGCATTAAAATGCAATTTTGTAATCCATACTAATATTATAATTGTGAAAGTGTGTTTGTTTGTTTGTTTATTTGTTTGTTTGTTTGTTTGTTTGTCCGTCTTTCACGTCAAAACGGAGCAACGGATCGACGAGATTTTCGGTATGGAGATAATTTGAGAGCTGGAGAGTAACATAGGCTACTTTTTATCCAGGAAAAATATAAAATAAAAATGGTAATTTTGTATAGAAAACCGTTAAACTGTCATACTTCACACAACTGTCATTTTTAGCCGCTTCCAAAGAGAAGGTATGTCAAAGAGTATGTAATCACGTAATCACTGACATTTTTGCGCTTAGGATTTCTTTTTTTTTTTAATAAGTGACATTGTGTCAGGCAGGTGATACGAAGTTCGTGTCCAATAAAATTTATATGGCAAAACAACGTTTGCCGGGTCAGCTAGTTATAGGAATAAAATTAGTTTTTTTTTTCAATTATAATTTTTCCTATAGTCAAAACCATATAATAACAAGTGCTTAGTTACATTATCTCTCTTCTTCAACAGGTCCTGGGTCAACCAACTGGGCAGTAATCGCTGAACTCTTCGAGAACTCGACCAGAGCTTTTGGTCTGACACTAGGTGTCTTGATCACTAACCTCGCTACCTTCCTCACTGCAAGGTTTTTCGCTCCCATCATGGGTTCTATAGGTCCGGCAGCCGCTTACTGGATGTTCAGTGGAATCAGTGCTCTCCTATGTGCTTTCATATTCTTTCTGATCCCGGAGACGAAAGGCAAGACCATAGCTGAAATACAGAGGAAGTTAGGCGCTAAGCAAGCGCTGGATAACGTTGATGAAGAGAAGGGGAGGAAATGATTGTTGTGTTTTAGTAAAATTTGGAGAAAGTCAATTATTCTTCCGGATTATTGCATTGTGAAAGCTAATCTTCATAAATCAATTTGTAGAAAGTTAAACTTAAAACTTTTTATGCATTCACAATGCAATTTTGAAGTATAGGAATAGGAAAAATGTGATACTTAAAACTTTTCGACGAGTTTTCTTGAATTTTTAATTTTTAGGGCTCCCCTAAACTAGGGAACTGCGAATTCGCATCGTAACGCAAGAATCTGCAATACCCCCTAGTGTAAGTTTTTATGTCAAGCAAACGCAAACTAATTCGATTCCGTATTTATGTCAATTTGTATGAAAACTAAGCGCGCTACTCGCCGCTAGAGGCGCTGATACAGTTTTCATACAAATTGACATAAATACGAAATCGCGATAGTTTGCGTTTGCTTGACATAAAAACTTACACTAGGGGTACTGACACGTATTTGACCGGCAATTTAAGGTTTCTATTAGCATGGTGCACTTCGATCAACAATAACACCTAGTTCATAGTGCATCGCAGATTCTTGCGATGCGATTCAAATTCGCAGTTTCGTGTGAAAGCTCTTACTTAGAAGTTGTAGCATAGGTAGTTGTGTTTAGTTGAGTTTAAAAGAATGTGAGCATTGTATTGACGGGCCTGATAGCACATTTAACAGCAAAGGAATAGCAATACGAGTTGTTCCCATCATTGCCTATTGCTTTGGTTTTTTATAAATCTTTATTAAGCACCAGTCTCTCCCAATGATGTCGTTATTAGACTAAGCTAATAATTGTTATACCTAGTTTTTACTTCGATCAACTTCGATCGGGTTTTATATTGCGTACTACGCATACAAACAAATACATATACCTACGCAATGCGTAGGTATATGTATTTGTTTTCTTTTAGGCAAATTATGAAATATCCTGACGATATATCCTGATAAAATATATTTGACGACCGATTTGGCGCAGGGGTAGGCTACCCACCTTCTGCGCCAGTGGTCTCGGGTTCGATTCCCGAACAAGACAAATATTTGTGTGCATGAACATGTCTATTTGTCTTGGTCTGGGTGTTAACTATGTATATTAAGTATGTATTTACAAACAAAAAGTATTTAAGTATATATTTATCCGTTATCAAGTTTCCCATGATACAGTTTCTTAATGAAATTAACATGGGCTTAGATAATTGGTGTGAATGTAAGAAGTTATTTATTTATTTATTTATTTATCCCACTTTTCATCACTATTAATTGATTGGTCTGTTTTTTTCTTGGACGATGTTATTACATTTACTTTATACTTATGGAGTTTCATAAAATCTTGTATAAATACCTACGTGAAACAGTTTGTTGTCTGTCATGCATGACCAATACTTTAATTTTATGTTCATGCAGTGATATGTTTAGCTGTAGTGTACCTCGGCATGCTGTAAGTAATTAAATTAACGATAGTAATAAGTATGTACATACATAAAATTAATGTAATATTTACATCTTTTGGGTCACGAATGTCACGATGTTCTTTATTTATGTAATACTGAAGTCATAGATGAATAAGGTTTTGGCCATTAAGGCGCTACTCGGAAAAATATGGACTTTTTAATTTTAAACTATACTTAGGACGGTTACAGTTGTTAAAAATCTGGTAATAAGATATATATTTCTTCATACCTTTATCTAGAATCGTATAGTTTCAAAAACACGTTTTTATGATTTTGCCTCGACACTTTTTATTTTCGAAAAGACCTCTAAAAAATACGAAAAGTGAAGATTATTCTTAAATAGGGTTAGGTACTTACACTATTGGAAATTGGTTTAATTAGTGGACACCAATAATATTGAGGATCGTATAGAAGCATTTTTTTAAATCGCTGTAGTTTTTTAATACGAATTGATTTTGTGTTTTTTGCCTAATCTGCAAAATCGGTCTCGCTCCCGCGCGCGTCGTTTTCTCATTGCTATCTCGCTTCAGGGGGCCGATTCTCAGGCAATCGAGAAAAGTTCACATTTATAGCTCAAAATTCAAATATAACACAGTTTTTGTATTGTCAGAATTTCACAATCGAAAAAGTTCGATCGAAAACCAGTCGAACGCTACGAGTGGTAAAAACCAATAGATGTTCGTATACGAACATAACTGTCAAAATTAATTTGTTGACATGTGAGACAGCTTAGTTTGTTTGAAACGTTCTAACTTTTCAATAGAAACCACAAACAAAATGTTCGACATACGAATTACCACACTGAAAAAGTTCGAATGCCTGAGAATCGGGCCCCAGCACATTTTTTCCGAGTATCGCCTTAATCCAGTTTTGGTTCATTTTGAACTTGGTTCTTAAGAACCTTTGGAGTCTAGTCAAGTTTTATAATTAAGTAAGCTAATGTCAAAGTTATCTAAACTTTAATAAACTTAAATGTTAAATAGAAATATTTTATTGGTTTTTATTTTATTGCTCCTCCTTAGACCTTTCTGATAAGAAGCATGGTGAGCAAAGGAAGGAACTTGTCAGATTTAACAGCAGGTTTTCAAAAATTAATCTTCTTTCTTCTTCTAAATCAAAAAGGAGGAGGTTCTCTATTCGTCTGTATGTATGTTTTTTTTTTTGTGTATGTCCACCGATTACTCGAAGACGGCTGAACCGATTGAAATGGTTCAAACGTTATTACATCAGGTTGGTTTCCAAGTTGGTCCCATTTTTTGAAATTTTGAAATCGGTTCAGTAGTTTTCAGGTTATCTTGAAAATACTGTCGTTTTCGTTACCACTTTATGTGAATTTAATACGTATCTTTAGGCATAACTCCTTTGTTTATGAACCGATTTAGATGATTCTTGTTTTGTTAAAAAGGGGATACCTCAAGGTATTTTAACCGACTTCGAAAAAGGAGGTTTTGAGTTTGGTCACATACCTATTTACCAGAAAACACGCAAATTGCCTGCACGATGCACTAAAAAGAGTGAAATAAAAATTATTTTTATAAAAAACTAAAACCGCCTTCTAAAAAACCACATCAAAAAAGTAAGAAATAATTCCTCACCAAATAAATAACGTAAGTACTTTGAAGTCGGGCGGGTTTTAACAAAAACAACAAAAAAACATGTTTCACGCCCGACTTCAAAGTACTTACGTTATTTATTTGGTGAGGAATTATTTCTTACTTTTTTGATGTGGTTTTTTAGAAGGCGGTTTTATTTTTTTATAAAAATAATTTTTTGTTTGCTAGAGAACCTATTGTTTTGTGTACACAAGCCAAGAGAGGTATAGACGGCGCATGTCAAGAAACATTTTTCAGAAACAAAGTTTTGTGTAAGTATGTGTTTTTGTTAAATGTTTTCAAAAAACTTTCGCTGGAGACCCGGCTTTACGCTTGCTTGGCCGCGCGCGATACACTTCACGCGGACGCAGCGGCAGCCGGCAACTGTGAACTCGTGAGCGCCCAGCGCATCGAAAATCACTTAAAATTCAATTAAAAATTAAATATAAAAAATTTTAAACTTATGACGGCCGGAATCCCTCGACTATTCAAGGACAATTATTTTTGTATATTTTTCATGAATTTTCCAAGTATACCTACTGCAAGTAATAGGATATTTGGATTACGATTAGACGGATGTTTGGGATTTTATTTGACACAGTAAAATATCTATATATATAAAAATGAATCCCTATTTCCCTTGGTCACGACATCACGCGCGAACGGCTGGACCGATTTGGCAAATTTTGGTCTTGAAATGTTCGTGGGAGTCCAAGGAAGGATATAGGGGTAGGGTAGTAGGGGTAGGGTAGGGGTAGAGGTAGGGGTAGGGGTAGGGGTAGGGGTAGGGGTAGGGGTAGGGGTAGGGGTAGGGGTAGGGTAGGGGTAGGGTAGGGGTAGGGTAGGGTAGGGTATGGGTAGGGTAGGGTAGGGGTAGGGTAGGGTAAGGGTAGGGTAGGGTAGGGGTAGGGTAGGGTAGGGGTAGGGTAGGGTTGGGTAGGGGTAGAGTAGGGGTAGGGTAGGGGTAGGGTAGGGTAGGGTAGGGTAGAGTGGAGTAGGGGGTAGGGCCACGGGAACGAAGTCGCGCTGGGTCAGCTAGTCAACAATAAAAAAACGGCCGGAAGAACTAGATAAATAACTGTAAAATAACATATATTTTTTCCAAATTTTGAGTAAGTAAGTACTTGTGGTTTGCGAGTACCTAATCCATAATTTAAAATACCCTATTTTGGGGAATCCCAGCCTTAACGACTGCAAATGCAGCCGGGTAAGACTTAATCGCTTAGCATACCTTCCGAAGCACGAAGGAGCTCGAGTGAGATAAGAAAATGTTTGGTAGGTTAGGTACCTAACCCATCCCGTGACAGACCATTGCGAAAGTTGCTAACCTCAAGGATCGCTGGTCGAGTGCGTTCGAATAATGAATGATGGGAGCCACCTGACTCCCGCCAAAGCCAAACTGAATGCTGCCTTATTTCTATAGAAATAAGTCTCGAATACGCGGTGCCAACTGTCAAAATTAGACAACTGTCAATACTGCTAAGGTTAAAAAATCGGCGAGGTCGCGAGGCAGAACGTTTGCCACGTGCGGCGGGCCTCGCACGAGGCTGCTCACTTGGTGAGGGAGGACCCGCCTAATCACGTAAAAACGGCTGATCGGATTTTTATGAAATTAAAACATATAATACTTTTTATCCTGGTTATTGGTCCCCTAAGTATTTTCTCGAATGTCCACGCGGACGAAGTCGCGGACGGAAGCTAGTAAATAATAAGTGTCTGTTTCACAATCAAAAAGTTAGTTCTGAGTAGCTTAGGTAAATAAATAAATAAATAACTTCTTACATTCACACCAATTATCTAAGCCCATTTTAATTTCATTAAGAAACTGTATCATGGAAAACTTGATAACCGATAAATATACCTATAGGTACATAAATACTTTTTGTTTGTAAATACATACTTAATATACATAGTAAACACCCAGACCAAGACAAATAGACATGTTCATGCACACAAATATTTGTCTTGTTCGGGAATCGAACCCGAGTCCACTGGCGCAGAAGGTGGGTAACCTACCCCTGCGCCAAATCGGTCGTCAAAGGCATAGTAAAATTGTTTTACTATGTCAAAGGTTAGGTTAGGTACCAAGAACTTTTATGGTACTTAAGATGATTTAGGTTTCTATACCCTATTTACCCCCTGGGTTTGATTTTGGGAAAATTACGAAATGGGTTGCCTATTTGTTTTAAGAAGTAAGCCTACAAAGTTTCAAGTTGAAATGCATATTTTACCCCTAATTTTTCATTCAAAATTTCACCCCTATTGCAACCTTTTAGGGGTTGAATCATGTTCAGCGTGTTAAACATAAAAATAAATGCCATTTTTGCAATCGTCATCCCATAAAACCTCAATAACGACATCCATATCTATTTTTAGGTTAATTTATCCCATTTAACCTCTAATGGGTTGATTTTTGAAAAAATACGAAACATGTTTTTGCTTATTTGTTTTACTTTCCGACCATAAGCCTAAATAATAAATTAAATGAAGGACTTTCCAGATACAACGTTTCATCCCCCTTTTCACCGCTTCGGGGATGGAATTGTCAAAAACGCTGACACAGGTAAATATTAATTTTCAATTGCCAGCCTAAATACAATGTTTGAAGATCCTAACTTCAAAACTGACGGACTTTCATACAAACATTCATCCTCTAATTCGCCCCCTTAGGGGGGGAATTTCCAAAAATCCTTTCTTAGTGGATGCCTACACTGTATAACGTATCTATGTGCAAAATTTGAAGTCTCTAGGTTCAGCGGTTTGGGCTGTGCGTTGATATCTCAGTCAGTCAGTCAGTCAGGACTTTGAATTATATATATATAGATGTCTAATGTATCTCCAAACTACCAGTGATGAAAAGTACCTACATTTATTTTGCTCAGATTTACATAACAGCTGAGTACCTGCAGATTTCACAACAAAACTGGTTCCCTGGCTGTGAATGGACTCCTACCAAATATTCTCCTCACTCGTACACATTCGCCATATTCAGTACAGATTGCGTGTTTAACTCCCACATCACCAAATAGTGCTATGAGAAACAAGCAGTGTTTGACAAAAGAGTTGTCAACTTAAAAACTTGCTTTCTCTTTGGTAACTCCTGGCCAGTATTCAATGACCTATCATTTATTGCTTCCAATTTTGCATTATAACTGTATTTCCCTTTGACATAAAGGTCAAAATAGCATGTTTCCTAATTTAACCTCGGCAAAAAGTTTTATACCAACTCAAATGTACCAACTGCGGTTCAGTAGCAGAGATGGCAGTGAGGTGAAACCACGTTGTTTGGTGAATTTAAAAAGTTATAGTGTCGAAATTTAAGTATGATTCGTGCCTCTTTAAAAAATATTAAGTGAAAATGATGTTAAAAAACTTATTTGATGGACCTTTGGTGAGGCAGTATGCTGTTGTGATCACAGGTAAATTTAATTTAAGGAAAAAGTGTCTTAATTTACTAAATTAAGACGTTTTTTCATTCGTAAATGTTTAAAAATCGTACGTACTTATAATAAATTCTCCGTTTTAACTTGGTAGTTAGGTACCGATAAAATATAGGTAGGTAGGTATCTACTTAATTAGTTTCAAGCGTTGAAACTACTTTTGCACGTACAAGATAATAGTAGACACACAATGAACAATTTAAAAGATGAACCTTAAAGTTTACGTGCCTACTTAGGTACATACATTGTTTCTATCTAGTTTCCACCTCCATAAAGTCCAATGTTCTTTATGGTTAAAAGTTATGGTTAAATAAAGAAACGAATATAAGTTTAAAGTACATTACCCCCGAAAAATCTTTAGGGCAGTTGTGTGAAAACAAAAACAAACGAATTTTATTGTCAGCATATACCTAATAACAATAATAATATTTTTTATAAATTAAGTAGGAAAGTAATGTAATGTAAGTACCATAATATAACACAAACTATTAGAGATGTAAACAATTATTTTATGTGATTGTTATGTTATGTATGTATGATGTTGATGTGTCTTGTAGAGCATGACCTTCCTGTTCATGATGTCACATACGAAAAACCGACTCTTCATTAAAATAAAGAAGGAAAGATTGTTGATAAATAGGTAGGTAGGTAAGTACACGATTTAGTTTGGTTCGCCTACCACAATGCAATAGTCCAATAGCTCAAAATCAAGCAGCTGATCCTTTAATCAAAAGCGTTTTTGAAATAATATTGTGTTGAAAATATTGAAAATGAAGTGGGTGGGTATAAGAAAAATCAGTCCCGTCTCACAATCACAACTAGCTTCGGTGGGACTCGAACCCACGACCTTTCACGGTGCGGGCGAATACTCTAACCACTGAGCAACGGAGTCGCTAATACTTCAATTGCGTTGTGAATGTAAAAAAGTAAAAATTATTTAATATTTTATTAACAAAGTACCTACCAACCTATCTAGTCTACCTACCGGCAGCCACCATAGTCATTGCCAGGAAAACTTATATTTTGACCAGTTGGATATTTAAGCTTTATGGATGTTTTGGTACTTAATTCATCTCTGTACTTTCGGGCTCAAAACAAGGATCTCCTTTGATTGATGGAGGCAATTGTTAACTTATTCTTATGGCTATAAGAATAAGAACCTCGTCTGAATAATTTGAAAGGAAATTAGGGTAGGAGACCCCGAAGGGTTGCAATAACAATACGTTGCGCTAACTACTTTAAGGTTTAGGGAAAATTGTAAAAGAAAAAATCGGCCAAGTGCGAGTCGGACTCGCCCATGAAGGGTTCCGTACATAGGTACTTAACGTACCGATTGCCTATACCTTGCCAAAATTCCACCATAAATTTTCGTCAGCAAAATATAACTTTTTTTTTCATAGTTTGTATGAATGACAAAGTTACATTTGCGGTTTTTGAAAATGTGTTATAACTATCTCAAAAAAGTACTTACACTATGTCGTTCAAACCAATTTTCGTTGAAAGTCTTTATAAAGACCTACAGCATATATTTTTTCTAGATTTTTTACTCTTTTATTTCACAAGTTAGAGGGGGGATACACATTTTACCACTTTGGTAGGCTCTATCTTTCAAAATATTGAGTTGAGAAAAAATTATTTGAGAAAGGTTTCTCATGTATTTATCTTCAAAGACCTATCTATAAACACCCCACACGAATATGTTTGATTAAAAAATATTTTTCAGTTTCAGTTCCATGTATGGGGAGCCCCCCTTAATTTGCTTTTATTTTTTATTTTTGTATTAAAGTCGTAAAGCGGTTCACGAAATACATCTACCTACCAAGTATCAACTGTGTAGTTTTTATAGTTTTGGAATAAAGTGCCTGTGACATACGGACGGACGGACGGACGGACGGAAGGGCAGACAAGACAGACAGACAGACAGACAGACATTACGAATATATAAGGGTTCCGTTTTTTGCCATTCGGCTACGGAACCCTAAAAACCACGGAATTTGAACAAGGTAGCACCCTTGGAAATTGGGTCTCAATAATTTTAGATTTTGTTGTTGTTTGTGTTCAGTAACTTATTATTGTAACCAGGGGCGGATTTACACATTTACCGCCTATATGCTACGAGTACCTACATCAAAGAATATGTATATACCATAAACTTATTTATACTGTATAATAAGTTTATGGTATATACATGCCTACATGACGTTTTCAGGTTACCACGGGGGGAAAGTTATAGATGAGCGCACATTATCTACGTGACATTAAGGCGCCGATTCCCGAAATACGGTATTTTAAATTATGGATTACTCACAAACCACAAGTACCTACCCAAAATTTGGAAAAAAATTAAATTTACGTTATTTTAGTTATTTATCTAGTGCTTCCGGCCTTTTTTTTCGATTGGTGATATTTTACTGTGTCAAATAAAATCCCAAACATCCGTTTAATTGTAATCCAAATATCTTATTACTTACAGTATTTGGTTTTAGTAAATGAAAAATATACGAAAATAATTGTCTTTAAATAGCCAAGGGATTCCGGCCGTCATAACTTTAAAATATTTTCTATTTAATTTTTAATTGAATTTTAAGTGATTTTCGATTCGCGGGGCGCTCACGAGTTCACAGTTCACTGCCGGCTGCCGCTGCGTCCGCGTGAAGTGTATCGCGCGCAGCCAAGCAAGCGTTAGCGTGCCTATTTCGGTCGGGAATCACCGCCTTAACAAATGAAAATTGCCGTCCCCTATAATCTGCCGCTACCTAAGTAAGTATAGGCTTCAGCCACACTTCAGCTGGCGGTTATCACACTACTGCCTTCTTCGGTTTCCGCACCACCGGATGGAGATGCGGCGTGAGTGTGTTATACACTGCGGGTTTTGTATGCAAATCAAGATTCTACAGCCAAAGTTTCGTAACTTTGGCTGCGTACTACCTCAAACCGGAGCGGTGTGCGGTGCAGTGTGAGAAACGCCTTACTCAGTCAGTCTACTGGTAAATCCGCCACTGATTGTGATTGTAACCAATACCTATTAAGCTACCGAAAGACTAACGACGAGACTCTTAGAATTTTTATATTATGCACTTTTCATACTGTGGCCAGCTTTGTTTCTTCAATGAGAGGAATACCTACTAGGACCCTTTTTGTTTATAGTGAGGGCAAATACAGTCTTTTCGTATAGGTACCGCTAACGGCATGTTGGACTCAGTCAGACAAGGTCTGTCTCTCACCGCGCCCAGCCCTCCCGCCAAGCCTAATAGGTTTCGCGTCAGGGCTGGGCGGTTCTAACCCCTGCCCCGCCCCAGGCAGGAATACCTACCCTCAACAACATAATAAAACAACAAGCAACAACTAAATCTAGAATAAATAAGGTAATAGATAAGGTTAAAATTTTCAGCTTTCAACTTCAACTTTCAACTTCAATTCATAAAAATTAAAACAGATTTTTAGTGATTGTTCTCAGGAGCCGAGATTCTACCCTGCTTTCTGAAGCTTTTTTATACAGGCTGATTTAACAATTTGTTTGCAATTTTATTCTTTCTCCTACAAACGAAAACAAAGTTCGACTTATCATACAAAACTCAATCAGCTGTTCGTCCTTTTTTATGGAATATTGATTCTTTATTTACTTTTTTTTACATCGTCATACATCATCATCATGTAAGCCGAACGCCGCCCACTGCTGGACATAGGCCTCCCCCAAGGATCTTCACAACGATCGGTCCTGTGCTGCCCGCATCCAGCAAAGATACTGACCTTAGGTGCCTTAGCACTATTATTTATTCTGTGCCTTAGGATAGATAAAGGTATGACCCATACTGTGTGTGAAAATGCAGCTTATCGTATAGATACTCTGGGACTCTGGGTTTTTAAATTTCATAAGGTCAAACAAGATGCAAGTCGCAAGATGTAAGTATCCGTTTTATTTAAAAATCGGCCAAGTGCGAGTGGGACTCGCTCATGAAGGGTTCCGTACCCACCCACTTAACGTACCGATTACGTGCACCTAGCAAAAATACCACTGTCATTTTTTTGTCAGAAAAAATAACATTGTTTTTCATAGTATTCGTATGAATATATAGTACAAAGTACAAAGTTATATTTGCGATAAAATAAGTTGTATCTCAAAAACTTGTAAAGCCTACTTAACTGTGATAGTTTTCCTTTTAACTTCGTCATAATTATGTACTACTATCTTGAATTTTTTCACGTATCCCAAAACAATAATTTGGCTGGCAGGGGGGGGACACTTGACTCTAACAAAATTTTGCACTTTAAAGCTTAATAATTCACAAACGGATGCCTCAATCAAAAACTGTCTTTACGAACCCACAATATTTTTGAAATTGCTATTCAACGACATCCCACACTATGGGGCAGGCAAGAAAAAAAATTACATACCTATCCACTTTAGGTACATGTAGGGGAGATAGGTAAACTAAAATTTTTTTTTTTAAATTTTACTTTACCACTTTGTTGTCGTGGTAAATATGTATATTCATGCGAAATTACAGCTTTCTAGTACTAAGAGTCTATGAGCTAGACTGGGGACAAACAGACAGACAGACGGACAGACGGACATTGCGAAACTATAAGGGTTCCTTGATGACTACGGAACCCTAAAAAGGGTGACACGTGTGTACGAGGCGGGATGTTTTAAAACAAAATCAGCCACAAGCATTCTGAACACGCTGTATCATCATTTTAGATCCGGTTAATTAACAAGGGCCATACACTAAATCGCCTTAATTATTGAGTACTAATAAAATCAAAATCAATGACTCACATAAAGCGATACGTGATTTTTCAGAGAGATAAAATTCCGAATCATATAGAAAGAAAGAAAGAAATATAGTTTATTCGACTAAAACATACAAACAAGGTTGTTTACATAAACAAAAACAAACATTTTCGCCGAAATGGACCCAACCTCAGCTTATGCCACAGCAAATAGTGTGACGCTGATTTTCAGGTGATATCGAGGATTTTCAACCTTTAAAAGCAATTTCTGACCAAATTCAAAACATGGTTCTCGAAGCGCAACTTATCGTCAAATAAGTAGGTATAGTCTGTTCCAATCCAATTTGGAAAAAATGTAAACAAAGACGCCATTATTCTGACCATAGACTATTTAGTGATGGGTAAAAATTATACCATTTATAAATCGATAAATAATTTGATTGCTTCGATTCGATTAATTGAATGCTATTATGTTGGAGCTTCGCGTTAGTGAAGAGTTTTTAGTTTATTACTTCTCAAGCCTCGAGAGATGACGGTGTTCATCGCGATTAAAGAGAAATAAAAGGCTTATATTGAACCGAGTAAAAATTAAGATTTTAAATTATTTTTATGCATTCACAATGCAATTTTGTAAGTATAGGAAAAATGTAATACTTAGTAAAAAACCACGAGCCCTATAAGTAGCTTTCAGGCGGTTTTTTTTTAATTTCACACAAACACGTCATCATCATCACATAACAAACTGAAAAGTGACTTTAACATAATATATATTATGTAAGGTCACGTTCCATCACAAATATATCATAAATATTAAAACAAAATAAAGAACCCGGTACATAATCATCATCATCATCATCATTTCAGCCGTGCGACGCCCACTGCTGGGCATAGGCCTCCCCCAAGGATCTCTACAACGATCGGTCCTGCGCTGCCCGCATCCAGCGGCTTCCCGCGACCTTGACCAGATCGTCGGTCCTCAGCACCTCGATGTACCTGTAGTCTATTTGGCACCTCTGGAGAGACTGCAGCACTGCCCAGGTCTCGATCGAATCAAAGGCTTTCTCATAGTCCACGAACGCCAAGCATAGTGGCAAGTTATACTCTTCGGTCTTCTGTATAACTTGTCGCAGCGTATGAATGTGGTCTATGGTACTATAACCTTTTCGGAACCCGGCTTGTTCGGGAGGTTGGAAGTCGTCAAACCTGCGAACGAGACGATTCGTAATGACTCTCGAAAACAACTTGTAGATATGGCTCAGAAGCGAGATGGGTCGGTAGTTCTTCAAGAGAGTCTTATCACCCTTCTTGAAGAACAGCCTCACATCGCTTCTGCCCCATGCCTTTGGCGTTTTGCCCTCGAGGATGACAGAGTTGAAGAGCTTCTGGAGGACCTTAAGTATCGGCTTACCGCCCGCTCTCAGAAGTTCTGTTGTGATTCCGTCATCACCCGCCGCCTTGTTGTTTTTGAGCTGCTTGAGAGCCATTCTAATCTCGTACAGGCTGACGTCCTGCTACCTCGTTAAGAAATAAAATAAACAAGAAAAGCTTATTCTACTAAATATTATATTACAGCGCCATCTAGTAAGTCAAAAGGCAAGCTCGCAGGAAGTGTCTTACATCGCCATCTGTCTACGAATCCACCAAATTGTATACATTATGAAAAGCTCAGTTGACTATTTATCTATGTATTTAAAGTGTCATAAACTATGTGGTTGATCAATAGATAAACAGTATGGCGGATGCTAGGGTATGCAAAACGGTAATCGTCAATCGGTTTTTTACCGGTAATCGGTCCAATGTGAACAATCGATAATTACCGAAAAAAATGGTAATGCGTCGTGTCGTGTCGGGTCGTATCGACGACAGTGTTGCTAACTTGCTGGCAAACGTTACACGCGTGATAGTTACCGCGATTCGATCGCGGCTGCTGATCACGGACTCGATTCTCACTCGTTAATCGTTGATAAATAGCGAAAAAAATATTTTCAAACTTAAAGTCAAAAGTTGTACAATAAATATCTGAATCATATTCATAAGACTACTTACGATACGATAAAGTAGCAATGACATCGTTCCAGCAAATTATGCGCACGGAATTCCGCTATGTCCCAGCCCTAACGGACCCGAGAATATACTTTTTTTAATATTTGTGATTTTTGTGATAATTTTTATCAAGACAGAGATATTTTATCTTCGATTACATAACATCGGTTAATAATCGATATAGTTGAACTAATAATTGAATTATCTGATAGACATTTACGTCAAGCACTATGCGATCACCATGGCGATCACAGATAAGACAAGATTTTTGCTTGCTCACTTTTCTTCTTAAAATTTTCAAATAAATTTTAAAAATAATAAACATACTACGATCTTTGGAACAAATTAGTCTGATATAAGTTGAAACCTTCTAATTACTAATGAATGTGTTTTTAAATCCATTTAGTGGCCGAAAGTGTGAGAATTTTTAATGGAACAGGGGGGCTACCGGCTAAGAAATATGGATATGGGTATGGGCTTCAACTGTCATTTGAATTCCTTATCTGCATAGATTTTTAGTGCTTTGTTCTGTGGAACGTTGCGAGCTAGTTATCGTTATACCCGACGTCACAAAACAAGAAACTGATAGCGGTTATTTTCTTTATAAAATTGACTTAAAGTTCCCAAAAACGTATGAAGTTCATACCCATAAAGTTACGCGGTAGCCCCCCAGGTTTGTTTACATTTTTCCAAATTGGATTCGAACAGACTTTAGTATAGGCACTAGGTACCCACTACCCAGGTTCCTGGCTTGCTGTAAAACACTCATTATCAATAACTACAATTTGAAGTTTGGAATAACAGCTGTAAGTACCTCTGTGGTCTAGTTATTACCGCCTCTGTGGTCTTGTGGTTCACACCACCGATTTCAGACCAAGAGGTCCCGGGTTCGATTCCCAGTGGGGGTACATATTGTATTCGGTTTGGAAAAAGCACATTCAGTCTGTCAGTTTTGTGAACCTAAAATCATAAATTTAGATTTTGATGTGATCAGAACTATTTTGCGGTAATAATGGGATATTGAAATTGTCGAGACTTCCCAAACGCTAGTTCTGTGTATGATAGTCGTGAAACTATCATTTTTGAGATCCTAAAACTCATAAATTAGCCTACTGATGAATCCAGAATTAATATATCTATCTATAAGTATAGATAGATATATTAATTCTGTTTACAGTTTTATTATAAGTATAATAAAACTGTAAACGATCCAATTCTGTACATTGAAAAGAAATAGAAAAAAATACCACCAGGGGTCTTCTTAAACAAAACAGATACCAAAAATATAGTTTTTGAATTTTTAGTCTGTCTGTCTGTCTGTTGTCCGTGTTTCACACAAAAACTACTGAACGGATTTTGATGAAACTTTTTTTGTTATACAGCTATTGGCCCTCGCCAACATATAGGCTATAATTTATTTTGAAGATCGTAATATCTGATGTGGAACCATAGCAGTCCCGCCAAACTATGAGAGATATAAAAATACCGTCTTAAAGAAAATTGTTAAACGTGATGGGCACTTTCTATTGACGTACAAAGTTTGAAGGTCTGGTTCACCTGATGTGGAACCGTAGCAGCCAGGATAAACAAAATAGATTTTGCAATTTCATAACTGGCTCGATGGCGAAGTTCACAATACCTTCACCATGGGGCAAGTTTGATTCCCAGCTGACGGATCCACATTTTGTGTTTTATTTACCTAATATTAATACAATTTTTTATAGTAAACCTGAGCCTGTTCGCGTGTGGCCTGGGTCTAGCATGGCCTTCTCCGATCCTCGTGAAGTTAAGAGATGAGGATGACTTGGTGCTGGCCAGACCGGTCACCGAAGATGAGGGGTCGTGGATCGTCTCCATTGGATTCCTGACAGGAACCTTTTGTAAGACTTATTAACAAATTTACTAAGTCTAAGGCTTATCTCAGTAGATAACATTGCATTGTTCAGTATCAAACTAATTACCTATACACACTATGGTTCAAACACGATGGTACCTACGGGTGACACATCCATAAAGACGAAGGTAAGTAAGTAGGGCAGGCGTACCGGTTTTGGCCACTGTACCGGTTTTGGCCACTTTTTGCTCTAAAAGTTTTCTACAACTAACAACTTTTAGCCATTTTTGATAAAGGCAATAAAAATAAGGTATTTTTTGGTAATAATAACAACCGTTACAATTCCTTATGTCATACGATTTTTTTTCAATAAATTCCATTTTCTGTTTGAAAAAATGTTTTGTATGAAAATTTTAAGAAATTTGTTTTGGATGAAATACTTTATAAAACTTTGCTTTTTACTTTGCAATTGACTGGTTTCTAGCGCATTAGAATATATTAATTTTACCTGGGTTTGGTTTTGATTTTTCGCAACGCTTACATAAGTTTAACTATCAGTAAGTGGCCAAAACCGGTACATTTGGCACCTCTCACACATTGTGTGTAATATAAAAAAAACTATTTTATTTTTATAAATTTGAAAAATGTACCTTTAAAGGTAGATAAATTATCTATAATTTAAGATATAATTTGTGTCTTAAATACCTAAGACCATTTAGTACTTACTGCTTAAAAGTCAAAAAATCCTTAAAGTGGCCACAAAGGGTACCTCTGCCTACATTATAGTGCGACAAGCATTTCTGTTCCGGTGATAACCTTTGGACCTATAATAAGTTAGTTATTTTAATACTACTAGGTATACACCGATAAATTTTAATTATAGTACCTACAAAGATTTTAGGGGATGATAGTATCCATCAATGCGAACAATTTTTACTTTGGCGCCAACCACGGAATCGCGACACTATCTTCCCCTAATTGGGGGTGTATAAAAAACCCGCTTCGTTTGCAGTAATATAAAGCCTTCGATCATATAAAGATCGAAGGTTAAATACAATAAATTTGCATAACTAACCAGAATTTATGTAGGTAGTGCCCAACATAAAATGGCCAATGTATGAAATAACAGTACCTACGTTTTCGTTCTTTTTTGCTTAGCCATAGGTTTTTCCCAAAATATTGCTCATGTTATATAGGTACTAGGAAAAGCAATTTGACTTTGAAATTACAAAGTTCAACTAAAAAAAAAACAATTGAGGCTCTAACATATCTTCTTTTTTTTCTAGGCAACATGATACCAGCCCGCCTCCCGACACTTTCTAACTCTCTGACGTCCCTTTTTATCTTTCTAGCCAACATGATCCCAGCCCTCCTCTTAGACCGCATCGGTCGGAAGTATTGCATCCTCTTCGGGATCATCCCCAAAATGATGGCTGCGTTGCTCCTGACCTTGGCTTCTGAGGTCTGGATGCTGTTGCTCGGGAGAGCTCTCAGCGGTGTGGCGGACGCGTTCATATTTACCGCGGTGCCGATGTACGCTTCAGAGATTGCAAGTGTAAGTATGGCAAAGCAAATTATGTACCTAAAACAGCTGTATAGATTATGATTCACAATCAAGAGGCTGGATCTGTTGAACATTTTGCATCCTGTTCGGGTTGCATCGCATCTAGAAGCATCCCATCATGATGATGCCGGCTTCTCTCCTGCCCCTGGCATCTGAGATCTGGAATCTGATGCTCGGGAGAGCGCTCAGCGGTGTGGCAGAGGCGTTAATATTTACCGTGGTGCTGATGTATGCTTCCGAGATTGCCAGTGTGAGTATGATGAAGCAATTAGATAGAAATAAGTAATCCTAGTGAAATCGAAAAGATTTCATGACATATTACGCTTATTACACTTGGCTAAATTCAGCATCTAATTAAGCATACATTGCTTTCTTTGAGCTCATTTGTAGCAAGTGATGGAATCAAAACAAGCAGTGTATGCTTAATTAGATGCTGAATTTAGCCAAGTGTAATAAGCACTTAAACTAACTTCAATCGAAAAGGAAGCAGTGATAGTGCTGGCTGTGCACTGGGTGAATCATATTTAAATTCATAATAAATTTATTTCGCGAACCAAGGACATCGACACGAGAGAAGATGACGAGGGTTTTGCAATCATAGTCTAAAACTCTGTACCTCCACTGCACTCGTCCATCTCTTTATGTTGTGCTGATTTATTCATTGGATAACCAAGCACTCGGGAAGCACTGTTATGCAAAGTCATCCTAAAAATTTAGACTCTTTAATTTCCTTTACAGAACGAAGTCCGCGGCTCTTTAGGCACGATGATCCAGATCATGTGCTCCCTCGGCATCGTGGTGATGCTGAGCGTCGGTCCGTTCGTGTCGTACCTCGCTGCGAATATTTTGTTCGTGACCACGGTGGCGGTCTGCGCGATACCAGTGATATTCCTTCCGGATAGCCCGTACTTCTTGTATTCTAAAGGTAAGTTTTGTAAAGACAGACTCTTAGAAGTCATTGTGGTGATGCTGAGTGTCGGTCTGTTCGTGACATACCTCGCTGCGAACATCCTGTTCGTGACCACGGTGGCGGTCTGGGCGATACCGGTGATATTCCTGCCAGATAGCCCGTACTTCTTGTATTCTAATGGTAAGTTTTGTAAAGACCGACTCTTAGAAGTCATTGTGGTGATGCTGAGTGTCGGTCTGTTCGTGACATAACTCGCTGCGAACATCCTGTTCGTGACCACGGTGGCGGTCTGCGCGATACCGGTGATATTCCTGCCGGATAGCCCGTACTTCTTGTATTCTAAAGGTAAGTTTTGTAAAGACGATAAGTTCTTATTAGCCTCTGAGACAAGTACCAAAGTAGGTAGGTAAGACCAGGTAAGCTATAGGTACTTTCGTGGGTGCCTTCAATATTTCTTTCATGGCCTATGATATGACATTCCCTAATGTATTTCTTTATATTGATCCTGGAATAAACATAAAAATCATTTACAGGTCGATCAGACGAAGCGCTGAAGGTGTTAACATTCCTGCGAGGCTCGGAAGAAGCAGCTAACCTCGAACTAAAGGAATATGCTTTAGAGAAGAAAACAGAAGACGTGAATCAATTGCAGTTATTCAAAAACAAGATGTTCCGGAAGTCTTTTGTCCTAGTCACCACCCTCCTGATTGGTTCCCAAATCATTGGGTTTAATGCTGTCTCGTTTTATCTGCAGACTGTTCTAGAATCGACACAGACAAGCATCAAACCGGAGATAGCATCTGTCATCATTGGATGTATACAGCTCACTGCTAGCGTGTTCACAACTTCTGTGACGGATAAATTTGGAAGGAAGCCTATATTGTCGCTCACTTTACTTGGAATGATGTTGGGAATGGTAAGTTAATATTAATAAATAAATATTGGACAACTTCAGCCCGCTGCTTCGCCCGCGTGAACTACAGAACATTATCCCGCGGGAATATGATATTTTCCCGGGATGAAAAATAGCCTATTGTTACTCTCCAACTTACAATCTATCTCCATACCGAAAATCACGTCGATCCGTTTTGACGTGAAAGACGGACAAACAAACAAACTTTCACAGTTATATTGGTATAGATATCAGATATAGGCCAGTTCCAATTCCAGTTAGAATTGCCAAATGAAGTAGCTATCCACCTGTTAACACAGATCACATGGGAAATCGAATCGCAATCTTATCTTTTGATGGTACCACGGCAAAAAGAAATTGCCACCGTACCATCAATGGTAAAGTCCATTCGCTTAGATAGTGTCGCTCTGCCACAATGCCGTGCGGGTGTACCGACACTTGCCGTGCGGGTGTACCGACACTATCTAACCGAACGGACTATACTGTCTAATGGTACCACGGTAAAGGAATGCTTATTTCACGTGGTAAAATGATAACAACAAACTATGAAGGTAAAATGTGTGTCAGGGTGGTATTGTTTCCGTTCCGCCCCTGAGACAATAATGGTCATGGGAAAACATACCATGTACTGCCTACCTCGACTAAAATTAGTATTGCGTCGAGAGTTTCAGTTCAAGGCAGCCTACACACAATAAAACACACAATAAGCATGGTATGGTGGCTGGAAAGTTACTGATCACTTATATCATTGAATCTTTGCAAATTATATAGTAATTGCTGCCTTATTTCTATAAAAATAAGGTAGTGCTTCAGTTTGGCCCCATTCGGCCGCCCGGACGTTGAAGGGTAACTTCATCGTCATAGAATCTAGTTGATTGATATACATATTACATACACGGTATTTTATTTACATTTTGATTAAATATTTTTGTACTTTTGTATGGAACAGCTGATTTTTTTTTCACGATTTCAATGTAGGTTCCATAATGAAAGTTGTTTGTTTTCGTGAGTATAATAATCCCTAAAATTATCCGGGTGATAAAAAAATTACCGTGTTACTTACCTTAGTAAATACGATAAAAAAATGAAGATCTCTCACAATGAATTTTGCTGAATGTTTTAAGTCAGCTTTCAGCATTCTAATGATGAATTAAAATTACAACTTTTAGTTTTTGAAAAGTAATAAGTAGGTTAGTAGGTACTATCTTAGCTGTATGTTTATTGTATTTCGTTTCAGATCGGTCTCGGCACGTTCTTCTTCGTCACAGCTCAAACTAAGACTGTGACGGGATTCATGAACTTCCTGCCGTTGTTATCTTTGATAATGATCGTCTTTTGCTTCAGTGCAGGTTAGTGTGAAGAGCTTTAGGAGTACATTTGTTTGGAAAGTTGAGATAGGTCCCACCAGGCTTAAGCCCGGCCTGCAGATATAATTTATCAGCCTAATATTTAATTATATTACTTTGTTCAGAGAGTCGTCAAATTGAAAAAAAAAATATGACAAGATTTTTGCTGACTGTACTTTAATATTGTATTCGCATCTGAACCAAACCTGTATACAAAATTTTAGCTCCATCGACTTGTAACTAACATACAACTAGCTAACTAACTAACATGGCAAGTTAATAAAAAGCTTGTAAAAAAAAAACAGCGAGTTGCACTCCGGGAGTGCCGGCCGTTGTGCATTTTTGATATTCTTAAAATTTTTAAACCGTTGATTTTTATAAAATATACTTAGAGATGAATAAGATGCGTTGATAAAGCCAAGGGCTCCCTAGACATTTACACAAAAAAAAGGAATTTGGACAAAAAAAAGAAAATAATACGGACTGGATTTGAACCGAAGTCTTCTGTTCTGCCGCCGCGCGCCACCTGTTTTCTAACCGAGGTGCCAGAGCTATCAGGACATGGGGAAAGATTTATTTATTTATTAAGAAACAAACGGTCGTACACATTCATGAACAAAAATCTTAAATAGCATCTTACATAAGACCTATAGTTTCCTTAATGAAACAATGGAGTGCAAATCATTAACACAAATATTATGATTTATACTTACATACACACTTAGTTACGTAGATAATAAAAAAGTGCAATAAAAATAATAGAACAGGTTGTTTTTGCTCAATACATAGAAACATATATACTTACTTAGCTACTTTATTATTAATTTATTTGTTAAATCTATTCATTTTGCTCTAAAGTTCTGATGTCATAAATCCGTGATGATGTGAAGAAGTAAGATGTAAGATGGCGAAATTTGCCTTCGTATTCTAATGACATTGTAACAGTTTTTTGATCAGGTCACGTGATCGTCTTACGGTCACGTGATCCTTACGCGAGTTTCAGTTTTTACCCATCACGAAAAGTGCACAACGCCGCTAAAGAAGTTTTCACTCCAGAAAACCAATTCTCTAAGTATTAATTAAGCACCTTGTTCCAGGCCCAGGATCCCTCAACTGGGCGTTATCAGCCGAGCTCTTCGACAACTCTGGCAGAGGCTTCGGCGTGTGCACCTGCATGACCATCTCCATGCTGAGCCTCTTCCTCACCACAAGATACTTCGCTCCTCTGATGTCAGCCATTGGTCCAGCAGCTACATACTGGAGCTTCGCAGTCAACTGTCTGTTGCTCTGCCTGTTCATCGTGTTCCTAGTTCCAGAGACGAAGGGGAAGTCCTTCTCGGAAATACAACAGGCTATGGGAGCTAAGGTTAAGGACAATGAAGAGGGGGTCAAATGATGATCTGTGAATGTCATCGTGTGTTATGAATGATGAGATGTTCCTAAATACATTGAATAAAAAGAATGATACCTTCATTGCCAAAAGATAGAAATTAATTTAAATAGGTACTTATAGATAGTCTAAAAGGCCCCACAGACTATCATGCTATCAGTCTGCCAGCAGGCTACGGCCTGTAGGTTGGTTGCAATATGCCATGATATTCAATTTTTGTATGTAAAACTGTAAGTGTGTGGCCGATTGCGCGGCCAACTGACAGACCGTTGCTTGCTGGTGGACTGGTAGTCTGAATGCTGTAAATACGAGTCTATGATGAATTTCCACTCATGTTAGGCTTTGGCGTATCCACCTGCATGACCATCTCTCCATGCTGAGCCTCTTCCTCATCACCAGATATTTCGCTCCTCTGATGTCAGCCATTGGTCCGGCAGCTACCTAGTGGAGCTTTGCAGTCAACTGTCTGTTGCTCTGCCTGTTCATCGTGTTCCTGGTTCCGGAGACGAAGGGGAAGTCCTTCTCAGAAATACAACAGGCTATGGGAGCTAAGGTTAAGGACAATGAAGAGGGGGTCAAATGATGATCTATGAGTGTAAAGTTATAGAAAATAAACAAAAGAACAGCGCTTTTGAAGGGGGTTAACCCGTCAACTGCGGAGCGAACATTTTATGTGTGATAATTTAAATATTTTGTTAATCTATGCAAGGGTCTGTCTGTGTATGTCTAGGGTATGTCTGTGGGTATTCCCCTCATTGATGGTACAACACTGGTATACTTAAAAGGCGTATAAAGTGAAAAGTTTAAAGATTTTGGATAACTTTGGGTGTTTTAAATAAACCCGTCCCATACACTAAAGTTTAACATACCTTCGGTCTAATTTTTACTTTTAATTAATATTATTTAATTTTAATTATTATTTATCTGTTCCTACGAATATGTGTACCTAAGTATATTGTGTATAGGTATTTGCTGTAAATGATTCGTTGTTTTGTTAATTGATTGTGTAGTAGGTAGGTAGTTGGATACATGAGTAATTATTTATTGTACGAGGTAAATAACAAATTGATAATTATACTTACTTATTATTATTTTTTATCTAGCTATCAGACTCTGAAAATAGTTGAAAATATAATATTTATAATTTTTAATGCCTTTATTTTATTTCCATTTGCGATACAAGTAGGTAGGTATAAGTACCTGAGCATTTTTTTTATAGCTAAGAACTAAAGAAACACGTTTTCGTCTGTTGCAATGGGAAAATACATATTATTATTATTCCTACTAAAGTTTCAACGACTAAGTAGCTAAGTATATAAAATATTTCAAGATGTAAGAAAGGCAGAAATTACCTAAACTGAAATAAAAAGAATCTGAAAGTTTATAAGTGCGAATGGTGTCTCCCAAGGAATTTATAAGTACTTTGGTGTCTCCACAGAACACGGTTTTTTTCTCATATTCCCATAGTCTCCTAAGGCCCAAGCCATTTTGACCAAATAAGGGCTTGCAGCCCAGATGCCTTTTTATAGGTTCACATGGTTCAGACCCAGAAGTTTCGATGTTCAAAAAAGTGTCTTAGGATCTCCCTAAGAACGTGGGTTGCATATAAATGAATACCAGTAGAAGGTTTTACGTGACTAAAAAAGCCCAAATTCAGCATCCTTTATTTAGGCATATGGGCTTTAATGTATACCCAAACCAATTTTTGTAAAATTCGTATTTTTAGGCAAATTAAGTAACAGTTGACGCTTTAAGGTATATTTATATTACAGAAAGAAAATTACATAGATATTTGGAATATGGCATGCTTGCTATATTTTTTATGACCACAAAAGTAGCTACTGAATACTAGCAATGTCAAGAAAAATCAAGTTGATATTTATACAATATGTTCATTGCTGTTTGTGTTAACTATATTAAAAGGTTCGTATGTTATATGCTTTATGAGTTCAATCAGTTCGTTCCACATTTAAAAGAGAATTAGAGCATAAATAGACCAGTTTTTGTATCAAGTCCCAAAAAACACCTAAAAACACGACAACAGCCTTTATGCCTTTTAAAATCAATATGGTAGTTTTGAAAAATATATATTTTTTTATTTAATATGTATAATGTAATGTAAAATTTATTAGTTATTTTAAAATGTATAATCCATCTAATATTCATGAATATTAAATAAAAAAATTAACTGCTGTGCCCAAACCGGGTTCATGGTATGGTACTAGTATAATTTATTATAAGATCTTTGTATACTACATAATGATAGCAATAAATGATTTATGATTTATGATCTTTACCTCTTGAGAAGAAACCGCTCTAAATTCACGTTTTTTTTAAACAAATCCAATTGATTAGTTGTTACTACTTACATACCTTTTAAAATCTAAGTTTATGTAAATTCCCGCATACCTTCTAATAGGTTCTTGGATTTTGCAAGGATATTATAAATGCGTATTCATTATTATCGTGTAAATTTTTATGATATTGTAATTATTATATATCTGTTAGTATACAGAGTATGACACTTTAAAAACAAGCCTTATGATCATGCTAATAAACGTGGATATACTTACCACGTCTACTACGTCTGGCCATCTTGAATGAGATTTCGCCAAAACTATCAGATTTTTTTATTCTATTGGCACACCTGCTTAACCCTAATAATATCCATTAGGTGTTCAGAAACTTTTTTTCACTTTTGGCGCGTCGTTTAAAAAGTTATGGCGCATACAAATCGAATGCCTTTTAAAAGGTGGTTGGGTGTTTACCTCATAATATTGGATAACATCTTGGGTCCGTACCACTATACACTTGTATACCTTTTAAAAGGCAATTGGGCCTTACGAGGCTATAGAGTAACTTTTTATTGTTATTCCTGTCTCACCTGTCCATTCCGGTTATAGCCATAATACATCTATGGTTATAGCCGTGACGTAGGAGTAGGAGCCACTTAAAAATGAAAATTTTAGTTCCAAAGATTATCACCGGAACAGTAATGCTTGTCGCACTACACGTCAGATAAGTCTGCGAGCGGTAAAAAACGAATACTAATCTTTTCTATAACATAAGAACAAAAAATGCACTGTAACTAGCGCCAAAAACGCGCCAGTCACGCGCACATACACGCGCAGAGTTATCTGACAAACACTTTGTCTATGTTCTGTTCTTTCTAGTTTTCTCTGTGTTTTCCAAGTGTTTTCTCTCGTGCCAAATGACATTGCTGATTAGACGTTATCAGTCAAACTTTCAGAATACAATGAAACTTCTGAAATTGAATCTAAATTCTTTACCACATTTCCAACAGGCTCAGAAGTTGCACAGATATTATCCAAAGTATGTGAAATTCTGTAGACACGATTCTCACTATCCGTCCGTCTGTAGAGATAGCGCAACAGGTAAAGGAAGACTGATGGAATGTCTTTCTTCGGGCTAGCTGTTGTTAGCCCGGGGACCACAGTCGCGTCATGAAATACGGATTTCAGATTGCTTAAGGTCTTCATATAGGAAGTTCCTATAGCTTTAATGGCACTTGTATCCTACCCACTTGGTATGGCACCCACTCATGGGTATTACGAAGCAGCCAACCTAGGGGGGATGGTAAGGCTGACAAAAGGAGCATACCTAGCAACTGTAATTGGAACATGGGGCAGCAGTGTGTTCTGTAACTGCTTTAGGTTAGCTACTGCTATCGCCTATATATCGCCTTGGTTGTTCTTTTCTCTATTTTGTATTAATACTCGTTTATCTTTTTAATTATCTCTAACTTCAAATTACTTTATCTTTATTGCATTCACAATGCAATTTTTATTATTGAAAATGAAGTAAGTACTTATTAGAAAAAGAAGAAGAAGGGTTCGAGTCCCATCGGAGCTAGTTGTGAGACAGGTCGTTTGTTTGTCTACAACTTGATAGACTTTACCATAATTACCCTATACTAAATTGAGGTGCTTCTGAAAAGCTTTTGAGGGAGGCCTAGACAAAACATCTAAGACTGAAGACTGGTGTCTTCTACAGTGGATAATAATAGCAACTTTATTTTGACCACGACCACGCACTTGATCTGTGCAAGCGTGACGCACTATATTATTTACGCGGGAGCGACAGGGACAGGTAATAAAAGGTCATTGTACGGTATTCTTCGTGCTCCGCGACCGTACTTTACCTACTACTCGATAGCGCTAAGTTTATAAGGTTAAACAATAGCACCAATAGATATAGTTGATAGATGGTGGTGTGGAAATATCAACTGTCTCTTTTTCACTTATACAACGAAGTCTAAACAAGTGTTCTTTCAAAGGAAGCCCCGACATCTAATCTGCTTTAAGCAATGGACTGCAGATATGGTAAAGGAAATCATATGCAGTGCTATCAACTTGAAATGCTCTGTTGCTGACACACACAACATAAGAATGGTAAGAATTAACTATTAAATAGAAGATAGTTACAGTATTTTCTAAGAAGTCCTGGTCAGGCAAATATATACGTAGGTAGGATAGGATTCACACCTCGGGAAAGGTGTGAATAGGGTACGACGCTGGTAAAACCGCGGGGTACAGCTAGTTATAAAGTCCCACAAGTAGATTTCCGACAACCAAATATACGCGCGGACGAAGTCGCGGGCTTTTAAGCGGACAACGAATTATGCCGCAAAACTGTAGTACCAAGCAAAACCGCTGAACGACCTGCCTGAGTCGAGTGTATTCCCCACTATTTCAATCAGTATATTTCAATGGAAATACAAAATGGAAAATTGTGGGACGTTTTTTTTTTCAAATTCTCTCTTAAGCTTCAGCCTGTCTCAACCCTCTGGGTGTAGGCCTCTTACAATAATCGCCGATCGTCGCGGTTTTGTGCAACCGGAGCCACACTTTTCTCACCGTGCTCTTCACGTCGTCGACTCAACGCCTCTGGGGTCTCCCGGGAGGACGCTTTTATAATTTCCAAATTATTTGATTGAATCAGGCGTCACTTGGCGGAAGTCCCTAACCATTGTGAAAAATAAATATATGTAGCTTTCTTCCGCAAATAATCACAAAACTTGCACCCTCACCGATCACACTACTCTACACTTCTTTCACCCCAACCCGGGGCATCCTCAGATGTTTGTCCGTATGCAATCCAGCACCGAATAATTTCCAAATTATCTAATTATTTCCATGACCACAAAAAATAGCAAATGGTAAGGGCGTATTCACAATATGATTATGCTGCATGAACTAGCTTTCGCTATGACTTTGATAAAATGAATTTTATCTAAAGAGGAACTAATAGGTACATAAGTACCTAGTTCCTGTGCACGCCGACTAGTCGCGCAATCCCAATGGAAATAGTGAGACAAACGATTCCAGTCGATGCAACTCGACGCTTGCTTTCGCCATAGTAATGGCGGAAATACGCGGTTCACTTTTGCCTTTCAATTTGGAAGAAGCAACTAAATTGAACAACGTAAATGTAAAAGTGAATCATTCAATCTCAATGTGCGCCTGTATTTCTGCGCCTTTCAACCAAAGTGAATCAATTTGGTTGAACCGTGTAATATTAGCATACAAGCAAATCTTTCGCTGTGTAGCTTCGCGGCCGAGGTATGCTACGGCCTAACCTCCTTACATCTAGAATTAGATAACTATACAATACTAATCCCTAATTCTAAAGAACAAAAGGTCGTAGGTAATTCTATAGACGGGTTCCTCGTCGGCGTTGGCGCGTCTCCCCACGCTTGCTTCCCCCGCGTTGCTCGCCCGCTGGCGTCTATAGGCGGAATCATCTGGCGAGAAAAAACCCCACGAGCAGCGGTCGGCCGGGCGCCGGGCGTGCCGTCCAAAAAGCTCCATTTTTCTGAAATGCAAGATAGCTAAAGTCTTTGTTTTACAGGGATGTTCATATACATCAAGGTAGAAAATCGCCAGTCGCCTGATATCTTTGAACTGTATTTGCTGCTGTATGAGGTTCTCACGCTAAGGATCTAGGCATCGCACATCTGCATCCCGAACAATAGTCTGTTAATTTTACTATTGGGTATTTTAGAGTCTTTTTGAAGACAATTTCTATTAACAAATTACTTTGTTTAGTTTTGCCTGTCCGTGGCATATTTTAAAGGCCTATTGTATGCTGGGATCTTTAAAAGACATGTTTTTGGTTATTGCTTCCCATGCAACTTATTCTAAAAAGCTTTGTTTTCTGGATAATAAGTATGATCAGATGGCTTGCCTTCTCACCGTGCAGCGCGCAACAGAGAGACAAAACGCCCCATTTATAATTCCGCACTAGAATAGGCATGCAATTGATTGCAGAACATATTGACCGACTCAAAAGTGATGATTCTGCAAGAGGTGAACGAGCCCATCCTCAACATGGCGGTGTCCAAGGCGGCGACCTTCCTCGGCGCGTACGACGTCAACATCATCGACCACCTCGTCTGGAACAACAATTACGCTGGCAAGTAAGATGAAGACTCGATTGAACACTTAGGTCGATGCTGCATCGCAATTTCGTGAAATCAAACTCATATAAATACCTATTATGTCGGTGGCCGTACTGCACGCATAAGGGTCAGGCCGTAGATTTTGCCACAAATAGCGCAATGGTGACGCAAAATTTTCTACGAGTCGGTCGCACAAAGTGGTGCAAAATGGTAGCGCAAAATTATTAAGGAGCACGTACATTAATGTGATTTTATTTAACAAACATGTACTAACAAGAGGTATTGCATCAAACTAGAAAAAGAAACACGATGTTGGTATGTAAGTATGTTTAATTAATAATTAACAATAATGTACCTATGAGTAATTCTTTTTTATATATTGCGCACAATGAAAAGTTAAACAGGATGACAAAAACTAGTAAGTACCTATGTATGATTTGTTCAATTTACAAAAAAAAATGATTTAATTTGTTAGATGGAGGTATTTGGTATTATTCATTATTAATTATATAAATATAATACAACTTTAAAATTTATTTCAACTCTTTTCAATGTTTGAGAGTCCATTACTTTGACTCTAGCAACAACCTGCTTGAAGTATCACTTTTAAAAGGACCTGCCAACCATTAGGATGCCAAAAATAATAAAAAAAATAGATCTGTCAATAAAAAAAAAGTTACATGGGTTTAAAAGTTAGTATGAAAGTGACGAAATTCCAAAACTTATAAAATACAAAATAAAAAAACTTTGGACCTAGGTAAAATCTTTGAGGCTGGTTAGGTAGCAGACCACCGCACCTACCCCTATTTTCGTATGTTTAACGTTCTGCCAAACACCCTGTACTTATAGAATATTAATAAAATCTAACAAATCAATTAATAGTAATGCTAGTCATGTTTTTTAGCGGAATTACAGCTAAAAGTAATTTCAAAATAATAGAAAACTTGAAAACCTTGTGTGCATGCACTATTATTCAATAGCGTAAAATAAGTGGCGCAATTTCTACGCAACCGGTATCGCAAAGTGACATAAAGACAGTTTTGCGGAACCGAGGCGCAAATGAAATCGGTTATAACTCTTAAAATATACTATTTAACAAGGCTAGTTTAACATATACAGATCACACACATCTAATTAAACCATGCGCAACAACAATTATAAGTTTTAATCAAAAACTTACCTTGAAATCTCAAAAAATGCACTCTGCAAAGTAGGCGACACTTTTCACTTTGATCGGAGTTGACACCGAAATGTCAAAAAATATGGTCGTCAACGCTGCATTGACCATAGAATACGATACTTTGGTGATGCCAGCACTCAAACAAAATCTTAATAAATGTTTTAAAACCATAAAATGGGTGAAAATGGTTGCGCAATATAAGTAGCGCAAAGAAATGGTTTTTCAAAAAAAAAATCTTATTGCCGAAAATTTATCTTTTTTCTTAGGAAAGACGCAAAGATATTAAAGGAATGGCAACCTTATTATTATTTTATAACGTCAAATCAAACAGCTCATCAATAAGTTAAAAAATGATAATTTTATCGATGTTTAAGCTGTACACCTACCACTGCGGATTCGCGGTTTTTATAAAAAATCCGTCACTTTTGGGAAGGAAATGTCAAATAGTTTTCCAAATATATAAACTTATCCAAATATCTATATCTGCCTTGGTTTGCTATTTCTTAGGAAACACGATGATAAGATTGAGACATTTCTAAGAGTACTATATTTAAAATTATATGAGGCGGAGACTTTTGTACCCTCGAATGTGGCAAAATCTACGGCCTGACCCATAAACGACAAGCGTAATTTAGTTGTTCCTAGCGTCACCGTCGCGTCTAGTCGCTGACGCCGCCGCGCCGTACTAGTTATAAGGTTCTAGCACTCGGCCTTCATCATACCTGATGTTAAGTGATGATAGGGCTGAAGGTGGAAGCGCACTACTCCCGGAATCCTCCAATGTTGAGGAACTGGCTATCTTCTCTCTAATTGTCGGAACACAACAAAGCTGATAACATCGTAGTTATGGCGTCAGACTTAGATAAGATGGTGGTAGCTAGCCAGGCGGACTGAAAACAAGCCCTACCACCAAACAAACCGAATACAATACTGGGAATCGAACCCCTCTGGGTCTGATACTGTGGTGTATACCACAAGGCCATAGAGGCGGTTTGAGCAGGGCACATTGAGCCCATTCCAGTAGGTAGCTGCAAAGTATCGCATTACAGTATTTTAGATGCAATATCTCCCTGAGTTATAGTAGTTCACAAAGAGCTAATAGTATCTACACTAAAAAATGGTTTGGTCTATCTACCTGCTCCTTTTGTGACGCTTAATTTCTCAATGAAACTCGAAACTCGAGCTCCTTATGTAGCAATTACACTTACCTTAGTTAGGGCCATAATTCAGAATACATTGCTTGTTTTGATTGCGTCATGATTTTTTGTTGATTGATTGCGTCACTTGCTAAAAAGAGCTCAAAGAAAGCAATGTATGCTTAATTAGGGATAAGTGTCGTCTTCATTGTTTCATTGCAGAGTCTTTTCTCTAATGGCGGACGTGATCTTCGTGGCAACATCCACCCACATGTGCGTGCAGCGTTTCGCGGATCAGTCGACGGTGCCGGTGCTCTGCATGAGGTCCAGGACCCACGCCAGCATACAATCTTTGGCAACTATTATGGCTATTATTGTAAGAAAAAGATTACTGAAACATTTTATTTATTTTAAGTACCACAACAGGTGGGTACAGGTACTAACTATATACCTACGATCTGAAAATGATCTCCATCTCCACTCACAGCAAAACGAAATATTATTTACCTACCTACTCGTCCTTCGTATTGTGTTCAAAAGTCTGATAAAGTTATACTTTTTTACTTATTACGTTTACGTTACGAACACGAAAAAGTATTCTTCTCTCATCCGCTACAGCGCGATGTTTCTGTTGCGCTTATATGCGCTTATCGACCAACACGGCCCGTTTAAAAATGCGATTTGGATATTCCCTAAACGTGACAGTTCCCATCTATCCCGCTCACAGGAGGAATTCGGGACTATGCAGAATGTGTCATTGGCTTACGTGGGCCACGCGCACCCGGTCCTCAACTCCTACCTTCTGCTGTGCCCTATGCTGGGCGCCCACATCAGGTTTTGGTGCTGCTGCAATGTAAGCAATATGTCCATTTATTTTTTAACTAATGGTGGCCATACACCATCCTGCCTATCGTCCAATATACCGATATAAAAAATGATTGGATCAAACCTGCCGTCATACATACCGATGTATGACGGCAGGTTTGATCCAATCTTTTTTTTTTTAGTGAGGGAATCTGTCTTTACGTATACCACACGGCATGTTGGACTCGGTCAGACACGGGGCCTGTCCCTTGCCGCGCGCAGCCCTCCCACCAAGCCTAATAGGCTTCGCGTCAGGGCTGGGCGGTTCTAACCCCTCCTCCGGCCCCCTACCGAGCTCGAAAGCTTGAGAGGGGGCAGGACATAAGGAGGGAGCCTCCTCACAATCTCCCCATAAGGTTACCCACTCAAGGTGTGCTGACCAGATGGGGCGATCGAGAGCAGGCACCACTACCAACTAAACCTACTTGCTCTCCGCCGTCAGTTTTAGGTACACCGACTGTGGGGGGGTCGTGGTCAGAAGCACCCCCTGAGGTTTGATCCAATCTGCAGTTTGTCCATATTACACCATAATTTGATAACTCCACTCCACGCCCACCCACGGTCAATTCTGCTTGATCCAATCTGCAACGTCATGCCGATTGGACGATGTGAAGGATGGTGTATGGCCAGCTTAACACTAGGTACCTATACTATACAGGGTTATTTTGAACTCATTGGCCAAATTTTTAAATTTGACTCAGAATCGTTAAGTGAACATCTTTCTCCTAGAAACATGGGTCAAAATATGCCTTTTTTATATATTATTTATATTTTTATTTTTTACTAGCTGTTGCCCGCGACTTCGTACGCGCGGTGTAGTGACTTTTGTGTTAGTTTGTTTATGTGTGTTTGTTGCTTAGATTTCATAACGCTCTTCTTGAAGTCCTATTCTCTACTAAAAGGGTCTAAAGAATATCGAATACGCAGGCTAGGATATGAACATGGTATGTTGTTATCATGCTGCATTGACATAGTTAAGCCCTCATTCATAGATCTGTCCGTCTGTCAAGAAACTTTTTCTCAAGTATGCGTGGGAGGTATCAAGCTAAAATTTATGTCAAATCAAATACTGAAGTCTGCAATCCCTTAGAGGCGAGAAAAAAAACAAACTTCTCTTCTCTTCTTCATAACTCAAAAGGGCCACTTGGATCTCGATTTTATTTTAAATCCCATTTAGCTACTTGTTGTTACCGATCTCGGTTCATAAGACTGAACCACACCAAACGATCCATCTTGGATTGGTCAACCACGATCTAAGATTGGGGATCATGGATCGTGAATCTAATTTGTTCTCTTGGTGCTCTTGGATCGATCGCACGAATTTATTCTGTGCGTCCACTCCGACCACTACTATGGAGCTCCAGTGGAGCGCACTCTTGCCGCGCGCGATTAGAGCGCGTATTATCGTTTTGCGCATATGTGCGCTTTCACGATTCAAACAGAAGTTCTTACTTAGTAATGCATAATATCAGGCCAATCATATTTTTACTATAAAATGAAAAAAAGATTGTGTGTATCCATACCAATATTATAAATGTGAAAGTGGGTTTGTTTGTTTGTCCGTCTTTCACGTCAAAATTGATGCAATGGATCGACGTTACTTTTGGAATGGGAATAGTTTGGCAGCTGAAAAGTGACATACTTAGGCAGCCATTAGACAGTCAATCTGGATCGCGATCCGCGATCAAAATCAATGATCGCGATCCAGATTGACTGTGTACGAAGGTGATTGACGGCTCGCGATCTTGATCGCAAAATATCTACATAGTAAATCTTGATCGCGATCAAGATCACGATCAGTGATCGCGATCTGGATGGACTGTGTAATGGCTGCCTTAGGCTACTTTTTATCCCTGAAAAATATCACATTCCCGCGGGATAACGTCGTCGTTTAGTCCGAGCGGGCGAAGTCGCGGGCGGAAGGCTAGTATTTGGATATGGAGACATGTCCTATTTGTGAGAGCTTGTAATTAACTTTCTTTAAGTAACAGGTATAAAATGTAATGATATACCATTTAATTATTTAATTTTAATCAAACATCATTTATGTAAGCTTTCCTAGTAAATAAATGACTAAATAAGTTAGATAGAAAACTATTTTTAATATTCCTTTATTTTATTGGATGGTACCTACGGCTGAAGGCCTAAGTAGCCAGAGCCGGTTAAACTTTGAGTATTCAAAACCAGTTAAATGCTTTGGTTAAATGACATAAAAAATGGTAGGTAGGTGTCTACGTATCTACGTAGGTTCTGGCCACTTAGCGTTTATGAGCAAATTTTTCAAAATTACATTGGTGACATTTTGTCTACATTGCGACAAACTTATTACACTTTGGTACTAAATATACCATGAAGTTTGACTTAATACTCTGAGGTAACTGGAGCTCTCACCCTGAATAAAAAAGTGTCGCCAGCAAATTTGACATTTATGTATGTAGTGGCTGTCAGCTGTCTCATGACATGACCATACGTATTTTTTTAAAGTGTAGGTGAGACGGAAGACAGCCACTGTGTTATTTGTGGTATTCAAAAAATTGTTCGTACTGCACCATGAAGCTCGACTTAATACTGAGGTAACTGGAGAGTGCAGTACGAACAATTTTTTGAATACCACAAATAACACAGTGGCTGTCTTCCGTCTCACCTACACTTTAAAAAAATACGTATGGTCATATGAGACAACTGACAGCCACTACCTGCCACTACATACATAAATGTCAAATTTGCTGGCGACATTTTTTTATTCAGGGTGAGAGCTCCAGTTACCTCAGAGTATTAAGTCAAACTTCATGTACTGCACTCTCCAGTTACCTCAGTATTAAGTCGAGCTTCATGAAATATACTGTTGACTGCCGGCAGTCCATTTTGACAGTTAATTTTGTATTGCTAGTGGCTCCTACACGACCACTGTCACCGGGTCAGATATATTTGTGGCACTATACTTACTGTAGCGACATCTAGCGTCGAGTGGAAACGCGAAATAGAAATATTACATCAACAGGGTGAAAACTTCAGTTTTGGCCACTGCCCCGAGTGCTTACGTAGCTTAAAACATTTCGTTAATAACTTTTGGTTGATAATATACTTTTTATCTATGACTTTTAAGTCATAATAACAATAGTAATAATTCTTTATGACATAGGAATATTATTCAATAAACGCTTTTCAGTTTACATCGAATTAGATGTTTCTTTTATTAAAAATTTGATTGAATCAGGCGTCACTTGGCGGAAGTCCCCAACCATTGTGAAAAACGAAATATATGTAGCTTACTTCCGCAAAAAACACAATATGCAAGATGCACCGCCCGCCCGCCCGCAAAAAAATTGCACATGCACACCACGAAAACACCAGTGCACAATACCTGCATCTAGCAAGACCAATACACCTTGCACCGTCACCGATTAGACTACTCTACACGTGTTTCGCCCCAACCCGGGGCATCCTCAGGAGATAGTTCGTGCTAGTTCGTGCGAAGAACCAACACCAAATGAGCTCCGGCGCCTACCAACACCGTATTTATCGTCTCTTACTCCCCACTTTGCGTCGAGTGACTGACAGTGACAACCTTTGAAGAATGTTGCCAGCTTAACACTACAGTGCACGCGTGGCCTACTATAGTAGACCAGCAGGGTAACTTTTTTTGTAATAACTTTTAAGTTTAGCACGTTAGGAACTAGCGATTCCAGTTAAGCCTCGTCTGGTATATTTGTGAGAGCCTCAACACCCTTCGTCAACCCTGCGTCTACGCATGTACAAGCATTTTGGCGCCAAAAGTGCGGGCCTACTATAGTAGTTCGCGCGTGTATTGGTGTACCAAAATCAGGTAGGTAACTTTTGATGTGTTTTCGATTTATTATGCTAAAATCATGTTATCTAGTTGAAAATAGTGAGTTTAATTACGTATATTAACTAATTGGTATTAATTAATTTGTAAAAAAATGGAAAATGTTACTTTTTCTTTTTTTTCTTTGATAAGCGGATTCATTACATCATGGGTGATTTACAAGTAGAAAAGTGGCTGTATCAGCACGGTTCTGAAAAGGAAATGGTAGTTGTGAGTGAAGATGATGAAGTTCAGCCAAAACCAGACTTACAAGCTCTAATCCTCAAGCCGAAGACTCCAAGTAAATGACGAATCTTAATTTTGTGTATCTGACGAAACATCCGTTTCACATAATACTCGACTCTGGCAACAAGTAACCAAAAGACGCAGTCAGTTGTATAAATCAAACACCAGAACTGTTTGGCACTAAGGTATTCCACCAGCAGCAGTCTAAACATTAGGTTAAAACCACCAGCTCCAAAACGAGTGGCATCTAGGAATGCTAAAGATACTTTTTCCTATTTTGTAATGTTTTTCACTGAAATCATATAATTACCCTTCCCCAACATTTGAAATTCAGCATAGCAACACTTTTAGGCAGCACAGCTCAAGAAACTAAAGAGTATCAACCCGATTTGATTTCATAAATAAGACTAGTTGGTCGATATGCACTCTACTCGGAAGGCCGAAATCAGTCGGCCAAAAACTAGTCAAGAAGTGCATCGAATGGATTCATCTCGATCACAATGTTGAAATATATCCTCAACATTACAAAAATAAAGAAAATAACAATAAAGTATACTTTCGGTAAAAAAAAGTTAGTTCATCTCAGATATGTGATTATTAGACCTTTTTTTATAGATTTTTACTAAATTGTTGATTGCTCAGTATTTTAAATAATTTATATAATAAGTATGGTTTTAAATATTAGAATAATAAATACTATTTACATTTCACTTATTGTTTTAATGAAATTGCTACAATAATACAATTTATTGACATTTTAAAATGGCCTACTATAGTAGGCCACGCGTGTACTCGTGTTAAGAAAAGGGGCGCGTGTACTGTAGTGTTAAAATAAAAAAGATTGGAGAAAAAGAAAAAGAAAATAATGATTTTTTATTTAATATGTACAAATAAATTAATATACATTAAATAATGTGTTTTATTAATCACTTATTTTTAAGAATTATTATGTCCATTTGAAAAAATACGCAACAATGGCGAGGAAGAGACGTTAATTTGATCGTTAAGAATGGCTCCATCAACATTGTGTTTGATAATTTCTAAGTACTTGTAAGTACTTGTAGTAAAAGCCTACGGCTGAGCGTGTTGGAAAACTTAGAAATTATCAAACACAGTGTTGATGGAGCCATTCTTAACGATCAAATTAACGTCTCTTCCTCGCCATTGTTGCGTATTTTTTCAAATGGACATAATTATTCTTAAAAATAAGTGATTAATAAAACACATTATTTAATGTATATTAATTTATTTGTACATATTAAATAAAAAATCATTATTTTCTTTTTCTTTTTCTCCAATCTTTTTTATTTTAAGCTGGCAACATTCTTCAAAGGTTGTCACTGTCAGTCACTCGACGCAAAGTGGGGAATAAGAGACGATAAATACGGTGTTGGTAGGCGCCGGAGCTCATTTGGTGTTGGTTCTTCGCACGAACTAGCACGAACTATCTCCTGAGGATGCCCCGGGTTGGGGCGAAACACGTGTAGAGTAGTCTAATCGGTGACGGTGCAAGGTGTATTGCTGTCTTGCTAGATGCAGGTATTGTGCACTGGTGTTTTCGTGGTGTGCATGTGCAATTTTTTGCGGGCAGGCGGGCGGTGCATCTTGCATATTGTGTTTTTTGCGGAAGTAAGCTACATATATTTCGTTTTTCACAATGTTTCTTTTATTTTATCTAAGTTAGTTAAGTATTGATTTCTCGATGTATCTTTTAAAATTTGATTAACAAAAAACACATCAATCGGCACCCTTAGCACATTTTAAGATTAAAAAATAGGTTTTTAATTTACTAAAATAAAACTAAATTTCTTAAGTAGGTACCTATACAGGAAAAATTTTTGACCGGTGCACAAATTTTTAGGATCAACTCAGAATCGGTAAGTGAACAACTTTCTCCTAGAAACATGGGTCGAAATACGACAAACATTTTTGGACTTCCCATACTAAATCGATCACAAAAAAATTTTTTGACTCTTCATACAAATCGGACTGATCACGTGATAGATTTAGTATGGGAAGTCCAAAAAATTTTGTCATATTTCGACCCACGTTTCTAGGAAAAAGTTGTTCACTTTGAGTTTCTGAGTTGATTCTAAAAATTTGTGCACTGGTCAAAAAATTTTCCTGTGCTTATTATATTTTTACTTTTCAATTGACAAATACTTTTTGGAGTCGTTTAAATTTTTTTAAGTAGTTTTTAATGTATTGTAAGAATTTAAAAATTTAAAGAAAAGTATAAGATACATTATTGACAATTTTATATATAAATTTTGTATTTTATAGATACCTACTTAAGACCATAGGCGAAAGAAGTGAAAAACATCTTAAAGTGGCAACAGCGGGGGCTTTCACCCTACTTAATATAATCATTCGAATCACAGATAATATAATACTATACTATTCGAATAATAATAAATAATAAATAAATATTTTCTTACAATCACACCAATTATCTAAGCCCGTAGTTAATTTCTTAAGAAACTGTGTCTACGTGAACTTGATAACGGATAAATATATACATAAATACTTTTTGTTTGTAAATACATACTTAATATACATACAAACACCCAGACCAAGACAAATAGACATGTTCATGCACACAAATATTTGTCTTGTTCGGGAATCGAACCCGAGACCTCTGGCGCAGAAGGCAGGTAGGTTACCCCTGCGCCAAATCGGTCGTCAAATGGGCCTGGATGGGTTTCAATTTATATTATGTTTTGAAGCAGGTAAAAAAAAATTACATGATTCATTAATTATTGAGACAGCGATTAAATATAACGTATTTTCATAATCATGTGGCGCCATCTATTTTAGTAAGAATCAGTTTTTGTATTTTCCCGTAGGAATAAGGGGTTTTTATTACATATAAAGAAATTTTCCCGCAATAAAAGGTACCCTATATGTTGACCCAGGTTAAAAGTAATTACTACACAAAATTTGGTAAAAATCCATCTAGTAGTTTTTGCGTGAAATGCATACATAGAAACAGACGCTCGCAAATATAATTTTGTCAACGTTTTTTAAATATAAAGAAATTTTCCCACAATAAAAGGTACCCTATATGTTGACCCAGGTTATAAGTTATTACTACACAAAATTTGGGAAAAATCCATCCAGTAGTTTTTGCGTGAAAAGCAAACTTACAAACAGACGCCCGCAAATATAAGTTTGTCAACGTTTTTTTAAATATTAAGAAATTTTCCCGCAATAAAAGGTACCCTATATGTTGACCCGGGCTATAAGCTATTACTATACAAAATTTGGTAAAAATCCGTCCAGTAGTTTTTGCGGGAAAAGCGAACATACAAACAGACAAACAGACAAACAGACAAACAGACAAAAATTTTAATATCTACGTTTTGGGGTCTATATCCTGTACACATCACATAGCAGTAATTTTTTTTTTAAATCTTTCATGTACAGACTTTTTTCCGTTTCTGTTTTATTATATGTATAGATAGATATAAAAAATCGACCCATCCCACAAATAGCTCGCCGGCAGGCTTATTACCGATCTTTATGTGACAGTTGCAATCGCGACAATTAACAATTAATCGCTCCCAAAACACATATTCGTATTACGGAACGTAAATCGCTACGATAGCGCCACAAGCGAGCGATTTGTGAACTAAAATTGCATGAAAGGTACTGTACCGACCTGCCCCCTGATTCACGCACCGTCGGATACGGAATCGGATTCGAATTCTGTGCTTTGTCTTTGTCTATTCTATATTGAATTACAGAGACAGAGCATACATTCCGCTGTCGGGAGCGTTTCCGACGGTTCGTGAATCAGGGGCCTGTACCGATTGCAAACCAACCGCAACTAGTAGCAGTCGCGTTGCAATTGTACAATTAGCAACTGGTTGCTTGTTTTGGTAATAAGCCTGCGGGATTCGATCGAACTCGGGACCTTGCACTGTCCGGACCGCAGACTCCGTAGTAGGTACAAACAAGTTCGTAGCGCAGCGGTCAGAGCATTCGCACGGACAGTGAAAGGTCCCGGGTTTGATGCTAAGCGAATCTACTTGGGATACCTATTGGGTAATTTTTTCCAGCTCAGCAAATAGAAACTCAAAATTAGCTTTAAATTCGTAGTTTTCTTATAGGTAAGTAAGTATATGTCAGTTAGGAAGTCTTTGGAAGAATAGGTGAATAATTACATACTTACTTAGTCTTCCAAAGCTTCCAAAGTATCGACTTGCCTAAAATGTAAAAGTTTAATAAATGATATTTCCGTGCTTGGGGTACTGAACTCAGGCGCGGCAGGGGGGGGGGGGGGGGGGAATGGGCAATGGAGGCGATTGCCCCCCCCCCCCACTCCCTGACACAATTTTGCCCCTCCGTAAACTTAATTCACCTGGGTTAATTCACCTACGTGAATTAAGTATACTATTCGTAAACTTTAATCACCTGGGTGCATTAAAATTACTTTCACAAAACTTTATTCACCTTATTCTCCTAGGTGCATTAAGTACTTATACCTACTTATAAGTAAACTTTACTCACTTTGGCTCAATGAGTGCTTATGATAATTTATGATTGTCATATTGACACACAATTTTCTGCAATCTATTATTAGTTTATTATGTGTTTCCTCAAAGCAAACTTTCCACACTACTCTAAATAAACGAATAAAAAAGTTTAATAGAAACCTACTCGATCTGATCGCGGCATTTAAAAAAGACGCAGACACCAAGCGCACTCCAAAACAATGCAGATTCAGCGTTCAACTAAAAAATTGTCATATTATAAGCCATTTTCTATATAAGTACTAGCTGACCCAGCGCGACTTCGTTCCCGTGGCCCTACCCCCTACTCCGCCCTACCCCCTACTCCATTCTACCCTACCCGTACCCTACCCCTACCCCTACCATACCCCTACGCTACCCCTACCCTACCCCTACCCTATCCCTACTCTACCCCTACCCTAACCTACCCCTACCCTACCCCTACACTACCCCTACCCCTACCCCTACCCCTACCCTAACCCTATATCCTTCCTTGGACTTCCACGAACATTTCAAGACCAAAATTAGCCAAATCGGTCCAGCCGTTCACGCGTGATGTCGTGACCAAGGGAAATAGGGATTCATTTTTATATATATAGATGTAGGCCATCACTACATAGTATTAAACAAAGTTGCTTTCTCTGTCCCTATGTCCCTTTGTATGCTTAAATCTTTGAAACTACGCAACGGATTTTGATGCGATTTTTTTTAATAGATAGAGTGATTCAAGAGGAAGGTTTATATGTACTTTTTATCCCGATATTCCCACGGGAACGGGAACCACGCGGGTGAAACCGCGGGCGGCCGCTAGTATTCTATAAATGGTCCGTTAGACTCATTTTTAACTGGGCCGATTATTTTAAATATTATTATGTCTTTTGTTTTGTGACTAGCGATACTTACAGGTGATTAAAGTTTACTAAGAGTAGGTTTTATTCACCTAGGTGATCCATTTTTAACTTGGGTGAATAAAGTTTACTTATTATTTTTCATGTCTCATATTCTGAAAGTAACTCGTAACTTGCCTAAAATGCGGGTTGAAAGTGGTATGTGGCGGCCCTAGGGCCGTTATGAAATTTAAAAAAGGAATAGGAGGGGTCATGTCAAAATCTGTAATAGCATCTACACACGTTCCGATCCGACAGCCGATTTGGCCCCTGATTCACAAACCGTCGGAAACGGAGTCGGATGCGAATTCTGTGCTTTGTCTTTGTCTATTCTATAGTGAGTGACAGAGGCATTGCATAAATTCCGCTGTCGGGAGCGTTTCCGAAGGTTTGTGAATCAGAGGGTTGGTCTGCTCCCAGACCAAATCTGCGCTACACACGTTCCGATTTGGTCTGGGAGCAGACCGAATCGGATCGGAGGTCGGATAGGAACGTGTGTAGAGTCTTATCTCTTTGGACATTTATTTACCAAAAGTATACAGGCAAAGGTACAGAAGCCTATACAGCCATGTTTTGCTATTGTATAAAATAATTAATATCGTAGAATTATTATTAATATAGTCTAAAACATTGTTTTTTTTTTAAAGAATGCGTTTTTAGAAACAGATTAAACCAAATAAGTTATTTGTATCATAAAATAGAGTACGGGTCAAACACCAAACAAGACTGTATGGACTTAGTTTCCCTTGCCTTCCTTAAAACAGAGAAAATGAACAAAAAAGTTAGTCTTTCGAAAATTCCGCGGCCATAGGAAAAATATTTTTTTAGATTATTTCTGTTTATTTTTACTTTCCTCGTATCATATTCAAAATGAAAAGTAGAGTGTTTACTTCGGGCGTATGGACCCATAACAGTCTCGAACTATCGGCGCACGAACGAAGTGAGGGCGCACTCGACTGTTATGGGTGCCATACATCCCTTGCTAAACAATCTACTATTGATGTGCCTCCGGAAAACATACAGCATTGTCTATGAAGAAGCAGTGTGTACTTAGCTTTACGATGGTGTGGTCTGGCCTTTAGCCATAGACAAAGTCGATCTTCCACTATTCGTCCGCTAGGTGTCGCCTGTGTCCCCAGCTAGGGCGGAAGGTGTTTGCCGCCATTCCGAGTCTCATAGCGTTGTGTACTTTCGTCACGTACGGACGAAAATCGTCCTGAATCTTCATGATCTTCAAATAAAGATCGGAAATTCAACTCACACGTTAATTGTTAACGTCTTTCATAAACGATCTATATTAAATTTGTTATTTTTTTCTCGGTTATTACGGAATTTGCGGAAAAATATGGCGTTGGTCAACGGGCTCCATTACATCGACATCGACGAGAGGGATCCAGTACAAGAGGAAAGTTTGACCAGCAGCTCCAGTGAGACTGATCAACAAGCATCAAACACCGAGAAAAGGAAACTAAGAGCTGAGGTAACGGTCGATCCTCGGATCGATGCGTGATATATCAGGTCAGTCTTTTTACAAATACAATACTGATGAGAACTTGACTAAGCCGATTTGTATCAATGTCAAGACACCAACTGGATAATTATGCAAAACTGTTAGAACTAAGTAAATGTACATAAAAAGTTCATCAAACCAGTTGACAAGAAACTTTTCAAACTTATGATGGAATTTCAACCTTGTTACTCTTAAAATCGGCAATACGTTCACTACAATTGTAGGGAAGCTTAAGCTTAAGCTTTGCATGATATGTTTTAACCAACCCGGTATTGAAATTAAAAATAATAAAGAGTTATGTTTACGATTTTTTCTAACCAACATGAATAGCAGGCACAATAAACTTGCTAGCGTTTTCTGAGCTAAGGATATTTATATCGTTACTCATTACACATTATTAATAAAAAGAGAAAAAAAAAACATAATGCCTAGTGTTTATGTTACATCAATACCATGCATTGCGGGTCTTTATCCCTTTTGCCCATGGGTGAATCTTTATAAACTTTTGAATTTACTTACACAAAGGTGAATTGATTTAAAGGCGGTAGAATTTTATTAAAAAGGCTACGTTTGCTCCCAGAAATGAGCTTGGGTTTTTACCTACCCTCATCTTTGAAATTATTTAAGAAATGTTCACGGAACAAATTCCTTTCACATCGGCAACGAAAATATAATAAAACAGACTGAAAAATTAAAGCAATGTGCTATTTCGTACATTTGACATTATTTTCTTCATATATCTTATTAGAACGTAATGTTAGTACCCCACATGTAAATTGGGCTTTCACTATCTTGCACATTACAGGTAACGTTTGTTTTATACACGTTTATATAGTATTTCATTATGGTCGTACTACCAACTGTGTGTTTTGTCAACACAATATAGTTACCTCTATATACGCAAAACTGATCTGTGCGGGTTAATAATAGTGAATCTCATGTGTGTATCTTGCTCTTGCCACACATTAACCATTTTTTAAAGAAAATAATGCCTTCACAAGTAACAGTGAAACATTAAATGACAATACCAGTGCAATGACAATACCAGTACATGTACATGCAATGACATTACCAGTAACAACAGATTGATCCGGGCACTTTTGAAAGGAAGGATTATGGTCTGTTTGTTATAAACAAGACTCCCAGTCTCATTTCCAAGCCTTTTCTGCGGAAGAAAAGCAATGGAATAATGCATCCAATCTTCGAAAGCTGAACGAATAGTTAATTAAAATAACTCATCACTTTTTTATTTATTATTACTTGCGCAGACAGTACCTAATCATAATTACATCACCAACACATATAACTTGTCAGAACTAGTCACTGTCATATTTCACATTCCGTGAAGTCGGTGTTCCTTCAGCTTGGAGACTGAATGGAAAAAAAAACTAGATATAAAACTAGAGTAAAGGAATCTACACTCGTATCCCTACTGCACAATCGCATCGGGTGGTTTTAAGGACCAATTATCAAGGTTCGTTTTTGTGTTTGCATTTTCGTTTGTGGGATCTGACAGCAGCGCAGTCTCATATAACCGCTTAGTGTTTGAGAGGTCAGGTCATGACGACCTACACCTACTAAGTTGCGCCTACAGGCTGCGACGCGGAGGCTGATACACTTTTGCAACAGTAACGTGCTGGGTCGCAGAGACCCAGTAACGTGCTGGGTCGCGGAGACCCTATCAGCGAGAGTTCGTCGAAAATTATTGCAACTGCAACGTGCTGGATCGCAAAGACCCAATAACGTGCTGGGTCGCGGAGACCCTATCAGCGAGAGTTCGTCGAAAATTATTGCAACAGCAACGTGCTGGGTCGCGGAGTATCAGCGAAAGTTCGTCGAAAATTATTGCAAATGCAACGTGCTGGGTCGCAAAGACCCAGTAACGTGCTGGGTCGCGGAGACCCTATCAGCGATAGTTCGTCGAAAATTATTGTAACGGCAACGTGCTGGGTCGCGGAGACCCTATCAGCGAGAGTTCGTTGAAAATTATTGCAACAGCAACGTGCTGGGTCGCGGAGACCCGGTAACGTGGTGGGTCGCGGAGACCCTATCAGCGAAAGTTCGTCGAAAATTATTGCAACAGCAACGTGCTGGGTCGCGGATACCCAGTAACGTGCTGGGTCGCGTAGACCCTACCAGCAAAAGTTCGTAGAAAATTATTGCAACACTAACGTGCTGGGTCGCTGAGACCCAGTAACGTGCCGGATCGCGGACACCCTATCCCGACCCGGAAGTTTGTCAAGGTCTTACCTGCAGGGTCGCGGACACCCTATCCCGACCCGGAAGTTCGTCAAGGTCTTACCTGCCTACTAATAGACCGATGGACCAAGAAACTGCGGAGGCCGTTAGACACCTGGAGAAACCTGGTTTGTACAGTCAGTTACTAAAAACCTACCCTAACGCCCTCTCAACACTGGGAATATTCCCGAATTCGGCGAAATACAGCAGAAAATTCAAAATATAGCGAATAATTTAGTAGCAAGTAGACAAATTCAACAGGAGTCTAGATCGCTTCATAGAACAGAGGTACTGCCTGGCCTGCGTGCACTTTAGAGTCTGCTGTACCCTGGCGGAGCTTTGCCAATTTCGTTATGCGTAATAGCGAGGCCGGCGAGATTCTGTAGGCCACGGCACGGCCGCACTGCCGCTACTACTCACAAATATTGTAACGCTAATTCGACAAAATGTAACTTCGACATACTATCTCGATTCCTACAAAGGTATGCCAAGAGATGATGTGGCGCGGAGCCACACAGCTGTGTGTGTTGTGGCGCGGAGCCATAAACCACTCGACAAAAATACTAGAACCTCCAGTTACTCACTTTCTAGCTAACGGACGCTTCCGAGTAGAGTTGGGGCACTCATCTATACAGAACATGCATGATAGTCGAGCCAGAGTGTACTCGAGCTTTCTTTCTCTGATCACAAGTTCCGAAATCGCGATCTCTGGATCACACGCGTGAAATCCTGCACTTGTCCAAGACGCTGATAGGTATAACGTTGTTACTGCCACCTCCACAGGTTCAAGCATTACAAATCACCTGAAAATTTAAAAAATTGGGGGTGGGGTAGTCAAATATGAGTGGTCATAAGAAGGAAAAGATTTATTAAATAAAAACAAAACTGACGTAAATCTACCTAAACGGCTTATATGCCAGCAAGTAGAAGATATTTTAGATGGTGATAATCAAGACGATCCTTAACATCTCTTGACTAAGCCTTATAATATCGCATAAATTCTTGATAAATCTATTGTAACAGAAAAATTATTATAATCTTTGGACTTCACAGAGAAAAACTATAATTCTCCAACTGAAACTTGAAACGAAATTTTAAATGTGGTTGGGACCCAAGTCTATTCCTAAAGTGGCTTTCTGCCAACCAAGTCTAAGATTATTAACTCCTCGATATCGCTAGTATATCAGCAAAGTACTATTCTTATCATCTGGACGCAGAGTCCATTAAAACAGTTTTCTTATTCCATATTTTGGGCTTGAAACTGACTCACATGTTCATAGCCAGCTTGGAAACCATTTCAAATATACCGGCAGTAATACCAGTAATACTTCTCGAGATAATTAGAGAATACTTCTTTTAGGTCATGACTAAAAGACAAAGTAACTAAATTAAATAATTAATTAAAGCTTAATACTGCAGTAAATGAAATTAAGTATAAAATGTGCTTACTGATAGCTTCAGGAAGCTGCAGATCTGTTCGCCTCTTTGAGGTGGTAAAAAATACTTTCTAGGGGCAATTGGAAATTGTCCAAGACATAATTTTTGTAACAATTATTGCAAACGATTAGTCTCCCTAGAAATAAGTAAAAACCATTTTGATCGTTTTCTTTAACTCTGAAAACTTTCTTATTATATTATAATGACAATTTAACATTATTTTTATCAGACATAAATATAAAATGTCTTAATCATCATAGCGTTGTGTTAATTATTTTCACCAGCAGATAACAAACACGTCTTCATAGACAATGCTGTATGTTTTCCGGAGGCACATCAATATAACGGTTTTACAAAACAATAAAACCGATATTATGTGCCGAGAGGGAAAACATACAGCATTGCAGGAAGTTCTTCCTGGTGAAGACTATGAGACTCGGAATGGCGGCAAACACCTTCCGCCCTAGCTGGGGACACAGGCGACACCTAGCGGACGAATAGTGGAAGATCGACTTTGTCTATGGCTAAAGGCCAGACCACACCATCGTAAAGCTAAGTACACACTGCTTCTTCATAGACAATGCTGTATGTTTTCCCTCTCGGCACATAATATCGGTTTTATTGTTTTGTAAAACCGTTATATTAAATATATGTCTATTGTTTTGTGACCAGCGGTACAGGTGATTAAAGTTTACGAATAGTTTACGTACTTAATTCACCTAGGTGAATTAACTCAGGTGAATTAAGTTTACGGAGCGAATTTTGCCTACAATTGCGAATTCGCAAAAATAAGCTCCCACCCCTCCTGAACCAAATTGCCCCCCCCCCCCTCCTAAACTAAATTGCCCTCCCCCCCAACCAAATCCTGGATCCGCGTCTGACTGAAACCCTGTCTCCTCCGCAGAAAACCTGTCCTGTCAGCCCTCTCCTGTTCAAAGCCAGCACCGACATGTGCTGCCAGACCCACACGGAGAGCAAGGAGTGCATGGACAAGGCTGAAGTGCTGCGCGACGCTTCCGTCGTCATATCAGGGCCCACGTCAGAGAGCGTGGACGAGCAGAAGCATTTCAAGTTAACCGAGAAGGTTTGGCTTTAAACTCGATCTCGATATCTTTCAATAAGTCTATTATTTTATACAAAACGGGGTACCTATAGAATTTGGTACAGATCCCGTTACGCAAAAAGGCCGCTGAGCGACAGGGCAGCGGAGGGTTTGTGATTGCGCATGGTTACAGTCGCGCACTAAAGTACTAGCACAGGTTTATATAATTTATGTGTGAATAATGCTTATTGTAAATTAATAATATCAAAATGTTAATGCCCCCCCCCCCCCCCCCCCCTCCCCCCTCTCTGGGAATTGAACCCGAGACCGTAGGGTCTGATAGACTATGGTCTATGGTGGGATTGGTGGGTGAGTTTAATATACTATATCTATGGGTGAGAGGCTGTTTAAGTATAATGCTTCTACTAACACTTTGCAGATGTTACAAGATACAGTGCGATCAAATGCCTGTGGCCGTGGCCTGAGCCAAATAGCTTTATTTGATTTCCCAGTCGGCTGATTAGACCACACACTGTAGTCAACAAGCGTGTAGTTTTTTATAATCTATAAAGTGCCTAGTCCCTTATAATAGCAATTTCAACAACGTCATTGCTAATTAATCGGCATAGGAGCTGTTTGTTTTTTTTACCGACTTTATCAGCTAAAGGGTCTCTTCTCTATGTAATAAAATACTTACGACTATATTTTATGAAATAAATATTACTTGCAACAATTTCGTACAAGTACAATCTAACCATGTAAGATCCATGTCCGAATTCATATTTCAAGAAATATATTATGAAATAATGTCATGTTAAAATTGCACTTATTGATAAAATACTAATTTAAATCAGTGTGTGATGCCAAGGCATATTATTTATAGCTCTTGAAGAGATTGAATTATTAATTATAAATAAATATTGGACACCATCACACACATATGTTCTAATACCAAAGTATAGTAGCTTAAGCACTAGTATTATGGAAATTAGGAACATCAACAGGTACTACCATGTACACCCAGACCGGAGGAAACATTGAAAAGTTCGTTTTTAATATTTACCTGACCGGGGATCAAACCCGAAACCTCTAGAGATAGCGGCGCCCTGCCGTGCATACACCACTCGACCATGGAGGTCGTCAAATTGATATAAGTAGTTATATTTTGCAGGATGTCAAAATGAACACCACAAAATATTGGATTTATTTCCACACATGCCCTAGGGGCGAAGAGGTTGATGAATCACTGTTCAATCACTGCAACTCTCGGGTCACAAGTGCATTCCACAATATGCAGTACATTGCGGCTGCATTGATGGCGAATGCAGTGAAGGGATACAAGTTTTAATAAAGAAAAGTGATATTTATGAAATAAAAAATATTTAAGTCAATTTCTTTTGTTCAATTTTATAAACAATATCATTTTAATACATCTAAGGTTATATTCTATCATTATTATTTTAATTTTACAGTTTAAATAGTAACAGAATGAGATAACACATAATAATTGTGGCTACTGCAAACATTACACTACTCTTCACATCAATGCAGGGATGAATTGTCAGTCTTGTACTATGCATGTTTTATATAAACTACTTTTTACAAGTTCGTTATGTAAAACCTAAAAAAATACATTTACAAATGCAGCAACATTGTGCAGCACAATGTGATAATAACACATTGACCTGTACGATCAGATTAGGAACACAGACGTCCTAAACATTATATCGACATAAGTATTACTTCGATTAGGTACACACATGTGCCTCAGCCAACCACTCGAAAAATGACGTTACAATGTAATTAATAAAGTTTAAATTTCGATTTCAACCACCACAAGTTCGAGACTGATGGGTGTGACATCTCCGAGCGTACAGGTTAACAAACAACAAATACCATTATTAAACGTTATAATGTGGAATCTCATTCTTTCATCAATCTATGAGGTAACTTAATCAGTCAGTAGCATTTTTGTATTTTCCTCTCATAAATTTAGGCAGTGGAATTACACCAGGGCACGGTATCTGCCCATAAACTTCACAAATGCAAGGCCGTTCACAACCGATACCAAAGTTTGCTGGGTTATCTTTCTTTTCAGCCATAATAGCTTCAGCTTCAAGGACCTCTTTAGATTTCCCAACAGTGTTCATCAAGTGCTCTAAAATCTCTTCTTTAGATTTGTTATCCACATCTATCAATATCTTTCTACCATCTTCAAAGTAACAATTAATGAATGGGGAAGGAGTCAAATTCTTCAACGTAGCGACTTGCACTTTAGGATTTTTGTACTGAATTTGTGGCAGGTACCAGAAAACGAATTCCTTAGCACCATTATTGTTCGTCCCTTGGATGTTGTAAGCAACAGAGAATATCTTTATTTTATCCTTCAAAAGCAACTTGCCGGCCTCTAGATATCTTAATGTACGGCGAATCGGGGCTCGTCCTTTCATAAACGGCATTTTGTCTCGAAGAAATTGAAACTAATTTTATGCAAAAATTGTATGTAATAACTAGTGCTGCCAATAAAAAATCTCCATTCCCCGCATCAGTTTTGCCAATTCCCCGAAATTCCCCGCTTTCTTTGATTAATATCTCACAAAATCCTTTAATTGATACTTTTGGAATAAAAACACTGTTTTTATCGCAAAACAAGCAACTTACCTACATGTTTTTAACAGTAGCTGCACTTTCCTTAATTTTATTGAAAATTTCAACTACGTAGTCGTCAAAAAAACATTTAAATACTTTTAAATGAAGGGTAGAGTTAATTTGTATTTTCAATGACAACCAAGGATGCGTTCAAAACTATCAAATAACTACAAAAATCGTTAGTATCGTATTATATAAAAAAATATTTTGGTTCCCCGAAATTCCCCGATTTTGGTCATTCCCCGCGCTCTCCCCACGCGAACCCTCAATTCCCCGAAAATCGGGGATTTTCCCCGCAATTGGCAGCACTGGACTAATAACCTCACTCAAATTTAAATCACAGATTAGGTATTAGGTAGAGAAATCTAGAAAGACATGACAGACAGACAGACAGCTGTCGGATGACATTGACAGAACGGAAGCGACTTTTTTTTTAAGTTTACCCATTCTGGGTAAACGGCAATGGGATCAATGCCCATACAGCCTAGTCATTAGTCTTAACTAAACTATAGTAGTTGCTTCGCGTGCCTTGTTGCTGTCGGTCGTGTGTGTGCTCCGCTGACTCGTTCGCGTTGAGCCCCGTCCCCGCCAAGTGCCGCGAGTGTAACTCCTAGTGCTATCGCGTCGAGCCTAGCTCCGCAGTAGTGTTCTGCCATTCCTAGTATCGTTAAATCATATTCAGTGTTTTCGTGTTCGCGCCAGTGACGCTTTGTGTTGTGAAAACTGTGTTTGTGTTTGACGAAAATCCGAGGGCTATACTAAAAATTTTTATTGAAAAATTTACCAGTGTACTCTCATTCCATTACCAATTCTAATCCACCCCTCCCAATAACCCAACACTGCATCATCCCTTCAACAAACCCGCATTAACTTTGTAAAAAAAAAAAAAAAAAAAATCCTACCCTCACCCTTCCCAACAAAAAACATCTTACCGAAGTTAGTGCTGTAAAAGTGTGAGAACCTTGACTATTTATCATGAATAGTGACAAACATTTACCGCAGCGTAAACAACCGCCGGATCGCGGTGGAGGCGACCCTCCCGCGAGTGTGTCCGCGGCTACGTGCGCACCCACTACAACGGCGCGCCCGCGCTCGTCCTCCGTGGGAACGTCCGGGAGTAGGGTTGCTGGGCAACCCTCGCCCCCGCACTCACCCCTCGGAGAGCACCCCCGCGACACCCGCCGCCGCCTCACTGATGACATTGGGGGAGACGAGAAACGTCCCCGTTTGGGGCCATCGCCCCCCAAACCTCACGACCACACCTACGCCGCGACTCCCTCACCGAGAAACAAACCTGTCGGAGATATTGAGGGCAGGATGGAGGAGCAACCATGCCCTCTCCCGCTCTCCAACACAGATTCGACGTCCTACGTCGAACTGGAGGTGAGTGAGAGCGCGCCGGCGCGGTCCTATGTCCAGGCATTGGAGACCCCGGCGCCGCCCCCACCTCCCACCCCGTCGACAAGCTCCCAACCCGAAGCCCAGCCGCAATCAACCGAGCCACGCCCGAAAGGTTACCCGCCTATAGTGGTCGAGTCGCTACCTAACTGGACCGACCACTTCAAAACACTGACGGCCAAACTTGGCCACACGCCCAACGCGCGCCCCTTCGGGAAGGGTGTTCGCTTCCTGGCGAAGTCGCCGGAGGAGTATAGGTGTGTGCAAGCATACCTGACCGTAGCGGCTGAGGCAGATCACAACATAGCGTGGTATTGCTACTCGCCGCCCCAGGACCGCCCTACTAAGGTCGCCATCAGGGGCCTGCCCGCCGATACCCCACCAGAACAAATTAAGGCCGCACTCGAGGAGCATGGCTTCCTCGCAAACCACTGCCGGGCGATAGCCGGTAAACAAGGCCGCCCCGGCTGCCTGTTCCACGTGCAGCTGGAGCACCTGGAGCCCGCCGAATTGACCCGCCTCTACGCCATCACTGAGCTCCTGTACATGCCCGGTGTGATTGTGGAGGCCTGGCGCCCTCGGAAGGGGCCCGCCCAGTGCCACCGCTGCCAGGCGTTTGGCCACTCATCCGCCAACTGTCACCGCCCGCAGAGATGCGTGCGCTGCGCTGGTGACCACCCCGTAGCGCAGTGCGAGCGCAACAGGGCTGACCCGCCCACGTGCGCCAACTGCGCGCTACCGCACGCCGCCAGCGACCGGCGGTGCCGGGTGTTCCTGCGCGAGGCGAGGCGCATGGGGGCCAGCGTTCCCCCTCCCATGCCGAGAGGGGCCGAGCGCGCCCCCAGCCGCCCCCGCCCCCAGGCGAACACCAGCGCACCGCCAAGCGCTGACATGCGCGACACGCTGGCTGGAGCTACCTTAGCGCCGCCGGCAAACCCACCCACCGAGCGTGGGGCACCCGCCCCCGCCACCCGCAGGCGCCCCCGCGGTGGCCGCCGACGCCGCCAACGCACCATGTCGCAGGCGGTACCCGCTCCCGCCGCGGCCTCAACACCAACAGCACAGTCGGTTTTTCCGACGGGGGGGTCACAAGTACCCCCGACCGCTCTGAGAGCCCCACCATCCATCCCTCCCCTGGGAGCTACGAGGCCGACAGGCGCTGGCGCCGGCCGACTGCCACAACCCCCACCTCCCTTCAGGGAGCACCAACAACAACAACAGCCTCAACCTATTCACATGCAAACTCAGCACCAGCAGCCGAGACAGGGAACCAGCACCGCACACCAGAACCAACAACAGGGCCCACTCCGCCCGCTCAACCAGTCACCCGGCCAGCCGCAGACCATCCATGCGTTACTCAGTGTACTAATGGCGCTGCTGGCGAGCATACAACAGGGGGTGGATCCCCTCCAAGCCATCCAACAGGAGATCACCAAGCTCGCCTCTGCCTTCCATCCAGTACATTACGTATAATGTACTGGAACCCGGGAGGAATAGCCAACAAGACCAACCAGCTCCGCCTCCTCACCCAGTCGCAGGACATTCATATCGTCCTCCTGGGTGAGACACTCCTCACCAGTAGAACACAGCTCAAACTACCGAATTACCACACCTACAGGCGGGACGAGATTTCACCACAGGGCCGCGCGTTCAGAGGCACGGCGGTCCTAGTCAGGAGGGACATCGTCCACGAGGAGCTCCCATGGCCCGAGTTCATCAGCCTCAGGTCCATTGGCGTGAGGGTGCACGCTGGCGGCTCCGAACACAACATCTATGCAGCCTACCGTCCGCCGCAAACAGGTATACACCCCCCTGACCTCGCCGCCGTATTCGCGGACCAAACCCCCACCCTGCTGGCAGGGGACCTCAACGCGAAGCACCCAGCGTGGGGGTCCAGCACCACGTCCACTGATGGCCGCCGTCTGCTGGAGGCGACCTCCGACATGGAAATCGAGGTGCTGGGGCCAGACGCACCTACGCACTATCCGCCCAATGATGACCAACAGCCTAGCACCATCGACATAGCCCTCGCCCGCGGTATCGCCAGCACAAACGTCGAGGTACTGTACGAAGTAGACACACCGCACCTACCACTCCTCATCACCGTTGCCACCGCACCCGATCTCGTGGCCCCCATGCGTCCGAGACACAAGACCGACTGGGAGGCCTACAGGAAGTCGATGGAGGATGTGAGCCTGCCTGGCCCTCTCACTACAAAAGAGGAGATAGACACCGCCATCGAGACCCTCATCCACAAAATGACTGAGGTAAAGGCCTCCCACACGAGGATCAGACCGCCAACTCAACGCCGAGACGCCCTCCCCCGCTACCTCAAGGTAAAGCTTCAGGAGAAGAAGAGGCTCCGACGACTGTGGTCCCAGACAAGGTGCCCCCGTCTTAAGGCGTGCCTAAATACCAGCACCAAAGAGCTCCACGATGCGATCAGTGCCTGGCGTGGATCGACATGGGAGGCTACCATAGACCAAGCAGCCGAGCACCCTCCGAGCCTCCATCAACTAAACAGGTGCCTCACCAAGACGCCACAGCCTACATACCCGCTGATGGACGCAGACGGCCAGAGGAGGTACGCTGCCCTTGACCGGGCCCGTATCTTGGCTGAACACCTGGCCACCCAATTCTCGCCACATCCAGCGGCCCCCGGAGCAGCCTCACATCACACCGCGGTGGAGCGAGAAGTGGCGGAGTACCTGGCCGCCGCCCCACCGCCACTACCGGGCGACACGTTCATCTCGCCAGCAGAGGTGAGAAAGGCTGCCCTCCACCTAAACCCGAAGAAGGCACCAGGCCCCGACAACCTACCGCCCATGGTCTTGTCAGCGCTCCCCCGAAGAGGCTGGGCAGTGTTAGCCAGGTTATTCAACGCTGCACTACGGGCCAGATACTTTCCGGAAGCATGGAAGAAGGGCCGGGTAATAACCATCCCCAAACCGGGTAAGGACCGTCGCCAGGCCGCCAACCACCGCCCCATCACCTTGCTCGACCACGTGGCCAAGCTGTTCGAGCGCCTCCTGCTGCGTCGCCTCCGTCCCTCCATCCCTCTGAGGGAAGATCAATTCGGCTTCCGCAGCGGACACTCCACCACGCTCCAGCTGGCGCGCGTGCTCCACCACATGGCTGACCACAGAAACGCCAAGAAGTGCACCGTGGCCGCCTTTCTCGACATCGAGAAGGCCTTCGACCGGGTATGGCACCCCGGTCTAATCTACAAGCTGGCCAACAACACCGAGGTGCACCCGGCCCTTGTACAAATGCTGGCCTCGTTCCTGGATGGCCGGCATTTCAACGTGGCGGTGGAGAGCCAGGAGTCCGAGCTGCGCCCCATACTGGCGGGAGTTCCTCAGGGCAGCTGCCTTTCGCCCACGCTCTATGCCGTCTATACCAACGACATGCCCTCCATCAACAATGAGCAGAATGAGGGGGAGCCACGGGTCGAGCTGGCGCTGTTCGCAGATGACAGTGCCTTTTTCACATCCTCCCCGTGGCCCATGGTCGCCGCTGCTAGAATGCAGGAACAGCTGAACCTGCTCCCGCCCTGGCTGGACAACTGGAGGATTGCGGTTAACGTGGGCAAGACTACCGCAATCCTTATCGGGGCCCAGCGGATCATGCCACCGAAGCTGGCGATGAAGGAGCAGGAGATCGCCTGGCAGCCTACCATCAAATACCTGGGCTGCCACATCGACCGCGGCCTGACTATGGCCACCCAGGTGGATCACGCCATATCGTCTGCCCGCGCCGCGCGGGCCATCCTACGCCCTGTCCTTCGCTCCAGACTCCCGCTGCGGGCGAAACTCACAATATTCAAGACCCACGTCCGGTCGCGACTCACTTACGCAGCGCCGGCGTGGTACTCTCTTTGCTCGCAGACGCAGAGGAAGAGACTGCAAGCCCAGCAGAACGTGGCGCTCCGCATCATCACCCAAGCGGGGCGCTACGTCCGCAACGAGGTCATCGCGCGGGACCTCAACATCCAGCCGCTGCAGGACTTCGTGGGCCAGCTGGCGCGTCGAATGTTTGACAGCGCCGATCATGGCCCCCACAAACACCTGCAGGGCATCGCACCCAGACGACGACCACCGCCGCTAGAAATTAATGACTCAGCAGCTCCTTCCCCCAACATTACCACCAACACCAGAGCCACGAAGAAATGGGCGCTGCCCCGCGATATTGTGCCCCCGCCACTTCCCCAGCCCACCTCACCCAATCCTCACATCCCTTCCAACACCCCTACCTAAAATATAGCCCATACCCCGTTTGCGCGCCCGCTCGCAGGCGCTAGCTGGGCCTCCCCCAAAGGGGTCTCACCCGGCTGGCTGACCGCGCCGAGGGCCGCAAACATCCGGTGGGGCACACCACCCGTCCCGAGGACGGCCGCGCAAAGCGGCTCCAAACACCGTGGGGCAGTAGCCTCACGAGATGAAGCCCGGGGAAGGAGCAGGAAGCTCAAACCCGAACCCGCCTTCGTCGGCGGAAGAAATCCATGATGATGACTAAACTATATCTTCAGTGACCTAGTTACCTAGGTAGGTGTTATTGTTGATCGAAGTCTTCAGTATGTTTTTTCCTTTCGTATTTTTCGAAATTCTTCATTCATTTCTCTTCAGTCTTCAGTAAAGTTTTCTCTTGCTAACCTAACCCAACTGCCTATTTTCTATTAGCTGTCATCTGAAACATTGAAGTTTTTTCGCATTGAAATTTCCAATAATGTACCTAATATAGAACGTACATGTGATGGGAGGACTGCACTCAGTTTCGATTGGAAAAATTTTGCTCTTTAGAAAAAAATCCTGAGGCTACCTCTAAAATTTCATACAGTGCCACAAGCTTTTCTGTTCCGGTGACAGCCGTGACAGAAGAGCCACTTGCAATACGAAATTAGCTGTCAAAATGGACTGTCGGTCGTATGAAAACTGTTTTAGTTCCAAAGATATTCACCGGAACAGAAAAGTTTGGCGCATTATAAGACCGTGTTTTACAATAATAATTCCAATATAATCACAAAAACATAGGTAGGTATATAACTTCTCTATTTCGTGTCTGTTTTAGATTGTAAAAAAACTTATGTAACGGTGGTGAACTGGTGAATGAAACTCCCGTTTGATTTTCACTCAGAATTACGTTTTATTGATTGAGGCACAAATACACAACACATACAAGGAAAGTACACGATTATCACAATTTTACTCAACCGAAATGAAAGGGCGTGTGAGCCAAGGGGCGCGAAGTGGCGTGGTGTCGCTCATAAGACGCGTCGCTCGAGACTGGCTTTATGAACTCTACGGAAATGCAAGTTCGCTGCGCGGGCGCGCGCGGGGAGGAGGAGGACTTTCTTTCGGCTTCACAAAGTAAAGAAATTATGAGAGTACCTGCGTTTGTCTAGATACAGACAAACCTATCGATGAAGAAATCCCTATGCTTTAGTCAGGTTACGCCAGCACATGAAATCTGGGGGGCTACCGCGTAACTTTATGGATATGAACCAACTTCATACGTTTTTGGGAACTTTTAAGTCAATTTTATAAAGAAAATAGCCGCTATCAGTTACTTGTTTTGTGACGTCGGGTATAATGATAACTAGCTAGCAACGTTCAACAGAACAAAGCAGCAAAAATCTATCAGAATAAGGAATTCAAATGACAGTTGAAAAGCCCCGGCGCTACACACGTTCCGATTTGGTCTGGCCGACCTCTAGCCGTTGTTGAAGTGTTGCCAGCCACTGCTAATCTCCCAATATTATTATTATTTATAAATACTGAAAACATCAATGAGAGAGTTTCTTTTGACGTTTCATTGTTCAGTTCAAAAATTTGTACTAGATGGCGCTACCCCCCTATAGCGACCTAACTTTTTCTGAAGAAGTAAACGAAAAAGTATTTACCTAATAGAAAATAACAAAGAAATAAGTAATATACGAAAAGTCATTTGTGTTTATTTATCTTACTCTATGCATTGTGTTGGCTTATGAAAGCTTTGGAGTGTGTCTGTGCAGATGGGTTTTGTTGTTATTTTTTATGCTTGGTGATATCGATTAGTCCACTTATTAAAAATCTGGGTATGAACATGGGCTTCATTTGACATTTGAAGCCCATATTATGCCCATACAAGGACAAAATATGTGCTTCAAATGTCAAATAAAGCCCATGTCCATATCCATATTTTTTTGCCGGTACAGGGGGGCTACCGGCTAAGAAATCTGGAAATGGGTATGGGCTTCAAATGTCATTTGAATTCCTTATTCTGATAGATTTTTGCTGCTTTGTTCTGTTGAACGTTGCTAGCTAGTTATCGTTATACCAGACGTCACAAAACAAGGAACTGATAGCGGCTATTTTCTTTATAAAATTGACTTAAAATTCCCAAAAACGTATGAAGTTCATATCCATAAAGTTACGCGGTAGCCCCCCAGGGGCTGATCAAGACGACACGATCCATAGTCTTTCGATATGATTGAAATTCGTTCACCAGTGCGGTGATTATGCAAGTACAAAACGTTAAGCAATATCGGTGTCAAGTATTCAGTGCCAGGCCAAAATGTAAGCTATCCAATCGGGGTCCAGTATTCAGTACCAGTCCAAGCCAGGGGGGCTACCGCGTAACTTTATGGATATGAACTTCATACGTTTTTGGAAACTTTAAGTTAATTTCATAAAGAAAATAGCCGCTATCAGTTCCTTGTGTTGTGACGTCGGGTATAACGATAACTAGCTAGCAACGTTAAACAGAACAAAGCAGCAAAAATCTATCAGAATAAGGAATTCAAATGACAGTTGAAGCCCATACCCATATCCAGATTTCTTAGCCGGTAGCCCCCCTGGTTTCAATCAAATTATCAAGAAAAAGAATACGCTCACAAAACATCACCAACACCAACGCAAGGAAGCAAAGCAATCCGCAGACCTTACAGAAGAAAAACTTTACCACAGACAGATTAATTTGACAGTACAACCAACCGACACTCAAGTCTTTTTTAGGCTGAATGAACTAATCCTTTACCAAATTACCATAATATGCTGAAAAAAGTAGGTTGTGTTAGGGTTACAGCGCCATCTAGTGCATCGAAAAATTACTGCAGGAAACTCTCCCATTTGCTTGCAATAAATAAATTAAAAAGAAAAATATTATCGGTTTTTAATGTTTTATTACTACAAAAAAAAAACAATTTCATTATTTTTTAATGAGCGATTTTCTGAGAGGCCATTTAAAAAAAAAAGCTTCCAATTGCTTCACTAGATGGCGTTGAATAAGTATGTACATGTCTATGGTATATTTTGGTATGAAACATATTTAATTTAATTACTTTTTAAAAACCCAAAGTAAACTAATAATATATTAAATAAGTACTACTGTGAGGAACAGAAACGAAATAGGTAAATTTAAAGATTTAGATAAATAAATAACATCTGTCTGACGTTCCGTTTTACGTAAAAAAGTCGCGTCGAAGTAAAATTTATAACGTTCCGTTCCTTCTAACTGCATAGGTGGGACAGCGCCATCTAGTGACTGAGCTTTCAGAAAATCGCCCATTTTCTGTTATTTTCATTAAAATACTAAACATGCTAAATATTTACTAAAAGCAGCACTTATTGATGAGGTGTTATGCCCTTTTTATATATATTTAGTTTTACGACAAATTGCTAGTTTTTAAACAAAATATTCTAAAAAAACAATTAGATAAATAGAATCTTTTCATAAATGGCCATATTTAAACCTTTCGTTCGTTCAGTCCTACGTAAAACTCATGAACGAGCATTAAATTGAATCCTCTGAAAATCCCTTAAACGTAATTTACCTGCTTTAAATATTTCCGCTTTTACATATTTTCTCCCTAAATCTAGGGGAAAACCTCCAAAATTGTCAACACTGCCAAGTTGGTCCGGTCGGAAGCCTACACACGTTCCGATTTGGTAGGAAGTGAAGTTCGTGCGAACCAAATCCGGCCGACCGCGTCAAACACGAATATGGTCGGACGACTACGCTACTCACGTCCAGATTTGGTCTGGAGCAGACCAAATCGGCGGTCGGATAGGAGCATAGAGTAACTTCTTATATATAGGATAGGAGCGTGTGTAGTGGCTATAACGCGCAGCTCCGATGGGACTCGAACCCACGACCTTACGCTATCCGAGCGGCTGCTCTAACGACTGAGCTACGGAGTCGTTAACGACGACGACGAATACAACGATCAACGACTCCGTAGCTCAGTGGTTAGAGCAGTCGCCCGGATAGCGAAAGGTCGTGGGTTCGAGTCCCATCGGAGCTGGTTGTGAGACGGGTCGATTTTTTCTAAATACTTCATTTTCAATTTTTCAACAATAAAAACTGCATTGTGCATGCAAAAATTTTAAAATGTAAATAACTTGGTGGTCATTTTTACGAATCTTTAAAAATTCATTGTGAAGTATTTTGAAGGGCTACGGTAAAAAAAATTAATGACATTATTTTAAGTTAAAATGTATATATTTCAAAAATAAATAAATAATTATACCTTTCCCAAACCCATTGAACATTTAGGTACACATTAATTATTGTCCTCTGAAGAGAACAATTTTATTTAAATAATTTCTCAAGGTTTCTTTGCAGTTTTGCTTGAAATATTTGCTGCACACCTCAGAGTGTAGGCGAAGCTCCCAGTCTATTCTTTTTATTAATTTTATCCAGTTTAACTTAATCACTGGATTTACAGGAAACCTGAAAATATTGTTAAAGTGGTACTGAAGTAGGTATAAAAATTACTATTTAAAAAGTGTCGGTTAAAATCAACTTTAAATAAAACTATCAGTGTTCACAAAGACAAACAAAGTTATATTGGAAACCATCGACATGAGTATCGATAATAATATCGATAATTTTTGATCAACCTCTACGTCATATTTTCTCAAGTTCACGGATATAATATCTTTTTATCTAACACATAAAGTTTAAAAATCAGCCTTTATTTAGAAAATAGGCGGTAAATAGTATGATATTAATGTGTCACTTAGTGTATTTGGGAATATATTCCACTAAAATATGAACTATGAAAATGGCAATTGTACAATCCTATTTACCTGTGAAATTAGTGTTTATTTGGTTTATTGTCGTAAGTAACATTACAATTCAACACAGAACACTACACCATTATTGATTTATATAGTTATAAGAGCCAAATCGACGCGATCGCGATAAAAATCACAAAATAATCGAGTGGACGCTTTTCATCAAGATGATAAAAGACGCTAAATAAGTCAAATCGGGTTCTGCTGTCATTTTCTACCAGTTCTTTCTCGCACATAGCTTCTGCCGTAAGGACTGGTTTCTCACTCGCACCATTGTCCGTCTATTACCCCTAGTATAAAAATATGTAGTTTCAAAAACTAATAAAACCCACTTTTATAGGAACAAACTTAAAAGCTAACTTAAAAACTAAATAACCGTCTATTCAGTAACTGAAATTAAAAAGCGAGGTGCGCGTTGTCAATATTATGTACCTACAGTGCCACAACCTTTTCTGTGCCGGTGACAGCGGCGCTACGTACGTTTTTCTTTTTTTTGTAGTAATTTAACCGGCCCTGACATCTCAGAACTTCAGCCGCCAGCAGCGCTATGGTTGGACATCAACTTGACAGCAAAATGACATTAAAAAAATCACGTTAGTTTCACATTTTGGCCACCGGCACAGCAAAGTTTGTGGCACTGTACTTAAAGTGCATGCTTTGCAAAGGGCGCACCACGCTTTTTAATTTCAGTTACTGAATAGACGGTTATTTAGTGCTTTTAAGTCTGTTCCTATAAAAGTGGGTTTTATTAGTTTTTTAAACTACATATTTATTTTTTACTTTTTAGTTTAATAAATGGCAAGACATGGATGGATGGTAATGGATTTTACAGTCCATTCATGTGTCTGCCCACACCTTAAACATTGAACGAAACAAAGGAGCCCAAACTCGAGGGGTTTCCTAATCGTCATTAAGGAGTGCCACTGACTTCCTCCTAGCTCCATCATCAGACCCTCACCACCACGTGTAGCGAATTGGTCTCATGTGAACGAATCAAATGAGCATAACTCGAGGGGTTTCTTCGTGGTCATTAAGAAGTGCCACTGGTTTCCTCCCTGCTCCATCATCAAACACTCGCCACCAAGTGTAGCGAATGGGTCTCATCAGAACGAAACAAATGAGCCAGAACTCGAGGTGTTTCCTATTGGTCATTAAGGAGTGCCACTGGCTTCCTCCCTGCTCCATCATCAGACCCTCACCACCAAGTGTAGCGAATAAGTCATATCAGAACGAAACAAAGGAGCCCAAACTCGAGGGGTTTCCTAGTAGTCATTATGAAGTGCCACTGGCTTCTTCCCTGCTCCATCTTCAGACCCTCACCACCAAGTGTAAAGAATAGGTCTCATTAGAACAAATCAAATGAGCCAGAACTCGAAGGGTTTCCTATTGGCCATTAAGGAGTGTCACTGGCTTTCTCCCTGCTCCATCATCAGAACCTCACTACCAAGTGTAACGAATAGGTTTCATCAGAACAAAACAAATAAGCCTAAACTCGAGGGGTTTCCTAGCAGCCATTGAAGAGTTCTATTGCCCACCTCTTGACTTCATCATCAGATCAGCTCGATAGTAGCAAATTATTGTATTGTCATCGGATTCATCTAGACTGGCAAAGTTTCAAATCAATACGACCAATAGAAGTAAGTTAAAATTGAATTCCAAGATTTTCTTACATTGTGACTTAGTTACAAGTGAAGCTAATAAAAGTGTGGTAGGTACCTAATAAGTTAATGGTATCAAACTGGTATCAAATTATCAAGTGATTTACGTTAAGTATGTTTTTTTTAAAATGGTGGTGTGACTATTAGGAAAAAAATTCTTCGTAGTCACACCAGTGTGAAAAATAGGAAAAAAGTTCTTCGTAGTCACACCAGTGTAACAAAACGGTGTGATGACAGCGAGTACGTTGGGAGTATTTAGATTTGAAATAAATAGGTAAGTAGTGTTTCTTCGTTTAAAAAATATAAATATTAAAAATAAAGTACTTCTACAGATTGATATGAATTTTATTACATGTAGTTTTGTGCTGGTACAGTACATACACTCCATACAATATTATTTAAAAAAAAGAGTGTGACTAATTGAAGGTAGTACAGTGCCACACGCTTTTCTGTTCCGGTGACAGCCACGACAGAGGAGTCACTTGCAATACGAAATAAGCTGTCAAAATGCACTGTCGTATGAAAACTGTTTTAGTTCCAAAGATAATCACCGGAACAGAAAAGCTTGTCGCACTATAAACCACTTAACGCAGTCATGCTCATTAAAGGGATTCAATCAAAATCTTCACAACAAGCTGAAAGATTACAACATTCGCAGTCTTCACAACAGGTGTCGAGATCAACACCACACAGATGGCACAAAAATACACAACATGTGACACAGCACACGATTCGCAAGCAACTGGCACAACAGCCAGTGCCACTCATGCAAGGGCTACAACAACAACACATTTTGTCCGGTAAGTCAGTAATATAAAAGCAAGTGTGTGTACTTCTTAAACCTCCCAAAGCGAGTAAGTTTTGCCGTCGCTGTAAGTGCAGAAAATATTTAGGACGGTTCGGTTAGGATGAACTTTTGCATCACTATCACAAGACATTATTAATTAAATGGGTTGTTGGCACGTAGGTATCAAACATTCCTCTAATATATTACGCAATTGATAGGCCGGTGAGCTGACAAAAGTTAATATCTAGTGGTTATTATAAAAACACAAAAATGATTGATTTATGGCTAATGGATATGGATGACAAGTTAATGACATTTTCATTTCTACAAATCAAGAGAGTAAAGTGTACATTAGATATAGCCATGAAGCTCGACTTAATACTCAGAGTATTAAGTCAAACTTCATGGATATAGCCCTCTGAGTACTGAATCCTATGGAGATGGCATATTGTTCTATATGAACTATTGGTTATACAAATATGAGCTAAATCGACATTGTACTCATAAACCTGTAGCCATCTTGTTCTATCTTACCTCCAATACTTCATGTAAAAAGAGACAGCAATATATTTATTCGACCTATTTTTTGGCAACATTGAAACGTGACGTCATCGTAATGCATGATTGAAGCCGGTCGCCATTTAGGTTTCTCGGTATGTGAGCTGTCAACGCGAGTTGTATTTGCAGTGTTTTGTGATAAAAGTCTTTTAATTTGAGACTTTCATGTGAATAAAAGGTATTAATAAGTGAGAGAAAGCAACAAGGAACATGTCTAATTGCAGTGTCGTAGTTTGTGGCATCAAAAAAAGTGAAAATCGTCCAAACATTACATTACATTGGTACGTACTATTTATTTTGCAAAAAACACCAAAACAATACAATAAATGCCTTGTGTTTTGGTTTTCCTGTGAATAGTTTACTTAGAATTCATACCAAATGTAGCTTACTACTTATTTTGGTGAGTTTTGTTGGTGTATTTCAAGAAAATATAAATCTGTTTGTTTTGCGCTAGAGTTGCCATTATAGCATGTTTCTTATCGAATTATCGATGTTTTCAAATTTCAAGTGTAAATTGAGTGTATTAATTTTAAACTGTTTTTATTGTTTTAGGTTGCCTAAAAATAACAAAAAAAGAAAAATATGGCTGGATACAATGTGAAAGGAAAATTTAAAGACTCGTACGAAAACTATTTTTATGTGCTCTTTTCATTTTGAAGAACAGTTTCAAACGTCAACGACAGTTTAAGTTTTGAAAAGACGTTAATTTGGCCACTGGCGAAATTATAGTGCGACAACGTTTTCTATTCCGGTTGCCAAAAACTGGATACTTATATATAACGTGTTTTTTTAATGTCATTTTGCTGTAAAGTTGTTGTCGAACTTACATTCATTCTATCACATTAAAAGTAAGTATATTTTTTACCACTAGATGTCGCTTCGCTATATTCAAAATATATAAAAAAAATATGCTTGCTCGTAAAGATCTCGATTCAAACTGTTTATTATTTTATTACTTAATAATGCTTGTTTTTTTTTGAGACATTTCTTTTTTTCTATGGTGGGTAGGTACCTAGTAGGCATTCTCCTTTGTGATTTATATTGTAATGTGTGTTATGTAAAAAAAACAATCCTTGTTGTATAAACATAATAGGTGTTTACATTATGGAGCTTTTTGTTTTATTTCATTACCTTTTTTTACATAAACTGGTTCTCGGGACCTTTGATCTGGAATTCTATGGAGGTCTCGCATGTGTATAGACGCATGAGCGTGACTCGGAAAACATAAAAAATTTGATCATAAAATTGCAGTTTCTAAGTAAAGGCGACTAGAGCCGACAAGTGGGGCGCCCTCAATCAAATTTATTGCTCGCTAAGTATTAATGTATTTACAATCGTAAAGATTGAAGCTAAGGTCGTGAAGTTTATTTACAAACTATAACCTCAGTAAAATATAGTAGGTTGGTCTTTTATCTACTACTACTGCAACATGAACTATATTTTACTAAGGTTAGTTTGTAAATAAACTACAGGACCTTATTTTTAATCTGTATCTGCGTTTGAATTTTTGATACCTTATGTACTTAACAAGCAATAAATTTAATAATAACGTGCGGATCCTCGCGGTTTTACCCGCATGGTACTCGTTCCCATGGGAATATCACGATAAAATATAGCTTATGTCACTCGGAAAGAATGTAGCTTTCTAATGGTCAAAGAAATTTCTAAATTAGTCCAGTAGTTTGGAACCTATTAAATTCAAACAATAACCAATCAAATCTTTCCTGTTTACGATATTACTATAGATGAGGAAGCACTTGGCAGCTCTTCTCGCCTTGAAGCCCCCAGTACAGGATGGCCACTCATGTTCGTCGACCATGATGGGCCATCATGTACAGGGGCGGTTTGCGTTGCTCGCAGGCGGCAATCACACGCAAACTCCCACACCGGGGGCTTTAAGCCCCCAGTACAGGATGGCCGATCAAGTTGGCCGACCATGTTGGCCATCGTGTACAGGGCCGGTTTGCGTTGCTCGCAGACGGCAATCGGATGCAAACCGGCCCTGTACAGGATGGCCGATCATGTTGGCCGACCATGATGGGCCATCGTGTACAGGGCCAGTTTGCGTTACTCGCAGACGGCAGTCACACGCAAACCGCCCCTGTACACAATGGCCCATCATGGTCGGCCAACATGATCGGCCATCCTGTACTGGGGGCTTTACAGTTATTGCGTCTCACGCGCGCGGTCGGGCCAATGATTGTGTGCGTACATGCACAAACACATACACATTGTATCATTGTCATAAAGAACTTAATTATGTGCAAATGTAGGTATAATTTAAGCACATTATTAAGTTTTATTATTCTAAAAAACAAGGTATATAATTATACACTATAATTCCGTTTTAAATTATCGAGGTGATTACGATACTGCTTTTATAAAATATAGGGTGATATAGGTAGGTAGTCACAAAAATACGTGTATCTATAACTTAATCAATAAATAAATCGATGTACAAATAGGGCAGCACTATGGAAAGGCGCCATTTTGGTTTCTCGGTATGTGTGCTTGTGTGTGTGTGTATGCTTCAATTTTTCGTAGGTATGCCATCTCCATAGGATTCAGTACTCAGAGATATAGCCTTAGCATATTAAAAAGGGGACTGGTAAATGACTGGCAAAACTTCAGATCCCACAGTAAAAATAAAGGTAAAAAAAATAATGGTAATTTATAGTTTAATCACTAAAAAACTAATACAAACTTATATTTGTAGTTAATTTCATACAAAATGTGTACCTACATAGGTCCGCAAATAGTAGTTTCTCTACGTTTTATAAGATGTCAAGAAATCTTTCCGCAATAAAAGGTACCCTATAATATGTTGACCCAGGTTATAAGTTATAACTACACAAAATTTGGTAAAAATCCGTCCAGAAGTTTTTGCGTGAAAAGCAAACATACAAACAGACGCCCGCAAATATAAGTTTGTCAACGTTTTTGTAAATATAACGAAATTTTCCCGCAATGAAAGGTACTTACCCTATATGTTGACCCAGGTTATAAGTTATTACTACACAAAATTTAGTAAAAATCCGTCCAGTAGCTTTTGCGTGAAAACAAACAAACAAACAGACAAAAAAATTATAATATCTATGTTTTGGGGTCTATATTCTGAAAACATCACTTATCAGTAATTATTTCTAAAAAATATTTCATGTAGGTACAGACTTTTTTTCCGTTTCTGTTTTATTATATTGTATTGATACTTTTCTGCAAGGACAAATAATTACTATTTAAAAACCGGGAAAGTAAGCTTGGAAGAATTGTTCTTCCTTGCCAGTTTATCGAACTTGGTAATCTACAGGGAAAAAGGGCTTCTTGTCACTTTGGAAGTGTCTATCTTTCAAACAGCGTTGCCAGATTTTTTTCGGGTAAAGCGTGCACCAATAGTCCGTTCCCGAAAAACCGACAATGCACGGGTTGCAGTCGCAGCAAGCGATCATAGGAGTTGAGCGGCAACTACAGCCGATTATGCCGTCTATAACACTATCGTCAACGTGCGTAACGTAAACGTCTGCCGTCGGCGTTTATGTATAGGAGCCATAATGTTTCTCAAATCGCAGGTAACCCCACGCTATCAATCAAGTTTTATGGAAAATATTAATGTCATCGAACTGTCAACTGAAAACTGCTCTTTACTCGCGGACGAAGTCGCGGGCGGCCACTAGTAGTCAATAAGGTGACAACTTTGAAGCGCATTTTTGTATGAAGTGCTTTAAATAGGTACTGCCCCAGCCCCTGTACCGGCTAAAAATTATGGATATGGACATGGGCTTCATTTGACGTTTGATGCCCATATTTTGACCTTATATGGGCATAATATGAGCTTTAAGTGTCATAAGAAGCCTATGTCCATACCCATAATTTTTAGCTGGTAGCCCCCTGGGGGCTACCGCGTGACTTTATGGGTATGAACTTCATACGTTTTTTGGAACTCTAAGTCAATTTAATAAAAAAAATAGCCACTATTAGTTTCTTGTTTTGTGACGTTGGGTATAACGATAGCTAGCTAGCAACGTTCAACAGAACAAAGCAGCTATCTGTCAAAAAAGGTATCAAAATAAGGAATTCAAATGACAGTTGAAGCCCATACCCATATCCATATTTCTTAGCCGGTAGCCCCCCAGTACCGGCAAAAAAATCTGGGTATGGACATAGACTTCATTTGACATTTGAAGCCCATATATTGCCCATATAATGACAAAAAATGGGCTTCAAGTGTCAAATGAAGCCCATGTCCCTATCCATAATTTTAGCCGGTAGACCCCGGGCATAGAATAATAAATATTCCCCCGGGTCCATCTAGGTTACCTGCATAGATAATACACTTATAATGTTACCTGTATTATATTATAATCTATGGTTCACAAAATATTTAAAGCCCCCAGTACAGGTTGGCCGACCATGGTCGGCGACCATGACCAATACATCGTACATTGACACTTTTGAAAGAACCTTTTTAAACTTGTTCGTTCAAAAGTGTCAATGTACGATGTATTGGTCATGGTCGCCGACCATGATCGGCCATCGTGTACTGGGGGCTTTAAAACTGCAAGAGGAGAAACCCTCAGAACAATAACTAAAGCTAGAGAAACCTCAGAACAATGAGAAACAACCACTGACCTCTATTTTTTAACAACACACATACAGTGCCACAAACTTTGCTGTGCCGGTGGCCAAAATGTGAAACGTACAGTGCCACAAACTTTGCTGTGCCGGTGGCCAAAATGTGAAACTAAAATAACGTGTTTTTTTTAATGTCATTTTGCTGTCAAGTTGATGTCCAACCATAGCGCTGCTGGCGGCTGAAGTTGTTAAAAGTCAGGGCCGGTTAAATTACTACAAAAAAAAAGAAAAACGTACGTAGCGCCGTTGTCACCGGCACAGAAAAGGTTGTGGCACGTAATTAAATTAAGGCCAATAACACATTATACACTATGTATGTATTTTACATTAAATAAACAAATTAAATAAAATTAATTTAAAAAAAATGCTTTGGATGTATGAATGTAATCTCATGACATTTGTATTAAAAAGTGCATAAATAACTGTCAAACCAGTGTTGCTGCTTTATAAATATTTACCAGACAATAGCGAAGCAAAAATTACCACTTTTTACTTCAACAAAAATAAAATTTGTTTTTCATTTTGAAAGTATGAGATAACAAGACATTATTCTGACCTAATATAACACCTAACCAACTATAACAAGGAACCTTTAAAATTATTAACTCTATGTAATGATTTATCTAAACATTTGAAGTCATCATTGAAGTTCTTTTCTTACATTATTTTAATATGATTGTTTACTTTTATTTATGACTTTACTAACAACTAAGAAAGGTATATTATTTAGTAGATAATGAAAAGAGTTGTGCTACTTGTGCTTGCAACTTGTCATGCATGAGTTTATAATATTTCAGGGAGTTTATATATTTTCATCTGACATCCCTAAAATTAGTACCGTACGAAAACTACGCGACGTCGAGCCGCTTTACGTCCGCGCTAAATAAAACTAAGTTGAAAATGCATACATCAAAATGGTAGAATCTCTGCAAATGTTTTTATTTCTGTTCAAATCTAAATACAGACGAAAAGTGTCGTGGTTCTCCCCGTTCCTATGTTCAGTCCTCATAGTGTTATTGTTTTGTGATGGTGTACTTTCTAGGTGTAGTGATCATAACTGTATAAATGGTGTATGTAAGAATGATACATGCGTTTGTTACGAGGGCTGGCAAGGTCCCGAGTGTCAGTACTGCGGCGGGAAAGTCAAGTGAGTATTGCAGGATACGTGGTTTCCATAAAAACTGAGCTGCTGGCGAATAGTAGGTTCAGTGACCTATTTGACAGGCGCGCCTACATATTGAAAACAAGAGTGATTTTGCGAGAGAAAGCCAGTGTAGGATTATCCAATTATCTTATTTGGCTTCTTCACTTCCTTTTGAGCTCATTAGGAAGGTCGTCTTGTCTGTCACTATGTTATTATGATTGAAAAAGGTTACGATAGTTCATTACTATTGAAAAGGTTGAAAATTGTAGCTACCTTAGGGTTTTTGTTTGATTATAATTATTGTTTATTTAATGTAGGTTGCTCAGCTATCTCACTTGTATGAATTAATTTGGTTATGAAATAGACCATTAATTTGTTGCAGTTAACACTAGTTAGGTACATTGTCTAACAACATCACTGCCAGGAATAACTAAAACTGATGAATTTTAAATAAGACAAAAAATCTAATTGTCATATTCAATGAATCTCAAATTGCTAGTTAGACATACATGAAAACACTTGTCACATTAACAATGAAGTGTAATGAAATGTTAAAAAAATAAACTTGTTTCAACCCACACACAAACACTCAATCATTTAATCATACAGTTGCAAACCATGCAGGCTTACAGAAAACATATCCTATGCCTATGCCAGCAAGTGTAATCTGTTAGTTGGGTATTTTTATGTTAAACATTTCCATTGTTAGTTATCAGCTATATTCCATCTGGAAATGTGTTTTGAAATACTAGTAAATGACCTGCCTATTCATTATCTCACCTTTGAAACTACATTGAATTGAATTGAGTTAGTAACATGAAAAGATTATCTCCATTTTGGTACATATGTAGAGCATTAAAACAATAGTTACTCTATACTCTAGTGTAGGGTATGCAAACCTTTATGCGTCAACATGTAATTTTTTTCTAAAGTATATTGAGGTTAATGCTAGTAATGGACGTGCCATAAATTTTTTTCCTGGTGCATATGAATTTCGTGATTGGTGACATGCCCAAAATATTGATTCATGTCTTGTGCTATCAATTTCACTATTGAAATAATAGGTATCACACACTTTAGTAATCTATTCATGAATTTAGACAAGTGGAACGAGGTTAATGTGACAACAATTGGTTATCTATCAGTTTCTTTCCATGGCTATAATGAATAAGATAAATTGAAGTCACTTTGTAACTTCCATAAGATACACATAAGTTACAAATTATGAAGCTGACAATGACGTAAGTTGGAGCATAAATTATTATTGACATAAGAAAAGGATATCTTATTTATCTTCTCAACCAATTTTATTTAAATGTAAAACATTTTAAGATACCATACCTAGGTACTATATATTAAAATTTATTAGACTAATCAATGTAATAAACAACATGTTTAGTAAAGATAAGATAAAGATAAAAATATTCTTTATTCACTTAGACATAATAAATATGTACTTATGAATCGTCAATATTTTCCTACCACCCATTCAAGACTTTTTTAACTGACAAGAAGAATGGGCGCAAGAAACTTGCCAGCGTTTCTTAGTTAGGTAACGACATTTACAAAAAAAAAAACATATCGTTACTAATACAACAATTGCTTAGTATAAAAATACATCATATTAAACAGTGATTATGTTATGTGTTACATCATGACCATGCATTGCGGTCATTCAAATAATCGTCTACTTTATAGTATCCTTTGCTCATCAGCGACTCTTTAATGTAACATTTAAATTTATGCAATGGTAGTTCAATTATATGCTGTGGAACTTTATTAAAAAAGGCTATGCTTTTCCCCAGAAATGAGGCTCTGGATTTTTCTAGCCTAAACTTTTTTTTTTTTTTTTTTTTTTCTGTTTTGAAATTTGCAATCAGTGCTTTTCACTATGAGCAAATGAGTTCCAGTCTTTGATCGGTGCAGAGTGTGGCCCTCAGCAGGGACATCTCCTCCTTAATTCCTCCTTATAGGATATCTTTCCTTTTGAGGCGCTTTGTATAGCTTCGAGTCAAGAGCTGTGATGCTAGTACATTTGGGTGTCTATCCAGTCTACCCCGGTATCTCTGGGTTGCATTGGCAATCTCTTCCATAACTGTACTCATTTCCAGGTGTTCATGTATTTCAGAGTTAGTGATATACCATGGCACTTCACTGATGGTTCGGAGTATCATATTTTGAGCTCTTTGGAGGCATGCGATGTTCGAATTGCTGGCACTTCCCCAGAGTTGGATACCATAGGTCCATTGTGGTTTAAGTACTGTTTTATATATTAAAAGTTTGTTGTCCAGTGCCAACTTGCTGTTTCGGCCCAGTAGCCACAGGAGACGCTTATAGCGGATGTTTAGTTCCTCTCTTTTTTTTCTTATATGTTCTCTCCAGGTAAGACGCCTATCCAGGTGTAGCCCCAGATATCTAATACAATCCTGGTGGGGGAGTGTAGCATTATCCAATTGTACTGGAGGGCAATTGCCTTTGTTGAGGGTATATGTGACCTGCACCAATTTAGAGGCACTGACTTGTATTCGCCATTTTTGAAGCCATTTTGTAATTTCATCCAGCCCCATTTGCAATGTTTGGGTTGCTATGTCTGGGTTTTTATTGCTTGCAAGAATAGCAGTGTCATCAGCAAATGTGGCAGTTGTGATTTTGTCCATTACAGGTAAGTCAGCTGTAAAAATGGTATAGAGTATCGGCCCCATGACTGAGCCTTGTGGAACTCCTGCATGTATCTCGAAGAATTTTGATGTTTCCCCTGACTCTTTCACTTGAAATATTCTACCATTAATGTATGATTCGAAGATTTGGTAGAAGCTGTGCGGGAGGCTACTCTTTATCTTGCAGAGGAGTCCTTTATGCCAGACCTTGTCAAATGCTTGCTGAATATCCAAGAACACCGCAGAGCAGTATTCCTTTTCTTCCAGAGTCTTCCTTATTCGATCGTGTACTCTGTGGACTTGTTCTACAGTAGAATGCGCTTGTCTGAATCCGAATTGGTGGCTAGGAATGACATTGTTTTCTTCTAAGATAGGAAGGATTCTACGCAGTAGGAGTTTCTCAAAGATCTTTGAGAAGATTGGCAATAAGCTAATGGGTCGATATGAGCTAACCTCGTGTGGTGATTTGCCATCTTTGTGTATCATTATGATCTGAGATACCTTCCATAAGTTCGGGTAGTATTGTACTCTTAGGATACCGTTATAGAGTGTTGTTAAAAAGACTATGGCTTTCTTCGGCAGTTGCTTGATGACTTCTTTTGTAATCAAGTCGAAACCAGGTGCTTTTTTATCTTTTAGTTCTGACACCACTTTCCATACTTCTTTCACTGTGACGGGTTTTGGCGGTAAACACATTTGGAAGTCCTGATTCAGGATAGTATCAACTTGATTTTCCGTTTCTTGGTCATTCGTGTTATTTGGACAAAAGATGGTAGACAAATGCTCAGCGAAGATGTCGGCTTTTTCTTTTGATGTTCGAGCCCAGCCATCACTACGTCTTATGGCAGGTTTCGCTATTTGGGGCCTGTCACGGTTCCGCATGAACTTCCACAGTGAATAGTCCGTTGAGCTTGTTCCTGTTAATGACTCCAGTTGTGTTTTTAGAGTGTCATCATTCCAGGACTGCATCATATCCTTTAAGTCATTGCATGCACTATTAAATTTAGTTTTGTCCTCTTGAAGTCGACTTTGATGCCAAACTCTACGCAGTCTTCGCTTTTCAAGAATTGCCATTTTTATTTTAAGTGGATAGTTTGTAACTTTCTCATAATAATTAGATGCAGGAGTATTGGCCCAGCATGCCTGTTGTATAAGAGAGGTGATATATTTAGCAGCATCTTCTATATTATCGGGAGTTTTTAGTGCCTAAAACTAAACTTGGGAACGACAAGTTTATCTTTATTTCTTGTGTTAAAGCGATGAATATCGCTCTGCTTTACAAATGTATTATAATACTTTTTCACATAAATTATATTTTCATAGATGTAATGTCCTGCAACAGTTAAAATGTTTATTTCTTTAAATAGATCTCTTAAAGAATCTCTCGATCGGAGGTTGTAAATGGCGCGAATAGCCCTTTTTTGGAGCACGAATATACTTTGGATGTTAGCGGCTGAGCCCCACAACAAAAGGCCGTAGGACATAACACTATGAAAATAACTAAAATAGACTATTCTAGCCGTTTCAATATCGGTTAAGAGCCTTATTTTCTTAACTGCGAATGCAGCCGAACTGAGTCTACTCGCCAAGGCTTCGATATGAGGATCCCATTGTAGTCGCGAGTCTAATATAATACCTAGAAATTTTGTATTGTTAATGAATTCGACCGTATCGCCGTCTAGTCTAATATGAAAATCAACTTGTCTTACATTAGGTAACGAAAATTTTAAACACTTAGTTTTCTTTGAGTTTAATGATAAATTATTACTATTAAACCAATGTGAAACTTTTGAAAGAGCACTATTTACTTCGTCAGAACAGTCATCACCTCTACCTACTTTAAAGACTAGAGATGTATCATCGGCAAATAGCACCGTCTCACATAAATTCTTCGCGTAGTAAGGAAGGTCATTTATGTATATTAAAAACAACAGCGGGCCCAATATTGATCCTTGGGGTACGCCCATAGTAATGGGAGCTCCGGTAGACTCAGTTTTATTAATAACTACCTTCTGAGTTCTTTCATACAGATATGAATGCATAAGGCTTACTGACAATTCAGAAACACCATAATGTTTTAACTTCCTTAATAGTGTTTGGTGATCAACACAATCGAATGCCTTGGAAAGGTCACAAAAAATAGCGATTACATCCTGCTTGTCCTCCCAGGCATCAAGTACATGTTTTAGAAATGCAACCCCAGCATCAGTTGTACTTTTACCTTTTGAAAAACCAAACTGTTTCTCATGCAGTATACTATTTAATTTAAAATATTCTAAAAGTTGAGCATAAATTAATTTCTCAAATATTTTACTTATTGCTGGTAGTATGGATATAGGTCTAAAATTTGCTGGGTCACTTTTGTGACCAGCTTTAAACAGAGGAATAATTTTACTATTCTTCATTAAATAAGGAAAGACCCCTTCACTTATACATTGGTTAAAAATTATTGCTAATGATGGAGCTATCACATCAATTATTGATTTGATGATACTTGTAGATATGCCCCAGAGATCTTCTGTTTTCTTAATCTTTATTGCTTTGAATGCTTTAATAATATCTTCGGTAGTGACATAGCTAAAACTAAATGTTTCCTGGCACTTGTTCACACTAGATTCCATAAGAGAGACAGCGGTGTTGGGGCAAGAATTAAGTCTGCTAGTAATTTCTAACGGTATTCGAGCAAAGAAACCTTCAAAAGCACTAGCCACCTCAATATCTGATTCAAAAGTCTGATCACTAATTTTTAAGTTAAATGAATTAATTTTGCTTTTTGTTTTGCCAGTTTCTTGGTTTATAATACTCCAGGTAGCTTTTATTTTATTTTCAGATGATTTAATTTTATTTGAAATATACCTAGATTTTGCCAAAGCACATACTTTCCTAAATGTTATTGAATATTTCTTGACATATTCAATGAAGCTAGGATCACAGGAAGTCGTTTTTTGTGCATAGAGTTCAAATAACTTTCTTCTGCTATTATAAATACCAGGTGTGGCCCAGTCACTAAACTTCTTACGATCATTACACTTTATAACTTTTTGTTTAAAATTGTTACTAAATTCTTTTTCAACAATATCAAATAATGATTGATAAGAGTTATTAGCGTCAGCAGAAGCTGGCAAACATTGAATTTTATCTTGTACATTATTTCTAAATTTATTAATACCACGTTTCGGTATTGGCCTGCAAATTACTTCGCGTTTAGGAATAACATTATAGTGCTCAAAAGAAGCTAGTTGTCCACTGTGGTCGGATTTAATAATATTAATTACCGATTTCTCAATTAAGTTACAGTTGGAAAAGATGTTATCTAAGCAAGTAGCCGATGTTGGCGTAATTCGCGTCGGTTCATTAAAAGTGTGAAGCAAATTAAATGATTTAAAAAGATTAAGGAATTTACTGGAGAGTTGTGCTAATTTAATATCTAAGATGTCTATATTAAAATCTCCACAAACTACAATTTTTTTATTCTTACGACAGCATATTTTCAAAACATCCTCCATAGTGGACTCAAAGACTGTGTAATTTGCTCCAGGGGGGCTATATACACAGATTATAATTATTTGTTCAAGTTCCACGCATGATATCTCACAAATTCGTTCAACAGAGAGGGATACTATATCCTTTCGCTCTTTATATTGTGTGTTATTAGGTAAAATTATTAAAGAACCCCCCCTTATTGTAGTTTTTCTATTAAATGAACTTACAACACTATAATTATCCAAATTTAACAATAATTCATATTCTTTTAACCAATGTTCAGTAACACATAACACATCAATATTTTCACAATTTAAAAATAAACTTATTTCTAGGTCTTTGCCAGCAGAAAAGCCTTGGATATTCTGGTGTACTATTTTTAAACATTTAGGCCTTCCTCTTGTCAATACTGGGCTAGAGTATGCCTCCGTTGTCTCTAATGGTAATTTAAATTAACCATGTCAGTATTTGGATTCAAAAGAATCGAATTATTTGGAACAGATTCCAAAGTTACATTAGAAGTATCAAAGTTAAACTGCTCAATAGAAGCAGAGGTTATACTAGCCAAGTTGTTGGCTAATTGTTTAAAATAAAATGATAGCGATACCGCTATTTGTCGCTTAAGATAATTAGGCAGATAATATTTATCTTTAGTCAAGTAGTCATGATGGAAAGTAATAAGCACTAAGCATTCAAACTTGGAGGAGTCCGTGGTGCAGTGGTAAAGGCGCTCAGCCTGCGATTGTTGAGGCTTAGCAACTTTCACAATGGTCGGTCATGGGTTAGGTGACCACAAACTATTCATCTCAAGCTCCTTCGTGCTTCGGAAGGCACATTAAGCCGTTGGTCATGCTCAGCTGCATTTGCAGTAGTTAATACACATCAATCTGCACTGGCCCGCATGATGGGTCATGGCCTGTTCTCCTTATCCACCCATAAGGAAGGCCAGCAGTGCCCCAGCAGCATAGCATATCATAATAAATGGCTTATGATGATGATGATTAGTAAAATTTGTCTATTTTTTTATTCTTTTATGAAAATCTACTAGATATCACAGCTTAGTGTGTGGCTTTAACACATTCTACTATTCAAACTTGAATTTCAAGTGTGTAATGTCGTGACATTGGCTGTTGACATTTTCGTTTGCCTTGTCTCAGCCAAAATAGAATAAATTAACTTATGACTATCAATTCCATCTGTGCAACTTGGAAAAAGATAGTTTTATCAAGTTTTACCATTATCAGATAGTTGGCACTAATTTTTGCAATATTTTCTACCAGTATGTATCAGATAAGAAATACTTACTGAAATGATGGCCACTCACTTCCCGGACTGTATAGAGCATACAGAGGAGGAGATGAACACTCTGTCGGCAGATAATCTATCAGATGGCGAGGGGGAGGTTAGAAAAGTAATTACAGAGGACATGCTAGCGTGGAGTATTTCTTCCTTTCAACCATATAAAGCAGCAGGGCCAGATGGCATCTTCCCAAAGATGCTACAAGCCGCTTTAAAGTTTATAAAGGAGGACCTCCTAGTTCTATATCGAAGCAGCCTAGCAACTAACTATATACCTAGTTGCTAGAGAAAAGTCAGGGCCGTCTTCATACCGAAACCAGGGAAGGCCACGTATCAAGAGGCGAAGTCCTTCAGATGCAGATTCCTCGTTCCTACTGAAGACACTGGAAAAGATACTAGATAGACACATAAGAGAAACCATAGGCAAAAGTAAAAGACCACTACATGACAATCAACATGCCTATATGGAAGGGAAATCCATTGAGACAGCCCTCCACAACATGGCAGTCAGAGTGGAAAGATCAATCACAAACAAGGAATACGCCCTAGCATGCTTCTTTGATGTCGAAGGCGCCTTTGATAAAGCGTCTGCGCAATCCATCGTGGAGGCACTAAACAGAGATGGCGTAACAAAGCAAATATCAGGTTGGATCACCAACATGCTACAACACAGATCCATACAAGCAGAACTAGCAGATATCAAATACACCATCAAAGCCAGGAGAGGCTTTCCCCAGGGAGGTTGTCTGTCTCCACTGCTTTGGTGTATCTTAATAGATGAACTAGTAACTAGAATCACTGCTATGAATATATACATCCAAGCATACTCGGATGATGGCCTGTTACTTGTAAGAGGCAAAGTTCTAAGCGTGGTCAGACATATAATGAGAAGTGGAATTATGACAACATTGAGATGGTGCAGGGACAAGGGATTGAACCTCAACCCTAGCAAAACCAAACTGATGTTGTTCACTAACAAAAGAAAGATTGATAGCATGATCCCAATTAACATTGAGAATGTAGAACTCGAGACAGTAAAGGAGTTTAAATACCTAGGGATAGTCTTAGACAGTACCCTAAGTTATAGGACCCACATAAAAGAAACCAGTAAAAAGGCAATGACAGCTTTCATGCAGTGCAGAAGAGCCGTTGGCAGGAACTGGGGCATGAAACCCGAAGTGGTCCAATGGATCTATAGGGCAATCATCCTACCGAGAATCCTCCACGGAGCACTAGCATGGTGGCATAAGGCAAAACTAGAATACAATAAAAAAGAACTCACTAAGGTACAAAGACTAGCTAGCATCATGGTATCGGGAGGCATGTGAACAACTCCCACGGCCGCCTTAGAAATGATACTAGGCCTTAGTCCAATAGATCTTGAAATCGAAAAGAAAGCTACAGAACAATGGTTTAAGCTGAAAAGCACTAACCTATGGATAGGAAGGCACAATGATCAAGGTCACGCTGAAATAGGGAAAAAGTACGAAGAAAACCTTTCCATGATACTGGTCAACAATGACCTAACAAAAAAGGAAAGGATCTTTGACAAAAAGTACAGAATAAGCATCAGACCCAGAGAAGACTGGAAACTAGAACATGACAATCTGGATAGCACTGTAGTATGCTACACAGATGGGTCAAGAAAGGAGTCAACTGGACTATCGGGAGCTGGGGTATATATAGCTAAACCCAACACTATAAGAACTACTTTTAATCTGGGCAAGTACGCCAGCGTGTTCCAGGCGGAAATATTCGCGATACTGGAGTGTGCGAACACGATTAAAAGTGAGATAGGCAATTATGACGTAGGAAAAATAATAATATATAGCGATAGTCAAGCTGCCATCAAAGCCCTTGACAAAACGGAGACTACCTCAGCCTTGGTAAAAGAATGCAAACAAAGCATTCAGGAGCTTGCTAACTTAGTTGAGGTAGAAGTTGCCTGGGTGCCCGGACATGAGGGTAACGAAGGTAATGAGGAAGCTGACGAATTAGCCAGGGGAGGAGCTGATGCACCCTTCATTGGCCCTGAACCGAGACTACCAATCGCATATAGAATTACTAAGAACATTATCGAGATTAGAACAGTCAAGGAAGCCAACCAAAGATGAATGAGAAGAAAGGACTGCAGACAGTCTAAGATCTTCATCAAATCGGTTGACAAAAAGAAAACTAGAGAACTTCTGAAACAGAGTAGGAGAAATATAAGAACGATTGTAGGTGTACTCACTGGGCACTGCCCACTAAACAGACACCTATCAGTGATTAAACGGACAGAAGACTCTATCTGTCCGCAATGCAAAGAAAGAGAAGAAACAAGCTACCACTTCATGGCAGAGTGCCCGATGTATGCATCACTGCGCTGGGAGCTCTTTGGAACGGACAAGCTTAAGGAAGAGGATCTAAAGAAGTTAACGATAAGTCAACTCAACAGGTACTGTAAGCGCACAGGTAGGTTCGAGGGTCCGACGCCGGTGCGGTAAATGATAACCCGCCTCCCCCGCTGATTTTTCAGTTTTTTTAGGGGACTTGGGGAACTGGGTGAAATGGTCCCGACCTAGGTGACTGATCGCCCGTCCGGCTTCGCTGGCGTCCCCCCTATAAATAATAATAATAATAATCCGATAAGGTTGGGTGCAATGTCTTCTAAAATCTTTGTGAAAGTGAAGTCTTCCTCAAAAAAAAGGTGACAAGCACGCACATGCCACAAAAAAATTGTTAGAAAAGTCACACATTTTGAATAAAATTAAGCATGAATTAAAAACGAGCTAGTTGCCATGATAATTGGAAACAATTGAATTTAATACACAAATGGTAAAATTTATCAAGGTTTTACTTTTTTGAGCAAAGAGTTTTACAAGTTTTGCCCCACCCACTTCATGTCAGCCGAACGACACCCACTGCTGGGCATAGTAGGGCGAGTCTGATTCTGTCGTAATGACTTCAGGCGTACCTCAGGGGTCAATTCTTGGACCCCTCCTATTTCTTTTGTACGTCAACGACATAAAGAAGTGTTTCTTGCATTCGAAATTCTTGATGTACGCTGATGATTTGAAAATTTATAGAGGAGTTGCATCTGTGAATGACTGCTTATTGCTTCAGGCAGACCTTGATAGGTTATCAGATTATTGCAAAAATAATAAGTTATTTCTCAGTTTACCAAAATGCAATTGCATAAGTTTCTCAAAGAAGGTCAGTAACATTAATTTTGAATATAAGTTAAACAATGTAATTTTAACTAAAGTTTCAACCATAAAGGACCTGGGTGTGATTCTCGATCCCAAATTACACTTCGATGTACATATTGATACAATCATCAATAAAGCTTTCAGAATGTACGGTTTTGTTTTTAGATCTTCTGACAATTTTCGACGTTCATCTACTTTCCTTCTTTTGTACTACTCACTCGTCAGGTCTCAGTTAGAGTATGTGATCCCAGTATGGAATCCTTTTTACGAGAAATACAGCATACTTCTCGAAAGAGTTCAGAAGAAATTTCTACGTACAATGAACTACAAATGCCACCGTTCTTATCTTTCCTACGACCAGCTTTTGTTGAGGTACAATGTACTTAGCCTCAAAACTAGACGCTCGTTACTTTCTCTTGTGTTTTTGTACGGCATAATCAATGACAAGTTTGACTGCACGGATCTCTTCAATCAGGTTTCCTTTTGTGTGCCTAGAAATGTAAACACCAGAAGTTCACGGGTTCTCCGAACATTTTATATAGCTGTCTATAGACAGCTATATAAAACAAATGCCGGAGATCGAGCTCCAATCACTATGTTTTTGAATATCTTTAACGATAGAATTAATGACATTGACCTATTCTTATTGAGTAAAAACCAATTCAAGCAAACTGTAATAGACCTCCTAGACGTTTAATTATTAGGTATACTTCAAATAACCAGCTTTTTTTTTAAATATATATTTTTTTTCTCCTATTTCTTTATATAATATATTAGCAACAGTGTGCTCGTTTGTATTTTCGCTAGTAATTTGTGGATAATGCTGTTGGTTATACATTTAGTTATATAAGCTACCATTAATATTAAGAAAAAACATATTTTGTATAACTGTTTATTGTCCCGAATAAATAAAAATAAAAATAAAATAAAAATAGGTCCACCCACTTACTAAGCTTGTAATGTCTTTCGTGTGTTCTCTATAACTTTTTTTATAAACTCCAATATTTCTCTCTCTTTCCAGGCTGACAGCCCCAACTGGCATCATAACAGATGGGCCTGGCAACTACAGTGTGAGCACGCAATGCTCATGGCTGATATCCCCTCCGTGGCTGGGCCCGGCGGCTCCGCCCCTGCGCGTGCGGTTAGAGAGCTTCGCCACGGAGTGCGGATGGGATCACTTGTATGTTTATGATGGAGACAGTGTACGGGCGGAGAGACTGCTCGCAGTGTTCAGGTGAGGGTTTTCTTTTGGACATATGATAATGGGGCGCCCGTGACATGGCCCAGTAAAATTAGTAAAATTAAAGAATAAATATTAAGCGTTCAGCCGTTTGGGCGTGACTGAGTAACAAACATCCAAAGTAGCTAAACTTTCACATTTATAATATGAGTAGGAAAGTAAAAACAGTAAAATTGTTCCCGGATTAAGTCGATGTGCGGAATCGAGCTTCTGCTCCTTCCCTGGGCTTCATGTTGTAAGGCTGCTGCCCGACGGTGTTGGGTGCCGCTTTAGGCGGCCGCCGCTGGCGCCGCCCTCTGACGAGTGGTGGGTGTGTCCCACCGGATGTTTGCGCCCCTTGGCGCGGTCAATCAGCTAGTCCAGCTAGCGCCTGCGAGCGGGCGCGCAGTCGGGGTATGGGCTAAAGTTTAGGTGGGATTATTGCGTAGAAAAGGAGTGGAAAGAAAGGGCTGAGGAGATGACGGGGGCACGATGTTGCGGGGCAGCGCCCACTTCTTCTTGGCTCTGGTGTCCTGGATGTAAACAAAATTTGTTGGCTTTCTAAAAACTATAACATACGACATTGAGACTTCGATAAAAGATTTCAATCTGAACTCTTGTGTCAAACTTATCAAAAAGATTAAATTAAATGGCATTTTCCAGTCTGATATTATGGAAGATGAAGTATATAGCTCCCCCTGGCGATGCCCTTGCTTATGACGTTGTCTGTGTGCTTATGATTCTCCCTCCTTTGTTCCAGTGGTGTCTTAGAACCTGGTGAATCCGGGTGGACTCGCCAAGTGATAGCTCGCTCAGGAAGTGCGTTATTGCACTTCTTCTCAGACGACGCGTATGCGATGGAGGGGTTCAATGTTACGTACGCCGCGTACTCTTGCCCGTCGGACGACCATCGGACTAACTGCTCAAGTAAGTACCGGTTTTAGAACCTGGCGAATCCGGGTGGATTCGCTAACTGATAGCTCGCTCAAGGAGTGCGTTACTGCATTTCTACTCAGACGACGCGTACGCGATGGAGAGGTCAAATGTTACGTACGCCGTGAACTCTTGCCCGTCAGACGACCATCGGACTAACTGCTCAAGTGAGTATCGGTTTTAGCACTTGGCGAATCCGGGTGAACTCGCCAAGTGGTAGCTCGCTCAGGGAGTGCGTTGTTGCATTTCTACTCAGACGACGCGTACGCGATGGAGAGGTCAAATGTTACGTACGCCGTGAACTCTTGCCCGTCAGACGACCATCGGACTAACTGCTCAAGTGAGTATCGGTTTTAGCACTTGGCGAATCCGGGTGAACTCGCCAAGTGGTAGCTCGCTCAGGGAGTGCGTTGTTGCATTTCTACTCAGACGACGCGTACGCGATGGAGAGGTCAAATGTTACGTACGCCGTGAACTCTTGCCCGTCAGACGACCATCGGACTAACTGCTCAAGTGAGTATCGGTTTTAGCACTTGGCGAATCCGGGTGAACTCGCCAAGTGGTAGCTCGCTCAGGGAGTGCGTTGTTGCATTTCTACTCAGACGACGCGTACGCGATGGAGAGGTCAAATGTTACGTACGCCGTGAACTCTTGCCCGTCAGACGACCATCGGACTAACTGCTCAAGTGAGTATCGGTTTTAGCACTTGGCGAATCCGGGTGAACTCGCCAAGTGGTAGCTCGCTCAGGGAGTGCGTTGTTGCATTTCTACTCAGACGACGCGTACGCGATGGAGAGGTCAAATGTTACGTACGCCGTGAACTCTTGCCCGTCAGACGACCATCGGACTAACTGCTCAAGTGAGTATCGGTTTTAGCACTTGGCGAATCCGGGTGAACTCGCCAAGTGGTAGCTCGCTCAGGGAGTGCGTTGTTGCATTTCTACTCAGACGACGCGTACGCGATGGATTGGTCAAATGTTACGTACGCCGCGTACTCTTGCCCGTCAGACGACCATCGGACTAACTGCTCAAGTGAGTATCGGTTTTAGCACTTGGCGAATCCGGGTAGACTCGCCAAGTGATAGCTCGCTCAGGGAGTTGCTTTACTGCACTTCTTCTCAACGACGCGTACGCGATGGAGGGGTTCAATTGTTACGTACGCCGCGTACTCTTGCCCGTCGGACGACCATCGGACTAACTGCTCAAGTAAGTATCGGTTTTAGAACCTGGCGAATCCTGGTGGACTCGCCAAGTGATAGCTCGCTCAGGGAGTGCGTCACTGCACTTCTTCTTGGACGACGCGTATGCGATGGAGGGTTTCAATTTTACGTTCGCCGTGTACTCTTGCCCGTCGGGCGACTATCGGACTAACTGCTCAGGTAAGTATTGGTTTTAAAAAGTAGCGAATCCGGGTGGACTCGCCAAGTGATAGCTTACTCAGGGTGTGCCTTACTATATATTTCTTCTCAGACGACGCGTACGCGATGGTGGGGTTCCATGTTATCTACGCCGCGTACTCTTGCCCTTCGGACGACCATCAGACTAACTGCTCAAAATACCTCAATGTCGCAAGACAAAAGTCTTCGACCAGTGTGTGTTGCCTGTAATGACCTATGTAAGTGAGACGTAGTTATTTTTACACTATATGTCTCATAAGAAGGCTCAATAGGGAGCAATGCTTGGTATTTTCCCGCGCGATTGATTCAGAGGAGATCGGAGAACCGATGACCGTTGTGGCGGAATCATGTTGAAAAGTTCTTTGATAATATTGCGCGTTCTTGGGCTACTTAATAGGGCTATCAAATAAAATGTTACTCTGGCTGTAAAACTTGATTCTTTGGACTAAGATTAACGAAGGTTTTTGACTCCTATTTTGATTTTAGCTTAATGTTGACTTATGATTTCGTTTTATTTTCAGATCATGGTGAATGTGAAGAAGGTACGTGTAGATGCGAGCCAGATTGGATAGGAGCTGCATGTGATCAACCTCTATGTCCAGGTACAAAATAGTTATAATACTTACGTCTTTGAAAATAACGTAGGATTTCGATTCAACAAATTTTATGGTAAATCGTAATTAAAAAAATATTTGGTAGTGCTCAAACCCAAATTAAGTACCTTAATAAGCATGTCAACGAGCACATACGCTCAGGCACGAGAAAATATATAGTAAAGTTAGTTTTGCTATATTTACACGACCGGGAATCGAACCTGGGACCCTAGGAAATAGTGGCACCGTGAAAACCGGTGCGTACGCTACTCGACCACGAAGGCTTCTAGGGCAGCGCCTTTACCTCGATAGAAAGACTCGCGGCAGACAGTGTAATAAAACGTGGAAATGAAACAGCGCACGTCATGTTCTCTTTCACACTTTTTTATTTACTATGGGGTTTTCACACTTTTTTTATTTAGCACTTAGCTTTCATCACTCCTGATGTAGTGGTGATAAGGCTGAAGGTAGAAGCGCACTACTCCTGGAGTCTGCGAATCAATTTATGAGGAATTGGCTATGTTATCTCTAACTGCCGGAACACAATTATGCTGAAAAAATTATTGTTAAGGCGTTAGACTTAGATAAAGATGGTGGTAGCTAGCCAGGCGGACTAAGAATAAATCCTACCACCAACCAAACCGAATGCAATATGTACCCTCACTGGGAATCGAACCCGGGACCTCTAGCTCTGATACCGGTGCGGTGGTGTGACTGTGAACCACTAGATCACATAGGCGGTTACTTACACTTACACTGTTTATGGGTGACGTAACGAAGACTAAAACCCTTCGTATAGATCGACAATCTTTTCTGTTCCGGTGACGGCGGGGCGGTATGTATTTTTTTCTTCTTTTTGTAGCAATTTAAACGGCCCTGACTTCTAAGACCTTCAGCCGGCAGCAGCGCTATGGTTGGACAATAACTTGACAACAAAATGAAATAAAAAACACGTTATTTCCAGTCTTTGGCCACCGGAACAGAAAACGTTGTCACACTATCCACGGCGCTACTAAAAATTAACTAGTTACAAACCCTAATCGCTAATGAGTATCTAACTGAAATGTCACAATCAAAATCAAGTCTGATCAGACTATCGGAGAGAAAAATTGGACGTGTATTCCCAGCGTTAGACTTATAATATTGTCGCTTTTCAAGACGACTGCAACGCCGCGTACGGCGCGGGCAGCTGTACATCGACCGGGTGCGAGTGTGCGGCGTCGCGCGCCGGCGCCGACTGCTCGCGCGACGCCGCCGCGGCCGGCTGGCGCTGGGCGTGGAAGGAACCGGGGGATTCCCCGCCTAGCAGGAACGCGCCCCCGCCAGCGCTGCCGCCGCCGCCTGCGGCAGGCCATGTGCTGCTGCCTTATAAGCAGGATTTGCTAAGAGTGGGAGGCGAGACTTTTTCGGAGGAGCATTTTTTGTACAGGTGAGTCAAAGACCTTTGTACCTGACTGTATGTTTTATATTTAGGGCAGTCGCCGCTGCTGTGGACAGGACATCTATTATGGTTTGTTGCTCCACATAGAAGATTTAGAGCGACCATTTCGTATACTAGGATTGTTGTAAATAGGCTGGTGCCTTCTCCTGAGGTGTGTAGTGGAACATCATATATTACTACTACCTATCGCGTTAGCTAGAGTCGCGGCCGCGGCCGGCTGGCGGTGGGCGTGGAAGGAGCCGGGGGAGTCCCCGCCTAGCAGGAACGCGCCCCCGCCAACGCTGCCGCCGCCGCCTGCGGCAGGGCATGTGCTGCTGCCGTATAAGCAAGATTTGCTAAGAGTGGGAGGGGAGACTTTTTCGGAGGAGCATTTTTTGTACAGGTGAGTGATAAGTGTCTTTGTATCTGAGTGTATGTTTCATGGCAGGACATTTATTATCATTTGTTGCTCCACAAAGAAGATTTATTAACAGGCGGGGCGAGATGCTTTCGTTCAGGTCAGTGTCCTTCCATACTGGAGATGGCTAGTTAAATTTTTCAGCTTAAAAGTTAGTCTTGCTTTCGCACGGTTGTTCCATATGGTTCCTGGATGATGCAATTCAGGTTAGCGACATTTTAGTATACTAGGATTGTTGTATATAGGCTGGTGTCTTCTCCTGAGGTATGTAGTGGAACTTCATACATTACTACCAACTATCGCGTTAGCTGTATAGCATAGAGTCGCGGCCGCGGCCGGCTGGCGGTAGGCGTGGAAGGAACCGGGGGATTCCCCGCCCAGTAGAAACGCGCCCCCGCCTGCGGCAGGGCATGTGCTGCTGCCGTATAAGCAAGATTTGCTAAGAGTTGGTGGCGAGACTTTTTCGGAGGAGCATTTTTTGAACAGGTGAGTGAATTAAGCGTTTTTATATTTGACTGTATCTTTCATAAGGGCAGCCGCCGCTGTCGCCAGAACATATTTGTTGCTCTACAAAGATTTAGTAACAGTCTGGGGCGACATGCTTTTGTTCAGGTCAGTGTCCTTTCATACTAGAGACGGGTCAGGAAACTTTTTAAAATATTGTAGTCTTTTTAACTTTTTAAACTTCTTGTAGTATATAATCTGGAGGATACATTTCCTACCACCGACGCCACCGCCGCCTGTTGCTACTGCCGTATAAGCTAATTTTTTGTATTAAGATTTGCCAAGAGTGGCAGGCGAGACTTTTTCGGAAGAGCGTTTTTTGTACAAGTGAGTGAAATAAGCGTCTTTGTATCGGACAGTATGTTGAAGAAAGAAAGAAAGAAAGAAAGAAAAGACATTTATTTATTTATTTATTGAAGAAAAGATCCACACCAAAGGGTGGTGGGTGAGACATTTACCGAAGAGAATGTCTTGTTTGCCGTTTAGTAAAATTCCATGCTGTACAAAATAAATATAAAAGTCTAATAAAAAGACCTATCATGTAAAATGATTGCAACGCGTTCAGGCAATGAGAATTGCCATGATGCGTTCTGAGTACTAGTTGGTGTAACCACGAAACAAATTTTGCGATGTGGTCTTTTTGTGATTCCCACAACGCGTCATGAGCGTTTTTACAGGAGCCATAACACGAAATTAGTTATGTGGATATTTCACAGTGACCACAACGCGCTGTGAGCAGATTTTTCACATGTAAACCTTCCTCTTATATCACTCTCTATTGATGAAAACAAATCAATCAATCAATCAATCAATCAAATATTTATTTATTCACATAGACATAGTAAGCATGTACTTATGAATGAAAATTATAAATGAAACATCTAAAAGCGTACAGAAGGCGTAAAGCTACTTTGTTTTTTTTTCTATGTAGAGACTACCGGATCCTACCCGTTCCCGTGGGAATAACAGGATAAAACAAACCCTGTCACTCAGGAAGAATGTATCTTTCTAACGGTCAAAGAATGTTCTATATCGGTCCGTTAGTTCCTGAGATTAGCCCGTTCAACCAAACAAACAAACAACTTGAAAAATTTTAAATGAAGTATTAGAAAAAGTCGACCCGTCACAATAAGTAGCTCCGATGAGACCCGAACCCACGACCTTTACACCATCGGAGCTAGTTGTGAGACGGGTTGATTTTTTCCAAAAATACATTTTAAAATTTTCAATACTTAGTTAAAATTGCATGGTGAAAAAATAATTTTAAACAAACAAACTCTTCATATTAGTATAGATAACTCACCGATGAATAATTGTTTTCAGATACAAAGTGTTGGAGAACACCTGGGAGATAGTGGAGACCCGCGGCGTCTCTCCCGCGCCTCGGTTCGCGCACTCCGCCGTGGTGTATGAAGATGAGCTTATTGTCTACGGAGGGGTGGTAGCTACCGATGAGCCGGAGAGGGGGTGAGAAACTCTACTTAGGGCTCAAACGCATGGAAGCTTAACTTCATCGGCCGATCAAAAATCGGTTAGTTACAACATAGGCATTACCATAAGAATAAGTTACTTATTCCTATGGCAGTACGGTGACAATTCTTATGGCATTACGTTGACACGCGCGCATAATAGCTTACTATTTCTATATAAAGACTGACCGATTTTTTCATCGACGATCAAGTCAAGCTTCCATGCGCGCCTAGGCTATACAGGACTAGCCTTCCGCCCCCGCGTGGACTACACTTCGTTATCCCGCGGAGTATGATATTTTTCTGTATTAGAAATTTGCCTAAGATCAACTCTATCTCTGTACAAAATTTCATCGAAGTTGGTTAAGTAGTTTAGGCGTGAAAGTCTAGCAGACGGACAGACAGACGAGAGTTACTTTCGCATTTATAATATTAGTAGGGATGACTTGGACTTCACTACATAGTATAAAACAAAGTCGCTTTCTCTGTCCCTATGTCCCTTTGTATGCTTAAATCTTTGAAACTACGCAACGGATTTTGATGCGTTTTTTTTTAATAGATAGAGTGATTCAAGAGGAAGGTTTATATGTACTTTTTATCCCGATATTCCCACGGGAACGGGAACCACGCGGGTGAAACCGCGGGCGGCCGCTAGTAGAGTATAAACTAAGATTGGAAATATGGTTCCGATAGGCATTACGAAATACGGGAAAGGATCATTCTTACACAAATAATAGAAACTAAACATTTAAATAAAAATATTACAGTTCCTATTGGTTAATTTTTGCATATGAGTGTCTATACCTAGTAGACTTCCAGGCGAATGTTCGAATCACTAAGCTACGACTTTAGCGGCTTTTAATGACTTCGTAGCTCAGTAGTTAGAGTATTCGCCCGGACAGTGAAAGATCGTGGGTTTGAGTCCCAACAGAGCTAGTTGTGAGACGGGTCGACTTTCTCTCATACTTCATTACCAGTATTTTCATTGAAAATTGCATTGCATTGCATTTGTGAATCATCATCATCATCAGCCTATTAGCGTCCACTGCTGGACATAGGCCTCTCCAAGAGTACGCCATCGAGCATGATCAGTGGCTGCTCTCATCCAGCTCTTGCCAGCCACCCTGCAAAGATCGTCGCTCCACCTAGTAGGAGGGCGTCCTACACGACATTGTGAATGCAAAAAGTTAAAATTTAAATAAATCTATATCTGTGGTAAACTTCGATCAACAATAACACCTAGTTCTAGATACATAGTTGGAGTGACAGATATAGCCAAGCGTATACTCCCACTTGAGAGTATAATTATTATAAGTAGATTATTTTGACAGTGTCAATAATACTAAGGTATTTCAAACTTGGAACGGTTTCTGCCATTTATAATGTAAGATCGTAACATTCGTAAACTTTTTTCTGCGTTTAAAAAAAAGTCAGTCTGTGTCATGTAAAGTTTTCATTTAGTTCGTGAGCCTTCATCTAGTACTATTGTTGATTGAAGATGTAAATGCAAAAAATTGAGAATTAAAATAGGTCTATATCTGTGGTAAATCTAAATATTGTGTCCTTTCGCCGTTATTCGAAGCCTAGGTAAACATATTTTGAGAAAGCCCTTTCCGTTTCCGTTCGACATCAATTTTCCTATTGGTCAATTTTACCCACGTGACGTCACTTCCGTAACGTCATCATAAGTCACGTGATACGAGTTCACCTTTTAGCAACGGCGGAGGATTTGTGTCATTGGCGTCCATTTTTCGCAACCGTTCACATCTAGTCATAAACGCTGTTAGCGTTCGAAATTTAAAAATTTGTACGAGTGGATCTTTTATTTTACTTTCTCGGATAAAGTAATATTATTAGTTATGAAAATTGTTCGAATTTTAAAAGAGCGTGCCTGTGAGTGAGCGCGCGAAAACATGGCGGGTCGGGCTCGAGGTCCACCTGTTAATTTCAAAGTACCTATCGTGGAAATCCAACGCATTTAGGACGACGAGATGGAGTATCAGGTTTATTGGCACATAGGAATTGAGGTAATTTAACACCTCGCCAGGTCAGTGAAAGTTTTGATTTTTATTTTCTTACCCACAAGCAAGTAAGAAATTTTATATTTTCTCACCATGAAAAATCTGTTCATGTGATAGTTAGTAGAGAGATTTTGCGATCTGCGCTGAGAGATTATATCATAATCATAATCATTTATGTCAAATAGATTTCCTTTTAATAGTGATACAATGTGATTTACGGATTTTGAAAGGATCGGGAAGTATACAGTGGGTCTCGGCTCCCGTCGTCGCCCGTGCTTGACCTTGACACACTTTTCTCTTGTTTAGTTTATAAATCCTATTTTACAATTTGTACCGACTTCTTGTGGCGATTTATTGTTACGAAAGCATTTTGAAGTACCTACATTTTCTTTAATGGTTATCATGTCCATTGGAAAAGTATCATTGCAGTTCGAAAATAATGTCAGTATAGTCGAGTGGTATAGCACTAATTTTGTTAAGTTGCTTTTGTTTCAACGTTTTGTTTTTGATCATGTATCTATACCGGCACATAGTGTGTGATTACTGTTATACTTTTATTACTCCCATGTCTGTATGTGAGTGCTACCTGCATTAAAAATGGGAACAAGCGTCGCTATGTATGTATTAACTAACCAACAAGTGCAAGGCAAATAATATTTTAAAGGGAATAGTGTATTTAATTTAATGATTTTAAAAGTACATACTGTTGTTGCAAAAGTTTATTCTAAATACTTTCTACAGTTGACCCTTGCCCCTTTTAGGGAGTGTTTATGTGGGTCGTGTAATGTAGCATGGAGCAAATGATTTGATATTGAAAAATGGGGTGCTCAGCCCCCCCGAACCCCCCTACCATTGGTTCGATAATGTTTTATTAATGGATACGTAATTGGATTCATTATCCCTGACATTTTTAATATGATATTCAATGCAGATTTTAAGCTGTGGTTACATAATTAAATTAATACTTATGAAAAAAACAAAAAAAAAAAAAAAAAAAAAAAAACATAGCCTGCTTACGCAAGTAACGGGCGGCATTTCCTGCTTACGCAAGTATCAGGGTGCAATGTTTTTGACAATAAGCATTATGAATCTTTTTATTTTTAAAATTAAGTAAATTAGCCTGCTTACGCAAGTAACGGGTGGCATTTCCTGCTTACGCAAGTATCAGGGTGCAATGTTTTTGACAATAAGCATTATAATCTTTTTATTTTTTTGGATTACGTGATATTATTAGTGCCGTCAATGCCATAATTATGATTGAAAGTAGAAACTGTATATTCAAATAAATATAAGTAAAAAGGGGGGGGGGGGGGTATAGGTATATCGACTACACATACCTTTCATGTTTATATGCGAACAAGCCCCGCTAGTATTAGGCACGCTGGAAGCTGTGCTTGGCACTAATAGTTCATATATTGATTGAAATACTGCGGTGGCTCCCTATGGGCACCAGTGATAGCAATAATTAGTATTTTAACGAATAATAGGTACCTACTGACTAGAAGCTATGCAGTCAAAGTAATTATGCTATAAAGCCAGTTGGGATATTGCGATTCTGACTTTTAGTGTAATCTGACATTCTGCGATTTCTGATAATGCGTGTCTGGCGTTTTGCGTATCTAAAAGAGCCTGACAGTCTGACATAGCTGTAAGCAACAGCACGAGCCGATCGGGTCTGCCCTTTCGACTGTTTCATACCTAAATTTAGTTTAGATTAAGTAAATGTGTACCTATTGTTAGTGTAAAACACCGAATAAATTATTACTTTACTTTATTTCATCAGTAGAATGTTTTTGAAAATTTTTAGGCAATAGTCATTTTAGCCGTCTAGAAGAGTGAAGTCATCTGATACAGGCATTGTTTATGCTTACTCATCGTCATGTATAAACATGGCAGGCTGCTCCATGGCACCGTAGATTTATATTGTGAGACAAATTCTGACGATCACGGTCTTTTAAAATGGCAAAACTAGGTAGGGATATATACCATATTTTGTTGCCTGTAATACAGATCAACCTACAACGGGCAATAGCAGTCAACGTTACCGATATTATTTTTTCCTGTGCTCATGTAACTCATGTAATTGTGTATGTAATGATGTTGAAAATGTAAACCTTTTGTTATCATGATATAAACTATTCATGTATTCAGTCAAAAGTACTTGTACGTAAATGATTTTGACTGTCTTAAACAATAGAAAAATTACGCCTTTCCAGGCTAGAATGAATGCAGTTTGGAGATTGACAGGGTCTACAACAATGATATTGTCTACAAAGACATCTTTTTATGAACCTTTAATGAATCATTATCATAAAAATTGGATAAATTATGAATGTTTTGGAAAGAATAAGTAAAAATGGGTTTCTGAGATTGATTTCGCAAGGACACGGACCCATACAAATGTAAAATTAGTAGATCAGATCATTGATAATAATTTACGAGTTTTCAGATTGACAGTCGCTCCACAAGAACACTGTCTTGTACAATAGCAAAATTATGCCCTTAGGGCAAGCATTAGGGCAACTAAAAGAAGTTGCTCGTTGTTTCGTTGATGAGGAAAAGAAGTCTCTTATGTTTCTGATAAACAATGTCTTTGGTGAGTTTTAATATGGGTATATATATGTATGTATATATATATATATATATATATATATATATTTAGTTCATTATGTTAGAATTGTTTGTATTCATTACGAAGTTATATAATGTGCCCGGTTAACCCATTTTTACTAAATGGATGGGTATAATGAGCCATAACTCAATGAAATTTTTTAATTTTGTATATTCATGTTTCTTTGCTAGATTGGATATAACTATTTAAGATGTTCCGTGTAGCTAAATTGACAGTAATTAACGGGAGTTTTTCATTGGTTCGATGGTAATTAATAATAAGAGAAACGCGTCTTTAGAATGGCAGTCTATATAAAAAATTGTGTCCTGCAATGCAACTTGGGACCGTGTCGGTAAAATATATAAAGTGAAACTGTCATTATCGGCCATTACCAGTCATTTTCGTTGTCATTATTATATTTATATGTATAGTTACAGTTAAAAAGTCTTGAATGGGTGGTAGGAAAATATTGACGATTCATAAGTACATACATGCTTATTATATGTCTGTGTGAATAAATCAATATTTGATTGATTGATAGATATAAGTAGTAGATAAAGTTATGACAAAATATTGCAAATCTTTTGCAATTTATCTTTTAGAGTTACATTAATTCGATTTGTATGCAAATGAGATTTGTTACAAAATAGCAGATGCTTTAAAGAAGTTAATATACGAACTACTTTTGTTTTGATCTTGTAAAATAAGGCATGTGCTTACATTATTTTCAGAAATTTACTTGACCTTTATACATGATCGCTCTTTTTGTCAGACCAGTAAGACAAGCCGGCACAAGTAGTTTAGGATGTTATACATATAACATCCTGCGATCTGCGATCCTATTTATTCGAATAATGTTAACGTTAATTTTTGCAATCAAACTTTAATGCATCTTGCACTGCACAAACATAGCAATAGTTGACTTCTTCTCTAGCACAGAGCTTTAAATAATGTCTTTTCTCTTGAATTTGGTGTAGGTAGTGAGTCAACAGTTTAACTGCCAAAAATAACGTCGTGAGCTCGATATTTTAAGTATAATATTATGTTTAATTGATCGAAGTGTTTTGTATGTAACACAACCATGTATTTACAAAATACATGTTTATTTATTTATTTAATTCTTCATGCACTAATTACAGTACATAGGTGGACTTAATGCTTCGCACCCTACAGAACCATAAGAATTACGACTTGGGCATCTTGGCCATAGGACAAGCTTTGCTTAGATTGGGGCTACACAGTGGTATATTAAAATTCCCAAAATTATTTATTTTAGTATGAACAATAATTTCCCTATAGCGGTAAAGGATATACTGAGAAACAGTCGTCAGCTTCGTAACAATGCTAGTGCTCGGGAGTTTAGCGTGTCACTAGCAGGTGTAACATAATAATTTAAAGCAACATGATTTTACAGTTAGGGAAGATAAGAGTCTTGTGCTTATGGTTTCTTGTGCCGAAAGTTTTTACAATTATTATATTGTACTTATATTTTGCTTTATTATGTGTTTTCAGATCATATCGTATTGATGTTATATCAGAAGAGACTTAGCCAAAAGATTTTCAGATGTTTTTGCTTCAAAAATATATAAGGGATAGCACAAGTTGTGTTAATGTAATGTTTGTTTCTTTTCAGTTTTTGAATATTTCAAGAATATGTAAATGATTTATGTAACATAGTTAACATATTTATGAATAAGGTTTGATAGATTGAGCATAAGTATACATTTTATTTTCTTTTCAATCATGTTCAGTCCGTGCTCATATTTTCATTATATAGGTACTTACGTACTATTGTATGACATACTGGAATGTTTGATAGTAATAGCATAATGTTTCTGATATCAGTACTAATTTGTGATGTTGAGTTATAAAGTTAAACAATTAATTCTTGTACCCCTTGTACCTGTCGAATTTGTCAAAAGGTATAAGATTAATGTCATAATTGCTGATACATGTCACATTGGCGTCCTCGTTCACCAGGCGATAACAAACAAGGTCTCAAAATATGTTTACCTAGGCTTCGAATAACGGCGAAAGGACACAATAGGAGCGTTTTACCTACCATTAAAACGCATATTGTGTCCGGAGCCTTATTCGAAGCCTAGCTTTAAGACCTGCCTGGTGTAGATTTTATCCTTAATGGTTGTCAAGTGTTTCAGATTTTGAGACTACAATGACACAAATCCTCCGCCGTTGCTAAAAGGTGAACTCGTATCACGTGACTTATGATGACGTTACGGAAGTGACGTCACGTGGGTAAAATTGACCAATAGGAAAATTGATGTCGAACGGAAACGGAAAGGGCTTTCTCAAAATATGTTTACCTAGGCTTCGAATAAGGCTCCGGACACAATATGCGTTTTAATGGTAGGTAAAACGCTCCTAAATTAGGCATTGTCTATCCTTCCAACAGTGGTGGGCTGGCGGGGCTAGAGGGGCGCGCGGGGGAGGTGACCAACGAGCTGTGGCGGGTGTCGCTGGGCGCCCCGCGGCCCTCCTGGAGGAACGCCACGCCCGTCGCCTGCGCGCCGCCCAGACCCGCGCCGCTGGGGCACTGCGGTACGTATGGGGGGGCTCACCGACAGCGGGGGCTGGCGGGGCTAGAGGGGCGCGCGGGGGAGGTGACCAACGAGCTGTGGCGGGTGTCGCTGGGCGCCCCGCGGCCCTCCTGGAGGAACGCCACGCCCGTCGCCTGCGCGCCGCCCAGACCCGCGCCGCTGGGGCACTGCGGTACGTATGGGGGGCTCACCGACAGCGGGGGCTGGCGGGGCTAGAGGGGCGCGCGGGGGAGGTGACCAACGAGCTGTGGCGGGTGTCGCTGGGCGCCCCGCGGCCCTCCTGGAGGAACGCCACGCCCGTCACCTGCGCGCCGCCCAGACCCGCGCCGCTGGGGCACTGCGGTACGTATGGGGGGGCTCACCGACAGCGGGGGCTGGCGGGGCTAGAGGGGCGCGCGGGGGAGGTGACCAACGAGCTGTGGCGGGTGTCGCTGGGCGCCCCGCGGCCCTCCTGGAGGAACGCCACGCCCGTCGCCTGCGCGCCGCCCAGACCCGCGCCGCTGGGGCACTGCGGTACGTATGGGGGGGCTCACCGACAGCGGGGGCTGGCGGGGCTAGAGGGGCGCGCGGGGGAGGTGACCAACGAGCTGTGGCGGGTGTCGCTGGGCGCCCCGCGGCCCTCCTGGAGGAACGCCACGCCCGTCGCCTGCGCGCCGCCCAGACCCGCGCCGCTGGGGCACTGCGGTACGTATGGGGGGGCTCACCGACAGCGGGGGCTGGCGGGGCTAGAGGGGCGCGCGGGGGAGGTGACCAACGAGCTGTGGCGGGTGTCGCTGGGCGCCCCGCGGCCCTCCTGGAGGAACGCCACGCCCGTCGCCTGCGCGCCGCCCAGACCCGCGCCGCTGGGGCACTGCGGTACGTATGGGGGGGCTCACCGACAGCGGGGGCTGGCGGGGCTAGAGGGGCGCGCGGGGGAGGTGGCTCGTATCTAAATGCGAACTTATTACACTCGGTTTACTCAAGTGGAGAAGCTCACTCGGTTACTGCCTAAAATTGTACTGCGTCTGAAGAACAAAATGGACTAGGTACAACGAAAAATGCTTTCTTTTTTCTTAATAGGCTAATTTGGGATATTTTACAAACTTTTTGTGATAATCAATTAAAGAAAGATATCACTGATATAGACTCGCGAGTGGTTCAATGATTTTCCCTATATGGCACGTTATTTATTTAACCTTTTAATCACCTAGTCGGATCTGTCCGACAAGGTTATAAAAAAGCTTGTAAAATAGTGTAACGCTCCCGTGTTGCGCTGTATCTGTATATTAATTTACATCTTTATATTATTTTTCTCACAAGGCGACGACACGACATCGCCCTCTTTTTCTTAATTTTTCAACAAACAAAACCAGTCAGCCAGGCGGTGTATCGGCCTGCTTGCAGTCATCATCATCATCATCATTTCAGCCGTACGACGCCCACTGCTGGGCATAGGCCTCCCCCAAGGATCTCCACAACGATCGGTCCTGCGCTGCCCGCATCCAGCGGCTTCCCGCGATCTTGACCAGATCGTCGGTCCACCTTGTAGGGGGCCTGCCCACGGAACGCCGTCCGGTTCGCGGTCGCCATTCGAGAAACTTTCCGCCCCAACGGCCATCGGTTCTCCGCGCTATGTGTCCCGCCCACTGCCACTTCAACTGAGCAATCCTTTGAGCGATGTCGGTCGTTTTAGTTCTCCTGCGGATCTCATCATTTCTGATTCGATCGAGCAGGGAAATACCAAGCATCGCTCTCTCCATTGCTCGCTGGGTAACCTTGAGCCTTCTTATGAGACCCATAGTAAAAGACCACGTCTCGCTTCCATAAGTCATAACTGGCAACACACACTGGTCAAAGACCTTAGTCTTGAGACATTGAGGAATTTTGGACGCAAATATATGCCGGAGCTTCCCAAACGCTGCCCATCCGAGCTGGATTCGACGAGAGATCTCTTTCTCGAAGTTGGACTTACCTAATTGGATTGTCTGTCCTAGGTAGACATAGTGGTCAACAACTTCAAGTGTAATGTTCCCAACATTAACTGGAGCGGATGCAACATGGGCATTGGACATGATTTTCGTCTTATCCATGTTCATCTTCAGACCCACTCTTTGGGAAGCATTGCTGAGATCTTCGAGCATTGTGTTCAGGTCTTCCAAAGTCTCAGCCATGAGAACTACATCATCGGCAAACCGCAGTTGTGTTAGGTACTCGCCATTGATGTTAATGCCGAATCCTTTCCAGTCCAGTAGCTTAAAAATATCCTCCAACGCAGCTGTGAACAGTTTCGGAGAAATGACGTCTCCCTGTCTCACACCTCGCTGTAGTTGGATAGGATTAGAGCTCTGGTTCTGTAATCGGACCGACATGGTGGCGTTTTGGTATAAGTACCTTAGCACCTCGATGTACCTGTAGTCTATTTGGCACCTCTGGAGAGACTGCAGCACTGCCCAGGTCTCGATCGAATCAAAGGCTTTCTCATAGTCCACGAACGCCAAGCATAGTGGCAAGTTATACTCTTCGGTCTCCTGTATAACTTGCCGCAGCGTATGAATGTGGTCTATGGTACTATAACCTTTTCGGAAACCGGCTGGTTCGGGAGGTTGGAAGTCGTCGAACCTGCGAGCGAGACGATTCGTAATGACTCTCGAAAACAACTTGTAGATATGGCTCAGAAGCGAGATGGGTCGGTAATTCTTCAGGAGAGTCTTATCACCCTTCTTGAAGAACAGCATCACATCGCTTCTGCCCCATGCCTTTGGCGTTTTGCCCTCGAGGATGACAGAGTTGAAGAGCTTCTGGAGGACCTTAAGTATCGGCTTACCGCCCGCTCACAGAAGTTCTGTTGTGATTCCGTCATCGCCCGCCGCCTTGTTGTTTTTGAGCTGCTTGAGAGCCATTCTAATCTCGTACAGGCTGACGTCCGGGATATCTTCGGTATAGTGCCGGGTAAGTTTGGCTCTAGGTTCTGTAACTTACTTTCAACAGGTGTTTGCGTGGAGTACAACTGTCCATAGAAACTCTCAATCTCCCTCAGGATTTCAGGAGTTGATGAAATGATACTACCGTCCTCAGCTTGCAGCCTCGTCAGTTGACTTTGCCCTATAGCGAGATCTCTAGCGAACACTTTGGAGCCTTTGTTCCGCTCAATGGCCTCTTTAATACGCTCGGTATTAAATTGGCGAAGGTCGCTTGTCAAGGACTTTGAGATCTGCCTATTTAGCTGTCGATAACGAAGGGCATCCGCTGAGTTCTGTAGTTTCATTTCGTTTCTCTGATCCATGAGTCGGATAGTGTGGCTGGAGAGTTTCTTTAATTTAGGCCGGTGGGTTTTGTAGTGCTTGGACCCTACCGTGCGGACAGTGTCCACCACCAAGTTGTATAGATCTGCTGCAGTGCGGAAACACAATTCGATCTCTACAGTACCAAAGTTAATATTTAAATTCCTCCAATTGATAAACCTTACGCGCACTGGTTTCCCTACCAGAGAAAGGTGTCAGGACTTTTTATATGTAAGGTCGTTCTTAAATAGTGCACATAATTTTAAGGGGTCAATGTACTCACGCATACAAACAATTTTTACTATGGTACCAACATTGAAAAAGCGAAAAAAAAAATCAGCTGTTCCATAGAACATTTTAAATCGAATAGATCAAAATTTATGGAACAGCTGTTTTTTTTTCGCGTTGACCCCTTAAAATTATGTGCACTATTTAAGAAGGACGTTATATATAAAAATGCTTGTTGAATGAACCTAAAATTGTGTTCCACAGGCGGTCTACACGTATCCGGGCACACGGCGGTGGTGGTGCGGATAGGGCAGACCAAGAAGCCGGTAATGTTGGCGTTTTTTGGCCACTCGCCCCACTACGGGTACTTACATACTGTCCAGGTAAGTTTAAAAGATTCTGTCTTAATTTTAATTAAATAATGGATTGATAAGCTAAAAACTAGTAACCTGTAATAAAAAAACACTCTTCTTTCTTTCAATTTTCAACGTTCTTTATCGGTACCTTTATAGGTAATCTAGCTTTCCTTCCTTCCCCCTAGCATGACCAACAAAACGCGATATGATATTGTGCTTTATCGCGTTTAACTGTCAAAAGACAATGGGTTTTGACGTTTGAGTATCGATGAAAAGGTTTATCATGCGATATATATATCACGTTTTGGGCGGTCATGCTAGGCTTATATGCATTGCTTAACGTTGGAAAATTATAGTTCTGCTCCCTTATTTAAAAACTGTCGTTTCCGTCAGCGGTATGCATGCATTGTCACTGTCACTCATTTAAGAACAGACAAAGATAAATCACATAATTTGAATTCGATTCCCTTTCTGAGCGGTTGTAAACTATGGGGGCTGTCTTGACTTGGATCTTACCCTCCCACTGTTTTATCCTTTGAATAGAATAGAATAGAATACAATAGAATAAAGTTACCAACACCAACCAACACTAATATTATAAATGTGAAAGTGTGTTTTTGGGTTTGTTTGTCCTACTTTCACGCCAACACGATGCAATGCACGCCAAACGGATCGACGTGAATTTTGGTATGGGGGTAGTTTGAAAGCTGGAGAGTGACATAGGCTACTCTTTATCTAGGCTAGAGAGAAGGCTAGTTAAATATAAACAATGAAATTTAGAGCATTCGCCCGGACAGTGAAAGGTCGTGGGTTCGAGTCGCATCGGAGCTAGTTGTGAGACGGGTCGACCTTTTCTAATACTTCATTTTCAATATTTTCAATTAAATTTAACTTACTGTGGTCCGGTACTGAGCCTGCGGTTCGATTAGCCGAGTTCTGGGCGGGGAAGATATCATATTATGCCACTGAGCTCAGTCTTTCCTGAAAGTGGGTGGACCATTCCATCTAGTGCCGAAAATTTAAAAGTGGTGTAACTCTTCAGCGGTGCATGGCAAATATTCTTTAAGAGAATATTACTCTGCACAAGCCTTTTTGGGGGAGTTTTCTTAATTTAATTTCTTACCATCGACTCGAGAGAAGACGAACTAATAATAATACCCCTTGCAGGAGTACTACATAGACGAAGGAGTGTGGGTAGCGGCGGCCACTAAGGGCTGGCCGGCGCGCGCGGGGTTTGGCCACACAGCCACGTGGGACCCGCTCTCCAGCAGAGTGTATGTCCACGGGGGACTCGTGTCGGAGTCTGAGGCCACACAGGTAAGGAAGATAGAAAACCGCGGAAAAGTAGACTAGCTTTAATAAGCTTCAAAACATTATATATCAAGGAGTATAAAATCTTCTAAGAGACAAGTTTGTTTGTGGCAACTAGGCACGCATTGCAGCCGTGTAACTGTAGATGGCGCTACCAATCTATGACGACCTAAGTAACTATGCGCGCCACCGAAGTTGTATAGAGAAACTAAATCGTGCTCACGAAGTTCATCGAGCAACTTACAATATATAGAACTTCCGAGATTAGATTGGACAACTGTCTCCGGGCTAACAACGCCCTAGCCCGGAAGGAAGACAACATCAGTCTTCCTTTACAGTTGCACTATCTCTACGTCATCATCTAAGCCTGTGTCAGAGTTCAAGGCTAATAAGGTAAGGGTCCCTTGATTCTGTCAGTAGGTACTACTACATAGACGAAGGAGTGTGGGGTTTGGCCACACAGCCACGTGGGAGCCGCTTTCAAGCAGAGTGTATGTCCACGGGGGACTCGTGTCGGAGTCTTAGGCCACGCAGGTAAGGAAGAAAGAAAACGCACAGTACTCCAGATTATAGTAAGTAAACACAGATTATAGTAGATAGTCAAAAGTGAAAGAAAGAATAAAGAAAGAAAAAAAAGTTTATTAATATATTTTACGAGCTGTAATTTACAACACATAAGATTTAAGCCCTATTTCACCACTGAAATTAAACGCGATCAACGCTAAACGTGTTTTATACATATTTCTGTCTCTGTCACATTCAAACTGATGACAGAGATAGAACTATCTTTTAAAAAGGTTTAGCGTTGATCGCGTTTAATTTCAGTGTTGAAATCGTGTCTAAATCTTATGTCTTATAAAATAAAGCTCAGTTTTGTAATGTGTCCCACACTTTTGAATACTTTGGGTGCTGCGTTACTAGTGGCGGTTTTGATGTTGCGGTACCAATGTCGGCTTGGATGTTACCAAGTATTACATACAGTACATTTGCGTGCTTAAGTTATTTTGAATACGGTGGATGGCTTGAACAATTTGATAGTTTTGTCTGAGTCGTTGTTAATGACCATTTTGGATGTTTTCAAGTATTTGGTGATATTGTCTGCTAGGGCCGCGACCATTAATTACGTGAGGTGATTTTGGCGATTTTTCTATCCCCCCTCGCCCCCTTGGTGAGATGTCGTGAGATTTGGCCCCCTCCATAATCTCACGTGGGATTTTCCAAAATTCATGTTTTTAGTGGAAATAATATGAGAAATATGGGCTTGATTGCGATGCGATGATTTATTAATTAAGACTGCTGAAGTGATGTTTTATTTATTTTAACTCCGTTTTTTAAATTATCGATAGGCATTTTCTCGCGACTTGAAGTCTCCCAGATTGTACCTTCCGGGAAACACAAACTCCGACAAGGAGTTCTATTCTCTAGCATAGTCCGTGTCTTTGTAATATATACCAAAAATGGTGGCGCTGATTTGTACGTCTGGCTGTCCGATGGAAGGAGGGAGATTCCACTGCCCACTCGCCGAAATGAAACCATAAGCTTGCAACCTCGTTTTCACTCAATTTTACAATGTATCTTGCGGAAAAAAATACGTGATATTTGCTGAGACCCCCCCTCTCCCCCACGTAAGAATAGATGAGATTTGGCTCGACCCCCTCCCCCCTAAATGCCTCACGTAATTAATGGACGCCCCCTAGCCACTATATGACGCTGACTGTACCTACATTGTGTCAGGTGCCCTCGCCGGCGCTGTATGAGTACGACGTGAACAAGAGGATATGGCGGCCGCTCCCCTCCGCGCCGACGCCCAGATATCTGCACTCCGCTACTTTTGTGTCACCAGGTAAAAGCATAATTATACGTATTTAACTAGTTTACAGGAAACCTATCCTATTCTCATTCCATTATCATCCCCTTTGTTTATTTTTTTCATCCAAGGTAGCCTTGAAGAAATTGCTATGTATCAATAAGGCCGCCTATTGTGTGTTTATCTTGTTGTCTTTTTTATCTGTAATTGTTCGTTTTTGTATCGTTTGCAATAAAGATTATTTGATTGATCGATACTGAGTTGAGCTCTTACTACCATTTTCTTTAAATCATGAAGTGCTGAAGCCCTGAATTTTATTTATGATCTAAATATAGTGGCATCACGCTCGCACAGATGCGATAACCGTCGTCTCAAGGGATCTGTGCAAGCGAGACGCACTAAATTTACGCAGCAGCGATAGGGACAAGTAATGACAGGTTATTGTACGAAATTCTTCGTGATCCGCGACTCTACTTTAGCAAATTTTACGAGTCAAAAATATTCGTGCATTCGTACGGGTAGAATTCGTTCGGAAACACGCTCAGGGTAGTGGCGTAGCACGAAACATCACGATTTTGAGAGTAGGTAACTCGCATATTAGTGTCTATGCGTTTTTTTCACGCGCCGTGTCGACGTGCGTTTATCGCAATATAGACGAGATATGCTCAGAGTCAGATGTAGCTCGTAGAACATTTCAACGTTTGCTTCAGAAATAATGCGCATGAACAGCGCGTGAAAAAAATAACGTTGTTTGCATAAGCTCTTAGTTGCGAGACTTGTGAGCTTGTCGTTCATATGTGTGAGAACTATCGACATACGTACGTACAAAACTTCCAAAGTGCGACTGACCAAAAACTGTCAGAAAATGTTATATGATGTAACAACGTTTGTAGAGATAATGATTGTACATAGATTGATAAAATATGTGTGTGATAGTATGTAATTTATTACTTAGGAAGACAATCCCAGTAACAGTTGTAACTTTGTCGTAAGACAGTTACAATAAACCATGATTAGTAACAACACAACGACCATTTATTTACCCTTCGGTACATATGACTACATACCGCTTATTTTTGGTGTAGGCATGTTGCTAGTGTTTGGCGGCAACGCCCACAACGACAGCGCGGCGGCCGCCGTGGCCAGCCCCGCCGCCGCGCGCTGCTACTCGGGCGGGGGGCTCGTGTATGACGTCAGGTGAGAATTGAGCAGGTTTGACCTGTTGACCTGAGCTTGACATATTGACTTTAGCTTGACATGTTGACTTTATCTTGAAATTTTGATCTTAGTTTGACATGTTCACCTTAGCTTGACATGTTGACCTTAGCTTGACATGTTGACCTTAGCTTGACATGTTGACCTTAGCTTCACATGTTGACCTTAGCTTGACATGTTGACCTTAGCTTGACATGTTGACCTTAGCTTCACATGTTGACCTTAGCTTGACATGTTGACCTTAGCTTCACATGTTGACCTTAGCTTGACATGTTGACCTTAGCTTGACATGTTGACCTTAGCTTGACATATTGACCTTAGCTTCACATGTTGACCTTAGCTTCAAATGTTGACCTTAGCTTCAAATGTTGACCTTAGCTTCACATGTTGACCTTAGCTTGACATATTGACCGGTGAGCTTAACATGTTCACTTTAGCTCAACATGTTGACGTTAGCGTTTACATGTTGGCCTGAGTTTGATATATTGACCCTGACCTTTGATATTATCAGACAGAAAGTGTGGCATGCTTCTACCATCCCCGTTATTTCTGTTGTCTGACTCGACCTTTATCGAATACTTAAGCTCTTTTTTTATAACAAGTTTGATGTAAAACTACCATAACGTCGGAATAAATAGTTTCATCGTTATTTCTCTATCCAAAATGTATGCCAAAGAACTTGATTGTAAACTATGACCGTTAGAGCCTGCGCGCACTTGTGTCGACCGATAGTTTAGTCGGTATCGTAAGACGATCGTGATTAAACTGTCGGCCGATAGTTGGACGATAGTTTAGTTGAATACAGCGCGCTCACATAGGTCCTTCATGCACATTACCGACCGGCCGATAGTTGTGTTATGCGATAGTTTGATCGAACAACTATCGGTCGATAGTTTGATCGTTCGATTTTTAATCGTCATTGCGCGCACTGCCATTTAACTCTATACTCAAATCAAATCAAATCAAATATTAATTTATTCACATAGACATAATAAGCATGTACTTATGAATCGTCAATATTTTCCTACCTACAAGAAGAACGGGCGCAATAAACTTGCCAGCGCGTTTCTCAGGTAACGACATTAAAAACAAAAACATATCGTTACTTATTACAATAATTGCTTATAGCATAAATCACATATAATTAAATATTAAATATAATAATTATATTATAATTAAATAACATTTAATAGGAAAATTTTCTCATTATTATGTTTCACGACTTCATTCTTTGCGATCCGTGGTCCACAAAGTTAGTACTGAATCCGAGAACGATCAAACTATCGACCGATTAAAAATCACAAGTGCGCGCTGGATCTTAAAAAAGAGTAGTGACAAACAACCGTTTGTATAACAGGTGTCGTACATGGCGGTCGCACTCGCCGCCGAAGGGCGCCGCCCGCGCCGCGCACGCCGCCGCCCCGCTGCCGAGCCGCAGCCCGCCCGCCGTCATCATACACGGAGGGTGAGATAGTCTGTTGTTATAGGAACAATGTGATACTAACAAACCACGAGCCCTATATAAGGTGTTGTAAAAAAGTCGACGGAATTTTAAGGGGTCAATATACTCATGCATACAAACAACTTTTGCTATGGTACCAACAATGAAATCGCGAAAAAAAAAACTGCTATTCCATATAAAATTTGAAATCGAATAGATCAAAATGTATGGAACGGCTGATGTTTCTTTCGCGATTTCAATGTTGATAACATAGCAAAAGTTGTTTGTATGCATGAGTACATTGACCCCTTAAAATTCCGTCGACTTTTTTACAACACCTTATTTTATTTTTATTTTTTATTTTTATTTGCAAAGACGTACAAAACAGGTTACAAACCAAATTTTGAAAATTAAAATACAAAATAACTTATGGACTAGGTTGAAACCCTAAATTATGTACATACTAATAGAAAATACTGAGCAGCGACCTTGTAATTGTACAATCATTTAAATTATCATTATTATTATAAGTTATTGAAAATATAAATTATACATTACAAACATGTCAACATACAAACACAATTTTAATAATCAGGAATTAGAAAAAAATATTGGATAATTTAACTAATAGGTAAGTAAGTAAGTATTTAATATTATAATTAGATTAGAAAAATTTTACCACATAAAATTAATTCAAATCAGGAGAATAAACATGCAAATAAATACTAAACTAAACTAATACTAATGTATAATTTTTATTTAATACAATTTTTTATTTTATTTTTGAATCTCCGTAAACTACATTCAAATACATCCACATCCGGGCAGCAACTGACGAGTTCATTATAAAGGCGACACATTCGGGTTAGGGGATTAAAGTAAGATGTATTATTCAGATAAACATTAAGGGAAAATAATTTTGGCTTACGAGAACGATGATAAGTGTTAAAATTAATTTGAGAGAGCAAACATGGGGAGTCTACACAATTGTTAATGATCTTATAGAGTAGGAATAGTTCCAGATGTTCTCTGCGAGTAGTCAACGATACCATTTTGAAATGTTCGAGCTTATCTACATAGGAACATAAAGTACGATTAAGGTTGAATCTGAAGCATAGCAACCGAAGGAATCTCTTTTGTATTTGTTCTATCCTATCAATATGTATTTTATAGAATGGCGACCAAATAGGAGTGTTATACTCTAATATGCTACGAACTAAAGCAAAGTAGAGGATCATATATGATGAAATTTTTGTAAAGCCCTTAGTTACTCTACAAATAAAACCCAACATTCGTGACGACTTATCAACTACGTGATTGTAATGAGAACGAAACGACAATTCACTATCGAAAATGACTCCAAGATCTCTAATTTCAGACTTGCGTAGTAAACTATGGTTGTCTAAGGAGTAATCGAAATGAAGAGCATTGAGTTTTTTCGTAAAAGTCACCACATAACATTTACCAATATTAAGTGTCATCTGGTTGGCCCTGCACCAGTCCACAACCGAATCCAGATCTTTTTGAAGTTCTATCGCATCGTTGATACAAGAAACAGAATTGTAAATTTTTAGATCATCAGCATACATAAGACTTGGGCAAGATAAACGCTCTACTAGATCATTTATAAATAATATAAAGAACAAAGGCCCTAAATGAGAACCCTGCGGGACGCCTGAGGGCACCATAAAGGCTGTTGAAAACTCACCTTTCAAAGCAACTAGTTGACTCCTTCTAAACAAGTAAGATTCCACCCACCGTAATAAGTTTCCACATACACCGAACCTCTCCAACTTCCGACAAAGTAATCTGTGGTTCACCCTGTCAAACGCTTTAGAGAAGTCGGTGTATATAGAGTCTACCTGTCCTCTTTTAGCAAATACTGCACATAAGTAACTCTTATATTCCAATAGATTACTAGAGGTCGATTTATTTCTAATAAATCCATGTTGATTCGGAGATATGTAAGGCCTAACTTGCTGATAAAGAAAATCGTATACTAGCGATTCGAATAATTTAGCGCAGCAAGATAAGATACTGATCGGTCGATAGTTTTCACAGAGCGATCGATCTCCAGACTTAAACACGGGGATAATGTGAGCAGTCTTCCACTGCGTTGGGAATACACCTGAGGTTAATGATTTATTGAACAAAATACAAAGTGGAACACATATAGTTTCGTAGCATCTCTTTAGTATTAACGGGGGAACACCATCAGCACCTGCACCCTTACATTCATCGAGGTGTTTCAATTTATCCATAATTTCATCTTCAGATACGTTGAAAGAATAAATTGTACAATTGCTGTTAGCTTCTGGGACGAATTGTATACTATTCCCAGCGTCACGCGCAGAGCAATCATACACGGAATTGAAATATTTAGCAAAGAGCTCGCATACTTCTCTTCGCCCAGATTTTTCCTGATCTCCGAACTTCACAGTGTTAGGTATACTATTAGAAGATGATTTCCTGTTTTGCACGTAACTCCAGAACGATTTAATGTTATTATCACCAATAGAATTTTCCACAGAATTTTTATACTTACTGTAGCAAGCATCCATGAGTTTCTTACACCGTGATCGTAACATGGAAAAGGTATCGTAATCGCGTGGATTGGCGTATTTTTTAAACAACTTATGGTATTTACGTTTCTCTTTGAGGCATTGTTTTAGGCCAAAGCTAAACCAGGTCGGAAAAACACAGCAGTCTTCTTTAGTTAATGGAGTATGTTTACTTATGAGTTCGTTTAGTTTATTGTAAAACATGTTTACATCATGATTTACATCTTCAGAGGACAATACCTGATGCCAATTAATTGCTTTTATATCACTATTTAAGCTCGGCAAAATTACACTTGTTGTAATTCAGGCGAATACATTTCTTACGCGGAAGAGGCTTTCGATGAGTAGGGGTTATAATGTCTATAGCCAACGCAGGGTGATGAATGTCTAATCTACTCACAGGATCAGTAAGACGAACAGTACAATCAAAAGAAGAAAAAACAAGGTCTAAATATTTACCATTCTGATTAGGGATTCCATTAAACTGTTTGAGGTTACAAAGAGTCATAAATTCCAGTAAACTGCATGATTTGCCATCAGGTGAACCATTTACAACCGGCACAAAACATTCACCACTAGAGTGCCAAATAACATTCGGAGTATTGAAATCACCAATAATAATGAACTCATCAGTAGGGTTTGCTTCTAATATAGTTCTAATACAGGAGTTATAAATCACCAATAATAATGAACTCATCAGTAGGGTTTGCTTCTAATATAGTTCTAATACAGGAGTTATAAAAAGTACTCAAATGCTCAGAAGTAATATCTGGAGGCAGATAACAAACACAAATATTTATACATTTGGATGAGTGCGTGTCAACTGAAAAGCTAATCCACAAATCCTCAACAACACTATCCCAGACTCTACGGCGCATGACGTTGAAGTTTTTCTTAATGCCTAAGAGTACTCCTCCACCACCATCCTTTTTAACAATGCCAGTAGTGTGACGATCTCTACGGAAGATATTGTAGCGGCTATCCAAAACTTCACCATCATACACCGAATCATCAAGATTGGATTCAGTCAAGCAAACAATATCATAGTTATTATTTAATACATTTAAATAAACTTCGTTAGTTTTAGATCTTATCCTATTTACATTTTGATAAAAGACTTCTACCATTTAAAAAAACAAAAAACAAAAACACTTGATTTTCACAGCCAATTAGGAAAGGTGGTGACGTTAGTGGCGACAAATAATTTTGAGTGATTCGGAGTTTTTTATACATATCGCGCTTGATGAATCATCACGCCTAACAAAGATTTTCCCATAGCGAACCCAAACATACTTATAATTAAATTCCTTCGCCAATCGTCGAGTTTCGGCATACAGGGATTTCATAGAAGGCGACAAATGTTCAGTGACAAAGATCTTCCTGTGCTCGCCGTTTATCCCCAAGTGAGTAGAGCCAAGGACATCGTTACGATGAAGCTTATTGAACCGGTAAGCCGCTGATAAAATTTGATCACGCTGGTAGGTGGAAGACAGTGAAACTAAAATGTTTCGTGGTCGTTTGGAGGTTTGATCCATTTTTGCCACACGATGACAGCAACGTATAGAAGAATTCTCAATAGGCACGTTGAGCACAACGCAAAGTTTATTGAACAAATCCAGTACATTATCATTATTTGTTTCAGGCACAGCTTGTAGTTCAATATTACAGGCGCGAGAAGTTTTTTCAATAATCGCAAGCTTATCCTCGATTTTGCTCACAGTCACCTGCAGCTTAGCGTTTTCGGCCTCCAGTTTTTTTTATCATTTTATCCTTGTCGTCGATCTTTTTACTAAGCTGTTTCTGCTCCTCACAAATAAAGTCTGTGGTAACAGTGAAATCGTCTTTGACATTTTGAATCACAGGAGCCATCTCTTTGTGCACGATGTCGATGATATCTTGTTTTAACGTAGACCGGAAGCTATGAGCAAAGGCTTGAAAAGATGATTCCAGTTTGGTATCTAACAATCGACTTATATTTTCTAAGGTTAGGGTCTCATTTGCTCTACTGCTGTTATCCACAACATGCACGGCATTCGATTCTAGGTTGTCACATGACATGTTGAAGGACTCAGGATGCAATGGAAGCTGAGTTGACCTCACAGGAGTGTTGCAGTTAGTCTTGGTACGTCGTGTTACATTATTACAGGACGGACAGACCCAAGAAGCACGGTTATCCTTCGAAAGCGACGCAAACTGAGCCGTAGTTATATTTAGGCACATGTGGTGATATTTTTGTTTACAGATACGGCATTGAAGAAAATCATTCTGTCCCAAATTATTAATGCAGGCGTTACATTGTGCCATTTGTGCGATAAAAAAAAATGCACTACTTGTAAAGGAACGTAAAATTTATCTTATCCAAATGTATCCGAATGGATTTTCAACGTCAGCGTGACAGTCGAGTTGTCACACCCAATCTGTCAGATGTCAGTCAGTGTCAGTGCGGATGTAAATACGGAAGTGGTGTAATTCCTAATTAACTTGTAATTGGCCGATTTTCAAAAACAAAATCTTCGTTATAATTGTGTCTTGATGTTTGAACGAAATTTCGCAAGTTGTTTTCACAAATTACAACCCAAACGAATGGTATCGCGAATGGGTTATGTGCATACCTTAATAGCGATGGAGTTACTGCAATGACTGACTGGTTTTGACTTGCTTCTTCGCACTTTTTTGCACAGAAAACTTAATATTTTTACGGAGAGGACAATTATACGTGTAACTGCTAGTAGTACCGGAACCGGAAAGTTATATAGTAGTAGCACGTAGTAGCATAGTAGCTTTCGGTCCGGGGATCCGGCCCGGAGTTATGTTGTTCTTTCATCGTCAGCTGTTAATTTGGATGATACATAACAGATGAACGGATATGACCACAGAACACAAGAAAAAGGTTAGAAGCAACAAGTGGGCGGGGCGACCGTTGAAGAACCCTTTGCTCAAAACAGTAAACAGTCTGTAACTAGTATTTTTAACTATGGGTTTTGATGTAAAATAAAAGAAATTAAAATACAATGAAATATGAAGTTTTATTTATAACATATGTAAATCAGGTTCTTATAAGAAGTACAGGGCGTGGGGATAATTATTCTACTTTGCAGCTCACTTGTTGCACTGTCAGAGGGACTTAAATTACAATATTCTCACTGAGCTGGAAGTTACATAAACAGGTAATGAAGTTTAAACTAGACAAATAAGGTTTCAAAAGAAATTTATATGAATAGGAGACCTAGGCTATCGCTATCCTTAAAATAGGTTTACAACGTGTCAGACTGGATATACAAATACAAACACAAATTAAAATATGGTTGTTATTCAATATTAAACGTTTTATAAGTTCACAAGTGTAGTTTAAATCAAGTTGGGAGTGTTACAAAATTGAAAGGTAGGTAGGTAATACTTATATGTATGTAGTTAAGTTAAACTTATGAGAGATGAGAAGATTAGAAACAATTAATGGGCGCCACGTTTATGAACAACTCATAAACGAAGAGAGTATGGAGAGATGTAGATAAGAGATAAAGATATAAGAACGATTACACCTTTATATTCCGAGGAGGGGTTGCGAACGCCGGTCTCTCAAGGCCTAAGGTCAGCGAACGAGGGCTCGCCGGTATGATATCAGCTTCGCAGGTGCTCGCTCCGGACAGGTAGTCCAGTCAAGAATAAGAACTGTCGAGGAAGAAGAAAACACAGCGTTATGCCAAAGCAGTGACATAAAGAGATGTTGGTAATTTGTTTGCCGTTTAGCAGATCGACTTACCCGGACGCTGAAGATCGAGGACCAATCAAGAAAATTGCAGTATACACAATGATGCAGCTTAGGACGCAATTAGCGATGTTTATCAGGGATAAACTACGTAGGTAAAAAAATGTCTATGCAATAACAGTTCACAGTGACTTTGCTTCACACCTTTTTCACAGTCAGTTAAGTAGAGGTTATCGAGAGAAAAAACACTGGGGCGAGACGGGCCCTATTTATATGTTCTGCCACGATTTTTCTAGAATCTTGTTTTTAATTAATTTTGCTTTACCATCAATCTCGAATTTTCCAAAGTCAGTCGCATAGACAATGCTCACTTGTACATTTCTAGAATGATCCGAATATAGTCTATGGTTAAGAAAATTAGCTAAAGATAAATGAAGAATTATATAAAATCAAATAAAGGAAGATTTGTAGATTATGAATAACTAATTACTTTCATTGTAAATTAGATATTCATAATGTTATTGATAAAAGTTTTTAGGTACCATAGATAATCTTGACTCAATATGTAGAAGTTCAATTATTAAAGCAAGAGAGCTACTCTACGCCAGATGTCAGTTTTGGTGCTGTTGCATGAACGAGATGACAGGATGGCTATGCATTTAGGTGTGAGAGAGATGACAATATATGTGCGATATACTTTGCCACTATTTGACACCAGATGGCGCTAAAGTTTGATGAAGTGTGGACTCTCAACGCAAGGTGTCTTTATAAGGAAAAGAGATGGAAATAGCTGGACATCCATGCAAGAATGAGAAGACTTATATCTCTGGATAATTGCTCGTGGAAATAGTTCTGCTGTTCCTCACAAGATTGAGCCAGTGGTTCAAAAATTATGATGTTTACTCTGATAAAATTAAATGTCAAACGTCAGACGTGATAGATGTTTGTTGACAAATTTAAGTGTACCTAAGATGTAAAAATTAGCAATTATTGCTTGGAATTGAGTTAATGAGAATGTATGTACTTTGCAATAAGGGATGTATAAAAACTGTGATGTGTAAAGGTACAAAATATAGGATAAAAAACAGAAATGAAGGTTGGTACTATCATAGTTTATTGTGAATGTAACATATTAAAAAAATGATATGTTACAATACCTCATTAGTTGAGAAAAAAAAAAGAAAAAAAAAATAAAGAAAGGAACTGGGATTAGGTGAGTGAAGGACAGGTCACTATCCCCACACAGTAAAGAAAAGAAAGCGAAAGCGTGAGGAAGCATGAAGGGAATGGATAAAACAAGAATAGAGCAAGAGGAGAAAAAAATTGTAGAGAAAGGAAAGTTGTGTAGAAAAAGAAAAGGTTGTGTAGAGAAAGAAGGAATGGATAGCACGGTATAGTAGAGTGGGAAAGTAAAGAAAGTTGTAGGTTGGGAATCAAGTAAGGAAAGGAAAGGGCAAAAGGAAACAAAACAAAAACAAAAAAATAATCTATATACGTATACTACATGCCAGCTGTAAACAAATAAGTTATATAAATAAACGGAATACATAAACGATACAGATAATTGATATCGACAGTGGGTCTTACTTCTGGCCTATGTACCATGCGCCCTTGCCGAAAATTTAAAGTGTGCGTATACTAGATAAATATGGATATACATAAATAAATGGAGTGCCGATGGCCTATTTTAAGAGTCGCAGCCGCTCTGATATATAGATGAGTATAATATACTAGTGTGATAAGAATAATCTGTTGTCGTTAAGGCATATTTATACAGAGTTACAATCCGCTCTGAGTAGTAAGGCTTTTGATTTTTCATTTATGGGATTACCAGCCGTCCCATAGAATAAACTAGATACTATAAAATTAATATATATATAATAAAAACCATACAAAAAAAAAATTGAGTACATAGAAGAATATATAATAGGGTTTGGGAATGGGTATGAAGATGAGGAAAAATGTGGGATGGGAAACTGGGACTTTTGGTCGGCTCTTACGACGCGCAAGGGGAGAGCGATGGTACTATTCTTTCTCCGGCAACCATACGGATAAGGTAAGGGAATGGGTGTCGTGATGAAGGAAAATATGGGATGGGAAAATGGGACTTTTGGTCGGCTCTTACGACGCGCAAGGGGAGAGCGATGGTACTATTCTTTCTCCGGCAACCATACGGATAAGGTAAGGGAATGGGTGTCGTGATGAAGGAAAATATGGGATGGGAAAATGGGACTTTTGGTCGGCTCTTACGACGCGCAAGGGGAGAGCGATGGTACTATTCTTTCTCCGGCAACCATACGGATAAGGTAAGGGAATGGGTGTCATGATGAAGGAAAATATGGGATGGGAAAATGGGACTTTTGGTCGGCTCTTACGACGCGCAAGGGGAGAGCGATGGTACTATTCTTTCTCCGGCAACCATACGGATAAGGTAAGTAAGAAATAGTACCTAGATGCAGAGCAAGAAAGAGAAAAGAGAAAAATACTTATAGATAATCACGTACATAAATAAAATGAAATAAGCAAAATATAGGTGTAGTTATATAGGTACAGATTTTAAAATGTCCTTAATGTGCCAAGTGCCTAAATCCTTGGATGTGTGAAAGTCCTTCAGAATGTATGTAAGAGGAGAGATCTTCTTTTTCACAATACATTTAGTGAATTTAGGAGCAAGTTTTGCAGTGAAAAATTTACTAGCATCAGAAAGTGGATATTCTTTCTTCCATACAGTCTGGCCCTCCTGATATTCAATATCACGCCTATTTTTGTTGTAATGAATTTTATATTTGGAGTAGGCTTTGGACATGTTTAAGTTTACTTTAATAAAAATGTCTTTAAGATGAGGTAGAGTAGATGAGTATGAAGTCCTGTCGGTAAACAAAATATCTTCTTCTTTAAGTGGAGAGTTAGGGTACCAGTCACCAGAGAGTACAGCTTCGCGGCCATGATTTAGAAAGTATGGGCTAAAACCAGTGGATTCACTAACGGCTGTGTTGATTGCAAACTCAATTTTTGGTAATTCTTCAGCCCATTTTCTGTGGTCTGTACCTACATAGGAAGATATGGCAGTGACAATGACACGATTAGTCCTTTCAGAAGGGTTGTTTTGTGGCAGGAACCTACAGTTATAAAAAGAATTAGGAACTTTATACTTCGCAACTAAATCCTTCATGGCATTAGAGATATACTGGGGACCGTTGTCCATGACAATTGTTTGAGGAATCCCATATTTCATAAATATATTGTTTTCAATAATGGAAACAACTGTCTTGGCAAGTGAGTTCCTCATAGGAAATATGCATGTATACTTAGTGAAAACGTCAGTAACTACTAGAATGAATTTGTAGCCCTGATAAGATCGAGGTAAGGGACCCATTATGTCTGTAGATATCATTTGGAAGGGACGTTGGACCTGTTTGGGATTTTTCATGATGCCTGGGGGACCTTCATTCGTGCTCTTATACGCCAAGCAAACTTGACAATTTTTGATGTATTTCTTGACATCTCTATGTAGAGATGGCCAATAATAAGATTGAGTAAGACGTTTCAAAGTCTTAAAGATGCCTAAATGGGCTGCACTCGGGTGGTCATGACATTTAGCTATGACGTCATGCCGCGATTCGAAAGGAACCACGAGTTTCCACTCACAGTCAGCAGAGAGAGGGTTGGAATTTTTCATCCTTTTATAGAGACGATCAGAAATTAGTTTCCAATCAGAGAACTTGTGGGGAGAAGATTTGACGTCTTGTACTTTCTTGAGGTACCAAGAGTCTTTGGTAGTAGAAGAAGAAGAAGGGGAGTTTTGAGATGGATCGTCATCAGAAGTGACATTTACGGGAAATGAACGAGAAAGAGCGTCGGCCAAGGCATTATCAGAGCCCCTACGATACTCAATTTTAAGATTAAATTGAGAAAGCCGGACTGCCCATCTCGCCAATCTTCCTGTAGGAGATTTAAGACTGACAAGCCATTTCAGACTACTATGATCTGTATAAACCGTAGTGGGGAAGGGAGAGCCTTCAATATAACCCCTAAATTTTTCTAGAGCAAAGATTAAAGCATTTAGTTCCTTTTCAGTAGTGGCATGGTTTCTTTCTGGTTTAGTAAGAGAACGGCTAGCGAAGGCGACAGGATGTTCTTTACCCTCGTCGTCCTTTTGAGAGAGGACACAACCGAGACCTAAATCAGAGGCATCGGTAGAGATGATAAAAGGCTTATCAAATTTAGGTATAGAAAGAATGGGTGCAGATACCAAACGTTGCTTAATCTCGTTGAAGGCAAGGAGAGCTTCCTGCGGAAAACTAAAAGCTTTGCCCTTGGGCTGTTTTTTAATTAGGTTGTTTATAGGAGCAGTTACTAAAGAAAAGTTTTGGATAAAACGCCTATACCATGACGCCATGCCTAGAAAACGTCTGACTTCTTTTTGGTTAGTAGGGACAGGGTATTCCAAAATGGCCTTAACCTTGTCACTGTCAGTGCGTAGTCCGTGTCGGTCGACGATGAACCCTAGAAACTTAAGGGAAGATCTGCAGAAAACTGATTTGTCAAAATTGATGGTGAGACCTACTTCTTTTAAACGTTGATAGACACGCTTCAATAACTCGACGTGTTCGTCATATGAATTACTGACCAGTATTACGTCATCCACGTAGGTAAACAGACGGCCAGCAAACTCTGGTCCAAAGACTTTATCCATAAGTCTCATCATTCTAGCAGATGCATTGACAAGTCCGAAAGGCATGCGGCAAAATTGGAAAGCCCCAACCCCAGGAATGGAGAAACTAGTCTTCTCCCGCGAGTCTGGGTGTAAATTAATTTGAAAAAATGAGCTTTTCAGGTCAATAGAGCTTAGAAATTTAGCATTATTAAGAGAATCAAGTATGTCTTGGATACGCGGCATAGGATATGAATCTATTTTGGTGACACTATTCAGTTTTCTACTGTCTAGGCAGATCCTTAAGTCTCCGTTAGGTTTGGGAACTACTAAGAGAGGGGAATTCCAAGGTGAATTACTTTTTTCAATAATACCCATTCTTAACATATCATTAATTTCAGCCTCGACCCGCTGTTTATAGTGAACTGGTATAGGGTAGTATTTTTGTTTCACTGGGGGATGATCACCAGTGTCAATGACATGTTCTTCAAGATCAGTGAGACCTAAGTTGTTAGAATCAGCAGAAATATTTTTAAAATCAGTGATAATGTTATCAATCTGAGATTTTTGTACAACCGACAGATCCTCATAAGCATGTAAGTGTGTGTTTGTGTCAATTAAAGAGTTGAAAGCAGAGGTACACTGAGAGTCGGTCGTATATTCCAGAATATCCTGACATAGGTTAAATGCCCTAAGAAAATTTACACCTAAAATAAGAGGACTGTTGATATCTGTGCATATATTGAGAGTAATTAGTCTTAGATTGGACTTGTAAGTAATAGGTATCGTAATGGATCCCAAAATATTAAGTTTAGCGTTATTGCCAACTTTAAGAGTTTTAGAAGATGGCTGAAGATGAGTCTGTAGACCTAATTCCCTAAGCGTCCCTAGCGCATCATTGCTGAGTATAGAAGTTGATGCACCAGAATCGGCCAAGGCCAAGCACTCTGTTCCCAAAATGTTGACTTTGATAAACGCACGGTTGTCAGGCAAGTTTGACTCAAAAAGTGGAGCTATCTTCTGAGAGGAGAAAAAGTTTTTTAAGAAAGTTAGATATTCCTGCCATTCCCGGTCAGTAGTATGTTTAGTTAGTTTTGAAGGTTCAGGTTTAAGAGAGAGAGAACATGCTACTGACCGCTTATTCAGTTTTTTGAACAAGTACAGTCGCGAGTAAGCACATTAGGTTTTTTACATTTAAAACATATAGGTGTATTGTATACATTACACTTTGAATAGTGATGTTTGCCACTACACTTTAAACAAGTGACACTATCTTTTTGTAGCATGGCGGAATTATAAGCATTATGGGAGATGGTAGCAACATTTCCCGATAAAGGTTTTTGTTTAATAAACGGTTGATTTACCGATTTAGTAAGATTAGATTTCACTGTGAAACCGGGAACAATAGCAGTATTGCCAGAATTTAAGGCACCTCTATTCTCACATTTGTACTTTGCTATGTCTAGCCTGGAGCACACTGATTTGAGTTCCGCAGTCGAAGAGAAATCATGGAGAGCTAATTTTGCAATATAAAAAGTGTTCATATTTGATAATATTATATCCAACTTCTCAGTTTCAGAGAGTGGTTTAGATAGTTTAGACATCTCATAAAGCATGAGATTGATATAAATTTTTATGTCTTCAGATTTATCTTGCAATCTGCCTTTTATTTGCAGTAGAAGTCGTCTGTCATAATCAACAGGTATAAATTCCTCTTTTAGATAATCAAAAAGTTGAGACATAGAAGTTATATTGTCCCTGTAACCGCGGAACCACACCAATGCATCACCAGTAAGCAGATGTGAGAAGTTTGAGAGCAGTTCATGGTCTTGGGCAGAGCAGGAGGCAGCTAATTCTTTAATTTTAGTAATAAATTCTAAGACACAGGTGTGTCCGTCAAAAGTTACACCCCACTTTAATATAGGAGAATTTCTGAGAAAAGGATAGGAGTGAGAGGGATGAGGAGGAGGGACAGGGATAGATGCTCCCTCAGAGTGTACATCCCCATCGACACCGTTCTTCCGAACGTCTGTGATGCGGTTTTCTTCATCACGGGAAGCAGTCGGATGTAGGTGTTGTCTTGACGGGGAAGGACCTCTACTGCGCGGTGGATTATTTGACATCCAAAAGCGGAGTCTGTATAACTCCTCCAGTGACGAAGATTTTATACGCCTTTGCTCCCTGGTCTGCCCGGTCAGTCTGTCTAGTCGGTCTATAACGTGAGTCAACCTTGCCCAGCATTTTTGGAAATGTGTAGTGGTAGAATACTTGGGGACAAGAGCGCTTAGTTCGGCCAACTTCCGTGCACATACCTCTATTTCTATTCCCGTATCAAGGGAACCAATAAATTTGTCCTCGACCTCTGCAGCGGCCGGTTCAGTCTTCTCCAGCAGGGCAGCCAACGTCTCCGCTGTGGCACCACGCTCGTGTTCCACTCCCCGCAGGTTGAGCTCATAGCTGACCTCGTCCTTGAGGAGACCGTAGAACGCAGTATGCTCCATCACTGAAATTGATACAGGTACAATTTGAGAGAGAGATACAACAAATAAATATAAAAGAGGTAGAAACCCAGTGAGAAACTGTCAACAAAGAATTGAGTGCAAACTACGTTGGGCGCTAAATGTAACTAGTATTTTTAACTATGGGTTTTGATGTAAAATAAAAGAAATTAAAATACAATGAAATATGAAGTTTTATTTATAACATATGTAAATCAGGTTCTTATAAGAAGTACAGGGCGTGGGGATAATTATTCTACTTTGCAGCTCACTTGTTGCACTGTCAGAGGGACTTAAATTACAATATTCTCACTGAGTTGGAAGTTACATAAACAGGTAATGAAGTTTAAACTAGACAAATAAGGTTTCAAAAGAAATTTATATGAATAGGAGACCTAGGCTATCGCTATCCTTAAAATAGGTTTACAACGTGTCAGACTGGATATACAAATACAAACACAAATTAAAATATGGTTGTTATTCAATATTAAACGTTTTATAAGTTCACAAGTGTAGTTTAAATCAAGTTGGGAGTGTTACAAAATTGAAAGGTAGGTAGGTAATACTTATATGTATGTAGTTAAGTTAAACTTATGAGAGATGAGAAGATTAGAGACAATTAATGGGCGCCACGTTTATGAACAACTCATAAACGAAGAGAGTATGGAGAGATGTAGATAAGAGATAAAGATATAAGAACGATTACACCTTTATATTCCGAGGAGGGGTTGCGAACGCCGGTCTCTCAAGGCCTAAGGTCAGCGAACGAGGGCTCGCCGGTATGATATCAGCTTCGCAGGTGCTCGCTCCGGACAGGTAGTCCAGTCAAGAATAAGAACTGTCGAGGAAGAAGAAAACACAGCGTTATGCCAAAGCAGTGACATAAAGAGATGTTGGTAATTTGTTTGCCGTTTAGCAGATCGACTTACCCGGACGCTGAAGATCGAGGACCAATCAAGAAAATTGCAGTATACACAATGATGCAGCTTAGGACGCAATTAGCGATGTTTATCAGGGATAAACTACGTAGGTAAAAAAATGTCTATGCAATAACAGTTCACAGTGACTTTGCTTCACACCTTTTTCACAGTCAGTTAAGTAGAGGTTATCGAGAGAAAAAACACTGGGGCGAGACGGGCCCTATTTATATGTTCTGCCACGATTTTTCTAGAATCTTGTTTTTAATTAATTTTGCTTTACCATCAATCTCGAATTTTCCAAAGTCAGTCGCATAGACAATGCTCACTTGTACATTTCTAGAATGATCCGAATATAGTCTATGGTTAAGAAAATTAGCTAAAGATAAATGAAGAATTATATAAAATCAAATAAAGGAAGATTTGTAGATTATGAATAACTAATTACTTTCATTGTAAATTAGATATTCATAATGTTATTGATAAAAGTTTTTAGGTACCATAGATAATCTTGACTCAATATGTAGAAGTTCAATTATTAAAGCAAGAGAGCTACTCTACGCCAGATGTCAGTTTTGGTGCTGTTGCATGAACGAGATGACAGGATGGCTATGCATTTAGGTGTGAGAGAGATGACAATATATGTGCGATATACTTTGCCACTATTTGACACCAGATGGCGCTAAAGTTTGATGAAGTGTGGACTCTCAACGCAAGGTGTCTTTATAAGGAAAAGAGATGGAAATAGCTGGACATCCATGCAAGAATGAGAAGACTTATATCTCTGGATAATTGCTCGTGGAAATAGTTCTGCTGTTCCTCACAAGATTGAGCCAGTGGTTCAAAAATTATGATGTTTACTCTGATAAAATTAAATGTCAAACGTCAGACGTGATAGATGTTTGTTGACAAATTTAAGTGTACCTAAGATGTAAAAATTAGCAATTATTGCTTGGAATTGAGTTAATGAGAATGTATGTACTTTGCAATAAGGGATGTATAAAAACTGTGATGTGTAAAGGTACAAAATATAGGATAAAAAACAGAAATGAAGGTTGGTACTATCATAGTTTATTGTGAATGTAACATATTAAAAAAATGATATGTTACAAGTCTATACATATTATATCGTAGTTTGACATCACTAAATCTCTGCTGGCAGCGATGGATATGATATGACCACACAACACAAGAAAGTCGTTAGAAGCAGCAAGTGGGCGGGGCAAGCGTTCAAAATCCTTTGCTCAAAACAGCAAACCCTCTATACATATTATTATCGTAATTTGACATCACTAACGGCCAGAATTAATAACCTATCCACAGATAGGGATAGGCGATCCAGATTAGTTGCTATGCAACGCTTAATATTAACATAGAATTAATGACAGTAGCCAGGGTGTTGCTAGGTGTTGCTTAGCAACTAATCTGGATTACACCTATCCATATCTGTAGATAGGTTATTAATTCTGGCCGTAAATCGCGCCGCCCCGCTGCCGCGCCGCAGCCCACCCGCCGTCATCATACACGGAGGGTAAGTGTCCACCACCACACCACATCGCAGCGACAAAATGTGGTCACGTGTGATTAGGGTTGATGCTGTTTTTTGCAGTTGCGTTGCGATTGTGTTACAAAATGTCGTTGCCGCTAGTAGTTGTGATGTGGATGTGGCCGGCCTCTAGTTCGCAGCGTCGTAGCTGGTGACATAGTAAAACAATATAAGTACGTTGACTGCCTGGACAGGCACCCCAAACGGTTTGTATGTGAGCGCGCCCGTACGTATGCGTCGTCATGCGTCGTCGCACGCACACACTGACATAATTTATCGGTGATAACGGGGCGACAGTCATGCGTGGCAGCGCCCGCCGCCCGCCGCCTGCGCGGCCGGCCGCCGGCCGGTCGCCCGCGACCGCGCATAATATTATTAAGGTAAAACTGTCCGTGCCCACCACACGCACGCTCCGCGCCGCTGCGCTGCCTCCCTCTAATAATTTTGTATTTGTATTTGTAATAATTCGTGCGTGTACCTACGATGGCTAAAAATTCGAGTAGAAGTAAAAAATATTGTAGTGTATACGGATGTCTCAGTAGTGGGTTGTCTAATCCAGAACTATCTTTCTTCGCATTACCTAGCGAACAAGAACGGTGAGTACAATCTACCTACTATAATTATCATACGTAGATACGTATATAATATTTTGTATAGCTGCTTACCTACCTAAATAGTTCTGCTTCCGATTTCGTTGACCAGATACCAATTTGTAGTTTAATTTTCAAATAGAAAGAAAGAAGAAAGAAAAACATTTATAATAACAAATTATTGTAACTTGTAATCCTATGTGTAGGTAGGTATGTGATTAGATTAATAAACTGGGAGCATAATATAATTTTTTAAATTTTTAGTGATTCACACCACCGATTTCAGACCCAGAGGCCCCGGGTTCGATTCGCAGTGGGCGTAGGTACATATTGTATTCGGTTTTTGACAACCGATTTGGCGCTGGGGTAGGCTACCCATCTTCTGCGCCAGTGGTCTCGGGTTCGATTCCCGAACAAGACAAATATTTGTGTGCATGAACATGTCTATTTGTCTTGGTCTTGGTGTTGTTGTAAAGCCACGTTTTAATTTATCCTATTTCGACCGTAATTTTTCAAACCACTAAACAGATAACATGACGTAGGTAATGAAAAATTTTAGTCAGCCCCTGGTCTATGTACAAAAATAATTAAAAAACTTTGTATTATAGATTCCTGACGCCCACCCTACAGGGGAAAACTGTTTTGTATAGAGATTGACTATGCATTTTTGACGATTGAATAAACTCTAAGCGACAGCCCTACGAGTTTAGCCTATTATCGCTCGCTCAGGGCTCCAGTCCGCTTACTTATATTGTTTTACTATGCTGGTGATTGCGTTGTAGCCGGTATCACCCACGCGGTCGATAATGACTGCTAAATGTGGTACGTGTGAATTGTAGGTACTTTTCATTTCCAATATAAAATGCGCCCCGCCCACGTTTTGTTGTTGTGGTTCATGTGGATTGAGCCTAAGATAATTTGTTGTTTCGTCGTCAGCTCTTTTAATTAGGAACATACGGATATGACCACAGTCGCCATCATACATGGAGGGTGAGATTGTCTGTGGTTTCATCGTCAGCTGTTTTAATTTGGATGATAACAGATGGATATGACCACATAACACAAGAAAACGTTAGAAGCAGTAAGTCGACGGCGAAAGCGTTGAAAACCCTTTACTCAAAACAGCAAACCCTCCATACATATTATATCCAAGATTCACATCACTAACCAGTTTCTAGAGTCCTTGAAAAGCTGACATCGTCATGTTTCTTTACATCCAGCGACAATCAATCAGCAAGACATTCTCCAACAACGAAAAACGAAACTTCGTTAGCCCCGCCGCTTTCATTCGTTTCTAACTTGCCCAGAGAGTTACCCACTAGTGGGTCATCGCGGTGGGTCCACGAGTCCGAGTCGCTTTGTATTTTGCTACATAATACGAATTTGCGATTTTAGAGCAATAATTGGGTGTTTTTCGCTATCGATTGGATTTAGCAAGTTTAATTTTTCGTCAAATTAGGTCCGGTTGCTCGTTCATTACAGTAAAGAAAAAGTTAAAATTTAACGGTTGTCAATTTTCACATCGGTAAAACAAAAATACGTTGGTTATCTTAGGGCTAAAAGTGTTGTCTGTACTATTTCATTAACCTTCCCTTAATTACTAATGTCAAAATTTTAACCGCCGTTAAATCTGACTACTCGTTAAAGTAGGACCCCCCCCCCCGGCTAATTTTACTTTAACCATAATTTAACCCTAAAGTTAACGTAATCAAGCTTCGAGCAACCGGACCTTAGAGTAGGCCTACTGTTAGGAATGGATTTAAGTGATTTGATGTTAAGGTGATCAGTCAAATTAGACCAAAAACTAAAAGTGCGGCCAAACAAAATAAATTGCATATTATTATTGTAAACAGTGTAACGATCATTTTTGTTACGACTTCAACAGTGTACGATTAGTGGCCTAGCAGTTATTCAAGTTTGAAAATGTAATTTTTCATAATTTTCAAACTTGAATAAAACTTGGCCAAAGTGCGGCCAACGAAAATAAATTGCATATTATTATTGTAAACAGTGTAACGATCATTTTTTGTTATGACTTCAACAGTGTACGATTAGTGGCCAAACAGTTATTCAAGTTCGAAATTCTCATTTTTTTCTTCATTTTCAAACTTGAATATAGCTTGGCCAAAGTGCGGCCAACAAAAATAAATTGCATATTATTATTATAAACAGTATTACGATCATTTTTTGTTATGACGTCAACAGCGTACGATTAGTGGCCACACAGTTATTCAAGTGACAAAATGTCATTTTTTCATTTTCAAACTGGAATAACTGCTTGGCCACTAATCGTACGCTATTGACGTCTTAACAAAAAATAATCGTAATACTATTTACAATAATAATACGTAATTTATTTTCGTTGGCCGCACTTTGGCCAAGCTATATTCAAGTTTGAAAATCAAGAAAAAATGACATATTCGAACTTGAATAACTGCTTGGCCACTAATCGTACACTGTTGAAGTCATAACAAAAAATTATCGTTACACTGTTTACAATAATAATATACAATTTATTTTCGTTGGCCGACACTTTTACTTTATTGGTCCAAACATGTATGAAGCGTGACTGATCTCCTTTAATTATATTGTCGCCAGTTTCGACGGCCGCCTCCGTTCGGACGCGCTGCTATTCGAGGCGGGTGACAAATGCTCCACGTACACGAACGAGGCGACGTGCCTCGCCGCGGCGCCCGTGGCCGCGCGCGCCTGCGTGTGGCATACAAGGCGGAGAGCGTGTTTGCCGGTAAGATACCTACGGCTGCCTTAGACTGCGTACAGACCGGCCCAACGAACGCCAACGAACGACATCAGGCGTTGCCCGCTGCACGTTTCCGGCCTTCGAAGATCAATCTAAAGCTAGGTAAAAGATCACTGGCTGGCAGCGATCCCAGTTTACATTCGGGTTTTCAGATCATCTGATTGAGATAGAGAGGAAAACAGAACCCCTTGGCTGGCGTTCGTTGGCCTTCGTTGGTCCAGTATGTACGCAGCATTACAGACGCGCTACTGTACGAGGCGGACTCGAAAAAGGCGAACGTACCCGCGCCTGCGTGTGCCATACAAGGCGGAGAGCGTGTTTACCGGTAAGTTACCGATGGCTGCCTTACGGACGCGCTACTGTTCGAACCGGTGACAAATGCTCCACGTACACAAACGAGGCAAGACGTGCCTCGCGCCTGCGTGTGCCATACAAGGCGGAGAGCGTGTTTACCGGTAAGTTACCGATGGCTGCCTTACAGACGCGCTACTGTACGAGGCGGACTCGAACGAGGTGAACGTACCCGCGCCTGCGTGTAGCATACAAGGCGGAGAGCGTGTTTGCCGGTAAGTCAGCCTGTTCTTAGCGCCAAACCAAACTTACACCGCTTGTCCAGAAAGGGTGAATTCGCCGCGATTTTGATTACATCACTGTCAATGTGGCAAATAAGATGCGGACCGCCAATACTTAGCGTACAATGTATATCAAAACGCGTGCTTACAGACTTCCAATTAGTATACGACGCCAGTCGCAGAGACTTGACATTTGTATTGAGTGATAGGTCGGATACTGGTAGCGTAGTGTGCGAATCACTATACAAATGTATGGGAGAAAAGTCTCGGTGACTCGTCTCCGCGAGTGACGTCGGATAAAAGTCGTCTTTAAGTTTCGTTATGTAAGAACCAGTTCTTGAATTAACCGTTCGTAATCGTCATTGATGATTCGTCAAAAACACAAAACTCTAAAGTCAAATTATACGACGACATAACCTATGGGTTCCTAAAAGTCGATCTAAATAGTATTTTTGTTCCAGCTAGAAGAAGTTGGTTGGAAAGAATCTTTCGAAGGAAACGTGAAGTCTTGCCAAGCAGAACCGGCCTCTGGTAAGTACCTATTAATGAATCGCCACATCTATGTTGATTTTCGACCTTGCATTTCTCCAGTTAGATAATTTTGGACTTGTTGCCATACTACGACAGAAATGAAGTGCTAAATATAAGCATTAATATGAAATGTATTTCAATTCTGTTGGTTAAACGGATTAACCAACAGAATCGAAATACATGGGTAAATTGGATGTTTAACTTAAACCTCCAATTTACCCATCACCCTTTCGTCCGCAGCTTGTGGCCGCGTTTACAGGCGGTCACAAGTGGCTCAATGTGCGGCGGCACTTAAGTCTCCGTATGTTCCTTCATTGACAGCACCTACCACCATTTCCTTAAGATTCATTTTCCCCCACAGACGAGCGACTGTGCATGACAGCCGAGTCATGTACCGCGTGTACGGCCGCCGGCTGCGCTTGGTGTGGCACCTGCTTTGCCTCTTCTTTGTACTGTACGAGGCATACTCATCAGGTAAGTGTAATAGTGTAGTGTTGTTAGGATTTTTAACATTCCTCTCACGCGTCCTGTGGACAGACGTATGTCCGTAAGCAAAAAGTTAACGTAGCGTCCTACGGACAGCATGTGTCCATAAGGAATCGATCTTCTTTTGTCTTTTATTTTCAATCTCTGTTGCGTTTGGCTGTTGAAAGTTTCACTCAATGTCAAAGTTTAACTCATTATTTACTCATTCTTTTGTGATTGACCAATAGACATTGAGAATTAAGGCCAAAAAAATGTTGGAACGCGCGCTCGCGCGCTGTACTGTAATCGCCGGGCGGCCATTTTATGCTGTTTGCAAAATAAAATCTTTATAGAAGTGTGTATTTGTGGTCGTCCAAATCAAAAGGGACCTTATTGCGGTCGGCACATACGTCTTTATTGTCGTTGTTTTGTATTCAAAAAACAGCAATAAAGGCGTAAGTGCCGAGCGCCACAAGGTCCCTTTTGATTTGAACGACCACATTTTATGAAGTATTTACGTGATAATATATTGTGAAGTATACAAAATGTTTAGCAGGTAAAGATAAATTCTTCTTTATTTCTACATTTAGGCCTCGCCTTTCAAGTTCAGAACGTTGATTTCAAGATCGAAGATTATTCAGAAAATAAGGGTTAATATCTTCATACCATTAGCCAGTTATTAATCACTAAAAGGCACTGAAAATAGTAGCGAATTTCAGCAAAACAATGTATTTGAACAAAGTAGTCTTTTATGTAGAAATAAATGTTTGTTTGTGTCATGTTCAGCTGTTATAGTGTTGCCATTATCGAACGCACGAAAGAGGTTGAAAGGAGGATATCGTCACGCATTTTGCTCTGAATGAACTTACAACCTGAATAAAATTCAAGCTCATACAAATGTCACAGATTACTAAATAGTTCCTATGTAACAGATAGCTACCAATCTGTAGATAGCAGTGTGGGTTGCACTTTTATAAAACTTTAGTAATAGATAATTTCATTTATTGTAATATTTTCTTAGTGACAACTGTTTGTTATCCCAAATAAAGAAATAAAAAAAAATTGCTTACTCCGCTAAGTCATTTAAATAATTAGCAACTCTAACTATAACGCAATAAAGTAGAATTCAGCTTGTACGGTGCAGGCAAATTACGAACAGCCACTCGTTGTCGTTGCATCTCTTTCTATCGCATATATTCTAGCTCTTTTGCGGACCTAATTTCTATGGATTTACAACGCCGGCGTTGCCGCCGCGTTTTCGAGCCGACACGGGGAGTGAAATAGGTCTGCAAATGTCAAAATTTATGGAGGGGTTTGCTGTTTTGAGCAAAGCGTTGTTTAGGTGTGCTAAAGTACGGTCGTGGAGCACGTTTACTTTAATAACTTGGCCTCCCTTTTAAGCTATTTAGCTGGTGTAAGGTAGCACCTCTCTTCCGTAACATACATATGTGGTCGTCCAAATCAAAAGGGACCTTGTGGCGCCTTATTTACGCCTCTATTGCTGTTGTTCGAATACAAAACAACGACAATAAAGACGTATGTGCCGGCCGCAAAGGGGTCCCTTTTGATTTGGACGACCACATATTATAGACTGCAAGTGAGTGTGCTTATATTATAAACTAAGACAATTTAACCTAAATAAGATTCTATTTCGGCATTACTTTTTGTTTTCAGCCACTCTGTAAGCAAAATTTTACAATTTGCGTAAATATAGTGCGTCACGCTCGCACAGATCCCTTAGTTCCCGCAAGTTGTAAAATTTTGTTTACAGAGTAGCTGAAAACAAAAAGTAATGTCTAAATAGAATTTTAATCGGGAGCGACAGGGACAGGTAATAACAGGTCCTTGTTCGAGATTCTTCGTGCTCCGCGACCGTACTTTAGCCAATTTACTTCTTCTAACGTCTTTTTTGTGTTTATATCATAACACTTATATTTTATCATAACATTATTATTTGCATAACATACATATAAGAATTCATGATTTTATGCAATTAAAATATTTATATCCATTATAACCACTGGCCACGACTTCGACGACGACAGATTTGTTGCAGTGTCACCAACTCTGTGTGGTGCGACATTGTCTTTAGTGCCTTTTATACTCATAGTATCACAATTTTCTAGATAAGATAAGGTTTTATTATCTAGATTCTAGTGGTTTTATTATCACCCAATCAAATTCGGCCCCTTAATTTATACTGACTTATTATATCGGTATGTTTTCTAAGCTAAATTAGAACAACAAGTTCTAATTTAGATAAGAAAACATTAGCTAAATTAGAACTTGTTTAGGATACAAAACTCAAGTATTTCACAATAGATTGATTCACATTATACAAGGTCAGGTGACAGTAAACTGTACATAGTTCCTTCCCTTTGCAACAGATGGCGCTGTCTATAGACGAGTGCGGTGCTAACAGCGAGTCTCCGAGAGAAGCGTGTGGCAGGTTCCACTCATGTGCCGCGTGTTACGCGCACCAACATCATCATACTCATGTGAGTAAACTGTAAAAATATAATATAGGGCTTATATATCACGAAGATTTCCACTCATAATGCCGGTAGCACAACTCCTCGAATTGGCGGATCAGCGCGCGACAGAGACAGAGCTCCGTAGTTAAATCCACGTGTTAGAACAGGCAAGCTCGCGATAGTTTCGCGTTTCTACAGGTCTAACCCTGTATTTCCGTTGTCCCCATGATTTTCGTATAATTCAAAAGTATTGAGATTCACGTGCCTTTATAATAGAAAAATAAAAGTGTTTTCGATGCTTAATTAATTTTCAATAATTTTGGTATAAAGATACATCTTGAAAATGGTTTGTCAATCATTTAATGTCCCTAGTCCCTACTGCTATGACACAGACTTACCTTATGGATGGATAATTAGATTGGGCTATGACCGCGGGCCCTTAAGTTGCTTAACCTCAACGATCGCAGGCCGAAAGCGTTAACCACTGCACTGTAGTGTGTATACGTCCCTTACATTGTACGATACGGTCATAGTTCATAAGTTATTAATTACCTTAGTATTAAACCATACTTAACGAAATCCACTCGTTTCATTGAGCTCTCCCGGTCCCCACATAGCAACACCACGGGCTCCTCCCGAATGTCTCGAATACAATGTTATAATTTTAAGGATATTTAAACCTGTGTCTATCTTTCAATAGCAACCATACTCCCAGTTTGAGATACGTAATTTAGTGTTCAATTTCAGGGTACCGAAGATTTGAGTCAAAGACTTTGTTATTGGGACTATGATACAATAAAGTGTAAACCTGCAAATTCTTCAGACGACATTCGGTAAGTGTTTGTATCAAGAATATTTCTAATTTCCATTAAATAATATTGATTGTATCACTTAAATCTTTATAAAATAAATAAATAACGTGCACTTTTCACTTGAAGCTGTTTAGCATTATGTTTGCCGGAATATCGCCCGAATACTCGAACAATACTCAAATTTAGGAGCCTCTCAAACTTGAGTAAGCCATCGCGCTGTCGCATTAAATGTCAAAGTTATGTAAGAGACGTCATGGTGTTTGAGTCGCTCCAAAAGTGGAGATGCTTTCTATTAGTATTAGGGCGTTAGTTAAATGCTTTTTGAGTCTTTCTCACAGCTGCTTTACAGTGCAAAAGAGCGCTATTGTAATTTACATGCATAAAGCATGTCGCATCCAACCTAACCTAGCGTTTAAGTTTTAAATTCGATTGTTTTGGGAGCGTGAAAGGTACCAGGAGCGTCAAAAAAATCGAGCGTAAGAAGAAGTTTCCGAGATGATATTTAGTTTCATTTGTGCATGCAAATGCATATTGCGTTCTGCCATATCACATTTCGGGGAATATTTCGATAGTCTTCTCGAGCTAAAAAGAAACGAAACTATCATGCGGATAATTAGTTTCACTTGTAAAATGGATATTTCGTCTTATCTCTTAACATTAAGGTTGAAATCTGCCTGCTACAGGAGTTTAGAAGATTTTTTTAAAACCAGATGTTTTTTTAATGCATATTGCGTCTTACTACCTCGCGTTTAAGTTTTTATAAGTCGTTTTCTATAATCGTTTGTGTGGGAGCGTATCATTCACCCTGTGAGACATTAATCCATTTTGTGCTTTATCTTCTTGCATTAAGGTATATATTCGCTTGTTCAGGAGCGTAGCATCGGCAGGCCCGTGCAGCGCACCCTGTTCGACATTCCAAACTTGCGCCAACTGCACTGCGGAAGAGTGCATTTGGTGCGCTTCAGCGGGACGGTGTGTGGATAAGGTAAGTAACAAAATTTTCAGTAACGTTATAACTTACAATTCCTTACCTGTAATCACAGAAGAGATTTATGTGTTTTATTTAAAATTTTAGAAGAGCTATCTAATGTCACAATCACAAGTAAAGAGGTTAAAACTAGCAAGTGGGCGGGGCGCCCGTGGAAACTACTTTTGCTCAAAACAGCAAAGGTCCATACATTTAATCTTCTTACTAATTTGAATTTCTTCACGTTGCCAAATGGCAACGTGTTTGATTTCGATTCCACAATTCACTAAGTACTATGCTCCTACTAAAGTATTCTTTTTGTGGTTACAATTAATACACTTCGTGTGATTACGATTTTGAGTGCTTCGAAATCTTGATGGAACTATATATCGTAAAAATCTAAAGAAATTGGTCCGGTGCGCACACTTGCGGCTGTAGTTTAGACTTGCTGTGTAATGCGTACCTAATATAGCAACATATTACTCGCACCAGTAGCGTCAACTGGAGAGCACAAAAACAATGGTCGATGGTCGAACCATCAATAGATACCGCATTTAGGGCATCCTACCTTCGCCAAGCATGTATGTATGACTCATCACTGATAAGTGCCAATGTAGTGTAGTCAATGAAGCTAGTTGACCCCCACAGTAATTCCTCAGTAACAAAAAACTTTACAGCATGATAAAGTATCAATAAATTAAAAGTATGGTATAAATTTCCAAAAAATAATAATAATAGAAGGTTAGGTATTTTTTAATGAAAGTCTTATTTCATTGATATCTTTTTTAGGAAAAATGTTCCGTCTAAACTTTCTTCACCGGACATATTCATCTAACGTATAAAAACAATAATATGAAATATCCAAAAAAATATCCCAGCAGAAACACCAAATTTTAATAATACCCCAAGAGCTATCCGATATTTTTGTAAAAAATTCAATAACAGGCCAAATTTTTGTAAACGGCCCTTAAATATAATTTTAAGAGACTATATTTTGGAATCCAACATAATATCGCTTTGGAAGGTATTAAAAAAAAGTTATACCCCGAAAATGGTGCAATTCTTTCAGCAAATATGCTATCTCCAATTTTATCGTTAACATGTGTTTATGTTAACCATATCTAAGCACCAAAGTCGAAATCCATAAAGATATAAAACGGGAAACTAATACTTTAGGAAGAAGTCGGTTGTTTCTGATAGCATTTTTAACATAGGTGTAATGCCAATTTGAGTTTACGTAGAGAGTTTTTATAAAAGTTTATTTGTTTTTCATTTACAAATATAGGGGGATTATATACTTTTACGAAAGATAATAATAAATGTATTCAAATGTAAAGTGAATAACACTTATACCATTTTTGCCTATTTTTTATAGATTTTTTAAAGCTTTGTATTTGTTTTTTTTTAATGTCGCGGTCATAAATATTGGTGGATTACTAATGAATTATTTATTAAACTAGATAATCTAATTTTCAATGTTAAGAAATTACTGATATAGAATTATTGTTGAGTCTCCATAGAGCGAATTAGTTTGGCTCTCGGGCTATAAAACAATTGGGGTGACTTGAACTGAAAAATGTCTCTGTCGAACTTTTTAACGGAATTATACCATTTTGCCAAGCATACTCATGCTTGAAAAAGTTTTGGATTTTTATCAAGTATCACATACTAGTTTAAATAACACATTTGGTAAAATAAATTTGGACTGAGAAATTACTCGGTTCAATATATAAACAGATTTGTATATTTAGGTATAAATACCTAACTTCCGTGTGAGTTTTTTTTTGGATAATCATTTAAAAGTTTATGGCTCATGCTATTTTATAACCCAGCAAAGTTTCATCGACTGAGGAATTAGTGTATGTGTCTCCATACAAAGAATCTGTTCATTGCCTACACTAATGCTTGTCAATGTCGTTTCAGTGCTGACCACTGAAGTATGTCGTAAAAGTTATTGTCATTGTCAATATCATTGAAGTAGCCAATCACGTGTCCGGTGTTACGTCTCTCGCCGCCCCTTCCCACCGCCCCTTCCCACCGCCAAAAATTGTGGGCCCAAGAACTATCCGATATTTTTGTAAAAAATTTAATAACAGGCCAAATTTTTGTAATCGGCCATATAATATAATTTTAGGAGACTATATTTTGGAATCCAACATAATCTCGCATTGGAAGGCATAAAAAAAAGTTATACCTACCCGGAAAATGGTGCAATTTTACAGCAAATATGCTATCACCAATTTTATCGTGAACATGTGTATATGTTCACGATATCTAAGCACCGAAGTCGAAATCCATAAAGATATAAAACGGGAAACTAATACTTTAGGAAGAAGTCGGTTGTTTCTGATAGCATTTTTAACATATAGGTGTAATGCCAATTTGAGTTTACGTAGAGAGTTTTTTTAAAGTTTATTTGTTTTTCATTTACATATATAGGGGGATTATATACTTTTTCACACGTATGCTCTGCAATGTTAATATTATATTTGAGAAAAGAATGCAGTACGTGGCACTTTTCCGAGGTGAACATTCTGAATTTGAAAATCACTGCAGTAATGAATTTCAGTACTTACTTACTGCACTAAAATCAGTGCAGTAAATGGTACTACCAACTTTTTTCTTTTTTTCTTTAGTTATTCCTGTGTATAAAAACAGAAAAAGCAAAGGGACATTTGCACCATACAGCCACATTATTATTATTATTATATAGGTAAACTAGCTTTCCGCCCGCGGCTTCGCCCGCGTGTACTACACGACATTATCCTCAGGGAATGTGATATTTTCCGGGATAAACTACCTCACTTTCCAGCTCCCAATCTACCCCCGTACCAAAAATCACATTGATCCGTTGCTCCGTTTTGACGTGAAAGTCGGACAAACAAATAATACCTAACCTATTGGTTTTCCTGTGGGAATATGATACTTTCCTGTGGTAAAAGTAAAAGTAGCCTATAATAATCCTTCCCAGGGTCTCAAATTATTTACTTAAATAGGTACCAATGTCTGGCCGCAAATTAGCCCGCGCTTAAAATGATTTTCGTATGGGAATTAGATTTTTCCCGCGGTAAAAAGTGTTATGTCTTTCCCAGGGCCTTAAACTGTCTCTATTCTAAATATAATCCTTTCCTTTAACTTAAACTATCAATTCCATTGATATTTATAAGTTAGTTAGTTATAGTTAGTATCAAATAACAATTCCATTCCACAGCTATGTCCGTGCTAAAACTTATTTTACCATGGGAATGATCCTTATTCCCAAGGTAAAAAGTCCTTCCTAAGGTCACAAAATATCTCCATTCCAAATTTCATCTGAATCGGTTCAGCCGTTTTGACGTAAAACAGAACATACCGACAGACAGACAAACAAACAAACAAACATAAATTTTCACATTTATAATAATATTAGGGATGTAGAAATATGAATATGATTTGCCGGCTGCGACTACGTCCGTCCGTGAGTAACTTAATTGGGTACATCATGGGTACATCGCAAAATTTAATGTCAAAAAGTAGGGAGATAGGCGATTTCTAAGGTCTCATCAGCACCATCATCAATCCATTTTAATGTCCCCGCTGCTGGGGACACGCCTTCATATTGATGGATAAGGAGAATGGACCATGACCTTCCACACGGGCCCATTGCAGTTATGGGGTATTAACCAATCCAAATGCAGCCAGAACCATCGGCTTATCGTGTGTTCCGAAGCACCATATATTTTTGAACAGCCGTCCCGTGAAAGACCACTGCGAAAGTAACATAACCTCAGCGATAGCAGGCCGAGCACGCTACCTATACCTACTTTATACCTAACATGAAAGTCAGATTAGTGGTTTAGGCATAAGAAGGTTACGATACCTAGACAAACAGTAGCTACTTTCGTATGAATAATATTCGGACATTCTCCTACTCCTGAACTACCAAAATGCAAAAAAGTCAATACTTTGCTAAGGTACTTTTTAATGTGGCATGGGCAGGGGGGTGTCACTCCGCAGTTTAGGTACGTACGCGCGCCTGCCGGGCAGGCGTATGACAGAAGGATGCCGCTCGGCTCGTACGCTCCACGTTCGCGCGTAAAACGATCGATCATTTCTGTGATTTTTGTGCACCGAACAATGACTACTAAACGTTCTTATAATCCGTATATAAGATACTGTTGTGTTTACGGGTGTATAAATAAAAGAAAGAACAAAATAAACAACAAAACCGAACTCGCAAGTCGCTCGCAACCCTAACCAGCGAGCGAGCTGTTTGAGACATTCATAGAAATAGAAACGCTCGCGCGTAGCTATTGGGTACAGTTTTGCTTGCATGCGCGAACTCTAGGTTATTATAACAGTAGGCAAGCGATGACAAAGCAACCGGAATTGGACTTTATTTCCACGCAGAAAGATTTATTTTTATTTGAATGAGCTTGCAGAGTGAGTCTTCTGTGCCTTAGCACTATTATTTATTCTGTGGCATGGGTTCTATGACAGCTCATTCGTGCAATAGTACAACTGCCACAATCTTTTCTGTTCCGTTCCGGTGGCCAAAATGTGAAACTAACGTGTTTTTTTTTAATTTCATTTTGCTGTCAAGTTGATGTCCAACCATAACGCTGCTGGCGGCTGAAGGTCTTAAAAGTCAGGGCCATGTAAATTGCCACAAAAAAAAAAAGAAAAACGTACGTAGCGCCGCTGTCACTGGAACAGAAAAGGTTGTGGCACTGTATAGTATCGGATTGAGTTTTCAAACATGTGTCAAAATAAAATGAAATTAAAAATCAAAAGCATTAAGGAGTATTGATATCAACTTCGATGCAAATCACCCCCAAAATAACTTTTTATCCCTTTTTGACCCTGTTAGGCGATGATTTTCAATGAAATATGAAACACATCTTCGATTAATTCTGTTAAAGAATGTTTATGCAAAATTTGAAGAAGATTCGACAAAGGAATCACGTTGTCCCATACAAACTTTACCCCCGTTTTTCACCCCCTTAGGGGTAGAATTTCGAAAAATCCTTTCTTATCGGATGCCTACATCATACGAGGAACTCACCTTCCAAGTTTCAGGTCTCTACGATCAGCGGCTTAGGCTGTGCGATTATCCGTCAGTGATTCAGGACAAAGGATTTTATATGTATAGATAATATATCATAATTAGGTTTTTTTTTAAAATACTGTGCGCACAGAGTATATTACATCGTATTGTACCACAAGCGCTATGTACCCTTAGCACGAACATCTATCGAAAAAACAAAATAAGATTTATCATAGACAAAATATCCTCTACGAGTAATTTTGTATGAGAAATATGTACAGCGCCATCTACCGCCCAGAAGCGGGTACTGAAGTTGCGCATTTTAGTAGCAAGTAGTAAGTATCAATAGGCTGTATGACCGTTCCACAAGGCCTCACAAGCCAATATTTAAAAAAAAACGGCGGAAATGATTTTCAGCGGTTGATTTGATATCAATACAGTTTATATTGTGTAATAAATTATCAAAATGAGTTCTGACAATGAAACAGATACAGACATTGTATGTACCTACTCCACCAAATTTGAGAGCAGAAGCAAAATTAATAACAGAAAACTTCCTGCCAGCAAAATCAAAAGAAAGATAATTATTTGAAAACCTACGATCTGATTTGGAAAAGTGAAAAAAGGCGCATACGTTTTCGGAATATGTGTTGTTGGCGTACCTATTTTAATGATACCTACATCATTCAAATTATATTATTACCTATGGGCGATTTATACAAAGTGTGCCCGGGAAAACAATAACATTTACATTTAATAATTGCCCGAACATGTGTCATATAATTTTAATAAATTTTATTTAGTTAAACAGTTTTTTTATTTCCTCGCATTTCTTGCGAAAAGCACTTGCCCAATACAAGCCTTGTACAATACAAGCCTTGTACGGTAAGCAAATTACATTGCCTCGAATGATTAAAGCCCTCGCCTGCGGCTCGTGCTTCAAACCATCCTCGACAATATAATTTCTTACTTACCTGTCCTCGGCTGTAATGTACTATTACGAAAGATAATTAATAAATGTATTCAAGTGTAAAGTGAACAATACTTATACCATTTTTGCCCATTTTTTATAGCTTTGTATTTGTTTTTTTTTAATGTCGCTGTCATAAATATTGGTGGATTACTAATGAATTATTTATTAAACTAGATAATCAAATTTTCTATGTTAAGAAATTACTGATATAGAATTATTGTTGAGTCTCCATAGAGCGAATGAGTTTGGCTCTCGGGCTATTAATCCAGAACGGGGTAGCTAGCACTAAGCCTTCATCACACCTGTTAAGTGGTGATAAGGTTGAAGGTGGAAGCGCACTACTTAAAAGTTAAAACATTATAGCGATATCAGGGGGGGCTCACTCCGCAATTCAATCGAATACGCGCTGTCTACCGCGAGGTAGAGAAATCACGGGTGTCACGCGCGCTCAGTTGTGCATGCGACGCCACGCGAGAAAGAAGTTACCTAAGTAGTTTACTTTCGCCACACTTTCGCGCCAAAACATAAGTGTTACCTATGGTTTTACCCATAGCAAAATGCGTAAATATTAAACATTATTATTGTGCGGCCTTCGGTTGTCTTAACAACGACAGAAAGAGACCGGATTTAAAATTTTATAATCTTCTTAGAAAACCTGAAACAAGTTTTTTTGTGTGACTATACTGTCTTACTCTATAAGTATCTATAAAACTTAATGATCCGAATATTTGATTTAAGGACCCCGCCCCACCTTAGCGTAGGTAATTAAGACGAAAATAAAAATCGACAAAGTGATTCTCGCTTTGCAGCGTGACGCTAGCGCTTATCGCCATGGCAACCGTGCCGTGGCGCACATAGGAACTACGCGGACGCGCGCTGCGCCCGCGCTGTTACTACCTACTTACTTACCTTAGCTTGTTCTCACTTCACGATAGACGTTATCGAATAACTACGCTAACATCAACAATATGTACACTAAACTAAGATAGGTACCTACCTACTTAATATACGTAAGTATTTCGTTCGAGTAGCTGTAGCACTTTTAAAATAGGTACCTACCAAATTACAAAATATAGGTAGCTACTTTCTGTCTTAGAATAATATAATAATTGTGAATTATGAATGCTCTAATAACCACTGAGCTACGGAGTCGTTACGGCCTGGCCGGGCCACGAAAATGCGCGGCGGCGACACGTCGACGAGCGAATTGCGCAATCATTGCGCGCTCGCAACAGACGCCTAATCAAATAAGTCAATGAGACGCACCAACGGATGCGCAATTCGCTTGTCGCCGGCCGTCGCCGCCGCGCATGTTCGTTGCCAGGCCGTTAGAGTATTCGCCCGGACAGTGAAAGGTCGTGGGTTCGAGTCCCATTGAGGTAGTTGTGAGACGGGTCGACTTTTTAGCGACTCCGTAGCTCAGTGGTTAGAGCATTTGCCCGGTCAGTAAAAGGTCGTGGGTTCGAGTCCCATCGGAGCTAGTTGTGAGATGGTCGACTTTTTCTAATACCTACCTACTTCATTTTCAATTTTTTCAGTAAGTAAGTAACAAAAAATGAACTGTGAATGCAAAGAAGTAAAAATAAAAATTCTAGGCTTTCTGTATTTAAAAATCATTTGCGCTATTTGTTATTCCTTTTACTTACTTCGTCGTTACATTGCAGTCGAGTCGACCCTAGTGCGGCAACCAAGACCACCCAAAACCAATTTGGCTTAAGCGTTTCCGAGTAATAGAACCGTATTACGTACAGCTACGGTTCAATTTCGCTTGTAATGAACGGTAAATTAGTAAGGCAGGCGTGCAGGTGCAAATTATTTTAGACCTAATTGTCGCGTGGAAAAGATTGATAATTCATTGTAACTGTTTCGGACGTGAGCCTTCTGCTACAAATATTATTCTGTGGCGATATAGAAGCGGCAGATTTATAGATAGACCAATTTGCTACCAGAACGCATATGGCGCCTTCGTATTTCGACCTATGTTTCTAGAAGAAAATTGTTGACTTACCGATTCTAAGTCGAACTTAAAAATTTGGATAGTGTTTAAATATGATCCTTATGCTCCCAGAACGCATACGGCGCGTCGTTCCCGCTCGGCGGCTGCCGTGCCTGGTCGACAAGCGGCGGGGCGCACACGTGCGGCGCTGCCACCGGCTGCTCGCTCCACGTTTACTGATTACTCCTAGCGATCTTATCGTTGCTGTATTTTGTTTAATCCAGAACGGGGTAGCACTAAGCCTTCATCACACTTGATGTTAAGTGGTGATAAGGCTGAAAGTGAAAGCGCACTACTTAAAAGTTAACTGATTATGACGATATAGAAGCGGTGGATTTATACATAGACCATTAGGCCTCTTGTTAACGGCCGTTTTTTACCGGGTTACCGTTTTGCCGACGCGATATATTCGTCTTTATTATCGACGTTACCCCAAACAGAGACAAGAATATCACGCCGGTCCGGTGTTCGTTGAAGTAACGTCCGTTAAGAAGCGGCCTTACGCTCCCAGAACGCATATGGCGCCTCGTTCCCGCTCGGCGGCTGTCGTGCCTGGTCGACAAGCGGCGCTCTCCACGTTTCGTGCGCCGCGTGTTTACTGATTGCTCTTCGCAATCTTATCGTTGCTGTATTTTTTTTAGCAACTCGTTTCTCGCTCCTCGTTTCCGCTTGGCGGCTGCACTCCATCTAGAACGGGGTAGCACTTAGCCTTCATCACACTTGATGTTAAGTGGTGATAAGGCTGAAGGTGGAAGCGCACTAGCGATATAGAAACGGTAGATTTATAGATAGACCATTTCGCTCCCAGAACGCATACGGCGCGTCGTTCCCGCTCGGCGGCTGTCGTGCCTGGTCCACAAGCGGCGGGGCGCACACGTGCGGCGCCGCCACCGGCTGCTCGCTCCACGTCTCGTGCGCGGCGTGTCGCGCCGAGCCGGCGTGCGGCTGGTGCGACGACGGCGCCGGCGGCGGCCGCGGCGCCTGCCTGCCCGGCGGCGGACGCCATCCGCACGCGCCGCATGTCTGCTCGCAGCACAGGTATGTAAACCGGCGCCGAACACGAACCACACGCGACAGCCACAAACGCTGTCACTTGAAGCTAGAAGAAGAAACAAGTGATGACTCGGCGCCTGCCTGCCCGGCGGCGGCCGCCATCCGCACGCGCCGCATGTCTGCTCGCAGCACAGGTATGTATGGGTGTTATTATTATTTGATTGTAAGGGGCTATGCATCTCCCGTTGGAGATGTAGTCACTGAGACCTAAAAGATCTATTCGATCTAGGGATGTCACGAATGGGATATTTTTAACATTTGCGAATGCTAATGCGAATGTTTGGGATGCGAGTGTGCGAATGCGAATGCGAATGTTTGGAAGAGATATTCGAAGTAGTCGATTTGTTGGGACAACGGATGCTTGACATCCCATTGTTTCTTTTTTATTAGAGATTCCTCGACAGATGACTGTTTTTTTTTTACCTTTTTTAATGGAGTGTCCGGCAGCTGGGATAATTTTGAAACTTGAACCTCTGTTTCTGCTTCAACTAGCAACCGGTACATTTTAAACTATTACACTAACACTTTTCAAATAAGTTCGCAACGCCGAGTTCTCATGTCCAATTCGTGAATAAAGTTTTCGTAAAATGTCGCTATACTTCACTTTTTAACCAGATGGCATGGCAAAAACAGTAAAAACACCTCAAAATCTAATAAAACTCGTAAATAGGTTAGGTTATAGATGCAACAGTTATTAATTAATAATGACAACTGCTTTAAACAATGTGAGGTACCTAAATACCGAAAGCGGCGAGTGAAAAACGCATCTTTGGTCGCATCATTAAAACTGTGATACTGTATTGACTCCTCCAGATGGCACTTCACTCGCTGCCCCGCTTGCCAGTGCAACGGCCACGCCGTATGCGACAGCGAATCCCGCTGCATCCAGCCGTGCGGCGGGCGCGCGGTGGGCGACCACTGCGACACGTGCGCGCCGGGCCACTGGGGCAACCCGCTCAACGGGGGCGTCTGCCAACGTGAGTATACAACATTAGGGGCGGGGCGCGACAGTAGGCCCGCTGCATCCAGCCGGGCGACCACTGCGACACGTGCGCGCCGGGCCACTGGGGCAACCCGCTCAACGGGGGCGTCTGCCAACGTGAGTATACAACATTAGGGGCGGGGCGCGACAGTAGGCCCGCTGCATCCAGCCGGGCGACCACTGCGACACGTGCGCGCCGGGCCACTGGGGCAACCCGCTCAACGGGGGCGTCTGCCAACGTGAGTATACAACATTAGGGGCGGGGCGCGACAGTAGGCCCGCTGCATCCAGCCGGGCGACCACTGCGACACGTGCGCGCCGGGCCACTGGGGCAACCCGCTCAACGGGGGCGTCTGCCAACGTGAGTATACAACATTAGGGGCGGGGCGCGACAGTAGGCCCGCTGCATCCAGCCGGGCGACCACTGCGACACGTGCGCGCCGGGCCACTGGGGCAACCCGCTCAACGGGGGCGTCTGCCAACGTGAGTATACAACATTAGGGGCGGGGCGCGACAGTAGGCCCGCTGCATCCAGCCGGGCGACCACTGCGACACGTGCGCGCCGGGCCACTGGGGCAACCCGCTCAACGGGGGCGTCTGCCAACGTGAGTATACAACATTAGGGGCGGGGCGCGACAGTAGGCCCGCTGCATCCAGCCGGGCGACCACTGCGACACGTGCGCGCCGGGCCACTGGGGCAACCCGCTCAACGGGGGCGTCTGCCAACGTGAGTATACAACATTAGGGGCGGGGCGCGACAGTAGGCCCGCTGCATCCAGCCGGGCGACCACTGCGACACGTGCGCGCCGGGCCACTGGGGCAACCCGCTCAACGGGGGCGTCTGCCAACGTGAGTATACAACATTAGGGGCGGGGCGCGACAGTGGGCCCGCTGCATCCAGCCGGGCGACCACTGCGACACGTGCGCGCCGGGCCACTGGGGGAACCCGCTCAACGGGGGCGTCTGCCAACGTGAGTATATACAGTCCATGCCAAACCATGTTCATCATCTACCCGAGGAGTATAGACTAGAAAATTATTATCAATGTTTGATTTCATGAGTACAATAATCCCTTAAATTATCCGGGGTGATAAAAAAACTAACGTGTATAAAGTCCATTCCAAACCATTTGTCGTTACACAAACATGAAGTTCGTCAGTTTCCCAAGGACTATAGATTAGGGATTCATTAGTGATGTGAAGCTTCTGTAGTGGATTTTCGGAACCCTTTTTTGTTTGACCAAATATTTCTTGTCTTCTTACGTCAAAAGAGAGTGGTTTTTTATTTCCTTTTATATTTTAGGAGAGTTTTTTTCCATATGGAAATGCCACCCTTATAGTACATACATACATTTATACTCACGCCTATTTCTCACGGAAGTAGGGAGAGACTATGGATCGCCACCTGCTACGATCCTTGCACACCTCTTTCGCTTCATACATGCCCGGCGATTGCTTTACAAAAACAATGTACAAATCAATTAATAATTAAGTCACCAAAAAATAGTAGTTATCTTCTCTTTTTTTAACTTAAAATTAAGGCATAATTGTTCTAAATTTTTTAACTAATATTTCTGTTTGAATATGCTGTTAGTTTTTCACGAAATATAAAATAATAATAATAAAAGAAAAAATGCATTATGTCACGTCGTCAGTGATTTAGTTTTCATATTTTGCTCCATCCAGCGTGCGAGTGCAACGCCCAAGCCGTCTCGTGCGCTCCGGACACCGGCCGCTGCTACTGCACCACCAAGGGGCTGGCCGGCGACCGATGCGACAAGTGCGACAACACAAACCATTATCACGCCGACTTATACAACAAGGGTGCCTGCTACTGTGAGTATATCTTATTTTATTTTTTATTTACAGAACACAAACCAAAACATACAATAAGTTTTTAGTAAAAATTTCATTTTTATGACAAGCTTTTTTGCTGACTGTACTTTAATATTGTATTGTCATCTAAACCAAACCTGTATACAAAATGTCAGCTCCATCCAACACTGGAAAGTGGGTCAAATTGAGCTTGCAAGATTTGTCCCCCACTAACTAACTAACAAACTAACTAACTAATATGGCAAGTTAATAAAAAGCTTGTAAAAAGAATTCTTTTACAACTAAACATTAAATTATAAGTTTGAGCTCCGGACACAGCTAGGCACATCATTTACCAAAAAAATTACTAATAAATTGGGCTAATCAAAATACAGTCAAAACAACAATCACGCAATATTAGTGTATTGTCGTGAAAGATTTTTTTATTTGATTGAGTTCGCCGAGTGCGTCTTCTGTACCTTAGTACATTTATATGTGTATTCTGTGCAAGTGCTATGGTGCGCGCAGACTAGTATAAGTTAGTCGTGCGTATACATACGTACGTCAAGTCGTACGACCTCGTTCATACCCTTATTAATTCGAATCCAAAGTGAGCGTAGCCTAAGAACCAATTCAAACCTAAAACGTTTATATTCTACAGTTTGATAGAAATCAAAAATCAAATAGCCTTCATTCGAGTTTCCTTTCACAAGCGCGTTTGAATCGTCAGTTTTGCCCTACCACCCTACCATTGAAGACTTGTATCTGATCAGCTTTAACAGAAGCAACGACATTTACTAAGACACATGTTGTTGCAGAACACAAATTATACAATAGGTATTATGAAATAGCGGCCAAAATACCAGCGTTGTTGTAGGGTGACCTTTTTTCACCCAGCAATAACATAGGTATGCTGAGGCAGGGTCCTGATCCTGTTTGGCCCATCACAAAGTTAACTGTTTTTATTTTTATGTAATTGTTTATAAATTTTGTTTTTTTGTATTTATTGTATTTGTATTTACTGTAGTGTGAACTTGTGATGTGATGTGACAATGTCTTTCACTTCATTTCAAATAACATTTTAAAGGAAAATTTTCTCATGCCTGTTATATTATATTTTTATATTTCTAATATTTGGGGTTTACAGCTAATATTACAAAGTAGATACAAAATATATAACAAGGAGCCATTTACAAGCCTCCACAGGTAACAATAAATTATACAGATATTTACACGTTATCGTTCAGCAGGCAGGGATACACAAATTAGATGCTACTTATACTACTAAATACTCTATTGACAGCTGATAAACTATCACAATATAAGTCAAGAGCAATAATGTTCTGCTGAAGAGGTATGACGCTTTACCGAGGCTAAGGTAATAAAAGAGATGTGACTTGTTCGGTGTCAAGATGTATATTGAGATAATAATATTGAGTACAATTAAAGATACATTATCTTAGTAAGCGATCTTATTCTAGATTGCTGAGAATGCTACGCGTGTGTTCCAATTTTCTGTAAATGCGCGATAATGCAAACATCTTGTTTGTGTAATATGTTGCAATCATACTTCATCTCCCCTGAAAAAGTGGAAGGATCATCCCCTCCCTGCAAAAAGGAACAGACTCGTAACATTGACTTTAACGAACTTAACCAAAATTTAATTACTTAAGTAAAATAAGTAAACAAAATTTAAACATTATCAACATAGCAAAGTTAAAACTATTTCATTTATTAAATCGTACTAATACAAAAACGTTTTACAATATAAACAATATACCTAATTAAAATTGTATCTAATTAAAATGGTATCGAATTGAAATGGTATTGAATTAAAACGGAAGCTTCACATTTTACACTTAATCATAACAATAACAAAGTGTTAAGTAACATGGTATGTAATTAAGTACCTATACTTATAATTACGTATCAAATAAAATAGTTATTTATTGAATGGTTTGGTATTATTCTTATGCACAATTATAGCTTTATTTTCTTTTAAAATTTCTACATTAGACGTCATATCTCTTAAAACTTTATAAGGGCCATTGTAAATACTATCTAATTTATTTCCTACTTGGTTCTTTAATAATAACAAATCGCCTAACTGATAGGTAACATTATTGCTAGTTTTATCATACAATAATTTTCTTTTCTCTTTAGATTGTATCAAGTTACGTCGTGCGTCGGATTGCGCTTGTTGTAAACGATACTTAAGTTCTCGGGGATAACTGTCATAGTTATATAAGGGGTCGATTTCTGATTGTAAATTATTTGGAAGGTTACAAATTTTTCCAAAAACTAATTCGAAAGGCGTATATTTAGTTTCACTATGCACTGTGGTATTAAAAGAAAAACACCAATATGGAATCCAGGTGCTCCAGTTATGTTTATAATTATTACACTGGATTCTCAGAAAAGCTCCTAGGGTTTTATGAGTATTTTCTAAAGCGCCTACAGTTTCGTGATGGTACGCCGTAGAATTTAATTTTTTAATATGTAATAGAGAACATGTTTCGGACATCACTGATGACATGAATTCGGTTCCCTGGTCAGTCAATATTTCTCTAGGAATACCATAACGTAAAATGAAATTATTGGTAAAAGATTGAGCAACTGTGACCGAGTCTTTACTAGGTAATGGATACGCTTCAACGAATTTGGTTAAATCGCATTGTAATGTCAATACATATTTATTATTATAGTCATCAACATCGAGTGGACCCATTATATCCAAACTAATTCTTTCGAATGATGAGTGGGCTGTTGATGTTATGGTTAAGGGCTGCTTAATATGTTTATTACTATGCTTATGATATTGACATTGATGGCAATTTTTAACAAAAAGTTTTACATCATTACTCAAACCTGGCCAAAAATAATATTGCTTAATGTTGTTCATCATTCTATTAACTCCTGCGTGTCCGCTGGTAGGTAATAGATGGAAATCATTTAGTATTACTCTTTTTTGTTCACTATCATATATTCTTAATATATTTTTTGTTATGAGAAAGCGCGGGGTAACAGAGTTAATTCTTTTTGTTGCTTGTACAAGACTTTTGATTTTACTCTCGTTACATTTTTCTTTAATAATAAGTACCTCATGTATGCCTATTTTTTGACATAATGACTCTAAGTCCCTCGCTAACACCTCTGGGGTATATCGCTGATTGCGAAGGTACGTAAACGTAACAACTTGCATTAGAAATAATGCTATCTTTAGACTTTGAATAATTGTCAAACTTTAATTGATTAAAACTTAATTCAGTTACGTCATCGGGTTTCTTGAGAAGTTCTACCGCAATAGGTTGATCAGGCCTAGTGCTGGTGGAGCTCTCTGAAGAAGAATCAGTGGGGGTTTTTAATTTTTTACTTTGTGCTCTAGTTAAAACTGATACTGTGTTTTGATGTAATGATTTTAAAGTAGAAGATGTAATAGGTATGCGACTCAATGCGTCTGCAGCTGCATTGTTTCGTCCTGGAACATACTCTATTTCAAAATCATACTCCTCTAGGAATAATCGGAATTTAGTAAGTCTGCTTGTTGGGTCTTTCAAGTTAAATAAATAAATTAACGGTTTGTGGTCTGTTATAATTTTAAATTTACGTCCATATAAATAAGGGCGAAAATGTCTCACAGACCAAACAATTGCTAAAAGTTCTAATTCTATGATGGGATATCTCGTCTCGGCGGGTTTCAGGTTTCTACTCGCATACGCGACTACTTGACCGTTCATGTTAGATAAAACAGATCCTAAACCTGTCTTACAAGCATCTGTTTGTAGCCGAAAGATGTTACTTTCTGAAAAATCTGGATAAGATAAAATAGGGGGTTGAATTAATGCTGATTTTAATTTTTCAAATGCCGTTTGACACTCTGATGACCATAGAAACTGTACATTCTTTTTTCTTAATTGATTTAAAGGATAAACAATGTTTGCAAAGTTCGGTATGAATCGTCTGTAGTAATTTGCAAACGCGACAAAACGATTGACATCGTCGCAGTTCATCGGCACTGGATAGTTTTGCATGGTTGCAATTTTACTTTCATCTGGTAAAATTCCATCAGAAGTTATTTTGTGTCCTAGATATATTATTTCGTTTCGCAAAAATTCACACTTCATAGGATTTAATTTTAAGTTAACTTTTCTAAATCTCTCTAGTATACTAATTAAGTTTTTATTGTGGTTTTCTATAGATTTCCCGAAAATTACGCAATCATCTAAATAAATAAAAGCCTTTTTATAATTTAAGCCTGACATTGCAATAGTCATAAGACGTGAAAATACACTCGCAGATGTCCGGAGACCCATGGGACAGCGTTTCATCTGAAAAATTTTATCACCAGCAGTGAAAGCTGTGTACTTTCGTGAATCTTCGCTTAAAGATAACTGATAATAGCTTTGCGAAAGGTCTAATTTTGAAAAATAAATGTTATTTGCAAGCGAATCTAAGATATCAGTTATATTAGGCAAAGGGAATTTGTCGTCCTCAATACGATTATTTAACTGCCTGTAATCTATAACTAATCGCCATTGTTTCTCGTTTGACCTATCTGTTTTTTTCGGTACAAGCAAGACGGGACTAGACCACTCTGACGTAGCCTCTTCTATAATATCATTTTCGAGCATAATATCTATCTGTTTCTGAACTTCCTTCCTTAGTGCGAACGGTAATCTATGTGGCTTGACATAAACTGGCGAGACATTAGGTTTTAAAGTTATATTATGGGTCATTAGGTTTGTACAAGAGAGTTTGTCGCCTGGCAGATGAAAAACATCTGCGTACTTAGCGCAAATACTTTCAATACTTCGTTTTTCTTCTAAATTCAGTTCAGGTAAATTTAATAATCCTAATAATGTTTTTACACGATCGACAGAAACCTCCACTTTTTCAAAATTACAGACTTCAAAATCATTCAATGAAAAAGTCTCTAAATCGGTAAGATCTAGATCAACTTCTTTCTCAGTGGTGTTTAATATCTTTACTGGCATGCGACCATTACAAGGTTTCGCTATTATACTTCCTATAAAAACTCCTTTCTGTATCTCTTTAGATAAACAAACACAATCGTCGCCTAACGATGTAGGTATATATTTTATTACCTCACATCGTGGCGGTATCAAATGTCTATAGTGACTCAATATAGGTATAGACACATAATTACTATCTTTAGTTAAAAGCAAAGTATTTTCTTTATAGTTAATTATAGCTTGATAGCGTTTCAAAAAATTATCACCTAAAATACCATTTGCAGAACAAGACATATTTTTAAACACATACATTTTTTCTCTAAAAACTAACCCATTATAAGACAAATCTAAGTAAATATATCCTTCAGATACTAGTTTACCGCTAACACCTTTTATAACTAACTTCTCAAATGTAATTAAATTCAATAACTTCGGATAATCGCATAACCATTCGTATTTTAAAACACAAAGGCTTGCTCCGCTATCGACTAAAAGATCGATATTGCTATTACTTACGTTAAAAGTTACGGTACTACTATTATTGTAGTTTAAAACATAATTTTCAGTAGGAACGAAAAAAATCTAAATTATTATCGTTCTGGGGCTCAGAACGCGCTTGTGACTCACTATTGGTCGATTGCTCGTGGCTAGCGTACTGCACACGTTGAAAAGGCACAGCTGAGCGCGGCGGGCGCGGGCTCGGCCGACCGCGGTCACGTGAACGTGATTGTGTTCCTTGCGCGGCGCGGGAGTCTCGCGACATGTACTTACCTTGTTGTGGTCTCGTGTTTCCGGCAGCGTACCTATTGTTTGCGCTAAATCTATTATAGTAACTATATTTATTAGAATAATTACTTGGCTGACGCGGATAATTAGTAGGTGTGCGTGAGAAATTACGAGTATGAAACTTTTTAATGTTCATAACTTCCTCGTGTCTGGTAGACATTGACTGCTCGTCTAGGGCAGTTCTTATAGTCTCTGGTAAAGAATCAAAGTGACGTGATGCTATGATAGTACTAAGCTTTTGGTTCACTAATCCATCTGAAAAGCGCTTGATTGCAACCTTTTCATTAATGGGACGCAATACTTCAAACTTAGTAGCGTCGTCATCCGCTTGTGCTATGGTTAAATTCACAAAAAGTTGTTCTAGTTCCGAGCCGAACGACTCGATCGACCTATGACCTTGACGACAGTTTTGTAATTTGTGTTGGATAGCAACAGCAGATTTTTTCTGAATCAAATGCGTATTCATATAAAATATAAATTATTAAAATAATAATTATTATTAATATTGCTAAATAAAACACTGGTGCGAATATGAAAAACATTGCTATGGCGTACAGTGCGGACGAACTGTTATCAATTATCATATAATAACTATCTAAAGGAGATCAGTCACGCTTCATACATCTTTGGACCAATAAAGTAAAAGTGTCGGCCAACGAAAATAAATTGCATATTATTATTGTAAACAGTGTAACGATCATTTTTTGTTACGACTCCAACAGTGTACGATTAGTGGCCAAGTAGTTCAAGTTTGAAAATGTATTTTTTACTTCATTTTCAAACTTGAATAACTGCTTGGCCACTAATCGTACACTGTTGGTTGAAGTCGTAACAAAAAAATATTGTTACCTACACTGTTTACAATAATAATATGCAATATATTTTTGTTGGCCGCACTTTGGCCAAGCTTTATTCAAGTTTGAAAATGAAGAAAAAATTACATTTTCAAACTTGAATAACTGCTTGGCCACTAATCGTACACTATTGAAGTCATAAGAAAAAATGATCGTAAAACTGTTTACAATAGTAATTTGCAATTTATTTTCGTTGGCCGACACTTTTAATTTTAGGTCCAATTTGACTGATCTCCTTTATTCTTTTCTCACCCCAGATGACTTAGCAGTGGACTACCAATTCACCTTCAACCTGTCAAAGAAGGAGGACCGTCATCTCACCGCCATCAACTTCCGCAACGCGCCCGTCAAGCCGGACGTGGACGCGGACTTCAGTATAACTTGCTCCGCGCACGCGCGCATGAACCTGACGGTCCGGACGCGAGCCGAGCCGGCTGAGAGGACGCTGTTTAGTGACGTCAACTGCACTAACTTTAGATACAAGTAAGTCTTTTTGTTTGGTAAATAACGTTTTAAGTTTTCGGTGGAAGAAAAATAGTTATAAATTGCAAGGACCATGGCCACAACAAGAAGGTTAGAAGGAGCATCTCACGTGTAGCATCGAAAACAAGCTATTTGCCATGAAAACTAGCAAGAAATTCAGAATCATAAATGTATTAAAGGTCTGCTGTTTTAAGCAAATGCTTTTTCTATGTTTGCCCCGCCCACTACTAGCTAGTTCTTACATCTTCCTTGTGTTCTGTGACCACGAAATACAAGAAATTGGTCAAAAATATATCGTGCGAAAAACTGATTTCCGCTATTGGATCTACAATAAGTCGCCCAGTTTACAATAGGACGCGGACTTCAGTATAACTTGCTCCGCGCACGCGCGCATGAACCTGACGGTCCGGACGCGAGCCGAGCCGGCTGAGAGGACGCTGTTTAGTGACGTCAATTGCACTAACTTTAGATACAAGTAAGTCTTTTTGTTTGATAAATAACGTTTTAGGTTTTTCTGACTTTTGTCGACCGTTTGTGGAAGATATGGAGTTCTAAATTGCAAGTTAAAAATGTTAGAGGGAGCATGTCACGCGTGAAATCGAAAACAAGCTAGTTGCCATGACAACTAGCAAGAAATTCAGAATCGAAAATGTATGAAAGGTCTGCTGTTTTAAGCAAATGCTTCCCCGCCCACTACTAGCTAGTTCTTACGTCTTTCTTGTGCTCTTTCACGAACTACAATAAATTGGTCAAAAACATATCGGACGAAATACTTATTTCTGCAAAATAGCCGGCCATTTTGCCTTCAATCTATCATAGAAGGAGGACCGTCACCTCACCGATATAGTTAGAAGAATAGCAAAGAGTAATTACAGTTTAGTTTATTCATATGACCGCATAGAAGTAGATAGATAGATAGATAAAACGTTTATTTTTGCCACACACATACACAGTACACACAGAAGTGCCACACAGAAGTATATAAACGTATAGAAGAATAGCAAAGAGTAATTACACTTTAGTGTATTCATATGATATCGCTAGAACGACCCTCGCCCCACCAACACAGTACAATGACGCGCAGAACCTTCAATTACAGATTCGCGAAGTCGGAGCATTCGTTCGGCGTCGAAGACAACGTCACATTGACGACTTTCTTCGTGTACGTGTACGACTTCCGGCCGCCGCTGTGGATACAGATATCGTTCTCGCAGTACCCCAAATTGAATCTACAACAGTTCTTCATTACGTTCTCGTCGTGCTTTCTGCTGCTGCTTCTGGTGGCGGCGGCGCTTTGGAAGATCAAACAGGTGAGCATTGCATAAAAAAATAGATTTCTTTTCAAACATCTTTCCAATTTTGTCCTACATGCCTATCATCCCTTCTTATAACATATCAATACCAAACTCAACAGCTACCTTTCAACTTTTCTGTCACTGATGCTACCTTCAGACTTCCTCGCACATCCCATCACAACTATTACCATTTAGCCTTTCGTTGATCCAATTCAATACTTTATTCCATACCACTGTGTAAAGTCGACCAGAGAAGTTCCTTATCAGTTTCGTTAATTATTCCCATACATTTAAAATTTCCCTAGAGCTCAGATTTGAATCACATTTCAATACCGTTATGCACTATGTACTATGTGACAAATATATCAATAAAAATTGTCACTTTGAAGTTTCAAAGGATTTCGAACCTTATCGATCTACTGTATACAAAGAATTTTAAAACTAAAGGTGATATAGCAATTTCTTGGTCGAATTTACAAGGGATCTTACAGGATAATATTTTATTATCACTATGGATATCACTTCTATTCCAGTGTAATAACATTACCTTTCGCCGTTTTACTGACGCAGCTTCCCCTTTCTCGTTTAATTGGGGTTTGTCCTGTTCTCGTTTAGTCCTTTCCAGGATTAGTCCAATTCGGGAAAGTCCAATTTCCTGCCAGTTTGTCCGTGGTAGGTCATATGCTTATTAAGGCGGTTCTCACACTGCACCACGCCCTGTCGCGAAGCGCGGAATAAATAATAAGAAATAAGAAATATTTATTGTCACAATTTTTTACATACCTATTAGTGATGAAGTCCCTGACCCCTATATTAGGTTTATCACCTGAGTGACAGAGGCCAGCATCAATAAAATCAGACGGACGTAAAAAAACACTAATTGCGCTTGTGTTTTGTTTTAGAAATACGACTTATATAGAAGAAGACAGCGTCTGTTCGTAGAGATGGAACAGATGGCGTCGAGGCCTTTCAGCCAAGTGTGCGTCGAGTTCGAGCGCGGCTGGGTCGGCGGAGGTAAGGGTTGGTTTCATTTATGTTCAATTTAATAAAGAAGACTATGAAAATTGCCTTTAGGGAACTACATGGCGACAGCAGAATTTTCAGTGACACCGATTCCAAATTCGAAATTTTCCATTTAGCTAGTTTTTGGGAAACTAACTAAATTGATTTAGACGTTCCTAATGAGGTTGTCTTTTTATAATCAAATCACATCGATGGACAATATTTTGCGTTTCCTTTTTGTGGTACTTAGACATTTTAGTGTGGAAGATTTCTATGCAATGAGCGATTTTCTGAGAGGCCATTTAAAAAAAAAGCTTCCAAAAGCTTCACTAGATGGCGTTGAACGAAGTATGTACATGTCTATGGTATGTTTTGGTATGAATCATATTTAAATTATTTAAGTACTTTTAAAAACCCAAAGGAAACTTAAAATAAATTAAATAAGTACTGATAGGTAGTACTGTGAGGAACAGAAACGAAATAGGTAAATTTAAAGATTATGGTAAATAAATAACATCTGTCTGACGTTCCGTTTTACGTAACAAAAGTCGCGTCAAAGTAAAATTTATAACGTTCCGTTCCTTCTAACTGCATAGGTGGGACAGCGCCATCTAGTGAGGGAGCTTTCAGAAAATCGCCCATTATTTTTTTTTTTTTTTTTTTTTTTTTATTTATTACAGAACCATGAACAAGTTTACAATTTGCTTAGGTCTAGTAAATTACAAAATTTTAACAAATTATAATAAGTTATTGTAAACTCAACAATATGGCTACATTTTAAGTTAATAATGTATAGTTACAATACAAGACTCGAAGTAGGTACCTATAAAAACTTATAAATTTAAATATTGTACAAAAACTCTAACGTGAGAAATAGTAAAATGGTGGGTAGTAGGTATGTAACATTCTTAATTATAATTATATAAGTAAATATTAACATTCTACATAGTATAACCTAAGTAATATTGTTTGTGTGGAAGTCTGTAGTACTACTTATGTGTGTTGGTGTAAATGATAGTTCGTGTGTGGCGTGTGTTTTGTCGACTGTGTGTGTTTAATAAGTGCGTATGTGTGATGAAAATAACTTTATATTTGTGTGTTGCTATTATTCATGTGTGGCCTCAGATAAAAGTATTTCAATTATTAGTTTCCTAAATGACCTTATATTACTTCTAAATAGATCTACATTACTAAATTTTCTATTGTATAAGTTGCATAAGCGATACAACGGAGAACGGATACCAGCATTAGTACGACACTTGGAAACAGCGAAAAGTACTTTTAAACGCACAGGTCTTAATTGTGCTCGTGAGGGTACTGAATACCTAAGTTTATTTATTATATCGATACAATCATACTTGTTATTGCACAGGTCGTATAGTAACATTGCATCTAGTTGGGATCTTCTAGACCTCAGATCTAAAAGTTTGTACTTCTTAAGGAGATCCAAGTAAGAACCTCGCTTATGATAAAGTTTAAAGTTGACACGACGCAGAAACTTCTTCTGAACCATTTCGATACTGTAGTTGTACTTATCGTATAATGGGTTCCATATTGACACTCCGTACTCTAATTGTGATCTTACAAGGGATTTGAAAAGATGTATATATGTTTTGGGATTTTTAAATTCTGTAGCGGAACGCATTACGAACCCATACATCTTATATGCCTTTGCAATTACATTATGAATATGAATATCAAAATGTAATTTAGAGTCAAAAGTGACTCCTAAGTCCCTTAGACTATTAACTTTTTCAATTTTATCACCGTTTAGGGTGTAAGAAAATTTACTTGGGTACTTCTTTTTAGTAAAAGTTATTGTTTTACATTTGTTAATACTGAGTTGAAGCTTATTATTCCAACAATAAACATTAAATCTGTCAAGATCTTCTTGAAGCAGGTGATGATCTTCATGTTTGTCTATAATTCTATATATTTTCAGATCATCCGCATAAAGTAGGAATTGACTATGTTTGAAACAGTGATGAATGTCGTTAATAAAGATCACAAATAAGAGTGGACCTAATATGGACCCTTGAGGAACACCAGAAGAAACATCAGTTAACCCTGACTCTGCACCTTTAATAACTACTTTTTGAGTTCTGTTAGAAATATACGACTTAAACCAGCGCCAAAGGTTGCCATGGATTCCATTATAAGCAATTTTCTCCAGAAGTATTCTATGATCCACAGAATCAAATGCTTTTCGATAATCAGTATAGATACTGTCGACTTGTCTATTTTCATCAAGTGCATTAAATAAATCCGAGGCATATGTAAAAAGGTTAGTGACTGTTGAACGTCGCTTAACAAAGCCATGTTGTTCTTTCAAAATAGTGCCATGTAGGAGAGGATAAATGGTATTATGTACAAGTCTTTCAAAAACCATAGAGGGGATTGGTAGTATGGAAATGCCACGATAATTTTTAACATCATTTTTAGAACCCTCTTTGTGTACAGGGACAACCCTTGCACTCTTCCAGATGTCGGGAAAAATACCGTCACGTAAACATTTATTAAAGAGATAACACAATGGAAGATCAATTTCGGTAGCAGTTTCTCTAAAGAATATACTTGGAATATTATCTATTCCAGCACCTTTTGAAATATCCAAATTTTTCAGAGCTTTTTGGACTTCTAATCTTGAAAATTGAATCTCGTGAATAATAAAATTAGAATTGTCATTCATGGTTACATTAAAATCAGCAACACTTAAATTATCAGGAACTGACGATGGACGAAACACAGATTGAAAAAATGCACTAAATAGCTCACAAGATTCCTCCGCATTCTGAGCTACGGAGCCCTCGTAATGTACATTGCTGGGTATAGCTGAGCTGTTGTGGCGCTGAGACGTATATTGCCAAAAATACTTTATATTTTCTTGAACACTATTTTCAACCTTAATCATATATTTTTTGTAACATATATCAGCTAAATCTTTAAATTGTTTTCTATAAATTGAAAATATATAGTAATTTGAATCAATATTGTATGTTTTCATTTTAGCCCAAGCTTTATTTTTTTTTATAAATAATCGAATTAAGGCAGGAGTAAACCAAGCGGGATATGACGTGGACTTAATTTTCTTTTTTGGCACATTTGTATTTATAATAGTGTTAATTTTATCATAAAATAACAAAACTGCCTCATCTGCGCTTTTATTTAAGAATAAGGCATTCCAGTCAATACTACATATCTCCTGCTTAATTTTACTATAATCCCCTTTACTGAAATTATAACTTACGTATGGTTTTCCATGAATAAAGCTACTAATTTCTTGATGTTGAATTATAACTAAGAAAGAGGGGTGGTGCTCATCCTCGGGAAGCAATGGATCAGATACTGATAATAATTCACAACCTGTGTTATTAGTAAAAAATAAATCTAATATTCGATTATTTTTGTTTCTCAACATGTTCAATTGATTACAGTTTAATATGGCCATGAAATTATTTATATACATATGAGCTGGATTTGAACCTCCGATACATGGACTCTGCCCATATGAACCATTATTTTTCCAATCTAAATCCGGTAAGTTAAAATCCCCTACGATAAAAAAATCTGTTACATCACTATTATTATCAAGAAATTCGCTCTGTAGCTTATTTAGGCAACGAAGATAAGTCTCATGGCTCTGTTTTGGCGGAATGTACACTACTCCTATGCAATAACAATGCATGCCAACCTTAAATTTAACTAGCATTTGATCGATAACGGGTGGGAGCTGGATGCCTGTAGTATCAGCGGCGGCGGCGGCCGGAGTGCAGACGATCGCACATAGATCACGACGAATTGCAATCAGTGCGCCTCCGCCGTCACGGCGTCCGCTCATCGCACGATCCCGATCCGCGCGAAAAACCCTATAGCGGTTATCAATGTATTCATTATCTGCTATATCTGCATGCAACCAAGTTTCTGTTTGGACAATAATATCGTATGCATGTGAAAGTATGCTCATAAATATTGTGTGTAATTTGGTTCTGAGGCCACGGCAGTTCTGATAGTAAATTGATATATTAGCCATTTTTAATGTAAACAATAAATGCGGTTAAAAACATGATTGGTACTTACAGCACAGCTGAAAGTTTTCGTCCTTACATTTTTACATTTAATAATGTGATTATTTATATTATAGACGACCTGCCACACTAAGATATATATTTTAGGGTTAAAAAAATAATAACACTTACATATTACACATATAATTTTTAATATTTTGCTTATACATTTGTTACATACATATTCTTTTGTTAGTTTTTTACATAAACAAATAGATTTTATTAGGTTTTTTGTTAAAGATTGATATAAAATAAAAAAGTTACATACCCTCGACTCACACTTAAAATAATTTACCCTTACATAACGTTGGCCCAAATACAATTTACAATTTAATTTTTTTGATATCATGCTCGTTCCGCACAGAAAATATAGGAGAAGATTCAGTCTGACGTACCAAAATAGTGCCATGTTTAATCCAAACAAATTTGTAATGACATTCCTTAGCCTGTTCGCGACACTTCCGAAACAACTGTTTATTCCTGGCTGTAAGATGTTCGTTAATGTACACACTCTGCGTGGTCCCAGTTATGTTCAGCTCATCGGATTTTATGGTTTTATTTGCCCGAGCGCGGGCAGCAGTTACAAAGTTGTCACGCATTATTTTAGAAGTAAATCTTACAATGACGTTCTTGGGGCGGGACGACTTTTTGTCGTAATGGGGCACCCTATGAGCTGAAACAATTTCAGAGGCATTGACAGGATGCTTAATGATGCAGCCAATTTTCTCAACCATTTCGATCAAATTTTCATTGCGTCGCTCGGGTAAATTGGCAATCTCGATATTATACAATCTAGCCTGTTGTTCCATTGCATCTATTTTATCTTGTAGTAAATTGATCTTGCCGCAGGCCTCATCATTCGAGCGTGTTTGGCCTTCTAGAAGTTTTAAGCGATTGTCAATATCATCCTGTCTATCCATGGTGTATGATAATGACTTATCAAATGTATCTAACCTGCCACTCAGTTCTTTAAACGAGTTATTAATAGTTACTGAGATTTTTTTCACTTCTTGGTCAATTATGGAGTTAATCGAGTTTTTAATACTATCAGCAATAATTGTATCTAGCTGCAATGTCCATGACTTCAGCTGTTCATTAATCTTTTTCTCGACTAATTCCATCATCGGCTTTAGATTGTCATCTTCAGGTTGTTTCCGCTTTCGTGAACTTACGAACATATTTTCAATGTTCTTGCTACGGCATGCTTCGGGTAGATCAGGATTTGATGAGTATTTATGTTGCTCCGTCGAAGGTGACAATGGAGGAGTTCGATGCATCTTGATAGGTAGTTATATTGTTTCATGCGCAGATCCGAGAAACCAAATAATTATTGTGAGCTAGGCAGCAAATCACTATTTTACATTCACAGTTCAACACGAGATTAGCGAACTTATTTCCGAAACGAACTTATCTCCGACACGGGGATGTGTGTGCACGTCCGCGTCCAACGAGTCTCGCACGACGAATCATACGTTATATCATACGTTAATTCATTTACATTAAATTTTAGAATTGGAAAAGTAAACGATTATTTTTCATTTCGTCAATCCCATTTGTGAACAAGAAATGATCGTAGTGATCAACTGTGATGACTTATGTTTTGGTATAAGGGGTTTAAGTTACCTACAAAACTATAGGAGACAGCATTATCGACATTTTTCATCTTACTCATTACGCATTCAAAGGAATGTGTAAAGCTCTATTAAAAAAATTCAAAATATACATTAATCAGTCTTTTTAAATTAGAATAGAATAGAATAGAATAGAAATAATTTATTTCACACACAGCAATGCATAAGTAATTAAACAAGAGAGGAAGAAAAAAAAAACAATCAACATAGAACATAAATTTGTATGAGAGCTTGTGAGTAGCACTGCAGTGGTGAAAAAGTCCCCGGCTCAGCATAATGTCACGACAACACGACATTGCCATGACGCTGTTTTTCAGCCGGCGGCTACCTACTTTATGTTTTGAGTGACATGCGCGTCGAAACTATAATTAATTTGGTATTATAATTGATTAATTGTACTTAATTAAATAAAACGAAGCAATAACAATCATCTTCATCAAAAATATGATACTTAATGTTCGATTTTCTTCGATTAGTATAAATAAATGTTTATAAAGTAAGGTATAAAATTTAAAGTTTTAAAATTAAATAAGTTATAGTTTTTATAAATTAAATTTATTATCTTTTCTTCTTTAAAATGCTGTATTTACCTGCAAAGGCATATCTTTTAGTTTTGTAACTTGTATTTGTCTTAATGTGTGTTATTCATATGCAGCTGGTAAATATTTTGCAATAAAAAAAAGTTCGTGCTCTTGTATGTAATAGAATTAAAAAGTAATCGTCAATTTCTCAATTCGTCAATCGTATTTGTGAAATGATCGTAGTGATCAACTGTGATGATTCATGTTTTGGTGTAAGGGTGTTATAGTAGATTGTACAACAAGTGCATAAAACGTACCATTTTACCCGAGACGTACATATCCACCCGAGCCGTAGGCGAGGGTTGATAGTCAATTCGGGGGTAAAATGGGTTTTATGTAGAAGTTATACACTCTGCTTTTCACTTAGAGTGTGAGGAAAATAAATAACAATATTGCAAAAAAGAAAAAATAAAGACTTCGCCATATTGGCGGGAACACTTTCTTATTTTTTTTTATATGTGGCATTGGCAGCACAGTGACTTTAGCATAGATTGTAGTACTTATATAATGCTCTTGAAATACTTATTTCTTAGAAAACTCATTAATTTTGCCTAGTTTGCTTAATTTAGTATTTTAAAATGGATTATGTACAAAATCGAAGAAACAGAATGAAATACCTAATAAGTTTATTTAACGAAGTTTAATTGCGTGTGTGGCTGTTTACCTGACGCCCTTTGTCTTAAAGTCTAAGACTTAGACGAAGATTTTACTTTATGCACTAGAGCATAAAAAGCGATTTTATGCAGCCTATACCTTTTTTTTTTTTTTTTTTTTTATCCTGGGGGAAACGCCTTTGCGTATCCCCCCGCCCGGGGAGACGAGGGGGTTATGTGGGGCTTGAACCCACTAAAACCCCCAGGGTGCACCCTCTGCACATGGACGAAGATTACGCGGCATGTGTGATAATCAGCGTGTCTCCGCCCCGATGCAGCCTATACCTAACAAACACGAACTTTACGAGCATGAGAAGTGAAAAATTTATTGTTTACGTCCAGGGGGCGGAGTCCCAGCGCCCGTAGCGTTGGAGCCCTGCCGCGGCGGGCGGGCGGCCGTGCTGTCGCTGCTGGTGCGGCTGCCCACCGGCGGGACGGGGCGGGCGCCCCCCCTGGGCGGGCTCGCGGTGGCCTCCGCGCTCGTCACGTTGGGCCAGCACGCGCCGCACGCCAATCACGCGCCGCACGCGCCCAAACACGCGCGCCATCACTGACACGTACGTACACACGTCACTACTGACCGAGAAAAGCTAACATTTATAGCTCGCGATGTAGTTTCCCCACCGTAGGTCGTCACTGATTGGTAGCGCCATCTATTGTAATACGGCTGAAGCTCCGTGCCGTGTCGGTTATGTGCGCGTCGTCTAGATAGCTCAGCAGTCAGTGCGTGAGAGCTTGCAAGTGCCAGAGGGTGCTGCAAGATGCCCCAGTCTGCGGTGAGTTGAGACTTCGTATGCGGTGAGTCGAGACGGTGTGGGGTGGCTGTTGGTCGTTGCTGCTGTTCACGGTGAGTCGGGACGTCTACGGTGAGTCGGAATGGAGTGTGCGTTGTAAACAAAGAGCTTAGACTAAATACTGAGGTAATTGGAGTTTTCACCCTGAATTAAAAAGTTTGCCCAGCAAATTTGACATAAATTTAGTACGTAGTGGCTGTCAATTGCCTCATATGACCATACGTATTTTTTTAAAGTGTAGGTGAGACGGAAGACAGCCACAGTGCCACAAAAAAGTGTTAGTACTGCACCCTCCAGTTACCTCAGTATTTAATCTAAGCTTTTTGGTTGTGACGGTGGTCCGAGCTGCTGGCGCGCAGAACTGCCACGCTGGAGTAAGGGCCCAGTGATGCTCCAGAGACGTGGGCTGCGAGGATGCCAAGTCGGGATGATGCCGTCGGGTGCTGCCGAAGGTTCAGGTAGCGTCGGAAGATGCTGCGCTGGAACCTTGAGGCGGGTTGAGCTGGCTTGCTGTGCGACTGCTGAAGGATGCTGGATGAGGGTCGGGAGGAGTGATGGCTGCGATGATGGAGACGATACTGGCGCTGGTGAAGACGGTGCTGGCGCTGGTGGAGAAGGTGCTTGATGTGCTCCGTAGGGGTCACCAATGTGGGGATGATGCAACTGTTAAGGAAGACTGATGGTGTGTCTTCCTTCCGGGCGAGGTGTTGTTAGCGTTGGAGCCTTGCCGCGGGCGGGCGGCCGTGCTGTCGCTGCTGGTGCGGCTGCCCACCGGCGGGACGGGGCGCGCGCCCCCCCTGGGCGGGCTCGCGGTGGCCTCCGCGCTCGTCACGTTGGGCCAGCACGCGCCGCACGCGCCCAAACACGCGCGCCATCACTGACACGTACGTACACACGTAACTACCGACCGCAGCTCCCTTAAGGCGATACTCGGAAAAATTATGCTAAAGCGAGATAGCAATGAGAAAACGACGCGCGCGGGAGCGAGACCGATTTTGCAGATTACGCAAAAAAAAACACAAAATCACTTCGTATTAAAAAACTATAGCGATTTTTAAAAAATGCTTCTATACGATCCTAAATATTATTGGTGTGCACTAATTTAACTAATTTCTAATAGTGTAAGTAACCTCATTTAAGAATAATCTTGATATTTCGTATTTTTTAGAGGTATTTTCGAAAATAAAAAGTTTCGAGGCAAAATCATAAAAACGTGTTTTTGAAACTATACGATTCTAGATGAAGAAATACATATCTTTTTACCAGATTTATAACAACTCTAACCGTCCTATAGTTTTATATCAAAAAGTTCATACTTTTTCCGAGTAGCGCCTTAAGCTTTGGCCACACAGCGAATACTCGTTGCGACTGCATATTCGCAGCCAATGCACTCGCAGCGAGTATTCGCTGTGTGTGACCGAAGCTTAAGGGCGGGCTTGCTGTGCCTTCCGCCGCTCGTCACGCTAGGCCAGCACGCGTCGTACCACTGACACGTACCTACAATATACACTGTGTACATAGCTCACGGACACATCGTCGCATACACTGCCCTGGTACGTTTATCTCAATTATTTGAACTGTGCACTTGAACTGACGGTTAGGGGGCGTCCATTAATTACGTCAGGTGATTTTGGCGATTTTTCGAGCCTTTTGGTGAGATTTCGTGAGATATGGCTTGCCTCCCTCCCTCCCCCCCTAATCTCACGTGAGATTTTTCAAAATTCGTATTTTGAGTGAAATACCTTAAAATGCTTAAGTTTATTTAATTAAGACTGATGAACTGATGAATGACTTATTATGACCCAGTTTTTTTTATAGGCAAGCGCTTGCTCGCTTGGTAAGCAATGATGCGATCTACGATGAATCGCGCTTGCCTAGCCTAAAACTACCTGTTTACTCGCGACTTGAAGGCCCCCAGATTGTACTTATCGGGAAACACAGACTCAGGCAAGCAGTTACATCCTCCAACGGTACGGATGATAAAATTAGAAACAAAACCCCAAGTCCGTGTCTTTGGAATAACCACTAAAAACTAGTGTCTTTGGAATAACCACTAAAAACTAGTGGCGCTGATTCGTACGTTTGGTTGTCCGATGGAAGAAGGGAGATGGTGGTATTAGGTTATGCAATTCCACTGCACACTCGCCGAAATGAAACCAATAAGCTTGCAAGTTGCAACCTCATTTTCACACAAATTTAAAGTTACTTGCAAAAAATTACGTGATATTTGCCGAGTAGACACGTGAGATTCGACCCCCTCCCCCCTAAATTCCGCACGTAATTAATGGACGTCCCCATGCCGGGAATTGAATTTCCCTTCGTACTTGTTTCCTCGCCTCTCTGCCAACGCCAGTTCTTACGATCAGCAATCTCATTTCGCATTTCGTGATTTGGGTTTCTAGGTGCGATCTTTTTGATAATATTCTGGTCTACAGTTCAATTTTTCGATATTAACAGGTGCACAGGTATTCTTTTTCTTGTGCCTCTTCACCATGAAGGTTGGCCACTTGTTTACCAAACTCTTCTCAATCCACTGCAATGCACAATTATTTTTCAATGAGATTTGATCCCAGTTTACTCCAATGTTACATTATATATTTTTGTTTCAGATTACAACACCAATGTATATAAATAATGTAAGTGCTGTATATAGAATTATATTTAGTGCGTTGCTCAAACCGTCATGTTTGAACTATAATACTCAGTCATGTATCGTTTGTACAGATGTAAAGTTCACATTTGTTAAGCTAAAATGTGTCTTATTTCAAGGAATATAAGACGTAAGCTTTAATGTGTCTTATGTCGTGCGTGACGTATTAGACGTGTAAAAACTGCCAGTGTTTAGGTAATTCAAATTATAGCCGAAAAGGTTTTGTATTCATATTAAGATAAGGCTGAAATGCTTCTAAATACTTTGCTATAAGATACATTTTCGCTTGCTCAGATATAACAGTTGATAGATAAATATAGTTGAAAGAGTTTTCATGATTTTAATGACATCATAGTTTTCAGGAAAGAAATTATTTCTACTTAATAATATTTCTTATAATTTTATCTAGGTATTTAGAGCAAAAAGCGGATTTAATTGATCATTCACATTCATGACCTCTGTTATAAAAGAAAATAAGGTTAATGGTTTGTTTATAAATGCAAATTTGTGATAATAAATGAAATGTGTTGTAATCCGACAAAATTTGGTTTACTTCTATGAAAAGTACGCGTAAAAAGATGATTAGAGCGTGTACGAAAGCGGCAAGAACTCCTTTTCACGTCTTTTATAATTATATTAATATATCAACTGATATTTTAAACTGTGCCAGATAAAATACCAGAATACAAAATGTCTGCCGTTGTGTGTAGTTGAATGGCAAGGCGAGATATTTTTTTACTATAGATGTCATAGAAATGTTTATTTTGTCATCAAATTGAATGTTGACCAATTATTTTCATTTACATACTAATAACTAACCATCAAAAGACTCTAGATTAAAAATATGTCCATTTAGTTTGATGGCGAAACATTAGTATGTAAAAACGATGATATTAATAAACTGAAGCAAATATTGTAGTTTACATAATGTAATTCACTGACTTCCGCTTACAATGTTGCCAAATAATTAAAATTTGTATTTTTGACGCGTCAAATTTTGCACGTAGCCTGCTAGTATGTAGCAGTGATTTCATTAAATATGGGCATTGTTGTAAAAGTCTAAAAATGCTATTGTGTAATACAAAAAAAAAATTGCCAGCTATAAAATCTCTCTATTTTATTTTAATTTTAAAAGATGTTATATAATCGACTTATTTATTTTTATTTTTAATCGCGCGAATAATGTTGCTTGATGTTTTTCAACATCTGTTTATTAATTGAAATTTAGACTTGTAATTATTGTATTTTCATACGTTACGTAATGTATAAAGAGTCATAAGTGTAACGGGCGATTTTTAACCGATGGTTAGTCGCTTGCGGTTCAATGTACTGAATCAGTAAGATTAGATTTAACGTGTATTTATTATTGCGGGTTAAAACTTATACCTAACTCGAATTCACAACGACGTAGTCATGTAAAGACATCACAGTACTATGTGACCATTGACATTAGGAAGGTTTATTATTGTCTGATTTATGATAGTGACTACAACTTATTTATTAATGGCCTTAGGCTTTTCAAATTAGAGTGCTAGATTCAAAGATAAGCGCGTCCAAACAAGAAAACTTTGAGCTTTTTTTTAAGCATAGAATTTTTTAGGTAACGTGCGTGGTTTACGGCTCTTGTCATAACTGTATAATGTTTTCTACAGTATAGACACAATAATTCTATGATTCATCAGTTCTGCCTCCCTAGACAAGTGGCTTTCTATTAGCGAATTCGACAGCCGAATAGAAAGAAAATGTATGGGATTGACATTAGCGATTGAAATGCCACGTGACAGCTAATGTCAATTCCATACATTTTCTTTCTATTCGACTGGCGAATTCGCTAATAGAAAGCCATTTGTCTAGGGGGACTGGTCAGTCTAGTGTATAAAAAATAATAAATTAAAGAATCAGTACGTTTATTTATTTGTCAGTTTTGGCGCACTAATATTAATTTTGGTATACAAAAAGACCCGGAAAAATCCTCGTAAGTCTCATTTTAAACGCGCACGAAGCCGAGGGCTGTCTCTAGTAACTTGAACGCGTTAATCTTAAAAGTGTTCGCGTGGACAAAGTCGTAGGCGGCTGCTAGTAATTACCGTCTGTCATGGTCACATAGTACAATTTATTCATCTATACTAGTATCGCTATGACACGTATTAATTTAGATGTAAATAAGCAGTTTGCAACAATATTTTATGATATTTTTTTTACGACTGAGAAGTGTAAATGGTGTATAAATGATTAATTTCATTATTGAATGGTGGCATTTATCAGGGGTGTTGTGTCGGTTCCTTTATAAATTTAAAAATATAACAACTTATAAATAGTATTACTTTATGTTTATGTTGATATATGATGTTACCTATCCGCCTCAATATTTATACAGGGTTGTTTGTCCCAAAAAGACAAATGAATCGACTTCCCTTACAAATGTCCGTACAACTGTTTGAGTTTGTACGAAAACTTGATCTTCTTTTCGACTTCTTCGGAAAGTCGTCCAATAAACGTTATTGTTATGATGTTAGTAATATATTCCTGCGAGGTTCATGCTGGTGTTTTACAAATAACCCTGTATACCACAACCTGAGGCCTTATCATAAGCAGGTGGATTTACTATTGAACAAAATTGCAATAGCCAATGCTTCTTTGAACCTTATCGTCTTGCAATAGAGTCAAGAATTGTTCACAGCAGTTACGTTCCAGAGTAACTAACCAATATTAGAGCAATATTTCAGTATTATTGTCGCTGTACACAGTGTATAGATCCGTCTATTTATCAAATTTACTTAAAAATTGCGTTTACAACTGAAGATAGGGCCTCGAGACATGTTAATTATTTACCAATACTTAAATTTATTTACTTCACATCACAAGAGGCTGACACTGCATCCTCTGACATTAGGTAGGTTATATTAATGTATACATAAATAGTTTATTGCAACAAGATATAATTATGAGTTTTTTTTTTTATATTATGCGCATTGATGGATGAATTTGCTGAACTTTCTGGATAGGTCAGATTTGATATTTACATAAAACTGTAATTAATATTTATGAATACCTATGTAATGTCAAACTTGAACAAATAAGCAACAATAATTTGGTCATTGACTTAAATTCTTAAAATGAAGTTAAAATGTAATTCTCCCATTACCATCGCCCATTTGAAATTCTTTATGATCTCATTTTCTTGAGCCTCGAATATTGATAAACAAAAAAGAAATATAATGAACTTAAAATGTAATACTATTTAATACAATACTATTTTTGGCTCTGATTTATGAATTAAGTATTGATGAATGACTCGAATTGTGTTCAAAAATATGTATTATTATATTACCTCGAATAATTATTTTTCCATTCCTTATTGTTTGCTCATCGCTGGATATCAATTAAATAATGTTAATATAACGTATAATAAAATCTCAATTAATATGCGAATAAATTAAGACAACATTAATGAGTTTTATATTTAATGACATTAATAAAAATCATCACAAAACTTTTTCTGACGACGATGTATTGTATCTACAGTAGTAGGCTATAAATATTGCACATCGACCTTTGGAAAGAGAAAATCGGCTAATTACGGCTTCGTATAGTGTTATCTCTGTCGTATACTACTTATGTGTCGTTTTGTCAGTCGTTGTTCATAGATACTGGACTTTTAGTACCTGACTAAAAGACTTTTAGACATTTCGTGCGACATAGATAATGTTCAACGAAAAGCCGAAACTAGCCGATGTCTCTTTTCAAAGGTCGATGTGCAATATTTAAAGCCTACTACTGTAACATTGATTCGCATATAGTCTATTCCAAAACCAAAAGAGTAAAAAGTGAAATCATTATCTAAAGTTGCGCTTACACGGGTACTTTTTTGGCAATAATTGCTTGGAACTGAAGTGGATCAATCTAGAGCTATTAACGGCCAGAATTAATAATCAATTCACAGATAGGGATAGGCATGATCCAGATTAGTTGCTATGCAACGTTTGATAATAACATAGAATTAACGAAAGTTGACTTGGTGTTGCTCGGTGTTGCCTAGCAACTAATCTGGATCATGCCTATCCCTATCTGTGGATAGATTATTAATTCTGGCCGTTAGTGGAGCAATCTCGTGCAATCACAATAAATTGCGGCGCGGTTTGATTATTTCGGGAATATTACTAATTGCATCATCGCAATTAGAAGCTACATTAAAAAATGCGGAATATATGGATATTCCACATTTGAAAAATTGAAAATGAAGTATTTTAGAAAAAAATTACCCGTCTCACAACCAGCTCCGATGGGACATGGTTGTGAGACGGGTAAATTTTTTCTAAAAGTATTTTATACTTCATTTTCAATTTTTCAATAATAGAAATTGCATTGTGAATGCAAAAAATTGAATAACTTATATCCCATATTTCTCAAAATTTGCTCCATATTTCGTGGTATTGTGTGGCCGTATCTCTACAACAGGTTGGTACATTTTGTCATCGCCCTTCATTGCTTGATGTGGTCGTGACGTCATAGCTGACGAGTATTGACAGGAATTGAGCCATTTTAGTTGCCGCCCGTGCGCGCGCACGTTAATTTTCACACCGCTAATAAGTGTCTTTAGTCTTCGGTAAGCTGACTTCATGTTTGTTTAAGCGCAGCGCCAAGCACTTTGGAATGGATTTCAGGTTCCTAACCTCCAACAAAACTGCCAATTAATGTAATAAAAAACAAGCAATCGTTAATCACAGGCAATTTCAAATACCTAGTTAATTCCCTAGATTATAGAAAAGACATTTTCTATTGTTGATATTGTTTAGACTGTATTTTATCCTTGTAGGGCTCACATGCGCACTACGAGATAATTTAATCGACTCTCATTTGCGACAGCCCGTGCTTGCGTCCGTCACTCACTCAATGACGAAAAATAAGTGCCTACCGCTTCGCGTATATCTCGGAATACAATTTACAGCGGGCCGCCCGCCGTACGCCCGCCCGAGCGCGATAGAATATATGCGATAGAAAGAGATGCAACGACTAGCCGTTCGTAATTAGAGCCATACAAGCTGAATTTTACTTTATCGTGTTGAAGTTAGAGTTGCTATTTGTTTAAATGGTTTCGCGGAGTGCAGCTTTTGTCCTTAGACTATTATTTATTCTGTGGCCCATGTTTTTGTCTCGCTTATTGTAGTGATATATGAACGGGACAAAATCACTTTTACAATCAGAACATAGTCGACAAAATTTCTCGTGGTGTACATGCAAGGCCTACTGATGTTGTTTTTTATAATTTCGTGTATCGACCATTTTCTGAAAATTGTTTGTATTTTTCATAAGAACAAAATTCCCAATTCAATATTATTATCATATTTTTTAATGACCTATTGTAATGTATTTGTATTATTTAATGTGTCATTAATGCAAATGACTATGAGTTTTATAAATACGCAAATATCTTCTCATCTTTAGTATTTTTGTGACAATAAGTGAACGTAAAAGTTATATCTAATGGCAATATTTAGTAACGAAAAAGTACCTCTACTCTATGTTGGATATTATTAGAAATACTATATGAAACTATACTTACAAATACTATTCCACAATATATTGTTTTAGAGTTAATTTTGTGGCTTAAGATATTCAAGAAAGTTCTCATAGAAAAACAAATTATAGCTTTACATTTGCATGTGTATAATTTTAAAAGATACAAAGCAAAGAATCTTGATTAGCTAAAATTAGAAATGCTACTTAAACCACGGTCCTATCGGACGCCGGTCAGGTTTTTTCTCTGGCAGGAAAACCTGTGTTAGGGTTTTCCATTTGAAGGAAATTATATTTTTTTAGATTTTATAGTCAAGAAAAAGTTTGTTAGCCAAGAATCTGTAGGTGGTTAAAGGGTTATATTGAAACTAGCAGCTTAAGCAATCAAAAGTTAGAGCTACAGCACAAAACTGCGATTCTACGACGTCGCATTGCAAAAAATGCGACGCGGCATGTTAATAGAAAAACTAATTGGGTATTTGACTGTTTTTTTTTATTGACTTAAAATGTTCATTTAGTTAGTAGCAACACAACATAGGTATTTATTTTCAAATTTTAATTTTAATTGCATATTTTCAGCGATATAGTGCATCAAACTTTCTAATTAGACAAGGAGAGCGTTATAGAAACGTGACGTCAAATTTCTATAGCGCCATACTCTCGTCATAGAAAATTTCGTTTTAGAAAGAGATAGCTAGAGTCACAATTAAGTAGCTCATAATTCGCATGTATGTATGTATACAGAATAAATTTCTTTTTTCACATTTGTTATTCAATAATGCTATATTTCTGAATGTCATAATTAAATATCTACCTTTTAACAACAGTCAAATACCCAATTGTATGTTACGAAATTTGGCAGCGCATTGACAAACGTCGCAGTTTTTTTTGTATTTTTTGCATATTGTCATGCATTAAGTTGTGAATATGAATTGTGAAGGAAATTTTATTATAATTAAAGCCTGACCAGAAAAATAAAAAATCTCGCCATTTTGCGGAAATGTGACGAACTAATTTTTTCTATAGAATTTGCCATTTGTAACAATGAAGAGACGACAGTGGCGCCTCAAGCCAGGTTTTTTATTTTTCTGGTCAGGCTTTAATTGTGAGGTGTGGGCGCTGGGCGTCCTTATTTTATTCATTTATCTTATCAAAGGCTGCCACACACCAAAAAGTTTCGCAGACGTGCTGCATTGCGTCTGCGTGCGTCATGATTTGTAGTATTTGAACTTGTAAGCGTAGGTTCACACCGACGGTGTCGCAGACGCATTGCGATGCAACACTGTCGGTGTGAACATATGCGTACAAGTTCAAATATTACAAAAACATAACGCACGCAGACGCAATGCAGCACGTCTGCGAAACTTTTTGGTGTGTGTCAGTCTATAATCTAACATTTTAATTACTGTTTTTATTTTATACTTCTTTAACGTACTGATCTCAATTGCAGCTTGTATTAAAATTATTATCTGTGTCTATTAGAATTCGTCCTGCTTCTTGTTTTAAATAACAAACTTTCTGGACAATTTCATTTCTGATTAGTCCTGCTATAATAGTCATCGCATGATGAGTTTTATAATATTTGCATTTTGTCTTTAATCTAACATTTTAATTACTGTTCTTATTTTATACTTCTTTAACGTACTGATCTCAATTGCAGCTTGTATTAAAATTATTATCTGTGTCTATTAGAATTCATCCTGCTTCTTGTTTTAAATAACAAACTTTCTGGACAATTTCATTTCTGATTAGTCCTGCTATAATAGTCATCGCATGATGAGTTTTATAATATTTGCATACTGTAAAATAACCGTTTTACTTTACTGTTATCAACCGAATACCACAAAAATTCTAATTTCTTTTAATTCACTTTTCCCTGAAAGAAATGTTTTTTTGAGTAGTTATAAGATGCCATATTCTAAAAATCTAATTTTTATTATATAATAATTATTTTAATATGAAGCCACGCCCACACTGAGTCAGTTTTGTAATATATAGTATGTTGTATACATAAATATAAATTAGTATATCATAGTCCGCCGTGTACTATTGTTGACATAGTATCTTTACTTGTAAGCGTAACGTGGATAAGCGTTGTAAATATCCTGTCACATAAATTATTGTATTTCATAATAAAATATTCGATCGAAATACTGAAGTTTCTTTAATCTAGTCTTTTATATCCAATACACAAAGGCGCTGTTAACAGTTCAATGAGCAGATAAAATTAATATAAACTATTCTATAAACTCTCCAATCTTGAAAAGATAATAATAAACTCAAAATAAAAAGTTTTTAAAATATATCCTACATTATTTTCGTGCTGATAGATGGTAGAACAACGGTAGATTCCGTGCTTATTTCATGCATTACTAGAATTTGTCAATAATCTTGCCGGACTTTGAGAAAAAAGCCTCTTCTTACTATTTGATCTTGACAAGGCATTAGACACGGTGTCAGTCAAGCCCTCTCTTATTTTAGATAGATGCAGTTTGCATAAAAGTTCTACCACCCGAATTATTCTAAGACGAGTTGCCTTATTGTAATTAGACAGGCAGGGTCCGGCAGTTAGAGAGTGATGTACGTTCCATTTGTTACGGCGTCCTTCAAGGAAGTATACTCGGCTCCACACTGTTTCTATTGTACACAAATAAAATGCCAAATTAATTACATATGCATATGATACCGCGCTCTAGTTTAGTGGAAACTCGTGAGATTAGGTAAGCAGATCTGCTCAGTTAAGTTTTGATCGCATATGCTTTGCTTGGCCCTTTCAGCTCACTGGCTACATAGCAATATTCTGATAATAAAAGACGACATCCTGATATAAATCAAACGTGGAGTCGGATATAATGTATCCCCCGCAGTGAATTGTGTATCGGCTATACAAAATTGTGTATTCCCAAACTTCAACTTCTATGCTGATTGGTCTTTGATTGGTAATAATAATATGTACAGTAAACTAATTTATACTGTGGTATTGGCTCTCCAATACCACCGCCAAAGTTTCCGCCAAAGAATAAATTGCTAATATACTCTTATATTAGCAATTTATTCTTTGGCGGAAACCATCAAATAGTGATTAGAGTGCGTGTCAGATAACTGCACGTGACTGGCGCGTTTTTGGCGCTAGTTACAGTGCATTTTTTTGTTCTAATCACTAACCTCTATTTATTAGTGGTTCTAATGGTTCTAATGTTATAGAAAAGATAAGTATTCGATTTTTACCGCGCGCAGACTTATCTGACGAGCACTCTACATGCTCTTTGATCAAATCATCAACTACAAGAAACGTCAAAACTTTTTGTCAAAATAGTAATCGATTCATAATTTTTGTTTACATACATCATTTATTTATTTATTTTAAACATTTACGTGCATGTAATGTTAATCAATTTTCATTTATAGATTTATTTGTGCGTTCGTGAATCTATATCGATATTCAGTATGGTGCTAATTTCTGATGATGAAGCAAGTTTATAAGCGTCGATTCGGTAAGTTGTTTTGTAAGTATTATAGTTTAAAGCTTGAATTGGACGCAATAGAGAGGAAAGTTTGTTTTGGAATCCTTTGTTTATGAAACTTCCTACTTGGGAGCACTCGTAGTAGACAAACGCAATAGCATTTTTGATAAATCTTCAACTATGTACACATGTACACAATAATGTTTGTTAGCTTTACGGATTATCGATAATGGGTTGTGGTATCCTCAAATTGAATTACCCAATTGTTTATTACGATAAAACATCGGTCAATCAAAGGAACAGATATTTTATAATTTTGTTGCAATGATAGTTTTTTAGGTACCTAATTAATTAAATCAACTGTACTATATGCATATCATAACGTAAAGGCAGGCGTCCGTCAATCGCTCAAGGACGCGAGATAAGTGCCTACCGATACAATTTACAGCGGGCCGCCCGCCGTACGCCCGCCCGAGCGCGATAGAATATATGCGATAGAAAGTGATGCAACGACTAGCCGTTCGTAATTAGAGCCATACAAGCTGAATTTTACTTTATCGTGTTGAAGTTAGGGTTGCTATTTGTTTAAATGGTTTCGCAGAGTGCAGCTTCTGTACTTGTACTATTATTTATAAAGGCGCATTTTGATTATGCCAGATGTCTGGCGATGTGCACGGCGGGCCCGCTGCTGCTAATCTCGGCGTCGCTGGCGCTGGCGGTGGCAGCGGCAAGGGTGCAGGACGACTCGCCGTACTGCGCCCTGCGCTACCGCCGCCTCTGCCAGGGCAAGGGGCAGCATGTCGGCTGCCAGTTCCCTAACGTAAGTATCTTGCTCCTGGTGAATCTTTATTGATACTCTACAGTCAGCTGTGGGAGTTGTGTCTAAGTCGGCATACAGCTCGTTGCGCTGTGCTGTTTTTAGGGTTCCGTAGTCAACAAGGAACCCTTATAGTTTCGCCATGTCCGTCTGTCTGTTTGTCCGTCCCCAGTCTAGCTCATAGAGTCTTAGTACTAGAAAGCTGTAATTTGGCATGAATATAGATATTTATCACGCCAATAAAGTGGTAAAGTAAAATGTTGAAAAAATTTTTTTTTAGGTTACCTCCCCTACACGTGAAGTGAATATGTAATTTTTTTTCTTGTCTACCCCATAGTGTGGGGTGTCGTTGGATAGCAAAAATATTGTGGGTTTGTAAAGACAGTTTTTTGATTGAGGCATCCGTTTGTGAGTTATTAAGCTTTAAAGTGCAAAATTTTGTTAGAGTCATGTGTCCCCCCCCCCTGCCAGCCAAATGGTTGTTTTTGGATACGTTAAAAAATTCACGATAGTAGTACATATGACGAAATTAAAAGGAAAACTATCACAGCTAAGTAGGCTTTACAAGTTTTTGAGATTATAACACATTTTCGAAAACTGCAAATATAACTGTCATTCATACGAACTATGAAAAACAAAGTTATTTTTTTCTGGCAAAAAATTACAGTGGTATTTTTTTTGTAGAGGTAATTTTGCTAGGTGTACGTAATCGGTACGTTAAGTGGGTACGGAACCCTTCATGAGCGAGTCCGACTCGCACTTGGCCGATTTTTTTATTAGAGACTTCATGTGCTATCCTGACGTTCACATACTAAACTAAAAGTAAAGATTACTTTCCATTTTAGGGTTCCGAACCAAAATGGTAAACAGGAACCCTTATGGTGAGACTTTGTCTGACTGTCACAAAAGGCTCACACATCTCGAAGGCTACTATGGCATATGGGGTATCAATGTAAGAGCGCTGCTTGCACATTCTCAAACATTTTTTCTTTTTTCCTAAGTCTCATAGTTTTTGACTTTTAATGAAAAATGTGAAAAAAAAAATACCGCCCCCCCCCCCCCCCCTCCCTTTATCTCCGAAGTTTGCATAGAGAAAAATCTGAAATTATTTTATGTGATAGAAGTTTATGTAAAGATCACAGAAAAAATAAAACGATGTCTCTAAATAGTAAACTTTTTCAGAAATCATCAACAAAAATTAAATTAGTTCCACTATCGGTCAAGAGCTGGCGTTGACCTAAAACTGCAATATTCTACACCGCAAATATTCTGACGAATCTATTTATATCTATCTGTTTTCGCGTTATATTTATTTACATTTGTGATGGTACGAACCCTCGGTGCGCGAGTCTGACTCGCTCTTGACCGGTTTTTTTCACTTTTCAATAGTTTTGTTTAGGTACTGTGCCTGACCTTTTACATGATTGATGGTTTTACATATTTTACTAGCTACTCTTGACATACTCACCTAACAGACGTTTTAATATGTGGACGTTCTGCAAACTGACATTTTCCTATATAGGCCTTCTGATTCGGAGGGTCCACAAGATCTATTGTATGTACCTCGCCGTACTAGCGGCGCCTCCTGCCTCGTTGATAATACCCAATAATCAGTAAATACCTTAAATATTTGTAGTTTATCGTTGATACCCAATAATCCACTCGTGGTAAGTTATATCCAATTCCTTTCTTTCCAGCAGTGGGTATAATAAAAATAGCTGATGAAAGATACACACCTTATTTTGGTTTCAGCCAGGTCCCGGAGAGGCTTGTGAGAATTACTCCGCGATCAAATTCCAGGATAACCTCAAACATTATATTACACATTATATAAACAGGTATGTATATGTTTTTGGATATTTTTTTCAAAACTATTTTTTTAAGTTACGATTTCAGACACTATGAAATCTAAAGCAACAGTTTGTTCGAGTAAAAATACATAATTTTAACTTAGTATAAATATTATTATATTAAAAGCAGCTTGACTGTTTTGCAATGCTTGAAGCCAGCAAAGCTAAAATTATGTTAACTTAAAGGTGTAATGAAGAAGCTATTACTAAGAGTCTAGTACTTTCATGCTGTCCCTGTATGACTAGACTAGACTACATGCCAGTGGACAATTAGTGGATCAGAGGATATTTTTTTAATCCACAACGGGATAGCACTTGGCCTTCATCACACCTGATGTTAAGTGGTGATAAGGCTGAAGGTGGAAGCGCACCTTAATACGGTAATATTTATGAAGATAATTTTGAAACATTAATTGCAGACGTAGGCAGCGCATCGCTGCTGGCACTGAGAAAGTCCGAGGTGGATTGTATTTGCCCAAGCCGCAAGTCATGATGATGGTTGTAAGTTACTGTAGGTTTCGAAAGTTCTAGAAAATATTACTTTGTTTCTCTACCATGTTAGTGATTGCCTTAAAACACTGAAGTAGTAAGAGCCGACTAAAGATATGTGCGAAAAGTGTCCATCGTTCCAGCAGCGCCACGGTCTCCGATTTGCTTGAAAAAAATACACCATGCAGGCCAATTTTTTACCAGCCGGGAAATAATAGGTTTGATTTTTTCCCCCCACTGGATTTGAAGATATACGGGAATTTTTGTGGCGCTGCCAGAACGACGTCGTCCTGGCAGCGCCCCGCTATTTCTCATTAATTACAAAAGCTATAACAATTCTGATTAGACACACATTTTTGCCTTTTTTTCCATTTCACACAAGCTAACATCCACCAGTGAATGTCAACAGATTCAGGAGTAATCGTAGGTCACTTGGGGCGCTGCTGGGACGACGTCGTCCTGGCAGCGCCCCGGCCGAATCTCAGCAATTCGATTTTGTTATTGGATACAGTGTGCCTGTATATTTAGTTCCTTCGTCACAAGGCACGGCAAAAATTTAATTTCTTCATTTCATCGTGGATTAAGGATTTTATAGGCATCGAAAAATTATAACCTCAAATAGTAGTTTATGTGACTGTCGCATAATACCGAGTTATGTGCAGTCTCATACACTACTTTATCTACACTCATTACATTTATTATATATTTCAAAAATAAAGCAGATCAATATTAATTATAAAATGTGAATTGGTGCCAAACCCCACTCATAGGACGTTACGTCTATACGGTTTATTCCTTCTAAATTCAAAATTCTAATTTTAAAAAAGTTTCTGATTGTTGCCGGCTAAAGAAGGGCTTGAAAGAGTTGGAAGTCAGGGCCGGTAAATCCTACGGTTGCCATGGAGACTGTAAAATTAAGAAATAAAAGTGTTTTATAATGAGTGACAGCTGTATCCGGGTGTTTTATAATGGTCATTATGCAACACCCGGATACAGCAGTTTTATTTTTTAAAGTTGACTATGGCTTAAAGTGTATCAATATACGTTCAGGCATGAGTTCATAATTCGAATATTATAACATGAGTGTAGATAAAAAAAATTTTTTGCTCTATCGCCTTTAATTCATCTATTAAATAACATTCGCGCATTCTCTTATCTTCCTATAAAGGGGAAAAAAATACACCACTATCGCAGCATTAACTGTTCTAGAGAAATCATAGGTTTACATTTTGTTCATACATTTAGGCATCGTTCCAGCAGCGCCCCACCCAGTACAGCATGATCCAGGGCACCTGCCACCAAACTGAGCATGCAAATATTTAGTTCTACCATAGCGAACACGGAAAAAAATCTGATAACGAGAATAACACAGCTACTTTCCGAGAAATAAGCCTTTGATTCAATATGCCATACAATTGGTACATTCGAGTAGAAAAGTTTTAAATGTTACTTACTATAGATGACATAAGATTCAATTTGGTCTCACTTGTTTTTTTATTCGACCTACTCTCCTTATCGAATTTTGAATTTTTGACAATCACCATAGTTTTCGGCTTTTTGCGTGCTCCGGTATATTTGAACACGTTATGCCCCCAGTACAGGTTGGCCGACCATGGTTGGCGACCATGTTGGGCCATCGTGTACAGGGCCGGTTTGCGTGTAATTGCTGCCTGTGAGCAATGATCGCTGGCGATCCGTCCCGTGTCGGTTTTTTGTGCACGATTGAATTGAAAGGGAGATTGTCGCAGGCCACAAACAGCGTTCACACGTTGGCCGATCATTTTAGTTCACCTGAATATTTTGGCGTTGACTGACGTGTATGATTTTTAGATTTATTGATTTTTTTCGTAGCCAAGCCATTTTATGGGGCATATTACATTGTCAAAAATATCCTTGATACAATATATTTTTTTATTCAAGTGGTACTAAAATACACTTAAATTCACAAGAATTCTGTTCTGATGTCTAAAATTAAGTAAATAAAAATAAATTGAATAAAACGTTATTAATAAATTATTATTATTATACTGGGTTCAATCCCCGCCCAAGAAATATTGATATGATGTAAGTATTTGTTTGTTCTGTGTCTGGGTGTTATGATAAATATGTCTATTATTACTTTAATGCATAATTACATTTATGTAGACATATTATACAAGATCCAGACTCTATTAATGTAGAATAATTCTCGTAATAAATTAAAAGCGCTGTAAATGTAAATTGCATAAGCCGTCATTGCATACACATCCATCCTCACGGCGGCGGCAGTCCTACGGAGAATGAAACCGGTGATCGTGTGAACACTGTCAATAAGTGATCGCCGGTCATGGGCGCCGACCATGGTCGGCCAACCTGTACTGGGGACTTGGATGGCCTGAACCACGCCTGAACAATTTGATCGCTTTGGCCGAGCCGTTGTTAATGACCATTTTGGATGTTTGTAAGTATTTGGTGATCTTGACTTGACTGCTACCCACTATATTATTATGACGCTGGCTGTACCTACTTAAAAGTTTGTGGCACTAAAAATAATTTAAAACTTTTCTACTCGAATGTACCAATTGTATGGCATATTGAATCAAAGGCTTATTTCTCGGAAAGTAGCTGTGTTATTCTCGTTATCAGATTTATTTCCGTGTTCGCTATGGTAGAACTAAATATTGGCATGCTCAGTTTGGTGGCAGGTGCCCTGGATCATGCTGTACTGGGTGGGGCGCTGCTGGAACGATGCCTAAATGTATGAACAAAATGTAAACCTATGATTTCTCTAGAACAATTAATGCTGCGATAGTGGTGTATTTTTTTCCCCTTTATAGGAAGATAAGAGAATGCGCGAATGTTATTTAATAAGTAGATGAATTAAATGCGTTAGAGCAAAAAAATATTTTTTGAGGTTATAATTTTTCGATGCCTATAAAATCCTTAATCCACGATGAAATGTAGAAATTCAATTTATGCCGTGCCTTGTGACGAAGGAACTAAATATACAGGCACACTGTATCCAATAACAAAATCGAATTGCTGAGATTCGGCCGGGGCGCTGCCAGGACGACGTCGTCCCAGCAGCGCCCCAAGTGACCTAAGATTACTCCTGAATCTGTTGACATTCACTGGTGGATGTTAGCTTGTGTGAAATGGAAAATAGGCAAAAATTTGTGTCTAATCAGAATTGTTATAGCTTTTGTAATTAATGAGAAATAGCGGGGCGCTGCCAGGACGACGTCGTTCTGGCAGCGCCACAAAAATTCCCGTATATCTTCAGATCCCGTGGGGGGAAAAAATCAAACCTATTATTTCCCGGCTGGTAAAAAATTGGCCTGCATGGTGTATTTTTTTCAAGCAAATCGGAGACCGTGGCGCTGCTGTAACGATGCACACGCGAAAAGTACTAAGCATAAGGAGACAGACAGCAGCGTTCTTTGCAGTCATTGCTGGAATTATAGTTAATCTGCCATTAACGTAGAAAAGAAAGCGAAATGCTCCAAAACCGTTAATATTTAAGATGAGATAGAAGGAAAAGGGTATAAGGCGCTGGCCACACTGCGGCGATCTAGCGGTCAAAGTTCCATGTTAACCATTTTGCAACTTGATACCAACTGCTTCACTGCTAATAATAATGATAAAGTTTACAGTTTGTGTCTTCTTCTAACAATCAAAATTTAATGTTCAAACATTGCGCAGGAGTGGGATAGGGAGCTGGCCACGTTAGCGCAGCGACTCGCAGACCAGTGCAATTTCGTGCACGACGACTGTCGCGCCACAGGTATGTGATGAATGATGCAAATAATAAAATTAAACATTGAAATTTTCTGTTCGCGTGGATTCTCTGACCATTCACGTAAACATTATTAATGTATTAAATAATAACCCTTTTAATATAAAAGTAATAACTTACCTTTTTCAGCAGGTGACGATAATACGCTAATGATGAGTAGCTACTTATAAAATAAAAGATTGCTGTTTTTTCGTTTTAGACTTAGGTACAATCATAACATCATAATGGAGAAAGCAGTCACTTTAACCAATGGGATTGCACAAAATCTGCGCTCGCAGATTCTATGCAATCCCATTGGTCTATATTTCTCCGTTTCTTCGCTCCGCTGCTTCGCTCCGCGTCAACAGACAGGCAGCCTTAAGCACGTAATTGCGTTACGGGCGTCTCACCGTCAAAGTCGGCTCCGTTCTGTTTATACTTTTATAGGCAATAAGGTATAAAATAGCTTGGCCAGGCTGGTCATTTTGTGTGTGCATTGCCGCAAATTGTTAGTCATGAGTTAAGCTCTTAAGAGCGTGCAGTCTGCACACTAGCGCCGCCATTCAAAAAAAATTTATAGTGCGTAAATAAAGATCATATTGCGAATTATCTCTCTGTAGTGCACTCCGAAGAAGCTTTGTGGTACCTACCTTCTATTGCTTTATCTATATTTTCTAGCTTGTTGTTTAATTTAATGGAGTTTTATTGCTAAAAGTGGCCACTTTTCGCAAAAATACTGAATTAAACTAAACGACGGGCTAACAAACATCCTTTAAGCGATAAAAAGTACCATAAAGCTTCTTCGGACTGCACTACAGAGAGATAACTTGCAATTAAGCACTATGAATTTTTTTTCAATGGCGGCGCTAGTGTTCAGACTGCAAAGCCTTAAATAGCCTATATCTTCAGTAAAGTAGGTACATTTCAGCCCACTACCCATACGCGGGTCAGACGGTAGGCGAGGTGCGGTGGCGGCGGTCGCGCGACTCGGACGACTCGGCGTCTGCGCAGCGCGCGATCCGCCGCGTTTTCGACGCGTGGTGGGGAGAGCGCCGCCGCGTGCAGCCCGCTCAGCTCACCGCGCCGTTTAGGCTAACCGCCAAGTAGGTGTAAACACTGCATCATTTCTCAATCTTGTAGTCTTCATGTCGGTGAAGTCATTTCTAGACATTGTCATGATTCTAGTAGGACTTTCATAATTTTTAATGGCAGCACTAGTAATAGCCGTCTGTCGACGCCATGTTGTTAAGTTAAATAGGCTAGTCGACTAAATCGACTGTATCAATTGTTGTATCTGTACACTATGTAGTTAACCAAGAATTATATGAGTGTTATCTGGAGTCTGCGTTTTCTTCACATCCAAAATTATGAAACAACTACTAGAATCATGACAACCTCCATGCCGCTGCCTGCCGCGTTTTAGACACGTGGTAAGGCGAGCGCTCAGCTCACCGCGCCGTTCAGATTTACCACCAAGTATCCTCCTTTAAGGTTAAGTTATCGCTTTAGAACTGCCCAGCGTAAATATTAACTTAACTTTTGCAGAAATGTTGTGCTCTCTTGAAAATTGTAACCTACATATTATTATAATGATCTGTAATTTCTTAATTTATGCATTTCTTCGTAACTTGCCACACTAATGAATCCATCATAATGAAGTCCAATGGGTAAATAACCATAACCCTTCGCACAGAGGTGCAGTGTGGGGCCACTTCAGCCAGTTGGCGGTGTGGTCGCTGCGCGCAGTGGGCTGCGGCGCGGTGCGACACGGTGTGCAGCGACCGCGGCTGCTGCTCGTCTGTGACTTCTCGCACACCAATATGCTGGGCCAGCGGACCCTCTCGCCTGGACCACTGGCCCGGTGTCCAGCGCATACTCAGCGAAACACTAGGTCGCCTTACCCGCTGCTTTGTACTCAGGTGAGAGTAAGTTAGTCTATTGAATTGTCATAGTGTCTGCTTCTCGTCTGTGACTTCTCGCACACCAACATGCTGGGCCAGCGGACCATCACGCCCGGACCACTGGCCAGGTGTCCAGCGCATACTCAGCGAAATGTTAGGTCGCCGTACCCGCTGCTTTGTACTCAGGTGAGAGTAAGTTAGCCTATTGAATTGTCATAGTTTCTGCTGCTCGTCTGTGACTTCTCGCACACCAACATGCTGGGCCAGCGGACCATCACGCCCGGACCACTGGTCAGGTGTCCAGCGCATACTCAGCGAAATGTTAGGTCGCCGTACCCGCTGCTTTGTACTCAGGTGAGAGTAAGTTAGCCTATTGAATTGTCATAGTTTCTGCTGCTCGTCTGTGACTTCTCGCACACCAACATGCTGGGCCAGCGGACCATCACGCCCGGACCACTGGTCAGGTGTCCAGCGCATACTCAGCGAAATGTTAGGTCGCCGTACCCGCTGCTTTGTACTCAGGTGAGAGTAAGTTAGCCTATTGAATTGTCATAGTTTCTGCTGCTCGTCTGACTTCTCGCACACCAACATGCTGGGCCAGCGGACCCTCTCGCCTGGACCACTGGCCAGGTGTCCAGCGCATACTCAGCGAAACACTAGGTCGCCTTACCCGCTGCTTTGTACTCAGGTGAGAGTAAGTTAGTCTATTGAATTGTCATAGTGTCTGCTTCTCGTCTGTGACTTCTCGCACACCAACATGCTGGGCCAGCGGACCATCTCGCACACCAACATGCTGGGCCAGCGGACCATCTCGCACACCAACATGCTGGGCCAGCGGACCATCTCGCACACCAACATGCTGGGCCAGCGGACCATCTCGCCCGGCCCACTGGCCAGGTGTCCAGCGCATACTCAGCGATATATTAGGTCGCCTTACCCGCTGCTTTGTACTCAGTTGAGAAGGTTGGTCTTTAGAGTGGTAATCAGTTACTCGACAGCGATTTCAAACACCAAACGTGTTGATCATACGAATCATCACACGTGTGTCGATGTCCAGCGCATACCTACTAGAAAGACAAGATCGCCTTATCCGCTTTTTCGTGCTTAGGTGAGGCATCTTGTTCATAGTTATCTGCTACTCGTCGACTTCTCACAAACCAACATGCCAAAATAATTTTTCAATATGATTTTTCTGTATAAAATAGGACAGGAAAAACGACGCAACCTTGACGAGTTTCTTGCTGGTTCTTATTGTTGTAAGGTCTACCGCTGTAGGATTTTTGAACTGATGACAAAGCTTCTTTGACGTTCACAAGTCACAAGTTCACAAGACTTGTGAAAAATACTTAATATAACGGTTTTACAAAACAATAAAACCGATATTATGTGCCGAGAGGGAAAACATACAGCATTGTCTATGAAGAAGCAGTGTGTACTTAGCTTTACGATGGTGTGGTCTGGCCTTTAACCATAGACAAAGTCGATCTTCCACTATTCATCCGCTAGGTGTCGCCTGTGTCCCCAGCTAGGGCGGAAGGTGTCTGCCGCCATTCCGAGTCTCATAGTCTTCACCAGGAAGAACTTCCTGCAATGCTGTATGTTTTCCCTCTCGGCACATAATATCGGTTTTATTGTTTTGTAAAACCGTTATATTGATGTGCCTCCGGAAAACATACAGCATTGTCTATGAAGACGTGTTTGTTATCTGCTGGTGAAAATAATTAACACAACGCTATGATGATTAAGACATTTAATATTTATGTCTGATAAAAATAATGTTAAATTGTCATTATGATATAATAAGAAAGTTTTCAGAGTTAAAGAAAACGATAAAAATGGTTTTTACTTATTTCTAGGGAGACTAATCGTTTGCAATAATTGTTACAAAAATTATGTCTTGGACAATTTCCAATTGCCCCTAGAAAGTATTTTTTACCACCTCAAAGAGGCGAATAGATCTGCAGCTTCCTGAAGCTATCAGTAAGCACATTTTATACTTAATTTCATTTACTGCAGTATTAAGCTTTAATTAATTATTTAATTTAGTTACTTTGTCTTTTAGTCATGACCTAAAAGAAGTATTCTCTAATTATCTCGAGAAGTATTACTGGTATTATTGCCGGTATATTTGAAATGCTTTCCAAGCTGGCTATGAACATGTGAGTCAGTTTCAAGCCCAAAATATGGAATAAGAAAACTGTTTTAATGGACTCTGCGTCCAGATGATAAGAATAGTACTTTGCTGATGTACTAGCGATATCGAGGAGTTAATAATCTTAGACTTGGTTGGCAGAAAGCCACTTTAGGAATAGATTTGGGTCCCAACCACATTTAAAATTTAGTTTCAAGTTTCAGTTGGAGAATTATAGTTTTTCTCTGTTACGTCCAAAGATTATAATAATTTTTCTGTTACAATAGATTTATCAAGAATTTATGCGATATTATAAGGCTTAGTCAAGAGATGTTAAGGATCGTCTTGATTATCACCATCTAAAATATCTTCTACTTGCTGGCATATAAGCCGTTTAGGTAGATTTACGTTAGTTTTTATTTAATATATAACCCCCATTTTTTTTAAATTTTCAGGTGATTTGTAATGCTTGAACCTGTGGAGGTGGCAGTAACAACGTTATACCTATCAGCGTCTTGGACAAGTGCAGGATTTCACGCGTGTGATCCAGAGATCGCGATTTCAGAACTTGTGATCAGAGAAAGAAAGCTCTAGTACACTCTGGCTCGACTATCCTGCATGTTCTGTATAGATGAGTGCCCCAACTCTACTCGGAAGCGTCCGTTAGCTAGAAAGTGAGTAACTGGAGGTTCTAGTATTTTTGTCGAGTGGTTTGTGGCTCCGCGCCACAACACACACAGCTGTGTGGCTCCGCGCCACATCATCTCTTGGCATACCCTTGTAGGAATCGAGATAGTATGTCGAAGTTACATTTTGTCGAATTAGCGTTACAATATTTGTGAGTAGTAGCGGCAGTGCGGCCGTGCCGTGGCCTACAGAATCTCGCCGGCCTCGCTATTACGCATAACGAAATTGGCAAAGCTCCGCCAGGGTACAGCAGACTCTAAAGTGCACGCAGGCCAGGCAGTACCTCTGTTCTATGAAGCGATCTAGAGTCTTGTTGAATTTGCCTACTTGCTACTAAATTATTCGCTATATTTTGAATTTTCTGCTGTATTTCGCCGAATTCGGGAATATTCCCAGTGTTGAGAGGGCGTTAGGGTAGGTTTTTAGTAATTGACTGTACAAACCCGGCTTCTCCAGGTGTCTAACGGCCTCCGCAGTTTCTTGGTCCATCGGTCTATTAGTAGGCAGGTAAGACATTGACAAACTTCCGGGTCGGGATAGGGTGTCCGCGACCCGGCAGGTAAGACCTTGACAAACTTCCGGGTCGGGATAAGGTGTCCGCGACTCGGCACGTTACTGGGTCTCAGCGACCCAGCACGTTACTGGGTCTTTGCGACCCAGCACTTTGCTGTTGCAATAATTTTCAACGAACTCTCGCTGATAGGGTCTCCGCGACCCTGAACGTTACTGGGTCTCCGCGACCCAGCACGTTGCCGTTGCAATAATTTTCGACGAACTCTCGCTGATAGGGTCTCCGCGACCCAGCACGTTACTGGGTCTTTGCGACCCAGCACGTTGCTGTTGCAATAATTTTCGATCCGCGTCGCAGCCTGTAGGCGCAACTTAGTAGGTGTAGGTGGTCATGACCTGACCTCTCAAACACTAAGCGGCTCTGAGACTGCGCTGTCAGATCCCACAAACGAAAATGCAAACACAAAAACGAACCTTGATAATTGGTCCTTAAAACCACCCGATGCGATTGTGCAGTAGGGATACGAGTGTAGATTCCTTTACTCTAGTTTTATATCTAGTTTTTTTTTTCATTCAGTCTCCAAGCTGAAGAAACACCGACTTCGCAGAATGTGAAATATGACAAAAGTGACTAGTTCTGACAAGTTATATGTGTTGGTGATGTAATTATAATCAGGTACTGTCTGCGCAAGTAATAATAAATAACAAAGTGATGAGTTATTTTAATTAACTATTCGTTCAGCTTTCGAAGATTGGATGCATTGCTTTTCTTCCGCAGAAAAGGCTTGGAAATGAGACTGGGAGTCTTGTTTATAACAAACAGACCATAATCCTTCCTTTCAAAAGTGCCCGGATCAATCTGATGTTACTGGTAATGTCATTGCATGTACATGTACTGGTATTGTCATTGCACTGGTATTGTCATTTAATGTTTCACTGTTACTTGTGAAGGCATTATTTTCTTTAAAACACAATGGTTAATGTGTGGCAAGGGCGAGATACACACGAGATTCACTATTAATAACCCGCACAGATCAGTTTTGCGTATATAGAGGTAACTATATTGTGTTGACAAAACACACAGTAGGTAGTACGACCATAATGAAATAATATATAAACGTGTATAAAACAAACGTTACCTGTAATGTGCAAGATAGTGAAAGCCCATTTTACATGTGGGTACTAACATTACGTTCTAATAAAATACTTGAAGAAAATAATGTCAAATGTACGAAATAGCACATTGCTTTAATTTTTCAGTCTGTTTTATTCTATTTTCGTTGCCGATGTGAAAGGAATTTGTTCCGTGAAAATTTCTTAAATAATTTCAAAGATGAGGGTAGGTAAAAACCCAGGCTCATTTCTGGGAGCAAACGTAGCCTTTTTAATAAAATTCTACCGCCTTTAAATCAATTCACCTTTGTGTAAGTAAATTCAAAAGTTTATAAGGATTCATCCATGGGCAAAAGGGATAAAGACCCGCAATGCATGGTATTGATGTAACATAAACACTAGGCATTGTTTTTTTTTTCTATTTTTATTAATAAAGTGTAATGAGTAACGATATAAATATCCTTAGCTCAGAAAACGCTAGCAAGTTTATTGTGCCTGCTATTCATGTTGGTTAAAAAAAATCGTTTATTATTTTTAATTTCAATACTGGGTTGGTTAAAACATATCATGCAAAGCTTGTAGTGAACGTATTGCCGATTTTAAGAGTAACAAGGTTGAAATTCCATCATAAGTTTGAAAAGTTTCTTGTCAACTGGTTTGATGAACTTTTTATGTAGGTACATTTACTTAGTTCTGACAGTTTTGCATATCCAGTTGGTGTCTTGACATTGATACAAATCGGCTTAGTCAAGTTCTCATCAGTATTGTATTTGTAAAAAGACTGACCTGATATATCACGCATCGATCCGAGGATCGACCGTTACCTCAGCTCTTAGTTTCCTTTTCTCGGTGTTTGATGCTTGTTGATCAGTCTCACTGGAGCTGCTGGTCAAACTCTCCTCTTGTACTGGATCCCTCTCGTCGATGTCGATGTAATGGAGCCAGTTGACCAACGCCATATTTTTCCGCAAATTCCGTAATAACCGAGAAAAAAAATAACAAATTTAATATAGATCGTTTATGAAAAAACGTTAATAATTAACGTGTGAGTTGAATTTCTGATCTTTATTTGAAGATCATGAAGATTCAGGACGATTTTCGTCCGTACGTGACGAAAGTACACAACGCTATGAGACTCGGAATGGCGGCAGACACCTTCCGCCCTAGCTGGGGACACAGGCGACACCTAGCGGATGAATAGTGGAAGATCGACTTTGTCTATGGTTAAAGGCCAGACCACACCATCGTAAAGCTAAGTACACACTGCTTCTTCATAGACAATGCTGTATGTTTTCCGGAGGCACATCAATTAGATATTTTAATAAATATTTTTATTTTTCTTTTTCAAAGCTGATGTTCTGCAATATTTTCCAAGCTGATACAAGTACATGACAATCAACCCAGTTGTTCATTCCGCAGGTCCGCCTCCGAATGCCAGCGGAACTTGCCGAAACGGAAACTGAAGACGACGGTTCTGAAGAAGAGGAGTGGCTCACGACCACGCCCCTCTCTGAGACCACTGCCACTGCCACTGCCACAACCAGCAATGCCACTGAGCGTACGCATCGTACCACCACCACTGAATCCACTCCTGAATCCAGATATGCCAAAGTTACGCAATGGCGGACTAGAAACCCGTATGAAGTAGACCAAAGTAAGGATGGTAACATTTGTCATTAGCTGGGTCATTTGGTATTTGGTATTGACACTTTTCCGCATTTAGACTCATATTTAGACATGGCTAGTCGAACCATCCTAGCTCCTTCCAGAAGCGCAGAAGCCTCCTGGGGCGTTCACAGGCTTCTAGGAGCGACCTCACCCCTGTGAGGATTTCTGTTCGTTGTGCGGCCAAACCTACGCACTCCAGGATCACGTGGGCGGCTGTTTCCTCAGCGTTCAGGCAACCTCTACATAGAGGACTGTCTGTCGCATTCATAATAAATAGTTGTCGGTTTAAGGTAAGGTGACCTGTAAGTGTACCAACAACTATCCGGAGGTCTGGACGATTGAGGCTGAGCAGCCTGCAGGTCAAACGCGGCGAGACTGCAGTCATCGCCATCTTAGACTGTCTACAGCTTGTTAGAGCTACCCAACGAGTATTATGTGCAGCACGAGTTCGTTGCCTTACCCATGAGCGCAGTTGGCTGAATGGGAGTGGCAGAATGGGTGTAGGTCCTGCCACTATTGTGGAGGATCCCATTCTAGCCAGCTCATCGGCGGCGTCATTCCCGTGTGATCCACTATGCCCTTTAATCCATTGTAGTATTACTCCGTTTTTGGATGCTAAACGGTCCAAAACTTTGTGGCATTCGTAGACGATACTGGAGTTGATCGTGTTGGCCTCCAGTACTGTTAGGACGGCCATGCTGTCAGTCAGTATGCGGATGTTTAGTTCCTTCATACCTCTGGACAGGTCCGTGGTAGCGGCGTTTATTATTCATTCGCATTGAAATATCGAACTGTGTTGGCCCAGCGCTAGTGATATTTTGATATTCAGATCTTGTGAGAATACTCCAGCTCCAGTTCCAGTCCCCATCTTGGAGCCTTCCGTATAGATTCGGACTTCATGTATGCCAGAGTGATCTCGGTCATTTTCAAATAACTGTATTTGGTATTTCTTTTCGAAAATGTATTGCTTGGGTATCCTATCGCATGGGGCAGCGATTAGTGACTCATGTTTCACTAAATCATTCCACAATGTGGAGTGAGGACCCTCTCGATTGTACCACAGACCCAGGTGTTTAAGCCTTATAGCAGCCATGGAGGCTTCCTGTTGTATAAACAGATCCAGGGGTGTTAAATCCAGGGCTACTTCTAGGGCGGCTGTGGGGGTGGTTCGCATGCAGCCGGTTGTCGCAGAGCTGGCTAGCTGGGTCATAAATTAACTCTTATTACAGTGGTATTATGATGGCTGCACTGCCGGCCTAGCATGCGGACCATGATAAATTCAACATTTCGTATTAGCAGGACAGTCGCATCGCATGCGGCAACACAGAGTCATACGAGCAAATCAATAATAGAGCTCGAGTTTTCGGTTGTTTCAATTAAAAGCATAACATTTATTTATTTTCGAAAGACCAACAGCCCGTCCCATCGGAGCTGGTTGTGAGACGGATCGATTTTTTCTAAATACTTTATTTTCCATTTTTCATCAAACATTGTTCAATTGTATTCTATAATGTAGTTTTTTTTTCTTTTTTTTTTAGTTTCTTCATTCGAACCTTTGCACCTTTACAGATGCAAGAAGAATCCATCACAAGGGTTATTTCCTCCACCACCTGGACCAGGAACTAGAACACAGGCAAAAAGCGAGTACCAAGGTTATGGTCAATTTCTTTAACGAAGCCAAATTGAGTAATATACCCAGAATCTCCAATATACGGTGAGTATTACGACCTAACTCAGACATTAAGCGATGGGCAAAATGCCTAGAATATGCCCACAGAACACAAGAAAGTCGTTAGAAGCAGTAAGCGGGCGGGGCAGGCGTAGAAAACCTTTTTGCTTAAAATAGCATACATAATAGCAAAAATTGTGATAGATAAAAAAACTATCACAATTTTTGCTATTATGTATACTTACTAAACAAATATATAAAAGATCGTCACTTGTAGCTAGTGGTTTTTTTTCTATTACATTTTTACTATACTTACAGGATTGAATTGTCAATGCATAAAATAATAAAAAATATAGGAAAAATGTGATAGTAAAAAACCACGAGCCGTATAAGTGGTTTTCAGGCGGGATTGGAACCCGCGCCTCCGGGGATCCGGCCCGATGCTCTGACCAAATAAGCAACCGAAAGGCTTACACGACTCCTTGAATTTTGCTAGGCCAGCGTTACTATCACATTTTTCCTCTACTTTCAGAATTGCATTGTAAATGCATAAAAATAATTTAAAATCTCAATAATTAAAAAATTTTAATCTTCCATACGTTTTCTTACATATGTAAGATTTTGTGTTTCTTCAAGTTGTCATTTAACTATTTTATTACTATATAACCTACCTACATTTTATAGGTCTAGAAAGCCAAACAATTTTATATTATTTGTAATGTTGTAGGCACAGTTTGGAAGCTGCTGATAATCTAGGAGAAACCACAAGGGTCCGAAACGAGTGGAGCAATAATTTTGTACAAAAGACGCCTTTGATAATGAATAATTCAGACCTGGTAAGTTTTTTTGAGCCGCTACTCGTATAAAGTATGGACTTTTTGATATAAAACTATAGGACGGTTAGAGTTGTTACAAATCTGGTAATAAGATATATATTTCTTCATACCTTTATCTAGTTTCGTATAGTTTCAGAAACACGATTTTATGATTTTGCCTCGACACTTTTTCTTTTCGAAAAGACCTCTAAAAATACGAAATTTCAAGATTATTCTTAAGGCGCTACTTGGAAAAATATGGACTTTTTGATTTAAAACTATAGGACGGTTACAGTTGTTACAAATCTGGTAATAAGATATATATTATGATTCGTATAGTTTCAAAAACACGACTTTATGATTTTGCCTCGACACTTTTTCTTTTCGAAAAGACCTCTAAAAAATACGAAAATTCAAGATTATTCTTAAATGGGGCTACTTACACTATTGGAAATTGGTTTAATTAGTGGACACCAATAATATTTAGGATCGTATAGAAGCATTTTTTTAAAATCGCTTTAGTTTTTTAATACGAAGTTATTTTAACTTATTTTTTTGCCTAATCTGCAAAGTCGGTCTCGCTCCCGCGCGCGTCGTTTTCTGATTCCTATCTCGCTTCAGCATAATTTTTTCGAGTAACGCCTTAAGCAAGTTGCACAATGGTCGTTCACAGGATGGGTGGTCAAGAACTTCATATCTCGAGCTCTTCCGTCTTTGGAAGGCACTTTAAGCCGTTAATCGCGGCTGCATTTTGTAGTTCTTCATATCCACCAATCCGCATTCGGCCCGCATTGTGGGTCACCGCACCGTTGGTTTGATCCTTTTAAATCTTCTAAATACGGATCTTTCTTTATTAGTGTTTTCGTCCAATAAACTGTCGGTCGATCAAAAGACATCGCAGTAAATGCTAGATTGTGAATATTATATTCAAACTCGGCTTCCGCCCGCGGCTTATCGCGTGCACTACAAGACGTTATTCCGCGGGAATGTTATATTTTTTCGGAATAAAAAGTAGCCTATGTCACTCTCCAGCTCCAAAACTATCCCCATGCCAAAAATCACGTCGATCCGTTGCTCCGTTTTGACGTGAAAGACGGACAAACAACCAAACAAACAAACATACACTTTCACATAAATGATATTAGTATTCTAATTATCAACGGAGCACACACATCATCTCATCTCGATGTTGTCTGGTGTATAAAAAATATATTTAAAAAACATGTTTATTTACAGTACATGGGAAGACACAAGTGGCGCCAAACAAGAGATCGTCCTCAAAGGTATGCGAAAGTGTTTCAAGATTCAAGATTCAAATTTGTTTATTCAATTTAGATTGTTATTTACAATACTTGTGTCATAGAAGATACGCCATCGGTTCGCAAACCCTACAGCGGGAGGCCTTGGAGAAGAACCGGCAAGAAACTCCAAGGGTTGTTTTTTTCTCTTTAATGTTCTTTTTAATGTTTAAGGTACACCTTACCGTACCGTACCGCCACTTTTAGGGAAAGTTGAGATACTTGCCAACATTCTTAATTTAGCCGTGTAATACAAACGTGTAACTGTTTAGTCGACTAATGACCAATTCCCGAAATGACTAAGTACATAGTCGACAATTGACCGATTTTCGAAATGTATAATTCTCTAAACGGTCAATTCGACAAATGAGCGATTCTAATAATCACCATTCGCGTAATGATTTTTTTATTAATTGTATAAAAATAGTACTGTTGTTAGGAAAAGGAAAAAAACTAATGAAACATAAAATTATAGACAAAAAATACTAGAATCAATTGGTGGATCAGTGGACTGGAAATCGAAAGGTTGTGGATTCGAATCCAAGGGACGCTATAGTTTATTTTTTATTATTTCTCTGAGGTTAAGTTAATAGTTAGTTAGCTGTTAATAGTCTATAGCGGCAGATTTTGGGGGGCGGTGGGGAAGTGTCAAAATGTATAAACGGGGCGGCAATTTTTATTCTTAATGTCACCTCAATACCGCCTACTATGCGATAGCAATCAATTCATAAAGCATCCCACCCTCCAAAATTTATACACGTCTACAGGCGGCAAATATGTAAATCCTTCACTGCCCTTGCCTGTTCTAATAAGACATCTTCTTTTGTATTAATGAATGATAAGATAAGTTAAACTGTGCTTCCAGGCCGGGAGCAACAGCGTTATTACATATAACACTACTGGGCGCTGCGCAAACGCACCGATCTGCATTTGTAAGTAAAGTCTGTTAGGGCTCTATCTCATTCAATGAAAACATGACAAATTGTAAGACAGGATTCCTTGCCCTACCTCTACTGCGGGCTTTGATCAACAATAAGACTAGACAAGTGTTTCTACAATTTGTCATGTTTTCATTGAATACCTTCTACTTTCTAAAAATACTAGACTATGGGCCCTAAAAATTCCCCTTTAAGTTTTATAAAAATCCTTTTCTATTTGGTAAGTCCAACTTCGAGAAAGAGATCTCTCGTCGAATCCAGCTCGGATGGGCAGCGTTTGGGAAGCTCCGGCATATATTTGCGTCCAAAATTCCTCAATGTCTCAAGACTAAGGTCTTTGACCAGTGTGTGTTGCCAGTTATGACTTATGGAAGCGAGACGTGGTCTTTTACTATGGGTCTCATAAGAAGGCTCAAGGTTACCCAGCGAGCAATGGAGAGAGCGATGCTTGGTATTTCCCTGCTCGATCGAATCAGAAATGATGAGATCCGCAGGAGAACTAAAACGACCGAGATCGCTCAAAGGATTGCTCAGTTGAAGTGGCAGTGGGCGGGACACATAGCGCGGAGAACCGATGGCCGTTGGGGCGGAAAGGTTCTCGAATGGCGACCGCGAACCGGACGACGTTCCGTGGGCAGGCCCCCTACAAGGTGGACCGACGATCTGGTCAAGGTCGCGGGAAGCCGCCGGATGCGGGCAGCGCAGGACCGATCGTTGTGGAGATCCTTGGGGGAGGCCTATGCCCAGCAGTGGGCGTCGTACGGCTGAAATGATGATGATGATGATTTGCAACTTATTAAATATAAAAACCTTTGAGGGCGCCACTTTCGGTCAGGGTACCGCCTTAACTTGCAAACGCCAAGCGATAACGAAAAATTTGGCTGTTTTTGAAATGTAGATATTTAATTATGACATTATAACGAGAAATATAACGAAACGCGTGGTCCCTGTTTACTAGCCTACTGAAAACTAACTAGCTTGAAGCCGACCACATGAAGCTAGTAGACAAGCCAGGCTAGTAAAATCAGTGGTGGGGGGTGCTCACTCCATCCTATTAAAAACGGACTTGGCTTGTAAACTAGCTTACTATCTTACTAGCCTAGAATTATGTTAGTTTTGTCTACTCGAAACCAGAAGTACTAGCTTGCTAGCTAACTGACACTAGCTTGCTATCCTGGCTTATAAAACTAGTCTCGTGTAGCCCGGGCATTAGACCGGTTTCTTGTAACCTTCTTTCTAATATAGTACGCGCAAAATAACTTGGCGTCTCGGAAGTTAACTGCAAGTGACATTTCGCGCAGCTCGAATGTGCGAGGCAACAGTACAGCGACGTATCCGTACGCGTCAGAGTGAGACACGAGACACGCCGTGCTTCCGCCCGCGCACCAACCCCGGGCACATCTGTATTTGTATACTGCGCAGCGTTTCGCGCAAACTTCAGAGCCGCCAAGTTATTTTGCGCGTATTGTACTTACTTACTACTTATCATCATCAGTTTATTTTATCATGTTATCTTTCCAGTTGAAGCCATCGCTCAAACTGGACAAAGAGGACATCGACCAAATGTTCAAGGACACTGGCTTTAACCCAATCTGGCTGAGGAAACCTCTGTGATTATTTAATAAATGTACTTATTTATTTGCGTACGTGACGTGGGCTCAGTATGTTCTTACCTTTAGTTTGTAGCACTCTACTGTAACGTGGTGGATGTGACATTGTGACTCTAATCTTTTGCGTATACTCTACAACGGTCTTGAGAAACAAACTCCAGCAAACAGATAGTCCTTAAGTTCATCATCATAAAGTTTATTTTATTACTTATGTTACCTTCCCAGCCTTCGGTCAAACTGAACATGAAGGACATTGACCAAACCGGTCTGGCTGAGGAAACCTCTGTGATTATTTAATAAATGTACTTGTTTATTTGCGTACGTGACGTGGGCTCAGTATGTTCTTACCTTTACTTTGTAGCACTCTACCTGTAACCCGGTGGATGCGACTCATCTCTTGCGTCTACTCTACAACGGTCTTGAGAAACAAATTCCAGCAAAGTCCTTATGCTCATCATCATAAAATTTATTTTATCATGTTACCTTCCCAGCCTTTGCTCAAACTGGACAAGGAGGACATAGACCAAATGTTCAAGGACACTTGCTTAAAATCAACCCGATCTGGCTGAGGAAACCTCTGTGATTATTTGATAAATGTATTTATTTAAAATGTTAAATAATTACCAAAAAATATTAAAAATCTTTTAATTTTTATTTGGACTTACTTTATTTCTATCAACCCAAATCTCACTTGAATGTTTGACAAAAACATGGACGAAATAATATACAAAAATCACTCTTTAGCTCAATAAATTATGACGGCCGATTTGGCGCAGGGGTAGGCTACCCACCTTCTGCGCCAGAGGTCTCGGGTTTGATTCCCGAACAAGACAAATATTTGTGTTCATGAACATGTCTATTTGTCTTGGTCTGGGTGTTTACAATGTATATTAAGTATGTATTTACAAACAAAAAGTATTTAAGTATATATTTATCCGTTATCAAGTTTTCCATGGCACAGTTTCTTAATGAAATTAACATAGGCTTAGATAATATTGTGTGATTGTAAGAAGTTATTTATTTATTATTTATAAATTAAGTTTGTCTTTAATTTGTTGTCATTTTGTAGTTTGAAAAAATGGTCCTTTGCGTCATGAAATAAGGTTGATTTTTGTAAATTGTTCAGATATTTTTGGTGGGTTTGAAGGCGGGGCGGTAGGTAGGTACCCTGACCGAAAGTGGCGCCGCGTTGAATATTATTTAGGTAGGTACCAAATATTGTTATTCTAATACACAATTTTAATAAAACTTTACGGGGATTTTTTAGGCCTCATAGTCTAGTATTTGTAGTAACAGTAACTGCTAGAAGTAGTCTTTAAAAATAACTAAAAAATTAACCAAGATAGCAAAACTGCTAAAAGTGGCAGTTTTTGAAACATTTGCTAGGTATCTATTTCTACGTTTGACTAAGAGGGAATGTAGCGATACCTTCTAAAAATCGTAAAGTTTTATTGGTTTTATAATAGTAGTTTATGTGACTGTCGCATAAGGAGGGGTATTAAAACACGAGTGGGAGTTTAAAAAACGAGCCTTGGCGAGTTTTTTAATAGTATTCCACGAGTGTTTTAATACCGAGTTATGTGCAGTCTCATACACTACTTTATATACACTCATTACATTTATTATATATTTCAAAAATAAAGCAAATCAATATTAATTATAAAATGTGAATTGGTGCCAAACCCCACTCATAGGAGTCTATACGGTCTATTCCTTCTAAATTCAAAATTCTAATTTTAAAAACGTTTCTGATTGTCGCCGGCTAAAGAAGAGCTTGAAAAAGTTGGAAGTCAAGGCCGGTAAATCCTACGGTTGCCATGGAGACTGTAAATTTAAGAAATATAAGTGTTTTACAAGGAATTTATAAGTACTACGCAAGGAATTTATAATACAACAGGAAGGTGCACTGCTGCTAAAAAACGGTCCTAATGAGATAGCAAGAACGAGGTCAGTATATCTCACTCCATTCCATTACGGCGGCCACGAACATGCGCGACGGGCGGCGGGCGACGACGAGCGAGTTGCGAACTTGACACAACGAAGACCGAAAACGTCATTCGGCTTGTACTGTTGCCACTTTAACATTCTGAAATCTATCATTCAAATTATTTTCTAGGATAAGCCATAAAAAACTTATACGACCTAATACATTTTTATGCTTAATACGGTAATACCTAAATTAATATGCGATGTTTTCTATTGACTAAAAGTAATACGAAGCGGAAATTTTACGAAATTTAATTTTTATAACGAAAGTTGTGAACCATAAATCTGTGATAAATCTACTAAACCTGTTATACAGGGTAAATTTTTAATCAGTGCACAAATTTTTAAGATCGACTCAGAATCGGTAAGTGAACAACTTTCTCCTAGAAACATAGGTCGAAATATGACAAAATTTTTTTGACTCTTCATACAAATCGGACTGATCACGTGATCGATTTAGTATGGGAAGTCCAAAAATTTTTGTCGTATTTCGACGCATGTTTCTATGAGAAAGTTGTTCACTTGCCGATTCTGAGTTAATCCTAAAAATTTGTGCACTGGTCAAAAAATTTTCCTGTATAAGAGTGCTGGCAATTTCAGAGAAAGGGACACCCTCACCTCGTTCTTGCGGTCTCAGCTGGACCGTTGACATTTTGTATTGAAATATAAACCTTATCTCTTAAAATTAAAGTGTATTTTTAAATACACAAAAATACGGAGTGCACCTTCCTGTTGTACGTAGTACTTATAAATTCCTTGGTACTACGTACATGAAGTTTGACTTAATACTCTGAGGTAACTGGAGCTCTCACCCTGAATAAAAAAGTGTCGCCAGCAAATTTGACATTTATGTATGTAGTGGCTGTCAGCTGTCTCATATGACCATACGTATTTTTTAAAAGTGTAGGTGAGACGGAAGACAGCCACTGTGTTATTTGTGGTATTCAAAAAATTGTTCGTACTGCACGCTCCAGTTACCTCAGTATTAAGTCGAGCTTCATGACTACGTACAACAGGAAGGTGCACTCCGTAATTTTGTGTATTTAAAAATACACTTTAATATTAAGAGATAAGGTTTATATTTCAATACAAAATGTCAACGGTCCAGCTGAGACCGCAAGAACGAGGTGAGCATGAAGTTTGACTTAATACTCTGAGGTAACTGGAGCTCTCACCCTGAATAAAAAAGTGTCGCCAGCAAATTTGACATTTATGTATGTAGTGGCTGTCAGCTGTCTCATATGACCATACGTATTTTTTTAAAGTGTAGGTGAGACGGAAGACAGCCACTGTGTTATTTGTGGTATTCAAAAAATTGTTCGTACTGCACTCTCCAGTTACCTCAGTATTAAGTCGACCTTCATGGAGGTGAGGGTGTCCCTTTCTCTGAAATTGCCAGCACTCTTAAATAACAGGTTTAGTAGATTTATGGTTCACAACTTTCGTTATAAAAATTAAATTTCGTAAAATTTTCGCTTCGTATTACTTTTAGTCAATAGAAATCATCGCATATTAATTTAGGTATTACCGTAGTAAGCATAAAAATGTATCAGGTCGTTTAAGTTTTTTATGGCTTATCCTAGAAAAGAATTTGAATGATAGATTTCAGAATGTTAAAGTAGCAACATTACAAGCCGAATGACGTTTTCTGACGTTTTCCGTCTTCGTTGTGTCAAGTTCGCAATTCGCTCGTCGCCGCCCGCTGCCCGTCGCGCATGTTCGTGGCCGCCGTAATGGGATGGAGTGAGATAAACTGACCTCGTTCTTACTATCTCATTAGGACCGTTTTTTAGCAGCAGTGCACCTTCCTGTTGTATTATAAATTCCTTGGTGTTTTATAATGAGTGACAGCTGTATCCGGGTGTTGCATTGGTGTTGCATAATGGTCAATGCAACACCCGGATACAGCAGCTTTATTTTTTAAAGTTGACTATGGCATAAAGTGTATCAGTATACGTTCAGGCTTGAGTTCATAATTCAAAAATTATAACATGAGTGTAGATAAAAATCTTTTTCTATTATCAACTTATTAAATAAAAACCTCTGAGGGCGCCACTTTCGGTCAGGGTACCGCCATACGTTAGTACTATTAAGTAGTAGGTACTTAAGAGTACTAACGTATTAGCTAGTATCCTACTAATATTATAAATGTGAAAGTTTAGATGTTTGGATGTTTGGATGTTTGTTACTCAATCACGCCAAAACAGCTGAACGGATTTGGCTGAAATTTGGGACACAGATACTTTGTAGCCTGGAGAGGAACATAGGCTACTTTTTATCCCGGAAAAACATCACATTCCCGCGGGAAAACGTCGTGTAGTCCACGCGGGCGAAGCCGCGGGCGGAAAGCTAGTATTAAATAAAAACCTCTGAGGGCGCCACTTTTGGTCAGGGTACCGCCATACGTTAGTACTATTAAGTAGTAGGTACTTAATAGTACTAACGTATTAGCTAGTATAGTATTATATTATCTGTGGTATTAGTAACTATTTAGTAATCTGTGGTATGGCGTATATTCTGTGCTGATGCCTAGCTATTATACCTATACCACTGAAACACACATCTAACCAGCTCAAGTAATGTGTTCCCATCAAGGAATTTATAATACAACAGGAAGGTGCACTGCTGCTAAAAAACGGTCCTAATGAGATAGTAAGAACGAGGTCAGTTTGTCTCACTCCATCCCATTACGGCGGCCACGAACATGCGCGACGGGCGGCGGGCGGCGACGAGCGAATTGCGAACTTGACACAACGAAGACGGAAAACATGTGTGGGTCATCAGCTTCCTCATAAGACATAGAGAAATTCTAAGCATGCTCTATTTTGATGCAAAGTTGGTGCAATCAAACGTGTCAGTAATAATTTTAGTGCAACCACAAGTTCGTTACTATGAGTTGTTTTTTGTGTGTTAGCTGGAGAAATGTGTCACCAGCTTACACATGCCGTTAAGGCAAACCAGTGAGGTTAGGGTTTTAGACTATAGTCCAAAAGTTAATGCACAATTGGTGCAATGAGAACCAGAAAAACTAACAGTCACACTCTAATACTGTTGAAACTACGATCATAAAAGTGTGTGCGAGCTGAAGTACCGTGTCTCTGGCTTGCACATCTGTATCTTCGTAATTATATAAGGTACGATGATGTGTTATACCTCAAAAGTTGCTGCAAAATTGATGCAATTAGAACCAAATTTATCAAATCTTTAGGTAAAATAGTTTTGGAGCTACGAACCGATAAGTATGTGTAAGCTGGTGACACGTAACACGGGCTGACACATGGTGAATCTCTGTAACTGTATAAGTAAGAGTTTCGTATTATATATCAAAAAAAAACCTTATAGTTGGTGCAAACACGAGGCATGATTTCAAATCTCTGGGCCTCTTAGTTTCAAAATTATAGGCAAAAAACTGTTTTCCCGCCAAAAAATTCAAAATAATGGTCTTGGACGCAGCTAAGTGCGGCGTTGCCGTTCCGTGCGCTACACTGTTGCAAACGAGTTTGAACTTAAGAGCTGGTGTTATTAAGAGTCACTTTAATTGCGCTTTCGATCGTTTTCATTTCTGTTCTAAGAATTTTAGGCCAGGAGCCGTCTGATATAAGTACGCTGATTCCTAACCTTTTTATGAGAAACAGATGGTTTAATTACAAGTAATTATAAAATTTTGGCGTTAGAAACTTCACACTCATTTGTTGATAAAGCAAAGAAATAATTAGATTTGGCACATTATTAAACATAGAGGAATGCAGAAAGGTAAAATTTATGTAGGTACCTATAAAACCTACTACGTATTTATTACAGAGAGAAGGCTTCATTCATAGAACGGTGCGAAATGATTTCACTACTACCAGTCTACTTACTACATACAGTCAGTCATCGCGTTTGACATTGGCGAAAATGCCGCTGATCTCTTCCTATCTTGGCGATTGCCAGCAAGCCGTGCGAGTAGATCGGACGCTGTCTGACTGGCTCGACTTGGAGGCTGGCGTTCCACAAGGCGGTGTACTCTCCCCTCTTCTCTTTTCCTTGTTTATCAACTCTCTGACCTCTCATTTCTCCTCTTCTTTCCATCTCTATGCCGACGATCTACAACTTTATGCGCAACATAATATCCACAGTTTAAATAATGTTGTCGCGCTAATCAACTGTGATTTGATGAAGATTTCTGTGTGGTCGACTAATTATGGCATATCAGTTAACGCGCCTAAATGTCAATCCTTAATTGCTGGTAGGGTAGTTCTCGACAGCTGTCATGCGTAAACTGGAATAGTTTCTACAATTTGGTATTTAACGGCGTGATAATATCCTACTCACAACAAATGAAGGACTTGGGTTTGACTATATCGATGCCTGCCTCTCTTGGAAAGATCATATCGAACAAGCATGTCTCAGAGCCACTAATGCACTTAGATCTCTCTATAGGTTTAAGTTCTTTCTGCCTTCCAGTATCAAGATTGCTCCAATACAGACGGTTGTCTTACCTATAATTGTCTACGCTGATGTCTGTAGTACCAACCTCAAAAGAAAAAAACCTTCTCAGTAAGTTGGATCGTTTCCTTAAAAACTGTATTCGTTTCATATATCGATTACGTAAATACGATATCTGTCAACACCGTCAGCAGCTCAATTGGCTCCCTATTCGCGAGCGTAGGAACGTTAGAGTTGTCTGCATGCTCTTCAATATTCTATTAGATCCACTTACCCCAGATTAATTGAAATCCAGATTTCAGTTTCTGGGCGACTCTAATGAACGTAGCCTTCGCTCTAGTGACAACGTTCTCCTGAAAACACCATCCCACTCTTCTGGCTTCGTCTCCCAATCATTTTCTTTTTCGCCTGTACAACTTTGGAACGATTTGCCCTTAAAATATCCGCAGTGCCCCAAGTAAGTGCGTGTTCAAGAAAATGGTCCGCGAACATTACTCGAGCTGATTACACTTATCATGATAGATCTGTTCTGACTTTATGTGTTATTTATTTATAGTTGTATGTATAATATGTATATGTATAACTTACATATCATGTTATTGCTACTTTAGTATGTATACCTTTTAATACTCATATATTTATAAGCATTTACAAATTTTCATTTGTTATTTAATTTTAGTATTTTTTTCTTGTATTTAATTAGTTCCTTCTGTTTTCTTTTAACTGTCAATTTTTTTTATTGCTGCTGTTCATTTTCTTCCTGACACCCTTTCCAGTTGACTGGAAGAGAATGCATATCAGCATTGAGTCCGCCATTTGTTATAAGATAAAAGATAAAGATAAAAATATTCTTTATTCACTTAGACATAATAAATATGTACTTATGAATCGTCAATATTTTCCTACTATATATTTTGCAATAAAGATTAAATAAATAAATATGCACGATTTTGATGAAACTCGGTATTTGGTAGTATTTTGACAAGAAAACAGCAACTTTTCCATACAGTAGGCCCTTGAAGTTGAGCGATACCGACACCTGTATAGGTATTAACGTTAGTACGGAAGGGTTGTCTTAAAATGTGAAGGTAGATGTTTTAAGACCCCGAAGGTATTGTGGAAAAAAAAATCGGAGCAGGAAGTCTCAAAATTTATTATTTTACATGCTTATATTTAATTTTAATTCGTCAATTTTAACATTGCGTTTCTTATTTCTTGTTAAAATAGTACCAAAAACCGAGTTTCATCAAAATCGGCCCACAAACAAAAATTTGGGGGCCATCTTTAATTTTTTTACATTTTTGACATTGCGTTGCTATTTTCTTGTCAAAATAGTACCAAAAACCGAGTTTCATCAAAATCGGCCCACAAACAAAAAAGTTGGCCGCCCTCTTGGATGCTTAATATTTTTAACATTGCGTTGCTGCTTTTCTTATCCAAATAGTACCAAAAACCGAATTTCATCAAAATCGGCCCACAAACAAAAAAGTTGGCCGCCATCTTGGATTTCTTACATTTTTAAAATTGCTTTGCTGTTTTCTTCGCAAAATAGTACCAGAAACCGAGTTTCATCAAAATCGGCCAACAAACAAAAATTTAGGCGCCATCTTTAATTTTTTTACATTTTTGACATTGCGTTGCTACTTTCTTGTCAAAAATCAAAATAGTACCAAAAACCGAGTTTCATCAAAATCGGCCCACAAACAACAAAGTTGGCCGCTATCTTGGATTTTTAATATATTTTACATTGCGTTGCTGTTTTTTTGTCAAAATAGTACCAGAAACTGAGTTTCATTAAAATTGGTTCAAAAACTTAAAAGTTGGCCGCCATTTTGGATTTTTAATATTTTTAACATTGCGTTGCTGTTCTCTTGACAAATTGTACCAGAAACCGAGTTACATTAGAATCACCCCACTAACAAAAAAGTTGGCCGCCATCTTGGATTTTTCAAAAATGTTATCATTGCGTTGCAGTTTTCTTGTCAAAATAGTACCAAAAACTGAGTTTCATCAAAATCGGCCAACAAACAAAAAAGTTGGCCGCCATCTTGGATTTCTAATATTTTTATCATTGCGTTGCTGTTTTCTTGTCAAAATAGTACCAGAATCCGAGTTTCATCGAAAACGGCCAAGAAACAAAAAAGTTGGCCGCCATCTTGGATTTTTAATTATTTTAACATTGTGTTGCTGTTTTCTTGTCAAAGTAGTACCAAAAACTGAGTTTCATCAAAATCGGCCGATAAACAAAAAAGTTGGCCGCCATCTTGGATTTTTCAAAAATTTTATCATTGCGTTGCAGTTTTCTTGTCAAAATAGTACTAAAACCAAGTTTCATCAAAATCGGCCCACAAACAAAAAAGTTGGCCGCCATCATATTATTCCCATAGGATAACGTCTCGTTCTCGTGCAGTCCACGCGGTCGAAACCGCGGGCGGAAGGCTAGTCACAATATAAACCTGTGAACTTCGCCATATCTATATACCTTTTTAGTAAGTTAGTCAAGCAAGATGTATAAAATGTAACTCCTTTTTTTCGGCGAAGTAAGACTTACGCGTGACAACCCTTACAGTATTACAACTGTCTGGACATCGGCGGCATTTTCGCCAATGTCAAACGCGATGACTGACTGTATGTAGTAAGTAGACTGGTAGTAGTGAAATCATTTCGCACCGTTCTATGAATGAAGCCTTCTCTCTGTAATAAATACGTAGTAGGTTTTATAGGTACCTACATAAATTTTACCTTTCTGCATTCCTCTATGTTTAATAATGTGCCAAATCTAATTATTTCTTTGCTTTATCAACAAATGAGTGTGAAGTTTCTAACGCCAAAATTTTAAAATTACTTGTAATTAAACCATCTGTTTCTCATAAAAAGGTTAGGAATCAGCGTACTTATATCAGACGGCTCCTGGCCTAAAATTCTTAGAACAGAAATGAAAACGATCGAAAGCGCAATTAAAGTGACTCTTAATAACACCAGCTCTTAAGTTCAAACTCGTTTGCAACAGTGTAGCGCACGGAACGGCAACGCCGCACTTAGCTGCGTCCAAGACCATTATTTTGAATTTTTTGGCGGGAAAACAGTTTTTTGCCTATAATTTTGAAACTAAGAGGCCCAGAGATTTGAAATCATGCCTCGTGTTTGCACCAACTATAAGGTTTTTTTTTGATATATAATACGAAACTCTTACTTATACAGTTACAGAGATTCACCATGTGTCAGCCCGTGTTACGTGTCACCAGCTTACACATACTTATCGGTTCGTAGCTCCAAAACTATTTTACCTAAAGATTTGATAAATTTGGTTCTAATTGCATCAATTTTGCAGCAACTTTTGAGGTATAACACATCATCGTACCTTATATAATTACGAAGATACAGATGTGCAAGCCAGAGACACGGTACTTCAGCTCGCACACACTTTTATGATCGTAGTTTCAACAGTATTAGAGTGTGACTGTTAGTTTTTCTGGTTCTCATTGCACCAATTGTGCATTAACTTTTGGACTATAGTCTAAAACCCTAACCTCACTGGTTTGCCTTAACGGCATGTGTAAGCTGGTGACACATTTCTCCAGCTAACACACAAAAAACAACTCATAGTAACGAACTTGTGGTTGCACTAAAATTATTACTGACACGTTTGATTGCACCAACTTTGCATCAAAATAGAGCATGCTTAGAATTTCTCTATGTCTTATGAGGAAGCTGATGACCCACACATCGGAAAACGTCAGAAAACGTCATTCGGCTTGTAATGTTGCTACTATAACATTCTGAAATCGAAACACACAAAAAAACATTCTGAAATCTATCATTCAAATTATTTTCTAGGATAAGCCATAAAAAACTTAAACGACCTGATACATTTTTATGCTTAATACGGTAATACCTAACTTAATATGCGATGTTTTCTATTGACTAAAAATAATACGAAGCGGAAATTTTACGAAATTTAATTTTTATAACGAAAGTTGTTAACCATAAATCTACTAAACGCTTTATTTAAGAGTGCTGGCAATTTCAGAGAAAGGGACACCCTCACCTCGTTCTTGCGGTCTCAGCTGGACCGTTGACATTTTGTATTGAAATATAAACCTTATCTCGTAATATTACAGTGTATTTTTAAATACACAAAAATACAGAGTGCACCTTCCTGTTGTACGTAGTACTTATAAATTCCTTGGTTCCCATAGAGAAAGATAAATATATATAGTAATAGAGAACCCACTCGACACATATTTTTGTCACCTCATTTTGAACGTCCGCCATCTTGTCGACAGTGCTGCTCTCTGTAAATTGGTGTTTTACAAAATAGCCTGTACTAAAGCTACCCAGCTGTACTATTCGCTAGCTCAAATGAAAAGTGGATGTAATTTCAACTTTCATTTGAGTTAGCGAAAGGACAGCCATCGTAGTTCTAGTGATTTTAAGGAGCGATAAAAATAAAATATCCAGTTTTGATTTGGATTTTTATTACATACTGTATCTATAAATTATATATGTTTGTATTTATTGTATAAGTACATCTTCTTTCTAAGACTAAGGTTGACGGAGTGGTTGTGGTCATGGTCCGCTAAGTTGGTAGCGGCTTTTGCGATGCTCCTCCATATCTCTCTATTTGTGGCACTGCGTGTGCATTCTGGAAGGGCACACTTGGTTGTGGACTTGATAACACTTGATCATCTTGTGGGTGATCTGCCGCGAAAACGTTGACTCTTTCTTGTTTCTTCAATCGAATCATTCCAAGGAGCTTACGTTATGGATGATAAGTCCAAACATTCTTAGAATTCGCACTTGCACAATCGGCGAAAGTCTTTGTTTGATCCGAAGCTCCTTTTTAGTGGAAACATTTGTGCGAAGAGCAGTCCGTTTGATCATCGTGCACCACATCTCAAGGGTATCAATCTTCTTGTGGTACCTACTTTTGGTGGAGCATCCATGTTTCAGCTCTATTATAAGAAGATAGGAAATAGTAAGCTTTTCGTGAATCGAACCTTGGTGTTTTTGGTTATGCGGCGATCTTTCCATATCTTCGTTAGCTTTTCGAAGGCTGATCTGGTTAGGTTAGGGCAGCTCGTCTTTTTATATCTTCTTTGCAACCTTCGATCAACAATAGCACCTAGGTCTGTGCAACTTCCAGAATTTGTGATTTTAAATCATCGTCATCAGTAATATGTATCACTAATATCACTATGTACCTACTTAATTATTACACGGATTCACCAACACACACTTGCCTCAACAATGTTTTCAACATAATATCGCACTGCTTGTACAAAAATATATAATTATAGCAGCTAACTTTTGCATAAAAATCCGAGATTGACAAGTGACATTAATTTGATATATTGTCTTTTCTTCTTTTTATTATTATTTCTGTTTTCAGCCAGTGCTTCGCAAAAAAAAAATCTTTAGGTATAGAAACTAGAATGCTACGTGGTATTTTAAAATTTGATTTTAAATCATATTGCATTATGTAAATCATTATCTATACGTTTTTTTTCTATTTGTATTTAAAGACTCTAAACTAGAATATTTCTTAACATTACTACTTTTCCACAGAATAAAAAAAAGAAACACAATAGCCATCTATCGCGGCAAAACAACACCTCTTGGTACACCACCACCACCAATCTGTCAAAACGGTTGGTACACAAAGCTGTCAAAACTTTATGTTCTAAAGTCTAGAGCACGTCTAGAGCATGTAAGTACCTACTTACTGCTTACTTCACGGTGTCGTAAATAAATAAAAGAATTATCGACTATATAAGGTTGCACTGATTATTGACTAAAAGGCCAGTCAATATCGACACAAAAAAGGACAAACATCGCAAACGCGCATGTAACTACGATTTTTTTATATGTTGTTAGGACCCTTGAGAGATAGCACCCAAGTTTGCAACCATGAAAGCCCTGTGCTACCCCATACCCCATGGTGCTCGAAAAACTGCGAAATTGTTGCACTTGCACTTACATTCGCGTTTGCAATGTTTGATGTCGATTTTGACTGGCCTATAATGCGTAATATTATTTTTGATCAGCTACATACCTATATTCACTTATTTCGTACGGATTTTTATATTGTTCACTTTTTACAAGCGCGCGCCACCTTTCGTAGCTTTGAGCTAGTTTGAAAACTTTTAGTTTCCATAAGAAAAGATAGATGGCATTATTTACCTCAAATTTAGTTTTACGTGGTTTTACATATAATTTTCCTGCTTCTTTTATTAAAAAGTTATTTGAACATTCCAACTGTAGGAAAAAAGCTACCTATTATTTCTGCTCAGCGCGCGAAAAAGATATTGTACCTACCTACCTACCTACTTACTTAGTCACAAGAAAAGACATTTGCGAAATAAATTGCACTTTTTCTCTTTTGTTTGCACAAAAACATTTTTAAGACAATGACGGGTGTCTGGTAATAGCTTGGATGGAGGGTTATTTTACTTAATAAATACTGAAAAAAGTGAGAGAGATATTTCTTTTGTAAGTAGGAATGATGAAGTTTTCTGTAGAGCTTGCTAAAACTTCCACATTGTTAGTTATGAAAATGCTAATTAATAAATAATAAATTCATTTTATTTCGACCAAATTGATCATAATAATATACAATTAAACAGAAAAACATAAATTAAATATAAAATGGCATGTCACAATAATCAAATAATCAAATCAAATCAATATTAAGTAAATTTAATAATTTTATATTAATAATAATTTGTAAATAAGATCCGTCATCCGTCGCGCTACATTTTTGAACCAAAAAGTAAAAAGTGTCGGCTAACGAAAATAAATAAGTAACACATTATTTATTGCTTAATGTAAACATTGTGATACGATAATGTTTTGTTATGACGTCAACAGAGTGGCCAAAGGCCAAGCAGTTACCTATTGAATTTGAGCTAGTCCCTATAAACAAAAGGTCATTTGGGTTGACCAGCTACCTGGGATCTAAAACTTTCAAAAGTATGTACGAAAAGCTTCCTTCAGCTTCGTTGGTAGAAAAACCCAAAGGGGGCGCGGGCGGGGCCAAAGATGGGCAGCCCTTTTTATAATAACTAGCTTTCCGCCCGCGGCTTCGCCCGCGTGGACTATACGACGTTATCCCTCGGGCATGTGTTATTTTTCCGGGATAAAAAGTAGCCTATGTTCCTCTCCAGGCTACATAATATTAGTAGGATAGCCTTCATCACACCATGGGGCCAAGCCTGCTAACGTTAAGTCATAATCGTGTCTCAATCGTGTTTCAGTTGTAGTTCAATTGTAGTGCTTTTTTGCACACTAGTTACAAGAATTATGACAATATGATGTGATGTAAGTAAATGTAGTGTAAGTATGGTGTGACCATCAGTAGGTAGTATGGTGAAAAAAGTACACATTTCTAGTAACTAGTGTGTAAAAAAGCACTACAATTGAACTACAATTGAAACATGATTATGACTTAACGTTAGCAGGCTTGGCCCCCTGATGTTAAGTGATGATAAGGCTGAAGGTGGAAGCGCACTACTGCCGGAATCCTCAATCACTGAGGAACTGGCTATTTGTTTGTTGGCGGTAGAACAAGTCCTACCAGCAACCAAACCGAATGCAACAGGTACACTACCCCCCACTGGGAATCGAACCCGGGAGCTCTGGGTCTGATACCAGTGGTGTGTACACTAAACCACAGAAACTGTTTAGGCTTTTCATGGGGTTACCTTCCTACTTACTTGAAGATACTTTATAAGTAGGTAAGTAAGTCTTCACGTCTTACCTACTGAAAATAGATTTTGATATATTGTAAGTATGTATCAATGTTCTCTACATAAGCTCTACATAAGAATCAAAAGCTGTTAAAAGTCCTGAAATCAACACTGCTGAATCAATCTGATTTTCTTACTTTACCTAAGTACACCTAGGTAAGTATTATCTGAATAGGTCTTAAGGGGCTGTTAATTAGGTGATTGGTACGTGATGTTTTTAGCAACTTTTTAGACCCCCCTCTCCTCCCTGTGAGGCTTTGTACACTCGACAGCACATCAGGTTAAACAGTTGAACTGCGATAACAGCTTTTATTACGTAGGGCATAAAGGCGGTATCAAGGTCAACGTGTATACCGGGTCTGATGTGCCGCCGTGTGTACTATGTGATTTGATACTTGGTAATTTTTCCCGGATCCCCCCTCTCCTCAATTCGGCCTGATTAATGGACTAACTAAGAATCCCAGTTTGTTAACTTAACTTATTAAATTTATAACAAACCAAAATCATAAACCCAGACGTATGCCAATAAACCGAAACGCGTTTTCCCGTATCCTTATTCCGTAAGTACAGTCAGCGTCAAATTGATATAAGCGTCTAGAGTAGTCAAAAAGATTTGAAAAACATAAAACCAATTTCATCTAGGCAGTTCGAATCATCATATTGTTGTAAGCGCGCAAGGTGTTCAAAATATCTAGGCACTCATTGTTTCATATTTATATGAGCAGTCAGAGTGTTCAAAATCATCTTAGCAAACAAAGCTCTCAAAATATCTACTACTCTAGACGCTTATATCAATTTGACGCTGACTGTATGTATGTACATACCTACCTAATGTTTAACTGCAATGAATAAAACAGAGAAATGTTTAAGCAATATAGATTTTTAATTATTTAGATAAGTAAAGTTGATGATTTAAATTAAGGGCAGGATCTCCGAAATTATCGAATTTAACATTTGATTAAAAATAAATAAATAAATAAATAACTTCTTACATTCACACCAATTACTTATCTAAGCCCATTTTAATTTCATTACGAAACTGTATCATGGAAAACTTGATAAGGGCTAAATATATACTTAAATACTTTTTCCAGCAACATGGCACCGTGGAGCAAGTCCATAGAGTGTACAGAGAAATTCGAGAAACCCTTGAACAAAAAGAATACTGCTCAGCTGCATTCCTTGATGTCCAACAGGCTTTCGACAGAGTTTGGCATAAGGGCCTGTTATGCAAGATTAAACATCTCTTGCCATATCACTATTACGGAATTATAAAATCTTATCTCACCGAACGAAGTTTTCAAATCAAAGAAGAAAACTGCACATCTTCGTTTCATCCAATGAGCGATTTTCTGAGAGGCCATTTAAAAAAAAAAAGCTTCCAATTGCTTCACTAGATGGCGTTGAATAAGTATGTACATGTCTATGGTATATTTTGGTATGAAACATATTTAAATTAATTACTTTTTAACAACCCAAAGGAAACTAATAATATATTAAATAAGTACTACTGTGAGGAACAGAAACGAAATAGGTAAATTTAAAGATTTAGGTAAATAAATAACATCTGTCTGACGTTCCGTTTTACGTAAAAAGGTCGCGTCAAAGTAAAATTTATAACGTTCCGTTCCTTCTAACTGCATAGGTGGGACAGCGCCATCTAGTGACTGAGCTTTCAGAAAATCGCCCATTCTAGCTGGTGTACCACAGGGCTCAGTCTTGGGACCTTTGCTTTATGTGATTTACACATATGACCTTCCACAACCCGTTGACGCTACAGTTGCCACTTTTGCAGACGACACCGCAATCCTGGCCAGAAGCAGATGTCCCAACGAAGCCTCAATGAAGCTGCAGCGTAGTCTCTGCGAAATAGATAGGTGGCTGACTAAGTGGAGAATAAAGGCTAGTGCCGCAAAATCAGTACACGTTACCTTCACTCTTCGTAAAGGCAACTGTCCCCCAGTATCACTACATAGTAACCAACTACCTCAAAGTGATTCTGCTCGATATCTCGGACTCTACTTGGACAGGCGGCTGACATGGAAAACTCACATCCAGGTCAAGCGAGATGAGATCAATATTAGATTCCGGAAACTGTATTGGATGCTAGGAAGGAACACGAAACTATCAATTGATAACAAACTGCTAATTTACAAAACAATCTTAAAGCCGATCTGGACATATGGTATCCAGCTCTGGGGATCAGCATGTGACTCAAACATTAGCATAATGCAAAGGGTTCAGAACTATATACTGAAACAAATCTCTAATGCACCATGGTTTATAAAAATTAACGAACTCCATGAATGTCTCGGCATCAACACAATTAAGCAGGAGATCAAGGCTAATTGCACAAAGTACAAGGCGAGACTCTCAAACCATCCAAATGAACTTGCGGTGCAGCTCACCATTCCCGAAGCTGTGCGCAGACTAAAAAGACGGCAAGTCCTTGAATTGGACAAGGCTGAATAAGACATAGAGAGAGGTCTTTCTACTGGGGAAGCCTCTAACTGCCAATTAAAAATATCAAAACATCTGTTCATAGTCTTTCGACTGATCGCAAGATAAGAAGTACATAAAAAAAAAAAAAACTTTTTGTTTGTAAGTACATACTTAATATACATAGTAAACACCCAGACCAAGACAAATAGACATGTTCATGCACACAAATATTTGTCTTGTTCGGGAATCGAGCCCGAGACCACTGGCGCAGAAGGTGGGGTAGCCTACCCCTGCGCCAAATCGGTCGTCAAAAAGTACCTAAACAATCATATTCATAAGTAATTGAGCAGATAAAAATATATATTGAAGTTTCATTAACGATCTTGATTATTTTTTGGCTAGAAACAAGATATTCGTATCTTCACTCTACTACAAGTACAAAAAAAAATAGAAAATTTTCATTATTTTTATATTTTTTGGATAATATAAGAAGAGTCTGCTCTTAATCACTTAATAAAGATTATTCATTATGTACCTACGACACAAAAGTCGAATAACAGGTGCATGTAACCCAAGATCTGACGACAACGGTCGCGGCCGCAACTGTGGTTTTATAAACGAATAAACTTATATTTTAATGTCGGCTAAAAACAGGTTGTTAGTACTAATTGAATTCATTTAGGTACTTACTTAAAATAAGCACGTGATGAAAATATGATATCGAGAATGTAAAAATATTATAATAATATGTAGGTAGGGCAGGCGTACCGGTTTTGGCCACTTTATGCTCTAAAAGTTTTCTAAACAACTTTTAGCCATTTTTGATGAAGGCAATTAAAATAAGGTAATTTAAGGTAATAATAACAACCGTTAGAGTTCCATGAGTCATACGATTTTTTTTCAATAAATCCCATTTTCCGTTTTATAAAATGTTTTGTATGAAAATTTTAAGAAATTTGTTTTGGATTAAATACTTTATAAACCTTTGTTTTTTACAATTAAAACTGTTGTTTTGCAATTGATTGGTTTCTAGCGCATTGGAATATATTGATTTTACCTGGGTTTGGTTTTAATTTTACGAAATACCTACTTACATAAGTTTAATTATCAGTAAGTTGCAAAAAAGGTACATTTGGCACTTCTCACACATTGTGTGTAATATAAAAATACTATTTTACTTTTTAAATTTGGTTTATGGTTTATCAAAACAGATGAGATCCATGACATCTGAATCTGCCAATGGTCAAAGAAGTGATTGGCTGCTGTGGTGCTAACTATAAGTCACGACTACATAAACACCCAAATCAGCTTGCAGGACAGCTAACCATATCTGAGAGCATTCGTCGACTGAAGAAGAGGCGAGACATTTTTGACTAGACCATACTCAGTCACCTAGACAGTTGACTGCAAGCAATAATGGGCGAGCTCCGATGGAAGTGGCTCCGTACAAGGCATATTGACTAGTCTATCCGACTGATTGCAAGATAAGGAAAAGAGAAAAAAAAACTTTTTTAAATTTGAAAATGTACCTTTAAAGTTAGATAAATTATCTAATTTAAGATATAATTTGTCTCATAAATACTTAAGACCATTAACACCCGTTTGCACTAAACTTAAGAACCGCCTAAGTCTTTTCCTAGCTAACTTAAGACATTCTTAACAAAAAATTGCTTTGCACTAACCTTAGGGCATACTTAAATGTACTTTAGGCTATTCTTAACTTACGGGCCCAATATCGAGCACCTAAGGCTTAAGAAATACCTATATCAGTGGTTATTGTCTGTGGCATTGTGAGCAAAGAGTAGTGCGACAAGCTTTTCTGTTCCGGTGATTATCTTTGGAACTAAAACAGTTTTCATACGACAGTCCATTTTGACAGCTAATTTCGTATTGCTAGTGACTCCTCTGTCACGGCTGTCACCGGAACAGAAAAGCTTGTGGCTTTTGTATTCTTGTTTGTTAAATAGAGACACAACACATGTGACATACGTCATTCATGATTTATTAAAAAAAACTGTATTTATGTTTTTCTTGACAGTTGAGCTCAGTTGACTTTTTCTTTTCTCGGTGAATTACCCCTACCAAATAAAATAGACAACGCCTTAGCTTTTGTCTCCTTTTAACTCACGAAGGAATCAATGAGAAGTTTCAACCAAAAAAATATCCAGTGACCTACTTTACCTCGCCAGTTTTAAAATCCATAAACAATTAATATTTGAATTTATTCATTCATTCTCTTAGCAAGGCGATGACTAAGTTACGACGTAGTCTGTCAGTGCAAACAATAATTTTAGCTCGGCTGTTTTAGGCTGTTCCTAAGCTAAGATGTATCTTATCTAGGACAAGCTCAACTCGAGTTTAGTGCAAACGGGCAGTACTTAGTGCTTAAATGTCAAAAAATCCTTAAAGTGGCCACATACATAAAAAATCTTGAATATCAACATATTTATGCAAGGTTTCCAATTTTGCATGACATCAAAGTTTCTGAATTTGTACTCTGGGGGCTAATTGTCTAATTTTAACATCAATCGCAATCGCTTTCAATTTGACGTTTGAAAGATATTCACGAACTTCACACCACAAATTATTGACATTTGATTGCGATTGCGATCGCGACTTGTTTTGAAAGATTATTGAATGAACGATATCGTTAATTTTACGTAGATTTGGAATTGTCTAAGCAAATTGACAACCGCAAAATCTTTGAAAGCTATTGAGAAGTGTCAAACGAAAGATTTCAATGTTAACTGCAATCTTTCAACGAATATAAGTAAGCTTTTATTATGTTTTTAATATGTCAAAACAACATTCGTTCCGAATGCGATTGCGATTTATGGAATTGTGTAAAGTTACACAATTCCATCAACCGCTATCATAATCGCAATACCTTTGAAAGCGATTGCGATTGATGTTAAAATTAGACAATTAGCCCCCTGGTCTATTTTATTTCTTCGAGCGCCATATTATCGAAAGAGGGTTTGCCTTGGAAGTCCTGAAGAACACGTGATAGATTAGAAATTTAAGGCGATCGTGAAGCGCTGCGAAATACGTGGTTATTTTTTTTCACACCACAGAAATAGTTGTTGTTTAAACAGAAAGAAAAAATCTATTGATAATATGGCACACATAAACTAAGCGCTTGCAGTGCCTCTACCGGTAATAAATATAACTATTTTACGATGTGATCAAATTAATCTTGACTATTTCATGAAGTAGCCGCGCATTCAGTTGCCCATATCAAGAAACGATTTCTTATTAGATATTGATCTACCCAAGCCACATCATGATGTGGCCAAATAGTCAGTGAAATATTTCCTGAAATGCGACCATTTCATGAAATTCTCGATGATTTCATGAAGTGAGCAAATCTACGAATGGCTAAGGTGTTATTGTTGATCGAAGTATGGCCACGGACGTTCTTCTTTAGTTTTCAGTCATTGATTTTACGTGACCGCAATAAAGAGTTAATGACAGGAAATTCAAACAACAGTGAAATAATAAAGAAACTTCAATGGCTTTAGGTACTTACCTAACCATAACGTTATTGACCGAACTCTGTTTAAAAGTGTGTTATTTTTAAACATCATGGGTATCAGGGTCATCGCTCTATAAATTAAAGTAAAAAAAACCTTTGCAATAGAGCAGTAATAAAAATATTTAGCAATTAGTCCGCCCGCCAGCTGAAATGCTAGCGGATGCACGCGAATTGGCGTTTTTTCACCGCAGCTGCTGATTTCGGAAAGTTTAGCTAGCACTTAGCAAAAATTCCTCACATTTTACCCTTTCATTACTATATTTTTTAAAGTTTTATGTTATGTGTACCTATTTTTACCACCATAGTTATCCCTAGTGAATGAATACAAAAAGTATAAACATAAATTATAGGTTTAAAAATGTGATACTTAAGTACGTAAGTAATTTTCTGTTATCTACTGATTTCTGCTGCTGTTTGAGTAAAAAACTAGATACCCATCCCAAATTAGGTTCTCAGAGTTTTACCAGCAGCTTTTCGTCCTCGCTAAATATACCAACCTCTTTGCAGTAAACCCTGCTCAATTTTCTCCCAAACCACTATTTCAAGTTGTCCAAAAAAAGAAAAAAAAAGCCATTCAAAATTGGAATCGGGCACCGAAATGGCGGCTCGCTCCCCACGACCGCAGCTGCTGCCCAAGGTCAGTGGCACTGAGTGCAATGCCCAAAGGTGCAGCGAAAAATACATGCACTCACACAGAGATAAAATTCGCGTGCAACGCGCGAGTCTGCTTGTAAGGGCGGCCCGACAAAAAGTATCCAAAATGCGCGCCAAAGAGTAGCTAAGTAGCTGGAGACTCAGATGTGAATGTGACTGCTGAAATTTTGACAACTTTAGGCAAGAAAGTTTACCTGCGTAACTTATTTCAATTAACTTATCCTCCTGACGCCCAATCATAAAAAGTTTTGTTCTCTAAAATCGCCCACCGTCCCATATAAATTACATTTGTCTTATAAGTAAAAGTGATATATTTGTCATTTATAATGGACAATGGGCATTAGTTATAAACCTATTAACTGTTACGGGATTGTTTGTTTACCGGTGATACAAACAATCCTTTAATCACATACGAAAAAAAGGCATTTCTGCTTCTTTCGTTTTTGAGTGGTAGGCGTTGCGGGCCTTAGTCTATAAAGTGGATTTGTCAAACCTTTTGTACACACGGCGGCACATCAGACTATACATGCTGACCTTGAGACCGCCTTTATGCACTACGTAATAAAAGCTGTTATCGCAGTTCAACTGTTATACTTGATGTGCTGTCAAGTGTACATTGGGCGTCAGGAGTTTATTTACCGCGTCACTTATTTTTGCTAATTTGAGTAGGTACTTTCTTATGTTTAGTATTGATTAGAAAAAAGTTGACCCGTCTCACTACTAACTCCGATGGGACTCAAATCCACGACCTTTCAATGTCCGGGCGAATGATCTAGCCACGGAGCTACGGAGGACATGGACAAGAAACAGAAAGCAGCACATCTTTAATAATATGAAAAAACACCCTGTAATAAAAATATCAACCGTAAGGAAAGTACTGAATTCATTTCCCTAAAGTAACGCGGTAAGATGTAGAGGGGATATTTGGGCTCTGTTCAATGCAACCATTTACTGCACAAGGAAAAGTTTATTAGGGTAGGTATATGAATCTTTTGTTCTTGATGTAAGTTATCGATGATGCAGTCAAGAGTCTTGACTGCATCATCGATAACTTACATTTACTGTGGAAAATCTGGGAATCTAATTTATAGGTAGGTACCCTTTAACACTCAAATACCCATGTATTTGAGTGTAGAATAAAAAGGAAAAAGAATTAAAGAAAATAAAAAAATAATCTTTTTGCAGTCTACTTACTTACATCATAATTCATAATGAAACTTACAATAACAGAGATAATAGTATAAAGGAAATCCATTTTCCGGCAATTCTAATCCTGGAATGGAAATAAAAATAATAATATAATAGGCAAATTAATATAATAATGCAAATAAAACAAATACAACTTGAGAAAGCTCTGAAAAAGAAAGTCAAAAAGCCGCTCCTTCAAAAGTGAAGGGCAAAAATAAATCTAATGACGTCAAGTTTTAGGGTCCTATGTATAACTCGATAAACAACACCAAATAAAGAAAAACATCCTTACCTGCCATCTACCTGCCTAATCCCTAGCCAATCGTCGTTCTCTAATCTTTGTCAAACACGAGCAAAAAGCACAATCAGCCAGTCATAGTGGCCGAAATGCGCGCACACAGAGCAACCTCTGTGGCCGAAAAGCTCGCACACTCGCGCGCAAAGTAAGGTCATGGTCTCCACGTTTTCGGTTTCGTTCTGCGCGGGCGCAGGCTCGAAGGAGGCGGTGATTTTTGGACTTTTTTTAAGTTGCCTCCTTTGTTCGTTGGCCGGTTTTGGATGTTTATAGTTTGTGTTATACCTACCTACTTAGCTATATTAAGTATTATGTGTGATTCTAGAGCCTACAGCTGCTATGCTTAGCTATAAGTTTTTGTGTTGCGTATAATGATTAGATATCTGTAGGTATTCTGTCATAATCATAATGTTTATTAAAGGTCGCAATAAGGGTAAGGGTGTCGCAAATCTTAAAACTAAATAATTAAAATATTTCAACATATTGTTTATACATATAACAAGTATTAAAATTATAGGAATAGGCATATAGAAGGCAACCGATATTGACTGATATAAAACTGTGAATAACCCCCGTTGGGTTCAAAAGTTTGTACCTATGGAGAAATGAAAAGGTAAAGAATATTCTCTATAAGTAAAGTTTACGTTACTCCGAAAGTTAGTAAGTATATTTATACTTACTAACTAGGCTATATTTATAGTTTACTAGCCTTCCGCCCGCGGCTTCGCCCGCGTGGATGGTATATTTTTCCGGCATGAAAAGTATAGCCTATGTCACTCTCCAGCTCCCAAACTATCTCCATACCAAAAATGCTCCGTTTTGACGTGAAAGACGAACAAACAAATAAACAAACAAACACACTCTCACATTCATAATATTAGTATAGATAAATAACTAACTGCCTGATTTTTTATCAATAGAAACAACATCTAATAAGATGAACGAAGATGAAATAAAATGAATGAATGAAGATAAGATCGAAAGAATAAGAATAATGAAAGAATAAGATCGTCTCAGATTAAATCTGTCTTTTTCAGATCCATTACCTACGTCTGTTTTCGCAATATCAATATCCCTTGCATTTTCGCGAAAATTCGATGTATCAAGTCATCCTATCTATAGCCTAAGATACGAATAGGGATCGATCTGCGCTCATCTGTTTAATGGATCAAAAGTATTTTACATCAAATTTAGTAGGCTAAATAACTAACCTTACGTTAGTTTGTTCTCTATAGGATTCATACTATCGATTGGTACCTATATATATGAGTTAGGTATTCAACCCACTTAAGCCGACCGACCCATACAGGGTTTTGAGAAATGAAAAAATCTAGCAACATTGTTTTATTAATTTGAAGCGGGTCTCTCATATCTTTAGAAACTTTAAAAATCTATGGTGTAAAAGAGTTTCAGGCTTATCTGGGTAAACAGATGGGCGCAATTTTCATAAAAAAATACGTTTTGAATCGTCGATTAAACATAGCTTTGACAGAAAAATTTCAGGCAACCCACTGGCAACATATTATTTAGCCTACTAAATTAGATGTTAAAGGTAAGCGCTGATCGACCCCTATTCGGATCTCAGGCTACTACGCCAGATGCACACCGCACTCAGAGTAAGGTCATGGTCACCCTCCACGTTTTCGGTTTCGTTCGGCGCGGGCGCAGCGCAGGGTTGAGTTGAAGGAGACGGCATCGGCAGTGATATTTTGACTTTTTTTAAGTTGTCCATTGTTCGGAACGTTTTTGGTTGGGTTTTGGAAGTTTATGTTTTGTGTAATGCTGATAAGGTTATACTATGTATCTAAGATTCTAGTACCCGCAGCTTAGTTTTTTGTTGTTGTTCTTGTTCTGATATATATATATTATTATATTTTAATTAAGGATCCAGGTAGTGTAGTAGCAGCTTTCACTCCTCGGTCGAAAAGCAAGAGGTAGACCCAAGACAACGTTGAAAGAAGAATCAGGTTTCCGACTCTGATGTCGAAGATCGTGCGAAGTGGAGACGTGAGACCAGGAAAGCTGACCCCACCACCATGTGGGATATATAGCTAAGGTAGAGAAAGAGATATCCAGGTAGTGTAGTGAGCATAGGATCATTTACTTAACATTTACTTACGTCAAAATGAGAGAAATGCAACTTATGAATAGACTCTCTTTTCTTTAGTAACATTATAGGCCGCACGTCCGCGAGGTAAGGTTCATAGCGTATCAAATAGCTTCTAATCCTCCCGAAAAAAGGTTATCAACGCAAAAATATAATTTTCACATCTATCCTTAGGTCCAGTCCAGTACTAAAGTTACTAATCAGAGAAGACATCCATATTACTCTTATTCATTTTCAAAAATACTTACCTAGTAAGAACTTTCGTTGCTACAGAAATAACCACCAAATTGAACAGCTAAAACTGGTTTCAATTGTTTTATTGTAGCGGCTCGTTTTAACTGAGCCCAGCCAGCCATTTTGAAATATTTCGTTCTTCAACTTTATACTTCCTTTTTTTATTCTTGGCCTTGGCACCAAGTGTTATCTCGCCGCGAGCGTATTCGAAAAATACTTTGTCAATCTTACGGGAATTAATTATTTTTTACTTTATGACGTGCAATTTGTGGTCTTTTATTGTTATAGAATGTAATTTGGCTCTGCGGTTGCTATTTGGTTGTAAATTTGATCCTTTCGGCGATCGGCATATGGATGATGGATACCTACCTACTGTCAAATTGGGTCATTTGTGTTGTCTGCCTATGTTTTATTGTTCGGTTTTGAGGTTGGTATGTCAATGGGCTATTTTCGGTTATTTTTTTTATTAAACGCAGGCCACATTTGTCATTACAACCATTTTAATGTCCCCACGGCGGCCGGGGCAAATGCTTTCCTTATGGATAGATAAGAAGAATGGGCTTTGACCGACCCACCACCATACGGGACCAACAAAGCAGATTGGTGGGTAGGTATTCAGGATTATAAATCCACAGAGGAGCTTGAGATACCTAATAAATTTGAGTTTGACTACGCGACCACCCTCCATCCGCACGATGGCGACGCCGATGTGGCTTAACCACTGAAGCCTTTATGCCTTGACCTCAGTGCCGTAAATAGCCTTTTTTGCGCCCTGCGAGCTTCTATAACTGCGCCCTTGTTTTTTTAGATAAGGAACCCTAGAGCAATGCTATGTATAGGCCTACTTTATTTCATTCATGGTGATAAAATAAAGCACAAGGAACTTGGTGTTGGCGGACCAATTATCTAATATTTTGGAAGAATTTTTTTTTTTAAGAACTGTTGTGGGCAAACAAACAGAAAAGCCGTCAGAATTTAATAGACATTTTTGATGATACTGGCATATAGTACGTATGTGTTGAAATCGAGGTGCCTATCGTTCCAGCAGCAGCGCGCGCCGGTCTCCGATTTGCTTGAAAAAAATACACCATGCAGGCCAATTTTTTACCAGTCGGGAAAAAATAGGTTTGATTTTTCCCCCACTCGATCCGAAGATATAGGTACGGGAATTTTTGTGGCGCTGCCAGAACGACGTCGTCCTGGCAGCGCCCCGCTATTTCTCATTAATTACAAAAGCTATAACAATTCTGATTAGACACAGATTTTTGCCTTTTTTTTCATTTCACACAAGCTAACATCCACCCGTGCATGTCGATAGATTCAGGAGTAATCGTTACGGGAATTTTTGTGGCGCTGCCAGAACGACGTCGTCCTGGCAGCGCCCCGCTATTTCTCATTAATTACAAAAGCTATAACAATTCTGATTAGACACAGATTTTTGCCTTTTTTTTCATTTCACACAAGCTAACATCCACCCGTGAATGTCGATAGATTCAGGAGTAATCGTAGGTCACTTGGGGCGCTGCTGGGACGACGTCGTCCTGGCAGCGCCCCAAGTGACCTACGATTACGCCACAAAAATTCCCGTATATCTTCGGATCCAGTGGGGGTAAAAAATTAAACCTATTTTTTCCCGACTGGTAAAAAATTGGCCTGCATGGTGTATTTTTTCAAGAAAATCGGAGACCGGGGCGCTGCTGGAACGATGCACACGGAATCGAGCACTAGGGGCGCAGCGGGAACTTATCAGGAGCAAACCGAAAAAATAACAGTCCTGCCTGCGGTCTAGCCAATTAATTCTTGCGTCCCCCAGAGTCTACGCCCTGTGCCTGGGCACTGCTTGACCTCACCAAGGATTAACCGCCTCTGTGGTCTAGTGGGTCACACCGCCGATTTCAGACCCAGAGGTCCCGGGTTTTATTCCCAGTACATATTGTATTCGGTTTGGTTGGTGGTAGGACTTGTTCTTAGTCCACCTGGCTAGCTACCACCATCTAATCTATATCTATACACCACTAAATTTGAATTAGTACAAAGATTTTAGGGGTTGATTGTGTCCATCAATACTTAGGAACAATTTTTACTATTACAACCACGGAATCGCGAAAAAATCAGCTGTACCATACAAAAGTACAACATCGACTCGACTGATATGTATGGAACAGCCGTTTTTTTTCGCGATTCTGATGTCTGACGCCATTACAGTGATGTAGGTATACCTAATTTAGCATTGTGTTCCGGCAGTTAGATATATGATAGCCAGTTCCTCTGTGATTGAGGATTCCGGTATAGTAGCGCGCTTCCACTTTCAGCTTTATCACCACTTAAAATCAGGGGTGATGAAGGCTAAGAGCTATGTGGTTGTGGTTCAAAAGAAAAAAAATTTTTATATGTTTATAAAAAACGTAAAAGTACCTACTTACTTGCTCTATGCCTATTGAAAATGAAGTAGGTAGGTATTAGAAAATAGTCGACCCGTCTCACATCACAACTAGCTCCGACGGGACACGAACCCACGACCTTCACTGTCCGGGGGAATGCTTTATCGTTGTGTAAGTACCTTTTTTGTAAGTGAGGGGAATGCGTAATCTAATAATATAGTTGTGGAGACAATATTTTCAATAATAAAGATTGCATTGTGAATGCAAAAAATTAAAAGTAAAAACAATACTTGCTCTATGTGACTCACTATTTATTCAACTTAAGGCCGAATACTCTAAACTTTAGTAGAGTCTCAAACATCGCCCTTTTAATTGCATCGAAATGTGTTTAAGACGTCCCAGAGCTTAATCGCTTGCGAGTATAAGGGCTAGGGTTGCCAGCCGTACACTAAAATAGAATATTACCACAGTAAATATATATGCTAGGTGTACTCTATAATCTAAAACAGTAATAGAGTACGCTAAAATACTCTATTTTTATTTTTAACACATTTTTTATTTAAAAAAATGATCCTCATTTTTATAAATCTGTACTCTTTATTTACCCTCTCTAAAATCAGATATACAGTGCCACAATCTTTTCTGTTCCGGTGGCCAAAATGTGAAACTAACGTGTTTTTTTTTAATGTCACTTGCTGTCAAGTTGATGTCCAACCATAGCGCTGCTAGCGGCTGAAGGTCTTAGAAGTCAGGGCCGGTTAAATTGCTACAAAAAAAAAGAAAAAAGTATTTAGTGCCGCTGTCACCGGAACAGAAAAGTTTGTGCCACTTGTACTCTACTTCTTCTAGAAATAGTTGACAACCCTACTAAGGGTTCGCGTTAGTGTTTAAATTCTTTGCTAAGGGCGTTAGCTTGTGACACACAAACAACATACAATTTGTGACTTTTATTTTTAACAATAGATAGTACCTACTTAAGTATTAATGCTCATATCCGGGAGTCGAACCCGCATAGGTACTATCGTTATCCGAGCGAATGCTTTTCCATTCAAGTGGCATTAGAAAATTTTCAGAATTTTCGTAAGTAAAAATTATCCCCAAAAATTGAGGACTTTTTGCCCGTTAACATAACCTAAATGTGGTAACTTTCGCTGCAAGTTCAGCGCATACGACGATCATGCCATTCTTGAAGGTCTAGCGAGGAATCAGGAGTCACTAGAGAGCTTTATGGGCAGAATAAAATAAGTTTGCGTTGAATTCGCAGTGGCTTTTAGGTTATGTCGACGGACAAAAGTCCCTAGTCTGCGCAGGCCCTTACATCCAGTCTCGGGGTTACTATTAACAAATATATTTTCAATTGATGCAAAGATAAATTAGACATTTTTATTGTAATCTTTTTAACATGTCAAAATGTTGCGGAATAACTCTCCACTCTAGGGTTGTGCCAAAGCACAAAATGAAACAAGCAAAATTTCAACAAATGAAAGAAATTTATTGTATACAGGTTTTAAATATCCTCGCACATTCTTACACCTGCCTAACCAGCCACATCATTAAGATATTAACGTAAGTTATAAAGATCTTATAGATAAAGGACATTACATATGAAAAAATTTCACCTCAAATGATGCTAAAGTTACAATATACGTAAGAAACAGTTTTTTGTTATTTTTAAAAACATTGTCTACAATTCCCCAAATTCAAATCAACTTTTTTGGTCGCCAAGCGACATTTTTTGGACGCTATTTTATAACTTTTTATCAAAAAGTCAGTCGAATCGCCGTTAGCTTTAGCTCTCCAATTTCCACTCTTAAAATTTGACTAGAATTAATACATTAATTACGTGCCAATCACATTTGTTTGCCAATCATTTTGATGTTTCGCACAAAATTGTTTGAGTTGAGAACAATAATAAAACTTATTCATAAACATCACTTTTCTTACTGAGGAAGTGAAAAATATATAATAATATTCATAATTTATTAATAAAAATAAACGTTAATGAGTCGCTAATATTAACGCAAATTTTATGACAATTAAACAATAAACATAAAAACTAAAGGAACAAAATAACAAAAATATAGAGGCGAGTAAGGTATATTGAAAAAATATTTGATTAAAACTTGTACTCAATAATTAAATAACAATATTTATAATTTGATCTTGTTAGGTTCTTTAGCGGATTATATATCATAAAAAAACATGAGCCATTTAGGAGCTAACAATGCCTACCTATGTTGGTCCTTTACCAGATGTTTTTAATTATATTTTTTTTTACAAAATGGCGCCGAAAAGAAATCATTCTTAAAAAGAAGGAATGTTCCCCAGCAATGTGATGTGTTTTGTTGTAAGCGTTTTTTTTTCAATAAATACATCATGAAAATAAGTTGAATTTACACTATCCATTTTAATAAAGATAACATTATTAATATGCCTAAAATTAAATGCTTCTTCTTGTACATATTAAAAAGAAACGAATGTTGGACATTCTAGAATTGTGTTAAAAACAATTCATCCTTTTACTGTTTCAGTATTCTATACCCTTCCACGATAATTCTAAATGTCAATAATAATAAGACAATCATTGTAATAATAGAACAATAATTATTGTTTAAAAATTAATCTTCTAGAAATACATACAGTTGTAAAAGGAAAACAATTAAGTGACAATAAAGGTGGAACTTACATTTAGAAACACGTTATAGAGTCGTTTTTCAACTATAGTTCATAAAAACATTACACTTATTTTAGTGCATTGTTTTTCATGTAATGCATATGAAGCTAGCTTCACTGCATTTGTCTCCAGTTGAACAATGACTGTTATGAAGATAGATACAGACACACAAACAAACAACTTGTGTTCACGTATGCTAAGAAATAAGATCTGGCAATGTCTTTTATAATTCCCGTTCGACGAAACCTGTGCGCGATTAAAAAAGGTTAGAAAACGTTCGGAAAAACATCATTCAAGGTTCAATAATTCGAATGAATGTTTTGTTTCGATCACGCGTAAGTTTCGTGCCTTCGGTTTAAGATGTAAATGCACCCATTTACAGTAACTCGCGGAGCCCTTACTTTATTTTTCCTTTTAGTAAAAAAAAATGCAACTTCCCTTCATTGTCTTTTTGTTCCAGGGCCATTTGAGGACCGTTCATACTAAACCTAACCCTTACGCAGAAATTTTATATTTACGAAAAAAATTAACAAAATATTAAAGAATTACTACCTGCTACCTATTAATTGAAATTTACGCTAAAAATAAAACTAAAATTCTTAAACTATATGGAAAATGATTGAACAATATACATTAAAAATGATTCACTAATAAACCAGTGATCTTTACAAATAGAAGATGCTCGTCACCAAAATGTTATTTGCGGTTGTTATTAACGTGTTGCTATTTTAATGAGGTACTTTAAAAGAGGCAGTTAAATATGTTTGTCTGTTTTAACGGGTTGAATACACAAGTTTTGGTAACGAACATCTTCACAAAGTTTATATCTAAAATAACCAACCATACAGAAAATTACTTTGGGCTCAGCTCGCAGCGCATAAATGTATGTATTTTCTGTGGATTCTGATATTCTATTCTCATTGGAAAGATCACTGTCAATAACATTTTAAGTGTTAAGGCGGCGTATACCTTTGTACAGACCGGCCCAGTGCTAAAACACTCGGCATTTTCTACTACATATCAGTCGCAACTCTCTTTAACCGGGCGTTCAACCCCAAACACTTTGCACAAAAACAATGACGTATAACATCTCAATATAATATTATAATCATATATTGGGTTATTTATAAAATAAAGCCACTTAAAATTAACTAACGTTACAAAATAAGATTAAACAACATAATTATTTGTTCCCGATGCAAAAAATATTTTTTCCATATTATAATAGTAATAAAAAAAAACTAATAACATTCTAAACGGAATGTTCATTAATATCTAAGTTCTTTTTTGCAAATTGTCCCATCCTATTATTTCTGTACAAACTTACACAAAATAACCTTTTTAAGTTACTCAACAAATGTCAGGCATAACACACAGATTTGTGTACGTATTTAAAAATAAGTTGTTCGTTTTTTTCTCAAAATTTTCAAACGCAACTGGAAATGCGGTCTGGTGGGGGCTTAGAGTCAAAACGACCAATAAAAAAATTATAGATCATAGATAATGTCCAATGTAGAAAAAGTAGACATCACTCAGATAAATGCACATAACGTTTAATATAGATAATTCTTTAAGATTAAATGCTAAAAAGATGTCGAAAATTATGCATAGTGAAACAAAATAGAAAGACATGCTATCGACTAGTTTAAAATTTTGAATATAAAAATTTTTGTTTCTTTTTTCTCTCGGAGAATAGGTTCGACATCTCGGCACTGCGGATATGTATTGTGATACAGATATACTCCAACGGCACTTGTATATGAAGTGATCCAGTCGTTCTGATCAATTTAATATTATGACGAAATGTCGACTCGACTCTCGCTAGTATTCCTATTTTGCACATCATTTGTGGTCTCTGAAGAAAAAGTATGACATTATTTTGTTAACTTGTATATAATATATGTATATTTTAATTACATACACAATACAAAGACTTCTTAATTTTCATGAGGCGCACAGTACACATAACTTACAGTATCGTATGATAATTTTATATCCAAATAGTTTTTACCTAAATTTATTCTGGGAGAGCGTATACATTTTTTCATCTCGTACTTCAATAATATACTTTCGATTGAACACCAAAAAATTTCACAAATTTGAAGATATCAATATTTTTTTGAGGATTTTTGGGCTAATTTTTATTTTTTTTAAAGTTGACAAGAATATAATAATGATTATCCATACTTTTGTATAGTCGATAAAACATTTAAAACTTGGACCATGAAAAATAAAGAATATATCTTCTTAAGATACCATAATAGTACATAAAATATATATAAGTTCGCTAGACGTATATATCCAAGTACATACGCGTATGCCGATGGTGGGGGTCCCCCCGCCAAACAAACCGCTCGTAATACCTAAATATCACATTCAGTAATATGGAAATCCACGTGTTAGCTTAGACACAGTTAAATTACTATTTTATACAAAATAATAATTGCACATAAGTCCGAACTTGGCTCCGTATGTGTCGAAGCTCCCGCTGAAACGACGACCTATCTAAAACTACTGCCTTCATCTTCTTTAATCTCGCGATAGAAAAAGACGGTTAGACAACCGCACTACCCGCCAAATAGCGCTAATAATTTCATTCAATATATTACCTATCTAATTATAAAAACACCGCACAAAATCTGCAATAGTTCACTTAAAAATCGATAACATTTACACTCATAGCTAGCTTTATAATTAATTTGTTACATTGTTTTTTTTACTTAAAATTATTTAAATAGTTAATTTTTTAATTTAACTTTTGGTTGTCTTTTACTTAAAACAAGGTCAAAAATCGAGGCTTCACATGTTCACGGAAATTTTGTACAACCCTAGACATCTGAGACGACGCGCAGTACCATTCTACAACAAGTGGGGTCGAAACGATTTAGTTTTTAAATAATTTTTATCACTTCGAATTTTTCAGGAGTCTAAATAAAGTCCTTCGTACGATTTGACTGAAACATTTTAGTTTTGTTGAACATTGTAACTGGTAAAGGAAGCCAATGAGTACCTCAAACGGAATTCGGAATATCATCGATGCCTCTACGGTGACACCAAAAGGAGTTGACGTCGGTCTACACTACTTGTGATTTTGCATAGTAAAGCTGTGTTAGGTTGAACTGTGACTTTAGGTAACTATTGTGTTATTTGGTGATACGTGTCCATGAATGAAAAGGTGAGAGATCGTCTGGGCCGACAAGGGGAAGCTAAACCCAAACTCAAGAATATGACTGTGAAAAATTTACTGCGGTTCAGAACTGATCCGACCCATTCTACATCGGAATACGAAAGCCTGCAACTAACGTTATTGTCACTACAACAGTATTCCACAATTAATGGGTGATTTCCGTACGAAGTATCCTTATATGTTTTATTGCACACTAAATGTCGTCAATGTAAGGTGCGTCGCCGGACGCCTTGCGGTCCTACCGCGCGCTTCGGCGGCTTTGGGCTTGCAGCGATCACCTACCTCGCTATGCACAACGGCTGCATCTGGCGGCGATCTTCTACGCTTACGCTTTCAAGGTAAGTATATGTATAGCGAAGATCGCCGCCAACAGCTCTCGGAGACCTGCCTCACCAGACGACTCAGCCCAACCGACGTTCGGACTCGCGCCTCTCCCAACGGAATGTACTTTACATAATATTATCACAAGACTGAGGAGATCGGAGCGTCTCGGGTGCGTTCGGGGCGCGGCGGCACTAGGCGCGGTCGGGGGGCGCGGGGGCGGGCGCGGGCGGGGGCGAGGCGGGCGCGGGGGGCGTGGGCGTGCCGTTGCGCGGCCGCAGCTTGTCGGCGCGCAGCCGCTGCACCGCCTCGCGCATCTCCGCGGCCAGCTGCCGGTCCGAGCTGTCGAGCCGCGCGCGCCGCGCCGGCGGCTCGTCCGGCTCGCCCGTCAGCCGCCGCAGCAGGCTCGGCGCGTCCTGCGGCGCCAGGGGTCGCTGCTCCGACAGCCGATGCATCAGCGGCCGTTCTAAACTCGACCGAATTATACCTTCGAGGAACGACCCGTTCGCCGGCGGCGGTGCTTCTTCGCGCAGTCTACGCATCATATGCGACGCGTACAAGTCCGGTGACGGCGGCGGGAAACCAGCTCCCGCCCAAAACGGGTAGCCGGACGGGTACGCCGGCGTTTCTGGTCCGTTCATGCCGTTGGAGAAGGGCTTCGTCGGCGGCTGCACTTTCGGTTGGGGTTTCGGGGGTGGTTTCGGGTCCTGCGGCGGCTTCGGTTCTCTTTTTCTCGGTCTCATCAAATGTCGCTCCTTCACTTTATACTCGAGGGTCGAGTGCGGGACTCCGTAGTAGGAGCCGGCTCTGTGAACTGACATTTCTCCTCTCTGCACCGCTTTGACAGCTTCCACGAGACTATCCCGGTCGTAGTTCCTGTACTTCCCTCGCTTGGGCCTGGTGCCCTTGCCACCAACGGCAGGCTGGCCGTTATTCGTCGCCTTCGAGTTGCACGGCACTGAGTAGTTTCTCTGATTGTCCGGGGGCGTCTTGATGACGGACACGTGTCGATCGGGCGCCCTCATGTACGGTAAGTCAGAGGGTTGCGGTCGATCCGGCAGCTGCTGGAACTTCTGGCTGATGCTTCTGACTATGACATCGTTGATAGACGTGAAGAGATGTTGGTTGGCTGGGGGGTCCGCGAAGAACGCTGGGAGGTGGGCTGGGGGGTTGAGCGGTGGTTGTTGCGTGGGGAGTATTGGTGTTATGGGTGTGACGGGGGTGGTGACTGGGGTTGCGGGGGAAGGGCTCTTATCGTCTGGCGGGGGGAAGGTTGGTATTTTTAGTATGACGGAGGGAGGTGACTCTGGGCGTTCGGGGTCGCTGTCCGGTTCGGAGTCGTGTTGTTCGGAGACGAGGCCGAACTTGTTGACTTTGTTGCGTAGCGTGGAGCGCGGGATGCCGTAGACGACGGCAGCGCGGCGCGTGCCGAGCCGGCCTGACTGGATGTCGCGCAGCGCGCACTGTAGCTCGTCGTCGGTGTACGCGCGCCGCGCCGCGCTGTTGCTCGCGTCAAGGGCGCCGCGCTTCAACCTGCAACAATTGGAGGTATGAATTTAAACCGCTTACACACTGACGCTAAGACTATGTAGAAGTTCATTTTATGAAAATAGATTTTGCCTATATATAGCAGTAGAAAATAACAGTTGAAGTAGCACAATCTTTTCTGTTCCGGTGACAGCGCAACGGCGCGATGTACTTTTTCCTTTTTTTTCGTAGCAATATAACCGGCCCTGACTTCTAAGGCCTTCAGCCGCCAGCATAGCAGCGAATTGGACATCAACTTGACAGCACAATGACATTTGTAACGTTAGTTTCACATTTTGGCCACCACCGGAACAGAAAAGATTGTGGCACTTGTACTCCCAGCGCCACTGATTACGTAATCCAATCACTGTGAATCACTACTCATCAAAGCAGCTGCGATTTTATTATCGAAAATACTGAAAAAAGTTCTACCTACAAACGTATCTACTTTTCTTTTTTTATTTCCTAATTACTGAATATTATAGGAGTTACACCGTAAACATACGCACGAGTTAAAGCTTTATTACAAAAAGACTTCGTACTAATAAGAACTAATAATAACTCAAGTTGGAGAAAGTAGTGCGTTGCGGAATAACCCTAAAGATTCGTTTGTGACGTGACGAATCCATTGACCGGTCACACCCACGGAAAAATGTCCACCTCATACTGAGTCACCGACCGAATCAGGCCAGCGTCAAATAAGACGTTAACAGTCCTCATATTAACCCAAGATAAGCGAAATGCGAAATATTTACTCTTCGTCTCAGTCGTCTCACCGATAACGCGCTACCATGAATGCATCTTTATCTTGCCTTATTTTCGGCGTCCCCACCCCACAATAGACTCTCCCACTTTACATTTAAAGTTTTAAATTGCTCGGTGGCCGTCAACTTCTTCAGTTTCATCTGCGATCTAGCTTTCTTATTTTTCGCGTTGGGAGACGACCGATTTTGCGCTTTATGTAGATGCGAATGAGTTTATGTTCGTTTGGAGTTTTTGCGCGTATGTCGAGGATGCAAGGTCAATGCACCGGAGACTATCGCTTGCATTTTTATTTGTTTTGGCGAGGCGACCCAGATCGCGGTCCTGGGGAATGAATTTATTCTGCTATCGATTCGTATTGTGTGGATACTTATATTGGTGGCTCGTCTTGCCTCGTTCCCGATTGAGCAGAGATGAGCTTTGTGTATAAACGTCATTAAGATTCGAGATGGTTTTTGCAAGATGCAAGGGTTCGGATGAGCGAAGTTTTAAGTCCTGCAGGACTCCTGCACAAAAAGGATGTTGTTTTCTTTTAAGCTTTGTTGGGTAAACTGACGTTCAATATCGAAAACTTTGTAATAAAGTTAAAATTAGTTTTCTGCCAATTTTACCTACTCGGTTGAGAAAAATTCAGTCAAGACTATCAGGGGAGCGGATCTGTCACTAGTCTGTCACTATGCATATCCCAAGGAGTTTCCTTCCATTGTTCATAAGGGCTATTTATTGCATTTTTGGATTCTAAGTTCATTTAGGCTTTTTAGTCTAATAATCGTATTAAAAAGTAAAAAAATTGTCTTGATATGCAAGTTTTTAATAACTAGGCCCCAATTGCGTGTTGGCGAATTTGCAAAAAAAACACGACCGCTGTCAAGGCCAATCTTAGAGGGGGCGCAAGCGCCGGTGGGCACAAATACATAAGTACCAATATTTTATAGAGAAAAGATTGTTAATATTGTTTTTTTTTTGTTTGTTACGAAAAAAACAAAAACTTCTAAACCCATTTCAAAAAATCTTTCACTCTTAGAAAGCTACATTCTTTCTGAGTAACATGGGCCATATTTGATCGCGATATTCCCACGGGAATGGGTAGGTAGGTACCACACGGAGAGCTACTAGTACCTATTTAATCAAACACGAGAACTCAAACTAAAAAGAACAGTGAAGTCACTATCAAATTGGATACCTATTTAATTTCAAAGAATCGACCTAACATGTCACTGTGATTTTGTTGTATTATTCATTAAAATCTGTTGCTGCAATTTATAATTAAGGCGATACTCGGAAAAAATGTGCTGAAGCGAGATAGCAATGAGAAAACGACGCGCGCGGGAGCGAGACCGATTTTGCAGATTAGGCAAAAAAAACACAAAATCACTTCGTATTAAAAAACTACAGCGATTTTTAAAAAAATGCTTCTATACGATCCTCAATATTATTGGTGTCCACTAATTAAACCAATTTCCAATAGTGTAAGTAACCCCATTTAAGAATAATCTTCACTTTTCGTATTTTTTAGAGGTCTTTTCGAAAATAAAAAGTGTCGAGGCAAAATCATAAAATCGTGTTTTTGAAACTATACGATTCTAGATAAAGGTATGAAGAAATATATATCTTATTACCAGATTTGTAACAACTGTAACCGTCCTATAGTTTTAAATCAAAAAGTCCATATTTTTCCGAGTAGCGCCTTAAGTAGTATTAGTAGTGCAGAAATAGCTGTAAAATAGCAGGAGATACGAGATAACTGGCAGTGGCCTTGCGAAGGTGGCAGTCCGGTATTTTATCCAGTCCGGGGCGTGGACTGGTCGGTCACGGTTTGTGGTGGCTTGGATTATCACAAAATGCACGGTGAATGCCGGTCCGATTATCAGTTGTGACGTGAAAGTGATGTTTCTGGCATGATCTACCTACATTAGATAGTTATAAAAACACTATTTAAGGCCCGTGGTATCGCCAACGACCTTGGGCCTATGCCTATGCCAAAATTAGGCCACTTTTCTATAAAAGTGGCCTAATTTTTCCGGCCGTTACCCGCACCAAAACAGCTTAAACACACGTTTCGTTAAAACTATGTATTATTTTAAAACGAAAAATGCTCAGTTTTAAGTTAAACAAGTTAGCAATCTTTTCCTGAAAGAAACGTGAAAATATCACTTGTAGTTTAGAAGCAGTAGCGTAATTCAAGTTGAAAACAGCTTCATTTCAATGTTTTTTTTAATAGTATCTTAAAGACTATGTTTTTTTTAAATGCTCAGATTGAAGTTTATATATCAATATTTAATATATATTAATTCTGGATTCATCAGTAGGCTAATTTATGAGTTCTAGGGCCTCAAAAATGATCGTTTCACGACTACATGCACCTTAACGTTGTTACTACAGACACTAGGTGGTGGTTAGAAGAATAGTGACAAACTCATAGATATGGAACAGATGTTCCGGTGACAGCTGTGACGGAGTAGCCTCTATCTTTTCTGTTCCGGTGACAGCTAGCAGCGGCGCTATGTATTTTTTCTTTCTAATTTGTAGAAATTGAATGGCCCTGCCTGACTCCTAAGGACTTCAGCCGGCAACAGCACTATGGTTGGATAACAACCTGACAGCAAAATGACATTAAAAAAACACATTACAGTGCCACAATCTTTTCTGTTCCGGTGACAGCGGCGCTATGTACGTTTTTCTTTTTTTTTGTAGCATTTTAGCCGGCCCTTACTTCTGAGACCTTCAGCCGCCAGCAGCGCTATGGTTGGACATCAACTTGACAGCAGAATGACATTAAAAAAACACGTTAGTTTCACATTTTGGCCACCGGAACAGAAAAGCTTGTGGCACTGTAGTTTCACTTTTTGGGCACCGGACTATAAATTCCTTGCCACCGGAACAGACAAGGTTGTGGCACTGTACAAAATTATTTTTTCTATAGAAACTCCCAAGATTTTGGTGCTCATAGGTCTCCGTGACTTTCTGACAGTAAGAGAGCACGTGACGGGACGGGACGCGCGCGTATTGAATGAATAGGCAGTAGACAGAAACATTTTTAGAAGCGGCAAAAATTTTTTTTTTTAAATTAACTAACCAGCCCCTGTCACAAATATGTGGAATCGATTTTACTCTCGATTGTGAACAAACAATTTTCTCAGTATCGCTAAAAGTATTAATATGTTGTAAGTATTATCTTCTTTTTCTCTATTTGTCATTCTAGACTTATTTTATCCCTTTTATGCACCCTCTCTCCTCTGTTCTTTTGATTTATTTTTTTTCTTTCGCCCAAGGTTGCCTGGAAGAGATTGCTATTTAGCAATAAGGCCGCCTGTTGTCTGTTTTCTCATAACTTTGTCTCTTTGTGTTAATGTTTCTTTCTTTGTGTGCAATAAAGCTTTTTTTATTTATTGTATAATAAGTATTTTATTAATTTGTAGCTTTCTTCCCGCTCTTGTTTACTACCTACTCCATAGGTACATAGTTCTTTACACTGGTCTTGAATTTCGTCAGCAGCCTAATGAATCAAGACACACACATGGCGATAACAGTTTCGCAACGCGCCGGACCGTCGACACCTACTAGTAGATATGGGTTCTTTGACATTACGACTGTTTATTGACGCGTCTGGATTTCATTGCAAATTAGTACTGATACTGATTACTCACTGATGGTGATGACTGATAGCTGTTTTTTACGAAGTGAGTCACTGACGAGTTGATGGTATAAAATGCTTTGGTTAATATTGATCTATCTGTTGTTTAAAATGTTAGTTATTGTAGAAAAATGGAAAATAAAGTATTTAGAAAAAATCGACCCGTCTCACAACCAGCTCCGATGGGACTCGAACCCACGACCTTTCGCTGATTTTCTATGATAAAAATTGCATTGTGAATGCAAAAAAGTAATAATTTAAATAACATGTTAGTTATTGATTTATTGTTATGTTTATTGAACGCCTCTGTGGTCTAGTGGTACACACCACTGGTATAAGTCCCAGAGGTCCCGGGTTCATTTCCCAGTGATGGTATGGTAATATTGTATTCGGTTTAGTTGGTGGTAGGACGTCTTGTACTTAGTCCGCCTGGCTAACTACCTACCACCATCTTGTCTAAGTCTGACGCCATAACAATGATGTTTCCAGCATTATTGTGTTTTGGCAGTTAGAAATGAGATAGCCAGTTCATTCTGAGATTGAGAATTCCGGGAGTAGTGCGCTTTCACCTTCAGCCTTATCACCACTTAACATCAGGTGTGATGAAGATTTTGTAGAACCGGTCATTCGCAGCGGGTTTTTTGACAAGTAATTTATAATATGCTACTTTTCACTCACTAGCTTGGGCATTTCATAAATGTTATGTATTAGGTACTTATATTTATTACATGAAGAACATTAATATGCGAACACAGGTGGATTTTTCTCATAAAGACATCTTTTCCGGCCAACCTAGACTGTTTAAGGTGTTAAAGAGTTTGTTACCGTGTTAGAGATAAAGATATTCGGTTACAAAACAATCTCTGTCCGATTGGTGTTCGTAGTTCGGGTAGTTTTAATCCATTTTACAAGTAGATAAATGCGAAAGTTTGTGAGTAGGTATGGATGTGTGGATGTTTGTTACTCTTTCGCTCAAAAACTACTAAACGGATTTGATTGAAATTTGGCACACAGATACATAGTAGCCTGAATTAAAACATAGTATACTTTTTATCCAGATATTCCCACGGGAACGGGAACCACGCGGGTGAAACCGCGGGCGGCCGCTAGTATAATATAAATATGAAAGTGTGTTTGTTTGTTTGTGTCACTTTCACGTCTATACAGATCGACGTTATTTTTGGTATGGGGGTATAGTTACAATACAAATACAAATACAAATACAAATAAATTTATTTGCAACAAACATGGTTATAAAGGTGGAAATAGCAATAAAATGGATAGTAGTTACATCATGTTTCGCCTATATCTAAGCATGCAAATTATACATAATTCAATGTCAGTTCAGCCAAAACTATTGTTAAAAAAAAAGAAAAAGAAATATAATATTAAGATTAATTAGAATTAAGATGAATGTCTTTTTTTAAGAAAATCATTAATGTCATAAAACTGTTCAGTCATCAACCATTTAAACAAAAATGTTTTAAATCGAGCAAGATTTAACGATTTAAAATTTTCCGGTATGTTGTTAAAGATTTTTACACACATAATAAGACAACTCTTTGAATACTGCAGTGTTTGAGCTTTTTCTTCTTGTACTAATCTGTTTGGGTTTCTAGTGCTTCGGGGGTAAATGTCACATGCTCTTTTAAATAGTTGCTTATTTTGTATCACAAACACACACACTTCAAATATGTAAAGCGATGGCAAAGGTAATAGGCCTAGGCGCGGAAATAACGTGCGGCAAGATGTTAATGGAGGAACCCCGCATATCGCTCGGATACATCGTTTCTGTGCAATAAAAGCTTTATTGACACTCGTACCATTACCCCATATTACCAATCCATATCGCAATATAGAACTCACATAAGCATGGTAAACTGAAATCGCTGTTTTAACATCAGTCACATTCTTGACCTGTTTCAACGCATACACAAACTTAAGGATTCTGGTACAAACATTATCGACATGTTCTTTCCAATTTATATCTCGGTCTAGAGTTAGCCCAAGAAATTTCGTTTCTTTTGTTTCTTCTATCTGTATGTCATTATAGTGTATGTCAAGGTTGATAGTTTTATGATTATTAAATTGTATGTATTTGGTTTTCGTCAAATTTATTTTTAAATTATGTATGTCAAGATAGGTTATTAAATTATTGATAGTTCTGTTTATTTCAAGTTCATGTTCGCTAATTGTACAATTTTTATTATTTGAAGTCACTACAATAGAGATATCATCTGCAAACGCAATGCATTTATGGTCAGTTACATCTGCAATGTCATTAATATACAGCAAAAATAAAACTGGGCCCAAAACGCTGCCTTGGGGTACACCAAGCTCGTTGATTTTGTATTCTGATGAATAAGCCTCAAGTTCCTTATTTGTATTCAATCCATTTACTATGACACATTGTTTCCTATTACTTAGGTATGTCCTTAACCACTCTAAAGCCAGTCCTCTGATACCGACAGCTTCAAGCTTACCTAATAATAGATTGTGGGAAACGCGATCGAATGCTTTAGAGAGGTCGACAAAGATAGTAGTGGTTAAAAGTTTCTGATTGATACCCTTCAGAACAGCATCTTGTAATTTATGTATTGCTAACGTTGTGGATTTATTCTGTTGGAAGCCATATTGTTCGGTGTTTATTATGTCATATTTTTTACAAAATTCGATAATTTGTTTATACATACACTTTTCTATTATTTTTGCTATTATGGATATTAATGCAATGGGACGGTAGCTTCCCATTTCATTATGCTTCCCTTTTTTATATATTGGTTTTACATTAGTTTTCTTGAGAACTTCAGGGAAAACACCCGATGAAAAGGACAAATTAATCAAATATGTTAGAACAGAGACAAAGTCATCAATACACATCTTTAATATATTTGTGCTGATTTCATCGAAGCCAACTGCATCTGTAGGCTTTAATAACATTGCCTCCTTTCTAACCTCTACTTCAGTCAACGGTCTTAAAAAGATAGAATTTGATAGTCGTTGTTTACTTATTATTTTATTTTTACTTACATTAGAGGCTACATCAGTAACGGCAATAAAAAAATCATTAAATGCGGTAGCAATGCTTACCGGATCTGTCAGAGTCGAATCACCTGTTTTTACTTTGTCGATATAGTTAAAAGACTTTTTTGTATTTAATTCATTTTGTATTATAGTCCAGGATGCCTTGCATTTATTTCTGCTATTATTAACAAAGGCGATATTTGCGTTCTTTTTTGAATTAGAAATACATTTTTTTAATATGTTTGAGTATCTAATGTAACTTAGTTTATTCCCAGATGTTTTATTTTTATAATATCTAAAACGAGCTTGTCGTTTATTTTTACAGCTTATTTTTAATCCCTTTGTTACCCATTTTGCTTTCTTCTGTTGTGAATTGACTTTAACTCTTAGTTTGGGAAAGCATAACTTGTATAATAAAACAAAGAAATCATGAAAATTATTAAAGCTTTTATTTACATCGGTCTCGTCATAGATTTGTGACCATGAAATGCTTTTTAAATGTTTCCTGAATTTCTGTATATTTTCAGAACTAAAATCATTCTTATAAATGTAAAAAGACTGGGCTTCATCATTTACTCGTTTTATAGGAAAACTGAGTAGTTGGGCCGTCTCATGGTCTGAAAGGTAAAGTGGTAAAAGTGAGGCAGTTGCGTCTCTCACATTACTTATTAAATGATCTATACATGAGAGTTTCCGTGTTGGCTCTTTAATGTGAGCTGTCAGATTATAACTTTGTATGAGGTCTTCGAAACGTTCAGTTATATTATTCTTTTTAAGCGTATTAATATTGAAGTCACCTGCTAAAACAATTTTTATTTTGTATCGATATTTGTTGAAGATTTCATGCAATAAACAGTCTAGTCTATCCAAAAATATATTAGGATCTGAAGTGGGTATCCTGTAAAGACATATTATAACAATTTTGTATGCTGGAATCTCTATTCCACAACATTCGAATTTTTTTTGAATTGCATATTTATTTAGGTAAGTCAATTTTTTACAGTAAAGGCCCTTCCGAGCCATAATAGCAGTCCCACCTCTTTTTTGATTTCGGGAGAAAGCAGCAATCAGATGATAATTATGGATTGTCACATAATTTTCCTGGCCCGACTCTAAAAAAGTTTCACTTAAACAAATAATATCTGGATTATTATTTTTCTCTGATAATTCTAGAATGGTGATATCTAATATTTCTTTTTTAGACAAAAAACTAGCAATATTTTGATGTAACACTTTGAAATTATTAGCTAATGATTTTTTCTTGCTCTCGAAAAAAATCTAAATGATTCTGTGATTCAGTACATTTTTGAATAGTTGGTTCTGATTTTTCAGAGCTGTTTATTACTTTAAAATAAAAAGGTATAGTACCTTTTTGCGGCAAGTTTAAGTATTTTGAGTTAACAAAGTTCCTGTCATTAACATTATAAAAATTTTTTGTTTGTTTGGTCATATTTTTTGTCAATTTACGAATATTTTGGAATGTCAAAAATTGTTTTTTATATTTTGGGAAGTTTGGGAGCTAGAGAGTGACATACCTACTTAGGCTACTTTTTATCCCGGAAAAATATCAGGTTCCCTTGGGATAACGTCTTGTAGTTCACGCGGGCAAGGCGCTATAGACTAAGCTCCCGTTGTACGAAACCCTACCTCATAAGGTGGCAGCTCAAAAATGTAATGCAGTGATAGATACTACTTAGGAACACTGGATTTTAGTAGGTTGCCGTCGAATATCCTGGAAGAACTTCTATTTTTGTTCGTCTTCAAATCGCTATTTTGATCGAAAATTACATCATAAGGTGGCAGATCGAAACGTTTACGCATCGAAAGAGACACATTTGTACATAACAACCCGCATAGGTTGCCGGCCCAAACCCTGGCAGGTTTCAAGGTCAGCCAAGTTTTATGAGCCCCAAAAATGGGATAAATTACCTCATCAGGTGGCACGCTGAAACTGATGCAGATCGATTGCCCTAGACATGCCATTCATTAATATATAGGGTTGCCTGCCTCCAGCTTGGCAGTTTTTCTGGTCAGCCACCTCGAACAATGTATTACAAAAACTTGGAATAACGAGAAATTCTTGAATAGATGCTATGGTTCAGGGTATAATTTAGTAAAAATCGTGATATCAACTTAAACTCGACGTACCAACAGACTTGCGTCTTATGGTGTTGAAATAATAGGGTAAATGTACCAGTTTTGGTCATTTCTCATAGGTACCTATATCTTTAAATATTGAAAAAAGTGATGTTGCCTTTTACGTTTAACGTGATATAGGAAGTATAACGGGCAATTTTGTGCTGTATAACAATATTTATTATGTTCACTTCAAATCATAGGTGATGATTTTTATGAGTTTAGTTTATTTTTATGTTTTTACTAGCTTACTGCCCCGTGACTTTTTCCGTGGTAAAATGTACCTACCATATGTACTATTCTGGTATCAAAACTATAACACAGTAACGTTTCATCCAGATCCATTCTCTAGTTTTTGCTTGAAGACGTAAGAAACAGACAAACAAACACAGTTTCGCAATTATATTTTATGAGACACATTCAACAAAAAAATCATTCCTAAGTGTCAACCTACACGTACAGTCACGTGCAATGAAATGTATACATGTACAGAATCCTTACTTATATTATAAATGCGTCTCTGTCTGTCTGTGTGTTACACAATCACACCTAAACTACTGAACCGATTTGAATGAATTTTGGTACAGAGATAGTCTAGAGCCTGAGAAAGGACATAGGCTACTTTTTATTCCTGAAAAATATCACCTTCCCGCGGGATAACGTCGTGTAGTACACGCGGGCGAAGCCGCGGGCGGAAGGCTAGTTTCGAATAAATGTACACTCTGAAAATTTCAATAACAAATAGTCATCTTATCAATACATATATTATAACCATTGGAGTTTCTCGCAATAAAGTACACATTTTTCAAAATCAAAAATATGATAACAATAGGTTTTCAGACATTTGGTTACACGTTTATTTTTTTTTTTTTTTTTTTTATTTATTCGGGACAATAAACAGTTATACAAAATATGTTTTTTCTTAATATTAATGGTAGCTTATATAACTAAATGTATAACCAACAGCATTATCCACAAATTACTAGCGAAAATACAAACGAGCACACTGTTGCTAATATATTATATAAAGAAATAGGAGAAAAAAAATATATATAAAAAAAAAAGCGAAAAGAAAGGATCTGGTTATTTGAAGTATACCTAATAATTAAACGTCTAGGAGGTCTATTACAGTTTGCTTGAATTGGTTTTTACTCAATAAGAATAGGTCAATGTCATTAATTCTATCGTTAAAGATATTCAACAACATAGTGATTGGAGCTCGATCTCCGGCATTTGTTCTACACCTGTCTATATAAAATGTTCGGAGAACCCGTGAACTTCTGGTGTTTACATTTCTAGGCACACAAAAGGAAACCTGATTGAAGAGATCCGTGCAGTCAAACTTGTCATTGATTATGCCGTACAAAAACACAAGAGAAAGTAACGAGCGTCTAGTTTTGAGGCTAAGTACATTGTACCTCAACAAAAGCTGGTCGTAGGAAAGATAAGAACGGTCAAAGTCAAAGTCAAAGTCAAAGTCAATAAATTTTTATTCATATAGATTAAATAAAATTAATGCTTATGAATCGTCCAACATTTTTTTACCTACCACCTGTTATGGACATCTTTTAACTGACAAGAAAAACAGGCGAAAAAAACTCATCAGCTTTAACAGAAGCAACGCATTTACAAAATAATTATGTCGTTGCTAGACAAAATGGTACAATAATAAAATTTATACAAAAAGCTAATGCTGAAGGAAAGTTTTCACATACTTAAGTATAGGAATATTTTCCTTTTATACATTGTTAGTGTTACTTACTATAATTATTACAACCATGCGTTATGATCATTTAAATAATCTTCTACTTTGTAATAGCCTTTGCTTAAGAGCGTCTTTTTAACATGTTTTTTAAATTTATTCAAAGGCAGCTCGATTACTTCTTGTGGAACTTTATTAAAGAATGCTATGCCTTTTCCCAAAAAAGAGCCTCTACTTTTTTCAAGTCTAAATCTTGGAACGGCAAGCTTATTTTTATTTCTTGTGTTAAAATTATGAATATCACTATTCTTAGTGAATGAGTCAAGATGTTTCCTAACATATAATATATTCTCGTAGATGTATTGCCCTGCTAAGGTTAGTATATTAATTTCTTTAAACAAAACCTTTAATGAATCGCGGCGGCGGAGGCTGTAAATGGCGCGTACCGCTCTTTTTTGAAGTACAAAAATATTTCCAATATTGGCTGCTGAGCCCCACAACAACACGCCATAGGACATTACACTATGAAAGTAACTAAAGTAAACAAGTCTTGCCGTTTCAATATCAGTTAATAGCCTTATCTTTTTTACTGCAAAAGCAGCTGAACTGAGTCTACTCGACAAGGCCTCAATATGTGGATCCCATTGTAGTCGTGAATCTAAGGTAATACCAAGAAATTTCGTGCTGTCAACTAATTCGACTGCATCTGCATTCAAACTAATACTTAAATCAACCTTCCTTACATTTGGTAGTGAGAATTTGACACAATTTGTTTTTTTTAGGGTTTAAAGACAAGTTATTAATGTTAAACCAATGTGCGACCTTTGAGAGAGCACTATTTACTTCGTGAGAGCAATTATTCCCTCGCTCAATTTTAAAAATTAGAGAAGTATCATCTGCAAATAGTACTGTCTCACATAAATTATGCACGTAGTAAGGTAGATCGTTAATGTAGATTAAAAATAGTAAAGGACCCAATATTGAGCCTTGGGGCACGCCCATTATAATGGGGGCTCCAGAGGACGCAGTATTATTAACAATCACTTTTTGATTTCTATTACTCAAATATGAACGCAAAAGGTTAACTGATTTTTTCGAGACACCATAATGTTCTAACTTCATTAAAAGAGTTTGGTGATCAACGCAATCGAAAGCTTTGGAAAGGTCACAGAATACACCAATTACGTCCTGCCTACCCTCCCAAGCGTCAAGGATATGTTTAAGAAGTGCAATTCCAGCATCTGTGGTATTTTTACCTTTAGAGAATCCGAACTGATTCTTATGAAAGATTTGATTTAATACCAAATAATCTACTAATTGAGCGTATATTATCTTTTCAAAAATTTTACTAAGTGCTGGTAAAATTGATATCGGCCTAAAGTTAGTGGGGTCACTCTTGTCTCCAGATTTAAAAAGCGGAATTAACTTACTATATTTCATTAAATCGGGGAAGACTCCTTCGTCAATACACTTATTAAAAATAAAAGCTAAATATGGAGCTATTGGATCAATTATTGATTTAATAACATTAGTTGATATACCCCATAAATCTTCCGATTTTTTAATATTTATTGTTTTAAATGCTTTAAGAATATCATCGCCATTTATATGTTGAAAATTAAATACTTTGTTACACTTATCAACGCTTGACACCAAGAGGGCAGCCGCAATATTAGGACAGGAATTTAAATTTCTCGTAGTTTCTAAGGGTACCCGAGAGAAGAAGTCTTCAAAAACACGGGCAACCTCATCGTCAGATGTAAATGTTTTATTATTTGCTTTAAGAGTGAAGGAATTTATATGATTTTTTGTTTTACCAGTTTCTTGGTTAATAATATTCCATGTAGCCTTGATCTTATTATCAGCTACTTTTATTTTATTAGCGATGTATGTGGACTTGGCAGCCGCACATACTTTTCTAAAAGTTTTAGAATATTTCTTGACATATTCAATAAAACTAGGGTCACATGAAGTTCGCTTTAATGCATAAAGTTCATATAACTTCCTTCTACTTGTATAAATCCCAGGCGTGGCCCAATCACTAAACTTCTTTCTATTAGTATTACAGTTGATCACCTTTTGTTTGAATGTTTTACTAAATTCGCTTTGCACCACACTAAATAAATCATTATAGAGATTATTAGGTTCCATAATAGAAGCTGGTAAAGTTTCAATTTTATCAATTACATGATTTCTAAATTTATCAATGCCCTTTTTCGTAATTGGCCTACATATTATTTTACGTTTAGGACAGACATGATGGTGCTCTATAGAGGCTATTTGTCCACTATGGTCAGATTTTATGACATCAATTACCTTTTTTTCTATAACCGAACAGTCTGTAAAAATATTGTCCAAGCAACTGCCAGATGTGGGTGTGATTCGAGTAGGCTCATTAAAAGTGTGTATTAAATTAAATGATTTAAACAAGTTTAAAAATCTACTTGAGAGTGTGGCCAATTTACGGTCTAAAATATCTACATTGAAATCCCCACATATGACAACTTTTTTATTGGTTTTACAAGTTATTCTTAACACTTCCTCCATAGTGGACTCAAACTCAGAATAATTACTATTGGGAGGTCTATAAAGACATATTATAATTAGTTGGTCAAGTTCCACACAGGATAGTTCAATGACTCGTTCAATAGAGAGGGATACAACATCTTTGCGCTCTTTGTATTGGAAATTATCATGTAACATTATAAGAGACCCTCCCCTGATAGCAGATTGCCTACTAAACGAGCTTACAACTCTATAATTATCTAAGTTTAACATTAATTCATGTGGTTTAAACCAATGCTCAGTAACACATAACACATCAACATTATTACAATTTAAAAACAAACTTAATTCTAGATCTTTGTTAGAAAAGCCTTCCATATTTTGATGGACAATTGTTAAACTGTTTGGCTTTTCTCTTGTCAACACTGGGCTAGAGGGCGCCTCTGTTGTCTTTAATGGTAATTTAAATTAACCAAGTCAGTATTCAGATTTATGTCATTTTGATTAGACAAATTATTATTATGACTTGGAACAAATTCCAAGGGTAATTTATAAATGTCAATTGACTGCTCAATAAAAGCAGGAGTTATACTAGCCAGATTACTGGCTAAATGTTCAAAATAAAAAGATAGCGATAGTGCTAACTGTCTCTTACAATAAGTTGGCAGATAGTATTTATCTTTTGTCAGAATAATATTTTTTAACAATTTATTAATGTCAATAATATGCAACATTTGGCTACTATGATATGCCATAGTATTTAAAGATAAATTTAAATTATATCTAAAGTTATTTTCCACCTGTGGCAAACTTTTACTATAGGGAAATGTAAACATAACAATTTTTTTAACCTTTAAACAACACAGTGTATTACAGTATGTCATCAGTTGATTTTTGCTTACATTACCCCTATTTCCAATTAGAATGATCAAGTTTGTATCTTCATTAAACTTATGTTTTACAATACTTTTCATGATTTCATCTATAGTCGAGCCCGGCTTGCAATAGTTAATAATGCTTTCCCTTGTATTTTTTTGCAACAATTGGCCAAGATTCTTTCCAAGCTCATCACAGAACATAACTAATTTACTACAACTTTTTTTAGTACAGGAATTATTTTCATTTGTGCAATCTGAGTTATTACAAAGGCTAGAGAGTAAGGGCTCACATACTGATTGATCAGGTAAAGTCTCCGGGACGATCCGGCCTGATGCCCCGGAGAGTGATGAACGACATCTATTATTTTCTTGGGCTCCACTTGAGGTGCATGAAAGGTGTTTAAGTGCCAGTATGTATTCCCCTATCTCATTTTTAGACGACTCATAATTTTGAGTCATTTTATTTAGCGAGTCATGCAAATTTTTTATTTTATTAGTCATTGTTTTTAAATTATTTTCATATACAATTCTGTTTTCTTCAATTATAGAACTACAAACATCCAGTTGTTCAATTAATTGCAACCTATCTTTAGCATTTTTTGCATATTTAAAAGAAGTTTTATTTTTATTAATAAGTTTTTTTGTTTTACAGATATATCTATTTATTTTGATATACTTTTTTAACTTTTTATTACTCAGTTTCAGGTTAGTTTTAGGACACTTACATCCAATTGACTCATCATTTGTTAGGTCTATTACAGTTTGATTATTACTAAAGGATGCAGAAACCATGTCAGGTGCGCTGCCAACCAATTCATCAAACAAACTTTGGTTCTGAACAGCAGATATATGTGCTTTACTGGATTCTAATTCAAATATACAATTATTTGCCTCACATAACTCCTGCTCCAACCGAGAAATGAGCCTGAGGGCCTGCTCATACTCATTCTGGCATTGGTCGAACCCGTCTATTAACAACTGAAGTCTATCCCGTTCTCGAGCAAGTTCTACTGTCTGAGTGTGTAACTCTGCCATGTCTTTTTTCAATGCACTATTTCTATTAAGCACATCTAATAATTCCTGTTCATTTTCCTCCCTTTCCCTATTCATTTGGTTGATCAACTCCTTGGAAACTTTTAATTCTTGCAAGGTCAATTGGAGTTGTGATTCCTCCTGACGTGATAAAGCCTTGCGGGTCATCATTTTGGTAAACAGTAATGAAAAGTCAAGATTAGTTTTTCTAATTTGTAAGTCCAGGTAGTTGTCAAACAATAGTGAGGTTATGTAACTTGGACGTTAAAATGCAATTTACATAAAACTGATTCTATAAAATATTATATTTTAAGATAAATTCCGTAAATACGGAGTGAATTAATTATTGCAAAAGGGAGAACAATGATTCACAGTTAATTTAAATACTAGTTGTCAACGAACTTACCGGCTTTTAACCGGGTGATTTTAAACACAATTTCACTCAAAAGTTGTTTGTATTTTGCACTTATAACACTACACAATATACAATATACTTTTATGAACGTGATTTAATGGATTCTGGCCGTATTACTACAATTAAACAATATAAAAATCATAAAATGTTTGGGAGCAATTATTAACAGCTGTTAACGGTAGTGTTGCCACAGGAGAAAAAAAAAAAAAAGGAAAAAAAAAAGAAAAAAAAAAAAAAAAAAAAAAAAGAAAAAATGGCATTTGTAGTTCATTGTACGTAGAAATTTCTTCTGAACTCTTTCGAGAAGTATGCCGTATTTCTCGTAAAAAGGATTCCATACTGGGATCACATACTCTAACTGAGACCTGACGAGTGAGTAGTACAAAAGAAGGAAAGTAGATGAACGTCGAAAATTGACAGAAGATCTAAAAACAAAACCGTACATTCTGAAAGCTTTATTGATGATTGTATCAATATGTACATCGAAGTGTAATTTGGGATCGAGAATCACACCTAGGTCCTTTATGGTTGAAACTTTAGTTAAAATTACATTGTTTAACTTATATTCAAAATTAATGTTACTGATCTTCTTTGAGAAACTTATGTAATTGCATTTTGGTAAACTGAGAAATAACTTATTATTTTTGCAATAATCTGATAACCTATCAAGGTCTGCCTGAAGCAATAAGCAGTCATTCACAGATGCAACTCCTCTATAAATTTTCAAATCATCAGCGTACATCAAGAATTTCGAATGCAAGAAACACTTCTTTATGTCGTTGACGTACAAAAGAAATAGGAGGGGTCCAAGAATTGACCCCTGAGGTACGCCTGAAGTCATTACGACAGAATCAGACTCGAGTCCATTTATAACAACCTTTTGAGTTCTGTTGGATATGTAGGAGGCAAACCAGCGTAGAAGGTTTATGTGCAAAAATATGAAGCCACTATGAATTACAATAATTAGTAAACGATGTGATTTCACAAAAATGTAAGCAATATAGTTTCATTACAATTTTAACAATGATTACTTTTTATTTTAATTTTTAGTTTTTTGCATTCACAATGCAATTTTTATAATAGAGCAGTCGCCCGGAAAGCGAAAGTTCGTAGGTTCGAGTCCCATCAGAGCTGGTTGTGAGACGGGTCGATTTTTTCTAAATACTTCATTTTCCATTTTTCTAATGATTACTTTGATTTTTTCTTTCATATGTATACACTTATAAAACTGTAGCAGTTTTCACTATTTTGAAAAATGTGTATTAATTTCAATAAAATGTACACAATGTTATTTGCAATACATACATACATACATACATATACTCACTCCTATTTCCCACGGGGGTAGGCAGAGACTATGGATCACCACCTGCTACGATCCTTGCACACTTCTTTCGCTTCATTCACATCCATCAATCTTTTCTCACTGCGTACACCAGTCTTTTTTAGTACACCTCCTATTTGGTCCGTGTAAGTTTTTCATGAACACCCTTGCGCAACCAGTCCTTCCACATTCGCACAATACAGGGTGTTTTTCTATAAGTGCAAAAGATCTCGGTAATGCTTCGCAAAGAGTGGGTCTTAAGATGAACATGGACAAGACGAAAATCATGTTCAATGCCCATGTTGCACCCGCTCCAGTTAATGTTGGGAACATTACACTCGAAGTTGTTGACCACTATGTTTACCTAGGGCAGACTGTCCAGTTAGGTAAGTCCAACTTTGAGAAAGAGATCTCTCGTCGAATCCAGCTCGGATGGGCAGCGTTTGGGAAGCTCCGACATATATTCGCGTCCGAAATACCTCAATGTCTCAAGACGAAAGTCTTTGACCAGTGTGTGTTGCCAGTAATGACTTATGAAAGCGAGACGTGGTCTTTTACTATGGGTCTCATAAGAAGGCTCAAAGTCACCCAGCGAGCAATGGAGAGAGCGATTCTTGGTTTTTCCCTGCTCGATCGAATCAGAAATGATGAGATCCGCAGGAGAACTAAAACAACCGACATCGCTCGAAGGATTGCATCATTGAAGTGGCAGTGGGCGGGACACATAGCGCGGAGAACCGATGGCCGTTGGGGCGGAAAGGTTCTTGAATGGCGACCGCGTGCCGGACGACGTTCCGTGGGCAGGCCCCCTACAAGGTGGACCGACGATCTGGACCGCTGGATGCGGGCAGCGCAGGACCGATCGTTGTGGAGATCCTTGGGGGAGGCCTATGCCCAGCAGTGGGCGTCGTTCGGCTGACATGATGATGATGATGATGATGATGATCTCTTTCGTAATTTGCCTTTCATTCATCCTCTCTAAGTGACCAAACCATCGTAGCATTCCTTTCTCAATTCTTGTCACTATATCATCTTTCAGCTCACACCTTTCACGAATCACATCATTGCTCACTCTATCACTCAATTTAACTCCACATATTTTCCACAACGATCGCATCTCTACTGCATTTATTCTGATTTCATTCTTCTTCTGCCATACCCAAGACTCACTTCCATACATCATTGTCGGCACCAGCACTCCGTTATGAATAGCCATTCGCGCCTTTTCAGATACGATTTGGCTACTCATAACTGAGTGTATAGCGCCGTTCACTGAATTCCCTTTCTTCAGTCGCCTTTCTATGTCTTCCTCACACTTTCCATACCTTGTAAATAAACTGCTCAAATATACAAACTCACGCACCTGTTCCACTTCTCTACTTATATATATAAACAACTTTTACTATGGTACCAACATTGAAAACCGAAAAATAAATCAGCTGTTCCATTTTTCTAAGATTTTGTAATACATTGTTCGAGGTGGCTGACCAGAAAAACTGCATGGCATGTCTAAGGCAATCGATCTGCATCAGTTTCTTACGTCTTCAAGCAAAAACTAGAGAACGGATCCGGATAAAACGTTACTGTGTTATAGCTTAGATACCAGAATAGCACATATGGTAGGTACATTTTACCACGGAAAAAGCCGCGGGGCAGAAAGCTAGTAAAACATAAAAATGATCACCTGTGATTTGAAGTGAACATAATAAATATTGTTATACAGCACAAAATTGCCCGTTATACTACCTATATGACGTTAAACGTAAAAGGCAACATCACTTTTTTCAATATTTAAAGATATAGGTACCTATGAGAAATGACCAAAACTGGTACATTTACCCTATTATTTCAACACCATAAGACGCAAGTCTGTTAGTCCGTCGAGTTTAAGTTGATATCACGATTTTTACTATATTATACCCTGAACCATAGCATCTATTAAAGAATTTCTCGTTATTCCAATATTTTGTAATACTTTGTTCGAGGTGGCTGACCAGAAAAACTGCCAAGCTGAAGGCAGGCAACCCTATATATTAATGAATGGCATGTCTAGGGCAATCGATCTGCATCAGTTTCAGCGTGCCACCTGATGAGGTAATTTATCCCATTTTTGGGGCTCATAAAACTTGGCTGACCTTGAAACCTGCCAGGGTTTGGGCCGGCAACCTATGCGGGTCGTTATGTCCAAATGTGTCTCTTTCGATGCGTAAACGTTTCGATCTGCCACCTTATGATGTAATTTTCGATCAAAATAGCGATTTGAAGACGAACAAAAATAGAAGTTCTTCCAGGATATTCGACGGCAACCTACTAAAATCCAGTGTTCTTAAGTAGTATCTATCACTGCATTACATTTTTGAGCTGCCACCTTATGAGGTAGGGTTTAGTACAACGGGAGCTTAGTCTACTAGTAAATACTAGTAAACTAAGTATATATGACGAGGTGTAATGTCAAAAGGTCACCGCCCCCGTCCAATCAAAGTTTCGTTTTCACGAGTTTATGGGTGCGTTCACATCACATTGTTTGCGTTATCCGATCCCAAGGAAGTCGAGTAGCGCCCGGTGCGGCTCAAATGAGGCTCACACTGCTAGAGAGGCGATCGGAAGCTAATGGAAAGCTATACGGGTTATTGAGTGGTAGAATGCGGGCCAATTAACGCAGGAGGATGGTTAAGACTTAAGAGAATTATGTAAGTACTTACATCTCATCTTAGATTTTTTGGAAACGTAATGTACGATATGTGTAGGTACGTACAACATAGGCATTTGAAATCATAACACAAAAAAGTTACCTTTAAAGCAATTTTCTCTTATTGGCTTAAAGCTTTAGTAATAGTAAAAGTAAATTTATTTAAATGTTGACTTTTTTGCATTCACAATGCAATTTTTATATCTCGAGGGACTCGAACCCACGACCTTTCGCTGACCGGGCGACTGCTCTAACCACTGAGCTTTGGAGTCGTTACGAGAAGCGTCAAATTTATCCAATACTGCTAAGCTAATGTTAATTTCATCAATGTGAAGATATTATTACTAACGAAAGAAATTAGTATACCTACCTTTCCAGATATTTGACAGTCGCTAAAGATGAAATTTTTGCTAATTGCAGTTATTTAATTTTTTACTTTTTGCATTCACAATGCAATTTTTATTATTTAAAATGAAGTATTTAGAAAAAATACAATTTCTATTTACTAATAAACGCGGTATAAAAATAAGCTACAGTTATTGAGCATGCATTTTAAATTATTGCAGAGCCACACGAAAAGAAATACAAGAACCCAATTTGTCTCTGACTGTAGATTACTACTAAGAAAATATAATATTGATTATAAAACAACACTGTCTCTTCTGTCCTTACTGTTACCTGGAAAAATTGAGAATACAATGTATTTTTTGGTTTATTTTTAATAGCCGAGTTTTTATCTTATGAAATCTGCTCAGCTTCCCAGTGTACCCCAGTTTTACAGGTTTATGGTCAGAAACCCACGGGACCCCATGGAAAATTGTAAATGGCGTGTTTTCCTTAGCCGAGTCATTGTGGTGCGCAAATGTACCATTTACAGATTTATTAATGCCCTTACCTCTAGTATTTATGATTTCCTTTAAACTCTGCTACTGTTCATAATTTCTACGTAGATTGCAGTGTGTGAATGGGTGTTTATCTTGCTAAAATTTGATTTGTAAGGACTTATAAATTAGATACTTCAGACCATACTGTTTATTTTTTAATAACTTATAGTTTAGTGTGAAACTGTTTATTATTAAGTAGGTACTGGCTTTTTTCCACAACGGGGTAGCACTTATGATTCATCACACCTAAAACTTTAAATATTATTTGGTCTTTTTCAGTTGTCAGGTACTTTTTGAAGTCGGCTTATTTTTTATATAAGTACTTTTTTAAATTTGTTTTAATTGTTTAAAAACACATTTTTTTTGCATATAAATGCAGACTGTCACTGTTAACAGATATAGGTTACCACCATTTAATTAATTGTCGCATTGTATTTGATGGGCGTAGATGTTCATGAAGACTAGGTATCCTGTCCCAGCGCATACTGTTAGGTTTCGATATTACCCAGTCAGTCAGTGGTAGAAGAGGTCAATACTACCTGTATATTTTTTGATCTAATCAAATTTAAAAATAACACTTCACTCGTTTATATCTAAAGTAAGTTCGACGATCTGGTCAAGTCGCGGGAAGCCGCGGGATGCGGGCAGCGCAGGACTAATCGTTGTGGAGATCCTCGGGGGAGGCCTATGCCCAGCAGTGGGCGTCGTATGGCTGATGATGATGATGAGAGCTCTAAATGTATCAGGCACAGAACACGGAAAGATTTTTTTCTCTGTATCAGGCATGTTGGGATAAATACCTGTTGTCCAAGATCTTGGCATCAGGCGGTGGGGTGCCGCTTGTGCTGGAGGTTGACTTGGCGCTCAGGTCCAGCGGCTGCTCCGCAAGGGTCGGCGACGATGGTGCTGCCTTCTCGCCCGCTTCCGGCAACCTGGGAGGCAAAAATAATTAATAAGCGACTGAGTACCTACACTTGAACCTAACGTGTTTTTTTATTAATATAAAAAATGCGGGATGATTGAATGTTTGAAAGAAGGAAGAAAGAAAGTTAAGGCCTGTTTCACAATGTCTAAGTATCTGATTAGTGTTACTTATTTGACAGACAGGCCCAAACTGTTGCGTTACTAACTGACAGACGTTGCACAGCCAAAACTAATAATGGGCGCAAGTAGGTAGATGAATTCCTTGGAGAGTGTAGGGATTTTTGGAAATTCCCCCCCAAAGGGGTAAAAAAGGGGATAAATACAAGTTTTTATGATTTTTTTTATTTCTTCATTGGATTCAATTGAAACGTTGTATACATAGGTTCTTCAGTGTCGTAAATGAGTATCCATAAAGGTAAAGTATTTTTTAAATTTAAACCCCGTAGGGGTTATTGTTTAAAAGGGGATAATGAATAAACTCAAAAATTATCAGACAATTTTGAAAATTCTTCACCTGAATAAAGCTACAATATTCCTAAGCGATAAAGGCTACATTTTATCCCCATATTCCTACGGGAACGGGTACCGTGCGGCTAAAACCGCGTGTAGCTGCTAAGTATAACGGATTAACTGAAAAACTACGGGACTGATATCGTAAATTTTTTCACCTATATACAGCTAAAGTTATTTCTGAGTTACATAGACTACACTATATCCCGATATTCCTACGGGAACGGGTATCATGCGGGTAAAACGGCGCGGAGCCGCTATGACGAATAAACTCAAAAACTACTGAACAGATTTCGAAAATTCTAACCCAATTAGGTAATTTAATCATCATTTCTAAAAATAGTTAATACTTAAACAAATTCTTTCTTAACTTCAATGTCGCGTGCATATCTTAATTTCAAGCAGACGAAGTCGCGGGCGGAGCGCTAGTTAAATATTAAAATTACAAATAACTTCTATTAAACAAAATCATATAGGTAAGTACTGTAAATGAATTCCGTATTTTTCATGCATTACAATCTTATAGAACTGTCTAAAATTAAGGTACCAATTCAGTTTCGGTGCCTTACTATGACATTAAGATTAAGAAATCGTCATGATGTATGATGTTTGATGACGTACCTGTTGACAGCTCTAAAGTAATCGAAGTACAAGTGGTATTGAAAACACTGCGTATCACCAATCATCGCACAAGCGGTGTCGTAGCGAAATAAATGCAGACTGAAGAGAAATCTAGCCCAGAATTAAGATCAAGCTAAGTGAAGAGAAGCATTTGAATAAATAAACTTCGGTGACTGAATATTGAATAACATGTTTTGCACGTTTGGTTGTTGTTTAATGTGGTTCTTTTTCAAGGTTTTTTCCAAAGTTGATTGTTAAATATTATATTTTTTGTCTACTTAGGTGTATGAACAGTCGAGTCCAATAATAAGTATCTCTGCACTTTTGAACTTTGTCGTAGTAATTTATTGTGACAATTTGTACAGAAAGTTAAAGACGATGTCAAAAAATTTAATGCGACATAGTCCAAAAATGCACAGATATTATTGAACTTGACTGTACATTTTTTTTTCTTTAAAGGAACTAGTACTTATTGCAGGAACTAGTACCTAGTAGGTACATACCTACTCGTCAGAGATGCGTGCTTCCCGCTTTGTCGACGAGGAGTTATCGCGTCGCGTCTAAATGAACGTACGAGATAACCCGCTTCGTAGACGGTTGGTCGCGTCTAAATGGCCGGAGCTTTAATTGTATAAACTAGAAAAATATCTATTTCTTTATATTTCTATCTCGCTCTTATTTTACTACTAGTTACCTGTGCCCCGTAGTTCCACCTGCGTTAATTTGAAGAAAAGAAAAAAACTAACTAAAAACAAAACATTTTATCCCGGTTTTGCAACATTATTCAATTAATGCTTTGCTTTTGTTGGTCGTAGCATAATGTTTTATATAGCCTATAGACTTCCTCGATAAGTGGACTATCCAACAATTCGGTCCAGTAGTTTCTGAGATTAGCGCGTTCAAACAAACAATCAAATTCTTCAGCTTTTTATTATTAGTACAGATTAATGTTTAGTTATAAGTGACTATAACGGGACGTAGGGCAGGACAGGAGACCCCTTTGTGGCCACTTTAAGGATTTTTCACTTTGAAGCACTTAGTGAAAATATTTAGTAATTTTTAGCGCTAAAAATTTATTGAAAATGAAGCTATTGGAAAAAACAACCCGTCTCACAACTATACTGAAAAACCTTTCACTGTCCGGGCAAATACTCTAACGTAGCTCAGTGGTTAGAGTGATGTGAGACGGGTCGATTTTTCGAATACTTCATCCTACTAACAATATTAATATTATAAATGTGATTTATTGATTACTTGTTTGGATGTTTGTTTGATTGTTAATCAATCACGCCAAAACCGCTGAACGGATTTGGCTGAAATTTGGGACACAGATACTTTGGAGCCTGCAAAGGAACATATGCTACTTTTTATCCCGGAAAAATTACACATTCCCGCGGGATAACGTCGTGTACACGCGGGTGAAGCCGCGGGCGGAAAGCTAGTCTTCAATATTTTCAATACCATATCTTGAATTACGAGTATCATGCAAAGAAAGAAAGAAGATAGCTTTTACCTAGGTCTAAAGATTTTTTATTTTATTTAAGTTTTTGGAATTTCGTCACTTTCATACCTTTAAACCCATGTCACTTTTTTTATGAACAGATTTGATTTTTTTTAGCATCATATTGATTGGTAGGTCCTTTTAAAAGTAATACTTGATGCAGGTTGTAGCTAGAATCAAACTTATAGACTCTCAAACATAAAAAAAGATTTAAAATAAATTTTAAATTTAAAATTTAATTTCATTTTATCACATGAAAGCATATTGGCATTGCATTCTGCGTATTGGAGTGGTATTCATGATTTACCATTGGTGAGACTATCGTTCGTTACATAAGAACACTGTAAAATTTTAAACACACTTGTATTTTTGGGAAATCTACAAGTGTATATTTAAACTGGTATTTACAATTACTTCAGAAAAGCATTCGTGTCATTTACACAGTTGCACTCTTTCTTGTTCAAACATGTGCGAATTCAGCAATGACAATGTCAGACAGATTGTAAAAAAAATAATGCATTTGATACGGGGCGTTCGATCCTCCAGTAGGTATAATAATTAAGGCTGACACACACCAAAAAGTTTCGCAGACGCAATGCAGCACGTCTGCGATACTTTTTGCTGTGTGACAACCTTGAAGTCAGTAACTGTGCTTTTATGTTTTTAATTAATTAATTTAAAATAATATTTGTTTAATATAGCAAAGGTCCTTGACAGCTCATTTGTGCAAAGCAAAAAAATTATATACAGGGTGTTAGGGGCACCTTTGCAAAAACTTAAACCATGGCTACAGACCATCATGCTGAACAACGTACAGCAAGAATTTGTTGTCGGAAATGAAAAAGAAAATTCGACTTTTCATACAAATTTAGCAACTAATCGGGACATTTTGTATGGAGAGTCGAAATATTTTTTTCATTTCCGACAAAAATCTTGCTGTGCGTTGTTCAGCATGATGGCCTGAAGCCATGGTTAAAGTTTTTGTAACGGTGCCCCTAACACCCTGTATGCTATTGGAATAAAACTCAAGAAAATCAGCATTAGACATTTTTATGCCACTTATGCCAGAGAATTAGACGGTACTTAAGTAAGTATTATTTTATTTAGGTTTTTTACTATCACATTTTTCCTATACTTACAGAATTGCATTGTGAATGCATTAAAATAATTTAAAATCTTAAGTATTATTTGTTCAGAAACAACACTTCGCTTTGCATGAAAACAAGTTGTCGTAGGACTAATAATCTATCTTTGTTGCAAATTCATCCAGATCCGTTCAGTAGTTTTTGCATGAAAGAGTAACAAACATAAATCCATACATCCATACTCACCAACTTTCTCATCTATATATATATATATAAATGAATCCCTATTTCCCTTGGTCACGCCAACACGCGTGAACGGCTGGACCGATTTGGCTAATTTTGGTCTTGAAATGTTCGTGGAAGTCCAAGGAAAACCTTCCTAACGGTGAGAAAATAGGGGATGGAGGGGTAAGCAGGCGTAAGGTAGGGGTAGAGTAGGAGTAGGGTAGGGGTTTTGGTCTTGAAATGTTCGTGGAAGTCTAAGGAAGGTTCTAACGGTGAGAAAATAGGGAAAGGGTAAGTAGGGGTAAGGTAGGGGTAGAGTAGGGTTAAGATAGGGTAGGATAGAGGTAGGGTAGGATAGAGGTAGGGGTAGAGTAGGGGTAGAGTACGGGTAGGGTAGGGGTAGGGTAGGGGTAGGGTAGGGGTAGGGTAGGGGTAGGGTAGGGGTAGGGTAGGGGTAGGGTATGGGTAGAGTAGGGTAGGGGTAGGGTAGGGATAGAGTAGTGGTAGAGTAGGGGTAGGGGAGAGTAGGGGGTATGGCCACGGGAACGAAGTCGCGCCGAGTCAGCTTGCTTATAATATTAATAGAATTAAAATCTATTTTTTGGGGAACTTTACAATTTATCCTAAGCCACGGGAGATAACTAGTGTTTTTTATTTATCTACAACGCGGGGTAGCACTTAGCCTTCATCACACACACCTGATGTTAAGTGATGATAAGGCTAAAGGTGGCAAGATAAAGTGCACTACTCCCGGAATCCTCAATCACTGAGAAACTGGCTGTCTTATCTCTAACTGGTGGAATACAATAATGCTGAAAACATCATTGTAATGGCGTCAGACTTAGATAAAATGGTGGTACCTAGCCAGGCGGACTAAGAACAAGACCTACCACCAACTGTTTAATTTAAATATAATTCATTTTGGATAGGTAATCATGTTTTGCACCTACACGCCTGCAATGTCATAAATGCAGCCATCTGTTAAAAATAAAATAAATAAAAATACAGTTGAACGACCCCATTTATCTCAAGGAGAAACATTGTATGCAACATAATGTTTTTTCGCAAATAATGTAATTTAATTTTAATGCAATTACTGCATGTTGCAATTGTGCAAATAGTTATTTTTCATAAAGTGTTTGCAGAGACTCGAATGCAAGCGTTCTTTTCGTCCTTAATTCATATTTTTATTGTTTCACATTCATATTATTATGTTTTTCAATGTGAATCATAGGTGTTTCTTTAATTTATAGCACTTAACTAAATGAGCTATTGTTCAGAGCGTGAAAACTCGATTGCGAAGGAGAAAAGGTTGATTTAATTATTCAAAACTTGTTGTAGCTGGCATTTATTAGTATTTATTTAGTATCACCTCCTCAATAAATAACTAATTGAGTATTTAAGCTTTAGATGACGTCATGTTCTTTTTAATTTATTACTAAAAAATTGGGCAGGCCATCACCATCTCGTTTAGAACACACGATTATCGTTTTGGGATAATTTTACAAAAAATGCTATGGAATTTTGGAAGTTTCATACTTCATGTTGAATCGTGTTAATCATCATTCATAGGTAATTAAGTAAGTAATTTGTAAAACCGTACTTTACGTCTATAAATTATTATTTTAAATATTAATTTGAATATAGTCGTGTCTTTTCAGTTTTGTTTGATACCTCTTCTAAGTTACAGCACCGCAGCAATACCACAAGAGAGTCTGAGACAATCGGTGCCGCTCGGTAACGTCGAATATTCAATACGCTGTCACCTTGAGTGGGCAACAATGGTTTGCGCCTTCGCCTTTGTAAGCCCGCACTGAAAACTGCCTACCGACTACAGTATTGAGTTTTGTGTTCGGCCGTCAGTTCGGACGATGAGACGGCATTGTCGGAAAATGGGTCGATTTCGGATTTGCATGTGGCACAGTTCTTTTATGTGAATGTTGTGGGTGTATTTTTGAATGGTTATAGAACAGATATTGGTTTAAAATCTTGACTCGTATCATAATGGAATGACTGGTACACAAAAGCTCAGAAATGCGCGAAATGGAAAGAAGGTGTAGTGGAGGATTGGAGAATTCAGGCCAATTCTCATAAAAAACAATAACTCTTAGATATACAAGATACTTAATTTTAAGTTCGACTTAGAATCGGTAAGTGAACAACTTTCTCCTAGAAACATGAGTTGAAATACGACAAAATTTTTGGCCTTCCCATTCTAAATCGATGGCGTGATCAGTCTAATTTATATATGAAGAGTCAAAAAAAAATTGGCATTTTTCGACCCATGTTTCTAGGAGAAAGTTTGACACTTACAGATTCTGAGACGAACTTAAAAATTTCGATAGTGTTTAAAAAATTGCCCTGATAAGCACCAGTTCCTCACATATAAATCAGGTATTTTTATGTAGGTCCATTTTTAGTTAAGGCTTTTTTAAAATATTGTAACATGCCTGTATTGTTGAAGAAAAATGATTTTTTTTATTTTTATTTAATGGATGATCTGTATAGATCTTTTTTTTTTTATAGTGAGGGGAATGCATTTACGCATACCCCGTCCGCGTGCGGTGTGCGGACGGTGGTTATGTGGGACTCACCATGTGACTTCCTGATCCTCCATCCAGTGTCAGATACTCGATGGGGAATCAGGGAGGGGGAATACCCACTAAACCCCTCACTTCTTGCTCTCTCCGCCGTCGAGTAGGTCATAATGTGGAGGGCCCGAGGTGGCAAGCTCTCTACTACGATCTGTATAGATCTACTTGTTGCGCTCGTGTAGTCTTTTGTAACCAGTTTTCAGGCGAGAGAATGTTTTTTAAAGAAACAAATCCTACTAAACACGTACACAGTATTAGAAATGCGAAATTTTCTTGCCATAATATATCTATTTACCACTAATTCCGAAGTGCCGACAAAAAACATAGTAAGTACCACGTGAGGGGTCATACTCTGAATTCGGGCTGCACAGGCAACGTGCCATCCGAAGCACGGAGGAGCTCGAGGTGTAGGTAACCACAGCGAACTTCGGTCGCGTAGTACCACCATGGTGTGCTTACACACTCGGCGTCTCAGTTATGTACACTGCCCTATTTTCGCCATGGTGTGCTTACACACTCACTCAGACCTCAAGAAGGGTACAGGGGCAAAACAAGAAATGTCACAAACAGGTTTTTTGTTTTTTATTTTTTTATTTTGGTCTTGCATAATTATTTTTTATTAATTTACTGATAGGAACCTAAGTTTACTTTACAAAGATCGGCTGTAAATACAAATAAACTTTTGACAAATGTTCACAAATATACTTACATTAAAATGTAAATTACACAAAAATCTGTTTTGTGACATTCCTTGTTTTGCCCCTGTACCCTTCTTATAGTACGCTGCCCCGCCCTGCCCTCACTGAGGTGTCGACCTTGCTAGTTTTCACACCTTTTTGCCCCAACATCATTGTAATACATTTTTAATCACTTGACCATTAAAAGTTAGCTACTAGCGATTTGTTTAACAATTACTTGGTATTAGGAATGCTAATTTAAGATTCTGATAACGCTTCTCAATGACAACTTTATCAGTTTAATTCTTGTTTATAATTGGTTCTGGAAAAGACCAAGCCTTATTAGGTACTTTAATGGTGGTAAAACAAAAAGTATTGTTTAAAATGGCAGTTTGGAGCGTGACTGAGGCAACGCCTTTGATACTGTAGCCCATAAACCATTTTTATTTACTTAATTATTTTGTCTTTGTATACTTAAAGAAACGCTAGACCTATTATTTTGTTGGCACGAAGGTGTGGCATAGACTTAAATTTTCACACGGACTGTTCAATGAAAAATTGTTTTAGTTCAATGATGAATGATCTAAGTCAATGAATTAAAATAAGTTATGGTTGATGACGCTTTGACTTAGCTAGGATTTTGTAAAATTTTACATTTAAAGGTACGTCCACACTTGTAACATTTTGGCGTGTCCGTACTCCATGTCTTTATCATGGCTCGCTAGTTTTATAAGACACGGTGTTCTGACACGCCAAAAGTACTTATATGCGTTCCCCGAATGGCGCTTGAAGCCACGGACAAAATAAAATAAAAAAAATATTTATTCACTTAGATATAATAAACATGTAAGTACTTATGAATCTCATAAGCTATAGTTAACATTATTACTATTATTTTTGTAGTCGAATAGTGTACGCATCGGTCGGTGCAAGGTGCCGCTATCTCTGAGGTCCCGGGTTCGATTCCCAGACAGGTAAATGTCGAAAGTCAACTTTTCAATTTTTTTTCGTGTCTGAGTGTAGCTCACAGTTTGTCTTGATTTTAAATTTACTTCCTTAATCTTGTTATTTTTACTGTTTTACATTCACAATGCAATTTTTAGTTTTGAGAATATTGACAATGAAGTCTTAGAAAAATCGACCCGTCTCACTCACAACTAGCTCCGATGGGACTCGAACCCACGACCCTTCAATGTCCGGGCGAATACTCTAACCACGACTCTGTAGGGTTCGAGTTTAGGGTTCGACTTCACAAAGTTCGAGTCCCATCGGAGCTAGTTGTGGGACGGGTCGTTTTTTTCTTATATTTCATTTCCTTATCCTTGTTGATATAAAGCGGCATTCACACAGGTGCCCGAAGCAACCTGGCTAGCCAATTTGAAATTTAAATGTCCGTTACTGGAAATCTGTGTATAATGTTCGCTATGAATTCAGGGCAACAATTTTATTACAATGGCTTTGGATTAGAGGATATTATGGTGAATGCAAAAGTTAGTTGTACAGGGTGTTAGTTTAAGCAAGGGACATACTCCAGGGGGTGAAAGTACCCATCAATACTTACAACTTTTACTATGGGACAAAGTGCGATATCACGAAAAAAACAGCTGTTCAATACATTTTGGCCCATTGGGTATTGCACTTTTGTATGAAACAGTCGATTTTTTTTCACGATATCGCACTTGGTCCCATAGTAAAAGTTGTTTGTATTGATGGGTAGTTTCACACCCTGAAGTATGTCCCTTGCTTAAACTAACAAACACCCTGTATAAGGTTGTATAATAATCTTAGGTTAAGGCGTTACTCGGAAAAAGTATGGACTTTTTGATATAAAACTATAGGACGGTTAGAGTTGTTATAAATCTGGTAATAAGATATATATTTGTTCATACCTTTATCTAGAATCGTATAGTTTTAGAAACACGATTTTATTATTTTGGCTCGACACTTTTTATTTTCGAAAATACCTCTAAAAATACGAAATATCAAGATTATTGTTAAATGGGGTAACATTTATAGTATTCAAAATTGGTTTAATTAGTGAACACCAATAATATTTAGGATCGTATAGAAGCATTTTTTTAAAATCGCTAAGTATAGAAAAATGGAAAATGAAGTATTTAGAAAAAATCGACCCGTCTCACAACTAGCTCCGATGGGACTCGAACCCACGACCTTTCGCTTTCCGGGCGACTGCTCTAACCACTGAGCTACGGAGTCCGTAGCTCTATAAAAGCTATTATAAAAATAGCTATTATAAAAATTGCATTGTGAATGCAAAAAACTAAAAATTAAAATAACTCGCTAAGTATAGTTTTTTAATACGAAGTGATTTTGTGTTTTTTTGCGTAATCTGCAAAATCGGTCTCGCTCCCGCGCGCGTCGTTTTCTCATTGCTATCTCGCTTTAGCATAATTTTTCCGAGTATCGCGTTAAATTAAATTAAAATTAAAATGGTTTATTTCAACAAATAGGTTTTACAGCGATTACACTTGCACGATCACTGCGAAATGCTTCAACAGAACATTCACGTAACAGAACAAAACGCCTTACCTTTTTTCACGGTCAGAAATCAAATCTACGACCGTTGGTGTAGCAAGCAAGACCATCACCAAATAAAAACTGGCGAAGCTTGCGAGTCGGACTCGCGCACCGCACGAAGGGCATTACCATTATCTAATCTTTAAGTACAACATTAGACACTACCCACCGATGCTCTAGTGGCACTTTATTTTGTAATTATTTAAATTTTTATGTGTTTTGAACGCGGTTTTCGGTGTTTATAAGAGAAATAAACTCTATTTACTATAAAAATACAATATAATATATGATCCGGAACGAAAAAAAATATAAAAAATTCTTGAAAATATGCAACGGAAAAAAAACCGGTTTGTTGTATGGGAGCCCCCCTTTTATTTTTAAAGTGAGCAAACAACTAAATATTCTGCGAATATTTCAAACTTTTACCTGTTGCCATTATTAATATCGAGCAAAAAACGGCAAAAAAAATCACGTTTGTTGTATGGGAGCCCCCCTTAAATATTTATTTTTCCGTTTTTAGTATTTATTGTTATAGCAGCAACAGAATACATCATCTGTGAAAATATCAACTGTCTAGCTACGGTTCATGAGATACACCACGGGCTCTGAATGAGTCTGGTGACAGACAGACGGACAGCGAAGTCTTAGTAATACGGGCCCGTTTTTACCCTTTGGGTACGGAACCCTAAAAATGAATCGACCCCTAACTTTAGTAAATTACCACGAACCGCCATCGTTTTACACGTATTACAACCTTTACCAAATGGTTTCGGAATCAGAACACTTGTCATGTCGCTAAACGATTGTTATGCAGGCGTCGACGCAAACGATGTGACCGGCTTTACGCTAACTGCCGGTTAACGGCCCGTTAGGCGAATTGGTGAACCCGGCCCGCGTACATTCAAATGAGAGCTGGTAAACGGATTAAATTATATTGTGGTTTGATGGTTAAATATGAAATGAAAACGGTTATGATGAAAGGATATATTTAAAAAAAATTGGCTGTCTGTAAAGTCTGTAAGTTGTTGTACAGTTTAGGGCACTTTTGTATGGAACAGCTGAAGTTTTTTTTTCACGATTTCAGTTTTGGTCCCATAATATAAGTTGTTTGTTTTCATGAGTAGAATAATCCCTAAAATTATCCGGGGTGATAAAAAAAATACGGTGTATAGGTACTCGTCACAAGCCGAACGTTTCTATCGCTTGTTCCGGGCTCTCGTTTGCACGCGGAACGTGACACTTTTTCGTGCGTCCAGCCGGCGTTTATCGATCAAGACGTTATCGCGTCGAAAACCGCCAAACCTTTATATTGACATTCGGAACCATGTCCACGTGTAAAAACGAAGCCAAGGGCAACATGGTACAATAGGTAGGTACCTATACTTGAATGAATGAATCGTGTTTCCTTCTAACCAAATCGGCTATTGTATTTAAAAATAACATTTCCGTTCCTGCACTCATTATAGATATCTACAAGTTTATGACAATGCAGGTTATTGAAATTGATTAATAGACAATACAGTGTATTAAAGTACAAAAACCAAACAGATTCAATGCGATTTGTCTATGATAAGAGGGATCAATCAATAGGTCACGATTTATAAACATGTGTGTTATAATTACTTACTTTATGAATGTAGGTACCTTTTCATTGTTTCCAATAATTTAATGGAAGATTATTGGTTACATGTGACAATAGATTGAAATATAGGTAAAAGGAAACGGAGTGAATCAGTTCTGATTGAGGACTGGAAAAATGTTAAAAGAAATTAAACAAAAATACTCGTCTGATGAAAACCGTATCAAAATCGGTCCAGCCAAACGTGAGATAATGACGGACAAACACGGGTAAAGGTAAACATACGGGTCAAACTGAGAACCTCTTTTTTGAAGTTGGTTGTAGGTTATACCAAAGTCCAAAACCTTCTTCTAAATGTAACAAATACTTTACTAAAACCGCATCTCGCGGACAAACATACATACATAAATAAGTCGGTTAAAATACTAAAACCTTCTCCTAAATGTAACAAATACTTTCCTGAAAACCGCATCAAAATCGGTTCACCCAAACGCGAGATAATCGCGGACAAACATACATACATACATACATACAGGTCAAACTGAGAAGCTTCTTTTTTTTTTGAAGTTGCAATCAAATGAATCAAATTCTTCCAAAACTAGGTAAAAGGCAAGTGTCCGAAGCGTTAAACTCAGATTTAAAACTATTTTAACGACACTATCGCCCAGTGGTCCCTAACATTCGGGCCACGTATCGATCATCCATCTTTATTTATGACGGGAATCTGGGCCGGTCGCCATCTTTGATCCTGGACGATTAAGCGATGCGGGATACATAGGGATTTGATTTAAGTTTTAGGTTAGGGGTAGTAATGAATTAAATATTTTGCCAGCTCTTACTGTTAGGTTTGGTTTAGTTAAGGCCAGGTTATTCGAAATTATCGAAATTAACATAGGTTAATAACATTGGTTCTTCAGTCGACTAAGTGACTACGCAGACGACATGGTGCTGCTGAGTCCGTCAGTGAGGGGGTTAAAGAAGCTGCTATCTACCTGTGAGACATACGCTGTGCAGCATGGTCTAAAATATAACTCCAAGAAAAGTGAGTTACTTGTTTTCAAAGCACCTAAAAAGCGGCCGCGTGCGATGCCGCCGGTATGTCTTAATGGAGTAGCGCTTAAAGTAGTAAATAAGTTTAAATATCTAGGCCATATTGTTGCGGATGACATGGGGGATGATGGCGACATAGAGAGGGAACGCAGGGCGTTGGCGGTGAGATGCAATATGCTTGTCCGCAGATTCGCTCGGTGTACTGCAGACGTAAAAGTAACGTTGTTCAAAGCGTTCTGTCAGTCATTTTATACGGGTGGTCTGTGGGTGGCATATTCGCGTCGAGCTTATAACGTCCTGCGTGTACAGTATAACAACGCTTTCAGGATGCTGTTGGGACTGCCGTGGCGTTGTAGTGCATCAAAGATGTTTGCTGATAATCGCACAGATGGGTTCCATGCGATTATGCGCAAAAGAGCTGCCTCCTTACTGCAGCGTCTACGTAACAGTGGCAATGGCATCCTGAAGGTGATTGCAGGCAGACCAGACTGCCCCATTCAAAGGCACTGGGTCGAAATAGCGATGGGGTTAAAAAAGTAGTTGCATTATTTAACAATACTAACATAGGTTTAAGAAAAAAATTGTTACTAACTCCTCTAAAAAGTACTATTATTATTATTTTATATTTGATTGTATTTATTAATTTAATTGTAATGCGAATTTTATGGGCTTTTCGCCTGAAATAAATGAATTTTATTTTATTTATTTATTTATTATACTCTTATTCACGAATAATATAAAAAAAAGGTAAGTAATGACATATAAAGAATATTCTCTGGTAACTTTTTCAAGAAGTGAATTTATGCGAAAAATAACAACAAAACCATAAAAAAAAACTTTTTAATTACTCTACACGCATAAATAAAAAGACAAAGAGACATTTTAGAATATCCTGGCCTTAAAAGTAAAAAGTTACTACTATGTTACGTACTGTATGTTTAAAAGTTACTACTATGTTACGTACTGTATGTTTAAAAGTTACTACTATGTTACGTACTGTATGTATACCTACGTAGGTGCTTCTAATAATACACATTAGCTTTAGTTTATTAGGTATACCAATTTACTATTCATTTTTATATAGACATACCTATTCTGTATTTAGGAAAATAAGTCGATCTAACGTGTTTTTTTTAAAAGTAAGTAGATAGGAAATTTAAAAATAGTTCGTCTTTAAATTAAATTAAAATAAACTTTAAATTTTTCGTTTATAAATAGTTACTTCATTAGTATCCACAACATAACTTTTGAAAAACTTATTTTGTGCTAATTCACGTGGTTGTAGAGAATTTATTTATGATAGCTTTCCGCGGTGTGTGTGTCCCTGACACTCACTTTATAATAGACAAAGACAAAGCACAGAACTCAAATCCGATTCCGTTTCCGACGCTTTGTGAAACAGGGTGCTTATCAACTCTAAAATGTTCCGATAATCATTTATTCAAAAGGAGTTTAAACGAAAAACTCCCAAACACAACAAAGCTAAATCTAAAACAGACAACTAAGATCCTTTGCAAGACAATCTGCGTTAAGTTTCGTCGATATTCCCGGTTTGTGAAACGAAACGCTTGCGACTGACGGGCAGTATTGAGATCGTTGGCTTTTTTCCGACTTTTATTGGGAGACTAGCGCTCCGCTCGCAACTTCGTCTGCGTGGACTCCCTTTTTTACTCATTTAGAGGGGGAATTTCCAAAAATCCTCTCTTAGAGCTCCCCTACACTCTCCAAGGTACACACATGCCAAATTTCAGCTTCTTGCGCAAAAAAGTTTCGTCTGTGCGTTGTCTGTCTGTCAGTCAGTAACGCAAGAGTTATATATTATACTAGCTGACCAGCGCGACTTCGTTCCCGTGGCCCTACCCCCTTCTCCACCCTACCCTACCCGTACTCTACCCCTACCCTACCCCACCCTACCTTTACCCTACCCTACTTTTACTCTACCCCTACTTACCCCTCTTTCCCCTATTTTCTCACCGTTAAAACCTTCCTTGGACTTCCACGAACATTTAAAAAAAAAATTGGCCGAATTGGTCCAGGCGTTGTTGAGTTATGCGCTTACCAACACATTTTGCGATTCATTTTTATATATAAGATTAAAAATAGAAATAGATTATACTATGCAGATTATAACAGAAAGTTTTTTAGGTTTTTATGAGTAGATAGGGATAGTAGTCTAGGTACACGATTTTTGTAGCGCAATTAAAATCTCTCAAATTAGGTGACAAGGTTGCTTCAGGTCAATAATCACCTTTTTTTGCTGTTGCTTGTACCATGAAGTGATCACTGACATTCACGATGTACGCCCGTGGGAAGATCATAGTGAGACAATAAAGTATTCACAAGTTAACAACTAGATGTTGAACGATTCGTATAACTGATACCATTGTGGATATTCACCGTTGGCACCGCCTTGATATTTTGCCGTTCCAAGGCCGTTAGAATGGCTATGGTGAGGAATCACCATAAATAAACGTCAATATCGTGGTTGGAATTGTTTGGAATTAGCGGTAAATAGTGTAAGTGGTTTTGACTGGCCGCATGGCGATGGTTTAGTGACCGTGTCTGAGCCTGAGAAATTTCAATGTGAACTAAGCCATGGGTTACTAAATCATCTGTTTGTTTCTTGAGTGTTTAACTTATACAACTGTATTACATTTTTTCGGCCAGCCAGCGATGCCAGGCCGCCACCACCTAGTAGACTGAGCCCTCACTCACCGGTCGGCCTGGTGCTGGTTTCCAGCGTCTCTAGACCACCGTCACTTGCTGGACTAAGCTAGCTTTCACCAGCTGGCCTGATGTTAGTTTCTAGCACCACCACCACCTGCAGGACTGATCCCTCACTCACCGCTCGGCCTGGTGCCGGTTACCAGCGTCGCCAGACCGTCATCACTTGTTGGACTAAGCTAGCTTTCACCAGCTGGCCTGGTGTTAGTTTCTAGCACCACCACCACCTGCAGGACTGATCGCTCACTCACCGCTCGGCCTGGTGCCGGTTCTGCGCGAGCCGCTGCATCAGCCACACCTGCTGCAGCACCGCCGGCGGCACCAGCCCCGTCCCCAGCGTCGCCAGCGCTGCCACCATCTGCTGGAACTAAATGAGACACGGTTAAATCATCTGTACAATTGTCCATAGCGAAAACTATAAGAAATAAAGTTATATATTACAGGCATATCATATCTGACTCGCCGCGGTTTTAGGATAAAATATATATAGCCTATGTTACTTGCGAAGAAAGTAGCTTTCTAATTATGGAAGGATTTTTAAAATCGATCCAGTAGTTTTTGAGTTTATTTGTTTAAAAAAAAAAACAAAAATACAAATATCTTTATATAATATTAGAGCGGCCGCCCGCGGAATTACCCGCGTGGTTCCCGTTCCCGTGGGAATATCGGCATGAAAAGTATTATATGTGTTATTCCAGCTTATAATCTATCTCTGTTTCAAATTTCATCCAGATCCGTTCAGTAGTTTTTGCGTAAAAGAGTAACAAACGTACATCCATACTCACAAACATTCGCATTTATAATATTAGTAGGAAGTAGGAAGTATTTTTATTAGTATGGATTTGTATCTGCGTCGAAAGATCATCGCGTCGCACGCATAGTGACTATAAAAGTCTATTGAAACTGGGCAAGTTATGACAATGTAGGTACTCGTATTCTGTCAAGCAGTGGCCAAAACTATGTTAAAGTAAAAGTATGTTAAGAAGCACAACTAGAAGAAACAGTTGCAAATTTTCAGTATTTTCAGCTACAGTATTTTCTGCCGTGTGGTACTTTAGTATACCCAGCAGTGAACGTTGCGTCGCTGTTGATATTAATTAATAATGAACTGAATAATTGTTTACCTGCGCGATGGCCTGCGGACTTTGCGCCTGCAGTTGCAGCTGCAGTAGGTGTTGCAGCAGCGGCGGCGCGCCCGCGGGGCTCTTCGCCCCCGACACGGAGCTGCTGTCCGACTCCGACGCTGGACTCTGGAACAATGGAATGGAATTAATATGAGTTGGAACTGTTGAATGGAATTAATATAAGTTGGAATAATTGGATGGAATTAATATGAGTTATGGGACAGTTAAATGGAATTAATATGAGTATGAATAATTGAATGGAATTAATATGAGTTGGAACAATTGAATGGAATTAATATGAGTTGAAACAATTGGATGGAATTAATATGAGTTGGAACAATTGTATGGAATTAATATGAGTTGGAATGGAATAGTTCGTTGGAATTAATATGAGTTTGAATAATTGAATGGAATTATTATAAGTTGAAACAATTTAACGGAATAATTACGATTAAGTACTTAAACGGGTTTTGGTATCATTTAATTTGGGTAAGTAAGGGAGTAAATTATGATGTGTAATGATAATTACAATAAAACACATTCATTTATTATTGCTACTGAATATTCATGTACGCTTACATTGTTAAGTGATGTTTACAATGTAATTGACTAGGTATTTTCCAAACATTAAAAATAAGACGTTGAAACTAATTAACATACAGCCTACTTAGTGACAAAAATATTTGAGTAGGTAACTAGCCTTCCACCCGCGGTTTCGCCCGCGTGGGCTACACGACGCTATTCCGTAGGGATGTGATATTTTTCCGAGATAAAAAGTATATGTTCTTCCTGGGGTCTCAAATTTCGATTTTATGATCGAAGGCATCGAAGGTCTCAAACTATCTCTATTCCAAATTTCATCAAAACTGGTTCAGCCGTTTTGACGTGAAATCGGAACATACAGACAGACAGACAAACAAACAAACATCTACACATTTTCGCATTTATAACATTAGTAGGGATATTCCTACTTTATCCTACTAATATCATAAACGCGAAAGTTTGTGAGTATCAACAGATCTCTGTTATCGGCTGATTATAGGCTGGAATAACACATAGGATACTTTTTATCCTGATATTCCCACGGGAACGGGAACCACGCGGGTGAAACCGCGGGCGGCCTCTAGTTACAAATAAATTTAAATAAATAATAATGGAGCTAATAAAAAAATCATTCTGTGATATAGGTAGAAGTAAGTAATAGGTAATAATCAATTTTATCCTATTCCTATTTTATCAAACGTTTATTCATCTAAGTACGATTTTAAACCTAACCTTAAATAAGTTTAAGTAAAAATTTCATTTTTATGACAAACTTTTTTGCTGACTGTACTTTAATATTGTATTGTCATCTAAACCAATCCTGTAAACAAAATTTCAGCTCCATCGGACACTGTGAAGTGGGTCAAATTAAGCTTGCAAGATTTGTCCCCCACTAACTTACTAACATGGCAAGTTAATAAAAAGTTTATAAAATGAGACGGAGTTCATCTTTTTGTTTTCTCTTGTTTAAAAATTATCTTATAAAGTAAGTAAGTATTCTCAAAGCAAAAAGATCGGCTCCGATAAATTAAAACCTTCAAAACTAAGGTATTGTGGCAACACCGAAGTCGAACAGAAGACGCTCTAAAATTCATGGATGCTGAACTTAGGACGAAGTTGGCAGCGTGCTTCTGAGTGGAAGTTTTTTAATAGAATATAAATATGTCGATAACTTGCATTATGGTGAGTGGGACTTTGAACTATTATTTTAGATTTTTAGTTGGTGCTGGATTTAAATAGTGTTTAGACATTTTTTTCCACAAATCGTCTTTTTTATGTAATGCTTAATAAATGCCCGTTTTCACATGAATCGTGAAAAGTTACGAAAATGTATCTTTTAATATCTAAACTATGTGGGAAAATCCAGAAATTAGCCTATTTTATAACTTCTTTCAAGTACTTATGTACCTATCTCGGCGACATATTTAAATATTTACATACCAAAGAAAAGAGTTAGAAAAATAGATGTTAACATGATAGTAAATTCTATAGAAAACTAGTATCTACCTACTATTCTTCTAATCAAGTTGTTATGAAAATAGAATTTAATAATAAGGCGTAAAGGACTCTACAAATCTACAAATTCCCAAGGTTACAAAATACCTAATGGTTAATTAAATAGGTAAGTACCTAGGTACTTATATTTAGTAGGTAGGTAATTTGTTATGTTAAAATACTGAACTATCAATCTATTGAAATTGTACCCTAACAAGTGTCGCCCAAGGTTCAAGGCATAATAATTCCGTCAGCACACACGTTCGTTACCGTGTCGGCTAAACAATTCGTTAGTTATTATTCAAGGTGGACGTGATTAGCGAAACGTCAAGGTGAAACCGGTCTCGCGCGGACGCCATCTTGTGTTTTCGTCGTGCGTGAAAATAGTAGGTAGGTTTGAAAATGGAACTGGAAATCTATAGGAAAAATTCCTTCGAGCAACGCGGGTCTTCCCGGAACAGAAGGCCCGCGTTGCTCGAAGAAAAATTCTAATAGAATAAAACACAGCCCCATAGCAGTTACATTTTCGGACTGGATTATACTAACATACCTAGTTACCTACTTAAGGCGCTACTCGGAACAAGTATGGACTTTTTGATTTAAAACTATAGTTTTTACGGTTACAGTTGTTACAAATCTGGTAATAAGATATATACTTCTTAATACCTTTATCTAGATTCGTATAGTTTCAAAAACACGATTTTATAATTTTGTCTCGACTATTTTTCGTTTCGAAAAGACATCTAAAAATACGAAAATTCAAGATTATTCTAAAATGGGGTTACTTACACTATTGGAAATTGGTTAAATTAGTGGACACCAATAATATTTAGGATCGTTTAGAAGCATTTTTTTAAAATCGCTGTAGTTTTTTTAATACGAAGTGATTTTGTGTTTTTTTGCTTAATCTGCAAAATCGGTCTCGCTCCCGCGCGCATCGTTTTCTCATTGCTATCTCGCTTCAGCATAATTTTAAATAGAATTGCCGCGGTGAACAAAATAAAAAGGAATTTTCATACTATTTCCAAACATTTATTGTTGTTGTGTATTAAAAGTGCTTACATTTGATAGATTTTTCAAAAAAAAACTTTAAGTACTTAGGTAAATATGTACCTAGTATGAAAATACCTTTCCAATATTGTGTTCACCCCGTTTTATACAGAACTACATGAATTTATTTTAAAAATGTTACTGAAAATCTTTTTCTGGCGGGATAAATTTTTGTAAAAAAAAAACAAATTCCTATAGCTGTGCCACGGCGGTTCCCATTCTCATGGAAATATAGAGAAAACTGACCATTTTCGGCCATTTCACTGCATAAGATTTTGATAATGGTATTTTAAGTAATTTCTACTCCTACCCACAGCAACACAGGCTTCTGGGCAAAAATCGAGCTTCCACGAATAATAGATCTAATGACTAACATTCTCATTAATTTCAAACTACTTAGAATTTCATATTGTTTCAAATAGCAAGCCTATTTTAATTCTAATCCATACATACTTACGTACTTAGTTTTTTTTTATTTACTCGTGTGTCCCTACTACTTCATCATGTCAGCCGAACGACGCCCACTGCTGAGGATAGGCCTCCCCCAAAGATCTCCACAGCGATCGGTCCTGCTTGGCCCGCATCCAGCGGCTTCCCGCGACCTTGACCAGATTGTCGGTCCACCTTGAAGGGGGCCTGCCCACGGAACGTCGTCCGGTACCTACGTCCAACTATCTCCATGTCTATGTTATTATTATAAATGTGAAAGTGGGTTTGTCCGTCTTTCACGTCAAAATGGAGCAACGGATCGAACGTGATTTTTTTAGTATATACTTAATTTGGGAGCTGGAGACTTGGAGAGTGACAAAAATCTGGCGAAGCCGCGGGCGGTTTGTATGTTTGTCGGTCTTTCGCGTCAAAAAGGAGCGAACGTGATTATTTGTATGGGGGAATGTTTGGGAGCTGGATAGCGACATGGGCATGGGCTAGCATTTATCTCAAAGGATATCACATTCCTACGGGATACGTCTTAGTCTACGCGGGCGAAGCCGTGGGCGAAAGGCTAGTAATTTATAAGAAGAGATTATTATAAACATTTTCTTTCACACCACTATAAATGTACGAACTTCTCACGGCGACCCGCGGCACTTATCACATTGTCGCGCAAACCCTACAATGTCGAGAGTGAGTAATTAAACGATAATATAAATAATTGCCGTTAGATTTTAAATTATTTTTATGCATTTACAATGCAATTCTGTAAGTAAAGGAAAAATGTGATAGTAAAAAACCACGAGCCCCATAAGTAGCTTTCAGGCGGGATTCGAACCCGCGCCTCCGGGAATCCGGCCCGATGCTCTGACCAACTAAGCTACCGAAAGGCTTACACGACTCGTCGAATTTTGCTATCACTTGTTACGCTGTAGGCCAGCGTTGCTTCATCAATGCGAGGAAACCCTCGCATCCGAAAGAAACATTTTTACAAATGTTTAACAATCGATTAAGATGAAACAGCCATTATAAGATTTTAAATTATTTTTATGCATTTACAATGCAATTCTGTAAGTAAAGGTCATCAGTCATCTTAATCGATTGTTAAACATTTGTAAAAATGTTTCTTTCGGATGCGAGGGTTTCCTCGCATTGATGAAGCAACGCTGGCCTACAGCGTAACAAGTGATAGCAAAATTCGACGAGTCGTGTAAGCCTTTCGGTAGCATCATCCCGGAGGCGCGGGTTCGAATCCCGCCTGAAAGCTACTTATGGGGCTCGTGGTTTTTTACTATCACATTTTTCCTTTAATTGCCGTTATTTTGCCGCCAAGATGACAGTACGGTAACCTGGGAGGAAAATAAGGGTGTCAGTTTATGTCTTAAGGAGTTTAACGCCCTAATTTTGGACAATAAAATCGAAGCCGCAATAATTTGTATGTACAACCTAATTAAGGCGATACTCGGAAAAAATGTGCTGAAGCGAGATAGCAAAGAGAAAACGACGCGCGCGGGAACGAGACCGATTTTGCAGATTAGGCAAAAAAACACAAAATCACTTCGTATTAAAAAACTACAGCGATTTTAAAAAAAATGCTTCTATACGATCCTCAATACTATTGGGGTCCACTAATTAAACCAATTTTCAATAGTGTAAGTATCCCCATTTACGAATAATCTTGAATTTTCGTATTTTTTAGAGGTCTTTTCTAAAAGAAAAAGTGTCGAGGCAAAATCATAAAATCGTGTTTTTGAAACTATACAATTCTAGATAAAGGTATGAAGAAATATATATCTTATTACCAGATTTGTAACAACTGTAACCGTCCTATAGTTTTAAATCAAAAAGTCCATATTTTTCCGAGTTGCGCCTTAAAAGATATAAATAATGGCCGTTATTTTGCCGGTAGATGACAGTACGGTAACCTGTCAATAGGAGTTTAACGCCTTAATTTTGGACAATTAAACCGAAACCGCAATTATTTGTGTGTAATTAAAAGATATTATAAATAATGTCGTGTAATAGCCGTTATTTTTCCGGTAAGATGACAGTACGGTAACCTGAGAGGAAAATAAGGGTATCAGTTTAAGTTTACAGAAGTTAAACTCTTTAATTTTGGACAATAAAACGAAGCCGCAATAATTTGTGAGTAATTAAACAATATTACTAATAATGGCCGTTATTAAAATGTTGCCGGCAAGATGACAGTAAGTCAGTAATCTGGGAAGAAAACAAGGGTCATGTATACAGAAGTGAAAATACTTAATTTGGACTGCGAAACTAATGCCGCAATAAATTGTAAGATATTAATAGATACCTAATATAAATAATTGCCGTAATTTATCTTCCTTTCCCGGAACGTAATTGCGTAACTGCTATCAGACGTGTCCTAAGTTTTATTAAATATTAAAAAATTTTTTTATCTCTTTTTATGTAAAACCAAGTAAATTGAGCATGTTTGAAAGCTAGGATTACTTAAAAGACTTATCATAACTACGTATTAACGATAAAAGCAGGACTTAATTTATTGCTCACCAAATAAGTTATTGAAATCGTTTCAAATACCTACCATTCATTACCAATGAATAATGCAATGCTATGTTTTTACCACACTTTTATTAGCTTCACATGTAACTAAGTCACAATGTAAGAAAATCTTGGAATTCAATTTTAACCTACTTCTAAGTGTCGTATTGATTTGAAACTTTGCAAGTCTTTATGAATCCGATGACAATACAATAATTTGCTACCATCGAGCTGATGTGATGATGGAGTCAAGAGGTAGGCAACTGAACTCTTCAATGGCTGCTAGGAAACCCCTCGAGTTTAGGCTCATTTGTTTTGTTCTGATGAAACCTATTCGCTACACTTGATGGTGAGGGTCTGATGATGGAGCAGGGAGGCAGCCTGCGGCACTTCTTAATGACCACTAGGAAAGTCCTCGAGTTTGGGCTCCGTTGTTTCGTTCTGATGAGACTTATTCGCTACACTTGGTGGTGAGGGTCTGATGATGGAGCAGGGAGGAAGCCAGTGGCAGTCCATAATGACCAATAGGAAACACCTCGAGTTCTGGCTCATTTGTTTCGTTCTGGTGAGACCTATTCGCTACACTTGGTGGTGAGGGTCTGATAATGGAGCAGGAAGGAAGCCAGGGACACTCCTTAATGACCAATAGGAAACCCCTCGAGTTTGAGCTCATTTGTTTCGTTTTGATAAGACCTATTCGTCACACTTGGTGGAGAAGGTCTGATGATGGAGCTGGAAGGAAGCCAGTGAAACTTCTTAATGACCACAAGAAAACCCCTCGAGTTTGGGCTCATTTGTTTCGTTCTGATGAGACCTATTAGCTACACTTGGTGGTGAGGGTCTGATGATGGAGCAGGGAGGAAGTCAGTGGCGCTCCCTAATGACCACTAGGAAACCCCTCGAGTTTGGGCTCATTTGTTTCGTTCTGATGAGACCTAATCGCTACACTTGGTGGTGAGGGTCTGATGATGGAGCAGGGAGAAAGTCAGTGGCATTCCTTTGTGACCACCAGGAAACCCCTCGAGTTTGGGCTCATTTGTTTCGTTCTGATGAAACGAAACATATTCGCTACACTTGGTGGTGAGGGTCTGATGATGGAGCAGCGAGGAAGTAAGGGTTCGGCTCGCGCATCCGGTAACTAACAGACTCCACTTGAATTTGTAAAACTAAATACATAAAATCACGCCGTTGAGTTATAATTTTTACGGGGTTTAATAGACACATGAATGGACTGTGAAATCGATTACCATCCATCCATAGCTTGCCATTTATTAAACTAAAAAGTAAAAAATAAATATGTAGTTTAAAAAACTAAACAAACACACTTTTATAGGAACAGACTAAAAAGTACAAAATAACCGTCTATTCAGTAACTGAAATTTAAAAGCGTGGTGCGCCTTTTGCAAAGCATGCATTCAAGTAGGTATAGGTACTGACCACGCGCACCACGCTTTTAAATTTCAGTTACTGAATAGACGGTTATTTTGTACTTTTTAGTCTGTTCCTATAAAAGTGTGTTTGTTTAGTTTTTTAAACTACATATTTATTTATGTTGTACAGTCAGCGTCATAGATACAGTGCCATGCCATCCAAAGTGGTCAAATATTATATTTGACCACCTTGGATGGCAGCGTATCTATGATGCTGACTGTACCTACCTACCTATAAAAGTTATCTCTCTAACTTCTATAGGTAGGTATAAGTTGTATTTGAATTTGTGTTATAGTGAAGTTTATGTTATGTTTACCTTTTATTTTTATTATGGACAACACTTAAACAATATTATTTCAATGTTTACTTTTTTGCATTCACAATGCAATTTTTACTATTGAAAATGAAGTATTAGAAAAAGTCGACCCGTCTCACAAATGACGAAGACTGATAATGAGACGGGTCGACTTTTTCTAATACTTCATCCTACTAATCCTACTAATATCCTACTTACTTTCTACTAATATTATAAATGTGAAAGTTTAGATGTTTGAATGAGATACTCTTTTTAGAATACTATTAACAGCAATTACAACAGTTTCACAGCAATTATTTTTCTACAGGTATTACTTAGTTAGATTTATATTCCAAAAACGTACGTGTTAAATGGTCATAGACCATAAAAAAAGTAATAAAAATAATGAGGCTAGAAAAAAAATGCAATAAATTATAACTAACACCGTTATCGACAGCCCTAACGCTAACCTAACAGCTGCTTCCATAACTTGAACTTCGAATGTAAAAAAAGCTACATAATTTGCTGCTCGCCAAATGGTGGGGTCCACACATTCTAATTCTAAACAGCGGCCTCGACCAATGGCGGCCGAGGACGCGCAACATGGCGGCCGTGGGAACCGGTTAATGGCCCGTTTGAATTTAGAATAGTATTTTTATTAATGCGTTCGAGAACAATTGTTTTTTTTTTCTAATTCTTTATACAATAGGCGGGGTATTAGGTGCGTTCTTCCGCGAATAAATTAATTGGAAGAGGTTGAAATAAGGTCGTAAGGTGAGCGATTTCAATGTTCGAATGATTTTTTGCCTTTTAATTTATTTTGTTTTGCATTTGTAATTTTATGCGTTGTTTTTTTAAATGGTGACTGCATGTTGTTTTTGATGCTTATACTAATGGTTATTAAAACTGTTGTTTTTGTAGAAAATAAATTGTTTAACTAGGTAGGTAGGTAGGTGTACTTACCTACATGACATTTTTTAATTTCACAGATAATGAGGTGCTAAATGAATTTTGAATTATATGTAGGTACGTACTTCTGGCTTTTTTGCACACATGCATAAATGTGTAGAAAGTATAAAATATTAAATACAAATAAAATTTATTAATTTTCGAATAAAATTAAATTAGTGTTTGGGTTTGGATCGAATTCCGGACTTCCAGTTAAGTAACTCATTTCTCATAATTATTCTGAAAGTAACTCATAACTTGCCTAAAATGCGGGTTGGAAGTGATATGGCCGTAATAAAATTAAAATAGGAGGGGTCGTGTCAAAATCTGTAATCTCTTTGAATATTTATTTACCAAAGGTATTTATGTATGTGGGCAAGGGCACAGAAGCACAGAATATATAATATGACAGAATACATAATATACAGCCTGTTTTGCTGCTACTTATATTTATAAAATAATTAATATAAAAAGAAAAATTATTATTATAATATCTAAAATATTGTTTTTAAAAAAATGCGTTTTTAGAAACAGATTAAACCAAGTTAGTTATTTGTAACATAAAAAAAATCAGGCTATTAACTCAATGGATTTGCATAGAGTAAGGGTTAAACACCAAAGAAGGCTGTATGGACTTAGTTTCCCTTGCCTTCCCTAAAATGGAGAAAATTAACAAAAAAGTTAATGTATTTTACTCTAGGAGTCTATTGAAAATTCCGCTGCTATAGAAAAAATATTTTTTAGATTATTTCTGTTTATGTTTACTTTCCTCATATTCAAAATGAAAAGTAGAGTATTTACTTCGGGTGTATGGACCCATAACAGTCTCGAGCTATCGGCGCCCTCACTTCGTTCGTGCGCCAAAACACTCGACTGTTATGGGATACATCCCTTGCTAAACAATCTACTATAGCCTAAATTAGTTGAATGGTAGGTTGGAATTCTATGGAAAAGTGAGTACGTGCCTTAAATTTTATTTTTACTTAAGTCAATCAGGATAAATGTTTGTTTTGATTAATTCAATAAGATTTTTTTTTATTTACAATGCTACTTAGGTATGTATTATACAACGTGTTAATGCAATACTTAACCGAAAACCCTTACACCCCAACTAATGTAAGTATTTTATATTAAATTGAATTCCATTGAATTTTTTTTTATATAAACTTCCAAGATATTCTTGCTCTACTACCTATGGCGTAAAAGAGCACGCGCGCGTATTAAATAAATAGGCAGTAGACACAAACATTTTTAGAAGAGGCAATGAATGAATACAATTTTTTTGAAAAATTTAACCCCTATCAGAAATGTATGGAATCGATTCTACTTTCGATTCTGAACAAACTATTTTCTCTGTTTCGCTAAAATATCATCCAGCGAATACAGAAATGTTATGCTTATATTAAAAAAAACGATGTATAATTAAATTATGGTTATTTCAGTTAAAAGCTTAGGATTGCAAATATGAATCTAACTTATATTATAAATGCGAAAGTTTGGACGTTTGTTACTGAATCACGGCGAAACGGCTCAACAGATCTAAATAAAACTTGGCATTAAGATAATGGTAAAATAGAATAGCATAATGCTACTTTTTACCCAAGGAATATATGTGATTCCCATGGGAAAAAAATATAGTGTAAGTAAGGTACCTATTCACGGCGGGCAAAGCCGCGGGCGGAGAGCTTAATTATAATGTTAATATTTCGATCATTATTTGCAATTTTTTTTATCAGCAAAACATGACCCTACCGTAGAATTTGGGAAGTAATGCTAGCATAACTTATTCTTTCACAAAATCTAAATCTATAATATTTTGAACTTATTCATGATCTTTGATCATGAATCGGCACACACTCACTGACCTCTATTGTTTAAGAGATCAGTGGCACACACTAAACAAAACCACTATTACGTACCTACAATCAGATTGCGCATGTTTCAAAACAGTAATCAACTAACCATGAAATCGCTTCATGCTGTGTTCCCTTCCATTTCACACAAAAAAGTAATAAACCACTCTTCAAACAACAAAGCGGTCGGTTTTCATTTACAACCTTTCCGCTGCTTTAACACAAAAAAAGTAAAAAGTCAGCGGCTGCCACCCGCACTCCCGCGTTTTCGAAAAATGATATTTTGAAACGTCAACGTCAAATTCGCGCGCGCGTTTTTCTTTTTTTTCGCGAGCGGCAATGATTAGTAAGGCGTGTGTACTGTGAGGCTATTTGGCGGCACGTGCTTGCAGGGGTGTGCCCGGCACGTGAATTTTCCGACGTTTCCCACCCTCCACGGACCGCCCCTATAGGCTTTTCTGTCCGGCCTATGCTGTTTAACCGATCGGCTAAAGACTGAGTGGAGTGGTGTGTGTTGTGTTTTTTTATATTTTTTTGTTTCATGATTATGAACTTTTGTGTTTTCCGACGAATACAAACTTACGTAAGTAATGATTGGAATACTACGGCGAAAAATAACGAAAAGCATAAATTCTTGTATTTAAAAAACATAATTCTTAAAAAATTAAGTTGTTTTTGATGATCAACAAGATAGCAACAGTTTGTGTAATACCAATTCAACCTGTCACTTTTTTGTATGATTGGCTAAAAGGATATCTATCTCTACAACGCAACAAAGACTCGTGAAAGAAATCTAGATACGTTGCTAACAATGTAAAAAATTTAAAGAATGATGATGATAAAAAGGTTTGCGATAATTGCAATACTCGTGTTTTGCAATTGTAATATAAGACAAAACGTACAATTAGAAATTGGAGGTCTATCATTACATCAGTGAGGAACGCCGTAAGATGATTTATGTTATAGCCGATGAATTAATTAAAATTGAACGTTAACACGATGCTAGTTAGGTATTTTTTTAGATGTACTTAACTTTTTTCGTTACTACATCTTCATTCGTTATCGTTACACACACGAAAAGCTTAGAACAAGGTAATTGTAATTCGTGAGAGGCTAAATAATAGCTTTATAATTGGCGCTTCATCTACTATATCTTGATTATTTATGATTTTATTTTTCATATATTAAAGAATTCAAAACAATAAAAATACTAATAAAGTAGATTGGGCAGTAGGTACATACGTTTATTTAAAATGTAACTCTTAAGAACACAAAATATAGAACAGGTATTATCTTTATGACCATACAAAACGTTAGTTTAAGTACCATTTGTAATTAAGTAATTTATTGTTTAATGGTGCTTTTACATTGGTCACGTGTCACAAACTACTTATATTTCTTGCCATATCTTAATGTTCCCATCTTCCGGACGTTCCACGGTCGAGTTACATAAAAAAACTACTTTATGACGCAACAAATTAATTTTACGCACCGCCCAGTACACAGCAATTATACTTCTACAGTTTCGTATGATCGTTAAATAATTCACTTGCCGTAAGTAATGAGTCAACGTTCATGCCACTCGCATTAACTATGCTACAATCAGCAACAGTTATACCTTAAAAGGGTTTAAAGAATGGTCTGACTATTTATATGCATTCAGTTTCATTATGGTTATAAATCATTAATTATAATTCTTCTTGTTTTACAAGTTCTTTTAAGTTTAGCAGTCATTTCCGTTTTGAAAAAGAACTTGAACTAACGTCAATCGTCATGGAATTTACAATTAGCAACAGCCATATAATATAAAACGCCATCAACATAACTAATTAAAAAGCGTAACAAACGCCACCAAAGTGAACACTTGAACACAAACGGAGAATCGGCTTTAAAAAAATAATGTCACAATGACCTCTCCACGGTTCGCGATGTCCAAACACTGCCTACTTTTCACGCTACGCCTACGCGCTCACTATTTCAGCGGCGTACGAAATATAAAAGCAAAATTCGACTCTAACACACGAATCACAGCGTCCAGAGTCGTGTAAACAGTGGGAGAACGCACCCCATCTCTTTCTCTCGTATTAATCAAAATACGAGTTTCTACTTTGACGTGGAATCGTAGCAAATGGATAAGGCATTGTTTGGTAAATTGAAACTATGGTTTGTCGAGCAGCCGGCGTAGCTTGGCCCTCTCCTAAAGCTTTTGTATGAGAATGCTTCGTAGCAAGGAGTGTTTGTTTGGGATCGGGCGGGTCTCGTAACGCTGGCGCTACGATGCCTGGTTTAGATATAATTGCTATTGTAGGCTAAAGGGTTTACAATATAGTCTTATTATCTGTAGACAATGATTAGAAATGTTGATGCGGATGGCTCGCTAATTACCAGGGGTGCTCGTTAATAATATACTAGCTGAGGTTTGTATGGTTTATAATAATAGGAGAGGACAATAGCGTTGTTACAACCGATGGTAATGGACTAGATTTATTAATGAACAGGTATACGGTTTGACAAGCAGCTGCTTTGGCTTATTTTGTGTAATAAAATTTCAGTTGCAAAGTAGATTTTTGAGAAATGTTATTTGTAATAACTTTGACTCTGCATTGAGCCACAGCACCAACGGGCACTTGATCAACTGACTCTTATTTTTAAACTTGATCCAAACCTTCTTTTTAACATATTTTTTAGTCGTAATGTGTTAATTAAAGTGTTTTTAGTATGATTTTTTATTCTTTCAGGGGCAATTTTAATTTTATAAAGCTATTTTACGACATTTTAATTTTTTTCAACTGCTCGTAAAATATCAATAGCAAGTAAAAAAGAAAAAATTGCTAAATAATATTTAAAATAAGAGAAAAACAAAAATTTCTTAGAATTAAATATTATGATTTGACTAATTGTATAAAAATAATGATGATACGTTTAAATTTAACGTTAACAATGCTACTTTTTACAACAAAAACAACTAGGGTCAAACCTAAGTCATAACCGAACAATTACTTACAGTGCTTTTTGTCTAATATAAAATTCACGACTAATATAATTCCCATCAAAATCACCAATAGACGGACAAAAGGAAGCAACAAAGCTATTAATTAAGAAAAAAACCATTTACTCTGTCAAGTCATACTGAAATTATCAAAGCGCGCTTCCATTACGGCACTGAAAAAGCTCGCAATCCGCGCAATTACGCAACTTTTTACGGGCAAGACAATAATTTCGATTTGATTGCACGTGGGAATCTGCCGATGCACTATTGTCAACTGTGCAATGGTACAAAATGTTAAAAGTGACTACTGCAATCGAATTTGCACTCTAATACAATTGTTTAAAGTTTATTCCTATGTCAAATGGGTTGAATAATGGACCAACATTAGAAATATAGTAACAAAGTAGATTAGACTTTGGTGTGGAGTCTTAGAGTTTCTTTTACTTAGATGATATGATGCTACTGTGCCCAAATTGTTTCTATGGGAATAAACGGGTTATTTAGCGTCTTTTGATTCGCTTCAAATGTTGCGGAAGTACAGTTATTTAATGATGAGATTTTTAAATTTGAATGAAGTTATCTTCTTTCTATTTTAAACTGACTTAAAGTATTTTATTGGAACTGAAATCCATTAATAATTTATTGTGACTTTTGGCAAGGTCAAGTTTCTGATTTGCACTCTTATACGACTCTTTCAAGTTCTTTTGTATACCAAATGGGTTGAAAAATAGACTAACATATTATTTAGAATAACAGTTTAAAAGCATTTATACTTACTGTAATAATAACTGAGACATGATTAAGTACAGTTTGTATTCAATGGAAAAGGTTTTAAAATCCTCTTTCACCATTACAATTAATGAAATTTGAACCCATTGAAAATATTGTTTTCATGTTTGCCATTTTAATAAATTAGATGCAAAGCACATGGCAATTATAGTGATGTTCATCGGCTAAATTCAGATAACATCCGTAGTATCCGAAGGGCCGATGCATGCTGATGACGCAAGCTAGTGACGTGCCAACCTTGACATTATCGAGTGTAATTGTTTATATTGACTCACTGATCTAATGATAATTTGTTTACTATACTGTATGTATTGTATAGTATTAAGAGAAATCTAATAAGGGTTCGGTGATGTCAAAGTTGTGAGCGAAGTGTTAAGAAGTTTTGGCATGTTGTATTTTTGGGCGGTGTAGGTACTCATTGAATTTCACTCTGAATAAAATTTCATTTTTTCGCGTCATATTTATTATTAATTATCTCATATTTTGACTAAAATTCGCTGTTGTTTAGGTTTTCTGTTTATCTTAATGATTTCGATATACTTACTTGAGATTACAGAATGTTGGGCATAAATTGTTATTTAAAAAAATATTATTAATCCTGCTATATTTTCCACAGTTAATTTTTATAGGTAAGTATTTAATAAAAGAAGTGAGAATAAATTCAAAATGTTTATTGATAATTTTTTTTATTAAATTAATGTTTACAATCAATCAATACAAAAAAATCATCTATGATCAATCACATATCAAAAAGTTAAGTTATCCCCCAAGTGCGGAGCTGAGCATTCATTTATTATTTCTGTTCATAATATGTTCGCCTTATTGACATAAGTATATAAGTATATAAGAAAACTACTACTTTAATTTTTTTTTGCTATATTTTTTTTTACATATTTCGGGTTGATGTTGTAATAGATTCAACCTAACCCCCAGCTGACTAATGGTGGCCCAGCACGAATAATCCACGTCGCCACGGAACGGACTGACCTACATTCGGAGCCGAAAAAAAAATCTATACCACGATAATGCCACCACGACTGAAGCGACACTAACCATTAAATCTTTTATAGAGTTTAATTAAACCATTTTTTGTAATATTAAATTACATAATATATATATATATATTTATATTACATAATATATAGATATATTTATAACTAAGTGTAATACTTAGGTACCTATAGTTTTCTCGCGTTGTATTGTGCGATCCTTTTTTTGTGTGAATGTTAGATAATATTTTTAGTATTATTTTTAAATAAAAACAAAAGAGTTTGTCAAAATTAAATTAAAACCAAATGAGGCAGAGAAAATACTTCGAACAAAAATGTTTTCAACTGAGATGAGGTTCCATCATTTTTATACATTTTTGACCTTTGTGTTTAAAATCAATTTTTAAATAAATAATAAACAAACATGTGGCGTGAGCTAACCTTATTTAACACAACAGCCATCCAACTCAATAACGCTACGAATATTCAAATTCCGAATAAATACTTTTTGCTAAAAAAAATCGGGTTAAGGCGCTACTCGGAAAAAGTATGGACTCTTTGATATAAAACTATAGGATGGTTAGAGTTGTTATAAATCTGGTAATAAGATATATATTTCTTCATACCTTTATCTAGAATCGTATTTTAAACACACGAAAACACGAAACACGATTTTATGATTTTGGCTTGACACTTTTTATTTTCGAAAATACCTCTAAAAAATAAGAAATATGAAGATTATTCTTAAATGGGGATACATATACTATTGAAAATTGGTTTAGTTAGTGGACACCAATTATACTTAGGATCGTATAGAAGCATTTTTTTAAAATCGCTATAGTTTTTGAATACGAAGTGATTTTGTGTTTTTTTTTGCGTAATCGGCAAAATCGGTCTCGCTCCCGCGCGCGTCGTTTTCTCATTGCTATCTCGCTTTAGCATAATTTTTCCGAGTATCGCCTTAATTTTCCTCGGCAACGCTTGCCAAAAAGCGCTGAGGCGGTACTTACGATCGCACCGCCCTGCAGCTTCTCACCCTCCCCGTTCACAAAGAAGTAGCACAACACCTGGGCCCGTTGGCGCAGTGGTACTAATCATACTTTCCGAGCCACGGGTTGTGGGTTCGATCCCCACTCGGGACAAATTTTCATGTGATGAGCATTTTTGTTTGTATAGTGTCTGGGCACGTCTGGGTGTTATATGAATATACAAATACCTACATAGATTAGGTATGTGTAGGTACCTATACACCTACATAAAGTATACGCATAGTTTTAATTAGTACAAATATTTCAGGATATGAAAGTGTCTATCAAAACAAACCACTTTTACTATGGACTCATTTATCCCCTGAAATATTTTTGTAATGATTAAAAATTAGTGATGTGCATAAGTAATACCTCCGTTGTTTCTAATATTTGTAACACAAGTGCTTGAGATACTATTATTTTGGAATCAGAATGTGTGTGATATTTTATTTATGTTTAATTATCGTCGCGCAGGACTGCGGCATCTCACCCTCCCCGTCAACGCAGAAGAAGCACTGCTCCTGGGGTTTACAGTCGGAAGGCAAATCCACCTTGGGCTGGGTCGCCGCAATATGTACTCACCGTCGCGCCGGGCTGCGGCGTCTCACCCTCGCCGTCGACACAGAAGTAGCACTTGTCTTGTGGCTTCCAGTCGGCCGGTTCGGGCTCCACCTTGGGCTGGGTCGCCGGCCGCTTGATCAGGCTCTCCAGTATCGTCTCGGGCCGCCTCTCCGGCTACGGATCAAACCATACGAGTTAATACCTACAAGTACTTAACACAGGGCCCATAAAGATCTGTGTTACAGTATGCTCTACATCGAAGATACAATGATCTGTGTTATAGTACTTACATCTTTCTTACTTTATGAAATGCAATAAATAAACTTTTAATATTATTGATTACTTACTCTATTTATTTATACCACACTCTATACTTTTGGTATCGGTACCAAGTACTTTTGAATTTAAACTAACGTTTTTTTTAAATATTTATGAATACCTCTTCAATATCTTTTACGATAAGGTTTTCTATACAAGTAGGTAAAGGTTCTATACAAGTATTGATACTTTTCATTCGATGTCAAGCAGGTATCGATACCTGCCGGCCTAGCATGACCATCATTATATCACGCGATATGATAATAGCACGTCATGCTGTCTTGCTTACCCCACTAAGGTGTAAGCAAGATATAGGTTCTTTATCATGCGTCCATAGTCGATAAAAGCCGCTTATGGCTGGCCATGGCAGGCCGGCTGACCGATACGGTATCGAGTAAACCATCGATACCTGACTGGCATCATCGCATCCCTACCTCCGGCGCGTTTATCTGCTCTATGGTCTTGATCTTGAGCGCGGGAGGGGGGTCGGTGCCGGACATAGATTCGTCGCTCGAAGCTTCGTGCTCTATCCTCTTTGGTATTAATGCGTCTTGGCATAATTTCCATTTTCTTCGACCCATCAACTCCTCCGCCACCCGTTCTAGACCTGAAAAAAGGAAAAAATAATAATTTGAAAAACATTTTGATATTAAAAATTAAGTAAGTAGGTACTTATTAGAAAAAATCAACCCGTCTCACAACTAGTTCTGATGGAACTGAACCCACGATCTGTCACTGTCCGGGCGAATCATCGAGCTAGACTTAATACTGAGGTAACTGGAGTTCTCACCCTGAATAAAAAAGTGTACCCAGCAAATTTGACATTTAGTATGTAGTGGCTGTCAGTTGTCTCATATGACCATACGTATTTTTTTAAAGTGTAGGTGAGACGGAAGACAGCCACTGTGTAATTTGTGGTCACAAAAAAGTGTTAGTACTGCACTCTCCAGTTACCTCAGTATTAAGTCTAGCTCCATGGGGCGAATGCTCTGAACTGACAGTGAAAAGACTGATGAAAATGACGCTGTAAAAAAGTAAAAAAAAAAACAAAAATTTTGGGTTTTTTTAAACGAAATATAAAGATAATGTTATAATAGAGGCGCGTAAGCATGCAATGATGCCGCTTGTTTACTCGTGAATTAAAGTGTCCGAGTTTTTGGCAAAAAATCGGTCCTGTGGCATTTAATTTAATAGGTACCAAGAACATAATTTTCGGGGCTCCACTCCACAGGCTTCACAACGAAATTGTCCCTTCAAAGAAAAAAATTATAGGATTTAAAATAATCTAAGTACATATATAAGAATTATAAGATACCTACATATCTCCATACTGAATAACATGAAAGCTTGTAATCAAAATGGGTGTTATTTTAATCAAAATGCATAGGGAAAGTACAGACCCACATAAATAAAAAAAGTGCATGAAAACCGTAAGAAAAGTGTTTTTAAAAAATCTCTACCTAATTTCTATCTCCTATTCTTATGAAACAATTTATTATTTTGTTTTTTTTTAAATATTACCCTACTGCAAAGCGAACATAATTTCTGTCTACTCATATTATAATACTAGCGGCCGCCCGCGGTTTCACCCGCGTGGACTACACGACGTTATCCCGAGGGGATATGATATTTTTCCGGGATAAAAAGTAGCCTAAGTTACTCCTTATTACATCAGCTACCTGCCAGTGAAAGTCCCATCAAAATCGGTCCAGCCGTTTCAGAGATTAGCCGGAACAAACAGACAGACAGACAGACAAAAATTGTAAAACATGTCATTTTGGTATATGTACCGTATATATAATCATATGCATGTAGTAAAAAGCGGTTATTTTAATGTTACAAACAGACACTCCAATTTTATTTATTTGTATGTATAGATGTTCGCCATATTGAAAAAGAAATGTTCCGCAGTTTCCGCAGTTAACGGGTTTTACTTCAAAGTTAGTGGCAATTAGAAAATTTCTCATCAATTTTATAATAAGGATTATATTTTACTACGAGTAATATTATAGTTACCTAACCAGTTATATTGTTAAAACCCACCTCAATATTTTCTATCGTAAATTATCAGTTTATTTTTGATTTTAACAACATTTAAGTCGTAAGACGACTTTCACGAAAACACGCTTAGAATTATTTAAAACGTTAATTGTAATAGAAAAATCATTTAAATTTGATGTTGTTGCAGGATTATAATTGTTAGTATCCTGTTAATGGCGTCAAGGGTCACACGTTTAAATACTGTTTGTGTAATAAAATTTGAGGCTTAATGCATATTTTGTTTTATTGCTTGTGCCTTATTTGCATTTCGCTAGTGGAAAAACACCTTAATTAATCATGAAAAAAATAGAACTGACTGATTTTGTGCTGATTGAAAAGAAATGTAAGTAGGTACGTACGTTACGTTTAAAAGTCTTAATGATACTACCTATTGGCTATTATAACAATTTGTATTTTTTTCTATCCACAACGGGGTAGCACTTAGCCTTAAGTAAAGATCAGGCTGAATGTAGAAGCGCACTACTCCCGGAATTCTTAATCACTGAGGAACTGGCTATTAAGCTTATACTTGTCTCTCATTTAAAAAACATCCTTATTAAAAAAAACTGTTCAAAGCAGTCAAAAGGACGATAGCTAAATAGGGGTAGTTGAAGCATTTATACTTTATAATTTTTAGACGCGTGTTTAATTATTCTTTTTTAGATGTATAACATTACGACATAGATACTTTATTTTCGAAACTGACTATCAATTAGGATATATTGAAAATAATAAAAAAATATAGGTCAATGAACATGTGAGGGAAAACGGCAATTTTATAAGTAGAGACATCGATCAACAATAACACATAAGTAGTTCTTGGTCGAAGGGTAGAGAAGAGACCTATTATTAGGTATTGTCCCCCCTGGAGACATCCTTGCTTTAACCGCTCTTTTTACGAACTTCAAGGTATCTACCTACGCTAAAATTCAAACTGTAACATGCCCATAATTTTAACATCTATACTAATATTATAAAGCTGGGGGGCTACCGCGTAACTTTATGGATATGAACTTCATACGTTTTTGGGAACTTTAAGTCAATTTTATAAAGAAAATAGCAGCTATAAAATCCTTGTTTTGTGACGTCGGGTATAACGATAACTAGCTAGCAACGTTCAATAGAACAAAGCAGCAAAAATCTGTCAGAAGGAATTAAAATGACAGTTGAAGCCCATACCCATATCCAGATTTCTTAGCCGGTAGCCCCCCTGAAGAGTTTGTTTGTTTTTTGAACGCGCTTATCTCAGGAACTACTGAACCGATTTGAATAATTATTTTTGTGATGAGAAGTCCATTTATCGAAGAAGGCTATAGGCTATATAACATTGCGCTACGATCAACAGAAGCGGAGCAATAATGAAAAAATGTTGCAAAAACGGGAAAAAGGTTTTTTCCGTTTCCACCAATTAACGCAGGTTACTCCGCAGAACTTTGTTTTCTACCATTTCTTCCAGTGATACGTGTATTGGTACACAATTGAAATAACAACCTATAGCTTGTTACTGAATGATTTATCACTAAATGGAGAGCTTACAGCAATGCTTACAGCGATGTTTTACAAATGAGTGGCGGGCTGCGGCGACAGGGGTGCTCAACCTTATGTGAGATTTAATTTTTTACCGTTAATATAAAAAAATATGAAGGTACTGTTTTTTGTATTATGCAAAAAGCCATATATTTTTGTGTGTAATGTTCGTTTCAATATAAATTCCATTATCATTAGAAAGCTACATTCTTCCTGAGTGACAAAGGCTAAAAACGTATCCCGAATAATCCCGATATTCCTTGGGAAACAAGTAGGTACCATGCGGGAAAAACCGGCTGTGGTCTCAGTGGTACACACCACCCGTATCAGACTCAGTGGTCCCGGGTTCTATTCCCAGTGGGGGTACATGTTCAATCAATCAATCAATCATTTATTAGTTCATAAACATAGGTATTACAAGATGTTATAAAAAAGTTTGGTACAGCCATGATTCACCTTACAGTATCATCATCATCATCATCATGATATATGTACCTATATGAACATTAAATTTTGCTAATTTCAATTCAAATTTATTACTTACTAGGAATTTATTACATTAATCTTTAGTCTTTACAATAAACAGTCTCTTACATTAAATAATAATTTTTCTTATAGCTAGTGTTGCAGGCTTATCTTAAAAAAAAAGGAAAAAATTAAAAAATTTAAAAATTAAATTGAAGGAATTTATTTTAAATTTATGTCTATTCTAAATATAAATTAATAATTACAATTTGTCATCAAAAAAAGTTCGAATGTCATAATAAGTTTTTTCAGCAAGGAAGCCATTGAGCGCACTTTTGAACCTTTTATTGTCTTTAATCGACCTGATACTTATAGGTATTTTATTATAGATTTTAGGTGCCATGCAATTTACACTCATTCTTTGGAGAAGGGTTTTGCACCCATACGTTACTTTCAGTGTGCCTTCACGACGGGTTCCGACAGTATTTATTTCAAAACAATTTGGATTATTTCGTACGAATGTTGTATTCGGTTTGGTTAGTGGTAGGGCTTGTTCTAAGTCTGGCTAGCTACCACCATCTTATCTAAATCTGACAATATAAGAACGATGATTTCAGCATTGTTTGTTCCGGCAGTTAGATAAGATAGCCGCCAGTTCCTCAGTAGGTAGTTGAGTATTCCGGAAGTAGTGCGCTTCCAACTACAGCCCTATCTTCACTTAACATCAGGTGTGATGAAGCTAAGTGCTACCCCGTTGTGAATAAAAAAAAACATGTCAAGCCCCTAATAGTATGTAACAAAGCTGAAGTTTGGCAACGCATCACGTTGCTTGATGCATACGAGACAATAGTATATTTCATTACGAGTGCGGAAAGCCTGTCATTGCAAAGAGTTCCGACAAATGTCTACCCGAGCCGAGGCGCAGCCGAAGGTGAGGGTTGACAGTCGGAACAAGTTGCAATGACGGTTCCGCACGTGTACTGAACAACTATTTTTAATACAGTTGCGAAAAAATGAAACAATTTAATGAAATAATAAAAACACAATTAACTCAACTAACTAATCGTAAAAGAATATAAGCAGAGACTTTTTTTTTGTTTTCTTCACCCATTCTGGGTAGGCAAAGGAAACTATGACCATACAGCCAAGTCTTCAGTAGATTTTTTTTATTGATATGAAATGAAAATGAGATGAAATGAAATGAAACCTAACCTAACAAAAGCAATCTGAATCCTACAGGAACGCCTTTCCTTATTTCTCACTTTTACTACATCGTTTTCCATTAAAGGCACATTATTGCACTAATTCCACCATACTAAGTACCTACCACAATAAAAACCAAAAAAAACTAATTTAGAAAATTAAGAAATAAGGTCCCTCATTTTCTTTACACTTTAAGCAGAGACTATGGCAGTGCAAGTCATACAGCCAACTTTTTTATATTTATAAATTTAATTTGGCCGATACTAATATTAATTTAATGTTTAAATTTTAGTTATTAAAATTACTTTTAAATCTGATATTGATACAAATTAGTAGCCTCTTTTTAGAAATATTTGCATGAATCATAAAAACTTGTTTTTTTTTTTGTAAAAACTTCGTGGGAAAAAAGCTCAAGTGTGTAATAGCCCACATCCCGAACGCTATACGTCCCTGCAATACGCCACTTTTTGAGCAACTGTATTAAAAAAATATATTCATACAATTATCTACTTATAGCAAAGGTTTAGTCCACAGCGAATCAACAAATACCATTACAAGCACTGTATAACATCTCAATCATCCAATAGTTAATTACTATTATATCACGTTTACGGTTAAGTTATCTACAGCGCTATAACTTTGAACTACCAGTAACACACAAACCTGTAATTATGTTTTTAAGTCTACACGTTGTAATACAACAAAAACAATAGTTCCTAGCAGAAAGAGCATAATAACGTTTAATTATAATAATTTTAGCGGGCCCAAAGCACACCAAAGCGTATGTAATCAGCAAAGTTTCAAAGTATTGCAATAAGTTTGTTGTGTACTTCTATATTTCCATCCATAAAGACAACCATAATAGTACCTATTATAAATGTGAAAGTGTGTTTGTTTGTTTGTCCGTATTTCACTTCAAAACGGAGCAACGAATCGACGTCTCGGGTAATATGGTACGTTTTATGCACTTGTTGTACAATCTACTATTATAATGAGACCAATACTGACAACGCAAAAAACAGAACAGCTGAAATTTTTAAATTATTTTTATGCATTCACAATGCAATTCTGTAAATAGTAGCTTCCCGCCTGAAAGCTACTTATAGGGCTCGTGGTTTTTTACTATCACATTTTTCCTAATCTAACAGAACAGCTGTTCCATACAAAAGTGCAAAAATATTTAACCAAAATATATGGAACAGCTGATTTTTTTTCGCGATTTCAGTTTTAGTCTCATAATAAAACTTGTTTGTTTTCATGAGTAGAATAATCCTTGAAATTATCCGGGATGATAAAAAATTACCGTGTATAAAGGGAATGGTTAAAAAGACGTTACTTTAATACCGGTTCCGTACGCATTCGTTTCCAGAAAAAGTATTCGACGTTTGAATTTGAATTGCAATCATAGAGAATTGGAATTAGCATAGAGCGTGAAACAAAAACTACTCATTGTCTATAACATCCGGATATGGGATCGCAAACCTTTTGCATCGTTAACGGTTTAAAGTGTACTCTAATAATTAAAAAAGCATCTAATCACTTGTCAATCAAGCATGTGTATACTACACATTTACTACTACTATTAGTTAAAATGGACTATTTACCTACAAAATTTTTAACTAGGTATAAAAATGAATATCTTTATCAAATCTTTAAAAAAAATATTACACTTTACCAAAAATAGGAACCTCAATAATTTATCTGAAATCATTCTTAGTTTCCTAGCAATAAAGTTATGTGAGTTAATAAGAACTCATAAGTATAAACAATAATTAAATTTATTATCTGATGCGTGAAACAAAAGGTTACTAATGCCCGGAGGTTACTCCCTTTTACCTCATTAGTACATAATATATCCCATTAAACAATCTATTATAAAGAGCAAAGATTTGATTATTTTGTTTGTTTGTAATGGATAAAATCAAAAACTACGGAGCCAATTTTAAAAACTCTTTCATCAGTAAAAATCTACCAACATTATTCCTAAGTGAACTATGGTTTTAAGTATTTGGCTATGAAACTATGGTTATGGAAATATGGCTATATTTTATCCCAATATTCCCACGGGAACGGGAACCACTTAAGTTGACACAAAACCGCGAGGAGCTATTAATTTAAAATATGTTTACACTGTCACTTTCCAAGACAAACAAAATCAACAAAATATATAAAAAAAGTTCAATCGTTATAATTTTCTAACGCGCTACAGAAATTTAACGTTCACGAAACGGATCGCATACAAATAACTGATGCGAGTCCCTCTCAAGTGAATATTGTAATTAATTCGATGGCAACGACCTGCAATAGAAGGGGGTAATAAAAAAGTAATTACACATCAGAACTTCTGAGGATCGGACAAGTTAATGTGTTTGAAAGCGAGAACAAACCTGTTTTGATTTGATGCGCTTTTTTCGATAACGTTAACGGTGTGCATAACATTTGAACTTTCCTCGAAGTCTGAAATTTGTTTTATGAATTACTAATTTTCTGCCCACAGCCTCGCCCACGTGGACTACATGACGTTATCCCGCGGGAATGTGATATTTTTCCGGGATAAAAAGTAGCCTATGTTCCTCTCCAGGCTATAAAGTATCTGTGTCCGAAATTTCAGTCAAATCCGTTCCGCCGTTTTTGCGTGATTGACATCCAAACATCCAACATCACATCACACACACATTTAAACTTTAAAATTTTAATTATAATATTATTTCGAAGTATGAATATTAAAAATGAAGTATTAGGGCGCTTGTGCACTACACTGAATTTTACAGTCCGGCAGTCCGTTTTTTTACGGTCCTGCCTACAAAATTGGACCCGGACAGTGAAAGGTCGTGGGTTCGTTCCTATCGGAGACGACGAAGGCAACAATCAGTTTAACTATGACGGACATTTACGCCACGAGGCAGACCTTGGCATTGGCTCCATAATTGTATAACTAACGTCACAGACAACAATTAAAATGCATTTGAAACTTGTGGAATAATTTCAATTGACAACAAAAGGTCATTTTAACAAAATGGCGTGACAAAATGGCGATAAACAAAGGATGGTGTGTGCCGACTACTGATTGGCTAAAAGTGCGATTAGACTGGTCTATTCCAAGGTCGACGTGAGTCAGTTTGCATTTGTGTGTGCATTTAAGCGGTTTGGTGCAAGCAACGAGCGGTCGTGGTAATCATCCAACAACGATTTTTTGGTAGGTTATGTACGAAAAATTCGTGATAAGTATGGGAGTTTTTTGCGAACGGTTCGCAAGTTTCACCTAATAGGTTTCCGAAAGTTTCCGAGCCCTGCTTATACTATAATATTATCCCTATAATTTAAAAGACAATTTTCATCCCAAATTAGTAAATTATCTTGAACGCTTAATGATTCGTATTGATACTTTTTTAAAGAATTCAATTTAAGATACACAGGCACTGACAAAAGGTAAGCTTAGTTTAGAACAAATAAAATGCTATGCGTTTACTGTGTGTGTTGGTTAAAAAAAGCACCTAAATGTTATCCTTGCTAATGATGATAAAACTCGATGTTATAATAAAAAACTATTTGAAAAATCCGTCAGAAAAGTAATTTGTAAGTGCCACATCATGTAGCTTAGAATTGTGAAGACTGAATATAGGTAATGTAAATTAACAAGGACACTGTACTCAACTGGTAAAAGTATAATAATTTTTATATCCTGGCTTTAAATTCATAATTTTACTAAATCTTTTGGCCTTTTTGGATGCAATTGCTCGAATACGAAACATTTCCCCCCTTATTACAAAACGTGGACTAAAATAGTCCTGGTTTAAAACTGGTACTAAACTGGTGCTGTCACTTTCATTTTTCAAATGAAAGACAGAATTAGCATGAATTTTAAACCAGGTCTAACTTTAGTCCACGTTTTGTAATAAGGGGGTATAAGTTTGTAAACGCTAACCGCTCCTCTCATAAACTTGTCCCACAACAAAATGATTCAATGCGGAAACATCGGGCGTCCTTGTTTGGCACATCGCGAATATGCGCACGGAATTGTCGACATTATTCGCTGTTAATTATCATTATTAAATAATATCCTAGTCGGGAGTGCGCTTAAGGACGCATTTACCTTGCAAAAACGCGCCATACAAGGTTACTTGAGGAATATTCGTTAGATTGCTGGACCGGTTTTGCTTGTCATCTTTGAGTAGGTACGAGTATCAAGTGGAACAGTAATCTAAGATTTAGTTTTAAATGTGTGCACTAAAAACTTGAACAGTTTAAGGATTGTTATTAATTTTTAATGGAAAAATTGGTAAAACGTTAAACTTTCGATAAGGCTCTCTTTAATACGTAACTATATAGGTAAGTAAGCTATTTAGTCAAAAATACTAAGTTATTAATTTGCCTGATGAGCGTTTTCAATTTGTTAGGTGTCCGTTTTCATCTAGAATGTTTCGAAAATAATTTATTATGATTCATAAGCAAAATTGATAAGATGAATCATATTGTTGAATCACTAAAATTATTTATAGTTAGAAAAATTAGATGCGCTTCGCAATTACTTATATACTTTTTTCTCCATTATTTACTATATATAAGGGCCTTCTTAAATAGTGCACATAATTTTAAGGGGTCAATGTACTCATGCATAAAAACAACTTTTACTATGGTACCAACATTTAAATCGCGAAAAAGAAAATCAGCTGTTCCATAGAAAATTTTAAATCGTATCTTAGATCAAAATGTATGGAACAGCTGATTTTCTTTTTCGCGATTTAAATGTTGGTACCATAGATTAGATGTAGGTGATACGAAGTACACTGGGGCCACTAGTATACTATATTTAGATTTTTTTGTCTATGTTTTTGTCTACAAGTATGTACTTGCATGCAGTATGTTCCAATAGCATAAACACAAAGTTGACCTTATAAACAACTTAACAGCAAGGTCTGCAGACAAAAGAATCTAGCCGTAGCTGATCGCAAAAACAAAGGCGCAGTGACAAGAAATATGACATCTGATACGGCTAAATCTCAGACACAATGTGGGGCCGGAAGCGCACCTACAACCTCAAGACGAGACATTTTTATTTATAACAATGACTTTATATATCTACCCAATTACCTAAATAACTACCTACTTTTTGCATTCTACGACACTGCTATTTTTTTGATAACATAAGAAAAGATTATTATTATTATTACCTGAGAGGAAAATGTCTGTTCCGATGTTTTCTCCTCAGATTCCTGCTATAGAGTTAGCAGACCCGAAGTTTGATACTCCGAGTAAAATTGATATTTTACTGGGGGCGGAAGTGTATGGTCAAATTTTAATGGATGGAGTTGTCAAAGGTCCACCAGGTTCTCCAATTGCGCAAAATACCAAACTTGGCTGGATCCTTTCAGGCCATATATTTTCCCCTCCAAGTTACGAACTTTCACAGACACGTAATGAAATAATTAGTATGCACACTCAATTGAGTATGAACGATCTCCTGAAAGGTTTTTGGGAGCAAGAAGAACTGTCTTCAGCCGTGAAAAAATGTCTGTCTGAAGAAGAACAGCAATGCGAAGAGCTGTTCGCCAAAACTACTTCTAGAGATGATGAGGGTCGCTATATCGTGAAATTGCCATTCAAAAAGGTGGACCCAAGTTGTCAATACGGTAATTCTTATGATATTGCGCAAAAACGATTCTTTATGCTCGAAAAACGATTACTGAAGAATCAACCACTGAAGATTCAATATTCCGAGGTTTTGGAGGAATATTTAAAATTAAATCACATGGAAGTAGTGCCGGAAGTGGAGAAAGCTAATCCCAAGGCTGTGTATCTTCCCCATCACGCTGTCGTTCGCAATGAGAGAAGCACCACTAAGGTTCGGGTCGTGTTTGATGCGTCGTGTTCGCTTAATAATGGAACTTCGTTGAATGATGATCTCATGGTAGGTCCAACGCTTCAACCCACACTTCGACACCTTATTTTACGTTGGCGCTGCTATCCTATAAGCCTGGTAGCAGATATTGTGAAGATGTACCGTCAAGTCAAGATAGCTGCTGAGGATGTTGATTTTCAACGTCTATTATGGCGTAGCGATGTTAATTCAGAACTTCAGCATCTCCGACAATTGCGTGTAACATTTGGTACATCAGCGGCACCTTACTTGGCGGTCAGATCCTTACAACAGCTTGCACATGATGAGGGAGATAAATATCCTTTGGCAGCTAGCAGAGTCCTTAGGGAATATTATATGGATGATCTTATGACAGGCTGCGAAAATATAAACGAGGGAGCACAGATTTATCAACAAATGAACGAGTTACTTAAACTTGGTGGTTTCCAGCTTCAGAAATGGAGTAGTAGCAATAGTGAGTTGTTGTCAAAGTGGGATAGAGAAAGTAAGAATTCAAAGGAAACTTTAGAGCTAAAATTAGATACAGTTATCAAAATTTTAGGTCTCACTTGGAATAGACACCAAGATGAATTTCAATACACTGTCCAACTTACAGCACTGGAAACACCCATAACTAAGAGGAAAATGATTTCGGAAATAGCAAAATTGTTTGATCCCCTCGGTTGGCTAGCTCCTGTGGTCACCACTGCCAAAATATTTATCCAAAGAGTCTGGCTATCAGGGATACAATGGGATGAAGAATTGCCATGTGATATTTTGAAGGCATGGCTTGAGTTTCGAGATGAACTTACACATCTCGCTCAATTTAAGATTCCAAGATGGATTGGCACTAGCACCAACGATGTTAGCAGAGAACTTCAAGGATTCTGCGATGCTTCAAATGCAGCATACGCAGCTGTAGTCTATATGAGAATCGTTGATTTTAAAGGTGATGTGCATGTACGATTACTTGCCGCAAAGACGAAGGTTGCTCCGGTGAAGCAAGTCTCGATTCCTCGGTTGGAGTTGTGCGGAGCGGTATTGTTAGCCAACCTGCTTCAAGAAATTGCAGAAGTTTTAGAGATTCCGAAGGAGTGCGTGTACGCCTGGACGGACTCAAGTGTAGTCCTTTCATGGTTGAGCAGTCATCCCAGCAAATGGAAAACCTATGTCGCGAATCGGGTCTCTGAAATATTAACGCTTATGAATAATACTCAGTGGTCACATGTCAAGTCCGAATCTAACCCTGCAGATTGTGCGTCGCGAGGTATAAATCCGAGCAAACTATCGGATTTGAAGATCTGGAGAGAGGGTCCACAATGGCTGCAAGAAAAGGTTATTAATTATTCAAAGGGACAATTTAAATTAACGGATTTAGAAAAGAAAAAAGAGCAAATTTCGTGCCACACTATTCAGTCAGAGTCAGAATCTATATTATGTCGTTATTCTTCATTGAATAAATTATTAAGAGTTGTTGCATACATACGTAGATTCCTTAAGTTAAAGAAAGAAAAATTTACGCCTTACATATCTAGATTAGAAATAAAAGAGTCTTTACTTACCTGTATCCGATTGTGTCAAAGGAAAAGTTTCCTGGAAGAAATAAAATGTTTACAAACTTTGGGAAAGATAAAGAAAAGTAGTAAACTTACCTCACTGTGTCCGTTTCTTGATGCTGATGGTATACTCAGGGTGGGCGGTCGCTTACAAAATGCTGAAATAGATGAAAATATGAAACATCCAATATTGCTGCCGTATCAGTCGTTTTTCTCAGATTTGATTGTGGATGATGCCCATAATCGCACTCTTCACGGCGGTCCACAATTAATGACAAACTTTTTAAGAACGCAGTATTGGATAGTTAATGCGAAAAATCTTGTTCGCAAGGTCGTTCGGAAGTGTGTTGTATGTCGTCGCCATTCTGCACAAACAAGTCAGCAAATGATGGGGCAGCTACCTACGGAACGTGTCACAGTCTGTCGACCTTTCTATCAGAGTGGGGTTGACTACGCAGGACCCATAGCTATAAGACCGTATAAAGGGCGTGGTTATCGAGCCGTTAAAGGATATATAGCCTTGTTCGTATGTATGACCACTCGTGCAATACACCTCGAAGTCGTTAGTGACATGACATCCGAGGCATTTTTAGCAGCTTTTAAGCGTTTTGTTGCACGGCGAGGTCACTGCGCAGATTTATGGAGTGACAACGGCACGACCTTCGTGGGGGCCAATAGGGAGTTAAAGCATTTATTCCAAACGGAAAAGTCTGAAGCCGCTAATGATATTGCTGAGTGGTTGGCAACAAATGGTACCAACTGGCACTTCATTCCACCTCACTCGCCGAACTTTGGAGGGTTGTGGGAGGCTGGAGTGAAGTCCACAAAGCACCATCTAAAAAGGGTTATTGGTAACAGTACCTTGACATTCGAAGAGATGTCCACGCTTCTGTATCAAATAGAAGCTTGCCTTAACTCGCGTCCACTTTCTCAAATTAGCAATAATCCAGATGATCCGTATCCATTAACTCCCGGCCATTTTCTAGTCGGTGAGCCGTTGCTGCTTATACCCGATACAAACTTTGAGCAGAGTAACGTGAGTACTCTTAAAAGATGGCAGTTTGTACAGAGACTACTGCAAGACTTTTGGAGACGATGGTCTCATGAGTACTTGACTCAATTACAGCATAGATATAAATGGTCCTATATTGCTCCTGAACCTTCTGTAGGGGATGTCGTGTTAGTAAAGGAGGATGACCTCCCACCGTCCAGATGGTTGTATGGCGTAATTAAGGAAAAACATGTTGGTGCGGACAATCTTACGAGAGTCGTAACCTTGCGATGCAAGGGGTCTCTAGTAAAAAGACCTGTGTCCAAACTTATAATTTTACCTGTCACTTAATAAATGTAAATACCTACTACTATGTTTTTTTTTTGTATTTTAATTTAGTCAAGTATGTGTATGTGTTAGTTATGTATTATTGATGTATTGCATACCTAAATTTTGTTGTTTTTGTTAAGTTTCTTATTTGATTGTGTTGTTTCTGATGGACGTTCCGTTCATGGTGGGCGGAATGTTAAGCCGTTGTATTTAAATATAAGTTGTAATTATTGTACATAGATGGCGTTGTGCCAAACGTACGTAATGCTGAACGGCGGTGTTAAGATTTTTTGGTGATTGATATAGTCTTGTCGATGCACCCAATAAATTATCCTCGACCTACACACTAGTTTTATTTACGTTGTGAATAACAGTATTTTGGACCTCTATGGGATTGTACATACTTGACTAAAAAAAAAAAAAAAAAAAAAAAAAAAAAAAAAAAAAAAAAAAAAAAAAAAAAAAAAAAGTGTATGGTCAAATTTTAATGGATGGAGTTGTCAAAGGATCCAGCCAAGTTTGGTATTTTGCGCAATTGGAGAACCTGGTGGACCTTTGACAACTCCATCCATTAAAATTTGACCATACACTTCCGCCCCCAGTAAAATATCAATTTTACTCGGAGTATCAAACTTCGGGTCTGCTAACTCTATAGCAGGAATCTGAGGAGAAAACATCGGAACAGACATTTTCCTCTCAGGTAAAAGAGAAGTGAGCTTATTAAGAACATGAGCTTTAACTTCAACTATAAAGTTGGGGTCATGGCGTGACTGAATTTTGACCATAACGGTCCATTTAGACTGCAAGGATGAACCTTGATCACTACCTAACCCTGAAATGTAGCTCATGTTTGAAACTCTTCTAAGACCAAGCATTTGTACAACAGACTCTGCTATAAATGAAGCTTGTGAACCTTGGTCCAGAAGAGCTCTGATACAAAAAGTTCCATTTCTCGTATCTACATTGACCAAAGCAGTGGCCAATAATACTTGACTATTTGCATTAGAAAAGCATGATACTATATTTGATGCCTCGCCTTGAGATGATTCTACATTGGACGACTGAGCGCCCCCTTCCACTACGGAAGTGTTTACCTGATCATCTTTAGGACCTAACTTTGGGTGCAGTAAAGAGTGATGTCGCCTTTTACAAATGCGACAGCTGGTTGATTGACGGCAATTGTATATCGAATGATTCGGAGCAAGACAATTAAAACATAACTTGTTGGTTTGGGCAAAAGTACGACGTACATTTACATCTTCCTTTGCGAATTTTTTACAATTACACAGTTTGTGAGCATCGGAACAAAATATACATGATACAGCAGGAATTGTATGCATTGTTTTAGGAACATTATTACGAACATTACTCTGTTTAGTGGCTTTATTGTCTAGAAATTCTAAAGATCTGAAACGATGATTTAAAAAGTTTTTAAAATCAACAAGTTTAGGCAATTCATCATTACACCTACTGACTTCTACTTCCCACAACTTTCGAGATTCTGTATCAAGTTTCAACGAAACTACATAAATTACAATAAGATCCCAGGAATCTACATTTACATCTAAATTAGTAAGAGCATTTAAACACTCATTAGTTGTGTCCAGTAATTCCTTTATCGCACTTGAAGATTCCGACAATACATTTTTTTGGTTCATAAAACGTTTTAGTACACAATTGGCTAAAAACCTTTTGTTGTTGTAACGATGCTCTAACTGATCCCAACAAGTTTTATAATTACATGCCGTGATAGGAATGTGTCTTAACATTTGCTCGGCTTCGCCAGACAAGTGACTTTTCAAATAGTGCAGCTTTTGAACGTCATCCAATCCCTTATTGTTGTGAATTAAAGACAAAAATAAATCACGAAAACTACTCCATTCTGTGTATTTGCCACTGAAATTAGGTATTTCTATTTTCGGTAATTTAACAGTAAAGGATTGGGTGCTGCTAGTTGCATTTGCATCATAAAATTCATTAACATTAACATCTTTCTTTAACCTAAGGATGGCTTCCTTTAACTCCGACTTGTAATTTATGTACAGTTCTTCGGTCTCATCATACATGTCATTTTTAAAATAAGTAGATTTTTCAAGTATGTCTCCAGAAACTTCCATTATAATCTTCTTATGTGTTTCATCAAATGAAGACCACTGTTTTTCTAATGCTTCTAGACGTGTTTCTATGTATGACAAAGAGATCCTATCTTTCGGAGATTTTCTAAAGTTAGACCTTCCCTTCTGAACCTTTGACTTAGTATCATCTTGCATTTTACCGTAGGCATCCATCTCGATAGTTATTCTAACTATTCACCGTATGAGAAAATTCAAAATTATTTTCTAAGTCAATCGTAAAATTTACGAAATTTTCCTAAGTGTTTTCGCACTTGGCTCCGCAAACTAGCGTGGATTCCCCGTATTTCACTTTTGGAGAAATTATTCTAAGTCTATGAAAACACTTCTAAAATTTCCAAATTCTAACTTTCTTGAAATTATTCTAAGTTAATGAATGACACAAATGTACTCACAGTTTCATCACAGCACAACACTCACTCATACGCTTCCGCTTACGCAATCGCTCGCTTCGTGGTCGCACCGGATCCGCTGACGTCACTGCTGGAGCTGCTGCTGCAAACTCAAACCTCCGATCCTCCGTAGTCCCTGCTCCTGTCACTCGTACTGAGCTGGTTCCAGGTCAACCAACCGAAACTTCCGACTCGGTTAGGACCATGTACAATCCCATAGAGGTCCAAAATACTGTTATTCACAACGTAAATAAAACTAGTGTGTAGGTCGAGGATAATTTATTGGGTGCATCGACAAGACTATATCAATCACCAAAAAATCTTAACACCGCCGTTCAGCATTACGTACGTTTGGCACAACGCCATCTATGTACAATAATTACAACTTATATTTAAATACAACGGCTTAACACTTGACAACAAAGCCTGACAGTAAATATCACGCTTCTCGTAAAAAATATATTATTATTATTTAACACTTTAATTTAATACAACAGTACATAAAAATAGAAAAACCTATTTATCTACCTACGTAGTCATTGACCACTGAACATGATAATAGCAAATAATAGGTTGGTAAAAAAGGTTTCTACGCATTTTATATGAATTCTCAAGACATTTTATTTTCAAAGTTTAAAGTATATACCTATTTGCCATTTTCTTCGATGACTTTCTGCCATCTTGTAGGTAGTGGCATGATCCCGTTGCTGTAGAAACTTTGGGACTTCTGATCCAAAAAAACGCGACAAGTAGTCTCTTGATGTTAACCTGCTAATGAATTCTGAAGAGACCGAAACAGGTGGAAATCTGAATGTGCAAGCACGGTCAAGGTTATATGGCGGATGCATTAAATTAACACATCCCAGCCAAACTCTCTTAATTTTTGCTGAGTGTCTAAAGATGTGTGTGGTTATCGTGATGAACGCTCACCTTTCTATTGATCAATTTCGGCCGCTTTCTCTCAACTTCTTGCTTTAATCTCATCAGTTGGCAGTAGAGATCCAAATCGATGGTTCTGCTCAGCGGTAAAAGCTCGTAATGAACAATGCCCTTCCAATCCCACCATACACCCAGCACCACCTTATTGCAAGTTAACCTGGGCTGTGCCACAGTATGTGAAGCCTGACCGACCTTTGACCATGATCTGTTTCACACGTTCTTGTCGTGCGTGATTCACTTTTCCAGTTACCTCACTCTCTTCAAAACCATCAATCTCTTCAAAAACGGTTTGTTTTCATTAAGTCTCAATAAATAATCGCAAATGAGTAGATACACGGTTCATTAGGTTTCTTTCAGTGAGCTCGTGTGGCACCCAAATAATGAGCTTTTTTGTGTACTCAGCATTTTTCAAATGGGTGAAATTTGTTTTGTTGTCAATTCGCAGTTATTCAACAATGTCGTAACTAGTGATATACCGATCTTATTCCACTTTTCCAAAAATGGCGTCCATTTTATCCGTAACAGGGCGACCAGATCAAAGTGCATTTTCGACACCAAAATTCCCGGATTGAAAACGCGTAAATGAACTTTGTGCTACTCTTACTGACACTGCATTAGGTCCATAAACGTGTCAAAGACGTCACAGTTTTTCTGGTGATTCTGTGTCTTATGAAATGAAATGTAACTCTGGAATAACTAAACTTTAATCTTTTTTATGAATTTTGTTAGTCTACGGCAACGAAATCGTTCGTTTTAACATGAAAAAGACACAGAAATGGTATTTGGCAATGTTATTTTAACTTCAAAAATGTAAAACCATACAGATACTTACAACATGTTCATCTGGAGTGCCAACGTCTAAGGCAGCGTTTCCCAAACTTTTTAGTGCCCTGGCCCGGTCATTTTTAATGTTTCTCCGTCCTGACCCACCAAAAGCTTTTTAAGCATCATTTTTGTATTCTATATTTTTTTACGTCAATGTTGCGACCCAGCATTTTATTTACGTGGTGTCGGGCCGCGACCTTCTACGTGGGAAACGCTGGTCTAAGGTAGGTGTTGTCACTGAGACATAATTCGATTGCCCCTGGTCACTCTGTTCAAACATCAAAGATGGCTGCTTGGCTACAGTTAATTTGTGGTAACGCAGCAAATACACAGGGCTGTATCAATTTGTAAATTGATTTACTCAGCACAGCTATATTTGGGACGACGTACGTTTAATTAATACCTGGGACAGCCGCTCTAGTAATTAACCGAATGTTCTGGAACTTAATGAGACGAAATTGACGAAAATACTCGTTTTGCCATGGAACGTTATTTTTTTATATTATCTATGACTACATCGCGCACGCAACCACGCGCATAGCCATGGCAAAACGAAAGCCATCGATCACAATCTACGATAAAAACATTAAAAAAGTATTTATATTTTTATTTATAATTTTAACAACAACATCGTTTCGCAGTTGTTTTCTACGCGTAAACTTAACGCGTTCCCTAAACGCGTTCTGAATAAATTATCTAGTAGTGACTTAAAAGGTTACGTGCCCCTGGATCGAACCAGTCATTTCAATGAGGAATTAGAATAAGATGGCAAAAAATATGAGCATTAGAAAGAGCGGAGCGATCGCGCGCGAAAAGGACGGCAGATGAGCGCGGCCCACCATTGGCTGACCACTTTTTATGCTTTAGTTCCCCTAATCTTCATTTCGAGCCACATCTGCTACGCTAATGTTTATTCGAAATAGTTCTTTAAATTTATCGAGTTAAGATCTCATTTGCAATTCGTTCGTAGAGTCTTATGTTACGTTTTTTTTTCTTTATCTATCGTTCGGTCGTTGCACGCAAGTTGTTATTTCAATTTTTAATACATCTCCTATGAAATGAGTCCCTTTTAAGGTCAGCATTTGTTGAAAAAGGGCAAAGAAGGTTTTTTTTAAATTGTAATTATTTTTTGTCGTTGGCCATTGGCCAGCTGATGTGCCGGCCATATAATCGCCGAGTATTTTCGTACCATAATAGGAGGCTTCGAAGATAACGTATGACTACAATTATGTTGAAAAGAATCTAATTTATGGGTCTTCGACTATATTCTGACGGCAGTTATAAGTACATGGATCGACGAATCGAATAAATAGACAGCTGTAAATATAGCGAATAGTTCAGTTAATCGAAAACAATTGTCGTTGCATTAAATATGTAATAAATTACCATGTAATTATGTATACATATTTGTAAAATTGGACTGTCATAGCGAAGAGTAATTGGACAAACATGCAAAATATTATTGTCTTTAATTTTTCTTTGTGAGTCACTGAACTTGTCACTGACTGTTCCTTAGAGTGTGTGTCAGATAACTCTGCACGTGCCCGGCGCGTTTTTGGCGCTAGTTACAGTGCATTTTTTTGATCTAATGTTATAGAAAAGATTAGTATTCGATTTTTACCGCGCGCAGACTTATCTGACGAGCACTTAGTAGTCATTACTAGGCTATCAATAAAAAAAGAAAACAAAACATAATCACCGAACGCATCAAACTGCTAACCAGCCAGTACATAATGTTTGAAAAAAGAACGCTTTCTTTTTTATTCAAACTCGATCATCCCATGGGTAATTAATCAACGGCACAAATACTATTCTTGATTCAATTGAGGAACTTCTAACCACTAAGCGTCGATATTCGCTTGAACACTATCTACGATTTACGCTACTGTATGTAGCATGATTGCATTTGAGCGCAAGCAAAAATCGATGTAAAATGGTTGGAAATTTATTTGATTTCTGTAGCCGAAAGGCAAAAGAATCCATCCGCGTACAGCCAACGACGTTTTTCCCATTACGGTATGGGTACGATTCTCACGGTGCTCACGCGCATGTCCGATGGCCCGTGACTAACGCACTGAATTACCAACTACCTATAAGCTATAAGCTTTTATGATCAACACTGAACGTTTGTACTGAATTTATTAAAACACTAATTAGTACTAATAAATTTTGTTGTAAAGCTAAATGGGGTTACTTATTTCAGCAAGTAGCTACATAATTAATTCTGCGAAAGTGTATCTTTTATTCAGCCTTTTAATCAACAAGATAACAGTTAATAAGTCATATTAATATAAACATTGATTACCACTCATTTAAACTATAAAAAGCAGTTAAACTAAAAATTTATAAATATTGGTTGCAATCATTGATCTATACGGTTGCGATATAATGGTCCGGTCCGGATATAATGCTGCTCCTCACTGCTCCTGGTTTTATTTGCGTAGCTTCCGTTCCCGTGGAAATATCCGGAAAACTGTAAATTTGCCTTTTCCATCCACAACGGGGTAGCACTTAGCCTTCATCACACCTGGTGTTAAGTGATGATAAGGCTGAAGGTGGAAGCGCACTACTCCCGGAATCCTCCATTACTGAGGAACTGGCTATCTTATCTCTAACTGCCGCAACACAACAATGCTAAAAACATAGTTGTAATGGCGTCAGCTTTAGATAAGATGGTGGTAGGTAGTCAAGCGGACTTTGAACAAGCCCTTCTTCCAACCAAACCGAAAACAATAGGTACCCCCACTGGAATCGAACCCAGGACCTCTGGGTCTGATATCGGTGGGTTGTACCACTAGAGCACAGAGGTGGTTAAACAGCCAAAAAACCTTTAAAATGGGATCAGAACCTCGTTTCTACTCTTCTCTATCTACGGCAACACAGGCTGCCAGGTTTCCACAAGTTACCTACTTACTTAGACGTGGATCCGAAATATCAAATTATTATTTTTTCGGCAAAGAATGGTCGAACTCCCGGTCTAGAAATAGCTCCATAGGCTGGGCGACAAAATTGTCTAATAAAAGAATGAAAATGCATTTAATGGTACAAGTGTATCTGTTCCTGAAATATGTTTTTGGAACTAAACATTTTTTATAGTTAGTGCTGTCCATTATGACAGATAATTTTGTATTGTCCGGAACATGAAGCTCGACTTAATACTCTGAGGTAACTGAAGTTCTCACCCTGAATAAAAAAGTGTACCCAGCAAATTTGACATTTATGTAGGTATGTAGTGGCTGTCAGTTGTCTCATATGACCATGAAGCTCGACTTAATACTGAGGTAACTGGAGAGTGCAGTACGAACAATTTTTTGAATACCACAAATAACACAGTGGCTGTCTTCCGTCTCACCTACACTTTAAAAAAATACGTATGGTCATATGAGACAGCTGACAGCCACTACATACATAAATGTCAAATTTGCTGGCGACACTTTTTTATTCAGGGTGAGAGCTCCAGTTACCTCAGAGTATTAAGTCAAACTTCATGCATATGACCATTCGTATTTTTTTAAAGTGTAGTTGAGACGGAAGACAGCCACTGTGTAATTTTTGGTGACAAAAAAGTGTTAGTACTGCACCAGGGGGGGCACACTTAGAACATAATTTTTTGACAGCTTTGTGTACCAACCGTTTTTTGACAGATTGGTGGTGGTGTACCAAGAGGTGTCGTTTTGCCGCGATAGATGGCTATTGTGTTTCTTTTTTTTATTCTGTGGAAAAGTAGTAAAGTTTAGAGAGTATTCTAGTTTAGAGTTTATAAACACAAATAGAAAAAATACTTCAAATCTATCGTATTGTATCCAAATTGTATCTAGAATATGAAGGTTTTACATAATATTATTGCAAAATGATTTAATAATCAAATTAAAAAAAACCATGTAATAATTCCTATAGAGAATATATTTTTTGTGAAGCACTGGCTGAAAACAGAAATAATAATATTAAGACGAAAAGACAATAATCTCAATATTATGCATAAAGTTAATATACCTTAGCGGATAGGTAGAGTGTGTGTCAGATAACTTTGCGCGTGACTGGCGCGTTTTTGGCGCTAGTTATAGTGTATTTTTTTGTTCTAATGTTATAGAAAAGATTAGTATTCGATTTTTACCGCGCGCAGACTTATCTGACGAGCACTTTATATTAACTTTATGATATTATGTCAAATTAATGTCACTTGTCAATCTCGAATTTTATGCAAAAGTTAGCTGCTAAAATAATATATTTTTGTAAAAGCAGTGCTATATTATGTTGAAAACATTGTGAGGAAAGTGTTTGTTGGTAAATCCGTGTAATAATTAAGTACATGATAGTGATATACATAATACTGATGACGATGATTTAAAATCACAATTTCTGGAAGTTGCACAGACCTAGGTGTTATTATTATTGTTGATCGAAGGTTGCAAAGAAGATATCAAAAGACAAGCTGCCCTAACCTAACCAGATCAGCCTTTGAAAAGCTAACGAAGATAATTATATGGAAAGATCGCCGCATAATCAAAAACACCAAGGTTCGATTCACGAAAAGCTTACTATTCCCTATCTTCTTATTTGGAGCTGAAACAGGGACGCTCCAACAAAAGTAGCACAAGAAGATTGATACCCTTGAGATGTGGTGTATGATGATCTAACGGACTGCGCGTCGCACAAATGTTTCCACTAAAAAGGAGCTTCGGATCAAACAAAGACTTTCAACGATTGTGCTAGTGCGAATGTTTGAACTTATCATCCATAACGCAAGCTCCTTAGAGCTATCCAAGATAAAGTATTTCTCTCTGTTTTACACTAGTGTGGAAATAGACCAGATTTTCGGAAATCGTACTTCCCATAACCTGTGAGAACTTTCACTTGCTCACGATAACTAATGAAATAAGGAAGAGTCAACGTTTTCGCGGCCGATCACCCACAACATGATCAAGTCAAGTGTGTGTGCCTTTACAGAATGCACATGCAGTGGCACAAATAGAGAGATATGGAAGAGCATCGCAAAAGCCGCTACCAATTTAGGGGACCATGACCACAACCACTCTGTAAACCTTTGTCTTAGAAAGAAGATGTAAATATAATAAATACAGACATATATAATTATACAATAGATAATAAAAATCCAAATCAAAACTGGGTGTTTTATTTTTATCGCCAACTCCTTAAAACCACTAGAACTACGATGGCTGTCCTTTCGCTAACTCAAATGGAAGTGGAAATTACATCCACTTTTCATTTGAGCTAGCGAATAGGGCCATAGGGCCAGCTGGGTAGCTTTAGTTCAGGCTATTATGAGTGACACCAATTTACAGAGAGCAGCACTGGCGACAAGATGGCGGACGTTCAAAATGAGGTGACAAAAATATGTGTCGAGTGGGCTCTCTATTACTATATATATTTATCTTTCTCTATGTACTGCACTCTCCAGTTACCTTAGTATTAAGTCGAGCTTCATGGTCCGGAATGAGTGTAGGAAAAGTCTTCAGTTAGAACCTCCATGACTGTGAATTAAAAGTAAGAAAGAAAAGCGTTGGAATACGCACAGGAAGTGTTACGGGCACGTTCACAAAAAGTAAAATATAAACATTTAATAATTGAATGGATGACTAGTGGGCAGGTGTAGAGTTGCTCAACGTCGCCGAACTATTTTAATATCGACGGCCATTGTTGTATGGCGGTGCGTGGTGACGTAATGACGACAACTATCGCTAAAACTATTCTCATTATTGAAATTGTTTCGGACCTAGTTCGAATATCGGTTATTGGCCAGTTGGTCAGTTTGTAGCTAAACAATTTCAACGTCCATGTAATATTTGAAAGTTCCCCCTGTAAGTAATTTCCTAGAACTTCATTTTTTTTAAACATGAATTTCCCTACTGTAGTTTTACGGAAGGAAAATACGTGTATTATGCTTGCTGGTTTGCAAAAAAACTAAGCATTTATTTAAGTTTAGGACGGCGGAAGACCCTTCACAAACGTTGGAACTTTCCCTGTAGTAAAAATCCTTCAATAGTTATTGTTTTTTTACTTAACAAGTTAGAAATTTTCCAACGCGTTTGTAGGAGAATTCCATAACACGGGTGTGTTATGGAATTCTCCTACAAACGCGTAAATAGGTAGTTGTTTAAAAATAAATTCTCCTCAAATTACTTTTTAAGCGATACAATTAAGAGAGACCTAACAACACACGCTGACGTTCGGATAGCCCGTAATTTAATATCTGAACGCAACCGTAACTTGTAATTTTAAAATGTTGGCATCACTGCTTAATGACAGTTGGAAGCGCGCGCAAATTCCAAAATGGCCGACGCAATAACGAAATGATGGCGCGTTACGAATCGTAAAAATTTAATTTCTATTGTCAAGCCGCAAAGGAAAGTGTTTTTTTTGTCATTTTCTCTGTACCTAATTCAGTGTCGAATGTAATTTTAATATGTAGTTATATGACTTACTGCCGCACTCAGAGACGCCTCTTAAAACACGCTTTTTACCCATACGAGTTCACTAACTATGGCGGTATTTGCGGTAAATGAACTATTTAGAATGGGTCGAAATATGTATTTTTTTTTACTTTTCGGCATAGTGTCGGTACCCGCATGGCATTGTGGCTCTTGTTATAAAATCCTTACTAATGCAGATATAACTAATACGCTAAATACACACAAGTTGGGTAACAAAGACAATTAATTATGAAAATTTGGATATTTTTATATAAAAGAAATTTAGGTAAGTGATTTACAAATAAAAGGGCGACACTATCTAAGCGATACCTATTATGCTTTTCATACAAATCATACTGATCACGTGATTTCAAAAAATTTTTTTTCTTATTTCGTCCATGTTTCTTCTAGGAGAAAGTTGTTCACTTGCCGATTCTGAGTCGAACTTAAAAATTCCAGTGCCAGTGTTTCAAAATAACCATGTTCTTACAGTCTTATTTCTAATTTGTATGTATATTTGCCGAACGTAAAAAAAAATAAAGTCTAGTTAGATAGGTACTTTGGTAGTTATATATTTTGATACACGGAAAAATAAAAGAATCATTAAAAACGTGCGATGAAGAGGAAAAACCTAATGCTTTAAACCTAACATAGCGCTTAGTTTTCCGGAATATTTACGTTTTTCTTTGATCAAACATTTATTATTCTAAGAATTTTTATTAGTTTCAAGTTGCGTACTTTGGAACGTGACCAGAGTTAGTCATAGATCTGACTTAGGTTTATCAGTTTTATATAGTGAACTAAGTAATCCACCCGGCTTATTTATTCACTTTGCAAGTAGAGTTAAACGTGGACAACAGCTAGGATTTCCCATTAAAGGACACAGCACATTACATCAACTCGGAAAGGGATCGACATCGTATCGCCTTTCGGCTCGCCGTCAACCAGGCCTCAACCTAACGCAAGCACGCACGTAACCAAACCGGATCAGCGTCGGTACGTCGTCGGCTCGGCTACGGCTAAGCGACGCCGCGCTTACGGCTAGGCGACGCCGCGCTTACGGCTCGCCGCACAGTGGTACCATATAGAAAAAAAAAGAATGAGAGAAAAAAATGATAAAAACAATAAAAAAATAAATAAAAAAAAATGAAAAAAAGACAAAAAAATTAGAAAAAAAAATATAAAAAAAAAGATGTTCATTTCCATTTTCAGACCACTGTGCGTAGAGTCGTAAGCTCGGGTACAGAGAGACGTGAGCGCGTGGACGACTAGCGGTAAGCGCGGGGGTAACAAGTTGAGCGACCCGCAAAGCGGTTCGTGAGCTGGTCCCGATGCGAGGCGATTACGTTACGATTCCGATTAGTGTGCTTTGCAGTAGGGGGTTTCATACAAAGAATACTGAACCGCTCGAGTTGATACGTTTTCGATCCCTTTCCGAGTTGATGTATGTGCTGTGACCTTAAAAAGGTACTTACAGCCTTCACTTACACATCAAGTTCAATGGTTGGAAAATGCGTTACCTACGCATCTGTTACGCATACCTCCAGTGCTTGGGAGGACAGACAGCAGCGGGCCGATCGCCGTAATTCTATGCAGCGCGTCTTGATCACGTTTGCGTCTTGACGTTTGACTTCGTATTGCCGTAATGATATAACGACGCACACGTCACGCAAACCTATAGTCCCACAACCCTGTCTGTTCCGGTGACATCCGTGACAGAGGAGCCACTTCCAATACGAAATTAGCTGTCAAAATAGACTGTCGTTTGAAAACTGTTTTAGTTCCGGTAGAACAGAAAACATTGTCGCACTGTCAAAGCCGCGCGTTATCAAAAACGGTTTTGCACGTCAACTGCACGTACACTTGATCGATCGGCGATCGGGGCCCAGGCCTGCTTTAATTCAACGAAAAACGAAACTTCAAAAAAATTGCATTTTATTAAAGGCTTGGATTAAAAGTTTCGGTTATTTCGCGCAGGTGAAAGAGTGGAATGCATTTTATAAATATACTTTTGAGAACTCAAACTTACGCAATAAGTCGTGAATCTCAATAGTGCCAAAAGTGGCCACATTTGGCAATATCGAGATCCATAACTTGGTCATATATTTTCGCGAAATAACCGAAACTTTTAATCCAAGCCTTTAATAAAATGCAATTGATTTATTTCCATTGGGGGCGCCACTGAGCTCATCGATACACCTTAAATAATACCAACTTAGGACTAGATAACAGTCTCTTAATATTATAAGCCTCTGCTGCCGAACTAGATAAAAAACCTGTATTTCGGCATTCAGCGCCTTAACCCTCCACAGACATAGCATTTTAAACTAGTCAAAGCAAGTCTTAAAAAAATGAGCACAATATACTTCGATCAAAGACAATACAAAAATAAAAGAAAAACCATAAAAAGAAGTGAAAGCATCCAGTGTTGAATTATGAAGTGTGTTTGTCTATGTGTATTAGGCGCGTGTGTGTGTGTGTGTGTGTGTGTGTGTGTGTGTGTGTGTGTGCGTGTGTGTGTGTGTGGGTGTGGGTGTGAGAGTGTTAACCTATACGTGTTATACACGTCCCTCGCACATCGAGACATGTTAAAAACATGACAGAATCGAGTGAAAGCGGGGCGGGGCTGTATCTAAAAAATCTCATCAACGCTGTGGATAAAAAAGGTTAAAGTTTCAGTTCTTTACAAAAACTCCAATACAATTCGTTAGTAATTCATATTATGTTACGATGCATTACGTATAAAGTGATAATAAACTTGGCTCAAAGCGTAATATATTGGCATCAGCTGCGTAACATATAAGTGCACTAACATAATATGCAGTGACACACTCGTTTACACTGGCCGTGACATACAATTCCACGCGTTGACATACTATGTGTTACATGTTCATACATATAATGTTATATGTTTGCTTTGAGAGAACATTTTAGTCGGCACAACGTAGGTAATAACTATTTAGTTTAACGACTATAGGTATGCTGTGAAATTTTAATTACATTAGAGTGTACTGGTTTTTCGGTTCCTCTGAGGGAAAGTTGGTCAGAAAATATTTCTTTTTGTACTTAAATCTTATGAGAAAGTTTTTCTGGCCAGTTTTATCTTAGTTTGGTGATAACATTGTTAACGGATCGTGAAATTAAGAACCAAAAATCTAAAGAAATGTTTACAAATTGAAAAAATTGTAAATGAAGTAGGTACTGTGTACTGTACTAGGTATTTTAGAGAAATTTGCATTTCTCTTTCTTATTTTTTAGTACTTACCCTACTTACCTACGTAACCTGAGTAAGTTGAATATGATTTAGGTAATCTACTTTTTATATACGATATGTCCACCGATTACTCGAAGACTGCTGAACCGATTGTAATGGTTCAAACATCAGGTTGGTTTCCAAGTTGGTCCCATTTTTTGAAATTTTGAAATCGGTTCAGTAGTTTTCAGGAAATCTTGTAAATACTGTCGTTTTCGTTACCACTTTATGTGAATTTAATAACTATCTTTAGGCATAACTCCTTTGTTTATAAACCGATTTAGATGTTTCTTGTTTTGTTAAAAAGGGGATACCTCAAGGTATTTTAACCGACCTCGAAAAAGGAGGTTTTCAGTTTGATCACATACCTATTTACCAGAAAACACGTAAATTGCCTGCACGATGCACTAAAAAGAGTGAAATAAAAATTATTTTTATAAAAAAATAAAACCGGCTTCAAAAAACCACATCAAAAAAGTAAGAAATAATTCCTCACCAAATAAATAACGTAAGTACTTTGAAGTCGGGCGAGTTTTAACAAAAACAACAAAAAATTGTACATGTTTCACGCCCGACTTCAAAGTACTTACGTTATTTATTTGGTGAGGAATTATTTCTTACTTTTTTGATGTGGTTTTTTCTTGCTACTACTAACTTTTCACTAACAGTCCTTATCATTTTTAAAAAGTGATAAATTTTCACTCAAATTCATCTATTTCTGCACCTTTTCAGTAATTTTGTAACTGAGGAAAGGTGGCAAAACGTCGGAGTCGAAAATTTAAAAAAAAACTCAAAAATCATTTAAAATAGGTTGCTAACTACAAGTTTTTATCTTTTATAATGAATTGTAAAAAGTTTCCTCAAAAATTATTGGATGACTGGCAAATTTTTTATTTGTACAGAAAGAGTAGACCAATATTTTGGCCTGAAAATTATAAGTAGGTACTTAATCGTTTTTCCTTTTCCAAATTTTGTTTTTTTTTAAATTTTTATAGCTCCTTATAATATAATGTTTCACTAAAATATTGTATAATTTACATAAACATAATTAAAATAGCACAACTCAACTTATCAACGCAGTTTTTATCACTCACCACGAACAGCTAGCATTTATTTTCCTTATTCCATAAAAAAAAAATATTCGCAAGGATTTGCTCTCAAACAAAACACTATTCACATTTAACCGTCCACCCAAACACATAAATACGTATATACCACAAAAGTCAAACTAATTCTAAATTGAAATCATCCTATACTCGTTCAAATGGTAGCTACGCCCATAATATCAGGCCAAAACCGACCAATGCCATGTCAACTGACGAAACTAATGTATAAATCACTGGAGGAAATAGTCATTCGCTTTTATTACAACGGAGAAAGATCTAGTTTCGCGTGGCAGCGGTGTCAGCTGAGTATGCGCATCGCTGTGAATGGCTAGCGCAGTGGTACAATGTCACGAAATCCAGACTGTTTCTAGGTTAGAGTCGACGCGTAGTGAGGCGGCCATGGGTTTGGGATCTATGGGACTAGACACTATTTTTATTGGATAAATTTTCAATTTTTAAAGATTATGGTTTGTATACTGTTCCTGCGTAAATATTCAATGCTGCAAATTCATTTTTCTACTGTAGAAAAACTTTGGTTTTCATTTTTTTTTATTTTGTCTTCCATTTTGTGTTATATTTTTAAATCTTGTAAACGTAATGTAACACATGCAAAGTTATTAAATAAATCACCTATAATATTATAATATCTGTAGATGACCGTTAATTTTTCTTAAAATATTTAAGTGTAGTACTTAAGGTAGCTTCTTTCAAAAGACAAACCTTTTATTAATACTTTCCCGATTCTATATTAATATAATTAGAATATTATCCTGCTTATTCCAAATTGAGAGAGCCCCTAACCCGCTGACCTTGTAATGTTTGATCTAGGTATACGTCCTTAACTGTGCGCTCCAGTTATTTGATAAGTGTGATTTGTACTTACTATGTTGTTACTTATTTGCGAAAACTTCGCACAAATTTAGATTACGGAATAAATAGATTGCCTTGAACGAATCAAGATTTATTCACAATCTCTAATGGTTGCAATAAATGGTCTTATTTGATTTGATATTTTAATGAGTGACTTTCAATAGGTGAGTTTGCAAGTTTAACTGTCGATTTATTTTGGCAAGAAAGATCATATTTTGTTGTATAGATATTTAGTGATCTCACTGGTACGATACTAATGACTTTATCATTGCATGCATTTTGGAAGCCATCATGCTTCTAATATGCATAACAATGTAGGAATTGAAAATCGACATTGCGGTGAGAAAACGTCGAAAATTTGGCAAAAACTTTATTTCAATAAAGTTTCTCTAAGGCTCAAAACTTGAATATGATCTAAAAGTATGTCAATTGGTTGACATGTTAACAATATTCAGTCTAAGGTTGTAAAGCATTTTCATAGTCGACTTACATCCATCAAAGATCGTATATTTTATTCAATATGTCAGTAACTATCGTCAAATATGGCATTGTATATTTATTTAGAAAGGATATAATAATAATGAATAAGGGATAGTAAGTAAGCCATCGGCTGTAAGAGCAATTTCAAACTAATAATGTAATGAAATGACACTATACGCAATGTGCAGCACTGTTTTTAATTAACATTACATTAATTTTGCGATAACGTCTGATGGCAAAGGGCTATATAAATATTATAGCGAGTAAATAATGAATACACTGTAGCACATAATTATACATGAAAATTAGTAATATATCTGTTTCAAGGTAGGTAATAGGTATTCCTTACCATAAATAAGCTTACCTTAGCTAGATATTTTTATTTTATAGTCAACTTTACCCAGACCACATTTTATGTGTTTCATTAATATTATTATTTATCACTAATTAATAATGTCAAGTTGTATAATTATAAATTTGGACCAGCTAGTGAAATTTTGTTTTACCAAAATGGTCATTATCTATAAACCTAAATGCGTTAAAGTTGACAAATAATATTATAAACCTAATATGTCGAAATTAGGTTTTTAAGGAGCCCGTGGCGCAGTGGTTCGGAGGAGACCGATGCCCAGCAGTGGGCGTCGTTCGGCTGACATGATGATGGTGATAATGACATTTCCAAAACAGATAGGTTTACATTTAATACTAGCGCCCACGTGGCTTCGAACGCCTTGATGTTTTAGATCCCATACAGATAATTTGATGAGCATTGGTGGTTTGTTCCGTGTCTGGGTATTGTTTTTTAATTTTACTTTTACTATGTATCATAGTAGTGAAAAATAATAATAATAATGAAGCTTTATTGCACACAAATAAAGAAACAAATAACACAAAGAGACAAATAGTATTAAAAAAACAGGCAACAAGCGGCCTTATTGCTATATAGAAATCTCTTCAAGGCACTTTTGGGTGAAAGAAATATAAATCAAAAGAACAGAAGGGGAAAGAGCACATAAAAAGGATAGAATCAGTAGGTATGTAGGTACTAACAAATATTGCCAGAGAAAATTTTAATAATGCATTCGTTAGGTCTGAGCTGCTAATGCTGACTGCTAAAGCTTACATCGAAATCAGATAAATCGTGTGTGATGTTATTATTTTAATGATTTGTCCTTCTGAACCCCAAACCATGGCCCTCCTACGCGCGTGACCTTGCGCTCGCGCATCGTATCGCGTCGCGTCCCGCTGCGAATCAGTTTTGTTGATGCTGTGCGACATGTCGCGTGCATAGAGGTGCATTTGATGCACATCTTAAACAGATATACATACGAGAATACTCATAATGTGGTCGCGTGGTTAAAACGTTTGGACTGTGGATGTTTTCAGATTCCCTTTGCTCATTTCTTAAAATATAGGCAGGATAACAAAGCTTAGGTACCTATGTCACACAGGAATTATTGAGGATTCTACTGGTCAAAGAATTTTCAAAATAGAATTTAGAAAAAAAAGACAATGGAACAGAATAAAATTCATCTCCTATAAAAAGCAATCCACAGTATAAGTATAACGCACGCGCGGTGCTGTTACATTGCCGCCTGCATTGGTGACGTTCCAAAGTGCAGTAAACTCGAGAAGCCATGCAAATCGAATTGGGCTTCACAGCGTTTGGTTTCGATTTCGTAGCTTGTCACTATTGTGACATCACATCACACTTTGTCGGATAACTTGTATGTCGGCATCTTGCGATTGTTTGGGCGAATGAGGCAAAGCTCGAATTTTTACCCGCGTGGTACCCGTTCCCGTGGGAATATCAGGATAAAATATAGCCTATGTAACTCGGGAAGAATGTAGCTTTCTAATGGTCAAAGAATTTTCGAAATCGGTCCAGTAGTTTCGGAGCCTATTCGATACAAACAAACATACAAAGAATCAAATCTTTCCTCTTTATCCTACTTCCTACTAATATTATAAATGTGAAAGTTTAGATGTTTGGATGTTTAGATGTTTGGATGTTTGGATGTTTGTTACTCAATCACGACAAAACGGCTAAACGGATTTGGCTGAAATTTGGAACATAGATACTTTGTAGCCTGGAGAGGAACATAGGCTACTTTTTATCCCAGAAAAGTATCACATTCCCACGGGATAACGTTGTGTAGTCCACGCGGGCGAAGCCGCGGGAAAGTTAGTAATATAATAGATGAATAAGATCAGTCTAAGGACTTGTTTTGCTTTTAATCAACGCGCAAGGTTAAATAATTTCAATGGCTGCCAGGTGATTATGACCTAATCTGCGTGGAATTTGTTTGTAATAACCGTTATAATATAATAATAATATGGTTTTACGTAGCATGTCTAAAATAAGCAGACGAATGTATTGATTGGTGAAGATTGACAATTGCCTAGTTATTTTATTGTTATTTTCTGTGAATTATTACAGTAATTATTTCAGAATCGTATGTTTATTTATCGTTACTTATACGCCTTAAAGAAATATAATATCATACAGCTTTCCGGTCATATTTTCCCGTGGTACAACTTTTGTACCTATCCTATGTCACTCTTCAGCTTCCAAACTATCCATAGGTATACCAAAAATCATACTTAGGTATCGTTTTTTCCTCCGTTTTGATGTGAAAGACGGACAAACATACTTACTTCCACATTTATTATATTAGTGTGGATTCGAAATTACAAGAAGCACAATAGCAACAATAACAATTTAAAGTTTTACCACAAGGGTGGAATTTTGTGTATGTATATGTATACTATTTTTGTTAAATTCTCCTTAACCGTTGAATCTACGATCAACAATAGTACTAGATGGGAGATCCATGATAATGAGATTCACATATTCTGGGACAGCCGATATATATATATACGAGTATAAAAAAAAAATCCAATTTCCTCTACTTGAACCCAATTGAACTTCAAGTGTGCCAGTGTTGCCATATTCGTGATTGTCAGAGACAATTAGCGGCCATTAATCATCCGGCAAACAAACCGCCTCGTTAGCGATTTGATGTATGTTGCCAGAAAGAAAATGGGACAGAGGTAAAAAAAATGCAATAATATGTTGGCATTAGCAGTGTTTGCCTATTAGGTCTATAAAGGCCGCTGTACACATTGGGCCATGCATTGGGCCAATACATTGCACCAACGGGTAGAGTTCTACTTGGTGGTATGTTGGTAGTTGGCCTACCACCAAGTAGCCGTTGGCCCAACTTATTGGCCCAATACTTGGCTCAATGATTGGCCTAATGTGTACAGATATTATTGTAGTGTATGAGCACGGTCTGTGATATGAGCCTAGTCCGGAGAGCATATGTCGCTGGAGGGGAGGGGGCGACAGTCGGCCTAGGCGCTTGACCGTTGACGTAAGAGTAACCACCGGTTGCACCAAGTTTTTTTTTAAATTATACTTTTACTTTTACAGGGTTTATGGTTTAAAAATGTATGGGATTTGACAGTTTTGACAGCAAAATTCAGTTACTTTTTACGAATTTGTAAAATGAATATTTTGGTGCAACCGGCTGTAAGAGTTCAGTTTAGTTGAGAAGAGAGAGAGCGTGCGTTGACGAGCCAGCAGGTATTCACGTACGGATACTGCGAATTTTAAGGCTCCTGTACACGGGTAGAGTAAACGGTAGAGTAGCTTGGCCGCGGTGCTAGCTATAGCTACTCTACTCTACCAAATTTCAGTACCTACTCTACTTGTACCACAGACAGTACCTTCTCTACCAAAATTAAATGATGTCTACATTAGTATAGTTAGTACTCTACCAGTCTACTCTACCGTTTACTCATTCGTGTACATTAGCCTTTAGAAACATAGCGCGGAGAACCGATGGCCGTTGGGGCGGAAAGGTTCGCGAATGGCGACCGCGTACCGGACGACGTTCCGTGGACAGGCCCTCTACGAGGTGGACCGACTATCTGGTCAAGGTCGCGGGAAGCCGCTGGATGCGGGCAGCGCAGGACTGATCGTTGTGGAGATTCTGGGGGGAGCCCTATGCCCAGCAGTGGGCGTCGTATGGCTGATGATGAGACGGTCACGTGTTTTTCACAGAGAGACCCAAAGTTACCTAAACTTCGTATTTTTTTACTTCTCACCTCTTTCACCCCTAAGGCCACCCCCCGAGGTATGGGCAGGAAACTTGCTCTCCCTTGAGCCATGGACTGACAAAACGCCTTTGGCGCTAGTGTACATACAATAAGATTTTCTGTTATGTAAACTTTATTTGCAATTATATCTTTGTTTTATATTTTAGTTTTTGATATAATATAATGATTATATTATATCAAAAACAAACTACTTAATCAAATTATTAATTAACGGAAGTGGCTCTAGCTTTAATTAAAAAAAGGCAGGTGTATAACACGTAGGTACCTAAAAACTACCTAAAGCGTACCTAGCTTATCATCAAATGAAATACAATTTATTTTATAACTTACTAAATAGTACTATATCATGAGTCATAAAATACGGAGGATATCTTCAAGGAAACATTGTAAATAGAAAACGAACCTTAACTGTTAAAAGATATGGTTTGAAATAAGTTTGTCATTTTGTTTTTATTGGCTACCTGAGATGCTATTAGAATCTTTTTATTAATTTATTATTTGAGTAGCAATTAGCGTTAGCAAGAACTGTATGGTTATAAAGATTACCATACATTTATGCATACAATAAAATTATCTTAATACACGGGGTAATGTTGCTTGATTCTAGTGTGCAACTCTTTTAATGAATTTACCTCAGATTCATGTATTTAACAAAGTCATAAAGTTTTTTTTGCTGGCTGTATGCAACATTTATGTAAGTACTTATGGATAAATGATGTATTTACTTGCAGAAATAGAAATAGAATAAATTTTTATTCAAATGGACTTTTTTGAATAAACATTTTAACAGAGCACAGTGGGGGAGAAGAACGTACTGCCCCGACCTCAAATAGAATTGGGAACGAGGAATAAGGAGAAAATGATGATGATAATAAATTTATATGGGACGTAAATTCAGATTTAAAATTATTGTTTTTTGAGAAAAATTTAGAATTTTTAGATATTACCATTTGACAAATAAGTATTTAATCCCTCCCCGTTGTGGTAAAATCATTACCGATGCGCTATGTTTCGCATTTAATACACTCCTATATGAGTAGCATAAGTTATTTTTAAACTGTTAATTCCCATCCAATTCCCTCACCTAAATAGTGGCAAGGCCTTTTGTTCGTATGTGAAAATACCCTATTATGTATAATTAAATGATATCATAATGCGTCTGCTACGACTCAAGAGATTTAAAATGCCAGCCAATGCAATGGGGTATTTCAGAACGAACGCACGCAATAGCTAATTTTGTATGTATGTCAAATACCTTTATAATAGGTCTTTACATATGAAATTGCCGTTTTTTTCTTTTGTACATATAACTTAACAACTTTTATAATATTAGAAATATATAATTTCTTTAATATTGCGTTACATTAAGACCGTATCGAGCAACTTTTGATAATTTAATAACCACGATATTTGATTATTTACATAGAAAAAACTTATTCCGAAAGTTACGACTATTTTTGTTTCCAGAATTTCGTACTTTATTAGTTGTAACTTAGTGAAAAAAAAATTTTTTTCTCTTATCGAATGTGTCATTTAGTAGTTAAAATGTCCATAAATACTTGTGTAAAATTTTGTAAATTTACATAATATTAGTCGTTAAATAATAACAAAAACGTTAGTATGGAAAAAAAATAATTACAGAAATCTCCATACAAAACGGCAATTTCATAGGTAAAGACCTATTATATACTTGTAGTATTCTAAGGTTTGGGTCAAAGATTCAAAGATTCAAATTTGTTTATTCAATTTAGATTGTTATTTACAATACTTGTGAACGTCATAGAAGCTACGCCATCGGTTCGCAAACCCTACAGCGGGAGGCCTTGGAGAAGAACCGGCAAGAAACTCCAAGGGTTGTTTTTTTCTCCCTGTTTTATTTCATACAGAGTCGTCAAATTGAAAAATGACCTTAACATGGTATGACTAAGGTCAGTTTCCATCACAATTACACAATGGGTTATGATAAATACAGTTAAGTATAGGCGAACTAATGATCATAGCGGTGAACAATTTTCAATTACTTAGGAACTCTACTTAAAGCTTTAATATTAGTTAAAAACAAAAGACAATTCTACTATATACTGCAAGTTGCGCCATACATGTTTCAAATGTAATTCTTAATAAAATGAATAAAAACAAAAGATAACACATTTTAAGGCAAGCAGATAAGAGCAGACCCATTCCCACTGGCAGCACCCGTTCACGAGCATGACGCATGAGCAAATGATCAAATAACTAAGGTATCTATACTGATATTATAAAGAGGAATAATTATTATATTATAAGAAATATTTGTTTGTTTGCATCGAATAGGCTCCGAAACTATGGACCGATTTAGAAAATTCTTTGACTAGAAAGCTACATTCTTCCCGAGTGACATAGGCTATATTTTATCCCAATATTCCCACGGGAACGGGTACCACGCGGGTGAAACCGCAAGGAACCGCTAGTTTTTTATAAAAAATAATTAGAATGTAGGAACTCTGAAGTTGGAACTAACGAAATTGCAAGCCTTATTGAAAGCACTTGAAAGATTTCCAGTGTAGACTTTTCTGAAAGTTTTCAGAATATAATTATTGTATGACCAGGAGTTGTATATGTCCACTATTGTTGTTTTGCTGTCCAAAATTGGTGACCCACTAATGTTGAGACAGTATTTTTCACCAAAAGGACAGGCAGGATTTTTACTATAGTGTTGAGACAGTATTTTTCACCAAATGGACAGGCAGGATTTTTACTATAGTGTTGAGACAGTACCTATTTTTCACCAAAAGGACAGGCAGGATTTTTACTATAGTGTTGAGACAGTATTTTTCACCAAAAGGACAGGCAGGATTTTTACTATAGTCAAGTACTTACCTACTTCTTCCGAGCTGGGGTATTTGTGCTTAGAGACCGCTTAGGTATGTGGATTGTCACACCTTAATATGAGCATAGGACTATTTCTGACAAAGCTCGATACTTTAAGGTCTATATTATAGGTACTTAAGTATGTAATAAGTATCAATTTAATTTGTGGCCATAAAAAATTAGGAGCAATGAGTTTTACAATGAATAAAAATGACTAGGACTATTTCGTACAAAGCTCGATACCTAAAGGTATTATAGGTAAGTTACATAAGTATCAATTCAATTTGTGTCCATAAAAAAACTAAGAGCAATGAATTTTAAAATGAACAAAAATGCAACAAAATGAAACAAAAATACTTATGCAATTTCGTACCCCCTCTGTATAGACAACGCACACTTAACCATTATTTCAAATGGTCCAATGTTACCATATGCATAATATGTGCAGTGTGCATACAATTTGTGCGCGGTGTCAGTCCGCTGACCTTGCCTCCATTGAAATAACTCCTTATCTGGGACGAACGCAATGTTGCACTTGCAAATCATATTTTCACTGCATAATCTGATGCATTTGATGTTTAACTTATAAAATGGTTAGGTACTAAGCAAAGTAGTTCTTTTTACCTCTGAAAATAAAAAGCCTAAATTAAGTGTGTTTGATATTTTTTGCTTAATGCTATTTTTAGGATAACTTTTATAGATATGGTATACTTAGTAAAAATAGTGTAATTTTCATCGTACCACCTATCCTTCATTAAAAATAACTCCTTTTCTGGGCCGAACACAATGTTGCACTTGTAAATCATACTTTCAATGCATAATGTTGCATTTTATGTTTAACTTAGGTAAGTACCATATCTAATGGGGCCGTGTTTGAAAAGAGAAATATATCTAGAGATATCTTTCAAAATTAAGATAGTGAAATATTGAAAGAGATAATAAATCATTATGTTTGAGTCATAAAGTTAATATACCTATCGGAATAGAGGAACAACCACGAGCTGCCAAAGGAAACCAAAATTTGATCGCATTTGTGTGTGTAAAATTGTTTATGTATGCGTGTCAGTGATGTACGTCATGTCGCTTTTCAGATTAATATCGATATCGATAATATTAAATAGAAGTAATAAATAAATATATATTGGACACGATCACATTCATTGTTCCAATACCAAGGTATAGTAGCTTAAGCACTAGTATTATGGAAATTGGAAATAACCACATACACCCAGACCCGAAGAAATATTGAAAAATTCGTTTTCAACATTTACCCTGGGGGGCTACCGGCTAAAAAATCTGGGTATGGATATGGGCTTCAACTGTCATTTGAATTCCTTATTTTGATAGATTTTTGCTGCTTTGTTGTGTTGAACGTTGCTAGCTAGTTATCATTATACCCGACGTCACAAAACAAGGAACTGATAGTGGCTATTTTCTTTATAATATTAACTTTAAGTTCCAAAAAACGTATGAAGTTCATACCCATAAAGTTACGCGGTAGCCCCCCTGGGATCGAACCCGGGATCTCTAGAAATAGCGGCACCTTGAAACCGGCGCGTACACCACTCGGCCACGGAGGTCGTCTAATAATAATATATTAATATTATATACCTAGTAATATTATTAATATACCTAAAATAGGATGGGAAGGGATTTTGCATGACAAAACTAACGATTCTGCGGTGAAGTATGCATATTAATTTAAGAAAAACTCCGAAGAGATTTTAAATCATTTATTACTAGCGACCCGGCCATGCTTCGCACAATCCTTTGAACAATTTGTTGGTGCTTCCACAGTGATAGTACGTTTCACTTCTCGCATCTGGCAATTTTTTTCATTAAACTGTCCAATTTAGTCCATGTGTTTCTGGTATCCAAGGTAGTATGAAATCTGAAAGATACTTATATTACTAATGATAGTATAGGTACCTATTCTAACAGTCAAAAACTGATACCTATGGATCAGTTAAGTATCTTAAATGGGATTACCAGGTAATTCATATCTAAACGTAATATAGGTACTTTAATAACAGTACCTAATACATATTCGTTTACCGCGTGATAGACAGTGGACACGAAATATCGATAACTTGATGCAGCCCTAGTGTAAAACGAAAATTATTTCTTTACACAAAATATTCGTAAATTCTGCATTATGTGTAATCAATATTTGCTTGTTACATAAATAAATGTTTATTGAAGAGCATTATCACACTTCGTGCTTTAAATTCGAAGCGCATTAGCAAAAATAAACCTTAGGAAGGGAGGTGTCGGTTTAGAATAATTTACCTGAGAAATGAACATTTTGCGGGATTATTTCATTGTGTTGTACAACAATCAATAACTGAGCAAGTCACCATGTTTCCATACCAATATTGGCTAAAAATATCTAAGATTGCACGTAAAATCCGAAAAATTTACAATACCTAAATTCTCAGCGTGCTGATAAGTGCTGACGAACTGTCAAACAGTAGCCAAAAACGGTTCTGTTACGTCGTATCACGCATCTCCTTTTATCTCACAGTGTTGTTGCTAGTGCCATCCCGCTCGCTCAGCCCTTTGTTGCTCTATTCCGATAGGTATATTAACTTTATGGTTTGAGTATAATGGCATCAATATTTTATCGTATTCAGTTAAGATTTAAAATTAGGTTGAATATAAATATTGCGAATTTAAACTGCTCTTGATAGAGATCAGTGTGACCTCAGAACAGGCTTACAGGCTAATCAATATTGTATTTGATAAATAAGTATTCAGAAAAGAAATCTTAAATTAAAATGTTTTCAGACAAACAATACCATACCTGATTTTCGACAATAAATACTGGCAAAAAATAATCCTATCTGAAAACATGAGTTGTCATATAAGAAGAAGAAATACCACAAAGGAATCACCTCTCATAGAGCCTCAAAAAAGGATGCAACATAAATTGTCACTGGCAGGCAATTTCGCCGTCAATCAATGGCTGTTCAGACAACCTCCTTCGCTTCCGCCTATTACTAAACCAGCCTTATTGTAAGCAAAGTAAGTAATTTTATTTCAAACCTTATTCTGCTAAAACAGGGAAATACATGGCGAAATCTAGTATTCTACACAGAACCAAGGTCCATCTCAACAAGGCTTCTAGTTCCGTGTTTTGAGGTAATATTTAAGTAATTGGTAAAGCAAATGGTTGTTTTGCAATGCAGCTTGCATTTTAATTAGCGATTGGATGTTAAAAGTATTTGTGTTTGTGCGAGATTGGTCTTTGTGACTTTACATTACAGTGGTTTTAAGGTTTATACTTATAGTAAGGAAAAGGATAACATAGAACCAGCTGTCTCCGTCGGTTTTACCCATGTTGTTCCCGTTCCCTTGGGAATATTGGGATAAAAAGTGCTTTTCCCATACTATAAATAATCTATCTTTGTTTAAAATTTCAGCGAGATCTGTTCAGTCGTTCTTGAGTGATTGGATAACAAACATCCTCTCCAAACTTGCGTAGACCTAATGCTTAGCCTTCATCACAACTGATGTTAAGTCAAGATAAGGCTGAAGTTGGAGGCGCACTACTCCCGGAATCATCAGTTCTTCGACAAGTTGAAGTATGCATCCACAAATAATTACCTACTCCCGGAATCATCAATAAATAATTCTGAAGGGTCAGTTCTTCGACAAGTTGAAGTACTTAGGTATGTTTGTATCCACAAATAATTTAAACATAAACTTTAACGAAAAATGGACCAAAATAAATCAATCTCTGTAGATTGTCCACACTAAGAGAAGCGAGTTAAAGACCTAGAATTGTGGTTCCGGTATCATTTTAAACACCTCCAAAAGGAGTACAGTACCACGAAATACTTTATTACCGATATGGTATGGAAACCAGAGCAGCGCCCCTTTCGGTCGAATAAGGAACTATATTCAATAAATCATAATTCAAATCATTTAGGTAATCATTTTAGGCTGATACAGCCAGCACTTGTGAACGTCAATGAAGCTACGCCATCGGTTCGCAAATCCTACGGCGGGAGGCCTTGTAACGAGAAGAACCGGCAAGAAACTCGCCAAGGGCTATTTTTTTCTCCCTGTCATATTTCATACAGAGTCGTCAAATTGAAAAGTGACTTTAACATAATAAATGTAATGTCACTTTCCATCACTATCTTTAAAAAAAAACCCGATAATCTTAGCAGTAAGTAAATAATTTTCAATAACTTAGGAACTAGACATCTAAAAGGTAGTTTCTTTAGAATACCCACCAACCAACTAGATAAGTGTTTAAACGTAGCGAATAAAATAATAAAATAAATGCCAAACAAAGGTAAGGTAAGAACAGAAAGACAATAATAAGCAGTGCCATACAAGCCACGATAAAATAAAACTAATAACAATAAAACATGAAAAATCAACATATTTTGAGACAAGAAGCCAAGAGCAGGACCCATCCCACTGGTGGCATCCGGTTCCATCCGTTCACGAGCATGACGCATGAACCAGCCATCGCTTCGCTCAACCATATTTTAGGGAACGTAATTATCGACCCGCTTCAATAGATATTTGATTGACAGCTTTTGACGGTTATTTATAGTTTACAAATTATTAACAGTTTCCGTGCTACGGCTACAGGACAGCATGTTTTAGAGGAATAACGAGTCATCATCATCCTCATCAGCCATTTAATGTCCCCACTGCTGAGGCACTGGCTTTCCTTATCGAATGGATAAGGAGACCAGGCCATGACCCACCACGTGGGCCAAATGTGGATTGGTGGGCATTAACTACTGCAAATGCAGCCGGGACCAACGGCTTAAAGTGCCTTCCGAAGCACGGAGAAGCTCGAGATGAAAAGTTTTTGGTCACCCACCCCGTGACCGACCACTGCAAAAGTTGCCTAACTTCAACGATCGCCAGCCGATCGTGATAACCACTGCGCCACGGGATCCTGAATAACGAATATTCGTCTATTTTTCAGTATGATATACAGTACAATACACTAGGAATATAGAAAACTAGCTTTCCGCCCGCGGCTTCGCCCGCGTGAACTACACGACGCTATCCCGCGGGAATGTGATTTTTTCCGGGATAAAAAGTAGCCTAAGTTCCTCTCCAGGCTACAAAGTATCTGTGTTCCAAATTTCAGCCAAATCCGTTCAGCCGTTATGGCGTGATTGAGTAACAAACATCCAAACATCTAAACATCTAAACTTTCGCATTTATAATATTAGTAGGATTAGTAGGATATACACATTCCCTACACAGCAAAATAACGATATCTATTCTATGCCATGGTTTTTCCCCAACACCAGAATAATAGGGCAAAACAATAAAACCTAACTTTAACAAACCTACCGTCTGCCATTTTGTGGAATAGATCTATTATGTTATGCGTCATGGTTACTCACTAATTTACAAACTGTACCTACCTACCAGGGCGTCGCCAGCCCAAATACTTGTCTTGTTCGGGAATCGAACCCAAGACTCTGGCGCAGAAGGCAGGTATCCTACGTGCATTTGTGCACTACACTGAATTTTACCGATCCGGAAAAAAACGGATGCTTGTATTTTAATAATTTAATCATTTATAATAGTAAGAATTTAAGAATAATAAGAATTTGACGACCGATTTGGCGCAGGGGTATAATCTACCTGCCTTCTGCGCCAGAGGTCTCGGGTTCGATTCCCGAACAAGACAAATATTTGTGTGCATGAACATGTCTATTTGTCTTGGTCTGGGTGTTTTCTATGTAAGTATATTAAGTATGTATTTACAAACAAAAAGTATTTAAGTATATATTTATCCGTTATCAAGTTCCCGTAGACACAGTTTCTTAAGAAATTAACTACGGGCTTAGATAATTGGTGTGATGTATTTATTTATTTATTTCGTATAGTTTCAATGTTTCGACCCCTAAACTACACGAAATAAATAAATTCTATTATTTATAATAATTAATTATTAAAATACAAGCATCCGTTTTTTCCGGATCGGTAAAATTCAGTGTAGTGCACAAACGGCCTACTTCTGCGCCAAATCGGTCGTCAAACATTTATATCCTCTGTATTCTGTATTCAAAATGTAAAAGTTGATTCTGGTTCCATATAAGTTCCAGCTTATTCAAAATCACTAACAAAAATGTATGTCAGTGAAATATGTCAAGTATTTACTTGGTGAGTACATAAAATGGAACTAAAACGTAAAATATGGTACTTGCTGATAAGTTGCTATCACAACGACTTGATAAAGAGATTATAGCTGACTGCTATCATACTGAGGATTTGGACTTATCAAAATTGTACTTACCTAAATGTGTGTTGCGGTAAGGGTTACCATATCTCAGGATTTGGCCGGAGATCTCAGGATTTTTGGAATTTCCAATAAAATACAAAAAAAAATGCTTTGATTAAAAGATCATTACAGATCTTAATAAATAAATATTCTCTTACAATCACACCAATTATCTAAGCCCGTTGTTAATTTCTTAAGAAACTTTGTCTACGTGAACTTGATAACGGATAAATATATACTTAAATACTTTTTGTTTGTAAATACATAAGTACTTAATATACATAGAAAACACCCAGACCAAGACAAATAGACATGTTCATGCACACAAATATTTGTCTTGTTCGGGAATCGAACCCGAGACCTCTGGCGCAGAAGGCATGTAGTTTACCCCTGCGCCAAATCGGTCGTCAAAGAACAAACTAAACATATTCTTCCTTTGGTAAAAATTGCACAATTAAAATTAATAAGTACTAATTTATCTAAGAAGATACTTAATCAATTTGATCATAATTTTTAAAGTAAGGTTTTTTCTCTAATTATTGATTTATTGCATCTGGTAACCCTAGTTGCGGTGCAATACTAATTGTGCATATTATTAAAATGATTATCATTATTTCCTCTAGACTGGCAATAACTCAGATCAACATAATACAATTATTCTATTCTATTTATTTTAGGTGATTTAAAAATAAAATAATGCATTGTGCAATTTTCGGTTATCGATTATTTCAAATGGTATTTAAGGGTTTATGTAGCTATTTTGATATTGATATTTCTGTGACATTTTGATGATATCTAAAGTATTTAATGAAAAATTTTAAACCAAAGCTCTAATTTTTCACTTGAAACTGTTTGACGGCTAATATTTTGTTCGATAACTAGATAGGTAACTTGTAATTTTCTGCGATAATAAATAATCGAAATGCGATAGCAAAAATATGTCGTGGTTGTCTTATATTTTCGTTAAGTGTCAAATAAAACTTATAAAAAAATGTAATAAATGTATAACGCGTTTTGAGTGCTTTGGATCCAACCTTTCTGTCCTAATCCTAAGTTTCCATACAAATCGGACGAAAACACAGAAAATATGAATCAAAAATATGAAGAACCGTTTTCTTTATAAATTAAATAACGAAGAGAACGAACCTGCTGCTTGAAATCGAAGATAAATAAAAAAGTTTAAAAAAAGAACAACGCAATCCCAGCATAGATTACACGTAAGTGCATCGGTTTAAAAAAGGAACTCTCAACCACGACGGTACAGCTACAGCATTTTGCGCGCCAGCTGTATTCTGGCAGATCGTCTATGAGGATAGTTCTAACGTAGCCGGTTTGAGCGGAAACAGGTGTGCAATAATTACGCGAATACCCGGCGAGATAAGCCAGCCACAAAACTTATTATCAAACGTGCAAATTGCGTTTTATTTTAACGTCTCAACCAACTGATTAACGCACGCCATCTTAAAAAGTTAATGTTGCTAAGTTGGTAGGATTGGATGGCTTTTTATTTTTTAATTAAAGTTTTTAAACGAGCTTGGGCAAAAAGGTTGCGTCTTTACTTTTTTTTAAGTGTTGTTATGTAGCAATATGCTTCGATTTAAAAACTAATTAATAATTTAACACGATTGAAGGATATAAACCATAATATTTAGTACTTACTCGATGGTAGGTACTATTTGTAGTGTAGTTATTGGTTAGTGCGCTTGTTGACTGTAATTACATACATTTGGTATTATTGTTATTAAGCTATTGGCGCAAGGTTGTATCCTTGTATGTTGGATAAAATTACCTACGTGAACATTGACTATGAGATAAGTGGCCGAAATATTTGAAATAAGTACTAACGAACGAATTTGACATCGTTTTTGGAGCAATGGTGCTGTGTTAATTTAAATAAAACTATCGTAAGTAAGTTGGTCATTTTGTTGTTGGTGAGTGCAAAATTTGAATTTCTGATATGGGGTCGTTATAGATATTTAATTGTTTTACCATACTTTGAAGTAACTACTTATGCCATACCCATTTCACTTTAACATATTCCTTCCTTAGTTGAAAAGGTCTTAAACACTATCTAAGCTAGACCTGGTTTAAAACTGATGCTAATTCTGTCTTTCATTTGGAAAATTAAAGTGACAGCACCAGTTTTAAACCAGGACTATTTTAGTCCATGTTTTGGAATAAGGGGTATAACTTTGTAAATTGTAACATGGGTGTCCTATTCCCATGACAGCTCATATGCTATTGGTATAAAACTCAAGAAAAACAGCATTAGACTTTTTTTTTATGCAGCCTATGCCACTACGACACTATGAATGACACTAACTCCCTTATTACAAAACGTGGACTAAAGTTAGGCCTGGTTTAAAATTCATGCTAATTCTGTCTTTCATTTGGAAAATGAAAGTGACAGCAACCGTTTAGTACCAGTTTGAAACCATGACTATTTTAGTCCATGTTTTGCAATAAGGGGTATAACTTTGTAAATTGTAACATGGGTGTCCTAATCCCATGACAGCTCATATGCTATTGGTATAAAACTCAAGAAAAACAGCATTAGACATTTTTTATGCAGCCTATGCCACTACGACACTATGAATGACACTAACTCCCTTATTACAAAACGTGGACTAAAGTTAGGCCTGGTTTAAAATTCATGCTAATTCTGTCTTTCATTTGGAAAATGAAAGTGACAGCAACAGTTTAGTACCAGTTTTAAACCAGGACTATTTTAGTCCATTTTTTGTAATAAGGGGGTAAGTACCTATTCCTTGTACAGCAGATGCAACACTTTCCTTTGCACGAAAATCTGCTGTCATAGAGGACCTATGCTACATTGTATGTACATACAAAGTATTACTCATTTGGTACTTATCTTAAATATTATGTACTTACACTTATCACAGAATCACTTTTATCGTGTCATAAAACGTTATTCATCTTTACTTAACACACTTTAAACACTATTTAATAGTACCAAAATAAATACTTAAGGCTGCTGGTACACTGGTAGAGCAATCGGTAGAGTAGAGCAGCGGTAGAGTAGCCTGCCCGCGGTGCTAGCTACTCTACTCTACCAATGATGTCTATATAAGTATAGTTAGTAGGATAGCTAGTACTCTACCACTCTACTCTACCGTTTACTCTACCCGTGTTCAGCTGCCTTTATTTGTAGCAACGTCCCATGGTCCGACTCGTAATAAAAAAAATAAACGCACATCCTACTATATTATCTGTCAGAAACCAAACCTCCTAATTCGGTTATCAAAAACCCACCAATTGGAGCGAAGTACTCGAAGCGAACCGACCAATCAGAATGATTGATGATTAATGTTGTATTAGCGAAAAACAAAAACGGTCGGACAGGAAACAAAACTATGTTAAATTATATGTTAGTCTAGGTTGGTAGGTTAATAGGTACCTATTTAATTTGATTACGTCAGAATAAGTATGTTGTTTTCCTTGAACTTGCTGTGAAACTGTTTAAAACATGGTAGGAGTACCTAAGTACTTACTTATGTTTAAATTTATATGAAATAAGTAGTTTATTTGTGGAAGTAGGTACTAGCGGTTGCTCGCGACATTGTCTGCGCGGATTTTGACCCAGAAAGTTTAATAAGAAATGATTTTCTCACCAAAAGTAACCATAAATAAATATTGGACACCACCACATCACATAAATTGCTCCTAATCCCTAAGTTACTGTGTTATGGCATTTGGAAACAACGAAGGGAAACCCCATACACTAACACATGACCAAATAATGAAAAGACCTATGTTTTCAACATTTACTCGCCCGGGTATCGAACCTGGGACCTCAGAGATAACGGCTTTTGAAAACCACACACAACGAATCAACATATACGAACAAACGAGGCTTCAAACCAAAAAGTCTACATTCACGTTCTATTTTCGAAACTTGGCAACAAGTTCGAAATCCGAACACTTTATCCGCGGCATTTCCCGCCGTCACCGAAAGTCAACGTTATGCGGCAAAGTTAGATACCACCGTGCAGTCCGTTATCTAACCGCGAAAAAATACCCGCCCACTGCCTCTCTCTCACTTACGGTATTTCGAACGTGCGAAAGAGATGACACGCGTTAGAGTGGGCACACTATAATTTTGTGCGTTCGTCCCAAATGAAGGTTTTATACAGGTATTAAGTAATTGTCATGAATACTTCTATGATTGTTTTGGTCGAGTGTTTTCCGTTTTCCAATAGCGGTATTATTTGTTTGCGAGGGTAATGTGTTGCTTGCTTTAGTGAAAGAAGATTGATTATGTATGTAATCAATTTAGATACTTATTATGAAATTAAGCCTAAGGTTTTTGACATTACAAGAAAGTTAGATAATTTACTAAGTACACCTGTACGCTCGGATTAGGTACACAGACGTCCTAAACATTATATCGTCATATTACTCGGATTAGGCACACATGTGTACCCAGCCAACCACTCGAAAAATGCTGTTACAGTGTAATTTATACAGTTTAAATTTCGAATTCCGCCACCACAAGTTCGAGACTGACGGGTGTCAATGTCAAGTGGCATCAAATCTCCGAGCGTACAGGCTAACTCGTTTTTTAGTAAAAAAATAAGTAGAGTTCTGTTTAGCTTCATAGCTATTATTGTCAAACTAATAGACATAAATTGTGAATGCAAGAAGTTAAAACAATCTGTTCTTAACTAGGTATAATTATTTTGAGTTTAAAGTATCGGCAATAATACAAGGAATTATTGAAATAGACGCTTTCTTATTAAAGTAGAGCTAAGTGTATTACAAATCTCAAAGTCACGAGAAGTCAGTCTCGCTCGATGTAACAGGTGGTGCGAAATACAACAAAAATCATCACAATATAGGTATTATGCATCAATGCATGCACAATACTTTATAAAATAATTTCAACTGGCCTCTTCCAAACTGACAAACATATTTCCCGTCATGAGGAAAGTCCCGCCCTGTTAAGCTACTGACTAAATAAAACAAAAGAAAAAAATACCAATTAAAAACAAAAGTTTTTTTTTTTTATTCTGTCTATCAGCTTTTGTAATAAAATGTTTTCTGATGATCAAAAACCTCTTTTTTTAAACAAAGAGGTTCATATAGCTTTATACTTTTTCTTTTTAAATACATTCAGCCAGCCTTGATTTTCGTTTGTGGTGACACAAAATAAACAGTGAACTGCATTGACGTACATTGTGGGACACAAAGACACACGCGGGAACCAGAGCATCACTGGTAACTGCTGTGACCAATGTGACAATGTCACATGACTACTGTGATAATGATACGTAAAAAGATTTTGGCCTAATAACATGTACACTCTATTCAGCGAAGCAAAAGATTTTTAGTAGGTAGGTAAACAAAAATAAGAACGATGTATTTTTACATGCAATATCCACTTTATAATATGAAAACTTGGAGTTACCTTGAATAAATAACTGTTGCATATTTTTATTAAGTAATGCATTTATAATTAAAAGACATGTCAAAATTGTTTGGGTAAAATCTTCCAATCCACTGAATGGACACCTAGTATAGATATAATACCTTAGATCATACCTAGTGTAGTATTATATGATCTGAGATACTAAATATTATATGATCTGAGTATAATACCAATAGGGATGATATCTGATGAATAAAATAACGAAATACTAATAAAACACGTAAAAATATTAAACTTTTAGAGCCGCTTGTCATCTTGGTTTTATTAGTTTTATGACCCTTAAGAGTTGGGTGGGCAAGTCCATTAAAAAGTATAAAATTTATTAAAATAAATATTACCTTTAATTACTTAGTTCGTATAATACTTAGCATATTTATCTAAGAAACCATTTTGATAAACACAATATTTTAATGTAGCTGCCGAACAATTTTCTTTCGCGTTGCATACAAACTACGAAAGCGTGACGTCACAATTTCGTAGCCGTTAGTTTGTAGCATTTTTGGCGAGTACAATCAGTACAATGTGAGGTATTCCAGTAACGGCACCACTTTGAACCGCACCATGTGCATTTCAAACTGTGATATCTTGGGGAGTTTTCATGCTAGCAAAATAACAAATAGCAAAATCTTTTACCAATGTTTCTATCTTTGAGAGGTCATTGTATATTAACTACCTAAATTAAAAGTAGTCACCCTGCCTAATTAATGATATAATATAATTAAAAAATATATCATTTAAGAATACCAAATGTGGAAAAATAATTTGATTCTGTTTTATAACAAGCGAATTGCAAGCTGTATAATTTTATCTACAGCTGTCTCTTTCTAAAAAGAAATCTTCTATGGCGAGAATATGACGGTACTGACTTGGTGACGTCACATATAAAGTCGTTCTCTCCTTGTCTAATTAGAAAGTTTGATATCCTATAACTTTGAAAATATTCAAGACAATTCAAAATAAAAACTTGTTTAGTGTAGCTAATATTTCGAAAAACATTTTGAATAAATAAAAAAATATCATTTTACTAATATTTTTTATCATTATTGTAATGAGTCCTTATTTTATATCAAAACAAAATCCTCGTATCGTTCTTCCTCAGTTCTGGCCCTTATGTATTAGTTTATGCAAAAGAAAATTGTAAAATGCAATATTACCTAGGTATATGCATTTTTTTCGATAATTTAAAAAAGTCAAAATCGTGTGTTTGCTTGTTTGTTTGTCCGTCTTTCACGTCAAAAAAGAGCAATGGATAGACGTGATTTTTGGTATGGGGATAGTTTAGGGAAACATCACATCACATTCATTCACCCTTCCATATTCGCGTACAAACTACTTCAACCAGTCCTATTCTTAATTCAAACGCTCATAACACCACCGTTTAACGTTACAAAAAGTTACCTAAGCAATGTAAAACCTCCATTATTTCAGGGAGGGTAAAAATAGCCGTGACTCACATACCGGCTCTTTCCCGCGTTACTGCCTCGTAAGTCACCTCGCCTCACCGTTACGGCAATATAAAAGGCGACACATCACAAAAAAGGTGGATTTCGCGTTGCAAAAAATAAAATTGAAAAATTATATCCTTACCTACCTAATGATTTTATTTTCGTTAATATAACAAAAAAATAGAATTGACAAATAAACTTGAATAAAAAAAACTACTACTTACTTATTTAGTCCCCGAGTCCGAGTACCTTTATCTCACCTTAGGGCTGTTGTACGAACAGATTTTCTACGAACTACAAGTCCTTAAGATTAGCTTCAGGAAAGATTAAGAAGATAACCATTGAAATTTTGTTTAATTTGAAATACCACGAAAATATATGAACCGCACGGAAATAGGTATGAATGAAGTAAGTATTTAGTTTTAATTATAAATAAATAAATCGCAAGTAAAAATACTGTTTTGAAAAATCAAGAAAACATTCCAGCTTTTAAAAATAAAAACAATAGCAACACAACATCTAAATGTGTTACAATATACGCATCGTGTTGTAAAACCTATTGGAAATTCACCTAAAGCTTGCGATTGGCGTGACTCGATAAGGGAGCTTAGTTAGAAAAAACCGATAAGTTTTACTATTGTAAGGTTTTTAAATACAAAGTGTATGTGTTGTAGGTACTGCGTTCATGTAGGCGATATATAACGTTTTATCTCAAATAACAAATTGAAACACAACAAACACCTTTTTATTTTTATTTATAAGTAGCCTCCGCCCGCGGTTTCGCCCACGTAAACTAACTACATTACGTTTTCCCATGGGTATGAGACATTTTCCAGGGATGAAAAGAAGCCTTTATGCTATTATAGAAAACAAATCCCTATTGCTAAAGAGGTTGCAAATCTTTTTCTCACCTTCCAATAGCTATCTGTGTTACATCGTTGGATAGGTATTTTTGAGCTGTATAGTTACTATGGCGCTAAGCTCTTTATCCGTTCAGAGTTATTCCTTATTTCGTAAGCTTTTTAATATTATTCTTTAACTTATTCATAATTAAAATAGATAACTCGCGATTTCGACGTTGCTCCTGTAGGAAACGTTGTAAACATATTGGTGGGAATTTGGAATTACACGTTTGAGCCACTAGTAACAAAAATAATATTGCTGCATGCAAGAAAAGTACTCGACATCATTTAGAAAAGCACCTACAGCTGATACAAGCAAACAAATCTACAGTTTTGGCAGAGGAGGGTTATTAAAAATTTTACTTTTTTGCATTCACAGAGCAATTTTTATTACTTATTGAAAAATTTAAAATTAAGTATTTTTCAGATGAGGGATATCTTTATATAGTTATATATTTCTTCTGTGCGTGTGTATGTAACTGAAGTCCTCCTAAACGGCTAGATCGATTAAAATGAAATTTGTGTGTATTCAGGTGGATTTGGAATGGTTTAGATTTACAATTTGGACCCGGTAGATGGCGTGCTGTCAATAAGGCGGTACGATGTTCGCTGGATCAGCTATTAATAAGTAAAATGGGAATAACGGTTGTGCAATACCGAGTAGTTTGTTTACAATCAACAAAAAAAACTTTAGCTAAAGTTAATGAGAATTTTAGTTGCAAGTATGCAAAAAGTTAGCTCACTAGCAGCTGCAAATTAAGAAGTTCAGTAGTTATTCAAAGTTTTGCAAGAGTTAGTAAAGAATAAGCTTAGCTATGAACAAACACGTTAGTTAGAACTAGACATTACTCTTTTGAAATAATAACAAAACAGTTCGGTTTATAAATATTCACCAAACTTCTTTTGGCTACGTCTTAACTACCCTAGTTTTGTGACCACCTATTTTATGTGACAAGCAAATGAAAGTTACCTACGTACATACAACAAAGTATTTTTTTATTATTTTTATTTTTACTTTTTTGCATTTACAATGCAGTTTTTATTATTGGTTAGTTGTGAGACGGGTCGACTTTTTCTAATAAGTACCTTCATTTTCAGTATTTTCAAGTAATTTTTTTCAGTGACACTTTCAGCACCCATAGAAAGAAAAAGAAAGAAAGAGGGCTCGCGTCCCATCGGTTGTCAGTCGGGTCGATTTTTTTAAATTTTTTTTTTCGATTTTAAAAAATGCATTTTGAATGCAAAAAAGTAAAAATAATTTTTAATATAAGTTTTTTATTAGTCAGAATAAAAAGATTAGAAGTAAAGCGTCCAATGGGAGAGAGGCTATATTATCAGCAGATAAAAGTGGCTTATAGCCAGGGCTATCTTATCTAACGCGACTATAACTTTATATCAATGTAGGATGAAATAAAGGCAAAACTGGGGGACTTAGTATAATAAGTACCTATTGCGGATAATATAATTTGATTACAATTAATGATAAGTAGAAACTTTGGTTTCCAATAGGTACTAAGAAAACACTGATGTACAATATTTTTTTAATTCTTTAGGGAGTTGTGACTTGATAGGTACCATCACTGATTGATCTTGAACTAGAATTTACCTTTTAAATAAAACACTTTCACGGATATTGCACGCATTTATTGAACAACTTGGTTAAATTTTTTGTTGTTTTTAAAGGTTTTTTTGTTTATCCGACGTTTCGGCACTTTTCCAGGGCCGTGGTCACGGAAAACAACCACGGTTTCCGTGACCACACGGCCCCTGGAAAGGTGCCGAAACGTTGGATAAACAAAAAACCTTTAAAAATAATTAAAAACAACTAAAAATTTAACGAAGCTGTTCAATAAATGCGTGCAAAATCCGTGAAAGTGTTTTATTTAAATGAACCGTTCGCGCAGAAATCTAACATGTGTTTATGTGAACTAGAATTGACCTTTTGCATTTTAGTTAGTAACGGAATTCAGATTTTAAATTTTAGAGTACGATAAGTTATATAAATCTGTCTAAGTTATTACTTTGGGTCTTTACTTTATTTAAGTCTCAAACTTAGCTAAGATGACTAGCTAGATAAGTAGGCTTGAAGCCGATTACGATTTACGACGCATTGTACCATCCTTGTCATACCATAACAAATGTATTACGACATGACAAGGATGGCGTCATAATCGGTAATCAGCGGTAGCCCCCCTGTTTGTACTAAAGCACGTGTGTATGAATCATAATTATTTAGGCCACAAGCCTCAAGAACCAAAACAAAATGAAAAATTAACCGTCCTCGCACAAGAGCCACAAACGCCGCCACTTGAACTCTAAAATAAGCAAGATATTTGAAAATAAAAACCTATGTTCTGTTGCTAATATTCCAATAAACATTTGAAGTCAATAAAAAAAAATCAGTCAAAAGCCTCAACGATCGCAGGCCGAGCGTCATAACCACTGCACCTAAAGCTACTCGAATGGTAAAATTTATTGAAAAAAGTTTAGCCTAATAAGTACTTACAATATCATAGTTACCCTACACTGCATGAGTGTTAATTTCGGTTTTAACAAAATACAAGTTGTGCACTTGACTCGTGATATCTGCTATCAGCGCTGATAACAGCGTATTTGCTATATTAGCATTTTATCAGCGCACTTATATAACTTGACGTTTTATATACAGATGTAGGAATCAGGGTTGGCATCAAGCGAAGCTTAGTTTTATATACTTATTAAAACTTATTAACCCACCAAAAGTTTGAGAAAAAAATGTGATAGCAAAAAACCACGAGCCCTATAAGTAGCTTTCAAGCGGGATTGGTTTTTTACGGGTTGTAATTAATTGATTACCAAACTAACCTAACCTAACCCACAAAAATAATAACTTTTATAAATTGTAAATAACCACCACTTTGCGTCCATTTCAGTATTTTAGATTCTTACCTACTTATTATTTTTTCTGGTTCAAACTTCGATCAACAATAGTACTAGATGAAGGCTCACGAACTAAATGAAAACTTTATATGGCACAGACTGACTTTTTTTTAAACGGAGAAAAAAGGTTACGAATGTTACGATCTTACAGTATAAATGACAAGAAGCGTTCCAAGTTTGAAATACCTTAGTATTATCACTGACACCGTCAAAATAATCTACTTATAATTATACTCTCAATAGGGAAGGGAAATATATAGACTGTGCTCTCAAGGAGGCTTGGACATATCTGTCACTCCAAGTATGTATCTAGAACTGTTCAAATAATAATTTCTAGTTTTTCACTACTTATCACATTTTTCTCAGACTTACAGAATTGCATTGTGAATGCATAAAAATAATTTAAAATCTCCACCAAACGTTGTTTTGCCATATAAATTATTTCACCCGCATGGTACCCGTCCCCGTGGGAATATCGTGGTCAAATATAGCCTATGTTTCTTAGAAAGAATTAAAAAAAAATTAAATCGGTTCATGAGTTTTTTCGTTACAAACAAGAAAAAAAATACTTACAAATCTTTTCTCTTTTTAATACATTATTACTTACTTCATTGCAGTGAATGGATTTCTAGGGATACTAATATCGCTATTAAAAATGGGGGTTGGTAGTAGAAGGGTGAAAAAGGGTATTAAATGAATATTTAGTACCTACCAAATAATAAAAAATTAAAAGAAACATTTTGTCCAAAAAAATTTAAATAAATTTTTTTGGACTGGGCCACTCGACTAGATAGGACACAATTTGACAACATTTCTCAGGTATTCTTTATTACTTTCTAATAAAATTTTGCAGTGGAAAGTAGGTACCTATTACATTAAACTGATCTGATTCAGAGGAAAGTAAGAAAAAAACGACTGATAGTAAAAATATTGCAAAAACATATCAAACACGTCAAGAAAGGGTTAAAAACTTTGTTTCTGATTTCTCAATAGCTGTCAACCCTAGCACATTTCATGCACTATTAGTGCATAGATGTGTAGCGGTGTTATCACCGGGTACCTACCGCTGAAACGAACCTTGTTGTTTTAGTGTTATCACCCGTCTAGCTAAATGTCATTTAAAAGTTAGACGTGTCATTTAGAAGTTTAGATGTCGTGTCAAATAACTACACAATTATAATAGAACTATCCGCCCGCCCGCGTCTTCCTAGCGTTTTTCTACGGGCGAAAGCAGAAAACCAGTGTTTTGTTCTTTCGGGGCAATATATACGCTGAGCTTTTGCCTCTTTGCGTCGCTGTGACAAACATGCACACATATACCTGCTTAATTATATACCTGCTTTGTTAGTCAGTAAGTAGTTGGTTTGCTTCTCCTTCCTTTTCTTTTGTTTATGTGCATGTTATGTTTGTGATGCAAATAAATGATTTTATCTATCTATCTATCTATCTTTACCCGCGTGGACAACGTCATAAGGTTATCCCGCAAGAATGTGATATTTTTACGGGATTAAAAGTTCTTATGCATTTTAACAACATATTTACCGAAAAATGGTTTAGACGATGAAAAACGTTATCACCGTTTGTATGGAGAGCCTTTGCTACACGATCCTCTTAACCTTTTAATTCGCGTTTTTTTATTTCTTTCAAGAAACCTAAATTACTTAATATAAAGATAGACATCACTTCAAAGGAAAAATAGTAAGTGGTTTTCAGTATGTCGTTTATAAACAACACCGCGCATTTAAGGGTTAATTTGAATCACAGCAAAAACTTTATTTATTTATTTTATTTATTCACAACGGGGTAGCACTTAGCCTTCATTGCACCTGATGATAAGTGGTGATAAGGCTGAAGGTGGAAGCGCACTACTCCCGGAATCCTCAATCACTGAGGAACTGGCTATCTTATCTCTAACTGCCGGAACACAATAACGTTGAAAACATCATTGTTATGGCGTCAGACTTAGATAAGACGGTGGTAGCTAGCCAGGCGGACTAAGAACAAGTCCTACCACCAACCAAACCGAATACTATAAGTACCCCCACTGGGAATCGAACCCGGGACCTCTGGGTCTGAAATCGGTGGTGTGAACCACTAGACCACAGAGGCGGTTAAAAAGTAGGAAAAATAGTAAGTGGTTTTCAGTATGTCGTTTATAAACAACACCGCGCATTTAAGGGATAATTTGAATCACAGCAAAAGCTTGAAACAAATCGAAAAAAAACAACACGGTTCGAATTCCGAACACATTTCTCAAAGTCCACACAACAGGTGCAAAAAATATTTAGAAATCTCCAAACAGTTACCATTTTGAATTGCTAATACGCGAAAAAAACGGCATTATGCAACATAAGTGACGTTTGAAATGACAATGTTATCGGCTTATTATGCAGAATACGACCCAATTGTCAATGTCACTTGACAGTTCACGGGCGGCTTGTGGCATACATTGCTAAATATATCACTGTTTTAGATGCTAAGCGAGGTTGACAGTGGTCAGACTTAGGATGGATCACCGACAGCATACCTTTTTTAAATGCACATGATATATTCTGACGACTTCCATGGCCGAGTGGTGTACGCATCGGTTTCAAGGTGCCGCTATCTCTAGAGGTCCCGGGTTCGACCCCCGGTCGGGTAAATGTTGAAAACGAACTTTTCAATATATCCTCGGGTCTGGGTGTATGTGGTAATACCCGTCGTTGTTTCCAATTTCCATAATATAGTGCTTAAGCTACTATACCTTGGTATTGGAACAATGTACCTATGGGATGGTGTCCAATATTTATTTATTTATAACTAGCTATTCATCCATAAGGAAGGCCAGTGCCCCAGCAGTGGGGACATTAAATGGCTGATGATGATGATGATGATGATCCGCCCGCGGCTTCGCCCGCGTGGACTACACGACGTTATCCCGCGGGAGTGTGACATTTTTCCGAGATAAAAAGTAGCCTATGTTCCTCTCCAGGCTACAAAGTATCTATGCCCCAAATTTCAGCCAAATTCGTTTAGCCGTTTTGGCGTGATTGAGTAACAAACATCCAAACATCTAAACATCCAAACATCTAAACTTTCACATTTATAATATTAGTAGGATGAGAGGATCGAGGAATTTGTGGCGCAGTGTTTAGCGTGCTCAGCCTGCGATCGTTGAGGTTAAAAAGCTTTATCAATGGTCGAACTCGGGATGGGTGACCAAAAACAAACTATCTCGAGCTCCTCCCTGCTTCGGGACGGAAAGCACATATAAGATGTTAGTCGTTGCTGAATTTGCAGTCATTCATACCCACCAATCCGCATTGGGCCCGCTAGCTGGGTCATGTCATGGCCCATGACTCATGGATCATCTTTAGTTATTATAATCAGAAACGTACAGAACCATATGTGGGCAAAAAACAAAATTAAGGGCCTGTTTCACAATGTCTACGTTAGTTCTCATATATTAGCTGTTACTTGACAGATAGTCCATAAGTACAAAACTGTCAATATATCTGAAAAGTATCTCCTAATCGGACATTGGGAAACAGGCACTAAATATACCAACAACCTAAATCACGTCTTAATTCTTAGAAACGAAAAAACTAACGTAAATATTTAAACTAAGTACTTACAAACGTAGTGGGTAACAGACAATCTAAACTGTACCAGGATAACACAATCTACAAAGAGATCTCACAAATTAGGATATACGTACAGTTAAGAGTATAGTCGGAAAAATGTCTGGCTTGGAAATGAACTTTCTTAAAAACTAGAAGTCGGACCTACGAAATTACTTCCTTGGACACGGATATAAAACTCTTTGGGCGAAAGGCGGGGCGCCACTGACAGCGAGCGTTTTAGACAGAGGATGAAAGTAGAGACAAATTTTGATGTAACAATGTCATGTAAAACTGTTTCAATAAAAATTATAGCTTACAAAAAAATATTATTTGTTGTTATCGTTCAAAATGACATGACAATTATGCCAAGTTCTTGTCTTTTAGGAATGGATTGATTTTTATTTGTATTGATTAAAGTGCCCCTGTTCTTCAGCCTTATCATCGCTTAATTATCACCAGATGTGATGAAGGCTATGTGCTATGCTACCACGCCGTTGATTAAGAAAAAGTATTGGGTTGTAGTAAAGTTGGGTGGGGATCAAAAATCTTTTTTTTACTTAAAACTCAAAATTAAACTACAACCACAGTTACAAGTTGGTTTTCTTGTCTTCAGCAGAACGGAGAAAAGTTTTTATATTATTAACATTATTATGTTTAAAATTTGTTGTCTCTTAATTAAATCTGACGAGCAGTATATTCCAATATCAGTTGTCTTCATAACACACTAAGCAATCGTTTAGTTCAAAACCTTAATATTAGTACTTCCTTTGGTTACCACAATAAATTTTTCCTATAGGTACCAATTTTATTATTACATATAAATCACGTCCAAGAAGATAGGACATCAAAACAAACAAAACGAATTAATTTCAGTTTTGTATAATCTGTTGGCTGTTGACCGAACTATGGACATAAATAACTTATTCAGATTCATAAAAGCTGTCTTTATTAAAATAATATGATACAATGAATAGTCGATTGTTCGGTTGTTCGGAAGTTTAAGGCTATTTAACATAAGACCTTCAGCCCATGCGAGCGGATGCCAGCTAATTCATAAGTAGGTAAATATAAAGTTCTTCTTATCCATTATTTACTTTATTATCCACGAAGCATTGGGTAAGTAACTAGCTATATCGATGATAAAAATCCTATTTTTTACAGATCCTGTAATTCGTTCTACAGCCTCATAATTATACACCGACATTTTGTTATCGTCTTCATTCTTTCGTTCTTACAGTTCTTACATAATGATGTTTAGAGACGACTAGTATCTGACGCAAGTCGTGGAAACGTGTCTTGGAGGCGTAACGTATTGCCCATACATTTGTACCTGGATGTGACTCGCACACGAGACGTTACGAGTATCAGAACTGTCACTCCATACAAATGACAGGTTTCGCTGGCGTCGGATAGTAATCGATTGTAAGTTTTGTTATAAAGAACTGGCTAAAAAATATAGACACTTAAAATTTGTTGTTTGCGTATAACGCTCGTAAAAAAGCGTAAAATTGCATACAACTTATGTATAACTAATCAGCTCGCTTCACTCATAATCAAACAAGAACTACGCAAGTAAAAAGCGAAAGAGAAACGCTAAATAATTCCGCAATAACCAGACAAGAAGTTAATAAGCAGCACAATATCCGATCAAATATCGCGCACGATTAAAAAAAGGATATTAAGTATTACATGCAAAAGATTTGTTTAATCTTCGACTAGAGGCAAGCAATTAAACGCTGCCCGCTATCAAAGGGGCCCCACCCTATCTTCTCCCTTTTCCCCCTGGAGTTGGGGGAAGGGGGAAGTCTGGAAAACGTAATTGGGACTTTTTCTTTGGACTTTTAGCCTTTTGTTTTGCAAAGTGACTTTTTCTTGTCTCGCACTTGGAATCGATGGCGGGTGAAAATGAGCTTTTAGCATTTAGGGCGATGCTGATTAATTACTTAAGTATCTCTTTCTTTTATCTCGTGGTGGCCATTATAACTTTACGATTTACTTGGAATAATAAAGGTTAAAAAAATGTTGGACGATTCATAAGCATTAATTTTATTTAATCTATATGAATAAAAATTTATTGACTTTGACTTTGACTTTGAAAGTTCAGAATGGCAGATGGCAAATGTGACCTATTAAAATGACCTAACTTTAGGGTTTCAAATAAGGTCAGCGATAATAATTAAAGAAGATTTTTAGTGATTTGTTGAATGAGGTTTATATTATATTTATCAGTAGCTTTATTTTAAATTATTACGATATATGCGTTTATAAGTTCTATAGGTACTTACGCCATCCAGATATATTCGAACCAAAATATTCTGCAACTGAAGACTTACCTGTAAAAAATAACAAAATAAATTAATATTGGAGTTTCAACACTTCAGTACCCTAGCACGATGACGAAATAAATAATATAGTATTTCGTGGCGAAATACTATATTTATGGTAATCGAATAGTAAACTATGTTACCGTCCTTCAAAAGCTGTCAAAGTGGCAGCCAGCACCATTACAGTGGCACAATCTTTTCTGTTCCGGTGACAGCGGCGCTATGTACGTTTTTCTTTTTTTGTAGCAATTTACCCGGCCCTGACTTCTAAGACCTTCATCCGCCAGCACCGCTATGGTTGGACATCAACTTGACAACAGAATGACATTAAAAAAAACACGATAGTTTCACATTTTGGCCACCGGAACAGAAAAGATTGTGGCACTGTAAGATCGTATTATGTTGTATTAAAACCGGAGCAGCGGCTCTTTCAGTCGTATAACGAACTGAAATTCCATACATATTTGACAGGAGTGTCAAATATGTATAGAATCTTGAATTTCAGTTCGTTATACGATACGCAATGGTGGTGTGTGGTAGGTCGTAGGTTCGCTCCCAACCGTACCAATAAGTAATCTACATAAATATGTGAAAGTTTGGATATCTTTATATATTAAGTAACACACATCGTTATAGAATAGTCTGGCCAACGAAAGCTGTCCACGAGAAATGGCGGCAATTTAAAAAAAACCTGTAGTAGGTAGTCCTGAAAAACTATTTTGATACTTGATCTTTATTTGATTAAGTTATTAGAAAATAACGAAATAAATAGATGTGATAAATTAAATAACAACATGATACTAAAGAATTTTTAAATAAGGATTTTTAGGCGCCTTTTCTCGTGGACAGCTTTCGTTGGCCAGACAAGGTACTAATATATATTCTGTGGCCAGACTCTATTAATAAGTGTATTGTTCCTTGTCAAAAATTACATAAGTATCTATTTATTTTTCGTAAGTATAGCTATCAATTATTTAACAGATCATTTCATACAAGTACCATTAAATTTTTATAAGACACTAGAAATAAATTTAAGTCTTCAAGACAGGGAAATTGCCTCCTATAATATCCTTTACTATATCCCTAGCCTAGATAATAGGATATTGTTTATCACATTAATATTAAAGTTCAATTCGTTCTAACACTCTTGATTTGACAAATAATTTTACACAAATTCGCTTCCATTTTTAAATATCACTAAAAGTTAACTCCAACATACTAGACGGGAAACCACCTTCCATATTACACTGCACCTCTACCAATCCTAAGATAATACTGTCATTATAGTATATTACCTAAAGTTCAATTTGCCGTAACACTCCTAATAATCTTGTATCGAACGAACGAACAATATCTATTTAGTGTAATGAGCCGATTTCGATGCCGACGCCAGGCGGGACGCGGGATCACGGCGGGAAAAAGAAAACAGTCTCTTTAAACAGGTTGCATGTAGAGTTTTTTCTTTCCTAATTTGTAATTTTTGTTTTTTTTTTCAATTTTACGAAGTGGTTGGTTCTTATTTTAATAATTTCTTAGAGAGATTCTGCCGAGACCACATTGACAATCACCATTACCTTGCATCGGATATGCACTAATATGTAAATGAATTTATAATGGCATTGTTTAAAATTTAACACAGATTAACCTGAAGCGTCATAATCAATTTTATCATCATCATCATCATCATTTTTCATAAGCTATTAAATTGACATTTCTGAACTCAAAATAAAAACACTTTGATAGACGCTTTCGTTTTTTTATACATTTACGATATAATAAGATACTAGTCTGAAAAACATATCAAAATTTGCGTACTGATAAAAAAATAACCCTGTAAGTACCTACCTATGATAGTTTGAGACAGTATTATAAATTCCCTATTCAAATTAGGCATAGCCCGGTACTCCCACGCAGGCTCAATTGTTAAATCGCTCTGATCTAATTAATGGATGCCAGTCTCCATCCATGAAGCGCAGACATCACAGACAACGTGCCTCCATTTTGTTAATGGTAATCTATCAATCAAATCAAAATCAAAAACATTTATTCAGCACAGCCGAGGGACAAATTATTACAAAAACCAGGCAAATTCTTAAAAGAACACAAAAAAAGATAGACAATATAAAAAAGAAAGATAGTCCCACGACTGAACCAAAAGGGATCTAGTTCAGCATAAGTATTTAAAAACTGATGCTGATTTTCAACTAGATCCCAGTTTCCTTTTCCTATAATCTGTATAGTTAGTGCGTTTGGCCTGCGATTGTGGCAAGCTACCTTCGCAATGGTCGATTTTAGGATGGGAGGCCGTTGAAGCCGTCTACATCCATAATGGGTAGACATCAGACACCATGCCTCCGTTTTGTTAATGGTAATCGGTAATAGTGAGTGCGTTCGGTCTGCGATTGGGACCGTTAAGCAACCTCCGCAATGGTCCGTCTTGGGATGGGTGACCATTGATGTCGTCTACATCCATAATGGGTATACATCAGACAACGTGCCTGTATTTTGATAATAACAGTTCTATTTGCAATTGGCAATGATTAGGGAGTTCGACATTTGTGTTTGTGGCAGTTAAGTTGGTACTATTATATATTCTGTGAGTTAAGTAACGTTAGGTACTTAATTCTACTCCTACTAGTCCTACTAATAATTATAATTAGTATTAATAAATGTGAAATTTTAGATGTTTGAGCAACAAACATGTAGCTCAATCATGCCAAAACGACTGAGCGGATTTGGCTGAAATTTGGGACACTTTGTAGCCTGGAGGGGAACATAGGCTACTTTTTATCCCGGAAAAATATAACATTCCCGCGGAATAACGTCGTGTGGTCCACGCTGTATATCAAAATTATAAAAAGTAAAATTAGTCTATTACACGAATGTTTGCTCTCCCATTCCGGCACGTGCCGATGAGACCAGCCGCAGGATCGCACTGTCCATATTTTTGTTTTGATCAAAGATTAAACTCCCAAAGCTCTGGCTGTAAAAAGTTTATAGATTTGTCTGTGATGAAATTTAAAAAGTAATTTAGACCTTGTATTCTAAGCCAGTACACTCAGGGGCACCACTTCTTACTTTTCGCGTGATTGGCGTGGCGTCTCACCGTTCATTTGCAGTCCATATCCCTAATTGCTTGTGCATTGCACTACCCTCGCTTAAACATAACCAAAAAGTAAAGGTTATTAGTACACCTAACACCACTAAATTTTAATTGGTATAAAGATTTCCCTTCGGCCGATTTTTTTTATTGACTTAATATGTTCATTTAATTAGTAGCAACACAACATAGGTATTTATTTTCAAATATCTTGCATATTCTCAGCGATATAGAGCATCAAACTTTCTAATTAGACAAAGAGAGCGCTATAGAAACGTGACGTCACATTTCTAAAGCGCCATACTCTCGCCATAGAAAATTTCGTTTTAGAAAGAGAAAGCAGTCACAATTAAGTAGCTCTTATTTAGCTTGTTTTAATACATATTGAATTTCTTTTTTCATATTTGATAATCAATAATGTTAAATTTCTGAATGTCATCATAATTAAATATACTTAGCTACATTTCAACAACAGTCAAATACCCAATTCTTAAATACATTTGAGTTTGGATTAACACTTATGTAAAACGAAAGGGGAGATCGCATCGCACTGTCATTAATTTTGTTTATAATCGAAGATGGATGTTTAAACTCTAAAGATTTGGACGTAAAAAGTTTAGTCTTTTGTTTGCGGTGAAATTAAAAAAAAAAACAATTTGTGGCTGTATTAAGGCTTTACCATATGATTTGAGGTTGGATTATTATAGACAGATCACACTGTCCTTAATTAGGTTTTTAATCGAAAGTACTCGATAAACTGTAAAAGTTTTAAGTTTTTCATAAAACTAAAAATAAAATAAAAAACTTAGTACAAGTTGCCATCCCTACTAAATAGTTTCAGAACTGATATCTATCGGTGATACATTAATTACGCACACATACGAGCTTGACACACGCACACACCCACACATTACTTGTGTATGTGTGAGTGATAGGCACCCTAGCAATTTTTAGCCTAGGTCTGTATCTAGGTCCGTGAAACTAGGGACAGGGTGCGCCTAGATAAACGTAGCGTCAGCAAATACGTCAAAGAAGTAATGGTAATTATGATTTAATTTTTAAACTAAAAAAGAAGCTTTAAATTACTTAGAGGGGATTTATGAATAAAAATAATAATTCGTAGAATTTGATTCGTAATGAATATTTTTATGCATTTTTTGTTATCCACCCATAGGGAAGGCCTGTACCTCAGGTTGACGCACACATAAGCCAGAGCTTATGTGTGCGTATCAATATGTGTGTGTGTGTGTGTGTGTGTGTGTGTGTGTGTGCGATTTTGCTTATATTTGGCATAGAAATTAATAAGGTCATCATGGACCATAGAAGGACACATGTAGGATACTTTTTGGACGGAATAACGGGCGTATACTTGTTAATGACAAGTTGAACAAGACTTGTTGGTGGCAACCAATGTTTTGTAGTAAACTTATGTAGGTATTGTGTAGTGCCGACCCTAAACAAACTGTGTCAAACGCAGAAGGTTACTCTTATTATAAATATTATATAAAAATATATTCAAGGTCTACAACATTATTTTAAAATTTCCTGCTTGTTGTATACTTAGATATTTTGAGATAATAACATTTTAAACTCACGTGGTCATTATCACTATAACTATTATGAAAAAACGGGATTTAAGTCAAGTTAAAATTTTTTTTTTCGAGTTCCCGATGTTTTGGCGCAGACTAATGAACACGGAGTAACTGAGTGCGCATGCAACTGCGCGGAAATATCGGGAACCCGTTTTTCATAATAGTTATACTTATTTTGAGGTGTTTTGATAAAATCATTACATTAGAATGATGATGATTGCTAATGTTTCATTATAATATTTGGAAAGATATTTTTCGTTAATCAAATTCAATGAAAATACGAGAATCTTCTTTTTAGGTAGACATTTAAGAGGGTTATTAAGAATAATTAGAATTAATAAGATTTTTTTTATAAATTATGCCTTTGGTAAGTAATAATAATATAATCCTGAAATATATTATAAAGATAAAATCCTTACTTATATTTTTTTTTGTTTTCATATTTTTTTTTGTCAATTTTCTTAATTAATGATTTGTTTTGCTGACCATACCGAAACCGAACCCTCTCTACCAACGATTTGTTTTAGAGGTCGTCAACCTCCTTCTGTCCCTCTCACGCACTATAGTGGCCACTATATGCGTCCCTCTCGCACAATGGGGAAACACGCCTACGGAACCCCGTCAAGGAAAGGTTTTTTTTTACAACCGGAAGTTGGGATTTTGGTGATATCTGCAACCGGAAGTGCATGGAGCTGGTGTCATTAGCAGGTTGATTTGTTGGCTTTATTTTTTTTTAAATATAAATATTGGACACCATCCCATACATTGTTCCAATACCAAGGTATAGTAGCTTAAGCACTAGTATTATGGAAATTGGAAACAACGACGGGTATTACCACATACACCCAGACCCGAGGAAATATTGAAAAGTTCGTTTTCGACATTTACCCGGCCGGGGGTCGAACCCGGGACCTCTAGAGATGGCGGCACCTTGAAACTGGTGCGTACACCACTCGGCCACGGAGGTCGTCGAATATTTAGTTTTAGACTTACTCCATTGGTCACCATCATCAGCACTGCTGCTGGAGCACAGGTTTTCCTCATATGGTTGCATAAACATAACCCTCCTTCTGTCGTAGTCGGGTTAAGGCGCTACTCGAAAAAGTATGGACTTTTTGATTTAAAACTAATAGGACGGTTACAGTTGTTACAAATCTGGTAATAAGATATATATTTCTTCTTACCTTTATCTAGATTCGTATAGTTTCAAAAACACGATTTGATGATTTTGCCTCGACACTTTTTCTTTTCGAAAAGACCTCCAAAAAATACGAAAATTCAAGATTATTCTTAAATGGGGTTACCTACACTATTGAAAATTGGTTTAATTAGTGGACACGAATAATATTTAGGATCGTATAGAAGCATTTTTTTAAAAATCGCCGTAGTTCTTTAATACGAAGTGATTTTGTGTTTTTTTTTGCGTAATCTGCATAATCGGTCTCGCTCCCGCGCGCGTCTTTTTCTCGTTGCTATCTCGCTTCAGCATAATTTTTCCGAGTATCGCCTTAAAAAAAGAGTTAAGACCATGACCGCTACTATGCGGGCGAAAAAACTTATTAGGTATGTGCGTAGCCGCGGGACTAACAGCTTAATGTGTCTTCCGAAGCACGGAAAGTAGTCAGTTTAGTCACCTATCCCGTAACGTCTATTACGAAAGTTTACTGAATCAGAAGACCTTTACCGCCTCTGTGGTCTAGTGGTTCACACCACCGAGTTCAGACCCAGAGGTCCCGGGTTCGATTCCCAGTGGGGTACATATTGTATTCGGTTTGGTTGGTGACTCGTTAGCTACCACCATCTTATCTAAGTCTGACGCCATAACAATGATGTCATCAGCATTATTGTTTTCCGGCAGTTAGAGATAAGATAGCCAGTTCCTCAGTAAATAGCAATCTTGTTCAGGGAACCATGGGTTGTGTAATGACAAGATATCCAATTCCTTCAGTTCAATCAAATTCTCATCCAACTACCGTTTCAATGTGTATTTCGTTGGACGAAGGAACTATCTAATATTCTGATTGTAGGAAAAAAGGCTTTTTCTTTTTCATGTAATTAACTGACCTATATAAAAATGATAGAATTTAATTCATTTAATTCAATCTCTTAAAAATGTAAAACGTCACACTTTATTTGGTTTGGTTTTTAATCAAACTTGGTAGGTATACAGATAAATCAACATTATGGTTTGAGCTTTGTTGCAGCACCAGAAAACTACAATCGATTTATATTTCACTAGCTTTCCGCCCGCGGCATCGCCCGCGGCTTCGCCCGCGTGGACTTCACGACATTATCCCACGGGAATGTGATATTTTTCCGGAATAAAAAGTAGCCCATGTTCCTCTCCAGGCTACAAAGTATCTGTGTCCCAATTTCAGCCCAATCCGTTCAGCCGTTTTGGCGTGATTGAGTAACAAACATCCAAACATCTAAACTTTCACATGCATGCATTTTTATTATTGAAAAAAAAATCTAAACCGTCTACTGTAAACTTTTATGGGACTAAATTGAAACTGCTCTATCAGATAAAAAAAGAATTATCAAAATCGGTTCACAATATATCGTGGAGCACACTTAAAAAAAAGCAGACTACTTACCTTGAGAACCTCCTCCTTTTTTTGAAGTCGGTTAAGAAGTATTAGAAAAAAAATCGTCTCACAACTATAACTCTATGGGACTCGAACTCACGACCTTTCACTGTCCGGGCGAATGCTCTAACCACTGAGCTACAGAGTCGTTCTGTAGTTACAGCATTCGGCCAAAAAGAATTTCAACGATTTATAATTTTCAAAGCAATACAAATGCAATACAAAGCTATGCAAATCAAAATTCAGTATTAAATCCAATCGCCGCAAAAATAAAATGGTCTCTAACCTCTAACCGAATAAATTCTTGAAGACTTTATTTATTCCAAATATACTTTTTCTGATTTATAGAAATACGAAGTACTGTTTATGTCAATGTTATCATTTCGTGTGATAAAATTAGATAAAGTAGTTTCGAGACATTTACCTACTTATTATAGCGGTATTATTGTCCAGAAACAGGTGGGTGGCGGCCTCGAGACAAAACTAATGTGGGAGCTCAATGTACTGATGACCTGAAGACGCTGTCTAGCTAGACAGAAGTAAGAATTTACAATTCTATTAAATAAGTTGAGGCTCAAAATTTTGAAAGTTTAATGCCATAATTTATAAAGAAACTATGTAGACACTTTGTACGTGTTTATGTAGTAGAGCTTTGGTTAAATTTTCCAAAATTAAATTCAAAATAAAAACTGCTGAAATAAAAATTATGAAAAACTAACAAATAAAATCAAAAAAGGTCGAATAATGAACACGAAGCAAAACAAACGAGTCAATTACAAAATTCAAATCTTTAAAAAAGGAACACCGCCATTTCTCAACCAGAAGAAGAAAAGAAGCCGCTCCTAAAAAGAGGTTGCGCAAAGCGCGCAAAATTAGAATTCCTCTCGGGAAACTTTTTAATTTTAAAAAGAAATCACCATTGGGGAAGGTTAGTGACCTCCGTCATTCATTCCAATTTCAAGTTGGAATGCCGCGCGAAGAAGGCACGCACACACGCGCGTACACGCACACGGATTCGGGTGACGTACATTAGTGGGGCACGCACACAGACGCAACTGCTCAAGGGTTATCGTCGCATTGTGTTTATTTTTGTCCTAATTTTAATTTAATACAGGTAATAAAACAATGTTTGATGTCTCAAAGAATGTAAGTAGGTAATTGGTGAAATTCTGACCATAAAGCCCACAATAATATTAAAACTGCTGAAATTGGAAATTATCATTTTCGGTTTACGTAATTGAACTTCAATAGCCCATATTTCAATAATACTATAGCAATATTTCTTTTACGTGGGTTGAATTTTCTTTACCATTGAAGTAAGTGTACTTAAATAAAAAAGAAATTGTAGTCCACTTTTACATTACTTTTTATTATAAGTACTTACACTAATTAGGTAGGTACTTTCCGAAAATTTTTCTTTTTTTACCTGTGTCCTAAAAATAAAAGTAAACTTACTACAAGTCCTGTTCTCGCAATGTTACTGATCATACCTTCTGAGCGAGGGGTCGTGGGTTTTATTCCCAATCGGGACAAACATTTTATGTGAAGAGCATTTGAGTTTGTTCCGTGCCTGGGTGTTATAATATACTAGCTTTCCCCCCGCGGCTTCGCCCGCGTGTACTACATGACGTTATCCCGCGGGAAGGTGATATTTTTCAGGAATAAAAAGTAGCCTATGTCCTTTCTCAGGCTCTAGAATATCTCTGTACCAAAATTCATTCAAATCGGTTCAGTAGTTTAGGTGTGATTGTGTAACACACAGACAGACAGAGACGCATTTATAATATACTAGCGGCCGCCCGCGGTTTCACCCGCGTGGTTTCCGTTCCCGTGGGAATATCGGGATAAAAAGTACATATAAACCTTCCTCTTGAATCACTCTATCTATTAAAAAAAAACGCATCAAAATCCGTTGCGTAGTTTCAAAGATTTAAGCATACAAAGGGACATAGGGACAGAGAAAGCGACTTTGTTTTATACTATGTAGTGAAGTAAGGATTTGTAATACTTACCTCCGTTGTTTCTGGTATTCGTAACACGATGCTTAAGCTACTATTATTTCAGAACAAGTGGTTGCCCGCGGTTTTGCCCGCGTTGTACCCGTTCCCGTGGGAATATCGGAATAAAATATATTGTATGCCACTCATGAACAATGCAGCTTTCTAAATGGTGAAAGAATTTTAAAAAATGGTCTAGAGTTTATCCATTTCAAACAAATAACCAAAAATCTAATCTTTCCTCTTTATAATAAACTAGCTTTCCGCCCGCGGCTTCGCCCGCGTGGACTTTACGACGTTATCCCGCGGGAATGTGATATTTTTCCGGGATAAAAAGTAGCCTATGTTCCTCTCTAGGCTACAAAGTATCTGTGTCCCAAATTTCAGCCAAATCCGTCCAGCCGTTTTTGCGTGATTGAGTAACAAACATCCAAACATCCAAACATCCAAACATCCAAACATCTAAACTTTCACATTTATAATATTAGTAGGATAAAGCATAGATCAGATGAATGTGTGTGATCTTGCCAGTTATTTTAATTTGCTATTTTTATTATTATTTACAGGTAAATTAATCTAGGCAGCCATAAAACTATATGGGTCGTGTCTCGGCCACAAAGCGTCGTTTTTGTAAAGGCCGCCAAACACGTTTGTGTGAACGCAGTATTATGTATCGCGATTCGCGAGCCTTATCACGGCCATCACTAATCTGTTTTTAATCTATGGCCTGTCAAACTGTTTTTTTTCTTATTGCCATCTCCGAAGTCAGAGATGCCTTTTGAGATGATGTTTCATCTAACTTAAGTACATACCTAGGCAGGTAAGGTAGTTATTAAACAAAAAAATATAGAGAAATTCTAATTCTCGTGTCGTGTCAAAAAATGAGTAAGATAGGTAGTTTAGAAAGTTGACAATTATTATTTGGTTAGTAAGTAATTGAATGAATGAAGACGATATTACAGGAAAAATATTGTAACAAAAATCCAGCCTTCTGTCAATTCTTATAAAAAAAACATTAATTTTCTGACCGAGAACGGAACCCATTACCTTGCTACCTACCTACCCTGTGCCAACAAGTTGTTGTAACCGTCTATAAAGATGTGATGTGACCACTGTTAAAAAAACTAAAATTATTTTGTAATTCTACAATGTTTTGTGTCCGTAATTCCGTATGTGTGTCCGTACCGTACACGCATCGACTGGCAACCGTCATTACTCCTCATTATGTTGTTCATGAACCAAGCAGGGAAACCAACGGTACACAACTAAACTTTTAATAAAATGAATCGAAAGAGACATTATTGTTTATAAGTTGCATTATTAGTGCAAACAACTTATTAGAAATTAGGGCGATACTCGGAAAAAATATGCTGAAGCGAGATAGCAATGAGAAAAAGACGCGCGCGGGAGCGAGACCGATTTTGCAGATTAGCCAAAAAACACAAAATCACTTCGTATTAAAAAACTATAGCGATTTTTTTTAAATGCTTCTATACGATCCTAGATATTATTGGTGTCGACTAATTAAACCGATTTTAAATAGTAAATGTAACCCCATTTAAGAATAATCTAGAAATTTAGTATTTTTAGAGGTCTTTTCGAAAATAAAAAGTTTCGAGCCAAAATCATAAAATCGTGTTTCTGAAACTATACGATTCTTGAGAAAGGTATAAAGAAATACATATCTTTTTACCAGATTTGTAACAACTCGAACCATCCTATAGTTTTATTTCAAAATGTCCATACTTTTTCCGAGTAGCGCCTTAAGTTGATACTTAAATCTGATAGATAATACATAATAATTTAACCCCTCAAGCGTGTCAATATAAAACAACAATAGCCGTTTAAAATTTCTGATTACGAATCTTCGATCAACAATAACACCACTATTGTTGATCGAAGTTACGAATACTTATAATAAAATTGAAGAAACAAAACTGTACTACCTAGAGTACCTACTTACCTATTTTAATTTAAGAATACGAATTTCGTTTATTTATATCGGCAGTCAGTAATCTGTTTTAAAATTAAAAAATACATTTCCGAACCCACCCATAAAACTAATAAAACCAAAATCGAAGTAATTACTTATTTTAAAATTCGAACTCTACAAATTGATAAATTTACGACCTTCGAATTCGGAACGCGAAGGTAACACGAACGTAAGGCCGTAACGTAAAGTAGTACGCACACACGCGTGCGGTTGGGGTAGGTTAGGGACGAATTAGGGTGGCCCGCCGCGCCGAATGTTGGGCTAGGTCCTGGGTTATATAGTGGCGGCGCAGAGGATTGGTCGTGTCGTGTGGGATATATTTTTTTTGAGTTTTTTTTGTGTTGTGGTATGAAGTTACAATAGTGACGTAGAGCTATGTTGTTTTAAAATTAAACAAATGTAACGATATATTCTGATTATAATGAAGGCCTACAAACTTGACTAAATATAATTTTTTATTCCAGGGTGAAGAACGACAAACGTGACTCGACAATAAAAGTGCTATATTTTACATATTTATCAATTTAGCAACTTAATGAACTGAACCGAAGTTGTGCCCAACAATTCTTGAATTTCTTGAACGTAGCACAGTTCAAGAGCCAAAAGCAAAAAAAAACCTCGACATTTAATATTTAATCGTCTTATAATTAAGAGCGCTACACAACGATCGGAATGAGATGCCACTTTCCGATAGCTTTCAAGTTCAATCACCTCAGATATCATTCTTATTTCGTATTCAGACGTTGGACGTATTACATCGGCACAAGTTAACGGCATCGGGTGAAAAACTACATACTTATCGCCGCATTCTGGTCTGACCAGAACAGTTCGGTCTATCTTGACGATGACAAAAATTTTAAACTCATTTAAAAGTGATATAGAACAGCTTTTAGCTCTAACTGTAGCAGTTATAGAGTCGTTACTAGAAATGTAGAGTCGTAAATTAACAGACTTCATACGGTATTTTCATATCAGTACTTACTAGCTTTTGCCCGTGACAAAGATCGCTTTATATTAAGTTTGATCAAAAGTAACAATTTAGACATAATCTGTTTGTTGAGTGAGACCTTTTTAACGGTCTCTGGGACATATAATGCGCTGCTAGGAAAGGACCACTTTTACATAGATACATTTATAGAGATTCTGAGTTTACGGGTTCAAATGAGTTTACGTCCTTTCAATGCAATGCAAGCATAAATAATATGACTATAATTAAACTCCGAAGCCAAAACAAAAAATAATCAAGTAGCAATCAAAACGAACGGACAAAACCGGCTTTTCAAAAAAAGAAACCCATCTGACATCATATCCCTGTTCCCAGCAAAGTAGAAGAACCTATCAGTTGAACTGTCGATTTTTTCAAAAAAAGAACGTCAACGGCCAACGCACGACGCGCGCAGTACGCGGTGCGACTGCGTTCTCGCAAAAAACTGGGGTGAATGACCTTACCGCGTGTCCTTCGGCGCGGCTGTGTGAGTGTGCGTAGACGGGACACACGACGCGCCATTTTTCGTGCGCCATTTTTTCGCGTGCGTGTGTGTGCACGCACGGAAAGCGTACGACTCAAGGATGTGCCCCGTATACTAAACAAGTTATGACTTTAATTGATTTCGATGAATTATTTAACATTTATTTTTCTTTGACACTATCGGGATTGTAGGGTTTATAATGTAAATTTAACTACGGCAAATTTGCATTAGGCATTGTAATAGTACATTACATCCGAGGACAGGTAAGTAAGAAATCACATTGTCGAGGATGGTTTGAAGCACGAGCCGCAGGCGAGGGCTTTAATCATTCGAGGCAAGGTAATTTGCTTACCGTACAAGGCTTGTATAGTGCTTTTCTCAAGAAATGCGAGGAAATAAAAAAAAACTGTTTAACTAAATAATATTTATTAAAATTTATATCACACATGTTCGGGCAATTATTAAATGTAAATGTTATTGTTTTCCCGGGCACACTTATGTATAAATCGCCCATAATAATATTATTTTAATGATGTAGGTATCATTAAAATACGCCAACAACACAGATTCCGAAAACGTATGCGCCTTTTTTCACTTTTCCAAATCAGATCGTAGGTTTTCATAAATCTTTCTTTTGATTTTGCTGGCAGTAAGTTTTCTGTTATTCATCTTGCTTCTGCTCTCAAATTTGGTGGAGTAGGTACATACAATGTCTGTATATGTTTCATTGGCAGAACTCATTTTGATAATTTATTACACAATATAAAAATAAACTGTATTATATCAAATCAACCGCTGAAAATCATTCCCGCCGTTTTTTTAATATTGGTTTGTGAGGCCAAGTGGAACGGTCATACAGCCTATTGATACTTACTACTTGCTACTAAAATGCGCAACTTCAATACCCGCTTCTGGGTGGTAGATGGCGCTGTACATCACTACATAGTATAAAACAAAGTCGCTTTCTCTGTCTCTATGTCCCTTTGTATGCTTAAATCTTTGAAACTACGCAACGGATTTTGATGCGTTTTTTTAAATAGATAGAGTGATTCAAGAGGAAGGTTTATATGTACATTCAACAATACCACCAGGTATACACCGTAAGGCTCAACGCCAGTTTTAGTATACTGCACTAAAGACCTTTTGCAACGGACTGCCATCTGGTAAATCCACCAATAGTGTCACAGACGGGCAGCTCAACCAAATGAAACACAAATAATATTTTTATAATGTTTTTAAGACAAACGGTCATTTGGGTTGACCAGCAGCTACCTGGGATCTAAAACTTTCAAAAGTACGAAAGGAGCATTGTCATCTCTTAAGACTGGGCGTTAAATGGGATAAAACAACAACAGATGGGTAATGATAGTGAGTGCCCAAAGCAATAAAGTTTTAAACAAAAAACAATGCCACCTTTTGTAAAATCCCAGACAGAGCATTTTATTGAATCTCCGTTGGTAGAAAAAACCAAATGAGGCGGGGCTAAGAATGGGCAGCCCTTCTTGTCCATGCAAGCGAAAAAGTTTTAGAAGTGTATATCTGGTGGTTTTGTTCATTGTACTTTTTATCCCGATATTCCCACGGGAACGGGAACCACGCGGGTGAAACCGCGGGCGGCCGCTAGTATTTCCTATACAAAATTACTCGTAAAGGATATTTTGTCTATGATAAATCTCAATTTGTTTTTTCGATTGATGTTCGTGCTAAGGGTACATAGCGCTTGTGGTACAATACGAAATAATATACTCTGTGCGCACCGTATTTAAAAAAAAGTTAACCTAATTATGATATAATAATTACCTATATAATAATAATAATAATGTGGCTGTATGGTGCAAATGTCCCTTTGCTTTTTCTGTTTTTATACACAGGAATAACGAAAGAAAAATATAGAAAAAAATTTGGTAATAATATCTTTGGGTAGTACCTTTTCCGAGGTAAACATTCTAAATTTGAAAATCACTGCAGTAATGAATTTCAGTACTTACTTACTGCACTGATTTTAGTGCAGTAAGTAAGTACTGAAATTCATTACTGCAGTGATTTTCAAATTTAGAATGTTTACCTCGGAAAAGTGCCACGTACTGCATTCTTTTCTCAAATATAATATTAACATTTCAGAGCATAAGTGTGAAAAATTTTATAAATTCAATTATTTGGTAATTGAGTATTTTAGAACGAATTTTAGGATTTACATAGTTACTATGAAACCTTCGAAATAAATACAGAATTCTCTATTGAATTTCTTTTTTTATTGAACCAAAATATATAATACTTAAATATTTGCCTAAAACTTTAGGATTGTAGCAAACCTTATTAGGAGAATGGGGAGATAGAGAGCGAGGTGAGAATAAGTAAGAGCCTGTCTACATTTAGATAAGTAGGTACGAACAAATGTTAGAGACTCACTAACATGTAATAGTACCTACTTATAGGTAGACACTGTATTTCATTCTTATTTTTACAGGATCTATATTTTTATTTTTTATCGGAGTAAATAAAAAATAAAAATATAGAATTTATTTCCGCGCCAAAATAATTAGGTACTTACGTCATTGTCAAAAATATTTCTAAACAGAATTTTGAATTTCGAACTCTTTTATTATCTGGCAGCACGTAATTTATTTCTTATAAGTAATGGTGCTCCTATTCACTATTGTTATAAAATGTTTGCGATTATTTTTAACAGTAGGTAAGTACCTACAGTACACCTGATTGTTACATTCTTTAACGAATGAAATGAAATATTAACAAATAATAACCTAGAGTTTGTTTTCGCGCCAAAATCACTACGTCAATGTCAAAAACATCGTTCTCAAAAGAATTTAGAATACTTACCCGTTTTCCTTTATGCGGCCAGAACGATTCACCTCCTTTCCAAGCGTTAGAATTACCCACATTTTGCGCTCATTGTGCAGGTTGTCGCCGCGTGATTGCCAGAGTTTTACCGTTCTCCCCTTTTCTAGGGTAAAACTAATTGTATGTACTAGATCTTATGAGGCTAATGCTGTTGCTGATAAACATTGACAAAATTAAAAATATGACTGTATTTGTTTTAACATGAGTTTTGTGAAAATGCGCTAAATGTATTTTTAATTAAATTAGTAGGTTTCCCAGACAATGATATTTCCTGCAAACCTTAACGACAGTAATAAGCGTGGAACAGAACTTATAGCTAATCTAGGATGAGTGTTTGTTCTTATAATTATTCCCGAGGACATTGTTATTCTTATATTAGGTCGGTACCTAATTATAAACGTTTAACTGTTTAATTAACGAAACTTTGCCTTTAAAACGTGTCAATCTCAGTCTCTCACTCATACATGTTCCTATTGACAAATCTTACAAAAATATTAAATACTAGTTAGCGGATCCTCGCGGTTTCACCCGCGTGGTACCCGTTCCCGTGGGAATATCGGGATAAATTATAGCCTATGTCACTCGGGAAGAATGCAGCTTTCTAATAGTGAAAGAATTTTCTAAATCAGTCCAGTAGTTTCGGAGCCTATTCGATGCAAACAAACAAACAAACAAACAAATCTTTCCTCTTTATAATATTAGTATAGATGTTTGTTACTCAATCACGCCAAAACGGCTGAACGGATTTTGCTGAAATTTAAAACACAGATACCTACTTTGTAGCCTGGAGAGAAACATATGTCATCCCGAAAAAATATCACATTCCGGCGGGATAACGTCGTGAAGTCCACGCAGGCGAAGCCGCGGACGGAAAGCTAGTATAGTCACATAATTGATATCGTGGTTGCACATAAAAGCTAACATCGAAAAAAACGGCATAAATGGAACAGCACATAAACAAATGAGTTCGCATCTAAAACGGTGGCAATCCAGCCAGCGTCAATTAGCGCGAGGCATTCCGCATGCGGCGTAAACACCATAGACAAATAAAGGCACGACACACGGGCGCGGCGTTATCGATGGTATCGGTGTTGCCAGCTTAATAATGTTGTCAAACAAAGGAATTTTAAAAGGATGTGTTACCCAATGAAACATTTTAGTTAAAATTAACAATTTGCTGTACAAAACTGTTTTAAATATAGAAATTATATTAACATTATTTGTGTCATAATCGGCAGGTTCAATAATTTGTAAACAGTGTCAATAACCTGCCATTATCGTTTATGAGGATAAAACGACTATAAAAATATCGTAAAAGTACTAGTGAGAGCGTAATTGCGTACGATGTTGTCCTGAGACGAGATAAAGAAGTTAAATTACTTGTTTTAAGGTATTTGTGAGTCATATTTGCCAAAAAGGCTATTATTTTGACATGAATAATATTTTTTCGAAAATATTGTCATATTGTCTCATAATGTCAATCACATAAGTTTCCATTTCAATGTTTGTCCTGTGTGAGGATCGAACACATGACCCGTGGCTTAGTAGGAATGGTCAATACCACTGCACCGTCAGACCCGTCAAATAATTTATGATAAGAACTAGCCTTCCACCTGCGTGAACCACGCGACGCTATCCCGTGAGAGTATAATATTTTTCCGGGATAAAAAGTAGTCTATATCACTCTCCAGTCCCCAAACTATCCCCATACCAAAAATCTCGTGGATCTGTTGCTTCGTTTTGACGTGAAAGACGGATAAACACACTTTCACACAGGAATAGATTATTCGTAATTATCAACCAAAAATAAATTTCAAGTCACGTCATTAAAATGGTTTCGAATCAAAATTACTACTTTTCGGACACTTAAATCACAAAAAGTTGATATTACCTTACATCTATTTTACTCACATCTATTGCGTTTTTATCTGTTTGTTTGGTCTCCAGCTACCAATAAAAACGGTCAATGCCCATATATAACGGTCTTATCTCGGCGAATATTCTGGAAATTACATATATTTTTCAAATTGTATAGAGCAAGTCAAAACAGGAAAACCTTGGATGTTTGACCGCGCAATGCAACAACGCATTTTGTGCATTGTGAAGTCGTTGCAATTGAGTTAAATAATGAAACTACAAAAATGATATTTAGTGACACAATGGAACTTTACTAACACCAAGCCAATAAGTGGGTTCGCACATTCAGTATACTTTTGCAATCCTACTAATATTATAAATGTGAAAGTTTAGATGTTTGGATGTTTGGATGTTTGGATGTTTGTTACTCAATCACGTCAAAACGGCTGAACGGATTTGGCTGAAATTTGGGACACAGATACTTTGTAGCCTGGAGAGGAACATAGGCTACTTTTTATCCCGGAAAAATATCACATTCCCGCGGGATAACGTCCTGTAGTCCAAGCGGGCGAAGCCGCGGGCGGAAAGCTAGTAAGATCTAAATATTTTTTAAGTAATTCGATGGTAGGTACAAAATTATGAAAATTAAAATAGACCGAAACGAAGGTTTTTTAAAAATAAAAGTGGCATAAATTTTACCTTGTAGTAAAATAACTACTTACATTATTATATCTAGTGCATACAAATGACATTATTGTCACAAAGTTTTTGATAAAAAAAAATTTTTTTCTCATTAGTACCTATTCACTTCTTTAGGTAATGAACATAATATAACCAAGACTTTTATGTAACGCCATGCAATGACAGCTAGTTAAAAGCTGAAAAAAGTTTTTTAACGTCAGCAGAAAATGCTGAGAAAATGATTTGCCATTATAGAGCTGAAGTAAACACAATCAACCAAAACTGTGAATGTGAAAGCCAAAGTGATAATTTAATAAAGCTTTTAATTTTTTTTTGTTTTTAGATAGCGTTTATAAGTAGGTAACTTAAAATTTTAATAGGCACTAAAATAGTACATTGAATTTTGATTCTAAATCAGTTTGTATGTACATTCACAAAGCAAATATGGCGGTTTTGGTTAAAAAAAATGGAGAAAAGCCACTTGTGCCATACGTAGATTTTCGACCGAAAATATTACTAAGCTTAAGTAAAAATCTGCTAAGTATTACAATTTTTCCTATAGATACCTACCTACATACTTAGGTACGGTCGCCAGCACGTCGAGTTACTACAAAATGTCAAAATTTATTAATTCTATCTTCTATCTGTTGGACATAAGGTTGAATTTTATTTAAAGAAATTTGACAGTTGTAGTAACCTGACGTGCTGGCGACTGTACAATGAATTTTATATAACACATCTAGTTAACATTAGGGTAATTTGACGTAGTAAGCAGGTATGCCAATTATAAAGAGAGCGCTATAGCGCCGTGTGTGCGGTGCTTTACATTATTGGACTTATTGTCTTTGGCACAAATGAGAAAAAATAACGCATTTAATTAGAAATTGGAATACTGTTTGGTATATTTTCTTAAAACAAGAAAAGGTAGGTAATTAAACAACTGATGACAACTTTTTAAATCCTTCAACGCACCAGAAATGCGAAACAATAGATTTTCCATTGTTGTCCGGCCCTTTTCGACCGGTCATAGGCGTCAATGGTCTTAATATTTTCTTTCCTGATGATGACATGGCTGTTACGATATTATTAATTGTGGTAAGTACCTTTATGTAGGTAGGTTTATTAAATGATAACAGCTGTTATTTTAATTTATTCAGAGAAAACACTTAGTGCAGAGAAGGTAAAGGTAACAACTGGAAGCTTAATGGATCAAGTTTCATTACAAATTTGGTTGATTATGAGACACTTGGTCACTTAAGTAATTATAAAAAATATAATATAATTCATAGTTGTGGATGTGGTCATGTGGATGACCCACATGGTAGGTAAGTAGGTACCTAGGTACAATAGGTACAATTCTATATCGGCAAAATATTTAATCAAATTGGGAATGTAAACTTTGGAATCTATTACCTACCGGTATTTCAAAATTTTGTCCAGCATTACTTGCACTGGTCATCCTCGGAGCACCAAATAAAAATCTTTTTTATGTTCCATTCACAAAAAAACGTACCTATCCAAACGAGTGCTAATCAAAAAAGCACTGGCTGGCTGTTTTAGAACACCATAGACCAGCTAGACAACCGTGAAACATGCGACCTCTTTCAAAAAAAGCCAATCTAACGTTGCGTTCAAACTTCGAATCATCGTTGTAAAAAGGTCATTGTCTCCGTCAAGTCAGTCGAATTGACAGGCCCCGCCCGCGCGCGCCATTGGAGGGCCGCGCTTCGAAATTTGAACAAAAACCCCAACCTAGTTCCGCCTTCTAAAATGTTTTTAACGAACCAAAATGGCCGACGTTCACTATTTGTTTATAGAGCGCTAGACTCGCACGCTTTGTTTCGACTAACTTCGTTTTTTGAATATGGAATGGGATGGGACAGGCCGCGTTTGAAATGAGAACGTTTTATTTTTTTCTCTTTGCCGTGTTCTCTTTTGAAGATGAATTTTAAAAGCTGTTTACGTTTGGTTTTGTATTTTTACTACCTAGGTATACTACCCATGTGCTACTAACTAGTGTGGGTGGAATATTAATTAGCATAGTTATGATAAAATTAACGGTGTACTTAATTAATTATACCTATAATCATAACTACAAGCTGAGGCATAACAAACCCATTTTATTTTGTTGTTTTACTTACCTAAAAACTTAAAATAGGTAAGTAATTCTTTTTTTTTTATAAACTAAGTATTCATTATTTATACTTATGGAACAAGTTCAAAATCAAATACAAAATATACCTACTAAAGAACTAAAAGAGTCGTACGCGTAAGCTGTCCTATCCTACCTACCTACCTATGTAACTCATTCTTACTCATATTAGCAATAAAAAAGAAAAAAATATTCTCTTAACTACTTAGTTCAGTTATGTTATGTGTGTGGAATTCTACTTAAGTACTTACTTAAGTAGAATTCCACACACATAACATAACTGACTCGGTGACATCCGTGACTAAGGAAACACTGCAACACAAAATAAGCTGATTAAGCTGTCAAAATGGACAGCAGTAAAATATTTTTTGTTCCAATAATTACCACCAGATCGGATAAGATTATGCGGCGCTCTAACTAGATACTGCATTAATTTTCTTTTCACTTCTCATGTTCGTAAAGTTCGTGTTTATGTTGGGTATAGGCGGCATAAAATCGCTTTTTATGCTCTAGTGCATAAAGTAAAATCTTCGTCTAAGTCTCAGACTTTAAGACAAAGGTCGTCAGGGAAACAGTCACACACGCAATTAAACTTCGTTAAATAAACTTTATTAATACCTAACGTATTTCATTCTGTTTCTTAAATTTTGTACATAATCCATGTTAAATTATTAAATGAATAAAACTAGGCAAATTTAATGAGTTTTCTAAGGAATAAGTATTTCAAGAGTATTATGGACTACGATCTATGCTAAAGTCACTGTGCTGCCAATGCCCGTATAAAAAAAAAGAAAAAGAAAGTCTTCCCGCCAATATGGTGAAGTCTTAATTTTTCTTTTTTGCAATATAGTTATTTATTTTCCTCACACTCGAAGTGAAAAGCAGAGTGTATAACTCGTACATAAAACCCATTTTACCCTCGAATTGACTATCCACCCTCGCCTACGGCTCGGATGGATATATACGTCTCGGGTAAAATGGTACCTTTTATGCACTTGTTGTACAATCTACTATTTCACCTCTCCAGCTCGAAAAGGGTGCTTTTGGCGCCTAAAAACTCGCAGCAAAATCGATTTTTGCTGCGAGCGTGAGGCAAAGTGCTTTTTTAATTTTTAACACCAACTTTTGAAATAATTAAGAAAAAAGAAATAGAGTGACAAGGATGAGACTTTTAAAATTAATATGAGCAAAAAGGATAGATAGATAGCTTTATGTCAATGGACATAAAATATAAAGCTTAAAAATAAATACACGGATACCAAAGGTTCGAAATAAAGAGTATCCGGACGAAATGAGGTCGCATGCATGATATAAATATAAAATAAGAAAAATTATTGAATTCGAATAACAAATTATATAAATACGATTGTACTACTATTGCTTTTTATTAAACATGCAATATTTAAAATAAATAATATGAAGTGAACATTATATCGCTTACTAATATCATGTTTGGTTTTCATAAAAATTGCATGCAGTGCAGTTTTTGAACGCAATGCAAACAGTTACCTTCAACTTTACTCTTAATTACCTATTAATTTTGTGATTTTGATGTTTTCTTTATTGTTAAATGTTGCCTTCAATGTTGTTTTTCTGACCTGTAACACTTTTCTCGCTGGTAGAGGTGAAAAGTTGTATGTTTAACACGAGAGCAAAATTTTCCGATGTCTCGTGCCTTTAAATCACTCACTGTGCTCAGTAGTCTATATTTGAATCACTCGCTACGCTCGTGATTCAATTTTAGACTACTTCGCTAGTTCGTGATTTAAATTCAGCACTCGCAGCGAAAAATGATTTTGCTCTCTTGTATAACAAATAACTATTGTCAAACTTTTTCGTGTCACTTAGAGGAAATATGCGTAGGTAGTACCTATTAGTGTAACGATGCCGTTTCGTTCCAGTCTCATGGTCGGTTAGAATAGAACCTCCATGATGGCTAGCTGAACTCCTTAGTTTTACTTACTGGCCATCAATAGTACCTACTCTGTACCTGTTCTTTCAAAATTTTAATTCAAATTCTTCGTTCCACGTGCCCTGTTCAGTATTTTGTCTCATCACAGTACATTAAAGTGCCTTAAGCGCGTCACAAACGGTGAAGATGCTATAATATTTTATCTTAAGATATCGTAAGATAAAATATTATAGGATCTTAAACTATCACACACGGTTAAGATACGATATATTTTGGAATCTTTTCACTCGCTTCATATCCGTCCTAGGTAGCGGACGAATATTCTGTAAACCATCTTATACAGGGTGATCAAAAATGAGCAATTCGGATTTGCTATTAGACTTATTGGACAGTTCATCAGAATATGATTCTGAGCTGGAATTTGATATAAAAATTGCTATAGCTAATTCGAACTCTAGATCAGTTTAGATAGAAAATCATACTATCATCATTAGGTAGGTACCTACTCCTTACGTTTGACGTTTCAAAGCGTCATTATTTCTAAGCAAACTTTTTGGTTAAACTAGGTGTAAACTTACTCTTCGTTTATTGTGAATGTGTTACGGGACCCCCTCGTCGGCCAGCGGTACACTAGCCGGAACGTCGGAAGTCACCGCATAGTATTCAATTAGAAGATGTTGTAGAGAATAAAACTGCAAACAAAAACTCATTTCCCAAAAACACGTAAAAGTGAAAAATAAATTGAATCATTCAATTCAAAGTACGAAAGTGCGGGACTTTTTCTAATTAATCTTGAACTTACTGATCTGATTGAAGTCGGTGTCAAGCCAAATAGATATTAATATTAATATGTATTTGATAGGTTACAATTTACACCACTCTGCGCATGAGATATTGTTTATTATTGTTTTTCTATTTTGAAATGAAATGAAATTGAATTTTAAGTATTCGTTCTTGTTACTTTCGGCTTGACACCTCAATCAGATCAGTAAGTTCAAGATTAATTAGAAAAAGTCCCGCACTTTCGTACTTTGAATTGAATGATTCAATTTATTTTTCACTTTTACGTGTTTTTGGGAAATGAGTTTTTGTTTGCAGTTTTGTTTTGAAGGCGGTTTAATTTTTTTTGAAAAATTTTGTTTATTTTTCCTTTTTTAGTGTAAGAAATCTACTATAAGAAACCGCATAATGAGCAAGGGTAGCTCAATGTGCAACGACTATAGCCCATATCTAAATTAGAACTCAGACAAGCACCACCCTCCAACTCTTAACTGTTATGCAGTTTCCTTCCAACATCAGCTAACCTAAATTACTTGAAAGAATACAACCTAAAGTTCTATTGGCGCTTGTAGTACTTAAAAACATACTTTAACTCCTAAGCGTTAAAGAGTTTTACCTTCCATCATCAGCTTAACTAAATAACCTGAAAGGTAACAACTACAAATATTTACGTATCAACGATATTTAAAGAATTATCCTCCAACTCCTAACTATTAAGGAGTTGTACCTTCCATCACCAGCTCATCACTGTGAGATGATGACTACCAGTCGCAAATACTTGAAAATTACTTATGAACCTTAAAGGAATCGTATTGCGCCCGTAACATATTTAGTATTTAATTAATGTTTTCGATGGCCATATGTGGTCTTCATCATCAGTTACTCTTCACCAAATGGTGCTTACCGAAAGCAAATGCACGAGTTACTTAAGAAAATACCAAAATCGCTATAGGTGTGCCTATAATATTTGAAGAGTTCCCTTGATTTCTCCAGGATGCCATCATCAGATCCTGACCGTATAACAATGGGACCAATTTGTAACTATATGCTTTCAAACCAAAAAAGAATTTCTAAAATCGGTTTATAATTGACAAAGTTATGAGGTAACAAACATTAAAAAAAAAAAAAAAAAAATTCAACCGAACTGAGAACCTCCGCCTTTTTTTGAAGTCGGTTAAAAAGATTGTTTCAGCACTTGGAGAGTTGTTTTATCAAATTGTAAATTAGAAATATGAAAGAATATGAAGAATAGGAACTGTTACTATAATTAAATAATTGGCTATTTAATAGTTATATAGTTATATACTAGCTCGCACGCGAGCTCTGTTCAGCTTGATTGTTCTGGTAGGACTGAATCAAAATGCTGAATAGGGCACGTGGAGCGAAGAATTTGAATTTGAATTACGAAAGAACAGTGGTACAGCATAAAATTGATGGCCAGTACGTAAAACTATAAAACTTTCCAGCCATTATGGAGTTTCTAACCATCCATAATGACTGGAACGAAACGGCATCGTTACAAATGTTTTGACTTTTTCGTATTTATCCCAAAATGTTTAAAAAATAAATGTCCACCCGTGCGAAGCCGGGGCGGGCCGCTAGTTCCCTCTATGCCCAGCACCGAAAACGGGACAACCTGTATACACATCTTTTCGTATCCAAAATATATATTTCGTTTGTTAAGATAGTATCTTAACATGCAAAATATATATTTTCGTAGGTATCTTAACATACGAAATATATATTTTGCCGTATCGCCTAGCATCTTAAGATACTTAATATGAAAATATATGTTATCTTCGGCGTGTGTGATGGTCCATTGAATTGTATGGCGAGCGATATTCTATGTTAAGATAAAATATTATAGTATCTGCACCGTCTGTGACGACCTTTATCTATGTCACAGTAGTAAGTATTAGACAACACAAATAACCTCAGGGCAAGACCAATCATGTACAGTTATTGTGCCTACGACCGATCGCAATGAAATATGGACGCGAAAATTTATCATTATCTATGCGGATAATGTATGTGCTTGACAAAGCGCGCCAACACAGCCATTTTGTTTTCTAATCATGTGATGGTCGTGTAAAGTTTTATGGGATTTTATTATTTTTTATTGAAACTAAAGTGTGTTTCGAATTTATTTATTGGCAAATAAAGTGGTTTGGACGGATTAGGAACTCTACATTACTTACTTAAGTAATAAAGTTATAAGTAGGTATAACTTTTTTTATCTACAACGGGTAGCACTTAGCCTTCATCACACCTGATGTTAAGTGGTAAGTGGTGTAAGGCTGAAGGTGGAAGCGCACCAATCTCTGAATCCTCAATCACTGAGGAACTGGCTATCTTATCACCAACTGCCGGAACACAATACTTAACGCTGAAAACTTACTTACTTAATCAGTTGTAAGTTATAAATTTTGTATGATTAAGTAAGTATGTCTATGTATTTTTGCCCAAATCATTCGGTTTTGGCTAAGTTCTTGAAGTTCCAATTTATCATTTCTTTTTAAACAAGAAATGATGAGATGAGAGATCTACCTGCTGAAAGCATGATTTGGGTAATTTCCATAAAAAACGCCTACGTTTATTATTACCTACATAATGTCATGAATAAAACTCACTATCATCTCAATACATTTTTAAAACTTTACAAAACAAAATCAAACCAAATACAATTTGATTCTAAATTCAAATCTTCCACAGCCAACATAACAGATTGTATTATAAATGAATGGGCCCAAGATTTGATCGAGTGTCCCGAAGTTGTAAAACCTGTTGGATGGCGCAGGCCGGTTTCGTACAGGTGGGCCCGGGCCTACCTCAACATTCCTTCTTTTTTTGAATTGCCGAACAAGTTATGGAGGTTAAGGTATTTGAAAAGAGTTCTTATTTCAAATTTTGTGGAGGGTTTATAAAAAGGTTTTGAAACGAGTTTAGATTTATTTTTAAAGGTGGAGCCTACCTCAATGTGCGTTCCTTTTTTGAATCATTGAGACCAATAGTGGTTTTATAAATATTACGGTTTTGAAAAGAGTCGATTAGTGTTGCCCTTTTTAAATTTTATCGAATCAACATATGTAAGTACAACCTAAGGTATAGCTTAAAAAAATAAAGGGATTATGAAAAGAGTTTTGTTTTACTTCTTTTTACCATATGCGCTTTTGCTCTTATTTGAATTATAGAGGTTAAAAAAAAGTTATTTTTAAACACAATTTTGTTGTATGTTCATCAACTTATCTAATAACTTATACCTACCTAAATAGATATAAATTAAACCTTCTCTAGTATAGTACCTACCTACCTACCTATTAATTTCCATAGTTTCCAAGAACTTGTCTATGGCTGACTTAACACGTGACCAAGTTAAATTGAAACACGTTTTGTCGAAATCAAAGACTTTCAACCATAAACTGGAGTTTTCAGCCTGATTAAAAAAGTGTACCCAGCACATTTGACATTTAGTACGTAGTGGCTGTCTGTTGTCTCATATGACCATACCGTTTTGTTTCAAAGTGTAGGTGAGACGGAAGACGGCCACAGTGCCACAAAAACGTGTCAGTACTACTATCTCCAGTTACCTCAGTATTTAGTCTAAGCTCTTTGGTCGAAATAGTGGCCTACTACGAAAAGAAAAATTAAATAATGTCCGTAAAACGCTAACAATTCGAAGAAAAAATTACAATCTTCATAAAAAGTACTAGGTTAGTTAGGTAGGTTAGGTAGGTTTCCTTAAGTAGGTCTTAAGGATAAAAAAACAGATTTGAAGTAGTAAAAAAAATGATCTCTCGAAGTAGGTACATTTGCGCGGGAAACAGAGAGTGAGTAAAAGTTGACGTCAGCCGTAAGTCAGCGATAAACCGACGACTCGGTAGCCTGGTACTCTGGCGATAAGCCAACTGGGCTACCTACTGGCTTGCTGCTGTTAAGAATTGCCTAGCTCTTTATCTATAAGTACTAATATTATAAAGAGGAAAGATTTGAATTTTTGTATGTAACGAATAAACTCAAAAAGTACTGGACCGATTTAGAAAATTCTTTCACCGTGAGAAAGCTACAGTCTTCCCGAGTGACATAGGCTATATTTTATCCCGATTTTCCCACGGGAACGGGTACCACGCGGGTGAAACCGCGGGCGGCCGCTAGTAACTTATAAAAAATATAAGTATTTTCATTGTTTTTAGTATACAAAAAACCTCGTGGTGATTGTGCCCATGAATTATGTTGAAGCGAGATAGCACTTAAAAAACGACTCGCGCGAGAGCGAGACCGATTTTGCAGATTAGGCAAAGAAAACACAAAATCACTTCGTATTAAAAAACTACAGCGATTTTTAAAAAATTGCTTCTATACGATCCTAAATATTATTGGTGTCCACTAATTAAACCAATTTCCAATAGTGTAAGTAACCCTATTTAAGAATAATCTTGAAGTTTCGTATTTTTTAGAGGTCTTTTCGAAAAGAAAAAGTGTCGAGGCAAAATCATAAAATCGTGTTTTTGAAACTATACGATCCTAGATAAAGGTATGAAGAATTATATATCTTACTAACAGATTTGTAACAACTGTAACCGTCCTATAGTTTTAGATCAAAAGTCCATACTTTTTCCGAGTAGCGCCTTAACAAAAAAAAACAGCTGTTTCATACATTCTGGTCGAGGAAGTATTGACAATTTGTATGAAACAGCAAATTTTTTTGTTGAGTTGTTCATATAAGGTTTAAAGTTCTTTATTGCATCATGTTGTTAGATAAAAGATGTTACAATACCTACATATAGACACAAACATGACCCTGCAAGGGCACAATCACCACCTAAGAGGTTTTGCGCTTATATATATAAGTAGTTTTGGTTATCACTCCCAGACGCCGAAAAAATACGGTCAAGCACTAATCTATCTGTGAAGGCAGAACGCTGCTGTCGCTCATCATCATCATCAGCCATTATAAGTCCCCACTGCTGGGGCGCAGGTCTTCCTTATGGATGGATTTATTTTATTTATTTATTTATTTATTGGAAAACCAACTGCTTAACCTAACCCCCACTGGGAATCGAACCCGGGACCTCTTGGTCTGAAATCGGTGGTGTGAACCGCTAGACCGCAGAGGAGGTTAAAGGTGGTTAAAGGTTTAAAGTATCTACTACTAATACAGTTCTACAACATTTAAAATGGTACGCAAATCAGTATCACATTCAATGCTAACCTAACCGTTTAATAGTTCCATCAACAATCGGGAAGCGAACCCGAGACCTCGTAACTCACGACGGAGGCTAATATTCCGCTGGCTGCGAGCCAACTAGGCTGCTGGGTACAGATGCAGAGTAAATTGATACAATATGTTTGTTTACATCCATATTACGTGCTAATTTATAAAACAGTATTTTCATTATCCTACCAATCTGCATTCAACCCGTGTAGTGGGGCATGTCCCATTCTTCTTATCCATCCATCAGGAAGGGCTGTTCCCCAGCAGTGGGGGCATTAAATAGCTGATGATGATGATTTTTATCAACGTTTTTCAATGAATAGGATTTCGATTTAGTATAATTTAGGATTGATTATCTTAATAATAACAATAAAAACACTTAAATACTAGGTATTTTAGGTATTTAAGTGTTTTTGTGTTTGTGTTTTTGTCCGCTAATCTTAATAGTTCCATCAACAATCGGGAAGCGAACCAGATATCTCGTAACTCACGACGGAGGCTAATATTCCGCTGGCTGCGAGCCAACTGGGCTGCTGGGTACAGACGCAGGGTAAATTTGATGGTACAACATGTTTATATGGATGGTAGGACTTACAAGTAAAATTATATATTTAAGTATATTGACAGAAAATCTTGTGAATTAATTGTTTTTTGTTATGTATAATATAATATATATATTATTATAAAGAGGTTTCTTTGTTAGTAATGGATAAGATCGAAACCTATTGGACCGATTTTGAAAATTCTTTCACCAGTAGAAAGCTACATACATACTTCCTAAGTGACATAGGTTTGACAAGAACGGGTACCACGCGGATGAAAATAGGAAACAGGAACCTAGGACTACGCAGACCGTTCTACTGACGAACATAAAACGGGTGAAAACGCAAAATGTTCAAAACTTTAACAAGTATATCTATCTTATAACTGAAACTATATTAATGCTTTAAAATATCATAAAAAAGAAAAATACGTTTGTGGAATTGATCGTGGATAAATAGTTATTCATCTCTTTAACACTTTGACAGCCGAATAAAATATTACGCGCATCCACTAGTGCGCGCGCCGGCCTTTTTCGTCATTATTGTAAATTTTATAGAATAAGAACTATTATAGTTATGCATTTGATTCTTTTTGTATATGTTAAAATAACTAATATATATTAATTGTAGGAAATAAAACAAAAAAAATGTTGTGTTCTATACATTACAAAAAAATAACAATTGTCGTGATCGGCGCAACTGAGAATAAAGAGTATCACGGCCACACGTCGTGATGCGCTGTCAAAGTGTTAATCCATCCATAAAAATTTGCCTCAATACTGGGATCATTAAAACTGATCAAAATTAGATGAGAAATATGAAGCAATAAATGTATATATTGTTTTGTGAAATGCTTGTGTCAACGACTGTACCGTTTTCGTCGAGAGGGAAATTAACGACAATACAAGGATTTGCTAACCGCTACGCAAACTATTAGGCTTTTACGTCTGTCCGTCTGTTTGTCTCGCTACTATTTGCTGTTTATGTTGATTTACTACCTACATATTTATTTATTCTCTTTCACCCAAGGTTGGAAGAGATTATTTTGTAGCAATAATGTTTCGACATCTATAGACAAATTGGACATTTTCATTCGATTCGTTTTAGATACTAAAACTACTAAAAATGTGATAGTAAAAAAAAACTCGCCTGAAAGCTACTTATAGGGCTCGTGGTTTTTTACATTCACATTTTTCCTATACTTACAGAATTGCATTGTGAATGCATAAAAATAATTTAAAATCTACATACTAAAACATACTTTTTTTCGCGCTTGGTGAACGCGCCCTTACTCGCACGGTACAGTTTCACACCAGTCTTGCCAACTTAACGGATTTCCCGTCAAATTTATGCCAAAATTAAACGTTTTCTGACATTTGTGTACTACTTATTTTAATTTTTAGTTTTTTCCATTCACAATGCAATTTTTATTACAGAAAAATGGAAAATGAAGTATTTAGAAAAAATCGTTCCGGGCGACTGCTACGGAGTCGTTATTAACGACTCCGTAGCTCAGTGGTTAGAGCAGTCGCCCGGAAAGCGAAAGGTCGTGGGTTCGAGTCCCATCGGAGCTAGTTGTGAGACGGGTCGATTTTTTCTAAATACTTCATTTTCCATTTGTGTACTAATCATTGTCATCATTATTATGCGGGGGCTTTACCTGCGTCTAATGCCATTAATTAGCGCGCTATTTGATATAGTACGCAGGTGTAGCCGGGTCATTGCGCGCTAATTTGCTTTAATTAGCGCGCTAAGATGTGCATGCCGTTATTAACGGCGTTAGGCGTCACACAGGTGAAGCCCCAGCATTAGAGAAATTGTGTCAAGTCACTATGTTTATATTATTTGACAAAGGATATTTTTCAGTTTTGTATGGAGCCTCGGCTAGGACCTTGTACACTATACCATTGGCAAGCAAAAGATAAATAAAATAACTGAAAACTAATTATATCGCAATAATGTAACGCGTTTGATGATACAAAAGCATTATCTAGTCTGAATAATTATGCAACCCCAATTCAATATGGCTGTAAAACGTCTTTCTCACATTTAAAAAAATGTTGACATTGACAGATTATCATCAGTCGTCAATGTCATCGTTTTTTCGTACAGAAACATCAATGTTTCCAAACGTGGTTGCCAGTGTGACCATGAAAGGCAAAGAATTTTTATTTTAAAGTTTATTTTTGTACCATTTATTCAGAAAGACAATGAGAATTTTAATGTTTTATATGACTTTACTATATTTTTTACTATTGGTACGAATAGTGTACAAAGTCCTAGCCGAAAACGAAAAATGTCCTTTTATCAACAAAGTATTAAATTAGAAAAACAAGTTGTGCCATACTGATAATGAATTATGTTATACTGTGTCATCCCGAGTATGGATTATTAGACAAATTGTGTCACCCCAAGCGCCGTAACAATCTGGATGCTGACTGTGTGACAGCTCCCCTGGGATCTTTGACCGTCTGAGGGAGGGACAAGGGAAACATGGACGCGGTATGTTTTATTTTTTGTTTGGAAATAGTTTGTACTTGTCATATATTATGCCATATCTGCGACTGCGGACCTGTAAATGGCTTTTTGATACTAGTTAAACGTTGTTTCTAGTTAAGCAGTTGGTCTGCCATGTGTACTTACCTAAATAAATCAAATATGAATTAGTTTGTATTAAAAACTTATTTTATTTTTCAAATTGTGCCATGTGTGCATGGATTATTTACATAATTGTATCATACGAGTACCTATGGATAATTTGGCAAAGAAGATTTATTGCAATTGAAAAAAAAACATCACCTAGGTAACCATTAATAACTAAATAATTGACTAAAAATATAAGTACAATATCCAGTAGGTACTAAAATTCTGGGAGCATGATTTTTGTAACAGTAGCAAGAACTATTTGACTTTTTTTAAGTTAGGTACTCTATGAGAGCTCTCTCTCTTTTTCTTTACAGCAACGTGTCGTCGAAACTTTTCGCCACACCACCCAGACAAAAATATGCCGCATCCTCGTTTCCAACATCCTTGCGGCCATCTTAGCAGTTTTATAGGTCGTAGTGAGTCCACTCGACTGTATCGATCGTCCAAACGACGCCACTGTCTCGAAAAATGTACGCCATCGCCATTATTAATTGGCGGGAAGGAGGTTTGATAGGTTGGGACGTTTTGAGGTTATGTTGCATGCAGCCCGCGTAAATTAAAAAAGTAGATAAGTATGGAACATTAGAATGAGTTGAAAATTTTGTTAGATTTTTGCTAAGACTTTCGAGATATTCCCATTATTATTAAATTTAATTATTTTTGGAAATTTTAAAAGTCTTGGGCCCTTACAAAATCAGTTGAAATGTACTAAGTCCTGCACACGGCACACCCTTTGCTACACTCCAACAAAAAACAGTGCAATAATGAGATTTCATTATAATATTTCTGCACTGTTTTGGTGTGGGTAGGTATAGGTAAGTATATGGTTTTGGTTTAGCATCAAATACGTGCTTTGTGATCGGTTTTGTAATGAATAATGATAACATTACTACGTAGGTAGTTGAAAGAAAAATATTTAGAATGAGTTCTTAGGTAGGTACTTCCTTCCTAAGTATAGTCCATTCGCTTAGATAGTGTCGCTCTGCCACAATGCCGTGCGGGTGTACCGACTCTATCTAACCGAACGGACTATAGATAGAGTCGAAAAAAAACAGCTCTTTGGAAGCAAACTTCTTTTCGTGACGTCTAGGTTATACTATCGTAGGCTTCGATCAACAATAACACCTATCGTCGGCTATTAGATATGCTACTTTCAGAAAGAAATACCTAATGATAATGCATTATTTTGTTGTTTTCTTTTTGTGTTGTATTATGTATATTTTTTGCTGAATAAACATTTTTCTTTCTTTCTTCTTTCTTTCTTTCTTACTAGCTTCCCGTCCGCGGCTTCACCCGCATGGACTACACGACGTTATCCCGCGGGAATGTGATATTTTTGCGGGATAAAAAGTAGCCTGTGCTCCTCTCCAGGCTACAAAGTATCTGTGTCCCTAATTTCAGCCAAATCCGTATAGCCGTTTTATGATTGTCCTGATTGAACAACAAACATCTACTTAAACTTTTTCATTTACACGGGGTTGCACTTCACCTTCATCACAACTGATGATAAGTGCTGATAAGGCGGAAGGTGGAAGCGCATTACTCCCGGAATCTTCAATCACTAAGGAACTGGTTATCTTATCTCTAACTGTCGGAACACAATAATGCTAAAAACATCATTGTTATGGCGTCAGACTTAGATAAGATGGTGGTAGCTAGCCAGGCGGACTAAGAACAAGTCCTACCACCAACCTTTATAATGTTATTAGGATTTTTAAAGTCTTAAGTAGTACATTTTATTCAAATTTGGTTTTAGTATAAGTTTAATTAATTTAAAGAAACGCTTTATTCTTCGTCTTTGCATTACTCGTAGAATGGTATGTACGCACTTATAAGTAAAACAAATTATTTTTTATTTTATTGCCTTCACAATGCAGTTTTTATTATTGAAAATTTTTAAATTAAGTACCTATTAGAAGAAGTTGTGAAACGGGCCGACTTTTTCTAATAAGTACCTACATACCTACATCATTTTCAATCTTTCAACTAGATATAAGTAACTAGACCTAGATACGTGTTTGAAGGAGAAATTTGTGTCCGTTTGTTCAAATGTCTGCTGTTGCATTTTATTGAAGTCTCATTGAAATATCGTACCTAAGTATAAACAGTTGAGTTATTATTTGCATAGAAAATGTGTGTTATTAATGAAAGTTATTTATTGTTAACAAGGTCAGGTTAGGTTAACACATACTTAACGGTAATGACACAATGAAACTAAAAAAATTAATGACCATATTAAAGTTGCTCCTTATCCATCCATAAGGAAGACCAGTGCCCTAGCAGTGGGGACATTAAATGGCTGATGATGATGATTAATGTTACACAAAATTTAAGTACCTACTTACTTATTTAATACGTATAGGTAACTCATTCATCACCAAAGATAAAATAATAACAAAGAAGAGATTCCTGATGACGAACCGGAGACAAAATGTAAATGTTATTTAATATAGATAAAACAACAATGGAACAAGCTGACTTTAATTTATATAGACAAGTTTATACCTACAAAAACAAATCGGACACGTTTTGACAGCCTAGGTACTTCCCACAATCTTTAAAATGCGAAAGTTTGGCTGTTTGTTTCTCAATCACAGCGAAATGGCTGAACGGATCTGGATGACATTTGGCACGAATATCTCTCCTTATCCATCCATAAGGAAGGCCAGTGCCCCAGCAGTGGAGACATTAAATGGCTGACGATGATGAGGTATATTATCTTATATCCCATTAATTAAAAAGGAACAGGAACCACTCGGGCAAAGTCGCGTGGCACGCTAGTATTTAAAGGCACTACTCGGAAAAAGTATGGGCTTTTTGATTTAAAACTATAGGACGGTTACAGTTGTTACAAATCTGGTAAAAAGATATATAATTCTTCATACCTTTATCTAGGATCGTATAGTTTCAAAAACACGATTTTATGATTTTGCCTCAACACTTTTTCTTTTCGAAAAGACCTCTAAAAATTATGAAAACTCAAGATTATTCTTAAATGGAGTTACTTACACTATTGGAAATTGGTTTAATTAGTGGATACCAATAATGATTAGGATCGTATAGAAGCATTTTTTTAAAAAGCGCTGTAGTTTTTTAATACAAAGTGATTTAGTGTTTTTTTTGCCTAATCTGCAAAATCGGTCTCGCTCCCGCGCGCGTCTTTTTCTCATTGCTATCTCGCTTCAGCATATTTTTTTCGAGTATCGCCTTAATGCGAAAGTTTGGGTGGGTGGATGCATTATTGTTTCGCCATCACGCCTGAACGGATCATGATGCAATTTGGCAAAAAACCGGCGACTGCGCCCATGGGCCCAGTAAAAAGTGGGTGCAGTCGCCGGGTGTTAGCAAAAATATGTAATCGGTCAGCAAAAATAGCTAGTTGAGCAGCAACTTATTGTCAGCAAATATTTCTAAATCAGTCTGCGATTTATATCATTCTGAATAGCAGTAATTTTTTTGTATAGCCGATTATACATAAAAGCTGCAAAAATATATTGTTAGTTCATGCACAACGTAGGTATTATTGCAAACAAACTCTTACCAAGGGCATTATTTCCTAAAAGAGCATCGACCTCTATAATTCTGCACTAATGATCTCAAATAGTACAATTTATTCATAAATAAACGAACGATACTCGTGTGACTCATAAAAAGTGTATTGAACTGATAAAACCGACTGTGACCTTAAAATGTAACTGTTTACTTCATTGTGCTGAGAAAATTAATTGGTCCATATTGTTTTGTGCGTTGGGTTGGGTGTTTAAATAAAAAAAAATACTTACATATGACTTACATGAATAGTATTTAAATGATTTATGATACTACCTAGCTAGTAGAAAGTATGTAAGACTTGGAATGTTGATGTTTAAATAAATTATTTTATAAAAATATATATAAGTACTTAGGTATCCAAATACTTACCTTAGAAGTAAGTATAATTTATTAGAAGGTTTATCTTATAAAAAACACATTGTGAATGCAAAAAAAATATAATCCGTTATGCTAATATTACACGGTAAATTTCGGCTCAATATTGCTTTCAATTCCATTGCTGCAATGGCATTGACACATCTCAGCAACAGCCTTGAAAGTTTAGATCTACTGATAGCTTTAAATGCAATGCTTTTCAAGGAAATTGCTGTCAATTTGATTGAATCGTGTAATATCGGCTTAACTAACCTTTGCCTTTATTTAAAAAAAAAACATTAGAATGCTTAAAGGACCTCGCATCCAAGCCAAACAAGTTGGAAAAAACTATTTAAAAATACAGCACATTGGAATCCCTAATTCTCGCTCTAGCAAGAAGTTCTCATACGATATCTCACATATCTATCCATCATAATCAAAAAAGGCATGGTCTTCAATATGCCGCCGTACTAAAAATACTTTCCACGCCCTGAATGTTAGCATCATGATATGAGACAATATTAAAATCTAAAAAATAATTAGAATGATAGAAAATTCGAATTTCAAATTCACATTCTACGAAGAAGTATTAATAGCACAAAATAATCACATTATCAGACATTGTAAAGAAAAGAAAAAGAAGCTAATCCTTCATAATCAAAGGTGCAAAGGCATCGTCTTCAATATGCCTTACAATAAATACTTTTCACATTCGGAATGTAAGCATCATGCATGACTGTCTAAGATGAGATAGTGGTCAGACCAGCTAGATGACTGGTAACCGAGCCAATCCGATGGTAAAAAAAAACGGCCACAATTCAAAAGGAGAACGCGCCTCAAAAGCTGTCAAACTGCATACGAACGATGACAAAACGCTAGTGGGGAATAGGAGGAAAGCTGATAGCGGACAGATTCAAATTGCAAAATGTAGTTGCAACTGTTTAAGTTTTTTTTAAATTTAAATGTCCTTTTTACTAACTAATGTGTAATATTTTCAATAGTAAAGATTGCATTGTAAATGCAAAAGAATAAATATGTTTACTTTGTTTATTTGCGTTTTTCTTTTAAAGGTCGTAAAGAAAGAAAATCGTAACAGACCAAAACTGAACAGTTTGGTACCTATGCATGATTTTGTCATATTTGGGTACTTAAGTAGGTACTATAAGGGATAACTTCTTCTCTCTTCCTTCTTTCTCGCAGAAAGAAAAAAAAAGAAAAAGAATTAGTTATAATATCAGAGTGTTATAAGTTAGTCATTGTATGTATCTTTCGAGACAGCTGAAAAAATTAATTTAGAACTTTGAATAATTGTTTTAGTTAGGTTTTGGTAACAAGTTATACTTACCTAGGTAGGTTACTAGTTATAGTTACTACGTTTCGATAGAATATGTCAAGTTCCAAAAAACTTTTCATTCTTTTCATTTTCATTTTTACTAGTTTACCGTGTCTCGATCTCAAAAGACATTCGAAATTCAAAATTCAAAACAGTGTTTCTTTTTTCGTCAAGATATGAAGAACTAATTTTTATATATAAACCAATATCTAAGTATCTTGTTTCCCGCCGCTTTGGCTTGTCCCAAACCCGCCCTACCTCAACAGTGCGGTCGTTCAACCGCTACTTATTTCGTTTTTACCCGCACATTTTAATTTCAATTTAATTTCAAATAAAGGAGACTAAAGGCGAAATTCAAAAGTGATTCATTTCTGCAATGAATTGTGAATGATGAACGATGCTAGTGAAAACAATCGGGAGCCGCAAGCTTTCATCGCGAAGGCACACTCCGATGAACGACAATTTAGACAATTCATTTCCGGTCTTTCATCGATGAAGCATCGAAAACGAAAGCAAAAATGAACAGTCTAATTTCGACTTTATAATAAAATTTTCATTTGTTTCCCGCGAGCCTCAAGAAGATAATTCGAAAGACCATGAAGCTAAACTTAATACTGAGGTAACTGGAGTTCTCACCCTGAATAAAAAAGTGTATACCAGCAAATTTGACATTTAGTATGTAGTGGCTGTCAGTTGTCTCATATGACCATGAAGCTCGACTTAGTACTGAGGTAACTGGAGAGTGCAGTACGAACAATTTTTTGCGAATTACACAGTGGCTGTCTTCCGTCTCACCTACACTTAAAAAAATACGGATGGTCATATGAGACAACTGACAGCCACTACATACTAAATGTTAATTTTTCTGGTGTTCACTTTTTTATTCAGGGTGAGAACTCCAGTTACCTCAGTATTAAGTTGAGCTTCATGCATATGACCATTCGTATTTTTTTAAAGTGTAGGTGAGACGGAAGACAGCCACTGTGTAATTTTTGGTCACAACTGCACTCTCCACTTACCTCAGTATTAAGTCTATCTCCATGCGAAAGACGGTCAAAATTCAAATTGATATTTTTTTTCTTGTGTCCCGCGTCACGAACCCAAATAAGACATTGGAAATTCAAATTGAGAACTTATTTTTCTTAATTATTGGTAATGGTATCTGGTTTTCCGCCGCTCGGGCCCGAAACCCGCCCTACCTCAACCGCGCGGTCGTTCAACCGCTATTTATTTAGTTTTTTACCCGCATACGAACGAATTGACGCACACTGGCGTACGTAATAATTGCGTATCAGGGCTGCTCCTTGAGACAACGGTACCTTGAACTTGAGAATAAATAAGTGAAAATTGTACCTATATTAATTAAATAAATCAATTTTTTGCTTAGTTTTCTTACCCGCATACGAACTGACGCACACTGGCGTACGTAATAATTGAGTGTTAGGGCTGCTCCTTGAGACAACGGTAAGTACGTACCTCTTGAACTTGAGTATAAATCAACAAATTAATAAGTAAGTAAGTACCTATGTAAATATTTTATTAAATAAAAACTAATTTATTGTTCAGTTTTTTACCCGCTTGCGAACTGACATTACGGTAGGTATAAATAAATGCGTTTTAAGGGCTGTTACTTCAGATAACGGTATCTTGAACTTGAGAGTATGTTTAGTTAAATAAAATGCAAAATAATTCCAATTGTCATAATATTTTTAAAAAATACCTAGGTAGGTACATATACAGCGTATTACAATAAAAAAAAAGACAGATACATCGCGTCAAACTTATAACACCCCTCTTTTTGGAGTCGGGGGTTAAAAAAGAGGTTAGTTAGAAGAAGCACGGCACACATTTTTTTACTTTAAGAAACGTGGAATCTAAAACAAACTAGGTAGTTGAATGTTGAATGTGTTGAATATATAAACATAGTAAATTAGTAACATTCAAAATCAAGGTAAAATGTATAATTCCCCACTCGCATCCCACCTTCATACTTGTCTTACTTATTACTTCCATTCCAACGTGTTTCTGGTGTTCAGTGGTAATTATCATAGAGTTTTACTTAGATGTAGAAAAAAACTAGGTATTACCTAACGAATAAAAATGCTGATTTTTAAATAAATATTGGACACCATCACATACATTGTTCCAGGACCAAACTGTAGTACTTAGCTTGACTAGTATTATAGAAATCCGATACAACGACGGGCATTACACTCAGACCCGTCACCCGACACTTAGGTAGGTACTTGCACCCACCCTACATACACCCAGACCCGACGAAATATTGAAAAGTTCATTTTCCCGAGGTTACCTTAAAATAACCTGGTATCAAGTGACTTTGTAAAGGTATTTCGCATCACGACTAATATGGTATTTGACTGTTGTTGAAATGTAGATTTTTAATTATGACATTCAGAAATATTATGTAACATTATTGAATAAAAATTGTAAAAAGGAGAAATTGTGTATAATTATGAGCTACTTAATTGTGACTCTAGATATCTTTTTCTAAAATGAAATCTATGGCGAGAGTATGGCGCTACCAGCATGTGACGTCACAGGCTTGTAGCGCTCTCCTTGTCTAATTAGAAAATTCAATGCTTTATATCGCTGAAAATATGCAAGATATTTGAAAATAAATACCTATGTTGTGTTGCTAATATTTCAATAAATATTTTAGGACAATAAAAAAATTCAGACAAATACCCTATTGATGTCATACTTAGGTAAGTACTTATACTTAGGTAGAATTTGAGAGTTGCGGCGAATTTACTACAATAAAATGGAAAAAAATTGAAAATTAATATAATAATCTGGGCTCAATTTAATAAGGTGACGATGAAATTACTAATTTCAACATAATTGCCAATAATCAATGGTTTTTGAAAATGTTTGTTTGCCGCTTTTCCTCTACCAAACTCTTAAATCAATTTTCGCGAAAATTTAATCAAATCATTAAGTGTAAGTTAATGTAGGTATTTTGTAGAAAACATTCTAAGTAGTTTTCTAAGAACTTAATTGGACAAATGAATCCGTCATATTAGTTTTAATATGATGTTCTTGAAAAACTTTACTAACTAGGTAGGTAGGCCAGTAAACTAAAACCACATACCTAGCCTAAGAATATTACATATATTATTATATAGCATTAAAGTCGACGTTTTGTTAAGGTTAAACATTTTCAGACAGAAGCTTTGTATGAAAACAACCATTTTGACTAATTTAAATTTAAACTTATTTTGTCAATTTAAGAAGCGCCATTTCTTGTAATAACTTCTTGAAATGTGAAATTGTGAAAAAGTGGCTGGCAGAGCCATATTCTTTGTAGTTTGTTACTGGCCCCCGTTTGTATTTATACAGCTCGAATCATGCTTAATTTTTATGCTAAATTTTCAATAATTTATGTAAAAAAACGTAGCTACGGTTGTTCAGTTTTCAAGCATAAAGTGCACAGGCATCTTCTGGATAAGCATGCTCCATCGTGGTTTCATCTTACTTTTCGAGCAAGATTTAGATCAATAACAAACCCACAGGCAAGTTAAATAAAAAAAACACTAAGGGCCGTCTCTCAATGCCTAAGTAAGTTCTGATTAGCTCTTAAGTACTTGACAAATAGGCCATACTAAACTGTCAAGTAAACTGGAAAGTATCTCAATCAATCAATCAATAAATGCTTTATTTGCACACAAAAGAAATACAGAAAGAAACAACCACAAAACAGAAGAGTATACAAAAGGCGGCCTAATTGCTAAACAGCAATTTCTTCCAGGCAACCTTGGGTGAAAGAATAAATAATTACTTATATAAGGACAGAGGGGAGTGGGTGCGCATTTAAGACATAAGGTATCTCCTAATCGGACATTGTGAAACAGGCACTAAGTATACAGGGCGTCCCAAAACTAAGTCACATGGAGGGAAAGTACCTTAAACACTGAAGATATAAAATTTTACAGAATGAAGACTTCATTTTTATTTTAAAAAGAAAACGAACTGCATTCAAAGAATTTTAAATAATTAACTGTCTGAACTGGGACTCGAACCCGCTGAATGTAAAAAAAATATTTCTCTTATTTAATTGTACCGATCGAAAGACTCGATTATACCTAAGCATTTCTTCTAAATAACATAGCATCTTAAATAAAAGGAAGACTACGAAATTTAACATTTAATATTGAATAACAAGTTTGTGCAGCGTTATTTATGGATAGCCTTTCCTGTGCCTTTTAATTCAGCGGGTTCGATTCCCAGTTCAGAGAAGTGATTATTCAAAATTCTGTGAATGCAGTTCGTTTTCTTTTTAAAATAAAAATGAAGTCTTCATTCAGTAAAATTTTATATCTTCAGTATTTAAGGTACTTTCCCTCCATGTGACTTAGTTTTGGGACGCCCTGTATAATAGGTTTCCATAGACTTATTAGACTGTGGCACGGGACTTTTTTACCGGCCCTGGCTTCCATATTATTATTCGCATTATTCAGCCCTAGCCCTATTCAGCGCAGATAAAACACATAACTTGTATTCGTGTGTTGCGGACTGGTTCCCGTCAGCAAATGGCCGGTAGCCGCAGATTAAATGTTATATCTTCTGTAGATTTATTCATTTCAATATTTATCTGCGTTTTATTCATTTGATTCCTTGGCGCCAGGTTTGATGGGCTGACGCCCGAATTCTCGAACGCTAATTATCTTTGGGAGCGTCTCAAACATCATGGCATCTCTTTCATACGTTTGACGCGATGTGTGAGACGCTCCCAAAGATAAGTAGCGTACGAGTATTCGGGCATGAGGCTTTTTATTAATCTGCGGAAGGGTTAATACCTTATAGGAAGTGTCATCTTATTTTAAAACCTTTTTCGAAAACTGGCTTCCACAAACAGGCTCTCCCTAGTTTGGAAATCAGAGTAAAAAAAATAATTTGTGCTAGGTACTTACTTGGGTACTTTTAAATTTTTTTTTATGTTACGAATACTACGAACTTGATAAAATGATGTGCAAATTTTTCAGTTAACAAATAAATTATTATTATTATTTTAATAAATTATTTTTTAGCATTCTACGTAACGTATGTTTACATACGTAAAGAAAAGACATAGATTAGATCTATCTCTGTACCTATAAGTATTCAGCAACTGACTTAATTCTCTCAAATTGCTATATACGCCCTTGCATGTATCAAAATTGCCATTTATGTACTTGTGACATGCTACGTAATAAATTTAAAACTACTAAATAGTTTAATATTTAGAAAGGTTTCAGTTGGTTCAATCAAACTACGGAAAATATTGGAGTTGTGTGGTCAAATATGGTAACCGAATCGGTTTGTTTTTAACCTAACCTCTAACCTAACCAAACAGCTTTGTATTAAGTATATAAGTTTATTGCAAACTGTAAGACTACCGCCACATCAGCACCTATTTACGATAATAAACTATAAATTGCTCTATTTAAGCTCAAAACTGCTCTATCAAAGCGTTCTTTTACATGCAGCATCCCACACGAAACCCAAGACATCTCACAAGCACAAAATAGATGCAAAGAAAAACAAAAAAAGGCAACACCTCCTTTTTGCGAGGCGCGGTAACTAAACGCTTGTCAGCTCTGCTCCTTCAGGTTAATTTAAAAAAAAAACAACGCACCATAGACAAAATAAAATGGCGTCCAGAGAACGGGCGCCTTGCAGCGGGCGGGAATGGCGATGTCGGTTTTTGTCAGTTCTTGTTTCTCGTTTTAAGTCGTAGACAGATGAGGTGCATCAGTTTTTATTTTATAGTAAAAGTGTGAGGCAGTATGTTAGCTTGTATGCTTGTTCTAAAACTTTGCAACTTCTTTTAATATTTTTTTTTATTTGTGCTTAAAAAGATTTTTAGTTTTCTGCTAGAGGGCTTTTTCCTACCGTACCGCAAGTTATGGAACTATTTTAGTAAAGCTTTGTTGCATTGAATGTTGTAAAGTATCTTTAAGATAGTCTAACTGGATTATAACATAAGCTTTGACCAAGATTTTAAAGAGGAATACAAAAAAATGAAAATGAATGAAGGAATTAGAAAAAAACACTGGCCCTGCAGAGCAGGTGGTTTGCATTGTGAATGCATAAAATTAATAAAAAATCGTGATGCAAGAGGAATGTGAAATAAATTTTATCGGCAATGATGAGTTTCAGAGTGTTTACTACCAATGCTCATACAATGATATCAGGCATATTCATTAATTGCAGGCTTTTTCCTGATATTGTCAAACACATTACAAAATCATAAGTTTTTAACCACGATTCATTTTAATAATAAGCTACAAGTGTTTAAAAAAACATACTTTATACCAATGCTAAATTAAGTCAACATAACCTAGTGACTAAGTTGTGGTATAGATACTTATACTGTATTAATTATGAAAAAAAGATTTATTATTATTTAAATAAATCTGTGTTGGGTTTGGAGTTAGGGTTGGACTCTTCGATCATAGATTGGACCGTCCATCTGTGACAAAATTTGGTAGATTTACTAGATGGCAGTCCGTTGCTTAATAAGGTCTTTATTGCAGTATACTAAAACTGCCGTTAAACCTTTTTTTTTTTTTTTTTTTTTTATCCACAACGGGGTAGCACTTAGCCTTCATCACACCTGATGTTAAGTGGTGATAAGGCTGAAGATGGAAGCGCACTACTCCCGGAATCCTCAATCACTGAGGAACTGGCTATCTTATCTCTAACCTTTCGAAATTTGGTGACTGTACTTAGGTAAATATTAATACTTACACCAAGAGTAGTAGGTATATTTAAAATCTAAGCATCTAACTAAAGTAGCTGTTCGAAAATGAAAGTTTTTTTTTTTTAATTTATACAATTAATACACCTTCTTGATTATACTATGAAGTTTCCTTGGCAGAATGTATTTCGTCCGTCGCTTGCTCCCGGATAGATAACCTGATCCGCGCCCGCGGCAGCCATTTTGATTTTAGTTTTCTGCTACCAGAAATTATTATTGCTTGCTTGCTCCGAGCTGAATCATTTTTATTTCATCCTTTCTTTTTGTAGAATGGTTAAAATTGGAACCTGTCTTCACTTAATCTTGGGGAAATCTTGTTGAAAAGGCGGGTTTTATTTATTTAGAATTTTCTTTCTAAAAAGAACATACTTGAGGATATGGTTTTGAGTTCTTAAAAAACTGAGTCGGGCGGGCTATAAAAGTGTAAGCTATATTATAATTGGGCATATGTATTGATTATCTATTCCTTAAAAACAAAACAAATTTTCTTTCAACTTTATTACTATTAATAAGCACAATAAAATTCAGCCTGTCATTCCAAAGAAAGAGTTTATGTAAGTAATTTCAGAACGAGAAAAACTATTCAATACCAAACAAAATATATTATTATTTAACAATATTGAACATATTAAATTATAAGTACCTACCAAAAATTGTCTTCAAACATTAACCGTTGAAAGACAACAAAGTATTGAATCATACATGACCAATATTGACTAAGATTAACAAAGTAGCAACTCACTATTAAATAATTCGACGCAGTTTAATTTTTAAACAAGTGTGACTATATAGTAAACAGGAGTTTCAGCCACAAACAAACAAACGAACAGAATGACAAATATTTAATGTTATCGAATACTTCCTATTTGTGGTGTTCGAACAGTTTTTAGTAAACCTTCTTATTCAATACTTAATAACACAAATATGAGACAACGCCAGAAACATTGATCTAAGGTCGAGATGGGAAGCATTCATTTGTGTTATAAACATCGGAAACAACCGATTTAAGTATAAAAACTAAACGGATAAAATCATGATTAAGATCCCATCAAAAATCTACTGGATCCCAAATCAATAATCGTTTTGCCAAAATTAAAGTTCTAGAAAAATGTTTGGTTCCATTTTTTGATTTGTCGAAAACTTCATATTTTAATAATAAAAATGAAAGCTTTCATAATTATTAATATAAAAAAGTGTACTTAGCCACTTTTTTTTTACAAGCTTTTTATTAACTTGCCATGTTAGTTACTTAGTTAGTGGGGGACAAATCTTGCAAGCTTAATTTGACCCACTTCCCAGTGTCCGATGGAACGGAAATTTTGCAAGTATACAGGTTTGGTTTAGATGACAATATAATATTTAAGTACAGCCAGCAAAAAAGATCGCCATTAAAATGAAATTTTTACTAAAAAGTTATTAAACATATAATTTTTTACTTCATAATTTAATAACTTAGTAAATAATCCCAAAAACCTTAACTCTAACTCTTTTTACTATTGAAGCAAGCTTACAGACCTACTTCCAGTACCATAAACAACCCACCTGTGCCCGACCCTTGTTTATGACCTAGGTCTAGACTGAGCGGCTGCTAGGCCTTACTTTGTCTGTCTTGAGCTCGTAAAATCTGAAAATGTGTCTATTGCTGTCTATTCGTTTATATTATAATAGAAAGTAATGTAAACTTTGCTTAGTACGCAGTATTGGCAATAAACGATATTCTATTCTATTCTATTCAAGTGTAAAATACTTAGATCATTTTTCTTCCATTCTTTTTTAAAATATGTGTTGATTGCTTATCTGTCTTCAATTCCTAATGATAACTAAGCAAAGTGTAAAATAGAATGAGATTAAGTAAGAACAGGTTTTTTTTTCAAAAACTTAAACCTTTGAGTGTTTATTTTAACTATTTCATGTTCATATCTTTTGTTAAATCAATTTAATTCGTTAGTTATATCTAAACGCCTTTTTATTATACAAGGTGTTCATTTTAATATTCTTTAACTCTCGTGTTTTATTGTCACCGAAAAGAAATAAAAGAGTGCAAGGAACACAGGTCGAAATAAGAGTTTTTTTTTGCTCCCATACAAATAGCATTTGCCAAAGCCATATCAATGCCAATGCCAATATTTTTTACGACAGAATATATAAACCTAGAGTCATGGGATATCAAAAGAAACACCTTGTATACCTAGGTATAAATCGTGCCTGTTTCACAATGTACTTTCCAGTTTACTTGACAGTTTTGTATGGTATTTATTAAATTATTATAAAAAAGTAACAGCTAATCAGAACTTACTTAGACATTGTGAAACGTCCAATTAGGAGATTACTTTTTTTTGCTGTTACTTTTTATAATAATTCAATAATTTGAATTATTAAATTATTATAAAAAAATTATAATAATTCAATAATTTGAATTATTTAATTAATAAGTAATTCAATAATATGAATTATTAAATTATTATAAAAAAGTAACAACTAATCAGAACTTACTTAGACATTGTGAAACGTCCGATTAGGAGACACTTTCCAGTTTAGTTTTTTTTATTTTTTTATTGGTTGATATGCAAGTAAAGCGCTTGTCCGCTATCACGCCTGATGTTAAGCGTTGATGCGATCTACGATGAATCGCGCTTGCCTAGAAGGTACCGGTTCACTCGCGACTTGAAGACCCCCAGATTGTACCTATCGGGAAATACAGATTCAGGCAAGGAGTTCCATTCCTTAGCGGTACGGATAATAAAATTAGAAGCAAAACGCTTAGTCCGTGTCCCAGGAATATCCACTTTAAAACTTGACAGTTTTGTATCACCTATCTGTCAAGTAACAGCAAATCAGAACTTACTTAGACATTGTGAAATAGGCCCTGACTAGACTCAACGGCTACTGGGCCTTGCTTTGTCCAGATTTGAAGCTCGTAAAATCTGGAAATGAGTCTGTTTGCGTTCAATATTATTGGAACGACTAAATGTTAATTTAGCTGCGTTTTCATTTCTGTGCCGTTTATTGATTAATAAAATTATAAATTAGTATTGGTGCTGGAGAAAGCTAGCTAGTAATTTAATGTACAGATGCTAACGGTTTGTTTAGAGTTTATATTTTAATTAGACATTTTACTTATTCTACTATATTGTAAGTAAATGCGATTTGGATTTTTGTTATCCAATCACGGCGAAACGGCTGAACGAATCTGTTTCACCTGTCATAATATATCTCTGTATCAGGGTGCCTAGACAATTAAGACAGCGATTCAAAAATAGCGCGATGCAGAATAGGTTCCTAAAATGAATTGCTTTCTTTCGTACTATGACCTTCTAAAAACAGGATCGCAAATGAATTGCTAAATGTGAATGACCGAACGATTTGTGTCCTTATTTCTTCTACCAGTCTCTTTCACTCGATTCTGTCATGCCCGGAGAGTGAAAGGGACGGGTATAACCTGCAGGTGTCATGTTAGCTTGGCCGAGTTATAAGTCAAATAAGAGTTGATGACAGCTCAGCGGCTGTGAAATGTCATTGAATGATCACTGAATCGCTGTCATTGATATTAAGCTGTCGTGGTACGAATAACAAAACCGTAATAAGAGTTGATGGTAAGCACCCTGGTCTATTCGTGCATGTGGTACTTATAAAACATGCTTAAACTTCTAAGCGTTAAGGAGTTTTACCTTCCATCATTAGCTCACCTAAATAGCCTGAAATAATACAACTAATAATCTTTTACGTATCAACTATATTTTAAGAATTATCCTCCAACTGCTAACCATTGAGGAGTCACTGTTGTACCTTTCATCACCAGCTCATCATCATGAGATGATGACTATCGGATGCAAATACTTAAAAAACTTTTATTATTGAAAAATTGAATATGAAGTGTGTAGCCACTGACTCGAAGACGACTCTGAACTCTGAACGACTCCGTAGCTCAGTTTTTAGAGCAGTCGCCCGGATAGCGAAAGGTCGTGGGTTCGAGTCCCATCGGAGCTGGTTGTGAGACGGGTCGATTTATTCTAAATACTTCATTTTAAATTTTTCTTAAAAAACTTTATAAAACATATAAAACACGCACGTATGAAATTTGGCATTGGGTCACCCATCTTTCTGCAACCATTGCTGTCTTAGCTTAACAAGGATAATGTCACCCAATACCGTTGCAATTTGCCAACACCTGAGACCAGATTCTATGGGGAATGTTTACGACATAGACATACTATCTCATATAGACTGTGCTATCTCTGTCTGGGGTAGTATGTCTTTTGAATGGTCATTTGCTTGTAGATATACATACATATACAATGTAAGTTGTCTATATAGTCGACTTCCGTGGTAAAGTGGCATGCCGATTTCCAATGTGTCGATTAAATTCGATTTTTTGTTTGTTTTTTGTAAGGGGTAAAGTCAAAAACTACAGGACCGATTTTAAAAATTCTTTGACCATTATACCACAACATAGAATATAATATTTTATCCCGATATTCTTATGGGAACGAGTATCACGCCACCTACTAGTTATGATAAAATGTATCATGCACGAGCAATGAAATTATTTGGTGAGTATTTTTAGTTTATACTTACCTTAATATTTATAGGAGATTATATTGTACAATACTTATATTTCAACCACAATATATTACTTTAAAAAAATAAAAAAATGTTTTATTATAATTTTAATTTGAAAACAATAAATAGGTATAATAGGTAAGTAATTTAATTTTAATTTTGCACTTACAATACAATTTATAAAAATATATTAAACAAAACAATAACTTGTCTCCAACGTGCTTCAACCATATGGGAAAGTATTAAACCAAAAAGTCCGAATGCAACCATAAATAATCGCTCTGGCCGTCGAGTTTTCGAGACAGAGCGCATTAAAAATGATCGCGAAACAAAGGAACGCGAAACGAGGTCACAGTCACAGCGGCCGGAAGGCGCAGCCGAAATTTCGTCGTGTAGGGCTGCCCTGCCGCCAGTGCATTGAGGAGACGCAGCGTTTCATAGATGCGCTTACGAACGGCGCGACTGGAAAGAGGAATGAACGATGCGACTTGTACAGGCAGCAGCTGATCGGCTCCCTTAGTCACCAACCCTCAGAAACCTTCCGATAGATTACAACTATGCATTGTCACTCCAGAATAGACAGACACAAACCACAGAATTTGAATCCGATTTGTTCGGAAAAGATCGACATTTCTGAACGCATCCCTAATGTCACGTCAAATTGACATTGCTGTCACTTGAAGTTGACAGTCCACTTGATTGGAATTTCTCGAAGAAAACATGTCGGATTAAATTTTGCTGAATTGTTAAAAACCGCTCGCGTTGAATATGCCTGGCATATCGAGCCTGAATTGAATCTTAAATTATCGATTTGATCCCGTTTTGTACGACCAAGATTTTGACGCCATCTTGACGAGTGGCCGGTCGCGAATAACCTTCCACCACGCGTTGTTGTCGGGACAATATATCTTAATAAGCAAGCCCCGCGTGTGTTATTGTGTTTTGGGACCCTGTGTGGTGTTAGTTTTGTGAGTAAGGTGACGAATTGGTAAGGTCTGCAGAAGAAGAAGGATTTACCAGGGGGCGCGCCCTCTGTCTCCGCTGCCCAGGAGACTTTCGACACCACAGACCGTATGTAAAATCACCTTACTTCACATTAAGTCGCTGTGTATCGCAGTCCAATTGTTCAGTTACATCCCGGCTGAAACCAAGTTTTGTCCGGAGTCTATACTCATGATAACCTTCCACTGCGCCATGCCGATTCCGCGGGTCTAGGCAGGGGTGTACTGAACACGATTCCTTTCCAACGCTTGTGGTGTGACTCAGAGGGCTGGCTTTTTAGTACACTAGTATTCCGGCCGCGGCTTCATCCGCGTGGAATATACTACGTTATCCCTCGGGAATGTGATATTTTTCCGGGATAAAAAGTAGCCTATATCATCCTCCGGCTCCCAAACTGTAACCATACGAAAAAATACGCTGATCCGTTGCTCCGTTTTAATGTGATAAACGGACAAACTAACAAACACAATTTCACATTTATAATATCACTATGGATACTGTGAAAATTCTCCAACCGATTTTAATCTGTAAAAACAAATATTTGGTTTGCACTGGTTGTATCTAATATTATCTTAAATCCCAAAAATATGGGTAATAATACACCTCTCAGCAATCTAGAAGCGAAATAAAGGAATAGAGACGAGAAGACAAGAAGGATAATAATCTTATTTGGCAGTTTCATCGCATAGCTATCGCATTCAATTATTTATAATACACCCGCGCTGAAAATCAGCGGGACTGTAAAACCAGACTCATATGTCACGCGGACGCGGGAGATCGTGTTCAGTTCCATTTCTTAATTCGAATTCAAATTACATTATTAAAGTGTCAAGCTTCGATCAACAATAACACCTAGTTCTAGATACATAGTTGGAGTGACAGATATGGCCGAGCGTATACTCCCACTTGAGAGTATAAAGTATAAGTTAGATTATTTTGACAGTGTCAATAATACTAAGGTATTTCAAACTTGGAACGGTTCCTGTCATTTATAATGTAAGATCGTAACATTCGTAACCTTTTTTCTCCGTTTAAAAAAAAGTCAGTCTGTGCCATGTAACGTTTTCATTTAGTTCGTGAGCCTTCATCTAGTACTATTGTTGATCGAAGGTGTCATGTTTTAATTAAGTGTTGAACGTACCTAACTTTTGTTTTAATTTTATCATAGAGATATCTCCTAGTTGCACGAAACGTTCTTTTAGTATAGGATTGTAGAAAAATAGCTGTACCTCATTTAGTTGATGGTCTTATAAAACCTTAAGATACTAATATCTGATTTTTGACAGGGAATGAAAAAATAATGCCATAAATGTAAAAAAATAGTTAAAATCTAGCTTTAAGCTCTTTGAAAGACAATGGGTATAATGATCAATAAAATTGATCAAATGTAGAGTTATTAGTAGCCATATTTGACTCAGTTTACAGTAATGTTAGGCAGGTAGGTACTTATAAATTATTTGTTCCAACTTTCTAATTTGCCATACATCTACTTTCTTTATGCCCGTTTGAATTAAACAGAATTTATCTAAGTATCGTTTAAAATTTGACAACAATGTATTATGTTATTAAACAACAATTATATACCTGTCTGTTGAGCCCGAAACATCTGTTTTGGTATATATCTATATATACATGTATATATTTCAATTGGACACTGTTCGGTGAGGTTTAATCGCTCAGATTCTGACACGCAATTGCATTTAATAGTTAACTTCATGTTACTGTGATGCAGTTCTATAGTACTGTTAGTTAATTCATGTTTGATTGAATAATTGTTATTTATCATGAACTGTAAAGTTTGATTAGAATTCTAATTATTTGATGGCACCATCTAATTTCTAGTGGTTATTATTAATTACATACTTTCAAGATCTGAAAATGTATAGGATTTAACAGGTATTAAAATTAAATTTAAAAAAGCAAATATTTTTTATGTATTTGACAAAATACTGATCATTAGTATTTAACTTGTCATGCCTAATGTTATGAACACACTGCTTCAAAATTATTTGAAAAAAGAAACAAAAAACCAAAATTTCAAATTAAGAACCACACTCCAAATAAAAACAAAACACACGCACATGGCGCGAGAGGTTCATTACACAACGAGCAAAACAAAAGCCGTTCGTATTTAGGTCATTCGAATTTCGGGCGAAAAGATTTTGGCCTTTTTTCGGGCGTTCCGTCTCGTCTCGACGGCCATTACTTTCGTCTGGAGCCGTGGAGGTCGGCAGATGTGTGTGCGTCAGCCTTTAGTTATTGAAATAAGGAAGTTGCTGATAAAGCTCGCTCTTCTGATGACGGCTTTTGTTGTCTCGATTATTAATTAACTTCAATATTATCAATAGCAAACGAATTAGGCATTTAAATTATTATTGTAGTTAGTTAGGTACCTACCTACTTACTTAGTTTACCTGTTAGTTTATTGCAATTATTTGTAGGTATTTTTACTTTAGACAAGAAACTGATCACTTATATTCGGATAAGACAAAGTAGTTTGAGATAGAGGAACTTTTTTCTTTAATAAGCCATAGGTATCATAAAAATATTCTAAAGGATTATATTTATAAGCGGCTCTACATTGAGTTTTAATCTAAATTCATAACAATTTAACGTGAGAAGTACCTACAAACAAAAGCGTCTAATCGTAACAATGTGTAGGTAATATATTGTAACGTTTCAGCCTAAAACTACTGAAATTAACCTACATAACAGTCACAAACATTCAGCAGAAAACATTAAAAAACCCCAACCTAACAGTAGTGGAACCGCAATACGCAGAAATCGTTCGAAACTCCATTCGCAATGGAAACATCAACGATCGACGAACACGATCGATACGGCGCCGCACCCGATACATCGATCCATTCACTATCCAACATGGCGGCTGGTGACATTGACCGTTTTAGCGCGCGGCTCTTATATAATACTACGGTTGAATGGTGGGTTCCTTTTTCAAATAATTCTAGAAGAAAAATTGTATTTTTTCTTTTTCTACATCCTATTTATTACATACTTAAAAGTCTGTGAAAGCTGCCTCTTGGAGGGATTAAAAAAAATCTGTTTAACGTAGGTAAAAAGCTGTCAAAATTATTTTCTCCAACTTAAAATATAGGTTGTACCTATTGCCAAAAATCTATCCAAACTTTTAAATGGTTTAAAAATGCGTGACAATCATTCCAAAACATTTTTATTTTATCATCTAATGTCTGCGAAACCGCTAAAGTAGTTGCTATTACCTAAGTATGCGCGTGCAAGTGCACCACAACCGTTGCTATTGCGGCCGCGCTGACATTCAACTAGATAGCGGCGGCCAAGGCGAAAGCTCCACTCCCGCGCATATAACTATACTACTAGTGATATTAGGTATAGTAGGTAATGTGTGTCTTGCATTCAAGAAGGTTTTGACTATGTTTTGGCGCAATTTTAGGGGTTCTTTCAATGAAGTAAGTACCACTAGTGGTCACTAACAGTGAATTACAACCGTTGCTATTGCTGCCGCGCTGACATTCAACTAGATAGCGGCGGCCAAGGCGAAAGCTCTACTCCTGCGCAAGTAACTAATACTACTAGTGATATAAGGTATAGGTAGTAATGTGTGTCTTGCATTCAAGAAGGTTTTGACCATGTTTTGCAGCAATTTTAAAGCTTCTTTCAATGTAGTAAGTACCACTAGTGGTCACTAACAGTGAATTACAACCGTTGCTATTGCGGCCGCGCTGACATTCAACTAGATAGCGGCGGCCAAGGCGAAAGCTCTACTCCTGCGCAAGTAACTAATACTACTAGTGATATAAGGTATAGGTTAGTAATGTGTATCAAGCGTTCAAATTGGTTTTTACTATGTTTTGGCGCAATTTTAGGGTTACATAACTAAGCTATTACCTACGCCAAGTCTTTGCGCGTGCGGCTCGGCCAAGGCGGCCCGACTGTCACCACCGGTTGCACCAAGTTTTTTTTACATTATACTTTTACTTTTACAGGGTTTATGGTTTAAAAATGTATGGGATTTGACAGTTTTGACAGCAAAATTCAGTTACTTTTTACGAATTCGTAAAATGAATATTTTGGTGCAACCGGCTGTATATGTTACTAACCTACAACCACCATCTTATTGCTTCTTATCTAATTTTAAACTACTACATTGGTTACAGCATGCAAAAACAAATATTTCAAAGCCCTAAAGCGTTAAAAAGAAGTAAAAAGACACTGCTTCAATGTATGGCGCCATTACGCAAGTCCTTGCGCACGCGGCTCGGCCAAGGCGACCCAACTGTCAATGTTACTACAACCTACAACCGCCATCTTATGCTTAGATCCGAAGGCTGCGCGGGACACGGCTCACGGCTTAATCTGCGTCGACTTTTTTTTATTGCTGGGCGTAAGGGAGTATTAGTAACTAGGTTTTTTTTTGTTTTTGTATATACTCAGGCTAAGAGAATAGAGGGGAATAGAACTGATTTAAATGTATCTGGTGTTTTGTGAAATACTAATATTTTAAAAGGGATGTTGTTATTTTTATCGTTTGCTCGTAGTAGGAAGTGCCCAGTTTTTTTTTTAAAGTTGTGTATGTTTATCTAATATGTTTAATCGTAAAGGCTGACAATTTTATTGCTCTTAAGAATTTTTATGCAGATTATTGTTAAGAGTAATGTATTTTTTTTACGGCTTGCTGGGAATCTTAATTTTATTTTAATTGTAGTGGTGGATAGACAAAAATAACAAAATGTTGTTGGCAACATTAACGTGAAGTTAACTTATTCTTTTTTGTGAAAAACAAATCAAGCGGCTTTTTTATTATTTTATTATCCAAGTAATTGATATCTAAATCAGAGAGATAATATTAATATAACTTTTTCTGAGGTATAAGACATACTCCATTGGATTGTAAAAAATATTGTTTCTGCGTTTCTTTCCTACACACACATTAAACTTTTATTTAAAGTATCAAAAAAATAATTCGAAGTTAAAAAAATTAATTGCTAATTTATTTAACCTTAATTAGCAACCTACTAATCAATAACGCCTACTAAAACTAAATATGAAATTCTAGATAATTATGCTTAACATAGGTACCCTATGTATAAATAAATTACAAATCTAATCACAATGTTAGGTATTTAAAAAGCTGTTGTTTTGATAATAAAACTTAAATTTAAAAATAAAAGATAACAAGTGACCTTATTCTTGGTCCAAAATAAGGTTTCAAAATTATCTGTTAATTTTTTAGGTTATGTTTCCGATGATTCTTTTATCAATTACATCCTGAAAAGTGACCGTGAGTTTATTTTTAACGGCTTGTGACTTAAATAATAAATGAATTCCTTTAGTGATTGTGGATTATTCAACGTTATTTAATAGTTTGTTGTTGCTTATACCGTGAAGTGAGTGAGTCGCCATATTGGAAAATATAACTGACCATAATAACGTGATAAAGTACGAATGGTCATGGAAACAGCCAGTAGGTACTGCATAATATTTCACTTATCATACGATTTATGATAGAATAATAAATGAAATTACTCAATGCTTACATAGGTAACTAAACTAGGTAGTACCTTTTTTATTTCAAGCGCAAATTGTTCAAATTTTCTTTTAATTAAAAATAGACATACCTTTTAAACAATGTGTCTCGTTTTACCCACGTGGTACCCGTTTCCGTGGGAATATATCGAAATAAAATATAGCTCGGAAAGAATGTAGCTGAGTAGCTACTGGTGAAAGAATTTTCAAAATCGGTCCAGTAGTTTAAGTATTTACCTACATATGAGTTTATTCGTTACAAAGAAAAAAAGCAAATAAAAATTATCTTTATAATATTATTATGGATTACTTAATCCTAATCAAGAATTTGCAAGACGCTAAACATTAAGTAGGTAACTGAAATTCAAAATATTTTAAATTTAAGTATTTTATTTTTTTATTTTATATAACTTTATTGCACAAAATACATTTGTAAAGTACAATAGGCGGACTTAACGCTTAAAGCATTCTCTGCCAGTAACTTAGATTAAAACTTTTCATAAAAAAAAACAAAACTTTTAATTAATGCTAATATTACACCATTAAAAATCAAATATATTGAAAAAATAAACATTAATTAAAATTACTCCAAAACCATTCCAAAACTATCTAAACCTCAAATTCGCGGCGAAGTTCCGACGGCAACATTTTAGCCTACGCTCGTAGCCGTGTAGCTAGCTACGCGGAGTTTTAAGCGCCAAAAATAATGAAAACTTATTAAAATAGCAAAAATATTATTTTGTTAATTAGTCTTTTGCTATGAAAACATAGCAAAAGATTGTTAGATACCATTTTCTATAAATAGTTGTAAGGTTTTTCAAATCAGTTTATTTTTAATTGGAATTTACTAGTGTGTAAAAAGGTATACGTTTAGAAAAGTAGAAGCTTTTGTTTTAAGTCTAAAGTACCTATAAATAGTAAAAAGATATTCTCTCTACATCATCATTGGCCTTCGATCAAAATATAGGTTGCAATTTATTAACGCACACACGCATCACACGCACACATCGAAACGACGACGTCGTCATAGAAAAAGAGTGGGACAGATAAACTATAACGCTAAGGAGGGGGAATGAAACGAAGTGGAGGGGATATTCGTTAGAAAACACAAAAAAATGTGCGTGAACCCTTTCACACACACATGTAAAAACTGACGTATGCACACACACGTGATGTGAAGTCAAGGAGAGCAAGAGATTAAGGACACGTCTTGTATGATATAATCGAAAACTTCTTTGTTCCAATTTTAAAAAGTTTAAAACAACATAATACTGGCACCGTACTCACATGCGTCAGAGGTGGTCGCTTCCTCTTCCGTCCAGTTTGACACTTCGGTGGTAATTTTGTAAAAAAATAAAATAAGTTCCAATTTCAAATCCGGCGTCACCTCGGCATGTAACACTCACAAATCCATCAGCCGTACTTCACAGCTTCACTGTCACAGACCAATATAATGTAACACAACATCACGGTTGTCACTGTACACAAAAATATTCCTTTTTCTTTTACTATTTATATTACTAAATTAAAAATATAGTTCGGGTCCTAAGTTTCCATGTGATATGTGTTTCGCGCGCGGCAACCGCACTTTTACAATGTGAAAAATCGGGGAAAACTCACTAAATCCGAAAATAGTGTTTTTGTTATACTCTCGAGTTGAGCCACTACGCGAATGATATGAGTTTTTTTATAATAAGAGAATAATTAATTTTTATTTTTTTAATTATTTATAAAATATATTGTCTGTGGTCGTTAAAAATATTTGTTTTGTTGTTTCCTGTGTTGTTCGGAGGTTTTTAGCGGTTACGTCGCGGTGTCGCGTGGTGGTGTGGCGCGGAAATGCGACTCTCTGCCGGTTGTGCATAGGCGGGACTGCACCGTCGGCGCACTCCGCACTAGCCGTGCGTACTTAGCCATTACCTTGTATTTACTGCGACTGAGCGAGGCGACCGAGCGTTCTTGATACTTGAAGCACTTGCATGAGACGCCGTTTGATAGCGCTAACTTACAAACTTACATGAATGAATTAATAAAAAGGTTTATTTAGCAGCAGACATTTAAAATTATTTTAATACTATTAATATAGTGTGAAAAATGCACTAAACATACATAACACCAGCTATCCGCCCGTGTGGACTTCACGACGTTATCCCGCGGGAATGTGATATTTTTCTGGGATAAAAAGTAGCCTATGTTACTCTACAGCTTCCAAACTATGCATATACCAAAAATCAAGTCGATCCGTGGCCTTTGCTCCGTTTTAACGTGAAAGAAGGACAACAAACACACTTTTACATTTAGAATATTAGTATGGATTATATGAATTTTACATTTGCTGCTGTACATTGTTGTATATGTGTATGTATGGTATGGTAAGTAAGTATGTATGGTAAGACGCTGATATGTACTAAAATCACCGTGTAGCTAACTTATATTACATATGAGTTTAGCAGTTTAATTTACATGCTCTACTTTTGGCACCTAATTCAAAGAAATTTCTCATTTCTTTCTTACCAAATATAACGCTTTAATCTTTTACTATAATAACATCAGTTGCTTATTATTTTGTCGAATTAAGGTGTGGTACCTTGAAAGTTTGGAAACTTTGGAAGAAATCTAATAAGTTTTGTTGTATTCTCAAACTCAATGTAGCATCATTATTCTTTATTATCTTGTGACGTAATCATGTGACATTAGTGATTAATTTTTAGTGTGTATTAATTATGTAATTAAATTACAATTTTATGATCAAATAATAAAGTCATAATAAAGTCATCTCATCACTGATTTAATGTCGGTAATTAAGTTTATCAATGCTTTTAACAAACATAGAATCCTATAACTTAAATATAGTTCGTTTTAATCAGTATTTCAAAGCTACTGCAATAAAAGCTTTTAAATAAACTTAGCCATTTTTTACTTTGAAATTAAAAGCGAACAAAGTATCGATTAAGCTACGATTGACGGATAGCATAGACGTATTTCTTGCGGCTCAAGACTGTCGCAGCGCCCTATACACCCACACAACGACAAAGTGCAGTGGCGTCTACGAGGTAGGTCTGTGTGCATGCCCGCGCTTATACGAAACCTTGTGCATTTTACTTTTGACAAACTTGTCTTCATTCTTATCATGAATATAGTCTAGTTTGGTCTATGCAACTTTACTAAGCACATAATATTAGAAAAAACAGAACTTCAAATTAGAAAATTTTGAAAATGGAAATAGAACGAGTGTATTGTGCCAGTGTGCTATCAAAGAGGTTGTTTGTGTGCAGTTTTTTATCGTTTTTTTCTCGGCGTGTGGGTGCGTTCGATTGTGTTCGTATTTCTACTCTGTGTGCGACCAGTGTCTAGGTCTGTGTGTAAGTTCTTGTAAGAAAATGGTTCGGTGAAAAATTTTGTCGGAATCCGTAGAGATGGCGTTAGTAACTATGATGCACACTGCACATCCCATCAAAAATTAGTTCCGGTTCATACCTCCGACTTTTATTGTTATTGCTAAGAGTTTAAAGTCGAATTTCACTTGTGGAGTGATTCAAAATGTGTTTTTGTACGGAGTTTTAGTGTCTTTTTATGCCTTTGTCTACTTATGTAATTCTGTTGTGATGTGGTGAGATGGAATGTTAATGACATTTATAGATCTCGTTACATTTAGAGTTCATTTTGACGTTTTTTGCTAGCTGGGTATTTATCTGTTGTTTCTCGTTAAAAATCGGACTGTATTCTTTGTACTTTTAACTAATAAGTAATATTAAGTAAGTAAGCCTAATGTTTCACGTTCTAGGAAAAGACTATTTGTATCCAAGTTCACTTCACCAATGAATGTGTGTCAAATATCAAAATTAATTTAACTGAAGTACTTTTTGTCTCTTAATTGATTAGATTTTGTTTATTAGAACCTTTAGTAGTTTATGTAAAAAGCTTAGAATATTGAAAAATGGAAAATGAAGTATTTTTGAAAAAATCGACCCGTCTCACAACCATCTCCTATGGGACTCGAACCCACGACCTTTCGCTATCCGGGCGATGTCTCTAACTACTGAGCTACGGAGTCGTTACGAGAAGCGTCGAATTTATCAAATACTTCTTACGCGCTGTATAGCTAGAGTTCGGATCGGAGCTGGTTGTGAGATGGGTCGATTTTTTCAAAAATACTTACTTCATTTTCCATTTTTAAATATTAAATTAAAGAAAAAATTTAAATAACAAGCTTAGACTATAAGTACTTACTTAATTTTGATCTAAAATACTGCCTCTACCATTTCATTTTTGTTCATAACTTTTTATTTGTTTTATCATGTACTTACCTATTTATTTATTTCATTATTTATGCACATTGTTACTAAATTGGCGGACTTAATGCCTCAAGCATTTTCCACCAGGCAACCTTTGAGTAATGTGGAGACATGATGTGGTAGTTAAAAGTAAGTAGTTTTGATAAACTCATTAAACCTTATAAGTTATAAGTTTACCCCGTTTTTCATAATACATAGTTATAAGTTATAACTATGTATTATGAAAAATGGGGTTCTTATCATTATTAAATTTGGTTTCGAGTCCCCGATATTTATAATTACTTAAACCTTTTTTCAGAATCAAACCCAAGACCTTACCATTAAAGACAAAAATGTAACCACTTCACACGGAAACCTTACACGATTAAATACACGAACAGTTACGAACCCAGTGTTGCCAAGACAATGAATTAGTACACTCCCAACCGAAAATGTAATTAGTAAATTAATATGCAACAAACAATTTGGGGTAATGCACCAACTTAATGCAATTTAGCTACGAGGTAAACTGTAAACTTAAGTTATTCTAGTTTTGGGTGCTTAACGAAAATATGTTTAGTTTTTTTTATCCACATGGTTACTTACCATTACACCTGATGGTAAGTGGTGATAAGGCTGAAGGTGGAAGCGCACTCCTCCCGGAATCCTTAACCACTGAAGAACTGGCTATCTTATTTCTAACTGCCGGAACACAATAATTCTGATAACATAGTTGTTATGGCGTCAGCTTTAGATAAGATGGTGGTAGTTAGCCAGGCGGACTAAGAACAAGCCCTACCACCAACCAAACCAAATACAATATGTACCCCCACTGGAAATCGAATCCGAGACCTCTGGGTCTGTGTGAACCACTAGATCACAGAGGCGGTTATGGATTCGATAGTTTTATTTAAAAAAGGGAACTTATTCTTTTAATTTTTTTATTTCATTCTATTGGTTTGACTAATGATTGAAGTTAACTTGTTTTGTTTTAAATAATTGTGATTTGAAGTTACTCTTGTAATAGAGCTTTGTTTGACGCCTGATTTTAAGGAAAATATGTTGAATTTTAACGTCTTATTTAAATAGTCATGAACATCAATACAAAAAAATATGCAACAAACAATTTGGGGTAGTGCACCAACTTAATGCAATTAAGCTGCGAAGTAAACTGCTCTAGCTAACTTATTCTAGTTTTGGGGGTTCGGCAAGCAAATAAGGGTATTTTTTGTGAAAAATTCGAAATTCTAAAAATACGAAAAGGAAATATATGGTGCTACCCACATTGCTGTTAAAAAATATGGTATGGTATGGTCACATTCCGAAAACCTTCTTTAGATGACAAATTTAAAAACTCTTACGTGTCTGACTGACAGACAACGCAAAGCCGAAACTTTTTAGTAGCCTATATTCACGTTGTTTGAATTTACTTGTCAGTGTCATATTACTTGATTACCATAGCAACTACAAAAAATACTACAAAAAAATATTTCGACTCTCCATACAAAATGTCCCGATAAGTTGCTAAATTTGTATGAAAAGTCCAATTTATTTTTTCATTTCCGACAAAAAAACTTTCTGTACAGTTGTTTAGCATGATGGTCTGAAGCCATGGTTAAAGTTTTTGCAAGAGTGCCCCTAACACCCTATATATCATGGCAACTGATTTTTTATGTAAACATTTTTGACAAACTGAAGGATTGACGGGTTGAGTAGACCATGGTGACGAACCTTTTAATACTACCAGTGTACGTACGATATGTACTAATACTAAGTATACGTACAGAATGTCAGTGCAGCAGGTTCCAAACCTGCTGCAAATACTGAGTTGGGCGCATTTCTGGCATCACACGACAGCGTTCATTATTTTTTATTTCTTATTTTATTTGGTCTGTATTCTATTCTGTGTTAAGTGTTTTTTTTTGTTGTCAGAATGTTTGTCGTGTGATATCAAAATAAACAATTTTTCTTTTCTTTCTTTATATGGTACTAGCGGATCCTCGCGGTTTTACCCGCGTGGTACCCGTTCCCGTGGGAATATCGGGATAAAATATAGCCTATGTCACTCGGGAAGACTATAGCTTTCTAACGGTGAAAGAATTTTCGAAATCGGTCCAGTACTTTTTGAGTTTATTCGTTACATACAAAAATACAAATCTTTCCTCTTTATAATATTATAGTATATATAGTATATAGTATAGACGATGCTAGGTTCTTATCTGGTACTATAAAAACTTCGCATCAATATCAATTTGGGGAAGGTCAAGTAACAAACAAAGACTCTCACAGACACTTATCCAAAATCGTGTCCGGCCTTGTCACGCGACTACGTCACAAAAGTGTCTGTGTCTGTTATCGGTCACAAGCGTCGTAACAAGTTCCGGCGATACGACACAGAGCGGAGTGGAGGTCGCGGAGTGTTGGGTTAGTACCAGTGATGTCAGATTGGGGGCAATCCCCAAAATTCCCAAAATCCCCAAAATCCCCAAAATTTTTTTTAGAGCTGTGGGGAGAAATTTTCGGGGGGAAGAATTTTTACGTTGAAGGGATTTGGGGGTTTTCATGGCAAAAAATGATATTTTTAATATGTTTTAGCGCTTGGAACTCATTAAACATAGCAATCAGCCAGTGATCTAACCTACCAAATCTTCAAAAAATCGTTTTCATGTCGTTTTGCTTGTTGGGGGGTTTTCCTCAAAACCGGCGTTTTGCAGGGATTTCGGACCAGATTTGAGGGGAATGCAACACGGGCATCTTGCTCTCTGATGTGTGACTCGAAAAATATACTTACATGGTATTTTTTTTTATCATCCCGGAAAATTTCAGGGTTTATTCTACTCATTAAAACAAAACAAAACTTTTATTATGGGACCAAAACTGAAATCGCGAAAAAAACAGCTGTTCCATACAAAAGTGAAAAATATTTAATTAATCAAAATTTGTTTGTTTTCATGAGTATTTATTATAATTATTAAAACCCTGAAATTTTCGGACGATAAAAAATTACCGTGTATAACAACATCACACTCAATCACTCATAGGTTATCGGAGGTACCTACTACATTGATTTCATTCCGAGATGAGAAGCTTATACAATGAAATTGTTTAAGTTACTGAAACCGTGTAGGAGTCTATTGAGCTGAAATTTTGCATACAGGTTTGGTTTAGAAGACAATACAATATAAATACAGCCAGAAAAAAAGTTGCCGCAAAAAAAACTACATTTTTGTAACATGTGTGTCAAATGTTCTTCTTTCTTTCTTTCTTTCTTTGGTAAATTTACTCTTAACTCGCACATGGCGATGGTGTGACCCACATAGGTTGTGTCTGTTTTATTTTGACATTAAATCTTTGAATAAAGACATTCCCTTATTACAAAACGTGGACTTATGTTAGACCTGGTTTAAAATTCATGCTAATTCTGTCTTTCATATTTTGGAAAATGAAAGTGACAGCACCAGTTTAGTACCAGTTTTAAACCAGGTCTATTTTAGTCCACGTTTTGTAATAAGGGGGTTAATATCAAAATAAAACATTTACCACATAATTTCCATTGGCATAATCAACGAAAATTTTGATGGCCTTAAAAAACAACTCGGAGTTTTAAAGCTTTCTTCATTTTCATTTTTAATGTCATTTCTTTAACACTAAGAACAAGAAACAAAAAACTCGTCTCGATTGCAATATTTTTGCACAAACTAAACAATTTAACTACATAATTCTTACTAACAATAACAACTTATGGATCTTTGTTGCCCCAATAATAAATAAATTAACCTTTAATTATTTTATTTCAGGTTTTCCGACACATGTGACCTATTTAGGCCAAACTCCACAGTCGCAGTTGTTCATGTTTTATTTTGACATTACGTCGTTGTTCCGCGAAGTCACGGTCATTTGGTGATTTTTATGTGCATTGTGCATCGTTGCATTCGGCCGCTGTCCGGACAGAGTTATAACGCTAAAAAGCGCTCGGATACAAATTTGGTTTGTGAGCCATTGCCCACACTGACTGATTAGTTTTACAAGCTTTTATTTAGCTTGCAGTGAAAGTATGTATGTATGCATGTATGACCGTTCGGGTCAAATTTTGCAAGCTCAATTTGACCCACTTCCCAGTGTCCGATGGAGCTGAAATTTTGTATACAGGTTTTTATTTTTTTTTAATAATATTATTTGTTCCGTTTTTTTTTTTTTTTTTTATACATTTTCTCATAGTGTTTATGTGTTAGGGGGAGAGGAGAAAGGCGGCGATTTGATACCGGCCGTTTCTGTAAGGCACAAAATTTTTTGTATATTTTATAAATTATTTTATGTTGATAAATATGTAAGTATGTACTTAAATTACTTTATGCGTTTGTTTCGCAGGGCCACCACCAGGTCTGGTCAGGTTTTGTTGAAATGTTTTAAATTGTTTACAATGTGATTCATAAATTTGGTAAAACTTTTCCTGGTTGACTCCTTTTTGATTATTTCGAGTATCTCGAATGGTTTTATTTTCAAAGAGTGGCATATGGACTCATGGTCCATTCTTTTGTTAGAAATACAGGTTTGGTTTAGATGACAATACAATATTAAAGTACAGTCAGCAAAAAAGCTAAAACTTTATTTGTATTGGAGTTACGATCAGTGGGGAACAACGGGAATATTTTTTTTTTGCCTCTAATCCTCTTGTCCCCTCTATTTTTCTTTGTGTATTTGTTCATCACTGGAGGACATCGGAATAAAACCTAACCTAACGCATATATCCCCCAATGGTGGACAAACAGTAGAGGACAAAGCAAACAGACCATTTTTGTAGTCTAATTACTTATTACGAGAGAGTCGTCTTCAGACAGACTGATCACAACACAAAGATAGAACGTTAAATTCAAACAAATTTTAATGAACAACTGTTCCATACATTTTGGTAGAGTCGGTCAAAGATAGAACGTTGGTGTGCTCATCCTTTCAAACAACTTTTAATGAACAACTATTCCATACATTTTGGTAGAGTCGGTCAAAGATAGAACATTGGTGTGCCCATCAATTTAAACAACTTTTAATGAACAACTGTTCCATACATTTTGGTAGAGTCGGTCAAAGATAGAACGTTGGTGTGCCCATCAATTCAAATAACTTATAATGAACAACTGTTCCATACGTTTTAGTAGAGTCGGTCAAAGATAGAACATTGGTTTGACCATCAATTTTAATGAACAACTGTTCCATTACTTTTCAAGATTCCGTCGCTGGCATCATAGTAAAAGTTGTTCGTAATTTCCTATTGATATTTGATGGAGTTGAGGGTTACAACCCCCTCTTTCCCAGTAGAACCATTGATTATTACCATAAATAGTTCTACTGGGAAATTTGGTCCCATTGTGCAAATTACAAGTTTTGTGATCAGATTATTTTGATGATATTACTTAAATTAAATAAATTCGGGAAAATAAAAAAAAAAACGTAATTAAGTTGTAGGAACCTACATATTAAAAATTAGTATTATAATTACACCAATCGTTGCCCATAACAAAGCCTTAAAAATCTATAATTAACACGATTACACCACACAGTTTTATACCGATGCACTTCCAAAATATAAAAGTATTGTTTACAACAATTGGAAGGAATACTTTAATGAACGCTCTAAATACAAAGGTATTTGGTACAAAACTATTCAGAGTGAGCCTCTTCGAATCCCTTGGTGCAGTAACTGTAGTTTAAGTAGACAACATGTTGTAATTATGCACAGACTTAGGTGTGGACACTATCCGACAAACAGGTTCGCTTTCATGATGAAAAAGGTTGATTCACCGAATTGTGACGATTGCGGAACAATCGACGATGTTCAGCATTTGTTGTCGGAGTGTGTTAAAAACGTGAGAGAGCGTCGAACGCTAATGACTGCTCTGAATATAAACAAATTAGATTTAGGCATCTTTCAGAGCTTACTTAGTGAACCAACTTCTAGTTCAGCCAAATACATTTGTGATATGGTCAGTCATCGGTGATCGATGCCCTCGCAATCTGGCCATGAAACTTGTGATCTGTTGTATTGTATTCAAATTTTTTTTAGTATGTAGTTAGCATGTTTAGGATACGATAGGACTGGCATATCTAGTAAGATAAAAGTCCTTTAAAAATAAGATAAAAAAAAAAAAATAAAAAAAAACTATAAAAAAGGAATAGTATGTATGAAGAAAACGCAGACTCCAGATAACACTCATATAATTATTGATCCAACTTACAGGTACAGGCATAGTACAGGTATAACAATATAGATACAGTCGACGTCTTAGTGAACTTATCCCCTCGAGGCTAGTTTGAAGAATGACCTCTCTTTGCTCGTTAATCGGGCTCAAGCCTAGCTACCCCCACCGATTTTACCACAGATTAGCCTATTAAATTTAACAAAATGGCGGCAAGAGACGGCATTACCAGTATTGCTATTAAAAAATAAGAAAAACCTTCTAAAATCATGACATTCGGCCATCTGATAACGTGCTGTCTCCCGACGCACATATAAAAAATATTTAGAATCAATTAATTAGGTAAGTATACAGCTAATATACTGATACACAACTATTCTCAATAGTTAAGTCTTACAACTATGTACCTATTTAGGTTAATCTTATAGTGATAAAAACCTTAAGTTAAAACTTAAAACATAATTGAAACAAATACATTATATTACACAATGCTCAACAATAAACTTTTAAGGAAGCCGATGACTTGTTTAGAATATAGATATTATCGTGAAAATATTGTTTTAGTAAATCGTTAAGTAATACATAATCAAATAAAATAAATTATCAATAACAAACTAATCTAAAACTATTTGAATCAATGTATAAATTAACATAATCATGACATTCGTTAACAAGCGACTATTATTACTTAGAAAACTTATTTTGAAACTATACTTGTTATAATAATCATGTGTAAGTAAGTATATGGAATGATTAAAGTAAAGTCTGGTTATAATCTATAAGCATTAGTTATGGGTCATAAAAGAAAAATGGATTAGCTTGGTACTAGTTTACATCAATGCATTGTCAGGAGCTACATTCAAGAATATTAGATGGTGTCAGAAGCAAAATCCCTAAGAATGTTACATTAGGAATAGGTAGGAACAGAATTTAACTTTAACCTGATAACTAGACACCCTTATCACTTCACTCAAATAGTGGAAAAAGCAACTACGAGTCATGAAAGGATTAAAGACCTAATATTAGATGAATTTAACTATCGCTAAGTTTGACCTAGTTTAGTCCTTACAAAAACAACTGTAGGCCTCTAAAATACCAATTTTTACCCAGATATGATTAACAAACCAAGTTATAGATACGTATTTACCATAGTGCACAATTTGTATTAAATCAAGATATGAATTAGGACAACTAAAGGAATTATTTAAAGGCATGTTCGTAATAGGCATTATTACCGATTAATTTAAATATTCTTACAAGGAAGTTACACTAATAATGAAGATGGCGCAGATACAATTTGAACCGTCACAGCAACAATTTGCTTTTCCAACTTGTCAACCAGTTGTCCAAGGTTTCCAGAGCATTCTTCTCCAGCACCAAATCTTAAATATTATTAAATGCATCTATTCTCTGCCTCTGTTAGAATAGTACAATACATGGTTCCACTCCGTACATGAAAATCAAAAGATCATATTATTATCATTTCTAATGAATAAGTTAATGATTTTAAACAAGTTCGCAATTTAATATCAAAACTTAAAAATGTCTACAAGGTATCCTCATACGAGCATGACCCGCATTCTTATCAACAAATATTCATATTACTATGAATAATATTAGTGTAAATAGATTTAATAATTATAATTGGGATATGAAGAAGTATATTACCATGGATAGAAATAGGACAAGTAAAATCATGAACAGCTTTTCGCCCAAATGAATTAACAACACGATGATTTCCCGTGGGAATAAAATATCCTCCCGGGGTCAAAAGAAGCCGATATGTTATTCCACAGACAAAAGATTTCAAAGATCCGTCCCGCCGATAGCCGTGATTGGGGAACAAACATACAAGCTTTTGCAATCATAATATTAGTAAAATGAGATAAGATACATGACATGATAATATATACTTCAATATAATTCAACTTCAGTATCAGCGATCCACTCGTCTCAATATCCGACTTACAACCACAGCCCACGATGATCACCATCATCACAACAACAATCACCCTGTGATCTGCACCTTCAGTATCATATTATCTCCTCTCATTACCACAGCACGTACACTCTGCTGCCTCCAGTTTGTATGCTGTGTTGGTTCGTACGTTCAAGGGTAGCGGGATCCTCATAATTATATTAACTCGATGCTAGCTCATGATAAGTACCTACTGGATGCTACAATTGTCATCTGAAAGCAGTAAACTCACAACACACATAGTAACCAAATCAATTTTATTAATCATTCAAAAGAAATAGATGTATCTGATAATGAATCAATAGAAATAAATGTAACTATATGAATTCTCATATTCTTTTATAAACATTAGTAGGTAAGGTACTTAGTACCTTCAACCATAGTAGAAACAAATGTTCAACTGACCAGATCTAAAAAAATATGGAAATGATTACTACAGAATATGTGAAGGAACTTCAAAGGTCCGTGAGGATGGTAAACTGCTAAGAATTTTAGTATCACGAGCCTACCAAATGAGACGGTAAATTTGACAGATCTACTTGATTTTTGGTTTAATAAAGATATTAATGCTCATTAAGATAACAATAAATTAGATTCACATAATTTGAAATCATATTTTGTCAATACGTACACTAGGACGGTAGTATTAAAATCCTCAAAAACTAATTTTAAATCATACCGCCAATAACAACAAAAACACGGCAAAACTAACTTGGTATGCTACAGCAGTGGTTACTTGCGGCTTTATTTGTTAGAACAAGTTTAAAACAGGAATTAAAATGTTTGCATGAAGATGTATAGAACATTTTAATAAATTGAGAGGTGTGATTGAGCAATAATAGTTTTACTTTATTTTGCTTAATTAGGAAAACATCAGTTACAACTTGACAGTGTAATAAACACGATCTACTTAAATGCACTATGGACTGTTTACATGTTTTTGCATTAGAAACATCATTTCATCACTATGTTAATGAAAACAACTAGAATAGATATCAGTGAATGCTTCTTGCAGTGCTGTCTAAGCAACTAAGTATCTCTGCTTTTGACTTGCATCTAAATCATTAAGAGAGATCTAGAACACTACGCAGTACGCACAAATAGCAAAATAGCTTCTAGTGATTTTGGCTGTAAGATTTTCCATCTGTCTAAACCAAAACTGAGTTGCCCGGAAGAAACCGCAGTAAGACGATAAGGCCACCATTTGGTTTACAATTTGTTATCTTTGTATTATTATTATTATTTCGTGTGTGATTGTTCCGTTCGTAATATTGTGTACAAATAAAGAATTAATCTATGTATCTATCAAACTAGGTACTTAGATAAAGAATCTTCGACGTTCCCGGAAAAATGTAAAGAATGATGATTTCTACTCAGTCTTATGGCTTTATTGTCTAATTATGTAGAAGACTCAGAAAAGTATGTTCCTGATAAACTTTCACTAGCACTCATCCACAATTTAGTTTGAATTTAAATTAAATTTGAGATTTAAGTTTGCCACTAAACTCAAATTTAAAAAGTCAAGCATAGTGAATTCTTTTAAATTAAGCTACATGTAACAAAAATAATAGACGAAATGTCCACTTGAACAAAGCTACAAAAAATAAATTAAGTAATAGGAAATAGTAAATTTTGGATATCTTTGCATACCTACATTGCTTCCATCCCGAACTAGATAACTCAAGCACTTGTGTTATGGCATTTGGGAACAACGACGGGGATTACCACATACAATCGGGCAGAATGTTGAAAAGTCCGCTTTAAACATACACCCGACAGGGAATCGAACCCGGTAGGTACCTCAGAGACAGCGGCACCCCGAAAACCTATGCGTACGTACACCGTATCTACAACACTGCTATGGAGGTTGTTAAGCTTATACCAGAAACTAATATTGTTTCCATAGTTAAAAGGTCTATAACAATCTAAGTGACACAGATCACAGTTTATAAAAGTATTACCCAATCGCAATCTTGGAATACTAAATTCGCGACTTTAATAGTGTGCTCTTATTCAAAAGTGAATCGTCATCATGTCTAATCTTATCAAGATCAGAAATACATCCAGTCCTGCGTAAAGGTCACCTGGGCATAGACCTAGGCATAGAAAAACAAACCTAGCTCATGGATATTGACCACTCATGAGAATCAAGATATGGTATGGATTTCGTATAAATGGAAACTAAGGTAATTATAAAAATCTTAACTAGGTAAGACAATAACCCCTACTCAAATTGTGGAGCATGTGGATACTTATTATGCAAGGAAAAAGAAATGATGCAAACATAATTTAGTATATAAATATCCTTGTAAGTAAGTAGGTACTATGTTGCGATAATTAGAGCGCATATTGACAAAAATACTTTAAAGGTATCTACTGCTACAGCTGTGGTACCTACTAGATACTCAATGTCAAGCACGTGGGCAACTGTAGATTTAAAAGGCTTTTCATTCTTCCCTAAGGGTATTTTGATAACATCTAAATGATTCTATGAAAAGATAAGTTTTTGTTTTGTTTTAGTTAGTTTTAGACCTTTACAAACTTTATTTCAGGGGGTGTTACAATCAATTTAGTCGGTTATGCGAGATGAAAATTAAATCTTAAATAGCTTTATTCGATATGCAAATAAATAAACATGAAACATTTTAATCAAAACAACTTCAATACTTTCCCATAAACAAAATGCTCTGCATCATCTCAAATCCTCTTTGACCAGATTCAGCTACGAAGAAGGGTATTCCTCCTTCGCTCAAGACTCCCCTGGGTCGGCCACGTCACCCTGGAGGCCTACCAAGCGGCGCACGAGGTGGCGCGGGCCGTATTCGTCCTCAGATGCTATTTACCTTGGAATGTATACATTATTCATCGGCAAAAGATCGTTCCGTGTCATTCTATAATAAAATCATTAGGTTATCAACACAATATGCCCTTCAGGAAAATTCATGATTTATACTGTTCACTAGCTACAGTAGCTACCTACATCCTTTATTATTTACAAAAACCATTTCTTTTATTAAGAGCTACTTATCTAGTGCAAAAATGTAAAATGAGTATTGTAAAAACAAGAATAAAACGTTTGAAATTATCTTTGTTCTGTTGTAGTTTCATTTAAATCTAATAATCTTAAAAGTGGCCATACGGGTAGTAAACCAGTATGAAATATAGGTAGGTACTCATTTAACCAGCCTGTGAGAAACGTACTCACTTAACATTTGAACATATTCAGACGAATGTATGCCACCAACATACATCGTTCGTACTCTAAAATCCGGCGAGTGTATGCCACAAACATATACCGCCCCCTTAATTCCGACGAGTGCATGCCACAAACATACATCGTCCCCTAATATCCGACGAGTGTATGCAACATACATACATCGCCCTCTAATATCCGACGAGTGTATGCAACATACATACATCGCCCCCTAATATCAAATTATGTATGTGTTTGTATGTACTTTGACTTGTTTTGATTTAATTAGTCGCGTTGAAACTGCGCCTTCCGCGTTTTTATATTACTTATGTGAGTGAAGTATTTATTTTATTTTATTGTATGTTTCAGAGATTAGTTGCACTTATTGTAATAATTATTAACTAAGTACTAGCGTTTCGCCCCCCTCGGCTATTCAAAATTATTTTCGTACTAGCGGATCCTCGCGGTTTTACCCGCGTGGTACCCGTTCCCGTGGGAATATCGGGATAAAATATAGCCTATGTCACTCGGGAAACTGTAGCTTTCTAACGGTGAAAGAATTTTCGAAATCGGTCCAGTACTTTTTGAGTTTATTCGTTACATACAAAAAAACAAATCTTTCCTCTTTATAATATTAGTATAGATATTTGTCAATAACTAAAACCAAGTATACTGTAATAGGATATTTGGATTACGATTAGATGGATGTTTGAAATTTTATTTGATACAGTAAAGTATTATTAATAGAAAATATAAGGGCCGCAAGCACTAGAAACAAGTGTAAAAAACATATATTTAAAAAAAAAATGTCAGTAGGTACTTACTTGTGATTTGCGAGTAACCTATAATTTAAAATACCCTATTTTAGAGATTTTATATAATTTTTATGCATTCACAATGCAATTTTGTAAGTATAGGAAAAATGTGATAGTAAAAAACCACGAGCCCCATAAGTAGCTTTCAGGCGGGATTCGAACCCGCGCCTCCGGGAATCCGGCCCGATGCTCTGACCAACTAAGCTACCGAAAGGCTTACACGACTCGTCGAATTTTGCTATCACTTGTTACGCTGTAGGCCAGCGTTGCTTCATCAATGTGAGGAAACCCTCGCATCCGAAAGAAACATTTTTACAAATGTTTAACAATCGATTAAGATGAAACAGCCATATTGAGATTTTATATAATTTTTATGCATTCACTATGCAATTTTGTAAGTATAGGAAAAATGTGATAGTAAAAAACCACGAGCCCCATAAGTAGCTTTCAGGCGGGATTCGAACCCGCGCCTCCGGGAATCCGGCCCGATGCTCTGACCAACTAAGCTACCGAAAGGCTTACACGACTCGTCGAATTTTGCTATCACTTGTTACGCTGTAGGCCAGCGTTGCTTCATCAATGTGAGGAAACCCTCGCATCCGAAAGAAACATTTTTACAAATGTTTAACAATCGATTAAGATGAAACAGCCATATTGAGATTTTATATCGAATCCCGCCTGAAAGCTACTTATGGGGCTCGTGGTTTTTTACTATCACATTTTTCCTATACTTACAAAATTGCATTGTGAATGCATAAAAATTATATAAAATCTCAATATGGCTGTTTCATCTTAATCGATTGTTAAACATTTGTAAAAATGTTTCTTTCGGATGCGAGGGTTTCCTCACATTGATGAAGCAACGCTGGCCTACAGCGTAACAAGTGATAGCAAAATTCGACGAGTCGTGTAAGCCTTTCGGTAGCTTAGTTGGTCAGAGCATCGGGCCGGATTCCCGGAGGCGCGGGTTCGAATCCCGCCTGAAAGCTACTTATGGGGCTCGTGGTTTTTTACTATCACATTTTTCCTATACCCTATTTTAGGGAATCCTAGCCTTAAGATCATGGAAATTTCACTTATAAAAGTTCTCGTGTAGATTTTTTAAATTTCTACACGGTACAAATAAAGTCTAAAGTTTTAGTAACCAACTAAACTGGGTTCCAGTGAATTTAAATCTACCTTATCAACAACCAACTACACAACACAATAATAGTAATTACATAATTATTTCAGCTCGTCATTTTACTGTCCTTCGTTATACTCCAATTAAAAAAACGGTGGCCGTTTTTTAAACCGTCCTTTTTAAAAACAGTTTTATACTTTGTCTGTTATAGAATAGAGTTTAAGTTTGAGTGCTTTAGAAAAATGTTACGGACCCCTGTTTTGATATTTTTCCTTCCTGATCAGAAGGTCTAAGTAGCTAAATGTCCAACAGCGCGAAACGTCTGATGAGCAGTAAGTCTAATTAGCAGAATGTCTATGTAGCAAAACGTCCAACTATCAAATGGTCTGTATAGCAGAACATCTATTTAGCAAATCGTCACATTATCAAAATGTCTGGATACTCAGGCACAAAATTCAACACACAAATTTCATCGGAGGGAAACGGACTCGGAATTATAATATGTACGTACGTACAGACTTGTAGATACCTACAGATTCTTTGGTCTATGTAGCTTAAATCATATCTTTTTGATGGTGGCTGACAATTTATTGTAAAGATTGCTATTTGATTCGCATTACATAAAGCTCTTAGAAAAGAAGCGCTTTGGCAAGAACGCAAATACAAGAATATGTTATTTGAAGGAAATAAAAGAAGGAAGATCGATTTAATGTTTAATGCCAAATACAAAAGAGCTGCAAAAGTTTGAGGGCCAAAAAGATAGTCCCTTTGAATTTTTGATACACCTTGGTCATATCAAAAGAATAAGTAAATAAATGCAGGGGAATTTGTGCGCCTAATATCCTAATAATATTTATGGCGCTACTAGCTTTTTAATCCAGTGACTTTTCCTTTTTATCATGAGTATACACATTTCACAAATGACTTTTTGCTAAATAGATGTTCTGATATACAGACCATTTGATAGTTGGACGTTTTGCTACACAGACATTCTGCTAATTAGACTTACTGCTCATCAGACGTTTCGCGCTGTTGGACATTTAGCTACTTAGACCTTCTGATCAGGAAGGATATTTTTCTGCGAAGATTCTTTGATAGCTGTCATTATTTCGGTTGTTTAATAATATAATTTACAGTGCCACAAACTTTTCTGTTCCGGTGGCCAAAATGTGAAACTAGCGTCGTTTTTTAATGTCAAGTTGATGTCCAACCATAGCGCTGCTGGCGGCTGAAGGTCTTAGAAGTCAGCGCCGGTTAAATTGCTACAAAAAAAAGAAAACCGTTCATAACGCCGCTGTCACCGGAACAGAAAAGATTGTGCCACTGTACTAGACGCGACCTGGCTTCGCACTTCTGAAAAATAGGACGTGTATTTTCGGCACTTAAAGTGGTACCAGAACCATAAAAATACCAGAACCAACCACATATTTCTACTCATACGGTTTGTGATATGATAGCCAGTTCTTTAGCCACATCTTCACTTAACGTTGTGATGAAGGCTAAGTGCTACCCCAATTACCCCATTGTTAATAAAAAAATACATTGAGATTATTAGTACTGGTTTTAGACTTTTTAGCTTTGTTACTATTATTGATATAATATATTATAATCTATACTTATATATAAAACTCTTGCAATACTGACTGACCGACTGACAGACCACGCTCAGCCGAAACTACTGGACGCAAAAAGCTGAAATTTGGCATGTCTGTTCCTTGGCGAGTGTAGGGGACCTTTAAGAGAGGATTATTGGAAATTCTCCCCTAAAGGGGTCAGAGTTTGTATTTGAGAAATTTTGTGAATACCTCAATTCCTCACGAAGTCGTGGTAGGTAGTATTATTAATAGGTAAGTAACACTATTTACGTTTATAAACTCCGTTTACCGCTGAACTACACTGTTATTATTTTACTACGATTGTAAATGAAAAATTAAGTTATAAATTAATTTACTTATTCTTCTATTGCTCCAATAACAGTTTTAAGTATAGGCCTTTCCTTTGTCTTTGTTGTTTATCTGAAATCTTTTGTTCGCATTCGCATTAAGGCGTGCATTAGTAAGTAAGTACCCATTATAAGTAGTTCATGACAATTGTGTATAAATCAATCAATCGAGTATCTTTTTATGCACAGCGTGGCCATAGCTTCTAAGGCTCAATTTACACCACCGTGGAATGAAATGGAAGCGACTTTTTGCAACGAAATTGTACATAGCATAATGAACTTTATTCCAATTGTATAACATAAAAATTAGATACGAGCCCAAAAATTCTGTAGAAAGCGCGAGGATTCCCCGGAAGACCTTTTTTGGTTCGTATAGCTAAATTTTATTTTATACAATTTACATAAAGTTGATTATGTTACTTTGTACAATTTCGTCGCTTCCATTCCATTCCGCGGCGGTGTAAATTGAGCCTAAGATTTTGTATAGAAGTGTAGTGCCTCGTCCAAACAAGTGTAGAATAAAATCAATCTTGAATATAATGTAAGTACCAGCTACCTGTCTCTGATATGATAATCCTATAAAAAATGATTCAACCGTTTCGAAGTTTAGCCACAGAACACCATTTAATTTAGCGGAACAAAGAATCTTTCTATCTAAGCGTTCGAAATATGAATATTTATTTTTTTATCCAAAAACAGTGCCAGCGATAGTGACCTACGTTAATATGAATTGTCATATTAAATTTAGAAGAAAAAGTATGAATTAAAATTATAAACATTTGCTTAACGTGCCCGTTCGAAATATGAGCAATTTTGTTTTTTACCCGAAGACAGTGCCAGTGACAGCGTCATTAATATGAATTACCTTATAACAATATTGAATTACATAATGTTTTGGCTGGCCGTTCGAAATATGAATATTTTATATTATATTTTTTTATTGATAACAGTGTTCGGGACAGCGGCAAAGAATATATACACTTACGCGAAAAGAAACGACACTTAAGCATGTGTGCACGTAAAATCGCTTGCGGCTATGTGTGGGTGTCTGGATGTGAGCGGGGGCCGTGAGAGGCGCGCGGGGCGGGGAACGGGCAGTCGGTGAATGCCTTGGCCGAGGGCTGGCGCAATCTTTATACATTCAAATAGGAACTACTAGGAAGCCAAAAAATGCGAAAGTTGTTAAAATTCAGTCGATTACAAATAATTATTGAGAGGAAAAAATTTTAATTGGGCGATTATTGATACACTCACTCAGTATTTATGTCGCTAACTTAGTATTTTCTTTGGACGATTTAGTATTTTATTCGGACACATTAACTGTGTCCCACTGTTAGTAGCTTATTTTACGTACATATATTATTATTATTATTCCCTATATTACATGTAAAATACTTACTTACAAAATTATATTTCTAAACATAATTTTTTTACAATATAAAACATAAAAAATATAACATTTAATAATACAAAAATGCAGTTCCCCAACGGTAGCAAGATCAGGGTACCGGCTACCGATGGTTATAAGGATCCAGAGACAGACACGGTCCGTGTACAGAAGTAGGTACTGCCTTCCTGCCTTCTGCATCTGACTCCCGATCCATCCACCTAACGCAAGCCTCTTAAGGTGTTTATCGAGGCTCTTGGCTATCAGACCATGGGCAGATATGACTATCGGAACAACAATTGCTGAATCAATGTCCCACATGTCAACAATCTCGTGAGCTAAATCAAGATGTTCGGAAAAGATCGACGTTTCTGAACGCATCTCTAATGTCACGTCAAATTGACATTAGCTGTCACTTGAAGTTGACAGTTCTTGGCTTGATTGGAATTCTTAAGTAAAATGTCGGATTAAATTTTGCTGAATTGTTAGAAAGACCGCTCGCGTTGAATGTGCCTGGCATATCGAGTTTGAATTGAATCCTGAATTATCCCTTTGATCCCGTTTTGTACGACCAAGATTTAGACGCCATCTTGACGAGTGGCCCGGTCGCGGTGCTTTGAAAGATAACTTGCCACCACGCGTTGTTGTCGGGACGATATCTTAATAAGCAAGCCCCGCGTGTGTTATTGTGTATTGTTGAAGCGCCCAGTGTGTTGGGACCCTGCGTGGTGTTTGTTTTGTGAGTAAGGTGACGAATTGGTAAGGTCTGCAGAAGAAGAAGGAACATCAGATGGGGGCGCGCCCTCACACCACTTCTGCCCCGGAGACCTTCGACACCACAGACCCGTATGTGAAGTTCACCTTAATGTAAATTAAGTCGCTGTGTATCGCAGTTCAATTGTTCAGTTACATCCCGGCTGAAACCAAGTTTTTGTCCGGAGTCTCTCCTAGTGAAACGCTTCCACTGCGCTATGCCGGTTCCGCGGGTCTAGGCAGGGGTGTATTGAACATTGCTTGGTAGCAGAGCGTAGTTTGAAGGCCTGAGAGGCCCACGCCAAAACTTTGTCTATTAATCAGTGCCGTTTTGATGACCATCTGGTCCGGACTGGATTAATTTGTACTTGTAAATGGTAATTAACTTGCATTTGAAAAGTAAAGGGCATTCCTTCTGTTATTGGTTCCATGTCTTGTAATTAATTGTCATGTATTGAAGTTCCAAAATGTAAACAGATGCCTTTCTTTGTTCATAATAATTATTATTTAGTTTTGTTAGCAAATTTGAGTTGTGAATATTGACAAGTTGTTGCTAAATAATAGCTAATAAAAAGTTGTCCTAAAAAGGCTTGGGTACTTAATAAGTTTGCACTCAATACTTAGTGAAACTTAAATGATTTAAGACATTATTTACACATTGAAACTTATTGAAACTTGTGCTTTGAAATAATTAAAATCAACTTGTTGTATGTTGATATCCAAGTGAATTTCAATAGTCAGTGATTTGTTTGAACTGAATAACTTTTGACTTATAAAGTCAAAGTTAGTTTGTGTCTAAGTTGTAACCTCTTGAGAGTTAGAGTTATAATTATATACTTGAGTTTTGTTGTTTTCTGATAACCTCCAAATATTTAAGAGTTTGTGTCATTATAAATACTTTGTTGTTGTAATATTGGAATTTTGTGGTTATTAATAACCTCCAAATATTGGAGATTTTGTGTTATAGTGAATATTTTGAATTTGTTGTTTTTGTTGATAAATTTGTGACGTTACAATGACGGCCTCCTCTGCTAAAGCCAAAATACGTTCTGAGTTACGGTGGTTAGCTTCTGCGGTTGCATTGTTGGATCGACCGGATAGGACGGAGGCCTTGTTGAACAGATACGTAGATCTGCCCATACGTTTGGCTGTTGTTGATGAACAGTATGCCTTATTTTTGGAAAAGACTGTTGAGGCCGATGTGGAAATGCGACAAGAAGTCGGTTTGGATGTGGACCAGTGTTATGATTTTGCGGACAGAATTACCCAGGTGGCTCGACCTTTGCAAGTGGCAAGAGAGAATGAACCGAGCCCGTCCCCGGTCACATCTAAGAGTATGCCCCCTCTATTTGCTAGATTGGCCCCCTTAGATTTAAGGCGTTTTGCTGGTCGTCTAGAGGACTGGGAGGGCTTTATTAATATTTTTGATAGTCTCGTACATGCCCGGGATGATTTGACCCAGGGCCAGAAGTTGGCTTACTTGTTATCCGTGTTGGAAGGGGAGGCCCTTGAGTCGGTTCAACATTTGGCCCCCTCGGATGAAAACTACCATATTGCTAGGGATTTGATTGCCCGTCGGTACCAGAACGTACGACGTCTGGCGGACAACCATGTTGCCGCCATTTTGAATTTACCCCGCGTTGCCAGCGTGATGCACTTGAGAGTGGCTTTGTTGAATCCGCTGTTGGTTGCCTACAACGCATTAAAAAACTTAAAACTCCCAGTGGAGCAGTGGTCGTTTTTGTTACTGCACATTGTCCTGGGAAAGTTGCCGGACTCTGTTAAGGTCCGTTTTGAGCAGCAGTATGGTGGGGATAGTGCGACTTATCTGCCACCCTTCTCGGACCTCTTGACGTTCCTGGAAGGAGAGAGTAGACTGGCAGATAATTCCTCTCTGGCCGGTACCCGAACGACCTGTGCCACAGAGTAGGTCCCCCACCGGACCCCCCCGTAGGGGGCGTATGGCCCCTCGCGCGCCCGGCCGCTATGCCGCCGTCCAGGAGACCGCCCGCTGCTTGTACTGTCGGGAACCGGGTCACAGCACGACCCGTTGTGATAAGTTCCTCGACCAGCGCGTCCAAGGCCGTCGAGCGATCGCGCGACAACGGACATGGTGCTACTCGTGCTTGGGCCTGCACATGCAGCGCGAATGTACCCAAGCGCACCCATGCCGCTTTTGTAAGGGCAACCACCATCCCCTCCTCTGCATGAACAGCCCAGAGGGCGGCGGAGCGCCGCAGCGCGTCGCTGCAGGATCACCTCGTATGGGTGGGGGTCTCGGACCCCCGCGGTGTTTGCATCCCGCAGCAGTTCTAGTGGCCACCAGAGTGGCCCCAGACGCTCTCCGCCACGTTTGGACCCTCAAACGGGCGGGGGTCCCAGGGACCCCCCCATGGGAAACCGATCCCCAAGGATGGGGATGAGTTATGCGAGCGTTGCCGGAGGTCGTAGAGGCCCCCCGCGACGTTTTGAGCCTCGCACGGGCGGGGGTCCCACGGACCCCCCCATGGGAAATCGGTCCCCAACTAGGGGGTTCGATTTTGCGAGCGTTGCGGGAGGTCGTAGAAGCCCCCCGCAACGTGTTGAGCCTCGCACAGCCGGGGGTCCCCGGGACCCCCCTTCTGAAAATCGGTCACCGTGCCCCCGCGACTATGGGGCGACGTACACGGTGGATGCTAGGCACCGATTCTCGCCGCCGCTCGCCGAATACCCGCGTTTGGAGCGGCGCCCGCCCCGTCTTCAAGGGGCCGGGAGATATAACCCGCCTGATACCGGGCGAATTGGACGTAGGCAGTATGTGGGAGAATGGGACCCACTGGATCGCTATGAGCGACCCCCTTACCATGGGGGGACGTCTGGGGACCCCACATACTAGCAATCAACGTGTTTACGGTCGATTGTAGCCACCCCTCCAGAGACCGTTTTGTTGCCCACGGCCTCTGTGCATGTCAGGGGATTGAATGGCGACCTTGTGGAAGTTCGCGCCTTGTTGGATTCCGGTGCTCAGGGGTGTGTTGTGTCATCTTGGTTAGTTAGGCGGTTGGGCCTCAAGGTGCACCCCCACACGGAAGGCGTGAGAGGTGTTGGCGATGTGAAAGTCCCCGGGTTGTTAGGGCATGTTGACTTCACATTTACATCACGTAATAAGTCCACGCCAGGCATTAAGACCTCGGCGATTGTGTTGGACACAGTTGTTGGCCGTCAACCTTCAGTTGACTTGGGACCGAGTATGTTGTCTTTGGTGTCTGATTCCCCACTCGCCGATCCAAATTTCTTCCGCCCAGGCCCGATTGATGCTCTCCTTGGAGCCGATGTCCTGGGGCGAGTTTTGTTGACGGGGAAGCGAGTTTTGCAGCCAGATGGCTTGGTAGCTCTGCAGACGACACTCGGTACAGTTGTGATGGGCCCTGCTCGCCGCGTTTTGGATTCCCTTGATGAGGATCGCGGTCTTGTTTTTAATGTGTCTCTCTCCGAAGTGGTGCAAAAGTTTTGGGAGGTTGAGGAACCTCCACCAGCCCCGCGGGTCGACCCAGTAGCGGATGAATGCGAGTTGTATTACCAGAATAACACTGGTCGCCTCCGCTCTGGTCGTTTGATCACCCGTCTCCCCTTTCGTGCCGGCCGACCTCCTCTGGGCGAATCCCGACCGCTAGCGGAACGTAGGCTAGTGGCGATGGAGCGTCGCATGAGCAAGGATCCGGTCTTCCGCCAGAAGTATGTTGAATTCATGCGGGAGTATGAGGAGTTAGGGCACATGTCCGTGAGCGATTTGGATTGGCGCTCCGTTGAGCACTTCTTTTTGCCGCACCACGCCGTTTTGAAATCCGGAAAGATTCGGGTGGTCTTTGACGGTTCGGCTCCCACCTCTACTGGAGCGTCCTTGAACCAGTGTCTGCATGTAGGTCCCAAGCTGCACACGGAGATCTCAGACATTTTGACCAACTTCCGGCGGCACCAAATTGTATTTATGACTGACATCCGGATGATGTTCAGACAAACGGTCATCCATCCAGAGGATAGGAGGTACCAATTGATTTTGTGGAGAGAGAGTCCTAGGGACCCCTTGTTGATTTATGAATTGAATACGAATACGTACGGTTTGGCTTCGAGCCCGTTTGTTGCGATTCGTTCTTTGTTGGAGTTGGCCGAGAAGGAGCGCTTGAGATACCCTCGCGCCTCCGCCATTTTGGCCAGTGACGTCTATGTGGATGACATTTGCACGGGCGCCTCATCTGTCTCAGAGGCGATTGTCCTGAGAGACGAACTCACCGCCCTTTTGAAGTCGGGAGGTTACGAGTTGAGGAAATGGATATCCAACTCGCCTGATGTACTGGTAGGTTTGCCCGAAGAGCACCAGCAGGACCCCCACCTATTCGAAAATGTTGATAATCCCCATGTGGTGACCGTCCTTGGCGTACAGTACAAACCGGTCTCTGACACGATCACTTATTGTGTGGATTTACGACCACCGAAAGTCTGGACCAAGCGTTTAGTATTGTCTACTGTCGCACGTACCTTTGACCCCAATGGGTGGATTTGCCCCGTGCTGTTTATGGCCAAGTGTTTCTTGCAACGGTTATGGGCTTCGGGTGTGTCGTGGGATGAACCCCTCTCGGACGAGTTACTCCGAGATTGGTCGAGCTTCGTTTCATCCCTCCCCGAGATTAATGAAGTGCATTTGCCGAGGCTATTCCTCCCTTCTGAAAATTGTAAAGTTACTCTTCACGGCTTTTCCGATGCCTCCGAACGTGGATTTGCTGCGGCCGTGTACCTCCGCACCGTTACTGTTGACGGAGTTGTTGCTGTGCATCTGGTGATAGCGAAAAGCAAAGTCGCTCCCCTTCGGACTCGTCATACGATCCCGAGGTTGGAATTGTGCGGAGCTGCCCTCCTAATGCGTTTGTTGAACCACGTATGGCTCACATTAGGTCGATCTATTAAGATACAAGAGGTTTATGCTTGGACGGACAGTCAGGTCGTCCTTTGTTGGTTGAAGGCTCCGGCGCACACCTTGGACGTGTTTGTGGCCAATCGAGTGTCGCAGATTTGTAATTCCGACATCGAGTTGATTTGGAGACACGTGCCGGGAACCATGAATCCCGCGGATTGTGCGTCTCGGGGTTGTGTAGCCCCAACCCTAATTAACCACCCCCTCTGGTGGGGCCCACAGTGGTTGATGCGGCCTGAGTCGGAGTGGCCGCCCTCTCCAGCGTTGTCGAACGTAGCCGTTCTTGATATGCGGGCATGCGTCCTGGAGACTAACCCCGCCGGGGAAAAGGATTTGTTGTTGGATCGGTACAGCTCCTTACAGAAGCTGCTTGGTGTTACCGCTTGGATCAGACGTTTTGTGTACAATTGCAGAAACCCACGCGCGAGGCGTGATTCGTCGGTTCTCACTCCGGACGAGCGTAGGGACGCGCTCTTGTTTTGGGTCCGGAGAGTACAAGCTGATAGTTTTGAGTCCGAGATTGAAATTTTGCGTTTAGGCCGTCGCAAGTTGAAGGGCGCGGTATCGCGATTAAATCCCTTCCTGGACGAGAGTGGGCTTTTGCGAGTCGGCGGAAGACTTCGAAATGCGAACCTGCCGTATGGAGCTCGTCACCCCCTTTTGTTACCTAAAGCCGGACATTTGACTCAACTGATAATAACAGATCGCCATGTGAATGCACAACATGCTGGCTGTAATGCTTTGTTGGCCATTTTGCAGCGTGAATTTTGGATTTTGTCTGCTCGTCGAGCCATTCGCACTGTGGTTTTCCGTTGCCTGCCTTGTTATCGATTGAAGGCCGCGACCATGCAGCCCCAGATGGGTGATTTGCCTGCTGATCGCGTCACGGAATGTAGAGCTTTTGCCGGAGTCGCCACCGACTTCGCCGGTCCCTTTACTGTAAAGGCTTCGAGACTGCGTAATGCTAAAACCTATAAGGCGTACTTGTGCGTGTTTGTGTGTTTGTCCACCAAGGCTGTCCATTTGGAAATTGTCTCGGAATTGTCTACCGAAGCCTTTGTCGCCGCCTTGAGCAGATTTGTTTCCCGTAGAGGACTGCCGACATTGATACGTTCCGATTGTGGTACTAATTATAAGGGAACGTGTAATTATCTTAAGGAAGTAGTTAAGTTTTTTGTTGATAATAAAATAGACATTGGAACCACCCTCTCCCGGCGTGGGATAATCTGGAAGTTTAGCCCTCCAGCTTGTCCGACCTGGGGAGGAATTTTTGAAGCTTGTGTAAAGGCTGCCAAGACACACTTGCGTCGCGTGATTGGAGAAACTATTCTCACGTTTGAGGAACTTGATACGGTATTTTGTAAAATTGAGGCCGTCCTCAACTCGCGACCCTTGTGCCCGTTGTCTTCGGACCCGAATGACCTGGAAGCGTTGACCCCAGGTCATTTCTTGATCGGACAGCCCCTTTTGGCTTTGCCTGAATATCCGATTCAGGATGTAGGATCCCATCGTTTGTCGCGATACCAACTTTTGAGACAGATGTCCCAAAACTTCTGGGCACGTTGGTCGATGGAGTATTTGCATATCCTACAACAGCGCGTGAAGTGGACAGATAAAACCACCCCACCCCAGACTGGCGACCTCGTGTTGATTAAGGATGCTAACCTGCCGCCCCTATGTTGGCGAAGGGGGCGCATTGTTAAACTCTACCCCGGAACTGACGGAGTTCCTCGTTTTGCTGAGGTTTTGGTTCGAGATTCGGTTTTGAAGAGAGCAGTTAGTGGGCTCTCCCGATTACCCGTAGATTGACGTACCGTTCTTAACGGTCCGGGGCGGGGGGATGTTCGGAAAAGATCGACGTTTCTGAACGCATCTCTAATGTCACGTCAAATTGACATTAGCTGTCACTTGAAGTTGACAGTTCTTGGCTTGATTGGAATTCTTAAGAAAAATGTCGGATTAAATTTTGCTGAATTGTTAGAAAGACCGCTCGCGTTGAATGTGCCTGGCATATCGAGTTTGAATTGAATCCTGAATTATCCCTTTGATCCCGTTTTGTACGACCAAGATTTAGACGCCATCTTGACGAGTGGCCCGGTCGCGGTGCTTTGAAAGATAACTTGCCACCACGCGTTGTTGTCGGGACGATATCTTAATAAGCAAGCCCCGCGTGTGTTATTGTGTATTGTTGAAGCGCCCAGTGTGTTGGGACCCTGCGTGGTGTTTGTTTTGTGAGTAAGGTGACGAATTGGTAAGGTCTGCAGAAGAAGAAGGAACATCAGATGGGGGCGCGCCCTCACACCACTTCTGCCCCGGAGACCTTCGACACCACAGACCCGTATGTGAAGTTCACCTTAATGTAAATTAAGTCGCTGTGTATCGCAGTTCAATTGTTCAGTTACATCCCGGCTGAAACCAAGTTTTTGTCCGGAGTCTCTCCTAGTGAAACGCTTCCACTGCGCTATGCCGGTTCCGCGGGTCTAGGCAGGGGTGTATTGAACACAAGATATTTGTTTTCTTTATCTTTTTCAGCTTTCCCAAGGTTGTCGTCAACTTGTCATGTCATGGGGAACAGCGACATAAACAATTATTTCGTGGCGTTCATGTCGATCTATCAATACAATATCAGGCTTTAATAAGCCTGATATTGTTGTATTGTAGCTAATGCTCAACAGTCTTGCCTGTCTGTAATGATAGATCGATCCCAATACAATGTGGCATGGCTATTTTCAAGAACCTGTTCTGGTGCATACTTGTAGTACGGCACCTCGGATACCACAAGATTATGTTTCAGAGCAAGTTGTTTGTGTATTATCCTTGGTTATGTCTATGCAAATACTCGCCGTTTGCGAGACAAGAACAACCGGAGATTATATGTCTAAGGGATTCACCCGGACGATGGCACGCTTGGCAAAATATATCCATCCACTGTGCCATCCCTTAGGATATACTTTCGGTAGTTATTCGTCATCACAACCTTATCCATAACTGCACAGACAAAACCTTCGGTTTCACCAAAATTTTTTGTTTACCGAGTTATTTACTTGTTTACCGAGATATACCTACGTATTCCTGAACATATTCTAATAAAGTATTTTCGAATCGAAATTAGTCATTCGTAAATTGTCGCTAGCTTAGTTAATTTTTCGCAAACAAAATATAACGCGGCTCGGTTTCTTATTTGAGTATTTTATTCAATGTCGTTCATATTTTATTTTGTCGGAATTTTTTTTATTTCCCATTTGTAAAGATTTTTAATAAAAATATCTTAAAAGTTGATTGAAAATTGAACGTGTCTTTCATTACCTAAATATTCTTCCACAAATTATATAACATCCTACACGTAACCTTCTTTGGCATAAGTCTATTTTCCATTTCGGTATCAACCCTAGTGTCGGCTAAACGTCACCGGCGCTCGAACTCTCACGGACACGGAGTGTCACCGCTGTGACAGCGGCCTACGTATTTGGGCCACTCAACCGTGGAACTGTCACAATTGTCAGAGGCAGCCGAAAAACAGTCAACCGGCCTCCGGTGGAACGGATGTTGGTTTTTTTAAATATTGGAAATAAGGTTTCACTCTCGGTTTGATTGTTTTTCGTCCATTGCTAAGTGAAACTGTATTTTTCAGTTGTTTTGTTTTGTTATTTGCTATTCGTTAGTACCAGAATTGGTTATAAATAGAATGTAAGTGTATATGAAGCATCTTACACGGAAGTTTATCAGCATCAATCAATGGCATCAATGCTTTTTAATCGATGTAAATTTAAAATTATTTTTTATTATTGAGAGAGACCTACCTACCCACAAAAATCAGGATCATATTTAAGTAAGTATCCACCTGCCTAATTATGTTTTCCAATTAAGTACTTTAGTTTTTTTTATATTTTACAGCGAAAGTTATTCTGAAATAAATCAACTACCTAATAACTTTCATAACATTGCAGTGCATAAAAAATTTAATCTAAAAATAGGGCACATTCTTTTCTTCAGAACTAGAACACAAAAGCATCTATGGTGCCGCCATGACACTTTTTTTGTCGCCGACCTAAGATGGCGCGTGGCGGAAACCTTAAAACAAAAGAAACCCAATCCGCCCCACCCACTTACCGCAACAACTCTAGTTTGCACTTTAAAAAAAGAAAACGGATTAAAAATGCAAATCGCATAAAGAGTGTGTAGCGAAGGAGGATTTAAACGTTTAAAACCTTAAATCAACGTCGACACCGAATGGCAAATCAACAAACGGGGAACACTGAAATCCCGAATTTACTGGAAACGGGACGGCAGCACGTACGGAACGCAACATAATCCCGCAAAAGCGAGCATGCAAAGTCGTATAACAGTGGCACATTTACCGGGGCAGGCATCAGGCGACCACTTGTTGCTTCTCCCAACTTCCCGCTTCTGTGCGCTGTCGCCTCTAACTTCGGATCTTCACCCCAATTATTCCCGGTACTTGTCCAAATTACCACACTGAGTTTAAATTTCAAATAACCGTGGCGTCTCGAATCAGCGCGCGAATTTAAAAACTTTACATATACAAACTATTTTACGTTTCTATTCTAACACTATTTTTTTATTTTATTTTAAATATGGAACACTTAAAGCCGCGCGTAGAAAATATACATGAGCGAGCTTCCTAATCGGAACTTTGTCAACAGGAACTGTCTTAAATGAATCACTTAAACGTTTGTAACTAACGCTAGCAATATCGTTATAAAATATACGATCAATCTAGAGCACCATCTACATGTTTCAATCAATTCTCACTGCACTTCGCGTCTTAAAAGTCTAAAGACGTAACGCACTTACAAGAAACTGCGGAACTTTAGAATCGGTGTAAAACCTTTTTGGTGAAATGGCGCCGAAATGTTTTTGTCGAATTTTGAATTTGGAACGCGGTGGTTGTATTAGGTTTTAGGAGTCCGAATGTAAAATTTTAGCTTTTGGTTAGCGGAGGCGAGTTGCATTAGTGCACGCCGAGCCGCTTGCAACAGGTTGTTTGGCGGAGCGCACGAGCGGCGCATGCGCGCGCCGGCCGCCGATGCAGCGCGCCACAGTGGCACCGAGTTTAGCTTGCACTATTTTAACTTTAGGGAATACTCCTGGAATATAGCTATATTTCTAGAAAATGTACTGTTTTTCATAGGACACTATTTAAACGACGAAGGAATTAAGTTTGATCGCAATCCTTAGGGACATAGAGACCCCTTAGGAAAAAAATGTTAGACGATTCAAAAGTATTTCATTTTGAAAATCTATTTGAATGAAGGATTTTTAACTCTAGACTCCTTAAAATTTTCGGGATAAAATTTCGCATAATGTTCTTCAAGGTCTAATTTATGACTATGCCAAATGGAATCAATATCTCAGTTTATTCTTCTGGAATATAGCTACATTTCTAGACAATGTACTGCTTTTCATAATAAGTAGGTACACTATTTAAACGACGAAGACATATGGAATAATGTTCTTCAAGGTCTATCTATCTATGACTATGGTAAATGGAATCAATATCTCAGTTTAGGCGTGACAAGGCAACAAACAGACAGTCAGAGAAAGATCATTATTGTTTGGAAGTATGGGTAGAGCCTGTTTTTTTGCATCCAACCTGTAGATGGTACTTTTATTTACGTAAAAAATTAATACTTTATCCTTTTTAATGCCAACCAGTACAACATAAAAATATAATTCAACGATCAAAAAGAGTTCACAATAAATACTTTTTACCTACATATCATAGATAAAGGTAAACGTACCTTGGTTTACTTTGAATCGCAATCAGAATTTCCAAATTAACTTAGTTTGACTCCTCAACATTTCATTTTACTTTACAATCACTGTTTCATACTAATTTTATAACCACTGTTTTATACTTCTCTACTTATTAAGTACATCACAAACCTAACCAACAAAATACCTTTACACGGAAACTGTAAGCGACCACTGTGGAGGCACCGCGTGCATCGCTACTAGCCTCTATATCCGCGCCTAGAATTAGGTGCAACGAGATATCGAAAAAGTTACGAGGAGCACTAGCCGAATCACTGGGCTCGAAATTTGAAATCGTTGATTAGGAAAAGCAAATTAAAATCATGACGAAAAAGGCCAGTTTCAATTTAGAAAAAGGATGGGCAATTTTAATTTCGAATGTAAGTTGGTTCTCAATTTATTTTGATACGGAATAAGATTGATTCCAAATTTAAAAAAAGAAAAAACAAAACAATTACATAATTTGACACGCCTAGCATTAGAGGCTACGAGAATGTTACATCTTTTCATTTTCATTTTCAGTTTCATATAAAATAAATGAAATAATGCAGTGAGGTCATACGAAAAAGTTATCGTCATATGGGAGGGAGCGCAATTTGGCGCAATCATAGCTGCACTGAGTTCGAAATTAGAATCTGTTGATTTGGAAAAGCTGTTCTGGAAAATAATCTCACTTACAATTTCGAATGGAATACTGTTGCCAATGAATCTTGAAGATTCAAGATTCAAGATTCAAGATTCAAATATGTTTATTCAATTTAGATTGTTATTTACAATACTTGTGAACGTCATAGAAGCTACGCCATCGGTTCGCAAACCCTACAGCGGGAGGCCTTGGAGAAGAACCGGCAAGAAACTCCAAGGGTTGTTTTTTTCTCCCTGTTTTATTTCATACAGAGTCGTCAAATTGAAAAATGACCTTAACATGGTATGACTAAGGTCAGTTTCCATCACAATTACACAATGGGTTATGAAAAATACAGTTAAGTATAGGCGAACTAATGATCATAGCGGTGAACAATTTTCAATTAAGTACTTAGGAACTCTACTTAAAGCTTTAATATTAGTTAAAAACAAAAGACAATTCTACTATATACTGCAAGTTGCGCCATACATGTTTCAAATGTAATTCTTAATAAAATGAATAAAAACAAAAGAAAACACATGTTAAAGCAAGCAGATAAGAGCAGACCCATTCCCACTGGCAGCACCCGTTCACGAGCATGACGCATGAACCAGCCATCGCTTCGCTCAACCATATTTTAGGGAACGTAACGACCCGCCTCACACGCCACCACCGTAGAAATGTTTTAGTGAGCAGTGAGTTGAATCTTGAATGTCCAATATTTATTGCTATTATTTAAATGTAGGTTTAATCTAAATAACAAAACCTACCCCTTTTAGGAAAATTTCCGTGAATCTTTATTTTTATAAGTCCTGTAAACTCGTTAATCTCTTTATTTGACACGTGTGCCCTGAAATTGTTCTACATACCATTTTTGTTATGATAACATTTCGATTGAACGATCTAGTCTGAGTAACCCTTGTTCGAACACGTGATATTTTAGTAATTCCTAAGTTATTCATAGTTCTTTTGTTCTTCTTGTAAATTCTCAGGCTAATTCAAAACGTAGGACAAATGTTTGTATACACGAATTATTTAATTACCTCTTGTTATTTCGTTTGCGTGTAATCCACACTTATATTATAAAGACAAAAGATTTGTATTTTTGATTTTTTCTTTGGAACAAAGGATAAAAAAATGAAAAAGAGGCAACTTTGGATATTTATTTTACCTAGAAAACTTGATAACATCGTATTGCTGAGGGTAGTCAGACCTCTAATAGATCCTCAACTAACATAAGTATATATTTTTTTGAGACGTTCACGACTGCATAGTATTGTAAAAAATAGGTTGAAAAAACCTTCCGGTCGAAGTACCTGGCCTTAATATACCTAGGTAACCATAAAGTTAATATACTTACCTAGGTATATTAATTTTATGGTCCGAACCGACCCATTTCAAAAGAACCTTGGGCGTTTCGCCCCACCGTAACCACTACGGGTCGAATCGCCCTATTCAGAAACAGTGCTTGGGTTATTGCGCCCCCCGCGGGGCGAATCGCTTGTAGGGCGAAACGACTAAAGACTCGAATAAAATACATTCTACTACATACATTACATTCTACATTCTTCTTGAAGAACATAGGCTATGATCACGATATTTCCACGGGAACGGGTACCACGCGGGTGAAACTGCGGACAGCCACTAGTGCCAAGTAACAAAAGCTCACGGAGCTTTTATTACTTGTCACTTCAATTTCTCTCGACAAAAATTAGCCATACCAATCACACAAAAATTATTCAAAATGAAATAATTATTATAGAAAAAAAACGACTCATCCTCCAAGTAAATCTGCCGGGACTCGAACTGAGGACCTTTCACTGTCCTGAGTGTGAGCTACGCAGTGTTGGAGGAAGCGTCGTATTTCTCTTTTAAGTAATGTGAGTTTATTTTCTTCTAATATTTTATTTTCGATAATTAAAATTGCTTTGCGAACACATTTAAGATTTCTGCGCGAACTGTTCATTGAAATAAAACCACTTTTTACAATGGAGGCAGTTGACAGAGACAGCAAAAGAAAACCGGTTTGTGGCAGAATTTGGGATTTGGTGACACAACACAATGTCAGAAAACTGGTTTTAAAATTGTATCGTTTTTACCCTTTCGTATTTTTAGATTGATATGTAACGAAGTGATGACGTCACTTCGTTATTAAATACGAAATTCCATATCAAAAGAAGTTGAGAACGGCAAAAGCCCCTGACTATCAACTCAAAACGAATCAAATTAGTTTTGTAAAAGTTTCATTTATATGACAAGATATTTTGCTGGGTGTAATTAATATTGTATTGTCATCCAAACCAAACCTGGGATCGTACTCTGAAACGCTAATCCGAAACTTGGGTTAGCCCCGCCCCTTTCACTCGGTTCTGTCCCGACTAGAGAGTGAGAGGGACGGGCATACAGAAGTTTCGGGTTTTGCGTTTCAGAGTAGGCCCTCTGAATGCAAAATTTCAGCTCAATCGGACACTGGGAAGTGGGTCAAATTTAGCTCGCTAGATTTGACCCAAACGGACATAGGTAGGTACTAGTCTACAATTCTACATACACTGGAAGTTACATAAAAGCTTGAAAAGACAGAGCTTTACACCAATCCTGGTTTGAACAATAAAATTATTATGTAAAAGTGTGTTTGTTTGTTTGTCTGTCTTTCACGTCGAAACGGAGCAACGGATCGACGTGATTTTTATAATGGCAGTTTGGGGGCTAGAGAGTGACATAAGAGCGCACCTTTGAACTGCGCTCTTATTCGCACGGCCGTTTTTTACACTCCAACTGGGTACCTATTACCTATCTTGTGGTATTGTTGATCGCAGTAGGTACTAAATATATAAGGTCCTTCTTAAATAGTGCACATTATTTTAAGGGGTCAATGTACTCGCGCATACAAACAACTTTTACTATGGCACCAACATTGAAAACTCGAAAAAAAAACAGCTGTTCCATAGAAAATTTTAAATCGAATAGATAAAAATGTATGGAACAGCTGTTTTTTTTTCGCGATTTCAATGTTGGTACCATAGTAAAAGTTGTTTGTATGCATGAGTACATTGACCCCTTAAAATTATGTGCACTATTTAATACCGGCACAGCCTTTTGGGCTTCTCGTCTATGATCGGGCGGTTCGGCTCCATCACTGCGCCTCTGACGCCTATCTTGGTGAGTTATTTGGATATTGGTAAATTCAGTTAGCACATATTGTTAGCTGTTGTTTATTTATTTAGATAGGTTTTGTTCCATGCAATAGGGTATTTTACTGTTGTTGAAATGTAGATATTTAATGATGACGTTAAAAAATATTGCAATTAAGAATACCAAATGTGAAAAAATAATTTGAATCTGTTTTATAATACAAGAATTATAGTCTGTTTGATTTTGACTATAGCTGTCTCTTTCTAAAACGAAATCTTCTATGGCGTGACTATGACGCTACTAACCCACTGACGTCACTAAGATAGCGTCCTGTTCCTGTCCTTGTCTAATTATAAAGTTTGAAGTCCTATATCTTTGAAAATATTCAAGATAATTCAAAATGAAAACTTGTTTTGTGTAGCTAATACTTCGAAAAACATTTTAAAGAAATAAAAAAAAATCAGTAAAATACCGTATTCCAGTGGTTATTACAAAACAATAGTTTTTTTTTCGCGATTTCAATGTTGGTACCATTGGAAAATTTGTTTGTATGCATGAGTACATTTTATGTGTACTATTTAAGAAGGACCTTATATAACAGTAACTGCCCGCCTTAAACCAGCATTGAACCCTGTAACAGTAGTCGTCAGCATCCGCCCGATGCGCGTGGGTTTCCATGCGTGACCTTTGACCTAGTTTACATTTTTAGTCACAACGCGAACGTAAACAGCTGATTTCAGGCGGCCATTTTGTTGTTGCGTCAGTTCCATCGGGGGTTGTTTATGTGTACTGAAGTATTTTTCGTTATTTTACTAATTATTGATTTTACAGTATCAAAAATAAGATAAGGCCTTGTCTACAAAGCCGTTCATAAAATACTTTATCTACACTCATGTTATAATATTCGAATTATGAACTCATGCCTGAACGTATACTGATACACTTTATGCCATAGTCAACTTTAAAAAATAAAGCTGCTGTATCCGGGTGTTTCATAATGACCATTATGCAACACCCGGATACAGCTGTCACTCATTATGAAACACTTATATTTCTTAAATTTACAGTCTCCATGGCAACCGTAGGATTTACCGGCCCTGACTTCCAACTTTTTCAAGCTGTTCTTTAGCCGGCAACAATCAGAAACGTTTTTAAAATTAGAATTTTGAATTTAGAAGGAATAGACCGTATAGACTCCTTAAGTGGGGTTTGGCACCAATTCACATTTTATAATTAATATTGATTTGCTTTATTTTTGAAATATATAATAAATGTAATGAGTGTAGATAAAGTAGTGTATGAGACTGCACATAACTCTGTTTTAATACCCCTCATTATGCGACAGTCACATAAACTACTATTTCACCTCTCCAGCTCGAAAAGGGCGCTTTTGGCGCCTAAAAACTCGCAGCAAAATCGATTTTTGCTGCGAGCGTGAGGCAAAGTGTTTTTTTAATTTCTTACACCAATTTTTGAAATAATTAAGAAAAAAGAAATAGAGTGACAAGGATGAGACTTTTAAAATTAGTATGAGCAAAAAGGATAGATAAATAGCTTTATGTCGATGGACATGAAATATAAAGCTTAAAAAATAAATACACGGATACCAAAGGTTCGAAATAAAGAGTATGGACGAAATGAGGTCGCATGCATGATATAAATATAAAGTAAGAAAAAATAATGAATTCTAATAACAAATTATATAAATACGATTGTACTACTATTGCTTTTTATTAAACACGCAATATTTAAAATAAATAATAATATGAAATGAACATTAAACCGCTTACTAATATCATTTTTGATCGCTTTCAGCGATAAGACCGCCTTTGCCCACATACCTACCTATGTGTCATATTTTTCCTGTTTTTGTAAATTTTATTTGTGTGTGCAATAAAGAGTTTTCAATCAATCAATCAATCATGTTTGGTTTTCATAAAAATTACATGCAGTGCAGTTTTTGAACGCAATGCAAACAGTTATTGTTAATTTTGTAATTTTGATGTTTTCTTTATTGTTAAATGTTGCCTTCAATGTTGTTTTTCTGACCTGTAACACTTTTCTCGCTGGTAGAGGTGAAAAGTTGTATGTTTAACACGAGAGCAAAATTTTCTGATGTCTCGTGCCTTTAAATCACTCACTGTGCTCAGTAGTCTATATTTGAATCACTCGCTATGCTCGTGATTTAATTTTAGACTACTTCGCTAGTTCGTGATTTAAATTCAGCACTCGCAGCGAAAAATGATTTTGCTCACTTGTATAACAAATAACTATTCCCTGTAGCAAAATTCCCATGCAAATTTTTTTGTGTATTTCTTTTGAGTACCTACTTACTTATGTATATTTTTGTAGTAGCTTTTTTAGTCCTAACATCCTTAACAGAAATGCTTAAGCTAAGTTAGTTCTTAACTCAGAATAAAATCAATGTAGTGTCAATAGTTCTAAATTATAATTTATTACGAAAGCTTTTGTAGAATTTTACCTCAAAATAATACTTACTAAGACTCTTTAACCTGATAATCCTATTTACAACCAAAGAGCTATATTATTCACATTCTGAATCCAGATTTCATATTAAACGTCTGTGAAATCAAACAAACTTATGAAGCAGTGTTGGTTTGAAGTATTTTACTCCCACACAACCTGCACACATAAGTTTGCGGGGTGTCTGGTCGTTTTCAGTAAAGACTTTCGTTTTATTTATTTTATTATTTTTAACCGCCTCTGTGGTCTAATGGTTCACACCACCGATTTCACAACCAGAGGTCCCGGGTTCGATTCCCAGTGGGAGCACGTATTTTATTCGGTGTGTTTGATGGTAGGACTTGTTCTTAGCCTGGCTAGCTACCACCATCCTACTAATATTATAAATGTGAAAGCTTAGATGTTTGGATGTTTGTTATAGTGTCGATACACGTTCCGATCCGACAGCCGATTTGGTCTGCTCCCAGACCAAATCTGCGCTACACACGTTCCGATTTGGTCTGTTCCGACCAAATCTGCGCTACACACGTTCCGATTTGGTCTGGTAGCAGACCGAATCGGAGGTCGGATAGGAACGCGTGTAGATACTTTTACTCAATCACGCCAAAACGGCTTAACGGATTTGGCTGAAATTTGGGACATAGATACTTTGTAGCCTAGAGAGGAACATAGGCTACTTTTTATCCCGAAAAAATATCACATTCCCGCGGGATCACGTCGTGAACTCCACGCGGGCGAAACCGCGGGCGGATAGCTAGTCTTTTCTAAGTCTGACGCCATAACAATGATGTTTTCAGCATTATTGTATTCCAGCAGTTACAGATAATATACTTAGCCAGTTCCTGAGTGATTGAGGATTCCGGGAGTAGTGCGCTTCCACCTTCAGCCTTATTACCACTTAACATCAGGTGTGATGAAGGCTAAGTGCTAACCCGTTGTGGATAGAAAAAAATCGTGAACATGTGAAATTAAAAAGCTATAGACTTAAATATTGCTAAGGGATCCAATAAGTCAATAATTTCTTAGTCGTGTAAAATGTTTACTATTAAATTACATTACTTTGTATTGGCTAGGTATGTTGTGGTATCTGTATTGTATTGGGCATGTACCACTGATGGTACTAAGTTCACAAATTTGTGCCACTGGTACCATTGATGGTACTAATCGATAGTACTACAGACACAGGGGGGTTTGTAGCTAGATGGTGTTGAACTTCATTTATGTAGGTACTTTCATTTAAATTGCCAGCATTTTAGTGTGTTATTTAAAGACTTTAATTTATAGATTTTGTAGATTTATCAGTAAAATATATGTATGAAAAGCTAAACAGATTAAAAGTAATTTCCAAAAATAAATATTGACAAAAACTTAAAAAGCTTAACCTAAATTCAAAAACCATGTCCAGACATGTCCAGAGGTATAACCCCCCTACTCCCGTCCAACTTCGGGCAATAAACCTTGCTTGTTCCGCGAGTTGTTCCCACCGATCCCTAAAACTCAATAAGGGCAGACGAACGTGGGAGTTATTAATAAAACACTGAATGCCTAAAGTTTGCTTTGCAGTTAATTAAACCGCTCAACTGTTGTGACCTTTAAATTGTGTTTTATGGTACGTTAAGGCATATAGTCGAAGTTATCTTAAAAGAAATAAACTTAATATTTGCATTTGCAAACCACTAAATGGTTTATACTAAGTTTACATTACATTTAGTGGTTTGGTACTAAGTAATAATTATGTACCTAGCTTTTCAATATAGATCACTAGTTTTTTCGCCAGCTCTATGAGAAAATAAAATATTGTCGTATATAAAAAGACTCTCCGAGACAGTATGGACCTAATGTTACTCTAGCAGACTCACTCAATGCGTTCATTTTACTCTAGCAGACTCACCCACTGGTTCATGTTACTCTAGCAAACACCCAATGGGTTCATGCTACTCTAGAAGACTCACCCTATGGGTTCATGCTACTCTACCAGACTTACCCAGTGAGTTCATGTTACTCTAGGATACTCACCAAATGGGTTCATGTTACTCTAGCAGGCTCACCCAATGGGTTCATGTTACTCTAGAATACTCACCCAATTAGTACATGCATGCTATTCTAGCAGACTCACCTAATGGGTTCATGCTACTCTAGCCGACTCACCCAAAGGGTTCGTGCTACTCTAGCAGACTCACTCAATGCGTTCATTTTACTCTAGCTGACTCACCCAATGGGTTCATGTTACTCTAGCTGACTCACCTAATGGGTTCACGTTACTCTAAAAGACTTACTCAATGGGTTCATGCTACTCTGTCTGTAGCAGACTCAATGGGTTCATGCTACTTTAGCAGACTCACTCAATGCGTTCATTTTTAGCAGACTCACCCAATGGGTTCATTATACTCTAGCAGACTCACTAAACGCAGACTCACCGAGTATGTGCACCATGTTCTTGGTCCAGCGCTGCAGCTGCTTGCGGATGTTGCGTCGTTCTTGCTGGCAGCGAGCGAACGAGCACTCCGCCATGGCACACGGGCGGCGACGCTGCGCACAACATACCAAACATCAGACACAAGCGGTTACAAGACAATTTGAAAAAAGAACAATGGAATTACCGAATTTAAGTAGCTATGCCTAGAGGACAATAATATGGACATTTGAAAAAAGAAGAACATCGATATTCAACCTTTATTCGGTTTTGATATTGGAAATGGAATGACAAACTAAACTATTTGGTAAGTTTAACATTTGAAAAGAGAAGGAAAGTAATAGGGTATTTTACTGTTGTTGAAATGTAGATATTTAATGATGACGTTAAAAAATATTGCAATTAAGAATAACAAATGTGAAAAAATAATTTGAATCTGTTTTATAATAAAAGAATTATAGTCTGTTTGATTTTGACTATAGCTGTCTCTTTCTAAAACGAAATCTTCTATGGCGTGACTATGACGCTAATAACCCACTGACGTCACTAAGATAGCGTCCTGTCCTTGTCTATTTATAAAGTTTGAAGTCCTATATCTTTGAAAATATTCAAGATAATTCAAAATGAAAACTTGTTTTGTGTAGCTAATATTTCGAAAAACATTTTAAAGAAATAAAAAAATATCAGTAAAATACCGTATTCAGCGTTCCTCATAATGTGTCATAACATTCCCGTTTTCGAACATTTTGAAAAACGAACGTCGAACTCTGTTACCTACATAAATGGCTGCAATGAACAGTTTAAATATAATAAAATAGAAGGTTGAACTTATCTCTTATTTGATTTAAAAAAAAATGTTTTCTAATAAAATGGATGTTTATTTATGTTCACCGAAGCTTGCTAACGCTGAAACATTTGAACTTAATATAACATAAAACTTATTAAACAAAGCGTAACAAACTTTTAAGGTAAGTAGTGGTAGTTACTTAAATTCCTATAACCCAAAAGATATCTATATAATGTACAAAAACAAAGGTGGCACTTCCTTCTACTGTCATAGTTAAAAGAAACACAATTTCTCATTTACACAAACAACAACAGTTATCTAAGAGCTCGCGAACGCAACAAATTTTCACCGGACAGCGTCACATCCCAAGAAAATAACTAGATTAAGCCAACGTGCCGAATGTTAGCCAACTACTTTTGGTCGGGGAAACTTAATTCCATTTAGCATCAGTGTCCTTTGCATCGTCTACCAGCTCAAATTTCATTAACCCCCGCTTCCTGATAGCGATGTCTCAGCCAAAGGCGCGGCGAGACGAAAACACTCCACTAAAAAGGATAAAAATCGAGCGCAATCCAATTACTATAACATTCATCGAACAAGTATCGACTCGACTCAGCCGGTCAATGCCCTCGAGAAAGGAGCTAACGAAATTCCACGAAAAACCTTCGTTCTCATCAAGGAACCCCCGACACCCACCGAATATGCCCCCACCCGAATCTAGCCCCGGCCCCGAATTCTTATTTCAAACCTCCAGACGGGAGGGGGTATCGCGAAACTATTCTTATTTTAAAATCTCTCTCCACGGAATATGCCACGAAAGAGGTTCTTATTTTAAAAATATCACGCTCCACCGAAATTTTCTTATTTTAAAAGTCGAGGGGGGTGCGAACGTTCTTCCGAAATCCGTTCTTCCTCCCACCTCCCCGATGGCCAGTTATGATATTCTTATTTTAAAATCGCTCGGAGCGTTCGGATTCTGTTATTAAGATGTTGGTGTGTGCTAGCTTTTATGAGACCGCTCGAACGTGAGCCAGGATCGTCTAAGACACAAAGGAGTGCGCTCGCAAATAAGTATCTACCTAGCGGATATATTGGAAAGTTCGAATGAGACGACGAGTAATGAAAATTCTCATAACACGTGTGTTGCGATTTACGAGTATGATTGAGCTGCGAATATCGCGATTCTAGGCCAAAACACGACATTGTGATCATCAATACATTTCATAATAAATAACAAGTTTCATTAAATCCTGAATGTTCCGACAGCCCACAGATAGGTAATACAGCAAAACAAACCCATGTCCCGACCTACATGACCCACTTTAACTTTTCCTTGAGGCTTACGTCACTCAATTGTAATTCCAAATTTCAAATTACGAATTCAAACCCATTCTGATGCATTCAAATGGAATCGAATTCAAATTTTCTTTTTTTTATATTACGGGAACGATAGGCAGATAAACATTTTTTATACTTACTTATAAGAAAAGAGGTGGGTTTGATGTATAAAAATATTCGTAGAGTCCTTCAAGGTAGAGCCGCTAAAGGATAATTTGGTAAGTAACGTTTGCATAGGAGCCACCTGTTATCACGTAGTAGGTTTAGGGTGACTTTCACCGCTGATATTTAAACGTGATTAACGATAAACGTGTTTAAAACATAGTTCTGTCCCTGACATCTGTTTGAATGTGACAGAGAAAGAAATACGTTTTAAACACGTTTAGTGCTAATCGCGTGTAAATATCAGTGGTGAAAGTCACCCTAAATTTATAAAATTGAAAAAAAAAACACAATAATCGCCAATAACAAAGCAACGAGATTACAATCCAAATTCGAAAAAAAGACAAAAGAGTGTAGCGTGGTAGATTTGAATTTCAAAACCGGAACACGCAAAAAAGCGGGTGCTATGCAATGCAACCAATAATGTTTCGCGCCAATTTCCATCGCTGTCAAATTTGGAACCGCGTCGCCCCCCCAGATCAATTTACGATAACTCGGTTTATCTCCATCCCTCTCCGCCTTAAGACGCGCCGCTATCCCCGTCTCAAGCTGGATAAGTTCTAGAACTGGGCAACTGATTGCCTAGAAAAGACTGTAGCTGCACTTCCTTGATTAATTACTATCTTAAACCTAAACTTTTGCGAGATAATTATAATAGAAAAAACAAGACTCCAATTACTCCAGCTGGGAAATTACTTGGGAACTATTTGTTATAAAAAAAGCTTTGTGAAATCAAAATTTAAAATTAAATTACACAAATTCTTTTGTATACTTCAGTAAAACTTTAAATATTTTTCTTTTTTTATCTTCTTGGTACAGTCGAGTTCAATATACAGGGTGTTAGGGGCACCCTTGCAAAAACTTTAAGCATGGCTTCAGACCATCATGCTGAACAACGTACAGCAAGATTTTTTGTCGGAAATGACAAAAAAAATTGGACTTTTCGGACAAATTTAGCAACTTATCGGGACATTATGTATGGATAGTCGAAATATTTTTTCATTTCCGACTAAAAATCTTGCTGTGCATTGTTCAGCATGAAGGCCTGAAGCCATAGTTAAAGTTTTTGCAACGGTGCCCCTAACACCCTGTTATATCTGTGCATTTTTGGACTTTGTCGGATTAAGTTTTTTGACATCGTCTTTGAATTTCTGTACAAATTACCACAATAATTACTACGACAAAGTTCAAAAGTGCACAGATATTATTGAACTCTACTGTACCTACTAAAATATTTGATATAAAAATTTCCCGTAAGTATTGCATTGCAAGTTTACTGCATAATAAGCTTGAATCTATTTGTGTTGGTATTAAGGAAAATTCCGAGCCGTATCTCTAAGTACTAATAATAATAATTGAACTGACATTTTTATCAATATAAAAATGCGATGCTTCCTAGTTTAATTTTGTAATTTTCATGAAATTCAGTAGTTTATATTATCCAAATCCTACTAATATTATAAATGTGAAAGTTTAGATGTTTGGATGTTTGTATGTTTGTTACTCAATCACGTCAAAACGGCTGAACGGATGATTAAATTTGGGAAAAAGATACTTTGTAGCCTGGAGAGAAACAGGGGCTACTTTTAATCCCGAAAAAAAATCACCTTCCCGCTGGATAACGTCGTGTAGTGCACGCGGGCGAAGCCGCGGGCGGAAAGCTAGTCTACAATATACCCAACGATATTATAAATTATTAGTATATTATAAAAATAATACTAAAACACATTATTGCACAAATGACCACACTTATCAAAAAGAAGACAATCCGAGAAGGAAAAAAAATCTACACACCAAAGGCTACGTCTACGTAGCAATATCTTCCAGGCCTTTACTATAGCAAAAAAAGAAGAATTTATTAATATTAATAATTATTAATATTAATAAATTCTTAAATAATTAATAATATATTAATTATTTAATTTATTTAAAAAGAAAATAAAAGCAATTCGCCTGGACAGTAAATTGTATTTATCGTAATTTATTATGTACCTAATTGTGATGGAAACTGACCCTATTATGCTTTTTAGGGTCATTTTTCAATTTGACGACTCCATATAAAATAAAACAGGGAGAAAAATATAAACCTTGACGAGTTTCCTGTCGGTTTTTCTCCAAGGTCTCCCGCCGTAGGGTTTGCGAACCGATGGCGAAGATTCTTTGACGTTCATAAGTGCTGTATCAGCCTAAATTGAATAAAAGTTATTTATTTTCATTGTCAATAAAACGTCATGGGTTCGGAAGGATAGATCTTTTCTAATTTCATTAGATTAGATTTAGATTTTCAAGCAGTATGGTTATAAAACAAAAGATCGCTAATCACTAATCGTCGTTACACATACCCGGTTTTGGCCCAGCGCAGTCCCGGCCCATTCTCTCACGCGGATATAGCCCGGGTCTTATTTTTAACTGTTGTGTGCGTGTCGACGCATGTGTGCACGGGGGTGGCTCTGTGTGTGTGTGTGTGTGCGTTTGAAATATTCCCCCGTAGCTGCGAGGAATTGATGTTTTTAATTAGTTCCCAACGCTTTTCGTTGCTGGCCAGCATATACATTTATTAATATTATATCAGATATTACATATAAAAACCAATTTTCTAAACTAGGTAGCTATATAATAGGTACGCTTACTATTAAGTTTTGAGCGAAGCTCTCAAAACAAAAGCGCATAGCCGCCGTCGAAGCTTCAAAACTTTAATTGAATACACCATTCGCGTTAAACAATTTCGTCAGAGTTACACTTAAATATAAAACGAAACTGCGGAGCCGGTGACCCGGAACGCTTCCTGAAAACTTTCCTTTGTAAGCGAAAATTGAATAGGCGGGAAGTTCGCTCTCGTCGGCACAAACCGCCTCGCATTGTCGAAACGTTGACGGACATTAAAAATATACCAATAGAAAAAGAACTACCTAGTTATTCCATTTTTGTTCTCCTCATCATTTCTTTTCCATATTCAAATTGGAAAATTCTTAATGCACCTTTTTAAAATTTAAATTCGGAACGTCGATACAAAAATTCGTCGACGAGACTTTGCATTTAAATTTGGAATTTCGTATCTCGTGAGTCATAAAGAACTTCATTTGAATATCACTTGTCTGAGTCACAGAGTAGTTGATACACATGTATAGTCTTTGTGCTACTGTTGGTTTTCAGTTGAAATTGGCCGTTGTCTGGTTGGTCTGTGCTGCGTTTTGGTTAGTGGTGTGTACGGGCTGTATATTTATTGTGGAGCGTACCTGTTGCTTCGCGCTTTTGTTTTTGTTGATCGTTTGCTAGTTTCGGAGTTGGCCGGCTGTTTGGATTTGAACAAGTTTATTATGAAGCCACGTGGAGTCATACGGGCTGCGTAGGCTTCAAAGTTGTATTAGGTTTTTTGCTCATTTCAGTATAGAGCGCCCGGGAAATTTCACTGCAAATTTTGCGGGACGAATTTAGTTTTGCGATTACGTTGCCGTGTGGGCTTAGCGGATTCTTTGGTTACTTATTTAAGCACCGTTTGAAATCTTTATTTGGTTTGCTTTCGGGAATTCCGTTTCTACTTTAAACAAATTTTTATTTCAGATGTCAAAGTTGCATGTTTAAGGACTTAGGTTTTATTTCTCTTTTCTAATACTTGAAAGGAGGTTTAAGTATTTTTATTTACACAGGAAAACGAAAACAAACGTGGTTCCCCATAACGTTTTGCTCTGTAAGTTGATTCTATACTTATTCGGTATAATCAGTAGGTACAAATAGTTATTAATATATTGGGTAAGTAATACATTTAAAGTACTGTCGGTTTAATAACGATAGCATTACATTTAGAGATACAAAAGAGAAAACTATTTTTTCATTTTCTAAATTTAAAAACACTTAAAATCAAAAGACGCTCAAAACATCGAACAAAGAATTCGATTCGAATTAAGAACTCTTCCTGTCTTAACCCGCAGACAGCGGCCGTCACATCCACACATCGGCGTCTTGGCCCAAAAAAGTCTTATCCCCGTTTATCCCAAGTTCCCATGGGGGTGAAAGAAGGGGTGGGGTGGGGCCGCCTCCGCGCCTGTGTGAAAGAATGCCGTGGAATCAATACAGCGGCACATTAAATTGGCCTGGGTAACACGATTGACCCCCATTGGGTTTTGGGGTGTATAAGGCAGGTCTTGGCGCGTTTCCGTGACGTGGGGTAGGTAAGGGTTGAGGTTTGATGTCACTGAGAAGTGAATAATATTATCACTAATTAACAGTAATTGTGTTAACTAGTATTTTTTTTGTTAAAGGTTGAAATACTTATACTTACTTACAATAAAATTAAAAGAAAAACGAAATATATGTAGCTTACTTCCGCAAAAAACACAATATGCAAGATGCACCGCCCGCCCGCCCGCAAAAAATTGCACATGCACACCACGAAAACACCAGTGCACAATACCTGCATCTAGCAAGACAGCAATACACCTTGCACCGTCACCGATTAGACTACTCTACACGTGTTTCGCCCCAACCCGGGGCATCCTCAGGAGATAGTTCGTGCTAGTTCGTGCGAAGAACCAACACCAAAATTGGTTTTTGGTTTGGTTAGGGACTTCCGCCAAGTGACGCCTGATTCAATCAAATTATTAAAAGAAAAGTTTACAATGCAGTACAAACATACTTACATTATCATATCTTTGTATGTTTGTTATGCCTTCATTGCTTCTGATATCCGTTACACAAGTGCATAAGCTTCTTAGGTTCCTCGGAATCAGATCGATGTCGGTATAAGTAAGACCTTGTTTGGTGCCTCTTTATTTATTTATTAAGTGTCCAAATAATAAACAAAAACAAATAAGTACTTATCTTAATAACGAAATATAATCACATTTCTTATTATTTTTAAATACAACTACATTATGCATGTATGTTTTATATTATTACTTATTATTTATGTTTCTGATTTTAAGATTTTAATATTTGTCTTTTTTTGCACTTTGCATCTCCTACTTTGCTTACATTAGTCTCTCATAGCTACATCCTGGTTGGCTGGAAGAGATCTTTTTTAAAGATTAGCCCACCTTTGCATACCTTGTATCTGTTATTATTCTTTAAACTGTGTTTAAGTACAATGAAGAATATAGATTAGTTTATAACAATATTACTAAAAAAAATAGGACTGTGAATGCAAAATTTTATACCCAAACCTTAATCAAATTACTTAATTTAAGCGACAACAAAACAATTTTACTATCGCACACAACAATTTGTTCCAAGACACTTTCGAGCCACAGTCAAAACAACAAAGGCAGAATAGAACCTGCGAAAAAAGGTTAAAAGGTAACTAAGTAGCGACCCATTTCAGCTTTAATTGCTCGACCAACGAAAATGTTTATTGCAAAATTCCTTTCTTAACAAAAACTTGAATACAAACGCAGAATGAGCCATCACTGCAATAACAATGCTGGGAAAACAGTGGGGTTAAAAAAAACTAAAAAGTGGGGGTAAAATTGGTCATAATGAGTGTCTTCGCCCCCATCCCCCTTCCCCTTTGGGTCAAGCGGGGAAATAAAATTTTAAATTGAAGCCGTGAAAAAGACAAAAATGTGAAGAACGGGGGAAGTTAGACCGGGAGCACACTGCGCCGAGATTCTTGGGGAATACTTTCTTTCTGATTAAGTGGAATATACCTCTATACCTAATGACTAGATATAAAATGCACAGAATTTATGAAGTACCATTTCCAAAAAATAAACTTGATAACGATTGCCAAATTTACTAATATTAATAAAAAAAATCTGTTGTCGAGTCGGGACTCGTAATTAAAAATTCAAACATGGTAAAAATCTTGTTTTCCATAAAAGTTCTAGTGAAAATGACATGAATGTAAAAAAAGTTCTTTTATTGACGACAATGTCTATCCAAAACTGTTTTCTCCAACTAATTTAGAACTGTAATATGATACTCTTGGATCTAGAAATGTTTTTGAGTATTAGACATAATTATAAGAAGAAATACATAGATTTATTAATTCCTTGCAAATGCAGTCACGTCGCAGTCGGAATCGGAAATGTGTAAATTTGAATTTAGCAGAAACTTTTACGAATCACTATTCCACTATTTTATTTTATTTTAAAGACCTTATTATATTTTTCCGAGTTGAAAACACAACGTATTACAATTATAAAAAACTATTTCGTATAAAGAAATACCGAAAACATTTAGCGAGTGTACAACCGCCTCAATGAGAAATGAACTTCGCCCAGAGTTGAGAAAATGAAAATTATTCTATGAATTTACTAAATGCTGTTTAAAATTTTCGATATACTTACTTATACTTACGAATGTATGGAAACTATACGATATGGAGGTCCAATAACCTGTAAATCTATACTTATATTATCTATACTATACTATAATATTATAAAGAGGAAAGATTTGATTGTTTGTTTGTTTGCATCGAATAGGCTCCGAAACTACTGGACCTATTTAGAAAATACTTTGATCTTAGAAAGCTGCATTCTTCTAGGTCCTGAAATATCGCGATAAAAAATCAGCTGTTCCATACAAAAGTGCAAAAATATTTAATCAAAATGTATGGAACAGCTGATTTTTTTCACGATTTCAATTTTGGTCCCTTAATAAATGTGTTTTGTTTTCATGAGTAGAATAATCCCTGAAATTATCCGGGGTGATAAAAATTTACCGTGTATGTACATACACTAAACTAACAGTTGATTTTATTGATAGGTAGCTGTAGGTATACCTTAACCTGATGAGCCTGATAATATAACCGCCTCTGTGGTCTAGTGGTTCACTCCACCGACTTCAGACCCAGAGGTCCCGGGTTCGATTCCCAGCGGGGGTACATATTGTATTTGGTTTGGTTGGTGGTAGGACTTGTTCTTAGTCCGCCTGGCTAGCTACCACCATCTTATCTAAGTCTGACGCCATAACAATGATGTTTTCAGCATTATTGTGTTCCGGCAGTTAAAGATAAGATAGCCAGTTCCTCGGTGAGGATTCCGGGAGTAGTGCTCTTCCACCTTCAGCCTTATCACCACTTAACATCAGGTGTGATGAAGGCTAAGTGCTACCCCGTAGTAGATAAAAAAAAAAAAAAAAACCTATAATCTGAGGAGCCCGTGGCGCAGTGGTTGGCGTGCTCGGCCGGTGATCGTTAAAGTTAAGCAACTTTCGCAATGGTCGGTCATGAGATGGGTGACCAAAACTTTTAAGCTCGAACATGCTCCGTGCTTTGGAGGGCACGTTAAGCCGTTGGTCCCGGCTGCATTTGCAGTCGATAATACCCACTAACCCACATTGGGCCCGAGTGGTGTGTCATGCAGGGCCCATTCTCCTTATCCATCCATAAGGAAGGCCAGTGGCGCAGCAGTGGGGTCATAAAATGGCTGATCATGATGAGGTATACCTGACGAATGTGCTTTATAAAGTGTTTGAAAGAACAAGTTGTACAAAAAATGTTTAAGAATGTTTTAGTTAAAATGTTTATCATTTTAAGTACTTACCTATAAGAATTTAGGTATTGTTATTGTCAATAAAAAAAATAGTCATATGTACTTTTTGTTTTTATACCTAAATATAGTATTAGTTTTTACGTTAAGACTGCGAGGATTTCAGTTTTGATGTAATTTGAACGTAATCATCCAAGCAATGATTAAATTCGTCCTTTTCGTAGCGTTTTTAATTTCATTGTTTTCTCAAGATCGTTTGATGGAGTTGCAATATTTCAGTGTTGCACAAAAACGGATACTTCCATTGTCTCAGAAAGTACATATTATTATTTTGAAGGTAATATCACCTAGTAGTTGTCTATGTAATTATAACAAAATTAAAACCTTAATACAAAGAACATAAAGGCAAACAAATATTTTAAAAAAATACATTGTTAGTTCTTGATAGATGATTTCGTAACCACAAGCACCAATAAATAACTTATGGGATACGGTGTTTTGTATTCATTATTTCTCATCAATGAATTAGGTGAGTACCTACATTATTATAAGGAAACCATCTTTAGTAGAGTACAAACCAAAGCAAAGTCATGTAACTTTTTATATTTACGTATGCCTGTACCAAACAATAAAAATAAAAATAAAAAACTTCTTCCCAAGTAAAAATAAAAAAAGAAGATAACGTGATCAATCACTTTTATTAAAACCCAGCATTGGGGCACACTAGCGCCACCGATACGCCGCTATCTTAGGAACACACACAAACTAATAATTAATCATCCAGCTCCTTCCCCCACCACCCCGCCCAAGTTTAATTCCTGGTACAGTACCCCCCACTTTTTTCCGAAGCATGTTTTCATTTTGTACGTCTGCGGGTATAAGGAGAGCAGTTTCTGAGTACAAATTGAATTTTGTGGTGTCCGTGAATATTTTAGACCGGAATAGAAGGATATTGGGTGGTTTTTCTACAGAGAGCGTTTTAGTGTTAATTTGTTTTTTGAAAAAGGAACGCGCGCTTCCTTCGCTGTATAAATCCTTTTTGCTGGAGCGATTTGTTTTTCTTTTTTTTTCTTTTGTACTTACTCGCTTTGGTGTGGTGCTGTTTTCAGATATTTTTCTTAAGGCTATTCTTTATGCGTTTTGTGTCTGTGGGTTACTCATTAAGTTCCTTGTTTCATCCGGTATTAAATATATGTTTGTTAAATAGGTATTTCCTACGAGGATATTCATTAAAGTAGACAAACAAAATACCTTGAGGTATTACAGAACTAAATAAAATAAACTATTGTTGCAGGAAAAGAAATCTATTATTTGATCTGCTAAAGTTACCCATTTTCCTAACCTAACCAAACATAACCAACATAATATAGATCTCTTTTGTAAAGAGTCGTGGAACATTTCGCCGCCCAAGTTACATTGGCTTCGCTTACGCAACAAGTAGATTTCCTACGTAAGCAAACGTCGAGCAAAACAATACTTAGTACTTACAGATTACTGTAAAAATAACTGCATCTTGCTGAAAATTAGACAATATTTATAGAAAAATGCGTACTTTTAATGAATTTAAATGCAAATAAGGTTGACTTTCGCTTTCGACAAATATTATTCTGTGACTTTCAGTTGATGCAATTTTTTTTAACCTTAATTTCTAAAAAGCTAGACTTTAAATTGATTGAAAGGTTTATCATCTTTCAGACTAGCACTGAAAAGTAATTCATTTGTTCTTGATTTCTTAACAATTTGGTAATATTCCGCTGTTTCTTATAAACAAGAGCTTAGTTAGAACTTAAAACGTGCAGTGTTCCGTACAAATTAATAGTCACTGAAAATAAACATAACGAAAGCTCCCTCTCTCTTTTCTTTATGATTTTGTATCAATTAAAAGTAATTTTATACTTAAGTTTTAAATTATTCCGTGTATCAAATCGTCTTGTCTGGAAATCAAGAACCAAAGTAATTTATAAGAAAATATCATGTAACAACGAAAAACCACGGAAAAATAAACGAAATTATTTTCTATTGAACAATAAATAGTAATCTAGTTTCTTAGCTTTTCATTTTCATATTTTCTTCTTCAAATAACATTGAAGAAGAAAATATGAATATGAATTTCTGAAATGCATTTTCAAAGTAGATTCTCTAAATTAATTAATATTAATTGTAGATTTAGTTCCAAAGAAATTCTAATGGTGAATGTTACATGAAAGTGATTTTAAAATGCATAAAGACTTTAAAATACTTAGTCCATGCAAAATATAACGCAACATCGTCTAATTTATTAAACAAATTGAGTTATCTTCAAAAATATAACGGATATCCTCTAAGAAAAATACTTAGGTAGACGTTAAAAAGCGTCGCATAATTTAAAATCGAGTTAAATTACATAAGATGGAGGGAGTTTTTAAAGATGGCGTTTCGAAGTAAAATAATTTCTAATAAGTTACTTTTTAGATAGGTCGCCCACATAAATCACAATAAATTTTTAAAATATCAGATCGCGACAATATTTCTTATCTGTCTCATAAGTTTGCTATTAAATAGGTCGGATATGCAAAACTTTTTAGTACACATCAATAGCTTCTTTTTCAGGTGACAGACGATGTTTTCAAAGATGGCGTTTCGCGGCAAAATTTCGAATTTGGAACGGTCGAAAGCTCTCCGGAGCCCAAATACGTTGAATATGCGAAACCTAATTAACTTCGACTGGTAACAAAGGAACCTTTGTAACATCTTAGGTCCGAGGAGTGAGAGAGACCGCGAGAAAAATGCACTTGCCACCCCCGTTACCCCCACACCCCAGGGTGGCTGTATACATTTTTTCTTTTCCTTTTCTTAAGACGAAAATTTGTTACGCTTTTTATAGTTATATACTTGGGGTGGTGGACCCCGATCAATATGGGGTGGCCACCCTTTTATCAATTTTTCGTGCTTTAGTTTCTGCTTATTATACGCTACCTGAGTTTAATTATTATGGCTGATAAGACGGATCGCTCTAGCTTCCTTGATCAAAACCTTTATTTTCGGATGAAGGTTGTGTTTGTTTTGAACTTTTTGCGTATTAAGAAGTACCTACACTGGGCAGAGTGGGCAGTGGGTCACATTTAGCTTGCAAGATTTGACCCGAGCGGACAAACATACCTACCTACCTCTAAGTCTGACGCCATAACAATGATGTTTTCAGCATTATTGTGTTCCGGCAGTTAGAGATAAGATAGCCAGTTCCTCAGTAATTGAGGATTCCGGGAGTAGTGCGCTTCCACCTTCAGCCTTATCACCACTTAACATCAGGTGTGATGAAGGCTAAGTGCTACCCCGTTGTGGATAAAAAAAAAACTTACACACCACAAAATTTTAATTAGTACAAAGATTTTAGAAGATGATAGTGTCCATCAATACGAACAATTTCTACTATGGGACCAACCACGGATTCGCAAAAAAATATCAGCTGTTCCATACATTCAGTCGAGTCGATGTTGTACTTTTTAACCGACTTCTAAATCAAAAAGGAGGAGGTTCTCTATTCGTCTGTATGTATTTTTATTTTTTTATTTTTTTTATTTATGTCCACCGATTACTCGAAGATGGCTGAACCGATTGAAATGGTTCAAACGTTATTACATCAGGTTGGTTTCCAAGTTGGTTCCATTTTTTGAAATTTTGAAATCGGTTCAGTAGTTTTCAGGAAATCTTGAAAATACTGTCGTTTTCGTTACCACTTTATGTGAATTTAATACTTATCTTTAGGCATAACTCCTTTGTTTATAAACCGATTTAGATGATTCTTGTTTTGTTAAAAAGGGGATACCTCAAGGTATTTTAACCGACTTCGAAAAAGGAGGTTTTGAGTTTGATCACATACCTATTTACCAGAAAACACGTAAATTGCCTGCACGATGCACTAAAAAGTGTGAAATAAAAATTATTTTTATAAAAAAATTAAACCGCCTTCTAAAAAACCACATCAAAAAAGTAAGAAATAATTCCTCACCAAATAAATAACGTAAGTACTTTGAAGTCGGGCGGGTTTTAACAAAAACAACAAAAAATTGTACATGTTTCACGCCCGACCTCAAAGTACTTACGTTATTTATTTGGTGAGGAATTATTTCTTACTTTTTTGATGTGGTTTTTTAGAAGGCGGTTTAATTTTTTTATAAAAATAATTTTTGTATAGAACAGCCGATTTTTTTTGTGCGGTTCCGTGTTTGGCTCCATAGTAAAAATTGTTCGTATTGATGGCCACTAACAACCCCTAAAATCTTTGTACTAATTAAAATTTAGAGGTGTATAAAAGCCTGTAAAAAAATACCAACAGTCTCTTAACAACGTTGTCTTTCAACAATACTAGATAACCGACTTTGTAGTATTGAAAACGGCTTAACGAATAAGAGCGCATACCTATCAAAGATGCGCTCTTATTTCATATCGATTCCTGTCGTAAGATCGTAAGATTCGTAATCTTTTTCTCCGTTTGAAAACGTCATTCGGTGCCATATTTTTGTTGTTTTTTAGTTCGTGAAGCGTCATGTAGTGAAGTGGTATTGTTGCTTTTTAAAACTTTTTTAGTAATAAGATCTGTAGGTATAATTAAGCAGTGTAGGTCAGAAAAAGCCTGTGCCCCAGCTGCAGTGTTGACATTATATGGCTGATTATGGATGCTGAAGCAGTGTAATTAATTATACACAAGAGGTTTTTTTAACTTTTGCAGTAGTAAGATCTTTAGGTATAATTAAGCAGTGTAGTAAAGGAAAGGCCTGTGCCCAGCAGTGGTTACATTATATGGCTGATTATTATGGATGCTGTAACAGTGTAATTAAATTATACACAAGAGTTGTTTTTACTTTTTCAGTAATACGATCTGTAGGTATAATTAAGCAGTGTAGTTCAGGAAAAGCCTGTTCCCAGCAGTGGTTACAATTATATGGCTGATGATGGATGCTCAAACAGTGCACTTGCTTAATAATTAAGCATAAAGTAATAATAGTACAGTAAATAGATCTATAGGTATAATTAAGCAGTGTATTTCGAAAAGGCCTGTTAAAAAAGCAGTGGTTACATTATATGAATGCTGAAGCAGTGTAATTCTACACAAGAGCTTTTCAAACTTTTTCAGTAATAAGATCTGTAGGTATTATTAAGCAGTGTTGTTCCTATGCCCTAGCAGTGGTTACATTATTTGGCAAATGATAGATGCTGAAGCAGTGTAATTGAACACAAGATTTTTTTGTTTACTTTTTCAGTAATATAGATATAATTAAGCAGTGTAGTTCAGGAAAGACTTTTGCCCAGCAGTGGTGACATTATATGGCTGATTATGGATGCTGAAGCAGTGTTATTAATGTAATTATACAAAAAAGTTGCTTTAATTTGTAAGTATCAATAAATAGTTGCACCGATGAACTAGAGTAAGTAGGTGTAGGTTGCGGGCAGCCGTTTTGGGCTCTAGGCAGACGGACTGCAATTCAACTGCAATCCGACTGCCAAATTGCAGCTTAAATGCAGTTTTCGTGCAGTCGGCATGACTGCATCGAAACTGCACAGCGACTGCAAGTGGACTGCACATCGACTGCGCAGCAGTTCATCGCAGTTGGTTTGCAGTTTCATTGCAATCTTGCCAACTGCACTTAATCTGCATCGGAACTGGGCAGTCGGATTGGAGTTGGATTGCAGTTCGTCTGTCTAGAGCCTTTGCTGCCAGGTCGCTTACAACCGCTCTTTGTGACGCTCTAACGTCGAGAGGAGGCCTATGTCCAACAGTGGGCTACTGAGTTGATGATGATGATGATGAATTAATACCTATTTAACCGTCTCTGAGTCTATTGGTTAGTACACACCACCGCTTTCAGGCCCAGAAATCCCGGGTTTGATTCCCAGTAAGTAGGGGTACATATTGTATTAGGTTTGGTTGGTAGTAGGGCTTGTCCTTAGTCTGCCTAGCTTGCTGCCACCATCTTATCTAAGTCTGAAGCCATAACAATGATCTTTTTAGCATTATTGTGTTTCGGTAGTTAGAGATAAGATAGCCAGCCAGTTCCTCAGTGATTGAGGATTGCGTGAGTGTGCGCTTCCACCTTCCGCCTATCATCACTTAACATTCAGGTGTGATGAAGGCTAAGTGCTACCCCGTTGTGGATTTTATAAAAACTTAGGTTAGTAAGTAATGATTATAAAATGAGGTCAAATTACATTATTCTCGTGAAAGGTCAATACAATAGCATATTACCAAAGTATATCGACAGAAATGCAATTTCCCTTTGCGCCAAACAGGACGCACCCATTACTTAAAAGTAGAGATTTTCTATCACCACCGGCGAATCTCCAGTTCGGCCGCTTTGAGATCAAGTGCCTTGCCCCCCTCCCCTCCTGTCACCCTCAAGGGGGTGAATTATTAACATTTAACTTTTTACTGCACCTTAAACGTCGCCCTGTTTACGCTAGTCCAAGATCTCTTTGGGCTTTGAAACGAACGAATTAACAGGTAAGTAGCTTTTTCTGTGGATGAATTTAAATACTGGACTATAGGGCTAGTCTGAAACATGCGATACGGGTTCCGTAGTAAATTAGTAATTTTTTGCATATCCAGTGATATTTTTCGACCTGTTTACGGACAAAATTTTGTTAAACCGATTAGTTATCAAACAAAAACCCTTTATAGTCCCACACTCCTGTCCATGGAGCTCGACTTAATACTGAGGTAACTGGAGAGTGCAGTACTAACACTTTTTTGTGACCACAAATTAACCAGTGGCTGTCTTCCGTCTCACCTACACTTCAAAAAAATACGTATGGTCATATGTGACAACTGACAGCCACTACATACTAAATGTCAAATTTGCTGGGTACACTTTTTTATTCAGGGTGAGAACTCCAGTTACCTCAGTATTAAGTCGAGCTCCATGCTCCTGTCTGTTCCGGTGACAGCCGTGACAGAGGAGCCACTTGCAATACGAAATTAGCTGTCAAAATAGACAGTCGTATGAAAACTGTTTTAGTTCCAAAGATTATCACCGGAACAGAAAAGTTTGTCGCACTATAAGTAAGGTGCCTACTACCTACATTGACACCTGTCAAACATTGCTCGTACTGAGCTTCCAAAAGTTTAAATAAAAATAGTGTACTTACACATTAATATCATTTAATAATATGAAAAGTACTTAGATAACTAAAATATAAACTAGTTTTAATAGGCATAAAATAGATCATTGAAAATCTAGACTCTCTACAAGAGCAACCTATTCGTAATGACGTAAAAACAATTAAATATACCTCAAACAGAACTGCGCAGTCTAAAATGCTAATACATACGCTCTATTATCATAATTCATAGCATGAAAAAGCGTACGAACTACGAAACCAGTCGTTTAATTGATATAAACAATGACAAAATGCGCGCGGGCGCTGCGCCATCTTGCTAAATCGACCAATCAGAGCAAAGCGCGCCAAGGTCGAGCGCAATGTCAAAACTAGACGCTTCCGAGTGTCTAGGCTGTTGCTATGATCGATAACAGTTTGGCAGCCATTTTGTTTTAGATATTGTTATCGCTTGAAGAGTGATTCGTTTTAGATAGGTAGGTATAATATATCTTGTTGGTTGTATGGCTGATAAGTTGGAGTGAGTTTGAAGGTTATCCTATGTTGAAATAGTTTTCGTTTTACGCTATTTGTTATCTAGTTGAGTTTATTTGAAATATTATGCGATAGTTTCGCAATATTTCTAGTAGGTATGAGCACAATAATACAGAGTGTTTGTTTAAAGATCGGACATACATCAGGGGTGACAGTACAAACAACTTTTACTATGGGACCAAGTGCGATATCGCGAAACAAAAATCGGCTTCCATACATTTTGGCCCATTCGGTATTGCACTTTTGTATGAAACAGCCGTTTTTTTCGCGCGATCGCACTTTGTTCCACAGGAAAATTTGTTTGTATTCATGGGGTGAACCCTGAAGTATGTCCCATCATTAAACTAACACCCTGTATAGTAGTAGGTATCTACTACTTAATGAGTTTTAAGTCAGATAACTTCTGAGCACTCTAATTAAGCATATTTTTTTTAATTGTTTTATTTGATTGAATCAGGCGTCTCCTGGGCGGAAGTCCCTAACCATTGTGAAAAAAGGAAAAATATGTAGCTTACTTCCGCAAAAACACAACATCCAAGATGCAACGCCCGCTCGCACGCAAAAAATTGCACATGCACTGCACACCACGAAAATACCAGTGCACAATATCTGCATTTAGCTGGAACTATTTTATTTTTATTTTTTACATTCCAATAAAATTCGTCAAAAGCATGCAGTTTATTATTGTTCACACCCTAAAAAGGGAAGAAACGGGAGTCTTGGGATTGTTTGGAGAATAAGTATTTTTATTTGTTAAATAGTTCTATACTTAGGTACAGCGAACTACACCAAATCTAATGTGAGCGAAGCCGCAGGCAAAAGCTAGCACCTATATCAATAACAGACTATAGTAGATCGTAAAGTTTAACTATGGCGCGTGTTTCCCATAGCGTTTTGTCTGAAAACCGGCGCGGGCGCAACATTCCTGCTCGCAGTGAAAGCACGACCTGTGATCTTAGAAACTGGCTATAGTGAGTGAATCTGTGATTCTTAGTTTTAGGAGATGCAACGTAATGGAGGCACGATCAGTATAGATCCTTTAAATCAGTTATTGTTAATTATTGTAATAGTAATAAGCCGATTTCGATCAGTTACAGATTGAGAATCTTTTCTTTCCCGGTAACAGCGGCGCTAAGAAGTTTTTCTTTTTATTGTAGCAATTTTACAATAAAAAAAATCTTAGACCTTATGACCTCCAGCCGGCAGCACAGCGCTATGGTTGGACCATAAACTTATTTAAAATATGGGTTGGACAACAACTTGACAGCAAAATGACATTAAGTTTAAAAACTAATTACCAAGCTAAAAGTAAAGCTAGCATTTAAAAATACTGAAATGCATACAAAAATATTAACGACAAATAAAAGGACTTGGTTGCTGCATTTATACCTATTTTTTTTAAATATTATAAATGGACACGTTTGTAAATTACATCTACGAAATGTGACATAAAAAACATATCCCTACTTTGCCACGAAAACCCTGTAAGTACCACGTCGCTACAACCTCTGTTGGGCATGGTATTTTCCATCCTACTAATAAATGTGAAAGTTTAGATGTTTGGATGTTTGGATGTTTGTTACTCAATCACGCCAAAACGGCTGAACGGATTTGGATGAAATTTGGGACACAGATACTTTGTAGCCTGGAGAGGAACATAGGCTACTTTTTATCCCGGAAAAACATCACATTCCCGCGGGATAACATCGTGTAGTCCACGCGGGCGAAGCCGCGGGCGGAAAGCTAGTTGTCAATAAAGCAAGTTTGACACACTGTGTCGACCTCCACTGTGGCAGCAGATAGCGGCCTTTACATGCTGTTATTTGTTCAATCCAGTGTCATAGTTTAGATAATAGGTACCTACACCTCTAAATGAGTAGCCCGTGGCGCAGAGGCTGTGATCGTTGAGGTTAAGCAACTTTCGCAATGGTCGGCACAGGACGGGGTGACCAAAAACTCAGTGCTTCTCAAGGCACGTTAAGCCGTTGGTCCCGGCTGCATTTGCAGTCGTTAATACCCACCAATCAGCACGGGCCCGCGTGGTGGGTCATGGCCCATTCCATCCATAAGGAAGGCCAGTGCCCCAGCAGTGGGGACATTAATGGCTGATGATGATGATCTCTAAAACATAAAATGATATTTCGAAATTCAAAACATGAGATACGTTACGTACGACTAATAAATAAATTAGTTTAAAAGTTTTGGTTTACAGTTTTGGTGAAGAGCGATTCTGAACCGTGAAATTCTGCCGCGAAATGATTGACAAAGGAGGCTAAATTGGCGATAATTGGAAATATGTGTATGTACACCAAGTCGCCATCAGCATCCTTATCGAAGTCTGACGCCATAGCAACTTCTATAAACAATACCACTTAGTAGATAACCGGTTGGGGCGTCAAAACCGGCCGAGCGAATGAGAGCCCACTTTAAAGGTGCGCTCTTATTTCTAAACGCTTTCTGTCATTTATGACGTAAGATCGTGACATTCGTAAACTTTTTCCGTTTAAAAAAGTCATAAGGTAAGACAAAGATGTATAATCAGCCTAAAGGAATGCAAAAAAATTAATGACAGTTTAGGGTATAAAAGCTACATTTAACATTCCTGACTCTGTTTTAGTAAAATAAAATTATTTTTAATATGTAAATGTAAATGTAAAATAAATAAAATTGAATAGTTACTTAAGTAGTTAAATAACTAGTGAACTAGTGAAAAAAAACAGTGAGTCTAAACTTTTTCAACGCGAAATCGCGCTTTAGCATCTATATGTCTTGTCTCAAATCTCCAAGCATCGTCATAATAATGAAAGGAGTAAAAATTCGGAAAAATAAAACTGTAACATAGCTTAAGTGTATTAGGCCACGATAGTTGCATTTGGTTGCACAAATCAACAAGTGAGCCAGCATTTAGTGTTGTCCCGCCCCGAAAACTGCATGAATCTGCTACAGCCGGATTACCCGGCTTACGGCCGGCCAGTGCTGCGGGCTTATCGATATATCGATATCGATATTATTGGGTTACCGTGCCAAACGGGCTTTATAGCCAAATTGGTATGAATGGCGAGAAAGCGTTGTTTCGAGTTTTTATCGTTATTCGATTACTTTAACAACTCTTTTGGGTTATGGGGCTTTTTGTGAATTTTTGATGACAATATTGGGCTGCTGCTAAGTGCGTGCTCCGGAAACGGAAGTATCTACAATAACTGAACTTCATTCGTATTTTTTGTATTGATTCGAGACATTATTAAATTAAAAATTGAATCTAATCTAAATATCTATCATCATTTTGTCACAACTCTTTCTTTTTTTTGTTGAACCGAAGCTTTCTGATTTCTGATTTTAGGCATTATTAAGTTGCAACTTACTACGACTTTTGGTAATTTTGTTTTTTTGTTTGTAACGAATAAACACAAAAACTACAGGACCGATTTTGAAAATTCTTTTACCAGAAGAAAGCTACATTCTTCTTGAGTGATTTAGGCTATATTTTACACCGATTCCTACAGGAAAGGGGACCTGTGGGGGAATATCGGTTTTAAGGGGACGTTGGTAAAACAGCGAGGAACCACTACTATAATTTCCAACACAACAATTAAACTATACCTATAATAATACAATTTTTAACCATGTTGTGGTGTGGCTCTAACTGTGTCTTAAAATTTGCTGATGTGTTAGCGTTATCATCAGATAAATAAAATGCATATACCATATTCATCGCTATGTATTAGTTTTTTGATTGGTTATTTGGTTTGTTCTTTAATTTCTTTTCACTGCTTGCTCTGATAAATTTGATCACCCCTCATATATTATAAACTTTTGTAATAGGGTATTTTACTGTTGTTGAAATGTAGATATTTAATGATGACGTTAAAAAATATTGCAATTAAGAATACCAAATGTGAAAAAATAATTTGAATCTGTTTTATAATAAAAGAATTATAGTCTGTTTGATTTTGACTATAGCTGTCTCTTTCTAAAACGAAATCTTCTATGGCGTGACTATGACGCTACTAACCCACTGACGTCACTAAGATAGCGTCCTGTCCTTGTGTAATTATAAAGTTTGAAGTCCTATATCTATGAAAATATTTAAGATAATTCAAAATGAAAACTTGTTTTGTGTAGCTAATATTTCGAAAAACATTTTAAAGAAATAAAAAAAATTAGTAAAATACCGTATTGAAAACCAAACGTTTATTAAGTTACAAATAAAAAAACAAGTTATGTATTACTTAACGTGTTTTTCATGTAAAAACTATAAGAAAGTTACAACAATTTCATATTATTTTTTTATTGGATAATATCAATTTGATTGATTCGATGATGTAAATTATCGACATAATGCAACACAAACATAGCTACAGCACTATTTATTTTAAATCGCGTTATATTACAATCAGAGAATATAACAGCCCGGTACATTTCCTACCATCCAACAGTCTGAAACTTCAGGCGTGCCAACAAAGAATTTTCAGTCCTAAAGCTGTTACGCAAAACCCAACCTTGTAAACGAGATTTTTAGACGCATTTTCGTTTGAAATCTCTCCGTAGTTTTCTATGTTGTTTTCGGATGCAACTTATTTGTGAAAACACGGGAGAGAAGGATGGATACAGAGGTCTGCTGTGAGTGCGAGAGGGACAAGAATACACTAAATTTACGAAGCCACAGGTGGTGTACCTCGAGTACAGACGCAAGCAGTGCTGGATCGAGATTAAAATATTTTGTAATTAAATTATTATTGTTCGTCTCAATGATATTGGTAGCAATTTAAGGAAAAGCGTTAAAGAAAATGCAATTAATTTATAATTAGCAAACAGTTCCCTTTTATTTTAATAAGCAACAAGTTAAGTAGGTAGGCATTTCATTTCAATTTGAACAGAAAATTAAACACACTGTTCAGTACACCCCTGCCTAGACCGCGGAGTCAGCATTGGCGCAGTGGAAGGCTATCATGAGTATAGACTCCGGACAAATCTTGGTTTCAGCCGGGATGTAACTGAACAATAGGACTGCGATACACAGCGCTTAATCTATATTGTGAAGTAAGGTGATTTCACATACGGTTCTGTGGTGTCGAAAATCTCCTCGGCTGCGGCGAGACGGGGCGCGCGCCCCAGGTATCTTCTTCTTCTGCAGACCTTACCAATTAGTGACCTCACTCACAACACAAATAACAGCGTTCACAAGACACTGGGCGTTTCAACAATAGATACACAAAGACACACACGGGGGAGCCTCTTTTATTATGATTTACAGTCCCTGCAACAAGCGCGTGTGGTAGAAAAGGTTATCTTTCAAAGCATCCGCGACCGGCCACTCCAGAGATGGCATCAAAACCTTGGTCGTACAAAACGGGATCACATAGATAATTTAAGATGTATTCAAACTCGATATGCCAGGCACATTCAACGCGAGCGACCTTTAACAAATTCAGCAAAATTATTCCGACATTTTCTTACAAGAATTTCAATCAAGTGTCACTGTCAACTTCAAGTGACAGCCAATGTCAATTTGACGTGACATTAGAGTTGCGTTCAGAAACGTCGATCTTTTCCGAACATCCCCCCGCCCCGGACCGTTAAGAACGGTACGTCAATCTACGGGTAATCGGGAGAGCCCACTAACTGCTCTCTTCAAAACCGAATCTCGAACCAAAACCTCAGCAAAACGAGGAACTCCGTCAGTTCCGGGGTAGAGTTTAACAATGCGCCCCCTTCGCCAACATAGGGGCGGCAGGTTAGCATCCTTAATCAACACGAGGTCGCCAGTCTGGGGTGGGGTGGTTTTATCTGTCCACTTCACGCGCTGTTGTAGGATATGCAAATACTCCATCGACCAACGTGCCCAGAAGTTTTGGGACATCTGTTTCAAAAGTTGGTATCGCGACAAACGATGGGATCCTACATCCTGAATAGGATATTCAGGCAAAGCCAAAAGGGGCTGTCCGATCAAGAAATGACCTGGGGTCAACGCTTCCAGGTCATTCGGGTCCGAAGACAACGGGCACAAGGGTCGCGAGTTGAGGACGGCCTCAATTTTACAAAATACCGTATCAAGTTCCTCAAACGTGAGAATAGTTTCTCCAATCACGCGACGCAGGTGTGTCTTGGCAGCCTTTACACAAGCTTCAAAAATTCCTCCCCAGGTCGGACAAGCTGGAGGGCTAAACTTCCAGATTATCCCACGCCGGGAGAGGGTGGTTCCAATGTCTATTTTATTATCAACAAAAAACTTAACTACTTCCTTAAGATAATTACACGTTCCCTTATAATTAGTACCACAATCGGAACGTATCAATGACGGCAGTCCTCTACGGGAAACAAATCTGCTCAAGGCGGCGACAAAGGCTTCGGTAGACAATTCCGAGACAATTTCCAAATGGACAGCCTTGGTGGACAAACACACAAACACGCACAAGTACGCCTTATAGGTTTTAGCATTACGCAGTCTCGAAGCCTTTACAGTAAAGGGACCGGCGAAGTCGGTGGCGACTCCGGCAAAAGCTCTACATTCCGTGACGCGATCAGCAGGCAAATCACCCATCTGGGGCTGCATGGTCGCGGCCTTCAATCGATAACAAGGCAGGCAACGGAAAACCACAGTGCGAATGGCTCGACGAGCAGACAAAATCCAAAATTCACGCTGCAAAATGGCCAACAAAGCATTACAGCCAGCATGTTGTGCATTCACATGGCGATCTGTTATTATCAGTTGAGTCAAATGTCCGGCTTTAGGTAACAAAAGGGGGTGACGAGCTCCATACGGCAGGTTCGCATTTCGAAGTCTTCCGCCGACTCGCAAAAGCCCACTCTCGTCCAGGAAGGGATTTAATCGCGATACCGCGCCCTTCAACTTGCGACGGCCTAAACGCAAAATTTCAATCTCGGACTCAAAACTATCAGCTTGTACTCTCCGGACCCAAAACAAGAGCGCGTCCCTACGCTCGTCCGGAGTGAGAACCGACGAATCACGCCTCGCGCGTGGGTTTCTGCAATTGTACACAAAACGTCTGATCCAAGCGGTAACACCAAGCAGCTTCTGTAAGGAGCTGTACCGATCCAACAACAAATCCTTTTCCCCGGCGGGGTTAGTCTCCAGGACGCATGCCCGCATATCAGGAACGGCTACGTTCGGCAACGCTGGAGAGAGCGGCCACTCCGACTCAGGCCGCATCAACCACTGTGGGCCCCACCAGAGGGGGTGGTTAATTAGGGTTGGGGCTACACAACCCCGAGACGCACAATCCGCGGGATTCATGGTTCCCGGCACGTGTCTCCAAATCAACTCGATGTCGGAATTACAAATCTGCGACACTCGATTGGCCACAAACACGTCCAAGGTGTGCGCCGGAGCCTTCAACCAACAAAGGACGACCTGACTGTCCGTCCAAGCATAAACCTCTTGTATCTTAATAGATCGACCTAATGTGAGCCATACGTGGTTCAACAAACGCATTAGGAGGGCAGCTCCACACAATTCCAACCTCGGGATCGTATGACGAGTCCGAAGGGGAGCGACTTTGCTTTTCGCTATCACCAGATGCACAGCAACAACTCCGTCAACAGTAACGGTGCGGAGGTACACGGCCGCAGCAAATCCACGTTCGGAGGCATCGGAAAAGCCGTGAAGAGTGACTTTACAATTTTCAGAAGGGAGGAATAGCCTCGGCAAATGCACTTCATTAATCTCGGGGAGGGATGAAACGAAGCTCGACCAATCTCGGAGTAACTCGTCCGAGAGGGGTTCATCCCACGACACACCCGAAGCCCATAACCGTTGCAAGAAACACTTGGCCATAAACAGCACGGGGCAAATCCACCCATTGGGGTCAAAGGTACGTGCGACAGTAGACAATACTAAACGCTTGGTCCAGACTTTCGGTGGTCGTAAATCCACACAATAAGTGAACGTGTCAGAGACCGGTTTGTACTGTACGCCAAGGACGGTCACCACATGGGGATTATCAACATTTTCGAATAGGTGGGGGTCCTGCTGGTGCTCTTCGGGCAAACCTACCAGTACATCAGGCGAGTTGGATATCCATTTCCTCAACTCGTAACCTCCCGACTTCAAAAGGGCGGTGAGTTCGTCTCTCAGGACAATCGCCTCTGAGACAGATGAGGCGCCCGTGCAAATGTCATCCACATAGACGTCACTGGCCAAAATGGCGGAGGCGCGAGGGTATCTCAAGCGCTCCTTCTCGGCCAACTCCAACAAAGAACGAATCGCAACAAACGGGCTCGAAGCCAAACCGTACGTATTCGTATTCAATTCATAAATCAACAAGGGGTCCCTAGGACTCTCTCTCCACAAAATCAATTGGTACCTCCTATCCTCTGGATGGATGACCGTTTGTCTGAACATCATCCGGATGTCAGTCATAAATACAATTTGGTGCCGCCGGAAGTTGGTCAAAATGTCTGAGATCTCCGTGTGCAGCTTGGGACCTACATGCAGACACTGGTTCAAAGACGCTCCAGTAGAGGTGGGAGCCGAACCGTCAAAGACCACCCGAATCTTTCCGGATTTCAAGACGGCGTGGTGCGGCAAAAAGAAGTGCTCAACGGAGCGCCAATCCAAATCGCTCACGGACATGTGCCCTAACTCCTCATACTCCCGCATGAATTCAACATACTTCTGGCGGAAGACCGGATCCTTGCTCATGCGACGCTCCATCGCCACTAGCCTACGTTCCGCTAGCGGTCGGGATTCGCCCAGAGGAGGTCGGCCGGCACGAAAGGGGAGACGGGTGATCAAACGACCAGAGCGGAGGCGACCAGTGTTATTCTGGTAATACAACTCGCATTCATCCGCTACTGGGTCAACCCGTGGGGCTGGTGGAGGTTCCTCAACCTCCCAAAACTTCTGCACCACTTCGGAGAGAGACACATTAAAAACAAGACCGCGATCCTCATCTGGGGAATCCAAAACGCGGCGAGCAGGGCCCATCACAACTGTACCGAGTGTCGTCTGCAGAGCTACCAAGCCATCTGGCTGCAAAACTCGCTTCCCCGTCAACAAAACTCGCCCCAGGACATCGGCTCCAAGGAGAGCATCAATCGGGCCTGGGCGGAAGAAATTTGGATCGGCGAGTGGGGAATCAGACACCAAAGACAACATACTCGGTCCCAAGTCAACTGAAGGTTGACGGCCAACAACTGTGTCCAACACAATCGCCGAGGTCTTAATGCCTGGCGTGGACCCATTACGTGATGTAAATGTGAAGTCAACATGCCCTAACAACCCGGGGACTTTCACATCGCCAACACCTCTCACGCCTTCCGTGTGGGGGTGCACCTTGAGGCCCAACCGCCTAACTAACCAAGATGACACAACACACCCCTGAGCACCGGAATCCAACAAGGCGCGAACTTCCACAAGGTCGCCATTCAATCCCCTGACAAGCACAGAGGCCGTGGGCAACAAAACGGTCTCTGGAGGGGTGGCTACAATCGACCGTAAACACGTTGATTGCTAGTATGTGGGGTCCCCAGACGTCCCCCCATGGTAAGGGGGTCGCTCATAGCGATCCAGTGGGTCCCAATCTCCCACATACTGCCTACGTCCAAATCGCCCGGTATCAGGCGGGTTATATCTCCCGGCCCCTTGAAGACGGGGCGGGCGCCGCTCCAAACGCGGGTATTCGGCGAGCGGCGGCGAGAATCGGTGCCTATCATCCACCGTGTACGTCGCCCCATAGTCGCGGGGGCACGGTGACCGATTTTCAGAGGGGGGGTCCCGGGGACCCCCGGCTGTGCGAGGCTCAACACGTTGCGGGGGGCTTCTACGACCTCCCGCAACGCTCGCAAAATCGAACCCCCTAGTTGGGGACCGATTTCCCATTGGGGGGTCCGTGGGACCCCCGCCCGTGCGAGGCTCAAAACGTCGCGGGGGGCCTCTACGACCTCCGGCAACGCCCGCATAACTCATCCCCATCCTTGGGGATCGGTTTCCCATTGGGGGGTCCCTGGGACCCCCGCCCGTGCGAGGCTCAAAACGTGGCGGAGAGCGTCTGGGGCCACTCTGGTGGCCACTAGAACTGCTGCGGGATGCAAACACCGCGGGGGGTCCGAGACCCCCACCCATACGCGGTGATCCTGCAGCGACGCGCTGCGGCGCTCCGCCGCCCTCTGGGCTGTTCATGCAGAGGAGGGGATGGTGGTTGCCCTGACAAAAGCGGCATGGGTGCGCTTGGGTACATTCGCGCTGCATGTGCAGGCCCAAGCACGAGTAGCACCATGTCCGTTGTCGCGCGATCGCTCGACGGCCTTGGACGCGCTGGTCGAGGAACTTATCACAACGGATCGTGCTGTGACCCGGTTCCCGACAGTACAAGCAGCGGGCGGTCTCCTGGACGGCGGCATAGCGGCCGGGCGCGCGAGGGGCCATACGCCCCCTACGGGGGGGTCCGGTGGGGGATCTACTCTGTGGCACAGGTCGTTCGGGTCCCATAGGACCGGCCAGAGAGGAATTATCTGCCAGTCTACTTTCTCCTTCCAGGAACGTCAAGAGGTCCGAGAAGGGTGGCAGATAAGTCGCACTATCCCCACCATACTGCTGCTCAAAACGGACCTTAACAGAGTCCGGCAACTTTCCCAGGACAATGTGCAGTAACAAAAACGACCACTGCTCCACTGGGAGTTTTAAGTTTTTTAATGCGTTGTATGCCACCAACAGCGGATTTAACAAAGCCACTCTCAAGTGCATCACGCTGGCAACGCGGGGTAAATTCAAAATGGCGGCAACATGGTTGTCCGCCAGACGTCGTACGTTCTGGTACCGACGGGCAATCAAATCCCTAGCAATAGGGTAGTTTTCATCCGAGGGGGCCAAATGTTGAACCGATTCAAGGGCCTCCCCTTCCAACACGGATAACAAATAAGCTAACTTCTGGCCCTGGGTCAAATCGTCCCGGGCATGTACAAGACTATCAAAAATATTAATAAAGCCCTCCCAGTCCTCTAGACGACCAGCAAAGCGCCTTAAGTCTAAGGGGGCCAATTTAGCAAAGAGAGGGGGCATACTTTTAGATGTGACCGGGGACGGGCTCGGTTCATTCTCTCTTGCCACTTGCAAAGGTCGAGCTACCTGGGTAATTCTGTCCGCAAAATCATAACACTGGTCCACATCCAAACTGACTTCTTGTCGCATTTCCACCTCGGCCTCAACAGTCCTTTCCAAAAATAAGGCATACTGCTCATCAACAACAGCCAAACGTATGGGCAGATCTACGTATCTGTTCAACAAGGCCTCCGTTCTATCCGGTCGATCCAACAACGCGACCGCAGAAGCCAACCACCGTAACTCAGAACGTATTTTGGCTTTAGCAGAGGAGGCCGTCATTGTAACGTCACAAATTTATCAACAAAAACAACAAATTCAAAATATTCACTATAACACAAAATCTCCAATATTTGGAGGTTATTACTAACCACAAAATTCCAATATTACAACAACAAAGTATTTATAATGACACAAACTCTTAAATATCTGGAGGTTATCAGAAAACAACAAAACTCACTGACTATTAAAATTCACTTGGATATCAACACAACATACTGTTACACAACAACAAGTTAATTTCAATTATTTCAAAGCACAAGTTTCAATGAGTTTCAATGTGTAAACAATGTCCCAAATCATTTAAGTTTCACTAAGTATTGAGTGCAAACTTATTAGCTAACCTTTTATTAGCTATTATTTTAGCAACAAACTTGTCAATATTCACAACTCAAATTTGCTGACAAAACTAAATAATAATTATTATGCACAAAGAAAGGCATCTGTTTATATTTTGGAACTTCAATACATGACAATTAATTACAAGACATGGAACCAATAACAAAGGAATGCCCTTTACTTTTCAAATGCAAGTTAATTACCATTTACAAGTACAAATTAATCTAGTCCGGACCAGACTGGGTCATCAAACGGCACTGATTAATAGACAAACTTTTGGCGTGGGCCTCTCAGGCCTTCAAACTACGCTCTGCTACCAAGAAATGTTCAGTACACCCCTGCCTAGACCGCGGAGTCAGCATTGGCGCAGTGGAAGGCTATCATGAGTATAGACTCCGGACAAATCTTGGTTTCAGCCGGGATGTAACTGAACAATAGGACTGCGATACACAGCGCTTAATCTATATTGTGAAGTAAGGTGATTTCACATACGGTTCTGTGGTGTCGAAAATCTCCTCGGCTGCGGCGAGACGGGGCGCGCGCCCCAGGTATCTTCTTCTTCTGCAGACCTTACCAATTAGTGACCTCACTCACAACACAAATAACAGCGTTCACAAGACACTGGGCGTTTCAACAATAGATACACAAAGACACACACGGGGGAGCCTCTTTTATTATGATTTACAGTCCCTGCAACAAGCGCGTGTGGTAGAAAAGGTTATCTTTCAAAGCATCCGCGACCGGCCACTCCAGAGATGGCATCAAAACCTTGGTCGTACAAAACGGGATCACATAGATAATTTAAGATGTATTCAAACTCGATATGCCAGGCACATTCAACGCGAGCGACCTTTAACAAATTCAGCAAAATTATTCCGACATTTTCTTACAAGAATTTCAATCAAGTGTCACTGTCAACTTCAAGTGACAGCCAATGTCAATTTGACGTGACATTAGAGTTGCGTTCAGAAACGTCGATCTTTTCCGAACACACACAAAAGCAAATATTTGCTTTAGTTAACAATTTTTTCTTTAAGTACTCTTTCTTAATTCAATAAAAATGTACTTAAAAAGCTTAAATTACTTATATGTTTTATTTTGACGCATTTCATTCTCCTATACAAATAACAAAATTATTTGTCGTAAGCAATTTTCACCCAGATATTACTAAAACTCTTTGATCTCTGCTTGATAACTAAACATTGTCGTACTTACTTGTAATAAGGTTCACTTTCGACTGTCATTGGTGGATCGTTAAAGACCTAGTAGGAACAAGTGGGTCTTTCTTAGGCCAACATAAGGTATTAAATCTAATTGTAATCTTATTGTTATATCATTGCATACTAGCTCACATTGTCAATTAGTCGACTTAGCATTGCTACAAAGCAACTTATACTGTTTAGACCAAAATCAGCCTCATCATCATCAGCCATTTAATGTCCCCACTGCTGGGGCACTGGCCTTCCTTATGGATGAATAAGGAGAATGAGCCATGACCCACCACGCGGGCTCAGTGCGGATTGGTGGGTTTTAACGACTGCAGGTGCAGCCGGGACCAACGGCTTAACGTGCCTTCCGAAGCACGGAGGAGCTCGAGATGAAAAGTTTTTGGTCACCCATCCCGTGACCGACCCCATTGCGAACGTTGCTTAACCTCAACGATCGCAGGCCAAGCGCGCTATCCACTGCGCCACGGGCTCCTCAAATCATTGCATACTAGCTCACATTGTCAATTAGTCCACTTAGCATTGCTACAAAGCAACTTATACTGTCTAGACCAAAATCAGCCTAGAGTGGTGTTTAAATTAGTAATATCATTTTTATGATGTTTAAACTGGTTATATCATAATTAGTTATATCATTGCATACTAGCTCACGTTGTCAATTAGTCCACTTAGCATTGCTACAAAGCAACTTATACTGTCTAGACCAAAATAAGCCTAGAGTGATGTTTAAATTAGTAATATAATTTTTATGATGTTTAAACTGGTTATATCATAAAGCAACTTATACTGTCTAGACCAAAATCAGCCCAGAGTGATGTTTAAATTAGTAATATCATTTTTATGATGTTTAAACTGGTTATATCATAATTAGTTATATCATTGCATACTAGCTCACATTGTCAATTAGTCCACTTAGCATTGCTACAAAGCAACTTATACTGTCTAGACCAAAATCAGCCTAGAGTGATGTTTAAATTAGTAATATCATTTTTATGATGATTAAACTGGTTATTTCATAATTAGTTATATCATTGCATACTAGCTCACATTGTCAATTAGTCCACTTAGCATTGCTACAAAGCAACTTATACTGTCTAGACCAAAATAAGCCTAGAGTGATGTTTAAATTAGTAATATCATTTTTATGATGTTTAAACTGGTTATATCATAATTAGTTATATCATTGCATACTAGCTCACGTTGTCAATTAGTCTACTTAGCATTGCTACAAAGCAACGTATACTGTCTAGACCAAAATCAGCCTAGAGTGATGTTTAAATTAGTAATATCATTTTTATGATGTTTAAACTGGTTATATCATAATTAGTTATATCATTGCATACTAGCTCACATTGTCAATTAGTCCACTTAGCATTGCTACAAAGCAACTTATACTGTCTAGACCGAAATCAGCCTAGAGTGATGTTTAAATTAGTAATATCATTTTTATGATGTTTAAACTGGTTATACCATAATTAGTTATATCATTGCATACTAGCTCACATTGTCAATTAGTCCACTTAGCATTGCTACAAAGCAACTTATACTGTCTAGACCAAAATCAGCCCAGAGTGATGTTTAAATTAGTAATATCATTTTTATGATGTTTAAACTGGTTATACCATAATCTATATATATAAAAATGAATCCCTATTTCCCTTGGTCACGACATCACGCGTGAACGGCTGGACCGATTTGGCTAATTTTGGTCTTGAAATGTTCGTGGAAGTCCAAGGAAGGTTTTAGCGGTGAGAAAATAGGGGAAGGAGGGGTAAGTAGGGGTAGAGTAGAAGTAGGGTAGGGTTAAGGTAGGGTAGGGTAGGGGTAGGGGTATGGTAGGGTAGGGGTAGGGGTAGGGTAGGGTAGAGTAGGGTAGGGGTAGGGTAGGATAGGGGTAGGGTACGGGTAGGGTAGGGTGGAGTAGGGGGTAGGGCCACGGGAACGAAGTCGCGCTGGGTCAGCTAGTTAGTTATATCATTGCATACTAGCTCACATTGTCAATTAGTCCACTTAGCATTGCTACAAAACAACATATTACTGTCTAGACCGAAATCAGCATAGAGTGATGTTTAAATTAGTTACCGATGTCTGAAACACGTGCGCTTTCCCAACTGGCAGCAAATAAGTTTTCAGGCAGTGGTTCTCAAATATTTTTAAATTACTTTTATTAAAGCTTAGAGTTTGTCTAAGCTTGCATTTCTAATGCGGTTTCTAAAATAAATCTATTACTAGGAAAACATTGGTTAACATTTTGGGTCAGAGTTCAGGTCGAGAAACTGATAATTGGCTGAAGGAAATTTCATTATGAAATAAGCCATGCCTCTTGATTACTTATTTTTTTATTTATTTTTTATTGTGTGTGTATACTTAATAAAAATAATTTCAAGTTTTTTTTACATAAAATTAGTTTTTTTTTAAAGTGAGTAAACTAATCAGTGTTGATATGTAAAATTATGTAAGTATAATTATATGTAATTATTTTGCCTTAGAAAAATAAAAGCTCACTAACACAAAAAGTTTCACTAATCATAAAATTTCACTCCAAAAAAATGACGTAATCATGTTTTTTTACTCAAAATTTCTTCATTGAAAGGCCAAACTCCATCAGTAACGTTCGTGTAAACAATTTAAATTGATTAACGATTACAAACGGGGCCAATTATAAGCCTCTTACTAATACAGTCACATCTGGAAGAGCACACGCCTTTTGCACCAAACGATTGTTGTCGGAGCGATGGATGTCGTACGAGTAGGTAGGCATGGTCGTAGTAGCTTTCAGGCTGAAAGAATAAATTAAGCTGAAATTTTCAGCTTAATTTATTCTGAAACTAATTCAATAAAATAAAACTTCGCTTTTCTGAAGCTAGGTGCTTCAGAAAAGCGAAGTTTTATTTTAAATTTAAATTAATGATATTTATAAATAGTAAAATAAAGTTGTATGTTTAATAGGCGTCACACGCGATCACTTTTCACTGAACAGTTTTAACTGATAGTGAAAACTGAACGTGTTACTATAAAAAATTGACAGTTTTCATGGTACCTACACACGTAAATACTAGAGGCCAGTGTAACAAGATTGGAATTAAATGAATAAAAAGCCTGTTGGTCATATTATGTTACACTGCAATAATTCCGTTTAGACGTTTCCGTTATAAATATATATATATATCTTTCTAAATAATGTTAAAGTGTTTTCTTTTAATTAGACTTGACTCAGAATAAAACTTATAAGTTGGCAGCAGACGAGGCTCAACATAATTTTAACCAAGATTTAATATGCAGAATAATATTTTGATCTAAACTGACCATATAACGATTAAACGACTTCTTACTTTGACAAGCCTTTATTATGAGCTATTAAGTGATTTAATAGCTCATAATAAAGGCCCTGATTATGTCGTGATCGTAACGTATAAAATTCCTAATCAAATCGATGCATTCCTGTAAGGTGGGAATACGAGCAAATGCTCAGTATTGTTCAATACCCGATCAACTCGATTTTACTTTAATCAAATATTTAACGGTATTCATCGGAATGTACTGTAATAATGCATTGTTTAGCTTTGCATCTGACAGTTCACTTTATTAATATTGCAAATCATTAAATGGCCATCACTGGCTTGTTACTAGCAATCGTCAACGATTTAAGTCGCATGGGCTTTGTTCAAAATTTTCATTAAAACTTCCTTTTAAACATCTTCAAGATATTTTAACTAAAAAAAAAATATAATGAAATAATAAACGCTTTATTGCACACAAAAACACAGAAACAAGACAACAAAGAACAGTAAGAAAACAATAAAAAAGAGAACTACCTAAGCCCATTTTTGTTCTCATGGTTTAATATAGGTATTTCTATACCAAAACTTAACGAGATTGGCACTTTAGATATTATTCAGAGAGTAGTTACTTGTATTGACAAGGACAAATTCAATACAGCTGATTAGAGATAACAGACTATTAAACAATACACATAGGTTGAATTACGAAGAAATGCAGAATCAGCGAAGTGTGAATGTAAACACAACGCTGGGTGACGTCGTATCAACATCAAGTTACCTTGAACTTACATAGGCTATATATATAATATATGTCTACATATTATATAGACCTACCTGAATCATGTCAACAAAGTTCTTAAGTGTATCTAACTAGGACACTAGGTGAATAATGTCTACGTCACCTTTTTCTACGGTATATCTGCCAGCAATGGAGTACGGACGACGCATCACTTCGTCTAGTTCTTGATTTTCTTTAAAAAGGACTCTGGCGCTGTAATATATCTTATGGATGTTTGCTTATTTCATCTTAGCCGTTGTGCAAACGTAGACACTTTTGAATCTTGTGTGAGATACATGCTACCAGTGAGTATAAAATCAGCTCTCCCTGCGCTGACGTGGACGCTTTTTATGTCTAGTTTCTTCCACTTGACACAACTCGTTACCGATCAAAAAGTGTAGGGTGTAGTAAGGTACCTGGAAAACTAAACGTCGTCAGTTGAAGACGCTAGCAACATTAACAATTTTCATAACAAAGTTACTGAACTGAGTAAACCGTGCCAGGAAGCTCATTGGAAACTCAGCGTTGGCTACGGCGGAACTTCAGAGCCTCAGTCACCGTCGCAAAGTTGCGTGTCTATCGGTTTTTTATAGAATACACTTTGGGGAGTGTGCGAGAGAACTGCACGACCTTGTTCCCGCAGCCCCTTTCCACCACCGGGGAACCAGACGCAGGCTAGCTTATCACCCTTACGTTGTTGACACTCCACCTGTCCGCACTAAACGCTTCGCAGATTCGTTTCTTATGCGAACCGCTAAGGAATGGAATGCGTTGCCTGCCTATGTGTTCCCCGATAACTACAACCTTTATATTCAAGGCCAGAGTGAACAGGCATCTCCTGGACAAGCATGCAACATCTTAGGCCACATCCTGTTAACAAACAAGACGGTGGTCAAATGCCTGCGGAGTTTTATATAAATAAATAAAATAAAATAAAAATCCGTACGATTGCTGCTACCAGACACAGCAATTGGGTTTACTGTGAAGGTGTGTCGGGTCAGCAACAAAAAGTGTCTACGTCTGCGTAGCGCCTTCTTTAAGAGCAGATCTGATGATGAAAATTGCCATAGTCTCCTTATTAATATGTCTTTTATAGATAACCGCAGTTATAGCTAGCATATTTATCTATCTTACAATCTCTGATTCGCATCTCGCAGTCTACACATAAACAATAAGAAACACAATGATTCCTTTAAAAAAACAATTGCCTGGAATATAGGTTAAAAAGAATCAGTTGCTCTTAATTCTATGTCCACTACAGAACTGAAAAACTGATTTAACTGTCTAACGAAGCTGCAACAGATAAATTCAGCACCTGTAACATAAATACATATTGATTGCGTACGCGAAACAAACAGGGCGACCTTGCTGCATAGTGCACGATGCACCGGTGAATACTTGCTTAAAAACTAATACTGTCTTTGACTTTTGCATTTTGCATGCAGTCTTATAAATAAGAGAGTTGTGAGAATAGATTCGTTTATTAATTTCAATAAACAAATTACGAACATTAATGAAACCTAGTAGGCGATTATTCATTTGACAGTTCATATCGTATGTTATTGTTGACGACCGATTTGGCGCAGGGGTCAGCTACCTGCCTTCTGCGCCAGAGGTCTCGGGTTCGATTCCCGAACAAGACAAATATTTGTGTGCATGAACATGTCTATTTGTCTTGGTCTGGGTGTTTTCTATGTATATTAAGTATGTATTTACAAAAAAAATGTATTTAAGTATATATTTATCCGTTATCAAGTTCACGTAGACACAGTTTCTTAAGAAATTTACTATGGGATTAGATAATAGGTGTGATTGTAAGAAAATATTTATTTATTTATTTAAATCCCATACAAACTGTAGCCGATCAATACAATGTGAACTGCCAAATAAATACGATTTCTTTTACACAGTCACCCCCCTAAAGCTTTAGGTTTAGGACAGATTAACGACATAGAAGAACAATAGGATACCTATCACCACAAAAAAATTAAATAAATAAAAAAATAAAAAGTTCTCGCGGACAAAGTCGCCGGTGGCCACAAGTTAATCTAGGCCCTCTATAATTATTTAATCAAATGAAGTTTCTTAATGTTGCTTCTAGTAAAAAAAATATAAGTTGCCATACTGCTTTCCACCCAACCAGTTACTCCACAAGGGCTGTCATTGGAGAAATGTTAATTTCGCGAACTAGGTCTAATTAAATTTCAAAGCGCAACCCTGGGCGAGATGTATTCAAGTATGTTGCGAGGAATTTGCGGGTATACTGTTGATCTTAGCAGATGAATACTTTAGTACTAAGACTTGCCAATAATTGAGGACATTTAGTAAGGTAAACTTTAGGACAAGTGAAATACTTAGTGAGACATGGTTGTTGGCTGTTCAGCTAATTCTGAAGTTTGCGTCATTCGTGTTAAGCGCAGGCCACCCCACCAGCTAGCGAAGCGGGTGGGCTAACCGAGTGACATTCGTTTTACCTCCATTCATACTTTAGTTCCAATCATCACAAGTGAGTTTGCCTTTCCCGCCAGGTCACCTCGCTTCTCCCGCCTGCTCGCTAGCTCGCTAATTGTGTAATTTTTTGTTTGAAAATGCTTGAATAAGTATAGCACAAATAAAATATGTTTGTACGGTTTATGGAATACTTAAGTAACCTAATCTAACATAATAAGAAATAATTAAACTAGAAAAATAACTAATCTTCATAACTCTCAGACGGGACAGGCCATTTGGAGACTAGTTTTATTCTAGTAGGTAGGTATAAAATGCTAAAGTTTCAAATCGTACCTGAGCAGATTTTTTATCATTTATATTTCTTGAAAATAAAACACATTCGACACTTCTAAATTAAAAATTCAAAAAAGAGAGATACCTACTTAAATTGTTTTTTTTAATTCTAAATAAAAAAAACAGTTTATCTCTTTTAAAAGTCTTTCCAAAAATCCCATAGTTGCTCCCAGTTACCAGTTCCACACGCGTTTTATTACCTATAGCTAAAAACAAACGTTTTAACCTATATCTAAACCTTGAGATTAATTTTAAACTCTTAGAAATTTAAAACATTTCTAAGAATTTAAAATTACTCTACACATACGATTGTTTTACACAACCTCAATAAAGTATTAGATTACTTTACTGCTATTAAAATAAAAACCACCTTCACAAAATCCCAAACCTTTTCCCGATTATCAGTTTTACTAGCGGGTGTACGCTAACTGTTGCTTCTGAGCGGCACAGACAGACGGGACGTTAAAAAGGTTCTATTGTATTGATTTTGTTCGATCCGGCGAGACGCGCACAAGCGGGCCTTAAGACTTTCCATGAAGGCTATGAGACTGGTAATGTAAGGAAGTTGAATTGAAGATGTTTGTTGAAGATTTTTTGTGTAAATTCTACAAATAAGTCAAGATTATATAAGTGATAAAAGATTAGAACCTGAGCCCGACACTCACAATCTATACTAATATTATAAAGCTAAAGTGTTTGTTAGTTTGAATGCGCTAATCTCAGAAACTACTGGACCGAATTGAAAAAATATTTTTTCACTCCTCACGCTCGTAAAGTTCGTGTTTATGTTGGGTATAGGCTGCATAAAATCGCTTTTTATGCTCTAGTGCATAAAGTAAAATCTTCGTCTAAGTCTCAGACTCTAAGACAAAGGTCGTCAGGTAAACAGTCACACACGCAATTAAACTTCGTTAAATAAACTTGTTATTTCATTCTGTTTCTTTAATTTTGTATACAATCCATTTTAAATTACTTACTAAACTAATAAAACTAGGCAAAATTTATGAGTTTTGTAAGAAATAAGTATTTCAAGAGCATTATGGACTACGATCTATGCGAAAGTCACTGTGCTGCCACTGCCACGTATAAAAAAAAAGAAAGTCTTCCCGCCAATATGGCGAAGTCTTTATTTTTCTTTTTTGCAATATTGTTATTTATTTTCCTCACACTCGAAGTGAAAAGCAGAGTGTATAACTCGTAGATAAAACCCATTTTACCCTCGAATTGACTATCCACCCTCGCCTACGGCTCGGATGGATATATACGTCTCGGGTAAAATGGAACGTTTTATGCACTTGTTGTACAATCTACTATTGTGTTGGATAGTCCATTTATCGAGGAAGGCTATAGGCTATATTTTATCCCGATATTCCCACGGGAACGGGTACCACGCGGGTAAAACCGCGAGGATCCGCTAGTATTTGATAATATACAGGGTTATTTTGAAACCACTGGCCAAATTTTTAAGTTCGACTCAGAATCGGTAAGTGAAAAACTTTCTCCTAGAAACATGGGTCGAAATATGACAAATTTTTTTTTTACATTTTTTTACAAATCATACTGATCACGTGATCGAATTAGTATGGGAAGTTCAAAAATTTTTGTCGTATTTCGACCCATGTTTCTTGGAGATAGTTGTTCACTTACCGAATCTGAGTCGAACTTAAAAATTTGGCCGGTGATTTTAAAATAACCCTGTAGATTTATATCATACATTTTCACACTTTTTTTACCCTATTTGACCCAGTTGAAGATATGTTTCTGACTGAAGTAGCCTTCTCCAAGGGCAAAAACTAAATAAGTCGAGTGGTTCAATCGTGAAAAATGTTGAGAATGTTTCATTTACATACATATATTATTCCTATCAACTGAACTAATTTATGTTTCATAAAAAACTTATGATAGATGAGTATCAAAATAATTATTTCTACAGTTTTTTCATTCTAATTTCCGTGTTATGTTTCCAGTTTCGGTAAATCTTTCTTAAAACCATCAACCAAACTATACCCAGCGATATATAGTTTTACTATTCAAAATTAGCGCCCTGTTTGTCTGTTTGTGTTAAAAAAAAATAAGACTCGAAAAAAGTTTGCGTTGCAACTTACTTTAATGATGTTTTCAGGACGTTGTTGTATGTTTTTTTATTATTAGGTAATTAATATTAATCTATTTTAGAAAACCTGTAATTGGTCTTTATTTAGTTTGTAATTATTTTTATATACTTATCTGTAACACTGTTGGTTTTCAATAAAAAAAAAATAAAAAAAGTATCATTACAAAAATAGCCCCTACCTAGTTATTCATCCATATCATCATGCAACCACTCCAAACTTAACCTCAGTCAACAATACTGCCCAGAAACCCAGTAACTTTCCTTGGAATATCTAGAAATTTCGCAAGTGCATTGTCTTAGCTCCAAACGGGGGCGGTGGGGCGCAAAATCAATAGGGGAGGCGCGGGTAACCGAGTGCAGGACACCGGCACGCATCCCCACAGATACGGATACGATTTTAACTTTAGCCTAATTGGAGCCCGTGGCGCAGTGATTAGCGCTCTCGGCTGCGATAGTTGAGGTTAAATCATTTTCACAATGATCGGTCATGGGGTGGGTGGCCAAAAAAATTCTTATCTTAAGCTGCTCCGTGCTTTAGAAGGCACGTCAAGCCGTTGGTTTAGCACTCGGAGCATGACAAACCCGAGAAGAGTTTTGTCTGACTCGAAAGTCTTTAATTGACAGCTAAACAATAGGTTTGTCTACGATTAAATGTAATTTTTGACGTTTCGATATAATTATAGACATAATTGGACATAACCTTTTTCGCGTTCATCATGCTACCCGTGCAGGTTGCGTTTGCAGTCGTTTAATACCTACTAATCCGCATTGGGCCCGCGTGGAAGGCCTGTGCCCCAGCAGTGGGACATTATTATGAATGACTAGCTTTCCGCCCGCGGCTTCGCCCGCGTGGACTACACGACGTTATCCCCCGGGAATGTAATATTTTTACGTATATAAAACGTACGGCCTACGTTCACCAGTCTACAAAGTATCTGTGTCCCAAATTTCAGCTAAATTTGTTTATCCGTTTTGGCGTAATGGAGTAACAAATATCCAAACATCTAAACTTTCACATTTATAATATTAGTAGGAAGTAGGATGATAATGTTTCTATGGGAAACTGGAATAAATATGCGTGTATTTAGGTAATAGTTAAGTCTGTCTGTCTGTATACCTAACTGGTAACTTTTCACGCCTAAATCAAATTCATTTTGATTGATGAAGATTTCTTTCCATCAGTATTACCTAGTCCTAAGTAAAATATAGTAGGCTTTTTCTTGTCTAGAAAGAGTATTTTTTCTAAGTATTGCTACTACTCAAAGCTATAACTAAGAAGGTAGGTATAATAATGCCATTTCTTCTGCTACTGCAAATATTTGTATCAAACACGAAAATTGAAAACTATTCCTTTACATGAGCATGTACTTATGTATGACGCTTCTGCTTAAGTAACACAAGTGAAGTCAGACGACAAGGCTAGTAACTCTCAATCGCGAATATTGCAGGTCACACCAGCGCTGGGAAGCCTCGCCGAATCAACAAGTATGAAATCTAGCGGCCGAACGCATAGTTGGGGCCTTGAACTAGAAATGCACTTAACTTGGGTTTTTTTAAGAATTTCTATTTTGTTACTGTTGAGAATTTCCTCAATGTATTAAATTTTCAATGTATCTACTGCACTCATCAAAGCATCTACAAGTGAAATAGATTTCAATAAAAGTTATTAATTAAAAGAGATTAAATATATGTTTTGATTTGCTGTTGTGGTACTAAATTGACAATAGTTTGGAAAGTGTCAAAGGTATACAATTTAGTAGCACCATGAATACTAAATTGCTAGCACTTAGAATTAGTAACTGTAGCGTTGAGACAAAATGTAATGGTTCACACTACCGATTTCAGACCCAGAGGTCCCGGGTTCGATTCCTTGTGGGGGTACACATACTGTACTGTATTCGTTATGGTTAGTGGTAGGACTTGTTTTTAGTCCGCCTGGCTATCTACCAACATCTTATCTAAATCTGACCCGTCTCTTAACTGCTTCGATAACAGTGATGTTTTCAGCATTATTGTGTTTCAGCAGTTAAAGATAAGATAGACAGTTCCTCAGTGATTGAGGATTCAGGGAGTAGTGCGCTTCTTTCAGCCTTATCACCACTTAACATCAGGTATGATGAAGGCTAAGTGCTCTGTTGCCGATAATAGAAAAATATACCTATAATTATTAAACATATTTATGCTATTTATAGTAAGTATGCCCTGGTATGGATTAGAACAACTGGCGCACTGAGCCCATGTAATGTTTTACATTAAAGTTGCATTTCACTTTCCTCCCTTGGCTACGAATACGGCCCACCATCGGCGGTAAAGGCGCGCACACACCCACACCTGCAATATTGGATTTTGTTTATGTAAAATGGCTTCCCTTTGAAACCGCGCGGCTAAGCAGATTACTAATTACTGACAGAATGCGCTGCGCCAGATTTAGTTACTGTTGCGCTACGTTTAAGGTTAAATATACGTTGTGGAGATCCATGGGGGAGGCCTATGCCCAGCAGTGGGCGTCGTACGGCTGAAATGATGATACGCAACAGTGAATGTTAAATAGCAGGTTACAATACTATAGCTATCAATAAATTAATGTTAACAAATATAACAATATAGATTAAGAGCCTGTTTAACAATGTCTAAGTAAGTTCTCAGTAACTGTTACTTGACAGATAGTCCATACTAAACTGTCAATTAAACTGGAAAGTAGGTATATCCTAGTCGGACATTCACGGAGCGAAAATCTGACAAAAAAACAAAAATCTGACAAAAAAACATTAATTTTTACTAAAATAGTCATAAACCCGAGGACAACAAATGTCTTGTAATAATTGTAAATCGATTTTTGTAAATGCAGTTAGTAAATATTACATGTAACGTTTTTGTAATTTCAAGAGTGGTTTAGTATATACGAATTGATGACGTCATAGACAAATACTAAACAGTTTTGTAATTTTAAGAGTTCAGTATTAATATCGGGGATTATGACGTCATTAATATTACTAACCGTTTTGTAATTTTAAGAGTTCAATAGTAATATCCTTAATGATGACGTCATAGATAAATACTGATTTTTAGTTTATTTACTTTTAATAATTTATGTAGTTTAGCAATTAAAAGTAAAGACCCATACAAGCTGTTGTTTGAAACAGAGGCATCAAAAGAGATTTATAAACCTATTTCGATGAATCTGTTACAACAGTATGTATGGGTCTTTACTTATAATTGCTAAACTACATAAATTACTAGAACTAAATAAACTAAAAATCACTATTTACCTATTTATAGATAATTTATAGATATGTCATAAATTTCATAATGTTAACTTATAATTGCTTTATATTAACCTACTGTGTTCGTGCAATGAAATACTCTTTTAATTTTCCTATTTTATTTATTAAAAAATAACCATGCAAATTAAAAGAGACGACGCTACCGTTTTTTGCATCAGTAACAGATGATCAACTGGGTGAAATTTTTCTTCTTTCTAAATCTTGTTTGGAATGAAGTTGATGAAGATGGATGGAGTCATTCAATTTGCCTTTTTTAGGCCTTCGTTTAGTATTGAATTGCCGTCATGTGTGCATTTCAGTGTTTGAAGAACCTTAAACATAAAAATGTTTTATAAGTACAATAAGCTACACAACACAAAGAACAACTAGAGCTAGTAAAAATAAATACTAATACCCACATAATATGACTGATACGGGCTGGCTTGATTCGGAATTGGAGTAGTGCGATGCTGGATGAAGTTTGTGGCCTCTGATTTGACTGTGGAACTGTAACTGTTTGCTATAGTGGGTTCTTTGGTTCTCGTATTAGAAGCGATGCCAATAATGGGTCTTCCTCAAACAGATTACTGTACTGACTGATAGGGTAGGCGCCTGGAAGTAAAAAATGAGTTTCATGAACAAATTTTTACACCTCTCATACAGTTTACTCTCTACAAACTCTTACATACAGTAACCAGGGTTATTAAGTTCCAAAGTAAATGACTTGTCAATAAGCTTACCACAGAATGCACCAACGTATTCAATGAGACGCCAATTTCCTAAAGGTCCCTGATGAGATTGTCCATTTTTAGGGTTTTTTCACTGATTATTGATGATGTTGATTTTTAAAACACTAAAACTTGGACCACCATTTCACTTGACACAAGCGACAACTTGATCGTTTTGGCACATCCATAAATAGCGACGAATTTTCTTTGATTTTATTATGACCGCAACGTGTCACTTTCGAATCGCGTGCGCGTGCAAACTAGAAAAGAAACGAAATGGCGAACAGCCGGACAAGTAGGTACAGACAATTACTAAAATGGAACTTGGAATTACAAAACGTGTTTGTTTTATTGTTTTAAGAAATACGGTAGTAATTTCAAGAAAATCGTTTGTAAATTTAAAAATGTTGTTATTAAATATCACAAAAGTTTGTAATATTGCCATGTACTAAACACATTTCTTGAAACTACAAATGACCTTTTTTTATATACACTAAATCAGTTTGCAAAAATTACAAAACTTTAGCTATATTTACCACAATTTGCAATAACAATGAAAATATGTAATATCTTACATTTACTAAAACTGACTTTTAGGAATTACAATTACAAATACTAAGGTTTTGTATAAAAGTAATAATGGTTGTTAAAATAGCAAAACTTTTGTAAGTAATATAAAAACTTAATTTTTTCGTCAAATACAAAACAGTTTCTTAATTTTTGGTGGTCATTTTTTTCTCCGTGCAGGCACTGTATAAATTATATTATTTGCATCATGTAACAAAGAGGCAAACCTCAGATCCAGCCCGTTGCGCGATTTTACATCCCATGACCACAGTCTATGATTACCAGACTGTGCTATGACATTATCAGTCGTTTGCGAATGCGTGTGCATTTTAGGGTTTTCCGATTGACGGAGCATTCAGTGGGATTTTATATTGTGACAATAACGGGTGACTGATTTAAATTGTATGCGGAAAGCAACAGTGATTAAATTCGTATCATTATGTACTATCTGTCATGTAACAGAAGCTAATATTGTGAAACAGGCCTTAAGTCCCAAATAACTTATTTCCTTGTGTTATATAGTTCCATTGTGAGACGGGTCGATTTTTTCTAAATAAGTACTTCATTTTCAATTTTTCAGTATTTTCCTTCTATCTTTCTTTCTTCGCTTCTATAGACAACATTGCTTATACTTTTAAGAACCAACCTATCTAAAGTTATTTCGCTTGTCGAGTTTTGACTACGTTTAGGTTTTTCTGGCGACCTCGACATTTTGGGCATGATCTACGCAAGGTCTACCAATATTATAAATGTGTGTCTGTGAGTTCGTGTGTTTGTGTGTCTGTCCGTCTTTCACGTCAAAACGGAGCAACGGATCAACGTCATTTTTAGTATGGGGATAGTTTAGGAGCAATCGCACTCGCAGCATCACAATCGCACGGTATATCGTCGTGTAGCTCACGTGAGCGAAGCCGCGAGCAGAAAGCTAGTAATGTCACAATACGGTATTTTACTGTTTTTTTTTATTTCTTTAAACGTTTTTCGAAATATTAGCTACACAAAACAAGTTTTTATTTTGAATTATCTTGAATATTTTCAAAGATATAGGACTTCAAACTTTATAATTAGACAAGGACAGGACGCTATCTTTGTGACGTCAGTGAGTTAGTAGCGTCATAGTCACGCCATAGAAGATTTCGTTTTAGAAAGATACAGCTATAGTCAAAATCAAACAGACTATAATTCTTTTATTATAAAATAGATTCAAATTATATTTTCACATTTGGTATTCTTAATTGCAATATTTTTTAACGTCATCATTAAATATCTACATTTCAACAACAGTAAAACACCCTATTCACATTCATTCTGTCCAAACTTCACTTCCGTTTAGGCGCATAATGTTATACTAAAAAAAACAATTATTATTTACATTTAAAAAACGTTTGTTTAGCTCTAAAATTTTCAACTTTCACCGTCTAACAATAGTTACACAAAACCATCAATGGAGGATGACATCACAGGTCAAACCACTCAGGATATCGAATCAAAACACCCATTATGCTATTATTACTTTGGACCAGATTAAAAAACATCGTCCTATTCTCACGCGAGTTAGACAATGCCGGGTGACCTTGCTAGTTCAATGGGTCATGTTTGAAGAGTTGACTATTGTTAGACACGTGTGCTGGGCTAGATTATATTAAATAATATGGACTAGTAATGCGATCTATGAGGACGAAATGATAACTTTTGTACCTGTAAAGTGACTTCTTTATCATAAGCCTCCCCCCCCCCCCCCCCAAAATGGTGCACAGGCCTTCGTTATGAATAGATAAAGAGAATGGGCCATGACCGACCAGGACCAATCTAGATTGGGGCTATTAACGCAGCTGGAACCAACGGCCAACGGCTTAACGTGCCTTCCGAAGCTCGGAGGAGCTCAAAGATAATCCATTTTCGGTCAACCATCCCGTAACAGACCATTGCGAAAGTTGCTTAACCTCAACGATCGCAGGCCGAGCGCACAAACCACTGTGCCACGGGCGTAAAGTAACTTATCTTTAGGAAAAAATGTGATAGTAAAAAACCACGAGCCCTATAAGTAGCTTTCAGGCGGGATTCGAACCCGAATTTAATGGATGTTTCATCTTAATCGATTATTAAAAATTTGTAAAAATGTTTCTTTCGGATGCCTCGCATTGATGAAGCAACGCTGGCCTACAGCGTTAACAAGTGTAGTAGTAGTAGTAGTAGCAAAATTCGACGAGTCGTGTAAGCCTTTCGGTAGATTAGTTGGTCAGAGCATAATAGCTACTTATAGGGCTCGTGGTTTTTTACTGTCACATTTTTCCTAACTTACAAAATTGCATTGTGAATGCATAAAAATAATATAAAATCTTGACTTATCTTTCTTACTTACACTTCACACTATCGATAAACATATTTTATAAGCCACCTGTGTTCCGTGAAACAAAAAAAATGCTTGGAATTGCATCGGCCTTGGTCGAAATGTCTAGACGCATAAAATAAAAATGCATTATTTACCAAATCGCATTTGTATTCGGAAAAATCAGTTTCGGTTGATAATAATAATAACTAGTGATGCAACGCATATGAATACGAATGTTCGTATTCACCGAATATCATCACGAATATTAAAAACAAACTATTTATATTATAACTGAACGCAACCCAAATTACGGTTTGGCTGTGCACCGTGTATCCGAATCCGAACGCATGGTGTAGTCAATGAAGCTAGTTGACCCCCACAGTAATTCCTCAGTCACAAAAAACTTTATAGCATGACAAAGTATCAATAAATTAAAATTATGGTATAAATTTCCAAAAAATTATAATAATAGAAGGTTAGGTATTTTTTAATGAAAGTCTTATTTCATTGATATCTTTTTTAGGAAAAATGCTCCGTTTATACTTTCTTCACCAGACATATTCATGTAACGTATAAAAACAATATGATAATTTCAAAAATAATATGAAATAAAAAAATATCCCAGCAGAAACACCAAATTTTAATAAAACAATTGGGGGGACTTGAACTGAAAAATGTCTCTGTCGAACTTTTTAACGGAATTATGCCATTTTGCCAAGCATACTCATGCTTGAAAAAAGGTTTGGATTTTTATCAAGTATCACGTACTAGTATAAAGAACTCATTTGGTAAAATAAATTTGGACTGAGAAATTACTCGGTTCAATATATAAACAGATTTGTTTATATAGGTATAAATACCTAACTTCCGTGTGAGTTTTTTTTTGGATAATCATTTAAAAGTTTATGGCTCATGCTATTTTATAACCCAGCAAAGTTTCATCGACTGAGGAATTAGTGTATGGGTCTCCATACAAAGAATCTGTTCATTGCCTACACTAGCACCTACGCACTATGGATTACCCTAACATTGAATAAACGGAGTCGAGTTCTCAAGTTGTCAATTATTAGGTACTTGTTTGTTTCATGGCATAACATGAGTTATTTCATCTAGTTTCGTTGGATTATTATTAATAATGTCAGCAGTTAATTTCAATAATAAAATATCTTAGCGAGAAAAGAATAGTGTGTATTACCTTGTTGAATTATTCGGATTCGTAATCGTATTCGCCGAATACTATGTTTAATATTCGTATCGTTAAAGTAGTACCTACCTAGGTATACGTTGCATGACTAAAATAATGTTCAGACGTTTGTTATTGACCTGACCTAACCAATGGCAGAAAACGATAGAAAAACGCTGCAAATAACGGAATTCCTTTTTTATGAAATCTTGATTTAAATAGCCAAGTAGGTCGATTTGAGATCGCGGAAGTAAAACAACTTTTGCTATGTTCGGTCGTGGGATAAACTATAAACTGATAAAAATGCTTGTGTGCAAGAAACTTAATTTTTACGATTATTGTAGGTTGAGAATTTAATATTGATAGGTATAGCGCTTCGCTCGCGACTTCGTCTGCGTGAACCCCCTTTTTACCCTTTAGAGGGGGAATTTCCGAAAATCCTCTCTTAGTGCTCCCCTACATACCCGAAGGACTATATATACAGGATATTTTTTTTATCAGTGCACAAATTTTTAGGATCGACTCAGAATCGATAAATGAACAACTTTCTCCTACAAACATGGGTCGAAACACGACAAAAATTTTTGCACTTCCCATACTAATTCGATCACGTGATCAGTCCGATTTGTATGAAAGGTCAAACAATTTTTGTCATATTTCGTCCTATGTTTCTAGGAGAAAGTTATTCACTTACCGATTCTGAGTCGATCCTAAAAATTTGTGCACTGATAAAAAAATTATCCTGTATATACATGGCAAGTTTCAGTTTCTTGTTCCCAGTAGTTTCGCCTGTGTGTTGTCTGTCAGTCAGTCGCAAACGCTTTATGTAGGTAAAAAATGTATAAGAGCCATAATAATATGTGGTGCAGGCTACTTAGATAGTTGCAAACCTTTATTATCCTCCTTATTCATCCATAAGGAAGGCCAGTGCCCCAGCAGTGGGGACATTAAATGGCTGATGATGATGATGATGAAACCTTTATTCAAAAAACTAGGAATTCTACCACTACCATGTTTGTATATTTTAGAGATAAGCCACTTTGTGAAGAAACACTTTGAATTGTTTAAAACAAATAATGATTACGCCCATAGAGGGAGACGAGGAGATAAATTCATAGATAAGATATGATATAGATAGATGGTTATCATAACTTAACTGATTACGGGCAAGATCGTAAGATCATCTTAATTATTTAATTTTTTAAACTGTTTTTATAGATTTATCTATTCTTAAGTACTTATATTATAAAGAGTTGCATCGAATAGGCTACGAAACTACTAGACCGACCGATTTAGACAATTCTTTGACCATTAGAAATCTACATTCTTCCCGAGTGATATAGGCTATATTTTATCCCGATATTCCTACGGGAACGGGTACCACGTGGGTAAATACGCAAGGATCCGCTAGTAACGAAATAAAATTAAAAGTTTCAAGACTACCATATTTATATTTTAATAGACTAAAAAAATAAAAAAATCTCTTATTTAAATTTTTACTTTTTTGCATTCACAATGCAATTTTTATGGTTGAAAAAAAATGTAATGTAATTTTCTAAATACTTCATTTTCCATTTTACAAAAAAAATCTCTGTTAAAATTAAACTTTTGGATAACATCACGAACGCGCAAGTATACTATTATATTAATTACTATTAAACATGAAATATGACAAAAGAACTATTAAATCGCCAATCTAAAATAGCATTAGATAACAATTAAATATTTGCTGACACAAAGTGTCACGTGTCAGTCAGTCACTGCCACCGACCTATTGACACACAAACGTGGTGTGGCCAAAGTCCAATAAATTGCCTACTTCCTATGACTCACTATTATCGATTTTGGACAAAGATCGATTGGAACATCGAGTTGTTTATTTATTTAATGAACACAAACAGTGAATTGGATATTTTTATCGTAATAATTAACATGCAAAAAGATTTGGTCTAGTAGTAATCACAAAATATAACCTGTGCCCACATTCTTCCTACTATAGTATAATATTATAAATGGGAAAATGTTTGTTACTTAATCGGATTTGGCAGTAATTTGGGACACGGATACTTTGTAGCTTGGAGAGGAATACAGGAAAATTTTTTGACCAGTGCACAAATTTTTAGAATCAACTCAGAATCGGTAAGTGATCAACTTTTTCCTAGAAACGTGGGTCGAAATATGACAAATTTTTTTGGACTTCCCATACTAAATCGATCACGTGATTAGTCCGATTTGTATGAAGAGTCAAAAACTTTTTGTCATATTTCGACCTATGTTTCTAGGAGAAAGTTGTTCACTGACCGATTCTGAGTCGATGTTAAAAATTTGTACACTGATTAAAAATTTACCCTGTATAGGCTACTTTTTATCCCGGAAATATATAACATTCACGCGGGATAACGTCATGTAGTACACGCGGGTGAAGCCGCGGGCGGAAAGCTAGCCTTCCATACTTAAATATTCTTAACCCCCTACCTGCCTAATACAGAAAAAAAATATGAAAACTAGCCTTCCGCCCGCGGTTTCGCCCGCGTGGACTTCACGACGTTATCCCGAGGGAACGTGATGTTTTTCCGGGATAAAATGTGGCCTAAGTCACTCTCCGTGTCCTCTCGTAAGTCCGTCTCGTAAGTCCTCTCTCGTGAACGGGTGCTGCCAGTGGGAATGGGTCTGCTCTTATCTGCTTGCCTTAAAATGTGCTTTCTTTTGTTTTTATTCATTTTATTAAGAACTAGCCTTCCGCCCGCGGCTTCGCCCGCGTGTACTACACGACGTTATCCCGCGGGAAGGTGATATTTTTCAGGAATAAAAAGTAGCCTATGTCCTTTCTCAGGCTCTAGACTATCTCTGTACCAAAATTCATTCAAATTAATTCAGTAGTTTAGGTGTGATTGTGTAACACACAGACAGACAGAGACGCATTTATAATATAAGTAAGGATTACATTTGAAACATGTATGGCGCAACTTGCAGTATATAGTACAATTGTCTTTTGTTTTTAACTAATATTAAAGCTTTAAGTAGAGTTCCTAAGTACTTAATTGAAAATTGTTCACCGCTATGATCATTAGTTCGCCTATACTTAACTGTATTTATCATAGCCCATTGTGTAATTGTGATGGAAACTGACCTTAGTGATACCATGTTAAGGTCATTTTTCAATTTGACGACTCTGTATGAAATAAAACAGGGAGAAAAAAACAACCCTTGGAGTTTCTTGCCGGTTCTTCTCCAAGGCCTCCCGCTGTAGGGTTTGCGAACCGATGGCGTAGCTTCTATGACGTTCACAAGTATTGTAAATAACAATCTAAATTGAATAAACAAAGAATCTTGAATCTTGAATCTCCAGTCACTCCACTCACGTGAAAAACGGACAAACAAACAAACACAGTTTCGCACTTTTTTCACATTAGGTAGTACCTATCAGATATCTATTTCGTCACATAAACTTTTTTATTTGGACCCCCGTTTTAACTCACTAGGTCCTAGTGAGTTGCAACGGGGGTCATTATTATAATTTTCATAATAAAAACTACCGTGTGTCCAAGGTCTAATTTATCTCATGTGTCAAATTCCATTAAAATCGGTTCAAGCGTCAAAAGGGTACAGACAGACAGACATCGCTCGAAGGATTGCTCAGTTGAAGTGGCAGAGGGCGGGACACATAGCGCGGAGAACCGATGGCCGTTGGGGCGGAAAGGTTCTCGAATGGAACCGTGGGGAGTAACTAATATAGGTACACCTCTAAATTTTAATTAGTACATAGGTTTTAAGGGATGATAGTGTCCATCAATAAGAACATTGATGGATTCCGTGGATGTGGATGGCCTTATCGCAATTTTTTTTCGTATTGATGGATACTATCATCCCCTAAAATCTTTGTAAGTACTAATTAAAAATTAGAGATGTATAATGTAAGGTGGGTGCCTATGGATACGATATGTATCGACAGAGATACGAACATACACAATTTACGAATGATTAGTATTACCTGCAAAGAGATAAATTAAAACTTCTTAGCACAGAATAAAATATTAGGTAGGTACTTACTTGCTATCTTTAAAAAGTGCCTAGTTTAACAAAGCAGTGATGTAGGAGTCAGTTCATATTTCATGCGATGTAATTTCGAGCTTTATTCTCACGGGTTTTAATTTAAACTAAATGGTTGAGAATTTCGCTAGTCTCATTATAACTTAGTGATAAAAGTTGTGTGGAAAGAAGAAATTAAAACTCTGTGTAATTTGCCTAAAAATGCTTAGTTTCATTTAGGGCCCTTACTTACCCACGACGTTTATTTTTTACGCGCTGACGACGCGCGTATTTGATACGCGCGTCCTCTGCGCGTTTTCAGCGCGTTTTGATGACTATAAGTTAGGAAATAGCATTAAACACATTACCTACTCGCACGATACATAGGTACTTAACTTTGAGAGCTTCTTAACATCATGGTGTCTCTTTAAGTATTCTAAGTAAGTAGTAAAGTAAGTTAGTATGTTGGCGTTGTAAATAGTTTAATATATTTTGCTAATGCCTATTACCTTTATTTGAATTTGCTTTTTTATGTGTTTGTCAGTTTGTCAGTTGTGTTGTCTAGTTGTGCTGATCTTGTCAAGTTGTTTTGCTGCAAATTACCTATTAAACCCGTGTTTCTACTAGTATTTAGCCTTTTAATTCATTACAGTCCACTCAGTAGCAATCAGAACCTTTCCTAGATTGCAGGGCGACCCAGGTTCCTAGAAGAGACTCCTTATAAAAAGCAAATAATATTCAATGTCGCAGCCAATAAATGGTTGAATCCGCCATTCAATTGAACGCATAGGCCGATATTTTTTTCCGTAAGCTATTTTATCTTGCCATAAGTTGACGGAGTCACAAAAAAAATAACCACGAAATTTAAGGCGATCGCGAAGGTGTTCTACAGGACTTCCGAGGGGTACATGCTGCCATACTTAACCATCCGGCGGATTCAACCATCCGCCTGCGACATAGCTATATAAACCTAGTAAGTAAGGTTAAATTGTAAACTTTTAGCAACCTTGTTGAAACGGCTGTGTGATATGGGTACACTAAATGCCAATTAAGTATATATCTAGTTTTGTTTAGAGCGCGTTTGTCCTTGCGACAAAACGCGGGCGGGCAGCGGCGAGCGGTTCCAAAAAGAGGGATCCGTATATTATTTTATGATTTTTCGTTCGATTGTGATGTACTTTTGACAACCTCTGTGGCCGAGTGGTGTACGCACCGGTTCTCAAGGTGCCGCTATCTCTAGAGGTCCCGGGTTTGGATCTTTGGATCCCCGGTCGGGTAAATATTGGAAACGAACTTTTTAAATATTTCCATAATATAGTGCTTAAGCTTCTATACTTGGTATTGGAACAATGTATGTGATGGTGTCCAATATTTATTATTATTATTTATTACGTCTTGTTTTTAATAGTGACCTGCCTTGGCGGCAATTCACGTGGGTGCAATCAACCAATCGTAGCGATAAGGTAGCAACATCTTTAGAAAGAGGGTCTGTGGAGATGTGTAAATAACAAAACTCTATTAAAATTTTGTTGTTTATACACAATCTCCTTTCCGTTGCGCTTGGGTAGACCGGCCCTTGTAGCACGATTAAAAATCTTTCTCTACACTATTTTGAGCTTGTTTTCAATTTTGTTGTATAGTTTTTTGGATTTCTTGTAATCTTGTGTAGTACACGTACTAAGTACTTAAAGGTGGCGAATTGGCGATACTCGGCACTGTCTATACTAAAAGTAACGTTGCCGAACGCGAGTTCTTAATCGGACAGTCGTACTATTAGTACACCGTCTCCCGCTATATCTAAGTGCTTATAGTCGCAGTCGCATTGTCGGAATGGCGAATGTCCGAGTCTGTCCAATTGTCATTTATGGAGCTGATGACATCCATTTAACGCTGCCAAATTCTTTCCAATAAGATCAATAAAAAATAAGAAGAATACTCTACTAAATAACATCAAATGTTAATAATTTTAGAATACTTTCGAAAAATAGCTACTTTTGGCAAAAACAACACTCTTAAGTTGGATGTAAAAATTAGCACATTTAATGATAAAATATTTATCTAATCTCATTTTATTTTATTTATTTGTTTTGTTTCCTTAATAATAATAAATAAATAAGTAGTGCACCCAGCTTAAATCTCTAAAAGCACACAAGTGTACCACTGGAGTTCAACAGGATAACGGCTTTATTTCACTAAACTGTTAGTACTAAAAGTACTAATAAGGTGTACTAGTGCTTTGCTCGGATTGTACTAGTACAGTGCGAGCCGAAAAGTGTCCGATTAAGCACAAGACAAACTTCTTGATATTCGCAAGCGAAGCCACAGGAGGTCTATTATAAGTAGTGCCCTTGCGAACCAAAAGCTTTTTGAAATGTTTGCCTAGTTCCAACATTCCACCACGGACCCCTAAGTCCCACAACACAGACGCATGGAAGCCTACTCGCGCATTGGGCACAAGGTCGCGCATCTAGGTCGCCAGTTTGGTGCTCGGCTCGTGCACGATCACGGCTAGATCGCTATGTCTATGCCTAAATTTTAATAGTGGCGAAGGAGCGAACGTTACGCTCGAAGCGAACGTTGTTACTGTAACTTGCTGCATGTTCCCGAATATCCATGCATGATAAATAACTGGGGTAGCTCCGTAGATAGAGATATATAGCTTTTGAAGCACGAAAAAAGTGTGTACGTACTGTCTATGTGCTATACAGGGTGTATGAAAAAAATATTTCGACTCTCCATAAAAAAATGTCCCGATTGATTGCTAAATTTGTATTAAAAGTCGATTTTTTTTTCATTTCCGACAAAAAATTCTTGCTGTACGTTGTTCAGCATGATGGTCTGAAGCCATAGTTAAAGTTTTTGTAAAGGTGCCCCTAACACCCAGTATTAAAAGCAAATCGATTCATGGAAACCGCTTTTTAAGGAACTTAAGATATTGACACTCCCTTCGTTCTATATTTCTGAGCTGGCTTTATTCGTCAAAAAGAACGTTGGTACTTAACTTCAAAGTTACGAGTAGGTAGTAAGAGACATCAAAATAGGTAAAAAAAAAAACAAAACTGTAACGTCTGTACGTTACAGTTTACAAGATGTAACACCAGCATGTTCCAAAAGAGTGCTTTTTCAATGTGTATTAATTTTTTTAACAAGTTACCACAACATTTAAAGCAAATTGAATCAGTTCATTTATTTAGGAACCAACTGAATAAATTTCTGATGGAAAAAGCATAAGTACTTAATAGATAAACGAATTTACAAGTGACGAACTTTAATCTTAGGTAAGTAATCATAATATTTTTTATGACATTATGTGAATTTTGTAAATACATCAATTACCTAATAATTTGTAAATTTTATTTAAATCTATTAATTTTATTTTATTATGGAGCCACGATACATTATTATCTAGGAAATAGAGAGTATGTCGTAATGATAACCAACTAAGAAAATAATAAATTAAGCACGCGTCTTTAATTTTTATAATTGCTTCAAAGTAGTCCTCTTTGTTTGTCGTCAATTTCACTGCTTCGAACAGATTTGTTTAATCTAAGGCAGTTTTTTAAATGAGATTATAGGCAATAGGTAGTTAGATTAATTTCGTCTAATCATATCTCTTTATGTTTCGTTCAATTCGGAGTTCACATGTCCAAGAAATCCCCAAATACCTTTGTATTATAATTCCGGCTTCCTACAATTTCCCCACAGAAAACGGCAATTTCGTAGGTAAAGACCTATTATTAGTGATAATCAACCATATAGTTTTTTTTACATTTTGATCTTTGTTTCAAACATCACACTGTATGAACATTTCCATAAGAAGTAAAAGGTTTTGAATTCGGAATTTAAAACCTGAAACAAGAAATAACAAACATTCATAAATCCGAAAGCATTCTAACAACTCATTAATCATTCGACGCATTTGAAATTCGAATAATAATTCTTTTTAAAAACCACCTTGCAAGTAGGCCGAAACAAAAGGAGACGGTATGACGCCGTATGAGGCCGTATGACCGAAATATTCGGTAAAAAGTCCTGTTGCATACAATGGGTTGGTATGGTACAATGGTTAGTGTGGCCCGACACGCGACGAGATGGTGACCATAGACGATCAATCTCGCGTCAGTTCAGTCTGTGACCTTTGTTTGATCGTGTCAAGTGTTGATTGATGCCAGATTGAAATGGATCACGTATTTCAAATTTTTTTACTTTTTTGCAGTCACAAATATTTATTACTTATTGAAAATATTGAAAATGAAGTAAGTTGAAAAATGGAAAATGATGTATTTAGAAAAAATCGACCCGTCTCACAACTAGATGAGACTCGAACTAACAACCTTCCACTGTCCGGGCGAATCGAGTCCCATCGGAGCTAGTTGTGAGATGGGTAGATTTTTTCTAATTCTTCATTTTCAATATGGATCAATCCAAGGTCACACATTGAACTGACGCCAGATTGATCGTCTAATGGTCAACTATGAATGAATGCCGAAAATTTGCAACTCGGTATACGGTTACTTAATATACCTACGTTCTAATAATTTATCTAAGTTGGTATAGAATTTTCTAACATAATATATAAAAATCAAATAAAGTCGAAATAAAGTCAAACTTCTTGATATTGACACTAACCTCTATAGTTTTGACGCTTTCAAACAAATTATTAGAAAAAATTACCATGTTTTATTTAATTAGTTTATTTAATTGGTTCGATTGTACTTCAATTTTTTTTACCTTTTTGCATTCACAATGCAGTTTTTATTATTGAAAATGAAGTAATTAGAAAAAAATCTAAGAAAAAAAAAACTTAACCAGTTAGAGAAAATAACACTTTACATGGTGAAATATGCCAAAGCTTTTCCTTGAGTACATACTGTCAATGACCACAGCAACTTCAATGTAACTCTTGACCTATTTATATTTTACAGTAGGTATTTCTCATCGAAATCAAATCCTATCACGTCTCATCGGCCGAATAAATGCCAAAATCGACAACTTTCATAAAAAAATACTCAAACTACAACACGCTCTTTAAAAAATCTTTTCACATTTCACTGTTTTCCAATTCGGTTTACAAAATCGTGAAAAACAAAACACTGTAGTGAGCTTCATCGTTTACAGAGCCCGCCACTTTCGTCACCGATCGACGTTTTTCGTCATTCCTCGTCGTTTTTCGTCATTCGTTTTCGTTTTTTGCCGTTTCTCGCCGCCCGCCGTTTTTCGTGGCCGATTCCACATACCCGGCTGGCATTTCAATCTGGTCGGTGATTCGCAGAAAAAGCTTCACGTGAACAAGAAACATTTTGGAATCAATATTTTTCAATAAGGCGATAGAATTTAATAACTAGTAGTCTACAAATCTATTTTTAACCCCGACTGGAAATAAAGGGGTGTTTTACCGTTACACAGCTTTACGTGTCTGTGTGTATGTCTGTGTGTCTGTCTGTACTACTCGGTGAAGATGACATGACACCTGCAGGTTATACCCGTCCCTCTTACACTCCGGGCATGACATAATCGAGTGAAATAGACGGGTATAATTTGCAGGTGTCATGTTATCTTGATGAGTAGTAGTATCGTAGCTCATTAACAAATATACCGATTTTGATGCGAATCGTTCAACATTTTTACTTGCAAAATAATGAATGTGGAATGTGGTATTTTGGCTTGGTGTTTGTTATCGGTACGGAACCCTTCATGGGCGAGTCCGACTCGCACTGAGCCGATTTTTTGGTTTCCTTGTCATCAATTACGGCTAGAATAATGGAAAAAAAATTTTTTTATAAAAAAATAAAACCGCCTTCAAAAAAATTACATCAAAAAAGTAAAAAATAACTCCTCACCAAATAAAATAACGTTAGTACTTTGAAGTCGGGCGTGAAACATGTACAATTTTTTGTTGTTTTTGTTACAACCCGCCCGACTTCAAAGTACCTACTTACGTTATTTTATTTGGTGAGGAGTTATTTCTTACTTTTTTGATTTAATTTTTTTGAACGCATTTTTATTTTTTTATAAAAATAATTTTTATTTCACTCTTTTTAGTGCATCGTGCAAGCAATTTACGTGTATTCTGGTAAATAGGTATGTGATCAAACTGAAAACCTCCTTTTTTGAAGTCGGTTAAAATACCTTGAGGTATCCCCTTTTAAACAAAACAAGAATCATCTAAATCGGTTTATAAACAAAGGAGTTATGCCTAAAGATACGTATTAAATTCACATAAAGTGGTAACGAAAACGACAGTATTTTCACGATTTCCTGAAAACTACTGAACCGATTTCAAAAAAAATGGGACCAACTTGGAAACCAACCTGATGTAATAACGTTTTAATCATTTCAATCGGTCCATCCGTCTTCGAGTAATCGGTGGACATACACAAAAAAAAAACATACATACGGACGAATAGAGAACCTCCTCCTTTTTGATTTAGAAGTCGGTTAAAAAAGAAAAGCAGTAAACCTAGGAACAGCCTAGAAAATACAAAATTATACGAGTGAAAAACTTTCCTTTTAGTCCAATCATCAAGTTATATATCTGTCGAAATCGTCACATTTACCGCTTTTCACGTAAAATTTCAGTCGTCCCAACCATCCCTTTTGAGCTACTAAACTACCCGTTTCCCAGTGAAATTGCACTATCTGTAATTGTGCTGAATTTGAGCTGCATTTCACCCAGACGCTAATTGCACCTGAAAAACATTCATACGTCGTTTCGTGGGATAACTACGCCTAATTTGATCTTTTGGGTTTTCTGCGGTTTTTTAAACAAAGGGTCAGTAAAAATGAGGTCCTTCCTTACCTATAAAAATATTCGACCCGTCTCATATTAAGCTCTGATGGGACTCGAACCTACGACCTTTTACTGTCCGGGCGAAGGACTCGTTAATTTTAGTCCCATCGGAGCTAGCTGTTGTGAGACCATCGGAGCTAGCTGTAGTGAGACGGGTCGATTTTTTCTAATACCTACTTCATTTTGAATAATAAAAATTGCATTGCGAATGCGAAAAAGTAAAAATAATAAGGATATAAGAGCTAAAATGAATACTGAAACATAGATAACACCCAGACCAAGACAAATTGACATGTTCTTGGGCACAAATATTTGTCTTATTCGGGAATCGAACCCAAGGCCTAGAGCCTACCTCTGCGCCAAGTTGGCTGTCAAGTTGAAAATGTTTGTAAGTACTAATTAAAATACGTAAAGTGCTGTATACTTAATATAGGTACTGTCAATTATAGAATTAGTACGATCGTTACCTAAAGGCAAGTAAATATAAACCATTTAAGTATACCAATGGTCGCCATAAAATAAAAGCGACAATGTCCAATCACAAACCGAGGAAATTAAATTTCCGACGTGTTTCCCTATACATAGTTGTTCAATGGGATTAATTTTTTTTGTAGCAACACCATTGTATTATGATTATGACTGCTGTAAACAGGTTAGATCTTTCAAATAAAATAAAATGATGTTCATTCAATAAAGTAGTTAGTTCTTTTTTATTCCACCTTTTTCTCGTTATGCTGTAATGATGACACTAGTTTTGATTAATTCGATTTCGATCACGGGAAGGGTCACACTTCCCGTGACTGACCTAAACAAAATTCAGACGACTTGAGAACCTCCTACGTTTTTTGAAGTCGGCTGAAAAGTAGATTCAACTCCGCAATTGCCGGTTGACTCGTAAGCGACATAGATTCTAATTTTATAGTTTAAATTAATTATTTTTGATGATCTATTTTAACTTTGTATTTTTAATTTAAGCAATTAAGTATTTCAATTAAGGTGTACTTACTTAATGTTTTGTAGATTAATTCATTTTAATGCATGCTGTAGTCACCTGTAATTGGGGAAGCACCCGAAACTGTAGCCCTTAAAATCCTTAAAATTGTAATAATTAGAAAATGTAAGGCGTACCTATTCCCTGTTGGAGATTCTCAAATATACGGACGGACGGACAGACAGACAAACAGACACAGGGTACTGTTTTTTGCCATTCGGCTACAAGACGGAACCCTAAAACTACAAAGAGGTTAGTGATGTTCTAAATTTTCAGTTTTCATTTGTGGTGTGATTAACATTTAAAGCGATTATCGATTTATCGTTTAAGCTGGCCTATATAACCTTCACAAACTAAATTAAAGTACAGTCAGCAACAAATATTAATTTAGGTAAGTATTTATATTTGACGTTTAAAAATAAACCAATCCATACTAAGCCGCGGCATATCGTTTAGGTTGGTTTCCAAAACAGTTCACAAACTAAATGAAAGTACGGTCGACGCAGAAGTTGGCGGGCGGGACAACGGCGCGGATACTTGCCGGAAAACGGTAGCGTCAGCAAAAAACTACATTTTTATTGTTAGGAAGATTGTATAGAAAAAAAAATATGCAGCCTCATAGTATATTTTCGGACGTAGGTACATTTTTCTGTTAGGTTTAGGTATTTTAGGTTAAAATATGTAAAGCTTGTAAAGCCTACTTAGCTGTGATAGTTTTCCTTTTAACTTCGTCATATTATGTACTACTATCGTACCGTGAATTTTTTCACGTATCCAAAAACAACCATTTGGCTGGCAGGGGGGGCGGGGGGACACTTGACTCTAACAAAATTTATGGCGAAACTATAAGGGTTCCTTGTTGACTACGGAACCCTAAACATGAACTGGTCGGGTAATTTGATATAATAAATACTTACAGTGACACAAACTTTTCTGTTCCGATGACAGCGGCGCTACGTACGTTTTTCTTTTTTTTTTGTAGCAATTTATCCAGCCCTGACTTTTCTAAGACCTTCAGCCGCCAGCAGCGCTATGGTTGGACATCAACTTGACAGCAGAATGACATTTCAAAAAACCCGATAGTTACACATTTTGGCCACCGGAACAGAAAAGTTTGTGGCACTGTATATTATTGTTGACGCCATGATTTCATCTGAGATCTTACAAAACGATACGTCTACTCGACGATTCGTTTGTAGAAGACTTTAGGTCTCGTACGCGTAGCGTGGTAACGATACGACTACGATTAGGATCCGTGTGCGAAGGGCCTAACAAAATCACACAAACTAAAAAACAAGTTAGGTCACTACTGATGTTCATGTAGAGTCAATAAAAAAATATTTAAGGATTACAGAAAAGTTGTTATTTTCAAGTGAACAAAATATATATTTGCTCGATCTGTTTTGCCGACGCTCTCCGGATGCGCGGCAGCGGGCGCGCCGTCAGCGAAATCGCAGATATTACACGGAATCGAACCGAAACTAAGCCGTGTACTACCACTGCGCCATGCCGGTATTCACCGGTTTGCCTACACGCCGAATGTTGTATTTTGTATCCTGTATCTATTGTTATTTGTTGTTATTTCAAAAATGAATTACCTATTTTTGAAAGCGTTTCAATTTGCCTGCACTTAGAGAAGGTAGTTGAAGACCTAGAATTTTGGTTCTGGTAATCTAGTACTTATCGTTTTAAATGTCTCAAATTGCACGTGACAAAAAAAACCAAAGCCAACAAACTTCCGCATGCTGAGAAATTTGCTGACAAATAATAAGAAAAAACCCTCCGCTACAGTCTAGTAACAATTTAAATCCTAACTGGAACTATTAATCTCACTAACTGGAATAGAATCCGGGACATTTCTAAGATTACTGTACCATCCACTAACCCAGTAAGCGTCTAGTAGGTAGGTAGGTATATACTTACTTTTCCATTTCGTCCCCTAACCTCTAATTTTCCGTTTCCGTTGCAAAGCAACTGGTTACTACACTATACGACACAAGAACTTTAACACTTCGTAAAAAATGTGCTTTATTACTTTGAGATAAATGCTAAACTGTTACACAACTTTTAGTTAGTAAAGTAAACGACAGAATAAACTTGACACTTTGCCAAAATGTGCTTTATGGCTTTGTGATAAGCGCCAAAATTGTTTTGCTCGTGAATAGGATGAAAAAGCTCATTTTAAAGTAATCACACTGGTTGAAACTATGATAGAAAGTTTGGAGAGGAAAACAGGTGATTAATGGGTCAATGAACTTAGACTAAACGCGCAATGACTGTTTGTGAAAGACATTTTATACTTATTTCATTAATTCGATTATTAATGAGTAAGTATTGAGAGGACTTACTTAAACAATATGCAAACTCTTTCGATTAAGTAAGTCATAAGACGTATTAACTACTTACTACTACTAATATGTACCTAGGTACTTATATTTTTTTTATATATTTACATATTCACAAAAATATTACTTATTTGTTAAGAATTTAATTCTAACTATGTATAAGTTAACTAATTGAATTTTTAAATAATAAGTGAATTTGATGCGATACTATTTTTGCATTTAACTTTAAAGAAAGAATGCCAAAAACCGGTTAAAAAATCAGTTCCATAGTTTAAAAATTTCAGAACATACTTTTCCGTAACAGAAAACTCGCTTATTTTGTCATTGTCGTCAAGATGGCCGGGGAGTAAAGTTTAAATTGTTCCAAATTCAAATTCGAAACCAAACTTGTACGGCAGCAGTTCACCGAAACGAAACGTTCCAAACTCAAACAATAGCTCAAGTGTCCTTCTGTAGAATCGGCGCGGAAATTTTTGTTATCTTTTCGTGTTCCCCGAACGGATTTTAAATTGAGAACATTAATGTTTGAGTTTGAGAGCTAAAATGGCGTTTTGTCGTACATACCATTGTTTTGAGGTATGGTCGGTAAGTTTATGGTTGCAAGCAAATTCACTTTACTATTTGAGTGTAACCGAGACTTACGATTTGTGTTAGTTAAGTATCGAATTTTTACTAAGGTAACTTTTTAATTGAAACAGAGTTTTCTCAATTATGTACACATTACATGTAAAAAAATACTTTTTTTTTTATCCACAACGGGGTAGCACTTTTTTATTTTTTATTTTATTTATTAGGTTTACCAATATTTGTGTACAACAATACTTTTACAACTTGCTTATAGTAAACTCTTATAGCCTATTGTCACAAACTATTATGAAAAACGGGATTTTTACCATGGTAAAAATCCCGTTTTTCATAATAGTTATAGTGATAATGACCATGTAAGTTTAAAATCTTATATTGTCACAAACTCTAACAGGTAAACACAACATGCACTAGTAATTAATTTAAATTAAACATAATTTTACCTTAAATATAAAAATTACAATAAAAACACATAAAAAAAGTTCTAATTAAAAATAGAGTAAGTACCTATAACATTTTTTTTTTAAATTTCAATAGAAATGAATGAGTGGCGCTTGTAATTCCTTTATTTATCTAGAAGATACAGAATTTTATTACGAATCTTGTTTGGCGAGTCGAAATGAATGTCAATTATGTCACTGTATTGGTTCACTAACATACAGAATCTTGCAATTGGTGAATTTGACCCGAAAACAGTTTTACGAAGCGGAGCTCTAAGGGGAGTGATTGCTTTCCTAGGGTATCTTACTGGAACGCGCATTTTAGTTTTATCTAGTATCTGTGGACAATCTACGTCGTGATTGAATATTTTGGTGACGAAAGTTATGTCATTTAAGATTCTTCTATTAGACAATGATAGCATCTTAAAATGCGCCAAACGTTGATTATACGACTTTAATTTCTTTTTAGATATACCACAGGAATACATTAGATGCCAGACAAACCTTTTCTGAATACGTTCCAGACGTAAAGAATGTGTCGCATAATGCGGTCTCCAAACAGTGCTGCAATACTCCAAAATGCTTCGTACAAAATTATTAAAAATTAATATTTTTGTTTTATAACTACGTAGACTTTTAATATTTCTTAGTACAAAACCTAGTGTACTTAGCCTTCATCACACCTGATGTTAAGTGGTGATATGGCTGAAGATGGAAGCGCACTACTCCCGGAATCCTCAATCACTGAGGAACTGGCTATCTTATCTCTAACTGCCGGAACACAATAATGCTGAAAATATCATTGTTATGGCGTCAGACCTAGATAAGATGGTGGTAGCTAGCCAGGCGGACTAAGAACAAGTCCTTCCACCAACCAAACCGAATACAATATGTACCCCCACTGGGAATCGAACCCGGGACCTCTTGGTCTGAAATCGGTGGTGTGAACCACTAGACCACAGAGGCGGTTAAAGTACTTTAGTAAGTACTTTTATAATTAGTGCCTGTTTCACAATGTCCGATTAGGAGATACTTTCCAGTTTAATTGACATTTTTGTATGGACTATCTGTCAAGTAACAGCTAATGAGAACTTACTTTGACATTGTGAAACAGGCCCTTAGAGTAATAAATTATACTTATAACACCTTATTCTTCTAAGTAAATTAAGAATAGAGACATTTTCCAGCATGTTTGCCAGTTAAAAAGAATACTTATTTTAAGAAACATAAGAAATTAAAAAAAATTAAGCTGTCTGTTTTATACTTACCTAACTCTCATTTTCTGCCGACAAACCGAGTTACTCGTAATAAATCTCCTAATTTGAATTAAAGGTTTCGGGCCCTAAAAACGTAATTCAGGCAGACATTGATACAATACAACTGATGAATGTCTGTAGTATCGATTGATCACAAAATTTAAAGGGCTGAGGAAACTCCAGACGGACCAAGCCACGTGCTGCCACAGGCTCAAGAGAAAAGTCAGTCATATAAAGCGCCATATTAGCGGCCAGTATCAATTCGCGCCATAATCGCCGTGTGATAAGCGTGCATTGTCCGCGGATTCCCAATCGCGCGCATTCGGCTTCGGATGTGACCGATCGATTTTCGTACAATCGATCCAAGCATGATTTATGGCTGAAAATGTATCCGATTAAAAAAATCATCCATATTTGAATGTTTTAAATGTGGAAAAGAGAAAAACCATCCTGCTTTTTTACACAAAACGGGATAAGTAACGACTTTGCTGGCCCGTTTCAAGTAAAATCCAGCACGTTACGGAACGCTAAACTTTTGAAAGCGTAGGTACTTCTGTATATTTGTTTGTCTCTCAACAAAGGCCGTCCACTTGGAGGCCTAGCTCTTAAGTCTTTATCACCTATACACCTGATTTTAATTTGAAGATAAGGCTGAAGGTGGAAGCGCACTGCTTCTGGAAAGCTAAACCACTGAGTTACTTACTTACGGCCAGAATTAATAACCTATCTACAGATAGGGATAGGTGCGATCCAGATTAGTTGCTAGGCAACACCTAGCAACACCCTGGCAACTGTCGTTAATTCTATGTTGATATCAAGCGTTGCATAGCAACTAATCTGGATCGCACCTATCCCTATCTGTAGATAGTTTATTAATTCTGGCCGTTACTGGATAACTTACCTAAGTAGGTACTTATCTCTAATTCTGCCGGAACACAACAATACTGAAAATACCGTTTTTATGGTGTCAGACATGAATAATTGGTAGCTAGCCAGGCGTTTTAGAACAAGTCCTACCACCAAACAATAACAAAATTAAGTAAGTACTTACATAAAACTATTTTTCTTTTAAGGGCAGGATCTTCCAAAAACTCTATCTTTGTCTTTTTCCTTACGTGTGAAGAGTAATGAAAATAACCTCACTTTTACATTTTTTCAATGTTTTTGTTGTTATTTTGAGCATAAATTCACATTTCAAAAATGTAGCCTGAGAATAGTCTACAATATGTCATTACCTATTTTTCTATTTATTATTCGTGAATTAGAGATTAATAATCTAAGTATAAAACCAAAAAAATGTAAAAATAATGAAAATTTTCTTTGTTTTTGATTTTTTTTTATTGACGAGTTACGATACGAATATCGTGTTTCTAGCCACAAAATAATCAAGATCGTTTATGAAACTTCAACATTATATTTTTATCTGCTCAAAATAAAGAATATTTGATTGTTTACTTTTGAATCAAACATATGTTGATTTCGATAATATGGAAGTACGTGCCCTTAATGTTTGTAAGTATTGTTTTTTGGTCATCAGTGTCAACACGCCGGAAAAGATGAACGGATCTCGATAAAATTAGGCACAGAGATAGATTATTGTCAGGAATATCGTTTTTTTTTTATTGACAACAGTGTAGCATTTAGTCTGCAGCACACCTGATTGAGCGATGATAAGGCTGAAGGTGGAAGCGCCCTACCACCGGAATCCTCAATCACTGAGGAACTGGCTATCATATCTCTAACTGCCGGAACACAATAATGCTGAAACCATTATTGTTATGGCGTCAGACTTAGATAAGATGATGGTAGCTAGGTTAGTAGTAGTTTTTGAGTTTATACATTACAAACAAACAATAAATCAAATCTTTTCTTTTTATAATATAATATTAGTAGGTACTACTTATAGATTTGTTACTTTTTGCGTGCATATGATGTGCTAGTAACAATGTTCTATTTTCAAATAAACAGACCATAACGTCAGAGAGAATTAAATTTTACTTTTAAATGGCGAATGAGCAAGAAATTTGATCTGGAAGCCTTATCTCTACGCAAGTGTGCTACCTTACCTTACTTACATACATAGTTAACGGTTTGAAGTCAATTCAGATCCAAAGTACAATAAGAGGTTAGGTACCTTAATCCTTTCAGACCTGATGGTATGTATATTTCTTTTTTTTTTTTTCGGTAAATCAACAGCTTTGATAAGTTTATAAAAAAAACATTATGGAAACATGCAAGCCAATTAAAGATTCACACACATAACAACAAGATATGTCCCCCCTTACCACGTAAGACCGATGGGAATACTTATACATCCCGTCACACTTTGATTCAAGACTGAAGCTTAGTTTTTACTTAGCAAATGGGGCCCTTCGTCCCAAACGGTTCTCACATTAACATAGAATACTATTAGGTTTACTATCATTTCTAAAATTAAATTTAATCCATCATCATCATGTCAGCCGAACAACGCCCACTGCTGGGCATAGGCCTCCCCCAAGGATCTCCACAACGATCGGTCCTGCGGTTTCCCGCGGTCTTGACCAGATCGTCGGTCTACCTTGTAGGGGGCCTGCCCACGGAACGTCGTCCGGTACGCGGTCGCCATTCGAGAACCTTTCCGCCCCAACGGCCATCGGTTCTCCGCGCTAGTGTCCCGCCCACTGCCACTTCAATGATGCAATCCTTCGAGCGATGTCTGTTGTTTTAGTTCTCCTGCGGATCTCATCATTTCTGATTCGATCGGACATAGCAGGGAAATACCAAGCATCGCTCTCTCCATTGCTCGCTGGGTGACTTTGAGCCTTCTTATGAGACCCATAGTAAAAGACCACGTATCACTTCCAAATCCATTTCCAATTCCAATTTAATCCATATTTACTTAAATTATGCAGATAATTTAAGCCCGCTGGATGCGGGCAGCGCAGGATCGATCGTTGTGGAGATCCGGGGGAGGCCTATGCCTATGGGCGTCGTTCGCCTGACACGCTGATGCAGATAATTTGAGATTTAGTTTCAGTCCTGGCACTGCACCCCCGAAAGGGTAAAAATACTAAGTAGGTAACTAACGATAACGACTCCGTAGCTCAGTGGTTACAGCAGTCGCCCGGAAAGCGAAAAGCGTGGGTTCGAGTCTCATCGGAGCTGGTTGAGACGGGTCGATTTTTTCTAAATGCTTACTTCATTTTCCATTTTTCAGTAGGTAACTAACACTTAATACCAACCAAGTATTATTAATTTAATTGTTGCCAAACTATTTATCTTGTTACAATAAGCTTTTTTAGTTTTTTTTAATCCACAACGGGGTAGCACTTAGCCTTCATCGCACCTGATGCTAAGTGACGTTAAGGCGCTACTCGGAAAAAGTATGGACTTTTTGATATAAAACTATAGGACAGTTAGAGTTGTTACAAATTTAATCTGGTAATAAGATATGTATTTCTTTATACCTTTATCTAGAATCGTATAGTTTCAGAAACACGATTTTATGATTTTGGCTCGACACTTTTTATTTTCGAAAAGACCTCAAAAAAAAAAGAAATTTCAAGATTATTCTTAAATGGGGTTACATATACTATTGGAAATTGGTTTAATTAGTGGACACCAATAATATTTAGGATCGTGTAGAAGCATTTAAAAAAAATCGCTATAGATTTTTAATACGAAGTGATTTTGTGTATTTTTTGCCTAATCTGCAAAATCGGTCTCGCTCCCGCGCGCGTCGTTTTCTCATTGCTATCTCGCTTCAGCATAATTTTTCCGAGTATCGCCTTAAGGCTGAAGGTGGAAGCGCACTACTCCCGGAATCCTCAACCACTAAGGAACTGGCTATCTTATCTCTAACTGCCGGAACCGGAACAAAACAATAATTCCGAAAACATCGTCGTTATGGCGTCAGACTTATACAGGGTGTTAGGGGCACCACCGTTGCAAAAACTTTAACCATGGCTTCAGGCCTTCATGCTGAACAACGCACAGCAAGATTTATTGTCGGAAATGAAAAAAATATTTCGACTCTAAAATCAAAATGTCCCGATAAGTTGCTAAATTTGTATGAAATTTTTTTTTCATTTCCGAAAATAAATCTTGCTGTACGTTGTTCAGCTTGATAGTCTGAAGCCATGGTTAAAGTTTTTGCAATGGTGCCCCTAACACCCTGTATAAGATGGTGGTAGCTAGCCAGACGGACTTATAACAAGTCCTAACACCAACCGAATACAATATGTACCCCCACTGGGAATCAACCTGGGGCCTCAGGTTGAGACCACTAGACCACAGAGGCGGTTAAAAAAGTTTTAAGTGAGGGTCAACACAGACGGACTGCATTTGAACTGCACAACAGCTGCAAAATTGCAGTTTGATTGAATGCAGTTTTCGTGCAGTCGGCATGACTGCATCGAAACTGCGCTAGAACTGCACGCTCTGGCTGCAAGTGGACTGCGACGAACTGCGCAGTCGGTGTGCAGTGCTATTGCTATTTCTAAGTTTCATTGCAGTCATACAAACAGCATTCAATCTGCAATTTTGCAGCTGGTGTGCAATTCAAAAATGCAGTCTGTCTGTCTAGAGCCTTAAGTATTACAAAACAACAGCGACCAGTCGTGGGTGCTAACCATCAACTCTTATTGCGGTTTTGTTTAGGACCTAAACTGATCTGCTTCGCTTATTCGTACCACGACAGCTTAATATCAATGACAGCGATTCAGTGATCGATCAATGACATTTCACAGCCGCTAAGCTGTCAGGTACTCTTATTTGACCTATAACCCGGTCGATTTAACATGTCACCTGCAGGTTATACCCGTCCCTCTCACTCTCCGGGCATGACAGAATCGAGTGAAAGAGACGGGTAGAAGAAAAAGGACACAAATCGTTCGGTCATTTACATTTAGCATTTCATTTGCGATCCAGTTTTTAGAAGGTCAGAGTACGAAAGAAAGCAATTCATTTTAGGAACCTATTCTGCATCGCGCTATTTTTGAATCGCTGTCTTAAAGTTGATGGTAGGCACCCTGTTCTAACTACAAATAAAAGAGGTCCTAGTCATGGGATCATCAACCTCGCGTTAAAAAAACACGCTTGATACCATACACTGACCTCTTATTAAAAAGCTTTAATGGCAGCCAACGGGCCCGTGAGAACGGCGTATGCGCAAAACTCGTAGTTAACTAATACTGCAGCCGCGAATTCAATGTAAAGATCAAGACCTCTTATTACATCGTAAGAAAATGACAACGTCTACGCGCCATTTATGTATTGGCCAACTTTCAAGCGCACGAACAAGCTAAAAACAGCTTTAATAACTACAGAATAAGGTGCGTAGCATAGGCAAAAATAGACCTCGTTCAAGTTTAGAACGGCTGCAAATGTCAAACCTTAACCTCAAAACCGTGACGCGACCACCGCTCCGCAATGTTGGAAGCGTTCGGTTATATTCGGCGCTATTCGGGAGCGCTCGTTATTCCAATTTAGTACGACCTCTCTTTAAAAGCTATGTTCGGACTTGGCTAGCATTTTAGTTGAAGAGCAAGTCCATTGCTGTTCTAGTTTGATTATTTTGAAATATCTTTCGTAAACACCAAGCAATGGACTTGCAGCTGCTTACTATTCGACTATTGCGGACCTATTTGATGATATCTAGTAAGCTGTAAGGATCTTTTCAAGCTGGTGACGGGTAAATAGTGCGAAGGGTGCCATTGAACAGATAAGGGCATATCTAATAGATATAGGTAGTTGGTTAGGAGACGTTTGTAAGAGATCGTTTGCAAATAAATCGTTGTGTGGTCGTAAGTAGGTATTCAGTATCGAAGTTTAAACTGGTTAAACTTATTGGCTTTGAAAGAAAACTTTTAGTCTCATTGAAAGAAATAAATAAATATTAAAGATTAAACACACACCACAAAACACATTACTTACCTTTAGGTAGACAAATAACATAGTAAACAATTAAACAAAATAAAAAATAGTGTCTTTGTAAACTCGCCACGTAAGTTAACTCGTCACGATTTGAAAAGTTCAATAATACATTGAAAGTAAAATCGTCACTCATAACTAAAAAAAACAGTGGAAAAGTGTTCGACGTAATAAATAGAAACAATATATCTTCTTTTAATAATTTGGTAACACAGAAAAAATATCTAGGTAATTGCCACAGGAAAACTTCGTGTAGTCATCATACATTCATCGTCGTCATACTTTTAAAACTTTCAAAATACTTAGGGTAGGTATTTTAAGTTCCTACAAGTAGGTAAGTACCTATTAATAAAACATTAAAATGTGACGTAAGTACTACCCAAGAAATAAAAGAGCAACGACTTATAATTCTCATAGTTCCGCCTCCCTCACCATAGATTATATTATGAATGCAACTCGCAAAGTTTCATTCCAAGAATTTTCCAGCAAGCGCTTTAAAAAATTATCCCCAGATAGCATACTTTCGCCGATGCAAGGTGGGGGAACGTGATGTTGTGACGAAAATTCCATATAAACAACTCCAAAACGACGTAAATAACACATGACAACAAGCTAACAAAACCTCTCTAGCTTGAAATATAAAGTCGAAATTCAAATGCCCAGTTTTCCAATTAAGACCTTATTCCTAATTCAAAAATGACTCGGCAGGCCTAATGACAAGGTTAGGCGTATGAAACGCGTGAGAAACTGGTTCTAGCATTCGCTCGGCCGTTAGCGATAGACAAAAAATAGTGGCCATCTTGGAAGCGGGTGATGACTTTTCTTGCGTTTAAAATTATATGGACGCGTTCAGGGACCAGAGGGCCTTACTAAGAGCAATGTCAATGTAAGATTGTGAAAGAGATGGCGCTAAGTAGTGTATCGTTCCGTCTTTTAGTCAAAATCTTATCTATTAACTCTTGTAACAGTAAATTTTGTTGCCATCTCGTGGAGATGGGAAATGAAATGAAAATTATGATCTTGGTATCAAACTTATGGTCTCCTGATTTGATTAGAGGATGGAGCATATCGCCATCTCGCTTAGTGGAACACTGTCGTTGACGTGGGGTCTCACAGACTCCTGTTATGTTTAGGCAAATTTAACAAATTTAATCAAGATGTAAGAGTTAAATATGTATACAGTTATCACTTTAGACTATAAATAGTAAAAACACATTAAATAAATCAATCTCCATTTGTTATTTTTCTTAATCTTTAACATATAAAAAAGGTTGGTATGATAGGGCATTTTTCAGTTTTAAGTAACATGATGACTAATATAAATAAAATTATTGATCCTAGGAACAAAACAATATATTTTTCTTTAAAACAACTACTTATGTAAACATACTAAACCAAAATATCCGAGCCTCACAGACCCCACGTAGGTTAGGTAAGAGCATTCGGCCGGACAGTGAAAGATCGTGGGTTCGTGTCCCATCGGAGCTAGTTGTGAGACGGGTGTATTTTTTCTAACACCTACTTACTTCATTTTCAATAATAAAAAATATATTGTAAAAGCAAAATGAAAAGTAGGTATGTACGTTAACTAACAATAAGTTCGTTTTTCAAATTAAGTTGAGCTTCGTTTGTTTTTCATCGAAATAAATATTCAGAGAAATAATTATTTCAAATAATTTGCTCCTTCGTATCGTGTTAACGGCTCAGTAACTGCTTTCAAAAAATAACAACTTACTTAATAAAAAAAGGAGGAGAACTAAAACGACCGACATCGCTCGAAGGATTGCTCAGTTGAAGTGGCAGTGGGCGGGACACATAGCGCGGAGAACCGATGGCCGTTGGGGCGGAAAGGTTTTCGAATGGCGACCGCGAACCGGACGACGTTCCGTGGGCAGGCCCCCTACAAGGTGGACAGACGATCTGGTCAAGGTCGCGGGAAGCCGCTGGATGCGGGCAGCGCAGGACCGATCGTTGTGGAAATCCTTGGGGGAGGCCTATGCCCAGCAGTGGGCGTCGTACGGTTGAAATGATGATAATAAAAAAACAGTTGTATGAAACACCACATTTTAATTTACAGTCATCAATTTTCTCAGGCAATGCTCAATCTTACTAACATTAAAGTATAGAAGAATGTGTTTGTAACTTAATCATAGCGCTTTAAAGACACAAAGACGTGATAAAGCTAGTAATCTATACTATACACCGTAATTTTTTTATCACCCCGGATAATTTTAGGCATTATTCTACTCATGAAAGCAAACAACCTTTGATATGGGACCAAAACTGAAACCGCGAAAAAAAATCAGCTGTTCCGTACATTTTGTTTGATAAATATTTGCACTTTTGTAAGAACAGTAGAATAATCCCTAAAATTATCCGGGGTGATAAAATAAATCACCGTGTATGATTTTTTTTTTTGTTTCTTTGTAAGTATGTTTGTAATGGGATAAACTCGAAAATTACTGAACCGATTTTAGAAATTATTTCACCATTAGAATTATTAGAAAGCTACATTATCATAATAAGCCATAGGAATTTTTTCCCGATATTCTTAAAGCGGGTAATACCGTGGGGAACCACTAGTTTTAAAAATTATACAAGTAATATAATATTGTTTTTATTAGTTAAAATAACAACATTGGTGATAAAAAAAGTAATTGGTGGGTGATAATGATAAGTTTAACGGCCACATGTGTCCTTCAAAGCATGGACCTCGGGATAATAAACATTTGGACTCCTGTCTTATTTTCTTTCTGATTCATGGGTATTTTTTAAAATCTATGAATTCACATTTTTTTCTTGGTTAGTAGATTATTTTCAATAATAAAAGTTGCATTGTGAATGCAAAAAATAGAAATAATAAGACTCTTTTAAATTGAAGTAGGTAATTACAAAAACAAACTCAGCAATCTTTCTCAACGGTTAAAAATAAACGATAACTCAACATTTTTATACATTTAAACAACATACAACTGACACTAGACAATTTATAACTGCCACACAAACAATATGCACGCGATAATCACAATGAGTCACGAAAAAAATGCACTTGCACCGAATTACCTGCACCCACATAGCTGAATTACTCAAAAGCACTAATAGCCACAAAATATTCGGCTTCCGTGACAAACCCTAATACTAGGGCAGGGAAAAACAAAAAAGAACTAAGGCTACTTTTCCACCACAGATGTGAGGGCTATAAAAAAATATTGCGACTAAAATTTTGGTTTCCGAAACAAACCCTAAAAATTAAGGCTGCATTTCCACTAAAGATGTGCTATAAACAAAATATAGTCCCTCAGACATATCTGACCCGGGGACAGCGGTAGTGTGGGAGCAATTTGATAACTTTATTATAGCTGTCAAATTAAAATGTCATCGGCTGTCATCAGTAGGTAAGTATGAAAAGAAATTTAGTTCCATAAATAACCACCGGGTCAGACATGTTTGTGGCACTATGACTAAATTTTCTTACAATCGCACCAGCTAGCTAGGCCAAAGTAACTTCTATAAGAGCTTGTGCTGTGGTGTGGACACTAGATAACTGATAAACATACTCAATTACCTACTTTTTTTTTGTAAACACTAACCCCCTAACTAATAATCGTGGTGTAAAGTTACACCATGTGAAATCTGTTGTTGTCTCTGTCATCATTTTAGACTACATAAGTGACAACAACAGATTTACACTTGGTGTAACTTTACACCACGATTTTTAGTAAGGGGGGTTATGTGTTAACAATAAAATTTATACGTATTAGTAGAAAGTACTTAGATAATATACGTAGAAAACACCCAGACCATGACAAAAACAAAGAAAGAAAAACAATTTATTTCGGCATTTTCGACACAACAACAAACAGTTCATAAAACTAGACAACTATATAGGTACACTACATACTACTACTACTTACACAACCACATACACAAAAAACATAAGAATTATCACAAATACAAAAATACAATGTTTCGTGCGATGTCAAAGTGCGCCCAACTTAATGATTATGTTCATGTATAGAGATAAAATTTGTCTTGTGCTTGGATCAAAACCCCCCGAATACTCATAGCGCCATACAGGTCGTCAAATAGCTATGCAAAATTATTATGTTAAGAGATGTGAAAGCTAGCTGCGCAACTTTAAATGACTGTCTCCACTGAGCTAAGCTATGTGGAGCAATGAATTGAATATTATTATGATTGGTGAATATCAAAAAATTTTTTAGGGAATTTTTGCTGGCCCTGGGCTGGCTTCTAAAGTCTTCAGCCAAAGCATAGAATTTGGATAATTTACTGTTAGTATTTATTCTGTGCACAAGGTGATTACTGGTAGTAGTAGGTTTATTCTATATCCTATTTATTCTGTGCACAAGGTGAATGAAAAATGCATCCGTAGCATAGCACTCTTCGGTGGAAGTTTACCCTTAAACGTCACAAATACACCGGCCCCAAATAACGATAAGGTGTAATGACTGCCGCGGCTTTGTTACCAAAATTGTTTAGCTCTGGCAGTATTAAAAAACCTAGTTGAATTTCGAACAAATGCCGTTTAATGTTTCGAAAAAAGCAATACTTAAAATTCTTGTCACTGAATGGGAATTCTATTCAATATTTAAAAAAGAAATTAAAAATTTTAAGCAACACAAAAATAAACTCTAAAAAGTAAAAAAATAAAATTTCTCTCTCGGTCGGGGGAATCTACTTAAATCTTATAACACCCCTCTGTTTGTGGTCCCACAAACTTGAACAAGTTCAAAACTGTAATATTGATATAAGATAATTTCGATATTATCGTAACGAAATAAAGGAGGAAGGCATTATTAATATTTTGACATTAAATTCGTTTTTTTTGTTTGTTTCTTATTTGTCTCTGACCTGACACAAATGATGAACAAAATTAATATTTTATTATCAAGCAAAACAACGTTTGCTTAATAGCAAGTATTGCTCTTTGTTAGTTAAACAATAAACCGTTAACATAATATTTATTGTTTTACCAAAGGTCTAAGTAGGTACAGCAATTTTGTTCAGTATTTTTCCTGATACAAAATTTCAGTAAAATCTTTTTTCCCTAACTGTCACAAACGGGCAAAGCGCGATGCACCACGATGTCCTTGTTCGTTCGTGTCCGGTCTTATCGATTAAAATCCATACTAATATTATAAATGTGAAAGTGTGTTTGTTTGTTTGTTTGTTTATTTGTTTGTTTGTCCTTCTTTCACGTCAAAACGGAGCAACGGATCGACGTGATATTTGGTAAGGGGGTAGTTTGGGAGCTGGAGAATAACATAGGCTACTTATTATTCCGGAAAATTGAGTAAAAATTGTAATTTTCTATGAAAAATCGTTTAACTGTCGTACCTTCGATACAAAACTGTCATTTCTTCCTTACCGTTTCCAAAGAGTATGTAATCACTGACGTCTGCGCGGTCAAAATCGAATACTAATCTTTTCCATAAGCTTAGAATAAAAAAATGAACTGTAACTAGCGCCAAAAATGCCCCAGTCGCGCATGCGCGCAGAGTTATCTGACACTCACTCTACTTCACAGAGTAATTTTTTACATGTAGGAAATAGAGACCAATCTTGGGCCCCTTTATTGGTAGTGTATAACTAGCGCTATCTGTTGTATGGTCTAGGCAACTTTTGGTGTAAGTATAAAACTATTATTTATATGGCAAAACAACGTTTGCCGGGTCAGCTAGTTATTAATAAGTTTTAGTAAAAATTTCATTTTCATGACAAGCTTTTTTGCTGACTTTACTATAATTTTTTTTTTTTAAATATTGTATGGGCTTGCTCTTGGCTTCATACTGAACCTTAGGGATGAGAAGAAGCCTAAGATGGGGCGAGCTTACCCAGAAGCAGCCTTTTCACTCTAGCTTTAAAAATAACAGGGTTGTAGTCATTCGGGAAAACAGAAGCAGGCAGGGTATTCTATTCCTTGGCGGTGCGCATCACAAAGGAAGAAGAAAAGCGCTTGGTACGCATCCGCGGGATGTTAACCAAGTAAGGATGATAGCCTGCTGTGCGCCTAGATTCTCGGTGGTAGAACGGGGATGGCGGAATATTATATTGTCATCTAACTATGTCTAAACCAAACCTGAGGGCCTACTCTGAAACGCAAAACCCGAAACTTCGGTATACCCGTCCCTCTCACTCTCTAGCCGGGACAGAATCGAGTGAAAGGGGCGGGGCTAACCGAAGTTTCGGATTAGCGTTTCAGAGTACGGTCCCGTTATACAAAATTTCAGCTCCATCGGACACTGGGAAGTGGGTCAAATTAAGCTTGCAAGATTTGTCCCCCACTAACTAACTTACAAACCAACTAACATGGCAAGTTAATAAAAAGCTTGTAAAATACAGACGTTTTTTCAGTTTTTTTTTTATATATTTGTTTGTACAAAAGAAATCAGTAGGTAACCTACCTAAGTAAAATCACGTTTTGATGCACTTTAGTAATTGGTGTCCTGCAGTTGTCAATCGAAACGGGTTGATGACGATTTTTTAAAAAAAAGAATAGCCCCAAATATTTTTTTGATGTGAAAACTTCTTTAACGGCGTTGTGCACTTTTTGTGATGGGTAAAAAAATTTAAACTCGCGTCGCGAAAACTCGTAAGAGGGACACGTGCCCTGATCGAAAAACTGTTACAATGTCATTAGAATACGAAGGCAAATTTCGCCACCGTTTTCAAAGTTGTAATAGCTCAGGTCAGAAAACGGGCTAATTGAAGCCAGAAGACTTCGGTTCCAATCCAGTCTGTATTTTTTTATTTTTTTTTTGTCATATTCCCTTTTTTTTGTGAAAAAGTCTAGGGGACCCGTTGTTTTTTTTTTAATATTGACCCTTCCATGAATTATGAGTTGGTGGAAACCTATTCAATATTTTCGTAAACAAGCTCGCTTTATAAATATTCTTTTTTAAAATCTTTCTAGTTCCTAATTTGTCAACAAACTGCGCGATGGCACCGCCACAATGCCAGTGGTTCGTGTCCGGTACTATCGATCGCCGAATTACGTTTTAATAATTAAAATACGACCGTTTTCGTCCGGTCGATACCGTTCGCGGTTAACGGTTTGTTAGGGCTGGTTTACGCCCGATAATTGGTTAAAAATGTTTGCTTTTAAACTAGTGCGGTTTTCAAGCGGTTGGTATTTCAATGTTTTTGATGTTTGTTGTTTGGGAATTGGAGTAGCATTTAAATGTGGTTTGGATTAGGCAACGAAATAAATGGGTTATTTACATGACCTAAGTAGGTATATGCTTTGTTTTTATGTAGGTACCCAATGATTAGTAAAACGTCATTGTAGGTAAGTACCTAAGTATATTTGAATACTTAATAGAGAAGACTCTAAAAGTATTTGATAAAAAGCAGTTCTATAGTAACTTATCACTATTTTTGTATGTTTAAAATTGTCTCTTTTGTTCTTATATCATATTTTCCATGTTAAAAAGTAGCGTAAGTTAAGTACCTATGACACTCTCGAGCTCCCAAACGGATAGTTTGGGACCATTATGTGTGTTTGTGGTGTGGTTATGGGCATTTCTACGGGGACGACCGATTGACCTACTGGAGCGATAAAAGTACCTTTAAAATTGAATTACGTACTTGAAAAAAATTACACATATTTATAGGACTCTTGACCTGATGGAGAGCATATTTAGAAGACCGCCAGGTTTTACATATCGCCTTAACAAAATCTGAAAGTTCAAAAACGGGCAGAATTTGGCTTAAAATGGAGTGTCCGGTTTCCAGAATTTACTCGTTATTGTTTCATAACTTTTAAAATAATAACTTGTTCCTTATAATTCTCACATTCACAGAACAAGGGATAGACAATAAAGCCATATACGTTATTATATTTATTGTACATCCTTGGGTTTTTATACAGTAACGCATTTAAATTTTGTCCGAAGCGTGTGCCTCAATTCGGTGAAATTTACTTTTGCTTACCTATATCACTAACTACGCGCAGTACGAATGCACACTACTGATTCTCGCCAACCGGGGGTTGCGCCCGAGCGGCCGAGCAGTGTGGACGAGGGACTTGTCGCATTGAGGAGCATTTTTCGAAGGTTCGAAATCATTCGGTGTTTTTGGGGTCGGGTCATTTCTCAAATCGGTGTGCGACATTAATTTTGTTTATGAACTATTTAATAAGATTTGTGGTAAATTAATCGAGTGTTTAACTGATATCTGCCAGTATGTTTTATATAAATTGTTGTAATTTATAATTTTTCGAGTAAATTGATGAATTGTGTTATTTTCTCAATTCCGTGGATCTCAATTCCACGGAAAATGGGGCATTGAATTGAGAAAACTTACACCGAATTGAGATTTCACATATTATGGATTCAGCTGTAAGGGCCATTCTTAAATGATAATGGCAATCAATAGAGCATATCATAGTCGGTTACTTCCCTGGTTGCGACTGCTTGAGCTGCCAGTTAAATGCCCATACACTCAGCTTGAAAGACAGTGTTGTATGAGCTTAGTGGCAGCGCAATTTGTATGTTTAAGTCTTCTAAGAACACACCTGTCCCTGCTCCATTAGAGGTCTTGGAGCCATCGGTGTGTATCAGAAGCACTCTGTGTTGTGCCTGAGAGCTTTCTAAGTCATCCAGTTGTATTTTGTATTTCTTATCAAAGATGAAGGATGGTTTGACCTTAACACACAACGCCTTCACAAGGAGTGTATCCAACCATTCCTCCAGTAGGCCTTCACAAGGAGTGTGTCCAACTATTCCTCCAGTAGGCCATTAATGTGTCTTTCCTTTGGAAACCTGAGGGTACCTGGGTGTTTCAGTCTACTGAAGGTAGTCTTGTCAAAGGCCCCTTCAATGTCGAGGAACGCACCAAGACATATCAGTTTGTTTTGAAACGCTTCCTCTATCTTACCGACTAGTTGATTGAGTGCCGATTCTGTGGATTTGCCAGCACTGAAGGCGTGCTAGTGCTTATGTAAAGGATGTGCAGATAGTATTGTATCTCGTAAAAACCATTCACATAGGAAGGAGGAAAGTAGGCAAATGGGTCGGAAAGCATTCGGGTTCGTGTAGTCGGACTTACCAGGTTTTGGTATGAACACTACCCTGAATTCCCTACAGGGGTGTAGGATGTAGCCATGCGCCAGGCAGGCTTGAAAAAGATGGGTGATGACCGCAACGAGTTGCTGATGATGAAGAAAGATGTTGGCCGTCCCTGTTTACTTAACGAGAAAGGCGAGAAACTGTTTATTGCGCATCTTACCTTTTCTTGTCACCCTTTTAGCTAAAGACCAGTGGTCATCTGTTGGATGACTTGTTACGTCCTGCCACTCGATATGTTGTAGAGGATGGCAGTTTTGAAAGTGGGTTTGTAGGAAAACGGCATTCATCTCCTCCTGATCCAAATTCATAGAGCCATCAGCCTGATTCGATATTACCTTCCTTACCCGGTTTGCTTGTTTTGTGGAGTTTATCTGGCTGGTGCCACGCCATTATCGCCTAGATCCTTTTACTATTTGGTTATGTATTAATGGGTTAGAACAATGCATAAACAATTTATGGATAGAGACTTCAAATGAATGGTGAGAGGCTAGCCACACGAAAATAAGTAAGAGGTGGTTTACCGAACTTATCCCTGATGCTACATGAGAAGCCATGGAACGTTCTGAGAGATATTTTTGTTAAATAAATGAATAAATAATTTGGTATTGGAATGGATAGGATGGCAACTCAGATTCTTCATAACTTATTAAAATTCTTCTTAAATAAAAATTAGGACTAATTCTTAGGTCTCTATTTAAAAATTAAACATGTTGATTTGAATTTTTGTTTTATTTTATTATTTATATTTCAATTGAAGATAGAAACATTAAAGATAGGCGCACTTAATCCTAAAATTAACCATCTAATAAACTAATAGACCAGCAGTCAGTTTACAAAACGTTTATAGTATTTATTATTTTGATCATTCAAATACATTGTTCTACATTAGGTACATCAATTCTGAATTCTATGGGCGATTTTGAAATTCGGTGATACATTCTCTCAATTCGGTGCATTCTCAATTAAGTGCTTAACTTTTCTCATAAACAACTTCACAATATTTAGTCCCATTGCTATTTTTAGATTAAGGATGGAATAAACTTGAATTTTTATAATTCAAACTACTTAAAAAACCAAATATCAAATCAACCACCGAATTGAGAAAAAAAGAACCCTTTTGTAGAAATGCTCTTATACAAAAAAATCACGTCGATATGTTGTTGCTCCGCTTGGACTTGAAAGATGGATAAACACACAAACAAACAAACACACTTTCACTTTCACTTTCACATTCACATTTACAATTACAATATTATTAGAGTACCTACCTACTTATGGATAAGGCATCGTAAGATTCGTAACTATTAAACTAAAACAAATAAATGAAAAACACAACAACCCTATTATCAGTCGAATCGAACCAATACATTCGAAAATTTAAACCAAAACAAAACAATTGAATTCAAATCGATTTGAACATTTCAATTTTCGAATTCCGAATCGCTTAACCCCGTATACGTAGTTGTGTAGCGTAATCAAATCGATTGTCGCAGAAAACGATTACGACGAATCGACGGACGGTCGCCGACGATGGGGGTGGGGGGACATTATCAAGCTGATAGATTTGACAGATTAAGTAAAGGGTTATTTGAAATATGAACCGTTAATAATGGTACTATTATTAGAAGGGCGTATGTCATTCATGGATTCATTATTAGCCTTTCTAATTATAATAAAGAGGGATCTTATTTGTAAGATTTTGTAAAAGATTGTGTTAGTTGACTTGGAATAACTTAGGAAAAATGTGATAGTCAAAAATAACTTGCAAGTTGTTCAATCAAACCCATTTTAAATATTGAAATCGTAAGGTACCTTAACACTCATTCCATGACAAACGCTACTCAACACTTTTATTTTTATTATTAGTTGGAGAATAGATATATGCTTAATTTATTAATAAACATTATAGATTTTCATAAAATGATAAAATTAATTCAAAAAACTTTATTCTTCATTTTTTTTTTCAAATGTTAACATGATAGGCAATCACCCTCATGTCTACTATTTTTTATTCAAGTGGCCACATTATTAAAAATAAGAAATTGCGGTTCCTGACAACTGTCAAAACGGCGCAATGTTGATGTTAAGATTCTAATCTTCATTTCAGCACAGAGTTTTCGCTAAAATTTTATTGTTAAAAGTGTTAAGTTAAGCAATTATTGCGTGTCATTTCATAGTAACGCCCGTAACAAAAAACAGGTAAAAGTTAACTTTATATGCATACCATTCAACTTGTTGTAAGCTTATTGCTATTGGAAAAGGGAAATATGCTTTCTCGCCTAAATATCAAGCAGTTTTTGTTCAAAATAAGTATTTAATGTGTTTTTTACTTAGGTGTTCTTTTGTAATGCCCGTAACGTTACGGGCATTACACTTTGATGTTCATGGAAATGTGACTGTTTTACTATGCATTTTCATTTTATTGTTTTTTTGCTCTATTCATTTCTTTATTATTATAATGCTTGCTTGGTTTTGTTGGGTTGGCATGCAGCATGAATTTTTTTTTCAGGTATGAAGATGTCCGCTTCTGGTAATGAAAGAATTTATAAATTTAGAGAAAGGTTAAAAGAAGACAAAGAGAAATATGAAGAATATTTGCGTAAAGAAAGGGAAAGACACAAAATAAAGCGAGAAAAGCAAAAAGCTAAACAAAATAATGATAAAAAGCTTCGTGATACCCATTGTGTTTTGAAAAATGACGTAATTTGAGATTTTTTGTGTTAATTTCATATAATACTATGTCATAGTTATTTTGAAATATTTAAGATTTTTTTAATAGTTTTGTAGCTTGAATAAAACTCATTAAAAGTAAAGCAAGTTTATTTTAATTCGTACGCGTAACGCCCGTAACAAACTTCTGTAATGCCCGTAACGACATCTTGATTTAAATAAATATACATATATAATGAGAGGATCCACGTAAATGTATAATTCTAGTAGTAAATTTATCACACTTTTAGCAAAAAAATTAAAAAAGCACAGTTTCTTATCAAAATTCGCAGAATTATTATGTTTTGTCTTGCTTGTCAAAAGAGTTAGGCAAAATTAAGTAATGCCCGTAACGGGTACTTTTTTCATTATTTTGCGTTATATTTAACAATATTCTGGAATATTTAATATCGATATAAAAGTGCAATAAAAATGGTTGATGTTTATGAGTTATTTAGGTATTTTGAAATAGACATTTAACAGAAAATTGGTGATAAAGGTGTACAAATGGTAATGCCCGTAACATGGAATGAGTGCTAAGGTATAACCTACCTATTTCGTTAGATGTTTAATTTGGCCTTGTTTTGGCTTTGAAGTTTGAGTTTTACAGGCATTATTTAAGGTGGATAGTAATGAGATGTCGATAGGCGATCATCATCAGCCATTTAATGTCCCCACTGCTGGGCACTCACCTTCCTTATGGATGGATAAGGAACCATGCGGGCCCAGTGCGGATTGGTGGGTAATTAACGACTGCAAATGCAGTCGGGTCGGGACCAACTGCTTAACGTGCCTTCCGAAGCACGGAGGAGCTCAAGACGGTCATGATGGTCACCCAAAACAGGGCTTAGGGCTCTTACAGACGAGCGACTTTCGGCGGACGTATGGCGACCCTCGTCAGCGGCGATCGCCGACGATCGGCGACAGCGTATCGCAAGGCGTCGCTCGCCAACCGTCGCGACTAGTGTTGCGAGCGGTCGCAGACCGACACTGTCGAAGATCTTTAAGAGCCCTTAGATGCAACTGCCCGTTCTTTCTTTCAAAAGTCAGAATTATATGCATTCGCATTGCAATTATACGAAAAACTGTAATAGAAAGGCCAAATTAGGTAGTAAGAGCTGTGGTTAGAGCATTTGACCGGCATTTTCAAGGGTGCAGTGCGGGTTCGAATTCCGTCAGTCCGAAATCTACTTTAAGTTTTTTTTCTATTTCATCTTCTAATGGTCAAAATTGCTTTTTCATTTATACCTAATTCCTAAGAATAAGTAGGTACCTATGATAACATGGTATACCTACCTACTTGAATCCTGCAACAACACATCCAATACCACTTTTCGTGTGTTAACCCATTGCCGCCTGACCGGCCGTATAGGGCCGGAGAACAGTGGAAAATCTATTGTGTCTCATTTCTGGGGCGTTGAAGGATAATTAACTTCCATTCAATAACAAAACACGTTGTTTCGAACAGCATTGATAAACAACAATATTTCGGCGGTTCCTGTAATTTTCCTCATTGGGTAATTCCCATTCCCAAAAATATATTATTATCTGCGGTTTTAATGACATGTGTCACTCCGTTCATACATACAATTATTAAATATTTTGATCATTACAGGACAAAATGACTGTATGACTAATTACTGAAATAAATGAACTGATGTAGAAATCAGTCGCGACGCGAGTCTTTTAGAATATGTTTTTTCAAAAAAAAAATGGTTTTTGTTTGACAAGCTTTTTTCTTTAATATTGTATTATCATCAAACCAAACCTGTATGCAAAGTTTCAGCTAGCTTGCAAGATTTGACCCGAACGGACATACCTACATACCTAGGTTACGTCGCAGTAAGATAGATAAAGCCGTGATATAGTTATATAGGAATGTAATTATATATAGTTATACGAAAGTTACAAGAGTTCTGTGGCGTGAAAAAAAAATAACGACAAAATTTAAGGCGATCGCTTCGCTGCGCTTCGCGATCGCCTTAAATTTCTAACCTATCACGTGTTCTACAGGACTATAATCCTACAATTATTTCATGAAAGAAATCTAGTAATATAACTATATCACTAAACTTGAACCGTATTATAATTATATTCCTAATAAGATAGTTGTACGAAGGCGATTAATTACTATCTTACGGTACATACCTAAATATCCCTAGGAATATAACTATATCACGGCATCTACCTTACTGCGACACATACACTGCAAGTTTGAAAGCTTGTAAAAAAAACAACATGCCGGCAGAATTGAAAAGAGCTTCCTAGACTTTTACACAAAAAAAAGGAATTTGTCAAAAAAGTTTAGGTTGTTTTTAATAATATTTTAAAAACACCGATGTTAAATTGACAGAACCGTTATAGCAAAACGTACAATCGGGGACAAATTCGGTGAACCACATCTTACTTCTTTTCGTGTGGCTGGCGTCTCACCGATCAGTTGCAGTCCCTATCCGCAATTGCTAATGCATTGTACTACCCTAATTTAATACATAAAAAATAGTAAAAGGGTCTGCGCGTGAATGGCGAGGCACCAGCCACGTGAAAAGAAGTAAGAGGTGGTTCACCGAATTTGTCCTCGAGTGTACCTACTTATCTTGTTCTTGGTCACCGACATCCACATACCGTGATCGATCATAGAGCTAAGCGCATAGTTTAACTCATATGCCGATTTATAGTAATAAGTATTTGGATGACGTATTATATACTTAACCCCCAAACTGCCGAGCAAATATACTATGGCTGTGTATACATAATATAAAATTGAAAAATAAAATTGTTCCGCAGTTGACGGGTTCAATCAAGTGCTATTATTACTATCCGACTTTGAACCAAAAATGACGTCGATAGAGTAAGAGAGTAATTTTCCCTCCCTTACCCCTAAATCCTTAAATACTCTATGAACCAGAAAATCCGCCATGCATTACATAATAATACATAAATAAATGTAATAGGTAGGTATGTATACTAATAATCTTTAAGGAATATTCTTTAAGTTTTACGCTATCAGTCGTATATACGTCCTTATATTTACGGTTACGTAGGGGTTTCGTGAAAATTTTGTTATAGGTGGGTACTTACCTACTTGGGAAAGGATTAGGTGCCATCAGCATATACTTAGGTATTGTGTAAGTATATAGATTAATGGGTCCCGTTAAATAAAATAGAGATACTTAGTCGATAATATTTCAAGTTTCAAATCTTACATTTTGGACATTGAATGACAAAAATAGGAATTACTTAACACTTTAAAACAGACCTAACCCAGTTTAAAATTAAAATGGCTTTTAATATGTTTCCTACCAAAAAGTTAAATAACAAATTAAAATGAAAAGTTTACTCTAAATTCGAACATTCAGTGTTTAAAACAACTAAACTAAAGTTTAAGAATCTAAAAATTCTATCTCGAGTCTAAATTCTAAATGATTACTAAACTCTGTTTTACCCTCCAGGTCATAAAACGCCGAAGGATCAACGATCTCAGCATTTTTTTATTATTTTCTCATTCTTTTTCTAGTGCTTGCATATTCCCTACCGGTTTTTCGCACCTGTTCGTTATAAGGTCGGCACTAACATAACCAACCTTTTTTGAAACGTACCAAAGACAACAGTATTTATCTAAAAACCTTTTTCCTAAACCTCCAGAACGTCATTGAAAGAACAAATCATGAATTATTCATCACTAAACACCAATTGAATAGCAAAAATCGTTAATTATTATCAAACTAACAACCAACATAGCTAGGTTAGTACCTAGGACAGTGATAGCGCGAAGGCCATTGGACTAACTAGGTACTACGGTGCAAGGAAAAACCGCTCAAAACCGCCAATGTGCCATTTACAATACAAAAATACCCCTGACAAGTTCGTCAACCCAAAAAATAACTTCCACGCAAATATAAACCGTAAACGAAGTAGATTTTAATCGATTTTGCAGTTTCACTTGTTAACTCAGTGAAGTTTCCGATATCAACATTCGCGGGTTTGAACGCGCGCAGTCGCAATGCAACTGACTTGCAGCTGTATTCACTCCGTTCAATCAAGTTCATAGATTAAGATTGGCGTTCGTAGACCGTCGATAATTATCATCATGACTTAATACAACGCGAATATTTAAAACTTTCTTAAACTACAAGTCTTTTACTCACCTATAGATGGGCACGTAGTATCTGTCCATAAGCACACATCGATAGTCTCATCGCAAATTTACATCCAAATAAGTTCACGAACACTAACCTAGTTTATCTTACTTTGCACTTTGACATCACAAAATTCCATAAGTTTTGTACGGAGAAGGCACTATGTTCTACATCACAAAATAATTGAGCAAAGTGAAAGAAAAAGAGTTTTCACTTTATGAGGTCATTGAACGCGCGGTGCTATTCGACCGCGTTCGAAAATGGAACGATTTGAACATGAACACATTCACATTGAGTTCGTTTTTCGAATTCGGCGGGGTCCGCCTTGTCGTGGTCCATTCGGCCGAGTTCGGGCGGCGGCGGCGGGCACAGCTCGCGCGCAACTGAATCTTGTCGTAGGTTAACTTTGAAAAAAAAAAACACCGCTAGCTCAATTTTCCGCGTTGCTATCCAGCCAGCTAGGTCCCACCGCGAAAACGCGGCGAATCACCTCACATCGCCGGAGGGAGCTTAACACCAATGTCACCGACACAAACACAAGAGGTTATTGTTTTGACAGCTCCGTGTATCACGACCATGTGTGCACTAGGAATATGGGACACGGAGGGCGCCACTGGAAGCCAGCGCCGGTGAACGCGAGAAAAAAAAACACCGTTAACTAAATAAACTAGCAACGCGCGTAAACACAACGAATTTACTGAATGCCACTTTTCATTATATTATTTCGCTATGCACCGGCCGACGTCACCGAAATAGCAGACGCTTGGCCGATATATCCATCTCTTTCACTCGCGTGCTCGATTTGAGCATTTCTCGTCTAAATTCGAGCATTGGGCTTTTGAATAGGAGCTGTCATCGTTTTAATGAAGAATTGTTTTGTTTCTGTTGCGCGCGATGCATAGATCGTGCATGCGTGCTCGGGCCTGCAGTTGCACTGAGCCTAGATGACATTCACACAGACTTAAACTCAAGTTCATACGGATGCAGTTCTAGTGAACTGGACGATGCGCGCCGGTGACGCGCCGATGTCATTTTATATAAGTTACGATAAACAAACACGATCGCGTACATAATTGAATAATGCTAAACTTTATACTCGACACAAGAATTTGTTTCAAAATTAAATTTAAGTCCAACCTCCTTTTGTACGCCTTTTTAAAGTCTACATGTTTTCAAATTTAGAACACATTTTGTTATTTCTTGAACTCTTCAACGCCCCAGAAATGAGACACAATAGATTTTCTATTGTTCTCCAGCCCTATTCGGCCGCTCAGGCATTCGGCCGGGCCGGTCAGGCGTCAATGGGTTAATTCGCGCGCAGAGTCCATGTCACTTTTTAATAGAATGCGCTTTAATTTTAAAGTCTACAAATTTTCAAATTTAGAATACATTTCTTTTTTCCAATTCGTGCGCACTTTTTACAATAAATAAAAATCATGGAGTGCGGTTGAATTTTGAAGTCTACAAATTATCAAATTCAGAATGCATTTTCTTTCGTTCTTGATACGCTTGCTATTATTAAGAAACAATAGAAAAAATCCTCATTGTTAAGTTAATAATTGTGAAGTTACTACAGTAAATTGGCTTGTTATTTCTTTAGATAAGTGCAAGTGGCATTATGCTGGTTTCAGTTTAAATAACGAGGTCAAATTAGTTTCACAAGACACTTCTCAAATATAGATGTAAACGAGTCAGCTAGATTGTTGATAATCTATAGTCATTTTGTACATTAAAATTATTATCATATTTTCTTAATAAAGTTAAATTTCAAAAACTGGCTGATAGAGGTGACTGAAACCACAAAATGTCACGTATTTTCGTTCTTGAAAATTTGAAATATTTTAACATTGCACATTTACACCACCAAAATAGCTGAGACAGCAGATGTTTTGGTGTTCTTCAAAAATTCATCATAGGTACTTTATTGAACATCAATTGAACATCATTTCATAAAAGTCAAATGTAAAACATCGATTACCTATTTGATTTCAAATATCAAATTAATCACATGATCTCTAAGCAATTGCCAAACTGGTGGACACCTGTAACGCTGAATGCTTAAGTCCTGTATTAATGCTAACTTTGCTTACTGAATCATTCGTAACTTGATGTATTTCCGTGTCATGAACTATTTTATAAGTTAAAAGAAATTAGCAAAAACAAATTCAATAACCATTTTTAGGCTTCGCCGCAGACGGGTAAAAATAAATGACGTTCTACTTCGTCGAATTTCGTTTCGTTCGACGACCAATTTCTTTATTTAAAATAAAACATTCTTTAACAATTATTTTATAATTATTTAACATTTATCAGAAAAGAATAATACAATCTTGAGTATCATGATCATTTTCATGAAAGAAGCTGGTCGTGAAAACCTTAATTCGGGATTTAAACAAATAAATGACGTCACATTACAAACTCAAAAACCTATCTCTCTTATTAAAACTTTTCTCAGAGCCGCATTCGAAAATTTAAAATTCAGTTCGAATTTCGTCGCACATTTTCATGATCAGCGAAAGTGATCCGTCTTGTTTTTTATAAAACGCGTCCTGCCGAATGCAACTCGTATTCGGCCTCGGGGTCGGTGCAGCGGTCGTCGACCCCCGATTCGGCGTCGCGTCCATTATGTTGGGAAAGGTCAGGTCTGTGTACTGTATATTGGGGAACTTCATGACTGACCAAATAAATACGATTTTTGCTTGCGACTTCTTTTAGCGTGCACTTAGCATGCAAGCGAATTTCGCCGAAATATGAGCGGTCGTGAAGCTGGTGTTCCAGTGTGCTCTGTGTGAGTGAGCTTTTACTTTCAGCAACACATATTATACGGACTCCTTTTTGTTGTTTTAGCAAGCGACGGTTATTGTCTTGACATTTTATTTTTGAACGTGGAACGATTTTAAAATTTAAGCTTCGTTTTGTGAGGGGAGTTTTGAAACTTTTACTTGTGTGGGTTTTCACTTACTCTTTTAAAGGTTTCAGTACACTTACTATACATTTTAAGATTTTTAAGTGTAGGCTTTAGGTAGGTATTTATTTACCTAAAATTACGGTCTTTATCTAGGTATATTGTAGCATGAAATTGGGACTTTAGACACTTTTTGCGTAATAACAAAACAAAGCGAGTACGTAGGTCTAATATCCTACCTACACAATATAATACAACGCAGGCTGATTTAATTTAAATTAAATATCGAGTATTTAATTCTAAAATAAACACAATGGCGGATAAATTAACAAATAACTTACTTAAGTACTACTTAATCATTTCCAAGCCAATTTTATTTTATTTTTAAGTCAGTTAGGTATTTAAATTTTTACTTTTTTGCATTCACAATGCATTTTTATTTGGGTCTGGTTGTGAGACGGGTCGATTTTTTCTAAATACTTCATACTCAATACATTTTTATACAAATAGATTAAAAAAATTAAAATATGTTGAGTCGTCTAACACCACTAACACCATCAGGTCTGACATAAGCTGACATTGAGTTTGACATAAGCATTAATAACAGAAGCAACATCAGTTCCAATTTTTTTACAAGTAGGCAGGGTTCTAAAGGATAATTATCAACGATAATTATCGTGATAATAACAGATGGATAATTATCTATTGATAATAACAAAAAAATGCGCTCGTGAAAGTGAACTGTATTTGAACGTGTATTACCGCACTTTAGTGTACCTATCCGAACGCACGGAAGATTCGCCTTAGAAGAAAAATTCAGTTTGGATTATTCAAACTTAAGTAAACTCGAGTGACATTGGTTTGTTAAATATTGTTCATTGAGTTGAATTTGTAAAATGCCTCGTGAGAAAGATCCAAAATGGTCATACTTTATTTGCATTAAGACAAAAAATATCTATTGGGCTATGGGCTCGGTGCAAAAATGTAGCAAAGAGATGCAGGAAAAATTATTGGAATGAAATCTCTCGTAAAACTATGTAAGCCTCAAATACACACAGCAGAACAAGAAGCCAATCCAGCCAATCCAGCCATTAATTAATGTTAATAATGTATGTGTTAGATATTAAATAAAAATTATAGTATTTTTTTGTCAGAACTTGCCCAAATAATAATGCATTTTTTATTAAACAATATAACAAATACAATTCTTACACTTGTCATAATTATCCGATAATTATCAGATAATTAGGTATCAAGAATTATCAAAAAGCGTTATTATCTTGATAATTTCGAATCCTGCGTGGGTAGGTAAGACAAACATGTCGTAGGTACAACAATAACAATAGGTACCTAGGTACCAACGTTTGCAGAGAAAAAAACAACCTTGTCTAATTACCTTCGTACAGCTACCTACCTTCTGAGAAAAAATCTAATACCTACTCACCTACTTGAGTATTAGGTATAAGTTGGTACATAATATAGGTACTTACGTAAGTATGTGCTTTAAAATCGCCTATCATTGATAGCTATACATATAGGTAAACCGTTGCGCGTTGCCAGACAGACACACCTTTCGGTAAAGAATTATAGTCCCGCTACGCTATCGTTTATTCGATAAGATTCGAATAAAGAACGTGCGAAATTCGGCGATAGACTGTCGGTCGGGTCACTGACCCCGTTATACGGCGCGAGTTGGGTAAGGTCATGGTTGAAATGCCGTCAACAAGATTTGCTACAAACTTATCTGACCCGTTGGTTATTTTTGGAACTAAACATGTTCTCATGAAAAGGGTCCATTTTGAAAGCTAATTAACCGACTTCTAAATCAAAAAGGAGGAGGTTCTCTATTCGTCTGTATGTATGTTTTTTTTTTTTTTTTGGTGTATGTCCACCGATTACTCGAAGACGGCTGAACCGATTGAAATGGTTCAAACGTTATTACATCAGGTTAGTTTCTAAGCTGGTCCCATTTTTTGAAATTTTGAAATCGGTTCAGTAGTTTTCAGGAAATCTTGAAAATACTGTCGTTTTCCTTACCACTTTATGTGAATTTAATACGTATCTTTAGGCATAACTCCTTTGTTTATAAACCGATTTAGATGATTCTTGTTTTGTTAAAAAGGGGATACCTCAAGGTATTTTAACCGACTTCGAAAAAGGAGGTTTTCAGTTTGATCACATACCTATTTACCAGAAAACACGTAAATTGCCTGCACGATGCACTAAAAAGAGTGAAATAAAAATTATTTTTATAAAAAAATAAAACCGCCTTCTAAAAAACCACATCAAAAAAGTAAGAAATAATTCCTCACCAAATAAATAACGTAAGTACTTTGAAGTCGGGCGGGTTTTAACAAAAACAACAAAAAAATGTACATGTTTCACGCCCGACTTCAAAGTACTTACGTTATTTATTTGGTGAGGAATTATTTCTTACTTTTTTGATGTGGTTTTTTAGAAGGCGGTTTTATTTTTTTATAAAAATATTTTTTTTTGTATTACAAGTGGCTTCTCGTCAGTTTAGTTTAAAGGCTGCTGTACACGGGTAGAGTAAACGGTAAAGTAGAGTGGTAGAGTATTAACTATCGTACTAACTAAGTATACTAATGTAGACATCATTGGTAGAGTAGAGTAGGTACTGAAATTTGGTAGAGTAGAGTAGCTAGCACCGAGGGCAAGCTACTCTACCGCTCTACTCTACCGTTTACTCTACCCGTTTACAGCAGCCTTATGGGATTAATTAACGTGCTATAAAAGTAGCCTAGATGTCATTCTCTAGCTCCCAAACTGTCCCCGTACCAAAAATCACGTCCGTTGCCAAACGAACAAACAAACACACTTTCACATGTATATTAATAGTACTTATGAATAAAATCACCAATAGAAAAAATGGAAAATGAAGTATTTTGTATTAATCGACCCGTCTCACAACCAGCTCCGATGGGATGGCGATTGTGAGACGGGTCGATTTTTTCAAAATACTTCATTTTCCATTTTCTATAAGTAATAAAAATTGCATTGTGAATGCAAAAAAGTAAAAATTTAAATAACTTAAATTAACTATAGTTACCTCGCTATGGCGCAAGTTTGAACAAGATTTTGGTTAAAAATGTTTATTTAATTTAAAAGGTACCTAGGTATAGGTATATAATATACTGCTAAAATTTCGGCGATACGTTATCGGGTCAGCGACCTGCCGATACGGGCGGCTGTTGAGTAAGGTCATGGTTAGGGTTGGCGACAGCTAGTTTTTGGTGATCGTGCTTATTTAGGTATATAAATAAAGTACCTACGAAAATTACATTACGGTATGTATTTGAAATTATTAAAGCAGATTGGCTTAAAGTTGTTTTAGATTCAGTTATCGGGTTAAGTATTTTACTTACTTACATAACTACTGAAAGGTTAGATAATTTCAATTTACTTAAAATAAGTTATAATAACTAAACGACTTTTATTTCTAAACTAATCTTAAGATCTCTAGATTGATTAATTTCCGGTTTAAATTAAATACAAATTGCAATCATTATTTTTGCTAAAATCTAAAAGGTAATACAATGATTTTAAATTGCGGAAAATTCTCAATTTACCATATAATAAAGATCGAATTTACTGCTTTTTGATAAGTACATAAAGATAACTGCATACCTACTTACCTATGTTATAATAAAATACCATTTGACATAATATTACACAGGTATCTATCCCATCAACGGCTACGAACAAAGTAGACATCCCGACTTCGTTCGGAGTCCACATATGCCACTGTATCCTGTAACAAACAAAAATTACTATTAAGGCTATTGATGAACTGGAACAGAGGGAATAAAACCTGGTGACTTAACTATAGGAAGATTATTCCAATGGGAGTACCGCCTAACAAAACATGTGTCACCTCTCAAATCTGCTTATAGTGTGAAAACTGATTGCAGTTAGAAATAACAATAAGAAGAAAAAATAATACCCTATTGTCGTAAATATGAAAATAATTGAAAAATGGAAAATGAAGCATTTTTAGAAAAAATCGACCCGTCGACCAACGACGTTGGGAAGTTGTGAGACAGGTCGATTTTTTCTAAAAATACTTCATTTTCCATTTTTCAATAATAAAAAATGCATTGTGAATGCAAAAAGTAAAAATTTCTATAATTATTAAAATAATTAGGTATTGAATATTTACCTGATTTGTGGCAACCTTAAGCAATGCTGGCTAACTTCACTCGCAAACTCTATGTACCTATACCTACCATCTCTTTCTCACTTCATTTGCTTGCTCAGGTGATGGCAAATAATAAACGATTTAAATTATTTTTGCTCTGTCGTCATGCATGACATTCTAGGTATGCATGTACCTATATTTATTTTGTTAAATGAAAACATGTATTGTTATGGAATAATCGACTTATGAATAATATGTAGGTGTGTGCGAGACTAATTTTAAGTTCAATTTATTAATTATAGAAAAAGTCAACTGAGATAGTCTACACCATCAATGGTCTACACTGACTACTGAGCTACGGTGTACTCCGTAGCTCAGTGGTTAGAGCATTCGCCCGAACAGCGAAAGGTGGGTTTCAGTCCCATCGGAGCTTTTCTAACTTTTCTTCGACTTTTCTAACAGGTACCTACTTCATTTTCAATAATTAAAATTGCGTTATGAATGCAAAAAAGTAAACATTAAAATAATTTAAAAGAATGCTTATTGCAAGTTATTTTAATTGTTATTTATTTGCATTCACAATGCAAATTTTTTATTGATGAAAAATTTTAAATGAAGAATTTAGAAAAATTCGACCCGACTCACAACGCTCTTCAAATCGCATCGGAGCTGGCTGTGAGACGGGTCGGTTTTTTCTAAATACCTACTTCATTATCAATTTTTCAGTAAGAATGCTTATTCATAATTTTGAATAACCGACACTTAGTCAAACTGTAATAATACCAAAATATACACAGCCATGTTTATTGTTTTCCTTAAATTTTGATAAAACAAATGCCAATTGCCAACGCCTGGACAGTAATTACTGCGATAACAAAATTTGGCAAGAACTTGTTGTTTATGTTAATGATGACTCAGTCATATTAATTATATAAAAATTATCTGTATGAAATACCATACAAGTGGGAACAATATATTTTTACCTAATTAGTTTGGGGCTTGCTGGTGTTACTAATATTTGGAATTCTAGCGGATCCTCGCGGTTTTACCCGCGTGGTACCCATTCCCGTGGGAATATCGGGATAAAATATAGCGATCGGGATAAAATTCCCGAGTGACATATCACTCGGGAAAACTGTAGCTTTCTAACGGTGAAAGAATTTTCGAAATCGGTCCAGTACTTTTTGAGTTTATTCGTTACATACAAAAATACAAATCTTTCCTCTTAAATATTAGTATAGATAGATAATAAACCGACCGTCTAAAAATTACTAAATGTATGTACCGACTAAAATACTATTAGGTTTGGTTGCGGAAAAATAGGTTTAGGTTAGGTTAGATTGGCGACTCGACTTAGTCGCTCACCTAGTATTTTTGTCGGTAAAAAAGTAATTTAGTCGATCGGTTAATTACTACCCCTAAGATTTCCCAAATATTGTAAAGAAACTAGCCTTCCGTCACGCAGCTCCGCAGAGTCCGCACGCGTGGACTACACGACGTTATATTTTCCGGGATGAAAGTACTTATGAGGCTGTCCATTTATCACGTGCGTGATGTTTTAGCAACTTTTTAGACCCACCCCCCCCACCTAATGATACGTTTTGAGGCTTTTTACTATGTGATTGTGATACCTCATCATCATCATCATCGTCATCATGTCAGCCGAACGACGCCCACTGCTGGGCATAGGCCTCCCCCAAGGATCTCCACAAGGATCGGTCCTGCTTGGCCCGCATCCAGCGGCTTCCCGCGACCTTGACCAGATCGTCGGTCCACCTTGTAGGGGGCCTGCCCATGGAACGTCGTCCGACACGCGGTCGCCATTCGAGAACCTTTCCGCCCCAACGGCCATCGATTCTCCGCGCTATGTGTCCCGCCCACTGCCACTTCAATGATGCAATCCTTCGAGCGATGTCGGTTGTTTTAGTTCTCCTGCGTATCTCATCATTTCTGATTCGATCGAGCAGGGAAATACCAAGCATCGCTCTCTCCATTGCTCGCTGGGTGACTTTGAGCCTTCTTATGAGACCCATAGTAAAAGACCACGTCTCACTTCCATAGGTCATTACTGGCAACAAACACTGGTCAAAGACTTTCGTCTTGAGACATTGAGGTATTTCGGACGCGAATATATGTCGGAGCTTCCCAAACGGTGTCCATCCGAGCTGGATTCGACGAGAGATCTCTTTCTCAATGTTGGACTTACCTAACTGGACCGTCTGTCCTAGGTAAACATAGTGGTCAACAACTTCGAGTGTAATGTTTCCAACATTAACTGGAGCGGGTGCAACAACGGGTGTGATACCTAATTGGTGATTTTTTCCCGGACATATAGTCTATGTCACTCGGAAATAATGTAGCTTTCTAATGGTGAAAGAATTTTCTAAATCGGTCCAGTAGTTTTGAAGCCTATTCGATGCAAACAAACAAACAAACCATCAAATCTTTCCTCTTTATAGTATTAGTATGTATACTGATACTATAGTATAGACGAACAACTTACGTAAGTTAAAGTTAGGTACAGGAAATATGTAATTGTTTTGCATGAAAGAATCATAGGCATAGTTATTTGGCTATTTAGGATACTAATTGGGACAATTAAAATTCCCACTTGAACAAGGAAAGCTGACTTCTCGGAAACATAAACAATGTTGAGAATTCATTATTCATATAATATAAATTAATTAGTTTTTGGTAAACAAGCAACAATTTTGGTGATATTGCGGTTACAGAAGAGCGATGAATTCTTAACAAGGATAATGTGTTTTAGGCATTTGGTAGACGTTAAAACATAAATTTATGATATTTTTATTAACAATAATATTATAATCTTAAATTAAGAAAGTATCTAATAAATTAATGGCTAAGTTTCCATTTTTTTTAACTTCCAGTTTAAATACAGCAATCCCGCATCTTGAGACAATAAAAAAATCCTAAGTTTGATAGATTCTTTGCTCCAAAGTCATCACTAACATTTTATTTTTAAGTCTAAACTACTGAATTAAGCAGTAAAGTTTGTGAATTTGGAGGTAAGAAGTAATTTATGTAAAAGCTGAACCAATTTTGATTATTCTTTCACCATTGAAAGCTCGGTACCAAGGGTCCGGTCAAAACATGCCGATTTCTATCAGCTTACCTGCTGCCTGATTCACGAACCGCCGGAAGCGGAATCGGATTTGAATTATGTGGTTTGTCTTTGTCTATTCTATAGTGAGTGACAGAGACAGCGCATACATTTCGCTGTCGGGAGCGTTTCCGACGGTCTGTGAATCAGGGGGCTGAGCGACAAAGGGATATGTTATTGTTATCCCGATATTCTCACGAGAGAGACTAAAATTATTAAAAAAAAAACAACGGGTAGCACTACGGGAGTGCCGGCAGAAGTGAAAAGGACTACCTAGACTTTTTCACAAAAAAACACAAATGTTACAAAAAAAATACGGACTGGATTTGAAACGAGGTCTTCTGGCTTCAATGCCCCTATTTTTCTAACCTGAACTACAGCTTTGGAAACGGTCACGAAATTTGCCTTCGCATTCTAATGACATTGTAAGGGCGTATGTGCACTACACTGAATTATACCGATCCGGAAAAAAACGGATGCTTGTATTTTAATAATTAGTCATTTATAATAGTAGAATTTATTTATTTCGTGTAGTTTAGGATTTGAAACATTGAAACTATACGAAATAAATAAATTCTTACTATTAAAAATGATTAAGTAGGTAATTATTAAAATACAAGCATCCGTTTTTTTTCCGGATCGGTAAAATTCAGTGTAGTGCACAAACGCCCTAACAGTTTTTCGATCAGCGTGTGTCCGTCTTACGAATTTGCGATCTGACGGTCACGTCACGTGTCCTGAAACGAGTTGAACATTTTTTACCCATCCCAAGAAGTGCACAACGCCTCTTAAGAAGTTTTCACTTCAAAAACTATTTCAAAAATATTGAGCAAGCTGCGTTTGCACGCACGTCACCGATAAGGGTTCGCGTAAAAGGAGACTGGCGAACTTCTATGTATTTTCAGACCTCGATTTATAGGTCTCGTTCATGGAAAAAATCGAATGGTACTTATAGAAATATGCTAGACTAACAAAAAAGTTAATTTTTTTTATGCTTTTAAAGTTGGGACAACAGAGATATGGTCAATAACCTAAAAATATAGAGGTTACGGTAAAAATCGTATACACATTTTATTTAAAAACAACGCAAATAATGATTCACTATCAAATAATGAATGATAAAATAGATGAATGGGTAGGTAATAACAAAGACAAATAACGAAAGGAATCATTATTTTAATAAAGACATAGGTAAGTATCGCACCGCTGCTGGCGCCATCTGCGCTAAGCTTTGCGTGTGGATCTTCATTAGTTTTTAATTTATGTTATGTACCTTCTTTGATGTATGTATCTACTTAAGTAAATAATAAATGACCTTGTTTTACATGACTACTGCGTCAAATGAAACGGATTTATGAAGTGTTTCAATGTTATTTTGCCCTTTTCAGTCAATTATTTGCGATTTGAAAATTATTTATCTTATTATTCCATTCTTTAAGGCGAGGAATCCCGACCGAAATAGGCACGCTAACGCTTGCTGGGCCGCGCTCTATACACTTCGCGCGGACCCAGCGGCAGCCGGCAGTGAACTGTGAACTCGCGAGTGCCCCGCGAATCGAAAATCACTTAAAATTCAATAAAAAATTAAATATTAAATAAATTAAATTTATGACGGCCGGAATCACTCGGCTATTCAAAGACAATTATTTTTATATGTTTTACATTAACTAAAACCAAGTATACTGCAAGTAATATGATATTTGAATTATTATTAGACTGATGTTTGGGGTTTTATTTGACTCAGTAAAATATCACCGATCGAAAAAAAACGGCCGGAAGCACTAGATATATAACTGTAAAATAACATATATTTTTTCCAAGTTTTAAGTACTTGTGATTTGCGAGTAATCCATAATCTAAAATACCCTATTTTGGGGAATGGGCGCCTTAATAAATCAGGCGTTTGTAAAAGTTAATTGTAGGAGTTTAAATGAATTTAATTATCATGTTTCTGAAAGTGTACGACTTCGTAAAATATTAGGGCGATTCTCGCCAGTCTCCGCCATTTGTTGTTATTGAGCCGATCCAATAGTTCCAATATTGACCCAGATGCGGCGGGTAAATGCACCGGTGACTCCAATGATCTTGGGGACTGGGTTGACGCTCTAACTAAGCTCTAACTAAATGGTTATCTACTTTACATATTTCTACTTTACTAAAATTTTATATAGGTATCTATATGTCGCAGTAAGATAGATAAAGTCGTGATATAGTTATATCCCTAGGGATATAATTATGTAGGTACTTACCTACCGTAAGATAGTAATAATCGCTTACGTATAACTATCTTACTAGGAATATAATTATAATACGGGTCAAATTTAGTGATATAGTTATATTACTAGATTTTTTTCATTAAATAATTGTAGGAGTGTTAGTCCTGTAGAACACGTGATAGGTTAGAAAAAGCGCAGCGAAGCGATCTCGTGGTTATTTTTTTTCATACCACAGTTACTCTTGTTGCTTTCGTATAACTATCTTATGGTAGGTACGCATAATTATATCCCTAGGGGTATAACTATATCATGGGTTTATCTATCTTACTGCGACATATATATTTCTTTTATTCATAACGTGGTAGCACTTAGCCTTCCTCACACCTGATGTTAAGTGATGATAAGGCTGAAGGTGGAAGATCACTATTCCCGGAATCCTCAACCAATGAGGAACTGGCTATCTATCTAACTGCTGGAACACTATTATGCTGAAAACATCTTTGTATATGGCGTCTGACAAGACAGGATTTTTTATACACCTACGAATGTTGTTTATATTAAGACGTAGTTTTTGTGCAAACTGGACCAGTTGGTGATATATAAGTTAAAAAAAAGAACCCTGTCAGTTTGCTGTAAATAATTTTATCTACACTCATGTTATAATATTCGAATTATGAACTCATGCCTGAACGTATAATGATACACTTTAAGCCATAGTCAACTTAAAAAATAAAACTGCATCATAATGGTCATTATGATACAACCGGATACAGCTGTCACTCATTATTAGTGTACTATAAAAGTACACTTATGTTTCTTAATTTTACTGTCTCCATGGCAACCGTAGGATTTACCGCCGGCCCTGACTTCCAACTCTTTCAAGCTCTTCTTTAGCCGGCAACAATAAGAAACTTTTTTAAAATTGGAATTTTGAATTTAGTAGGTATAGATAGACCGTATAGACTTCTATTAGTGGGGGTTTGGCACCAATGCTTTATTTTTGAAAAACATAATGAGTGTAGATAAAGTAGTGTATGAGACTGCACATAACTCGGTATTAAAACACTCATGGGATACTATTTAAAAACTCGCCAAACTCCCACTCGTGTTTTAATACCCCTCATTAAGCAACAGTCACATAAACTACTAGGTATAACAACTCTGCTTTTCTCAAATGTCTACTTTCTAAATAGGCAAATCACTGTAGCATTAAAATTAAATCAGAAAAGTTTTAATATCTACTTTAAAACACACAATACCGTTACGAATTATTTTTACTGCAAACCGACAAAAAGAGTTATTATTTTTGGGTCATAATCAAAACGCTTTAAAAAAGCGTGCACTTGATAGATTAATTCTAAAATGTGACAGTATCTTCAAAATTTTATTTTAAACTTATAATTGGGTATCCCTAGTAATTTAATATGTCATTAATCACTGAGGTAAATTCATTGACTATGAATAAAAATTCGAAATGACCCCATTTCGTACCCTCCCGTGGACCGTGTCCAATCGATGTTCGTGTGTTTGAATACAAGTTAAAAATACTATTAGCGAAAATATATAATTAATTATCATCGAAATTATTATAAATATACATGGCTTATCGTTTCTGAATACCGCAATAAATAAAAATAGACATAACAAGATTTATCACTGATAAACATGTTGTGACAAAAATTGCGACTCCTCCTGTGGACCAATAAAAATGTACGAGCACGGGTTGGCAAAAAAAACTTCCACTCAAGATTATTTAATTTTACTGGCAACACTTCTAGCTGTCATCTGAAGCAACAGTTTGGCACCGCTGCTAACAAGTTGCGGCGAACAGTTGAATTTGTTTCTCGAATAAAATAATTAGTTACAGTTTTTGTAAAAGATCGTTGCGACTTTTCAGTTACATCAATATTTTGGTAAGTACAATACTTAGAATTCATTATTTCATATGGCGTCATGTAATCTGGGGAATGATTGAAAAAAATTGCCACAACGCTTGCCTAACCTCAAAAATCTATTTTTCGCATTAATTTATTTTGCTTAACGACCCTTCCGTGGACAACTTTCAGGTGGACACTCTGTCCACGGAAAAGACAACGTCCACGGAAGTGACACTGTGATGAGTTATCAAAATGTTTTGTATAAAAACGCAATATTATCAGCATTCTATCTTTCTTTCCATTCTACGCTTTCGTTAGTATGTGTGAACATGTGCATTTTATTGCTTTTTTTGCAGGCAATTATGCCAAGAACAAGTAGATCGAGATCCCAACTAACTGATGATGAAAAAAAGAAAAGGCGACGTGAACAGAAAAAGTTGAGTATGCGTAGAGCACGTGCAAAAATGAACGAAGCTGCAATTGCAGAAGTGCGAGCAAAAGATAGAGAAAGATACAGTAAGAAAAAAGAAAGAGGTGAAATTAAAAAGATAGATCAGTATACTCCAAGAGAACAGCGCCAAATAAGAAAAATGTGGCGTGAAAAGTCTCAAAAGAGACGAGACCTTTTGAAGATTAGAAAAAGAGCTGCTGCTCTAATCGAAGAGAATACTCCTCCTTCTAGTCCAGCGCCAAGTACTTCTTCATCGTTTTCTCGCGTAAATGCTGGTAAAGCTGTAGCTGATCGCAATAAAAGAGCAATTAAAAGAGAAAATATCAATTTAAAGACCAAGATTATAGAAATGAATCAAAAGCTTAGAAAATATAGGATGCGTATAAAAAGACTCAAAGCAAAACGAAGTAAGGAAGTGGCACATAAAACTAATGCAAGCAAAATAAAAAAAGTAAAAGATATTAAACAAATCGTGCATAACTTTCTAATGCAAGATGAATATAGTCGCTTGACTTCAGGTAAAAACGAGACAATCACCCGAAAAAAAAAAAAACAAATAAGATTGTTAAATGATACAGTTCTTAACTTGCACACAGTATTTAAAAATAAAACTGGTTTACAAATTTCTTACCAAACGTTTCGAAGATACCGTCCTTTTTGGGTGCTTTTTCCGAAAGCATCTTCAAGAAATACATGTTTATGCATACTACATGAAAATAATGATCTTATAGTAAGAGCTCTACAAAAGGCCAAAGTTATATCATATGGTTCTGCCTCTGATGTAGCAAAAACACTTTGCTGTCACAAGTCATTTAATCTAAAATGCTTAGAACGAATATGCCTGGCCTGTCAAAATAAAGAAATTACCTTCAATACTTATGATGAAAGTGGCTATTGTACTTATGAAAGATAGGTACCTAAACATGAAAAAGTAATTGTTAAAGGAAAGGAAAAAATATGCAAGAAGTCTATAAAAGAAACTGTAAAAACTACTATTAAATCTCTCGTCCAATTGTTACATTTAAACTTACCGGTATACATGAGAAATGTAGGTAATTTCATTCATCAGGTCAGGTCAATCCATACTCTTAAAGAAAAATTGTCACCTTCTGAAGGCTTATTACACATTGATTTCTCCGAAAATTATAACTGTAAGTATAGCGCTGAAATTCAATCCGCTCATTTTGGTGGGTCAAAAAGTCAGTTGTCACTTCATACGTGCGTATACTACAGTACTGATTGTCAGCAGCCGGATAGAATAAAGACTACGTCAATATGTACAGTCTCAGAAAATTTAAGACATGACCCAGTATTAATATGTGCGCACCTTCAGCCTGTTTTGCATAGAATAAAAGAAATAAGCCCAGCTATAATGGATCTACATATACTTAGTGATGGTCCATCCACTCAATATAGAAACAAATCAATGTTTCATTTGGTTGTGAATTATGTAAGTAAAGAATTAGGAGTAAACCGTATTATTTGGCACTATAGCGAAAAGGGTCATGGCAAAGGTGCTCCTGATGGAGTGGGCGGATGCGTTAAAAGATTATGTGATAACTCAGTTGCAATGGGGAAAGATATTTCTAGCTATGACGATCTAATGGCGTGTTTGAAAGCAAACTGCAAAGGGATAGAAATATACGGAATTAATGATTCTGAATTGCCAAAAATACAGGGTATATTAGATAAGAGTACAACGAAACCTTTTAAAGGTACATTCAAGATCCACCAACTTACTTGGAGTCGAAGGGATCCGAGTATAATACACGCAAGGAGATTAAGTTGCTTAGAATGCACAGCAGATAAAAATTGCACACATTTTGAAATTGGACAAATACGTATTCAATATGATACATCTAATGTAAGTACTCCTCGAACACCGGCGTCTAGCAGAGGCAGTGTATCTCCAAATTATAATGTGGCCACTCCTAATGCTTCAACTGTAACCATCTCAACCAATCCACCGTTTTCGCCAATAAGTTCGCCAGATACACCAGATAGAATACAGTTACAACGATTACCTTTTCGCCCAAAAAAGAATTTTAGTATTGTATCAGACGATTCTGACTCTGACCATATTTTAAGCCCTCCTCTAAATAAACGACCTGTCCCACGACGTTTAATCATATCTGAAAGTGACAGCGAAGACGAGACTATCTTCTAAATTAAACTCTAGTCTAGCTCATTAAGTTACAGTTTAAAAGACAAACATCGTGATTTATTTAATATTAAAAAAAGGATCATTTGATTGTAAATCCAAACCATTTGGTAGAGTAACGTAAAATTATTTTTAGTTTTTCGAAAATATTAAAATAACTAAATACCTCGATAAATGGGATGTCATATTACGTCTGTCTGTTAAATGGGTCTAATTTCTCTTAGTTTGTCCACAGAAACTCTATTCCGTGGACAATTGTGTTTATTTTTCTAAGTGCCAAAGTGTTGTTTTTTTATTTAATTTTTAATGCTATTCAGTTATGTACACTGTTTATTTTGTCTTTGATTAAGATTTAAAAGAAATGTAACGTTTTTGTTAGAGAAATGTACAACTTATGTCTTTTCTGTTGATTTTATAATCTTTTCGGTGGACACCAAAATATCAAAATGTGATCTGATTTGAGGAACACTTTATTTTGATCTCAGTTTATAATTTTAGATATTTTCTTTTGTAATTGGGAAAATAAATGTTGATTTTGCAAGAAATACAAGACGTTTTTTATTTTATTTTTTTCAAACGTGCAATTTGTTTATGACCCTTTTACTTTCTTGCAGCTAGAACCTAAATTCCACCGTCAGACGTCCTTGTCCTAATCGGTTAGACGCCGATAGCCACATTTGTAGGAAAATAAGCGAGAATTTTCACGATTACTTCGTTATCTTAGGTTCTATGCACGATTAGCTGTAGATTCGAAATAACATTTAGTTTTTAACAGTCTGTTTTGAGAAATCTAACTACTTTTAATTTAATTTCAAATAGGACAGGCTAGCCTTGGTGCTGATAATTTTAAGGTTGGTAGTGACGGTTTCTCAAAGGTGTTACAAAGTAGGTTTTAATAATAATTCTTGGACTTACGACAAGGATTCCCTAAAATAGGGTATTTTAAATTACGGATTATTCGCAAATCACAAGTACTTAAAATTTTGAAAAAATATAGGTTGTTATTTTACAGTTATTTATCTAGTGCTTCCGGCCGTTTTTCTTAGATTATTGATATTTTACTGTATGAAATAAAATTCCAAACATCCATCCAAATATCCTATTATTTGCAGTACCTAGGTATATTTGGCTTAAACTAATATAGTATTATATTATCTGTGGCTTTAGTTAATAAAATATATATGTAAATAATTGTCTTTGAATAGCCGAGAGATTCCGACCGTCATAAGTTTAATTCTTTTTTTACTTATTTAATTTTTATTGTGATTTTCGATTCGCGGGGCGCTCGCGAGTTCACAGTTTACGGCCGAGCAAGCGTTAGCGTGCCTATTTTGGCCGGGAATCCTAGCCTTATCCTAAAACACTAAATGGAAATCTTCTTCTTATCGTGTCAACGGTAGATATTTTAAATGATATCTTGCCAGTAGTGCATGACGTCAACCCCTATCGAACTAGCTCCATAAAGGTCCTGTTGAGTGCAAGCAGTGGAGAGGTTTGGGCAGCAGATCATTACCACCCTCAGTGAAAAAAAGGCATAAGTACTTAATCTTACTTTGAATGATCAATTTTATTATTTTTTAAATGTAAATTTTAAGTAACATACATCAGCAAGAAATAAAAAATATTATGAAACTGTTACTGTTTCATGATATTTTTTATTTCTTGCTGAAGTCATGTAAGAATTCAAAGTAAGATTACTTATGCCTTTTTTTCACTGAGGGTACGTTCGTTTGGATCGCTTCACAAGCGCACGCACCGTTTGTGGCGAATCTGCCATTTTTTTATCCACAGCAGGGTAGCTCTTAGCCTTCATCACACCTGATGTAAAGTGGTGATAAGGCTGAAGGTGGAAGCGCACTACTCCCGGAATCCTCAATCAGTGAGAAGCTGGCTATCTTATCTTCAACTTCCGGAACGCAATAATGCTGAAAACATCATTGGTTTGGCGACAGACTTAGATAAGATGATGGTAGTTAGCCAGGACGACTAAGAACAAGTCCTACCACCAACCAAACCGAATACAATATTAACCCCCACTGGGAATCGAACCCGGGACCTCTTGGTCTGAAATCGGTGGTGTGAACCACTAGACCACAGAGGCGGTAAAAAAGCCTGCCTACTCCAGTTCGAAGTCTGTGAAAGGACTTCCATCAGGTTTTCCATGGCAGGCTGCGACCGGGGTAGTCTTTCCTTCGATTTATATGATCGAAGAGTCTTTCCGAAAGTTCGAAATGAACTTAATTTAAAAGCACATCTACACTAAAGTAGGTAAGTATCTATAGAAAAATGGAAAATGAAGTATTTAGAAAAACTCGACCCGTCTCACAACCAGCTCCGATGGGACTCGAACCCACGACCTTTCGCTTTCCAGGCGACTGCTCTAACCACTGAGCTACGGAGTCCTTTAGAGCAGTCTCAGTGGTTAGAGCAGTCGCCCGGAAAGCGAAAGGTCGTGGGTTCGAGTCCCATCGGAGCTGGTTGTGAGACGGGTCGATTTTTTCTAAATACTTCATTTTCCATTTTTCTATAATAAAAATTGCATTATGAATGCAAAAAACTAAAAATTAAATTAACTAGGTAAGTACCTACTTATTTCACAGAATATGTATTACTAATTTATTACATATTTTATAGTTTATTAACCATATCGATTATAATGAGTAGTTCATACTCGTGTGTTTGTTTTTTGACATTGAATTAGCCAATGCAGTTATCTGTAAGTAATCCGCGCGCCGCTATCATGCGTGAAACATCAGACCATTGATAAATTCAGCAATTGAGATAAAAATGTTCGCGTAATGTGTTTGTGATTTTGGTATGAAGTTCCGTATAAATATAATAAAACTAGCCTTCCTCTCACACGACGCGAATGTGATGTTTTTCCGGGATAAAAAGTAGCCTGTGTCACTCTCCAGCTTTCAAACTATCCCCATACCAAAAATCACGGCGATCCGCTGCTCTGTTTGGACGTGAAAGACGGACAAACAAACAATCAGTGTGTTTGTTTGTTTGTCCGTCTTACACATTTTTAAGAGTTGTTCCGTATTCATCCCACGACGATTCATCCCACTTATTATTTTTTCCTTACTCAACCCAGTTTTGTTCCTTACTCAACCCACAACAATAATATCATTTTAAATTCCTTATTCATCCCAAAAGTATTCCTAACTCAACCTATTACGTAAAACCACCTAAAATTTAAGATTTATGTGTACGGTCTGAACAAAAATATTATTAGAAATATATTTATTTAAAGAAATATTTTAAGTCCAGTAAATTTTTGCTTTAATGTTGTTTTATTAAATAAAACAGGAAATCTGATAAAATTATGTATTTAAAAAATAAAAAAGTAATAGAAAAACAAATAATAATAATAACAATTTTCTAACAATCACATCAATTATAATAGCTAGCTTATTCTAGCTCATAAGTGGATTTCATTAAGAAACTGTGTTAAAGAATCTACACGCGCGTGCAATAAAATCGACTCACTGGACTTTTTTCATACAAACATGCTCACTTTTGCGTCTCATAGATAGTAAACTTTTTGCATCGGTGCAATGATTTGTACGTTCTTCTATGTATATTAAGTATGTATTTAAAAACAAAAAGTATTTAAGTATATATTTATCCGTTATCAAGTTCACGTAGACACAGTTTCTTAAGAAATTAACTAAGGGCTTAGATAATTGGTGTGATCGTAAGAAAATATTTATTTATTTATAGATAACACCCAGAGACCAAGACAAGTAGACATGATTATGCACACAAATATTTGTCTTGTTCGGGAATCGAACCCGAAACCTCTGGCGCAGATGGCAACCCTGCGCCTAATCAGTCGTCAAAAATGTAACATTATGTTCTCACAAATAATTTATACTTTTCAACTACCCAAAAAAATTGATGTTTTATAAAAAAACAGCAATAAACTGCCTCGGGGGTAATAAATCGATTTTGATTCCTGAACACTAGTAGTATTATTTTTAACTATTACACTGTAAGTTATTTTTTAGTTTTTTGCATTCACAATGCAATTTTTATAATAGAAAAATGGAAAATGAAGTAAGTATTTAGAAAAAAAAAAACGACCCGTCTCACAACTATCGTCGTCCCATCGGAGCTAGTTGTGAGACGCGTCGATTTTTTCTAAATACTTCATTTTCCATTTTTGTATTACACTGTATCTCGAAATAACTTAACACAACTTTAATGCACACCACTTTAATAGCCGATGTACAACTTTTATAACTGCTTATTGCCTATCTGAGGTTTTTCCTTTTTCTTTACAAAACATGCACATTTATTTTCTAATAAGTACTTAGTTTAATAATTTACTGTACCTATTCCTATATAATTTTCTGATAAAATATTAATCATTGTGGTGCTATCCATACTTTTTAGTGATAAATTGATTTGGGATGAGTAAGGAATGCAATTGGGTTGAATTAAGAAAATATATTAAAATAATGTAATGGGTTGAGTTAGGAATACCAATTTGGGATGAGTGAAGAATGGGATGAATCGTCATGGGATGAATACGGAACAACTCATTTTTAATATTAGTATGGATAGAAAAGTAACACAGCCTATGTTGATTGGCAGATAATGCGGTTTCAGTTTGAAAGATATTGTACGAGTTCCTCAGTGGTTAAGGATTCCGGGAGTAGTGCGCTTCCACCTTCAGCCTTATCGTCACTTAAGTTCTGGTGTGATAACAGCTAAGTGCTACTACGCTATGAATTAAAAAAAATACAAAAAAAAATATAGATATTGAGTTAGACAATTTACCATAAGATTCATAATGTTTATTTATTTCAATAGTTTTTTAGCTCTTATTGAAATAAAAAACAATGTATACGGATTTATATATAGGTAGGGCAGGCGTACCGGTTTTGGCCACTTTAAGGATTTTTTCACTTTCAAACGCTTATTGCTTAATGATCTTAAGTCTTTAAGAAAAAAATTATATCTAGAATTGTATAGAATTTGTCGACCTTTAAGGGTACAATTTACAAAGTAAAAAAAATCAATAGTTTTTTTTATATAAAACAAATTCTGCAGGGAGGGCCAAATGTACCGGTTTTGGCCATTTTGCATTGGTTTTGGCCACATCGTTTGCATTGGTTTTAGCCACTTTCATAAAATTACTATATTTAGAAGTTGAGTTTATACTTAATTGATGTCTTATTAGAGTTCTGGACTAAAACACTACATGAAATAGTATTTCAATCCCAGCTAGCTCCTTACTAGAATTTTATAAGTATACCTTTATCACTTGATTAGAAGAAAATTTGTGGATTTAGGCTAGTGTTGTAGGCACTAGCTTCAATTCGCTAATTTAGGTAGATGGGGCAATTAAACAATAGTGCCTCTTACCTTTGACATCAGAAACACGTCGATGTCATGTTTGAGATAGTGTCACTTAACTTTAAGGGACACTTGAATTTGATGTTGTTTTCTACCTCCAAAATCAGTCAATGTCACGTTCAGTGAGGGGCACTTATCCATGACGGCGTCTTCTACCTTTTTTGACATTTGACAGAAACACGTCAACGTCACGTTTAGTTAAAATAAGAGTTATCTTTCTTTGAAGGACACTTAACTTTAAGAAGCACTTAACTACTATGGTGGTTTGTATCTTTGTCGTTAGTATGATTGTCACTTATCTTTATGGGGCTCTTAACTACGATGGTGGTTTCGATCTTTGACATCAAAACACGCCGATTTCACGTTAATATGAGTGTCACTTAACTTTAAGGGGCACTTAACTACGATGGTGGTTTCTATATTTGACATCAAAACACGGCGATTTCACGTTAATATGAGTGTCACTTAACTTTAAGGGGCACTTAACTACGATGGTGGTTTCTATATTTGACATCAAAACACGGCGATTTCACGTTAATATGAGTGTCACTTAACTTTAAGGGGCACTTAACTACGATAATGGTTTCCATCTTTAATAATAATAATAATAGTCTTTATTACTTTAAAATAAGGATTACATTATACATGGTTGGATTCCCCTGTTAAGCTAGGCCTGTATCAGGGGGCACCGCTCTTCCTTGCTTAAATAAATGTTAAAATGATACATAGTTTAACAATTCTTTAAATAAAGACTTAGTACTTACTCTAAGCATGCATGAGTGCGTGTGTGTGTCTGATTGTGAGAGAGAAAGTGTGGGTGAGTGTAATGTGTGGGTGTGTAAGTGTTTGTTCGTGTGTATGCGTGTGTGTGTGTGTGTGTGTTTGTGTGTGTGTGTGCGTGTGTGTGTGTGTGTGTGTGTGTGCGTGTGTGTGTGTGTGTGCGTGAGAGAGAGTGTGTATGTTTATGTAAGCGTTTGGTTGGCCCTACGACGTGATCTTGGGGTCGAAAGTTGTAGTCGAATGTTCAGCAAACTCAGGAAAAGTATAGCACTTGAAGTTTTATTCCAAATTATACTACTTTTTCAAGCAATGCTTCTAATTCTTCATATTTTAAATGTTCTAGCCATTGTAATAAGGGGTCGTCCATTAATCACGTGAGGCTCAAAAGGGGGGGGAGGGGGTACGGAAAACATCACGAAACATCACGAGGGGGGAGGGGGGGTCTCGTTAGACATCACGTGTATTAATTTTTTTCCAAAAAGAGCTATTTCTGAACCGAAATTTTGAACGGCGCGAAAATTTTTGCGATTTGTAGTATGACCTTGATTGACTCGCCCGCCGTTGCTTAGCAACGACTCCCCGCGCGCCGCGCCGACCACTGGGCTCGCTCGCCGAACAGTCAGTCGCCAGATGCTTCGATGTTTTACCGCCGAATGCATGCGTAACCGTTTACCTTGCAATTTTTACGTTAAAATAATGTCTCAACTAGGTGAACTGTATCAAGAACTATTTGCGGAGTATAAGAAAGGAAAAAAACCTAGTGTGGCTCAGAAAGAATTCAATGAGATATGGGCTAATTCAAAAGAAAATTATGCTCAAAAAGAAGAATTTACAAAGTGGGCGAATGGTTTTTTACAAGATCTCCGCCGTAAAAACCAAGCAAAGAAGTCGTCTAATATCCTCTTTTATTGCTCTAATAATAAAAAGGTAAGTTAATTCGTTAATTCGTTTCGTAAGTTAGTTCTACCTATAGTTTAATATCAAGTAAAATGTCATTGTTAAATCTTATATGTACCTATTTTTTACAATATTGAGGTATATTTAGTAGTACATATTTATATAAAATATGCATATAAACCTTACTAAGAATCACTTTAATCGAATAGGTTTATATAGGTCCTTATAGTGAGCCGTTGAGTGTTGTCTATTAATTAATTTATTTATTATTATATTAAAAATTATATAATTAATCTCTAGGTCAGATCGGCTCAATAAATGCCTTCTCCACTCGCTGGACTTTAGTAGGTATATTAAGCTGAACGCTGTCTACGAGACAGTTTACTAAGCTTAAAAAACAGAGTAAAAGGTAAATTTTACTAAATTAAACTAAATATGTATTTACAAATGGATGATGGCAGTATTTATGCATAGTTGGGCCGCTCAAAGAAACCCGCTTGGCTACCTCCGTTCTTTATGTTTATTTCAATCCTACTACTATTATAAGGCGAAAGTTTGTAAGTATGGATGTTTGTTACTCTTTCACGTAAAAACTACTGAACGGATTTGAATGAAACTTTACCACAATATAGCTTATACATCAGAATAACACATAGGCTACTTTTTGTCCCTACTAATGCGAGCGAAGCCGCGGGCAAAAGCTAGTATTTGATAAATACTAAGAAGGATGGTTTATTTAGTTGCACGATATTAATCTCACTTGCACGAAATTCACCTCTATTCTAAGAAAATAATATAAAGGATTGTGCATGGTTCGTGTGCCGTTTTGTTTCCGCTTATAACAAATACTAAACAATACTTGGGGATGATTAATATACATGTATGATAATAATAACATTTTATATATTTTCAGAATACCAGCGAAAAAAATCCACCTGCAGAATTGTCGGGAATTACTGTTAAAAATAATGACACAAATAAATGCACCCCAGCAGGTAGTAAATAATATAAAATTAAATTATTCATAAATAATGATTTTTCATATTATTATGAAATATTGAATATTTGTTTGTTGTCTTTTTTTTCGTTTATATAAATTTCCAGCCCAGTTTCACGCATTTTCAAGCGGCGTTACATTCTGCATACTCCGCAAGGGATATAGGCGTGATTCTTTATATATGTTTGTATTCCAGGTTCATGGAAACGTAAAGCTGAAGATTTGGAGCATAGCTACGAGATTTCACTGGCTGCACCAAGTACAAGTAGCTCTCTGCCAAAGCCTGTACGTGCTACTCCCGCACAGGATAAGTTGAAGGATCAGATTACCCTTCTTCAAATGGAACTTGACGTAGCTGTCCGTCGTAGGGATTCTTTGGGTGCCAGTGAAGATGACACGCGTGAGCGTAATGTGAAGAAACTGCGTCAAGAAATTGATAAATGCAAAAAAGAACTACGAAAGAAGGAGCAACATATGCGTCACTCCCATTCACATAGATTATCAATGCAATCAAAGATTAATATGGCTTGTAGTAAAAGTCCAGATATAGTTAGTCTTCTCAAATCACGCTCTGGCCCAGGTCGCCCGCGCCTGGAAGAGCAACAACCATTATTGCTAAAAACTATCGTCGATTTGGCCATGTTTGGTGCTTCTGCGGAAGAACGACGTCGTTCAGAAATAGTTCGCAGTTGCAGGACACTAAATGACCTCCATGAGAAACTAAACGAACACGGATTCCAAATTTCGAGAAGTAGCACATACCTTCGGTTGCTCCCAAGAAATTACACCACCTTGGAAGGTAAAAGACATGTAGTCACCGTGCCTGTCAAATTGAGTCGCCCTGAGGCAGATCACCACAAGGCTCACATCGATCAACATTTTTGTGTCGCCACAATAAGATCTTTGGAAACAGTTGCATCTATTCTCGGGCCAAACCAAGCGTTTTTTCTGTCACAAGACGATAAAGCCCGGGTGCCAATAGGCTTGACAGCCGTGAATAAACAAGCTCCACTCCTGATGCATGTTGAATATCGTGTGTCATTACCTGACCACGATTGGGTAGTTGCTGCAAGGCACAAGTTGATCCCTAGCGTTTATGCTGGGTGCATAATAAAACCAAACGATATGGGACGTGCTGAAGCAGTAACGTACTCTGGGCCAACATATGTGGCGATAAGGAGTGGCAAGCACTCTTCCTCTACAGCATCTACTCATGCTGTAGATTTTGAAAAGGTTGCCACTCTTGATAATTTCAAAGATATAATGCGAGATGAAGACGGACGGCTGAAACCTGTGGTTTTAATTTCATCAGATGGAGGGCCTGATGAAAATCCCAGGTACCCGAAGATTATTGCCCAAGCTATACAGCATTTTAAGAAATACGATCTTGACGCCGTATTCCTCTTCACAAATGCACCAGGCAGAAGCGCATTCAATCGCGTAGAGAGAAGAATGGCGCCCCTAAGCCGTGAATTATCTGGCCTTATACTTCCACATGATTCTTATGGTACCCATTTAGATGAACGAGGGCGAACTATAGACCATGACCTAGAAAAGAACAACTTTCAGAAGGCTGGAGAAGTTCTCGCAGAAGTTTGGAACAATGTAGTTATCGACAACCATCGCGTTGTAGCCGAGTTTATCGAGCCCGATGACATTGCCGAGAGCTTTGTTCCTGACATGCCTTCTCCGCAATGGTATATTGAGCATGTGCGGGAGAGCCAGTATTTCCTTCAGGTACGCAGTAAAATCTCGCTTACGATTACTTAATTATTTAATCATTTATATTTTTATCTATAGGTACTTGTAATAAAAATATCTTAATTTCAACAGATCGTGAAATGCGATGACCGCGTTTGCTGTGGACCCCTGCGGAGTTCTCTTCGATCTGTTCTTCCGGAACGTTTTCTTCTACCACCTTACCCGATTTCGCAGACATCCAGTGGCCTATGTATTCCGAAACCTCAGGAACATGACGGCAAGACGTTTGCCAACTTTCTTCTACGTCGGGCACTTTTAATTGCCCCAACGCATGAAGGTTTTATGAGAATGCCTTATGACCTGTATTGCCCTAGCCTGCAGAAGGATCGTAAGCTTCTTGTGGAAAGAATATGTCGGCAGTGTGGGCAGTACTTCTGCACTAAAAAAAGAGCTAAAGAGTGCCATGGACACCATACTGCCCACGAAACTGGAACTGTTCGGCCCACGCGCATCCTCACGCTACGAGGGAGGGAGGTTCTCTGCGTAGTGCGCGAGGATGATGATGCCGAGTGGCTTGACGAAACCGAAGTTCAAGCCTCTTTCCCAATAACAACTGCCAGTGAAGAAGAAGCTTTACCGGTTGTAACCATAAATGAAAGTCTTGCAACTCCGTGGGACGAAGACAACATTAATTAATTATTATTTTTTCATAATATAAATGTTATATGAATCAAAACCATTTTTTATATTTTTTTTTCAGTCAAAAATAGCTTTACATAGACTTCCAAAAAATACACGTGATCCAGGGGGGGGGAGGGGGGTCTAGTCCCAAACCTCACCAAATATCACCAGGGGGGAGGGGGGGGTCAAAAAATATGAAAAACGACCTCACGTGATTAATGGATGGCCCCTAATAGTTTCTTACATGTATAGTAATTTTTATTATGTATATTGACTATTTTATTTATTCTACGATACAAGAAAGTCGAACGTGAACTATATTGCCTAGAAGCAAAGGTGGTTTTGCATTTAGTTACTTCTATTTTCTGCCTTCTATGTATAATTTTAGTTGGATCATATGTCAAGGTCTTATGCTTTCTTAAGATAATGTGTAGTATATATAATTTCCTAACTGAGAAAAGCCCACTTTTTTGGTATAGCAAGTTCGTTGCGAATCTTCTTTTCTTGAAAAACATGACTTTTAAGAGAGTCCGCTGAGCCCGTTCTACTTCAAGAAAACGTGTTTTAGCAGCACCCCCCCAGACAGGGATGCAGTATATGAGGATTGATTGCGCTAAGGATACGTATACCTCTTTCATGAGGGTCTTTTCTGTACATCTTGAATCTAAGTCTATTCTTGGTATCACATGCCTTAGAGTCTTAAATGTCCATATTAATTTTCTAATTCTTTGCATGACATATTCAAGATGTGGGTACCAAGAAAGTCTTTGATCAATAAGTATACCCAAATATTTTGTCTGTGCTACCTTCTGTATGATGGGACAGTCACAATTTATTCTTTCCCTGCATTGGTGTATTTTAATATTAAAGGAGTGGTCAGGTTGATTGCTATCGTATATGCTAAAACTAATATAATTACTTTTTGCGATATTTAGTGTGAGAAGATTGTTTTGTAGCCATTTTCCTATTTGCTCAAGCCCTCTCTCTGTAGCTTCTTTTACCTCTTCCCAGCTATTACCAGAGAAAACAATGGCGGTGTCGTCAGCATAAGTAAATATATTGGCATTCTCTATATTCATGCTAATCAAATCATTAACATAGACCAAGAAAAGTGTGGGTCCAAGGATACTTCCCTGCGGTACTCCAAAACCCACCACAGCACTCTCACTGGTACATTTACCCAATTTGACGACCTGTTTCCTATTAGTTAAATAGTCTTTAAAAAGTTCCAAAGGAACACCTCTTATACCAATGCTTTCTAACTTGCACACAAGAATGGGGAGAGAGACAGTATCAAATGCCTTTTTAAGGTCCAAGAAAACGGCAACCGCCTTTTTATGATCATCGATTTCCTTAATCACCAGCGAACTCAACGCAGCTACTGCATCCTCAGTCGATCTACCATGTCTAAATCCATATTGGGATGTGCCGAGGATGTCGTATTTGTTCAGATATGCAGTTAATCTGGAATGTAATAACTTTTCTAAAATTTTCGAGATCGCTGGTAGTACCGATATAGGCCTGTAGTTATTAACGTCGTCCCTATTCCCACTCTTGTATACAGGTGTGATTATCGACTTTTTTAACGGATTAGGAAATATACCCGTTTCAAAACAAAGGTTTGCAAGGTGAGTGATGATCGGTATAATATCAGTTTTTGCCAGCTTAAGAAAAGTAGTCGGTATGTTATCCCACCCTGGAGAACTGTTTGATTTGAGACTCAACAAAACATTATGAACTTCATCATAGTCAGTCGGCAATAAAACAAAGGAGTTCTGTCGAGACGGCAGATTTTGCAAGTAAGCATCAGCTTCATTTAACACATGTTCTACCCGTTCAGCAAGGTGCTTACCAATATTAGCGAAGTAGTTATTCACGTAGTTTGCAGAAGAGTTTGGGTCTGAGCAAATATTAAGTAGCTCGGAAGCTAAGTGATTACTTTTATTGTTATATGTAATTTCTTTGATAGATTTCCACAATAGTTTACTATTCTTAGTTGATTTAGACAACAGTTCTCTTTCATAATTCCTTTTCACTATTTTTAATAAGTTGTTGCAATAGTTCCGATATCTTCTATAAGTTATTAAATTTAAATCATTGAAAGGGTCACTGCGAGCTATTTTTTGTAATTTGTTTCGGTTTCTTATACATCGAAGTAGTCCAGGCGTGATCCATGGTTTTAATATACGTTGTTTACTAGGTATTATTTTCTCTATTGTATGTTCTTCTAATGTCTCTGTTAGAGTTTGTATTAAACTATTTATCACCATTGTAGGGTCATTAGATAATAATAAAGCAGATATGTTTTTATGTTTAAGAGTGTTTAGAGCCTCATCAAAGTTGATAGATGTTTTTATTCTGGTCGGATTGTATTGGTGTTTTATTTTCGAAAGCACAAGAAGTGTTGTAAAGTGATCGGTGGTAGTTGTATCCAAAATTGCCACTGTTGCTTGCAATTTACATTTATTTATATTTAACATGATGTGGTCTAAACAGTTAATACCTCTCGTGGGGATTGTGTGGCCAGCTAGCAAACCATGGCCAGACATCATGTCTAGGTATTTGAGTCTGTTCCTTTGTTCGTAGTATGGCTCTATTGGTTTAGGAGCTATATTAATGTTGATATCACCGGTTATAACAACACTTTTAGTTGAAGTTAAGGCATCTAAATGCTCACCTAAGGAGTTAATAAAAGAATCGGCGTTTATATTAGACGGAGATCTATATATACATAAAATATAATTATTTAGAATGTCGAGCTGTAAACATGATGCGTGAGTTAAAAATATTTCTTTTACTTTATGTTTCAAAGTGTTTTTAATATAAACCACAACTCCATCGTTTTGGTTTAGTCGACAATCCGTGAAATAAGAACAATAGTTGTGTAATACAGGTAGAGGTTTGTTAGAGTCTATTCTACACTCTGTCAGCACAATAACATCTGTTTCCAGTTTAAGGCTTGACAACGTTAAGAGAAAATCATCGAAATTACAATATATACTCCTAATATTTTGTGTAATCATAGTAAAGTCACTCTTTTTAACGCAAATGTGTTTTTCGAGTTCTGTACAGCTACACAAAAAGGAGCGCGCTAATTCCAATTCATCAATGTCTTGTATAGTTTCTATTAAATCACCCATTGAATATATATTTAGAGTAAAACAAGTCATCTATAGGAACGTCAGATATGTGTAAAACGATATTCATTTTTGATGTATATTGCTCCATGTTTATCATCGCATATTTTTGTAGCAAATCGTGAGTTGTAGATTCGATTTGGAAAATAATATGTATATTCGCAAAATTATTGAGTATATATTTTATATTTAGGTGTGGAAGTGGCAGTATAGTTAAGATAATAATATGTATGGTAGGGTTTCTTTCAAGTATTGTGTAGTTTGTATGTGTATGTGTGTGTAAAAAGTGTTTTATTTTATTTGTATACGTGTTTATTTGTGCTGAGTATTTATTTGTGTATAACATTTTAAAGGTGTTTTTTACAATAAAGAATAACTTTACACATGTTATCTGTTTTGTGCTATTAATATAGATATAAATTAGTATCGCTATTTTAAAAATAAAAAAGTACAAGTTAAGCAAAAAACCTTGGATTCGTAGCAATAGTCAATCTCTTGCCAAAAAGTGTAGTCTTGACCCTTTGGCGGTCAAATGTTCAGAAAGAAATATTGGCGTATCCTCGCTAATCTTAAGACCTAGGTGCTTTGCACATAATTTAGCCTTAGTTCTGGTATTAAATGTTTTTGCCGTCTTTAGTAAGTCCTGTTTCAGCAATGCTGAGCCCGTTTCCACTATAATTGGTGTATTTTTTTGCTCAGGCTTTTTCCCCCGCACTCTGTATATATCCTTGATGTCGCTTCTAGTAATATTAGAGTTTATAGTTTCTGCAAGGCACATTGTCATGTGGATTAGATCTTGTTTGGACTCATTTTCCTTTCTAGGTACGTTTTTTATCTCAAACACTGTTTTTCGAGAAACTATCTGCAAGTCTTCAAGTTTATTCTCCAAGTATGTAATGTATTCTCTGTCTTCTTTTACGTGATTCTGAAGTAATGTTATTTGTTTTTTAAACTCCTCGTTCTGTGCAGTTAATAGTGTAAGTGAGCTTTCAATATTTTGGTTTGATTGACGTACTTCTCGAAGTGTCGAATTAAGTTCATTATGATCCTTACCCTGCTTTGCCACAAGGGTTTCCAACATTTTACGCATTTCCTCCTTGAAATTCATCAATTGCTCATTCTGTGAAGTGTCTGTTTGATAACCCGTCCTTTGAGTACGTAAAGTAATATAGTTTGGCGGCGTTTTCTCCTCTTCGGATACGCAAACTGACATATCCGGGTTCGTTACGTTGTTATTGTGTTCCTCAGACATAATAGACGGTGAGGACAAATACGTAAACCGTGGCACCTCGTACCCGTAGCCTCGAAGCAGATGGTTAATTTCGGCGCGAGGCGGAACGCTTCTTTGGCTGTGACGGCAACGGCTCCGCGGTAAGTGCGCGGCTAACTCTGCAGGCTGCGCGAGTTCAAATCCACACACCGACGACACAATTTTTCGATATTTAATATTTATTTACAAATTTATTTCTATCGCGCACTGACACGTAACACACGTCCACTCTCAAAAACCACCGAGGGGGAAGAGGATCTTTAACATCAAAACACGCCAATTTCACGTTAATATGAGTGTCACTTAACTTTAAGGGGCACTTAACTTTAAGGGGCATTTAACTACTATAGTGGTTTCTATATTTGACATCAAAACACGGCGATTTCACGTTGATATGAGTGTCACTTAAGTTTAAGGGGCACTTAACTACGATAATGGTTTCCATCTTTGACATCAAAACACGCCAATTTCACGTTAATATGAGTGTCAATTAACTTTAAGGGGCACTTAACTTTAAGGGGCATTTAACTACTATGGTGGTTTCCATCTTTGACATCAAAACACGCCGATTTCACGTTCAGTTGAGTGTTACTTAATTTTAAGGGATACCCAGCTTTAAGTGGCACTTGACCACGAGGTTTTTTCTACCTTTGATATCAGAAATACGTCGATGCAATCAACGTCAAGGTGAAGTGAGTGTCGCTTAACTTTAAGCGACACTTGAAGTTCCAAAGAGTCTGCTACGAACTTGTACCTTATTCTTAAACACTTATTCCGAAGTACACTAGACAGCACATCAAGTTAAACAGTTAAACTGCGATAACAGCTTTTATTACGTAGTGCATAAAGGCGGTCTCAAATGTATAGTCTGATGTGCCGCCGTGTGTACCTACCTATAATGGTAAAATTTTGTAACTTTCAGCGAACCGGAGCTGTGTTTTTATACATTTAGGTTCTACTTTCAATTAGTATGGAAACGCATATCCCCTCCAATCCCTCTACTTCAGCGGACAGGCAGCCTTAAGGAGCTAAAAGGAGTTAGGTAGCCAAGAGGAGCGAAGTAGAAAAACAAGGGTTTTATGAAACACTAGCTTTTCGCCGCGGCTTCGCCCGCGACGACCGACGTTATCCCGCGAGAATATGAAATTTTTTCCTCTCCAGGCTAAAAAGTATCTATTCGGAACCCTAAAAAGAAGCAGAGTGAGGAAACCTAGCAGAGAAGCGGAGAGAGAGAGCCAAGCGGGGCAAGCATCCTGACTCCACTTCTCCACTCGACTCGCTCGCTCCACTTCCTCTACCGTGTCACTATAAAACACGGAGATTTATACCACTTTTTAAGTGAAAAGTGGCCCTAACAAATACAAATGATTCCGAAGCAGAAACAGTCTGCGACTCGGCTCTGCATTGCTGACTCTTTCCGCTCCACTACCGCGAAAGCGGACAACCTAAACATTATTAATTTAAAAGTTTGGTGAGTTGTGAGTCTTTTATAATAAATGAGCTTGAAAAGATGGATACTTCCTACTAATGCCAAAGTGGCCAAAGGTGGCACAATGCTAAAATTTCCAGCCCCACTTTTGGCCACTTATTGTTTTCCAACTTTTTGTGAGAACAGTGAGAAAACAACACTTAATCCATCTAGAAGAAACATATTCTAATGTGATATAAAATATTAAATAACCATAAAATAATTTTATTGTAGAAAAAAAATTATTTTTCAAAACCTTTACTCTTAACATTTTGCTTAAGAATTTTACAAAATGTTAACTTTGAAACATAACATGGTGTTTATTTCTAAAATATCGTACTACGTAAAAAAAGCTAAATGCTGTAATTATTAACTAAAAGTCCAATCTTTTATTCGCCATTAATAAATATAAACAATAGTTTTTTAATTCCTATTTATATAACTTTAAAGTGAAAAGTGACCAAAACCGGTACAGTGGCCAATACCGGTACGCCTGCCCTACGTGCATTTATCGCGCTTTTTATATGTAAGTATTTATTTAGTGTTTTTAAGGCTTTTTGGATTTCCCCGACATTTTTCAGAGTCAATCCGTGGTCGCGGGTGTAACTTTGTCACATTGAAGCGTTGGCGCAAGGGTAAACTACCTGCCTTCTGCGCCAAAGGTCTCGGGTTCGATTCCCGAACAAGACAAATATTTGTGTGCATGAACATGACATGTCTATTTGTCTTGGTGAGGGTGTTTTCTATGTATATTAAGTATTTATTTACAAACAAAAAAGTATTTAAGTAGGTACATATTTATCCGTTATTAAGTTCACGTAAACACAGTTTCTAAAGAAATTTACTATGGGCTTAGATAATTGGTGTGATGTAAAAAAATATTTATTTATTTATTTATGCTATGGCAAGTCATTACGCCACTCAACCCACGCCAATCCTCATAGCTCTACCAACCTAACTTTTCCTTCTGGGGTTAATCGTAGTGAAACTTCTATTTACCCCAAATTTCTTAATTAGCCCCAGGGGAAAATAACTTATTGCAGTGGCGTACTTATTAGGTACAATAATACTATTATTGGTCAAGACACTGTACACAATACGACAGCGTTATTTTATTAACTTATGTGTCTGCTATTATGTTGTTAACTGATTCGTGTACCTACCTAACTCCTTTTTAACCGACTTAAAAAATTTAAAAGGAGGAGGTTATCTATTCGTCGCGTTTTTTTTTATATGTATGTACACCGATTACTCGAAGACGGATGAACCGATTGAAATGGTTCAAACGTTATAACATCAGGTTTTCTCCCTGAAATTTTGAAATCGGTTCAGTAGTTTTCAGGAAATCTTGAAAATACTATCGTTTTCGTTACCACTTTATGTGAATTTATTACGTACCGTATCTTTAGGTATAACTCCTTTGTTTATAAACCGATTTCGATGATTCTTGTTTTGTTGGAAAGGGAATACCTCAAGGTATTTTAACCGACTTCAAAAAAGGAGGTTTTCAGTTTGATCATATACCTATTTACCAGAATACACGTAAATTGCCTGCATGATGCACTAAAAAGAGTGAAATAAAAATTATTAAAAAAAAACCGCCTCAAAAATGACATCGGGCCTCAATGAAGTCGGGCGTGAAACATGTACAATTTTTTGTTGTTGTTGTCAAAACCCGCCCGACTTCAAAGTACTTACGTTATTTGGTGAGGGATTATTTCTTACTTTTTTAATTGATGTCATTTTGACATAAGATCTCATACTACATTAGCTATCCAACAAACATTTGTAGGTCGCCGTGACGTCGCGATTACGTTACTATCACGGCAAAAGGGCTCATTTTATGCGACTCAGTGTCGTAATAGAGTCATGTAGCGGTCGTATAGACCTTTTTGGTGTCGTTTAGTTAGAGGTTGTATAAAGGTAATGGGCTATAAGTTGTATTAATTCTAAAATTACTTCAATTCAGTCACTTAACTTTCACATATTACGACTAAATTGTTGGGTACCGGTTCCTTTATTATCCTGCAGAACCCTACCGGGGGCAACGACCGGCCAATATTGGTGAGACAGTGACACACTGAGGTGCCTGACTGATAAAAACGCGATAACCACGCTGTTTACTGTGCGGCGCATACGCAGTTTCGAAATGCATTCGTGCCTGATAAAATTGCAATTTATTATAGGTATGCTGTATGAAATTAATCTGGTAGAGGCAGCAGAATGAGGAGCTTGCATGATAAGGTCTAAGTTTCACTGTGGTTCGTGTGAAGGGTGACCAAAAATGAAAACTTTTTTCTAGGATTTCGAAATAGCATTTAGCGTAAGAATAAGTAATAACCATTTAGATACTTAGGTATTTCTAATAATTTTATTGAAGTAAAGCTACCTGAATTTGTCTTCTTAAGATATCGGAATGAGGTTCTCGATCACTCTATGGTTTAGTTACACTACCTACAGGTACCTAACTAGAGGAGTTCGTAGCGCAGCGGTTAGCGAGCACAGCCTGCGATCGGTGAGGCTAAGCAACTTTCGCAATGGTCGGACACGGGATGGGTCATCAAAAAAAATTATGAAAACACAGCTATATACGTTGCAACGAAAGGAGCGGAGCAACGCTATCCTATCATTGCCGCCTCACTCTGGATTTAATAACAAATATTAAGGAAAATGAAGTATTTAGAAAAAATCGACGAGACTCACAACCAGCTCCGATGGGACACGAACCCACGACCTTTCGCTATCCGGGCGACTGCTCTAACCACTGAGCTACGGAGTCGTTACGAGAAGCGTCGAATTTATCAAATACTTCTTACACGCTGTATAGCCAGCGTTAATTTCATCAATGTGAAGATATTACTACCCACACACGCGAAAGAAATACCTTTCCAGGTATTTGAAAATCGCTAAAGAAGAAATTAATATGGCAAGTTTTAAGTTTTTCCTTTTTTGCATTCACAATGCAATTTTTATGGTTGAAAAATGGAAAAAAAAGTATTTAGAAAAAATCGACCCGACTCACAACCAGCTCCGATAGAACCATGGTCCCATGGTCGAGTCGGGTCGTGAATGCAAAAAAGTAAAAACTTAAATAACAATTTTTTTTTTTGAGGAGCCCGTGGCGCAGTGGATAGCGCGCTCGGCCTGCCATCGTTGAGGTTAAGCAACGTTCACAATGGTCGGTCACGGGATGGGTGACTAAAAACTTTTCATGTCGAGCTCCTCCGTGCTTCGGAAGGCACGTTAAGCCGTTGGTCCCGGCTGCACTTGCAGACGTTAATACCCACCAATCCGCACTGAGCCCGCGTGGTGGGTCATGGCTCATTCTCCTTATTCATCCATCAGGAAGGCCAGTGCCCCAGCAGTGGGGACATTAAATGGCTGATGATGATGAAGTTTCATTTCATGGTTCTTGATGTTATATAATGCTTTGTGTCACCAATCCGCCATATTGTGCCATTGAGCGGGTCAGTGCCGCGATAACGCTCCGGCACGCCGCGCCTCGCCCGCGCATTTGGGCCGCACGGTGTGCAAAAAAGGCGGGCAATCTAAAGAGCTTATTACACTTGGCTAAATTCAGCATCTAATTCAGCATACATTGCTTGTTTTGATTGCATCACTTGCTACAAATAAGCTCAAAGAAATCAATGTATGCTTAATTAGATGCTGAATTTTGCCAAGGTGTAATAGCCCTTTAAAGTGCTTGTTATTGGACAGTCCGCCTGTTTGACTGTCTCGATTACTCTGAAATTACTAGATAAAAGTTAAAAAACCGCAACCATCCCTTCAACAAGTATTAATAACGTCAAAAGCAAATTCAAACTGCGTGGGAAGTATTAGGACGCACAGACGTCGTAGAGTACGCGGTGATGCAAGTGTATTTACTGCACTCACAACGACGTTGCCACCCTGAATCCTTAGGAAAACCAAGGCTACAACCTGATGAAAGATCGGCTGATGAGATCAGTTACCTCACAGAATCACTGAGTCCGACAAACCCTGTTGCATTTCCGATAGAACAGGCTTTAGGTACCTGGTGGAAGAAAGCTAAAAATTATTTTATAGTTTATATTGCTTATCTGCTTTAGGTTTGCTAGAGTGTGATCTCTGTTAAAAAGAACAGCTGTCAGGCAAATCTACCTGAATAAAAACATCTTTTACGGACTTTACAGACGGTTTTCGGTTTACTGTGGCCATAAACAGTGTAGGTATCATACACCTACCCATGACCTCCTCCTCAGTCAGTCCCTCATTGCTGTGGATCATGACTCCTGTCACTCGGTCGTGTTCCGGATCGCTGATCGCCAGGACTGGCGGTCTTCCGCCAGATGCACTATTAGTGCCTTGTGTACCGACATTTTCAACGTCATTTTTATATAAGGTCGGACCAACGAGCTGATCTGCGGCCACGCGGTCTGCCCCCTTCCGCCTTTCCTAGAAGAATGGAGCTTTCTAGACTTTTAGGGTTTTTCTGCGCCATGACAGTGTTGTGTTAATTCAAGATTAACTAGTTCAGATTAAATATAAGCTTAGGTTCAGGTTTTTTGCTCACTTCGATTCGATAAGTATATACTTAGGTACTAATAAGTAGCACATATTTTTTCATAGGTAGTTGATAAATTCTGAAATGTGATTAAACTACTTAAGTACTACTACTTACTATTTAGGTACTACTAACTGACTGATACTGTCAGTATCAGATCAAAACATGTATGAAGTTTCTCTGAAATTTATTTTAAACTAGCGGCCGCCCGCGGTTTCACCCGCGTGGTTCCCGTTTCCGTGAGAATATCGGGATAAAAAGTATCCTAAGTTATTCCTTATTACATCAGCTAAGTGCCAGTGAAAGTCCCGTCAAAATCGGTCCAGCCGTTTCAGAAATTAGCCGGAACAAACAGACAGACAGACAGACAGACAGACAGACAGACGGACAAAAATTGTTTAAAAATTATATTTTGGTATATGTACCATATATATAATCATATATTTATTTATATATTTATATTTATATATTCACAACGGGGTAGCACTTAGCCTTCATCACACCTGATGATAAGTGGTGATAAGGCTGAAGGTATATATATATGCATGCATGCATGCATGTACCTAGTAAAAAGCGGTTATTTTAATATTACAAACAGACACTCCAATTTTATTTATTTGTATAGAGTATAGACTAGTACTGATACTTTACCACATGTTTTGTTAATTAACTATACGATATAATAATTATTGCACACAATTTCACTTTCCATCTGATTGGGCAAAACTATCACTTTTCCAAGCCTTTCACTTTCATCGGTTAATTTGCTGACCGTACACACACGAATAGCAATGCATTATCAAAACGCGGGTCGACGACCTCTGAATCACGTCTGCTCATTTGGAATTTGTATGGCACTGGCCCTTTCTTGCACATTACATCTGTCACACGTTTCATGTTCCTTTCTACGAAAAAGTACCTAATCTTATCTTGCAATGTATGTTGGATCATATTTTGGCTGTCTACCAAAATGTACTTAGCCTTTTGTTTAATTTAAAAAAAATATGTAGGTATGTTACATTTACCGTTCACGTCGTTACAGAATGTATTTTTGATTAAATTGTCTTGTTAATGTAAAACTTTACAGATAAATGGGTATGAACCTACATTTAACAGCGCAAAATATCTTCTAGTGAAAAAATAACACTCGATTAGAAACTAGGTTCCACCTAAGTACCTTATTTTTGAAATGATTGCACTCATATTCCTCTATTATTATTTAAGTCATACAATGTTATAATTGTTATCTTTATTTTGATAGTTGCCTTGTTTTATCTGAATGAGACTAGGTAGGTATGTACACCTAGTGTCTCGGAATTCCAATTAACAAAGTATTCAAAACTCAACATGCCTTCCATTATACCTACATTTTTACATACCTACTGCATATAGCTAAATGCGTTGCTTTGCTATGTTAACATTTATTTAGGGAAAATATTAAAATAAAATATGTACCTATGATTGTACTTAGCTAGTATTAAGTATTATATTAGCATGCAGTTGCAGTTGCGATATACTTCTAATTAATGTATTCTAATGGCCAATAAGAAGTAGCTACTAAATTAACCTAATCTAACAGCCTTTATTTATAGGGTAGGTACCAACATGGGCACAGAATAATATAAAGGTAACGTGGGATAGGTACAACAGTCACATCACAATCAGTAGAAAAATGGTTAGGTATGCAGGTAGATATCTATCTCAAACAACTTCAATAGGTTTCCGGTTTCTTTTGATTTGGACTTAAGAAAATGTAGAGATACAAACAAAAAGTATGTAAGTAGGTAATTCCTCTCCAATAATGATAAAATGTATGCTGCTCCTACCTGCCACTCACACTCACTATACCAATCCACAATATTAGCGGGAAACGTATTATTCAATCTCGATTCGTTGAAATTGGAACACAAAACGAAATTTAAAAAACATAAAAGAGCCATTGGTCCACTGGCTATGAAAAAGGTTAATTAACCCCACAACGAACGTTTGTTCGACATTTAAAACAAAAAAGAAAGCAACCCCAGTCGTTCCATATTTAAATTGACGCTCCCTTCTTAAACGCGATCCCCAAAATCCGGTGAAACAAAGGGGCCGGTACTGCGCGACCAAATTCAAGGTCGCTTGAGGCAGGTCAGCGCGTGACGTCAGCGGCGCCCTCCAAAACCGGGGTCATCGACCGCACCGCCATTGCGGAAACTGTGCTGTGCGCGTTCGGAATTCGAATTGGGGCCCATTGTTGTTGTGTGCGTAAACCACGACCACGAAATTATATCTTGTTCGCGACGCAAACTCGTCTGTGCGTGTGTGTGCGTGCAATTTGGGGTTTCTTATTTTTTTTATTCTTTCAAGGCGACTGCGTCGTACGGCTGTGAACTTGTGATATTATGATATTGACCCTGTTTTATAAATTTCGTTGTAATTCCGCCTTTGTTGTTTGTTTCCCTTGAACTTAATAAACGAAATAGTAACAAGACTTTTACTGACAACGCTTCCTACTTTTACATTAATTAATTTCGTTTCTACTGGTTGTCAGATACGAATAATTTATTCCTCTTAAGTACTTAATAAAAACTTCCGTATATTATTTATAAGGTTTAACATTCATCTAAGTAATGTAAAATACCAAAAGACGAAACAAATAAAAGCGTTTTAGGACCCCAAGCAATAAAAGTGCAAACTAATTCAAAATGGCTGGCCCCGTGGCCCGTGATTGTTCTAAGCCGGCCACTAAACAAAAAACTCAAAATGGCGGGACCCAATCATCTAACGCGCTTCAAATTTCGGCGCAGGAGTGGGGATGTGTTAGAATGGAACAAGTTTGGTGGTTATGTAGCATATAGGTTTAGGAACGATTCTACGATCTATGTATTTTTTATACTATTACATATGGAGATTAAATTTTTGAGCCTTAATATTATTAAAAATGAAATACCTAATTAAATGGTTAACATTTTTTTATCAAGAATTGTAAACTTTTTTAGATATTTTTAAATAGGTAACGACTTAGATATTATTGACTAGATTAGTAGGTATAAGATTGTATATATTTTACTTACTTATTTACTTTTCTTACCTTACCTATTTTGCTAGACTTTGATTCTCTATAGGTAGGAGGATAAAAATAATAAGATTTTGTTTTTAAAGAACCTTTTTGGATAATACATTTATTGCGTGATACCCCTTAGGGTATGTATTATCCAAACATTTCGCGTTAGACTTAATTAGGTAATTAAGTAATTAATTATTATGATACTTATATCATAATAATTAATTACTTAATTACCTAATTAAGTCTAACGCTATTAAATTGTAAAAAAGAAGATGAATTTAATTTTAAACAAAGTAGCCATTAAATTGTAATAAATTCTCAAATACTTAATTATTCGAGTAGGTAGGTATTTACCAAAAAAAAAACTACTAAAATGATTTCACACCGTCAGAAAAAAACACATTTATCATTTCATACACCACAATATCACATACAAAACTATCAATAAATCTTCATCGCCCCAACAAATAAATAAGGTACCTCCCACCAAAATACACTGCAATTTAATATTTGCCTTGCCCGTAATCGTCATAGATCAATGTCAAACCGGTTAGCTCTCGACCAATCGGAGCACTTCCTAATTTTTTCTAACGATCTCTCGACCAATCAGGGGCCGCCGAAATTCGTGATGCGCGCGAGTGGCCGAAAATCTAATGGCGTTAGACTAGATACACTTGTGTTTGTGTGAGTGTGGAGTAGGGCTGCGAGGTGTTGAATAGTTTTAGATTTTTTTTCTGTTTATTTAATTAATTATTATTTGAAATTGAGATTTGAGATTAGATTATGAACTACTAAAATATATTACAAGCCAAAAAAGGTAAGTATTCAAAAAAAGATAACTTTTCTTTCGTCATTAATTATTTTCATATTATTGCTTTCCGATATTACCTATAATGATTTTGACATTGACAAGAGTAAGCTTAGGCAAAATTTTAAAAAAGTCTCCTCAAAACTACGTTTAACTTATTTTCACTATCTTCCCTTGTAAAGACCGCAAATTATAAAACGCTGTAGTTTGCTTGTAAAATTAGCATGTAGTCAATAGGTGTCACAGCAAAACGCTTGCGGAATAGTAATCAATAACATGCATTCGCGGACGTACCGAAAGAATTTGTGTGCGTGTGCGCTTACCTTTAAGATTTTGAAGAGCAAGTAATTTGGTAGGTACACTATTTGAAAAAATCACTGAACATAGGTACCTACACCTTTAAGATTTAGAAGAGCAAGTAATTTGGTAGGTACACTTTTTAAAAAATCACTGAACATTAGGACGAAAAAACATAGGTACCTACAGCGGAATGTATTATCTACTTCTCCTTTTTTAACCCTTGACTGGAAAAGGATTTGTGGACAGTTATAAGTTATTAAATAAAAATAATATTATTAATGATAATAATATTATCAAATAAAATGTGGGGCTGCCCAAACTGTATGTCAGAGGACGAGAGTAGATAACATAGCAATACAATGTGACAACATTGACCTCTTGCTGTGGCAACTTACCCCTGATATGGGGTTAGTGGTCACACTAGACTTAAGAAACTAAGTTCGACTTCGCAAAATTTTATATGTAGGTAGCTATAGCTAGTTGATTTCTTTGTACTACTTATGTGGAACTATTAAGACTGATGAACCAAACATTTCGATTTTGCCTATTATACAGGTTAATGTAATTTTTGTGGCAACTAGCACCTGTCTCCCCTACATTACATTTAAACATAAGTTTCGTGCCACGAAACAAACCTCTTTGTTCTAAATTTCATTTCATTTCTCAAAAGAGGTTTGTTATACGAAGTTACCTATATGGAAAAAAACTCATTCCTAGCGGAGTTGGTGTCCAAAATTACGCGATTAGAGAGTAGACACGCTGCAGACTCCAGCGGTGCCCGACGTTGCCTATTTAGTCTGCAAATGCACTGGCGAGCAACTTAACTAGTAACAAAATATAAGGTACGGTAATTGATAAAAATATACTGATCTAAACTCGCCAGCCCCCTAGACAAGTGGCTTTCTATAATCGATATCGCCAGTAGAATAAAAAGAAAATGTATGGGATTAACATTAGCGGTCATGTGACATTTCAATCGCTAATGTCCATCCCATACATTTTCTTTAACTGTTTGTAACGCGAAATTTATTCGTTGTGTCTTTTGTTGATAAGAGCTCAGGTTTATATTGATATGGGTTCCCTACTTTAATGGTATGTTTGTCTGGAATAAGCTTGTAAAAAGTTTTTAGTCTAATTGTTGGTGGTAAACATAGCGGTATTTGCAGTTGTTTCCAAGTAAATAGGCGAATGACCGTGATTGTATTACGTTCTTCTGGGGCACAGTGTAATCACGATATTGTTTTCAACTATAGGTACACGACTCGCGAGTGATTTTTTTTATACGATAACGTGTCGCTATCCATATTCCCAAGTTAATTAACAGCCCATTTTGGTAAGATTTTTAATAATAATATTCCGTTTGTTCGCAATAAGTAAATGTTCAACAAAATGGCGCCTCGTTACAGTGCAATATTATTTATGTTTTTAGAGCTTCTTCGGTACGTCTAGGGTCTGATTTAAGCTAGATCTCAAGTATCAGGCTTGCCCCGGAATGTGAGATTTGATGCGAACCCAATTCGGAATGCGTGGTCGGAGGTGTGATGGTTGGGTGCTGGCGGCGGGGCCCATGCTGGCTTGGGATTATGTTCCCGTTATGTTCTCAGGGGTGGAATCACAAAGGTAACCTGCGGACCCTAGTTGTGTCGCGTAGGGATCATACGGCGCGTTTATGAACCGGGAATTAGTGATTTGTGCCATGTTCAAGGTTGGCCGTAGCGGTACTTAGCAATATGCGTACTTTATATAAGTACCACACGACTCTAATCTTAATTTGAGCTAGCCGAGTTGGAAATTACCTTCTGGGGTTATTCAAGGCGAAATTCCAATTTGCCCCAAAAAATCAATTAGCCCCATGGGTAAGAAAAAATTATATTACAAACAATCTTTTAAAGTATGCTAATTAAATACCATAAATGTGAAAATATCTCTCTTCTCTATAAATAGTCACACTGCATCCACTAGTTTTGACGAATTTATAATAGCTTGTTTTGTTTCGCAATGATAAAAAAAAATGTTTAATTTGAAGGGTACAGGGGCAAAACAAGGAATGTCACAAAACAGATTTTTGTGTAATTTACATTTTAATGTAAGTATATTTGTGAACATTTGTCAAAAGTTTATTTGTATTTACAGCCGATCTTTGTACAGTAAACTTAGGTTCCTATCAGTAAATTAATAAAAAATAATTATGCAAGACAAAAATAAAAAAAAATAATAATTAAAAAACAAAAAACCTGTTTGTGACATTTCTTGTTTTGCCCCTGTACCCTTCATTTTAGAGAGAATTTCAAGTAAGTAAGTACCTACTGCATTTATGAAATTTTAAGCTAAGCTACTGTTTTGCTCAGAATCCATATGCTCGCATCGCATCTTAAAATACAACAATTGAATTTTATTGTTTTTTGGCACATGTGCGCACGTTCCAAGTATGTCAGTTAAATAACACTTCCTTTGCCCATTATTTTGAAAGCGATTTTATAATTTATACTCAATATATTTCGGGTATTTTAATTTATTACCCACCTATAGACGGTAATCAAACTTCTTTGATGTCCCAAACGAAAGATTTTAAATTCTGCACCCATTATTTTTGTCCCCAATTGTATGGTACAATGGGCGCGCAATTTTTAAGACTAATTATCGCCGTACGTCAGTGTCGCGCGTCGACGCGCCACATTTGTCCGGCGGTACTGTGGACCGCGTATCAGGGGGGCATGTGGGGTGTTATTATGATGTTTAGTGCAATACCGTAGGATTTAAGGAGCTTGGTTCATTCATACCAAAATACCACAAAGGCTGGCAACGCATATGCAACCCTTCTGGTGTTGTAGATGTCCATGGGCGACAATGACTACTTCCCATCACGTGGCTCGTCTGCTCGTTTGCCCCTTTTTAATACTTATATAAAAAAAAAAAAACACCAAACTTATGAAAGCTGGGTGGTTTTACAGAGTTGGTATGGTAAGGGTGATGTTCAGAGTGGATTTTATGTTTAAATGTTTTGTTTAGTATCAGGTATCTTATCTCTTTCGATTTCGGGTTCAATTCCCAGTAGGGGTACATATTGTATTCGGTTTGGTTGGTGGTAGGGCTTTGTTCTTAGTCTGCCTGGCTAGCTACCATCACCTTATCTACGTCTGACGCCATAACAATGATGTTTTCAGCATTATAGTGTTCCGGCAGTAAATAAGATAGCCAGTTCTTCAGTTATTGAGGATTCCGGAAGTAGTGCGCTTCTACCTTTAGCCTTATCACCACTTAACATCAGGTGTGATATTGTGATGAAGGCTAAGTGCCACCCCGTTGTGGATAAAAAAAGGTAGCATTGGTAGCAGGCCTACCGAAGTATTGCATGTGTATGTGTAGGTGTGTAGGTATATTTCATGCACCTAGGTACAGATTAACGGCCAGAATTAATAACCTATCCACAGATAGGGATAGGTGCTATCTAGATTAGTTGCTATGCAACGCTTGATATTAACATAGAATTAACAACAGTTGCCAGGGTGTTGCTAGGTGTTGTCTAGCAACTAATCTGGATCGCACCTATCCCTATCTGTGGATAGGTTATTAATTCTGGCCGTTAGGCTTACCACACCATAACCACTAGCTAGACCATAGACGACAAAGATTAAAGTGTAGTGACTGACACTAGGAATAGGAAACAATCGCCAACGAGTGGGCAAGGCAAACAGGCAAACGTCGATGGGTCCGGCAGCCATTGTTGTATATTTTGGTTTGTTTTCATGTCATTAACTTAAGTTTTAGCGCGATTTGGTACCGGTTATGAGAGCTAGCGATTTTAAAATTAAAATTTACAGAAAAATGCAAATGAAGTATTTTTTAGAAAAAAAAAGGTTAGGTTCGGGTTCGAGTCCCATCGGAGCTGATTGTGAGACGGGTCGATTTTTTCTAAAAAATACTTCGTTTTCCATTTTTCAGTAATAAAAATTGCACTGTGAATGCAAAAACTAAAAATTAAAATAACTTAAAATTTACACTCACGTTTTTACGAAATAGCTAGGTAGTTAGGTACACGTCTGGGCAATACTTTGAACCAAACCATAGACTGCGCAGAAGAAAATTAGTAATTGTACTAAATATTGCAACTGCGCAGGTTGTTTCGTCTATGGGTTGGTTCAAGATAAATGCTGGGAGCTTTAGTGCTTTAATTACTTACCATGAAGAATTAAAAAAAGCGTTGAGGTATGTACATAAGATGTTAAATTAATTACTTACTTAAAAATCACATCAAATACCTATGGAAAAGGTATAATGTCACTTTTTACCTGTTTTCAGGATATTTTTATCTATTCATTGTATAGTACCTACTTACTTATGAAATTATTGTAATTTTGACACCCTGCTTATTTGTAAGCCGCAAAGTGGTAGAACTAATGAAATTAATTTAAATAAATATGTAGGTACTACGAAAAACAAAAGCAAAATATTAAATAAAGTGTGTAGGTATAAATTATACCTATCCATAATAATACTTATTATAAATTCGAAAGTGTGTTTCTTTGTGTGACTTTCAAAACTGAACTACGGATTGACATGATTTTTGGTAGGTATGGTGATAGTTTGGGATCTGGAGAGTGACATATTGGTTACTTTTTATGTCGAAAAAATATCACATTCCCGCGGGATAACGTTGCGTAAGTAAGTACGCGTGTTGCGTTGCGCGGGCGGAACCACGGGCAGAAATCTAGCTAGTAATAAAAAAACAAAAAGATCTTAGTTGCTCAATCAAATGGCCTAACCAAGATCCAATTTCAAGTCTTCAATAGGTACACGTTTTTATGTGAATTCAGATTATCCTAATCCTTCAAGCCCGGGAAGATAAGACACAATAGATTTTCATTTCATTCAAGTCATTTCCTGTCTCTTTCACATAATTTATAATATTATCTAATTATTTATCTCCTTTAGTAGGTAATTATTGTTTTTTTATTTTATTTTATGTTCAAGGGAAACATACAGCATGAAATATCACAAAAGTTATAGTAGGTACACTTAGTCAATACAAAAGCCAACAAAGTTTCCACAACTAAATAACTCAAAAAATGTTGAACAGACATCCGCAAACTTTAAGTAAGTAGGTATATACTTTTACTCCGTCATTTTATCTTCTTTTTTTTTAGCTTTTTATTTATCTTTTTTATAGGTTGCCTGGATGAAATTGCTATGTAGCAATAAGGTCGCCTATTGTGTATTTTTCTAGTTGTCTTTTTTTGTAAGTACCTACTTGTTCGTGTATATATCGTGTGCAATAAAGTTTATTATTTTGATTTGATTGATTTATTGATTTTCCATTGTTGTGTGGGCACTCGGCCGGGTCGGCCTCGAAACGTTAAACTTAACAACCATTTGGAAACTTGCTGAATCTCTCGTAACTTGCCCCACGACAATGCTTTTAAGTTAATTAAGTAATATCCAGCACTTGTACAGAATTCCCCTGGACGTTTTGGTACTAAGTCGCACACTTTACTTAATGCTAACTTGAAAATACTTCCACCACTGAACAATAAGGTACCTTTTCTAACCCTTAACATATGTGTCAATGCCGATTGTATTTTTACGTGTTTAATTTGCTAATTGGATCAGACATGTGTTGGGGTAATTAGGTTTAGTACCCATGTGTTTACACTTTATTTGTCTGATACCTTCGATGGTAAATAAAATAGATGGCCCATTGAGATTCGCATGATATCCTTGAGCTTTTTTCTCCACAGGACGCGCCAGACCGGCCGAATAGTTCCGGAGAATTATGTAGTAAATGCTCATTTCTATTAGAGTTAAGGCAGCATATCAGTTTGGCTCCATTCGGCCGGGCGGGCGTCAAAGAGATAAAGTGGTAAAAGATTGATTTTCATCACATGATGTTACCTTAATGATGATCTGTCAGTGAATTCTCAACCTCTGATAGAGGAACTGGCTATACCTATCTTATCTCTAAAACAATGCTGAACAATGTTGGTATGGCATCAGACTTTAATACGATGGTGTTAGCTAGCCAGGTGGATTAAGAACAATTCTCGCCACCAAACAAGCCGAATACTATATGTACCTCCACCGGGAATAGAACCCGAGTCCTCCCGGGATGGTGTAAGCCGCGGCCACAGAGGCGGTTAAAATAAAGTTATCTGTTTAATTTTGTGATATTATTGTGCTTGTGTGTGTGTTTTTGCAGTGCCATCGACTTATATGTTTATATGAATTTGTTTTCACGCCCGCTGTCGCTTCGCGTCGCGTCGTGTCGCGTCGCAGACCGCAGACCGCAGTCGCTCTTATCGGTGCGGCTTCGGGCCATTAGTGTTCTAGTGGCGTACTGTAGGGAGCCGCGTCTATCAAACTAAAGAAGCACTAATCGAAGTACCGACTACAGCAATCTTCGAGCAACGCGGGCCTTCGGGACGGAAGGCCCGCGTTGCTCGAAGACAGAAATGGTCTAGAAAACAACCGAGTTTTTTACTTAGTTTTCTTTATTTTATTCGAACTCTGAAAAGAGATCTAACACCAAGTAAGGCAGAGGTACCCTTTGTGACCACTTTAAGGATTTTTTGATTTTTAAGCACTAAGTACTAAATGGTCTTAGGTATTTAAGAGACAAATTATATCTTAAATTATAGGTAATTTATCTACCTTTAAAGGTACATAATACAAATTTAAAAAAGTGAAATAGTTTTTAAGCTATTGCATAGCTTTTATCGCGGGCTTTGAGCGCGGCGACCGAATCAAAAAATTCCGTAACGAAAAAACCTAACACCCTGGGAAGTTAACAAAACATTGTTTATCTCTTTTTGACAATAGGGGTTTACATATATTTTGTCTCTTACTAACATTGTTTTGGTAAAAAGAGATAAATATACAAAAAACCTGTTTTTAAAAAGAGATAAACGTATTTTTCTCTTTTTGATTACATGTGTTTATTTTTATATAGGTCAAATTCGAATACTAATCTTTTGCATAAGTTTTTGAACAAAAAAATGTATTGTAACTGGCGCCTAAAACGTGAAGCACTGGCTGAAACAGAAATAATAATAAAAAGAAGAAAAAGCAGTAACCTCAAAATTATGTCAAATTAATGTCACTTGTCAATCTCGGATTTTTATGAAAAAGTTAGCTGCTAAAATAATATATTTTTGTAAAAGCAGTGCGATAATATGTTGAAAATATTGTTAAGGCAAGAGTGTGTTGGTGAATCCGTGTAATAATTAAGTACCTACAATAGTGACACATATTACTGATGACGATAAACGATGACGATGATTTAAAATCACAAATTCTGGAAGTTGCACAGACCTAGGTGTTATTGTTGATCTCAAAAGACGAGCTGGCCTAACCTAACCAGATCAGCCTTTGAAAAGCTAACGAAGATAATTATATGGAAAGATCGCCGCATAATCAATAACACGCAAGGTTCGATACACGAAAAGCTTACTATTTCCTATCTTCTTATATGGAGCTGAAACATGGACGCTCCAACAAAAGTACCACAAGAAGATTGAGATGTGGTGTATGATGATCAAACGGACTGCTCGTCACACAAATGTTTCCACTAAAAAGGAGCTTCGGATCAAACAAAGACTTTCGACGATTATGCAAGTGCGAATTCTAAGAATGTTTGGACTTATCATCCATAATGCAAGCTCCTTGAAACGATTCGATTGAAGAAACAAGGAAGAGTCAACGTTTTCGCGGCTGATCACCCACAAGATGATCAAGTCCACAACCAAGTGTGCCCTTACAGAATGCACACGCAGTGCCACAAACAGAGATATATAGAGGAGCATCGCCACAAAAGCCGCTACCAACTTAGCGGACCATGACCACAACCACTCCGTCAACTTTGGTATTAGAAAGAAGATGTATATAATAAATACAAACATATATAATTATATATACAATAGGTAATAAAAATCCAAATCAAAACTGGGTGTTTTATTTTTATCGCCAAGAACTACGATGGCTGTCCTTTCGCTAACTCGAATGAAAGTGGAAATTACATCCGCTTTTCATTTGAGCTATCGAATAGGACCATAGGGCCAGCTGGCAGCTGGGTAGCTTTAGTACAGGCTATTATGATGACACCAATTTACAGAGAGCAGCACCGTCGACAAGATGGCAAACATTCAAAAAATTCGACTTCATAAAAATTTAGCAACTAATCGGGACATTTTGTATGGAGAGTCGAAATATTTTTTTCATTTCCTGATGGCCTGAAGACATGTTTAAAGTTTTTGCAACGGTGCCCCTAACACCTTGTATACCTATATATATTCACTAGCTGACTTGGCAAACGTTGATTTGCCATATAAATTACTAGCTTTCCGCCCGCGGCTTCGCCCGCGTGGACTACACGACGTTATCCCGCGGGAATGATATAATTTGCCGGGATAAAAAGAACCCTTGATCCTCCAAGCTATAAAGTATCTGTGTCCCAAGTTTCAGCCAAATCCTTTCAACCGTTTTTGCGTGATTGAGTAACAAACATCCAAACATCTAAACATCCAAACATCTAAACTTTCACATTTATAATATTAGTAGGATAGGATAGAGTACTTCGTATCACCATTATTAGACAGGTGATAACTAAAAAGTTCTGAGGTAACACACATAAAAACAAATTTAAAAAAATACAGTCGAATTGATAACCTCCTCCTTTTTTTGAAGTCGGTTAAAAATAAATAATCACGAAGTACAGTGCCACAAACTTTGCTGTGCCGGTGGCCAAAATGTGAAACTAACGTGATTTTTTTTAATGTCATTTTGCTGTCAAGTTGATGTCCAACCATAGCGCTGCTGGCGGCTGAAGTTCTTAGAAGACAGGGCCGGTTAAATTACTACAAAAAAAAGAAAAACGTACGTAGCGCCGCTGTCACCGGCACAGAAAAGGTTGTGGCACTGTCAAGGAATTTATATTACAACAGGAAGGTGCACTCCGTATTTCTGTGTATTTAAAAATACACTTAAAACTTGAAAAGATAAGGTTTATATTTCAATACAAAATGTCAACGGTCCAGCTGAGACCGCAAGAACGAGGTGAGGGTCTTCTTCTTCTTTTCGTGTCAATGGTAGATATTTCAAATAATATTTTGCCAGTAGTGCGCGACGTCAATCCCTCTCCGACTGGCTTCATAGAGGTCTTGTAGGGTGCAGGATGTGGGGAGGCTTGGGCAGCAGATCATGTGCTCCATAGTTTGGATCGCTCCACAGGCGCACGTGTTAGATTTTAAGGAGAAAGTATGGAAATATGACTATTCTGATAAAAGCTGTAAACTGTTCAATTAACTAGGAATAAAACTATAAAGCTTATATTTCAATAAGGCCAGAATCAAGTAAAACACAAATAAAATTTAAAAGCATTTTATTATTTTGATTCGTCCTCAATTTTTTACCTACCACCCGTTAAGGACATCTTTTAGCTGATAAGAAAAACGGGCGAAAAAAACTCACCAGCGTTATCAGAAACAACGACATTTACAAAATAATTATGTCGTTTTTGGACAAACAACACATTTTATCGTAATTAACATTTACAACCACATTACTTTTCATGATAAAAGATTTAACAACATTTAGGAAGAACATCAAGCATTTGCTATAAACTGTTACTTCATATTATTTCCGTACTCACATCATTTATACAAAACCACTAAGGACAACATTAATTTAATATTATTAAGTAATAGACAAGTATATCCCTTTAACAAAAGAATAACTTCAGCAACATCTACCAGACAATACATTAGCATTGGATAGCAAAGAAAAACAGTAACAGAGAAATATAAAATTACAGGAGGGTATACTTAACTCAACAGTGCTGACGACTCGAACCACAAGACTGTTCGTTTTACCGCCAAGCTAGCTTTTATATCTTTATTGACAATTCCTTAAAAAACATTAACAAGGATAATACTTTTATTAAACCATTTTTAAAACCTTTTGAAACTTATGAGAATGATTCACCACTATCTATTATCAAGAAACACATCGTAAATTGTAAGAAATATCAGTTTTAAATTCTTATCTTGTTTGGAAACAAGTAATGTTACAGTCCGACATAAATATTCTTAACATTTATCAACCTTTAAATATTTATCATAGCCAAATGATTTGAAAACCACTCTAAAATAGCTAACATATTATTTTATTAATAACAAACAATAATGATAAGATAAATTCTTCAAAAATAACAATAATTATTAACAGTATCAGTTTTAATTCCACTTCCTGTTCTTAAGAAGGAACGTTTAGTTAAGCATTTACCATCTTATTGATTTTATCACAGCCAAATGCTGTAAAAATCTGTCGAAAATATAAAAGTTTGTATTTGATAACTAATAAAATATTATCATATGGCAATTCACTCAAAAATGTCAATATTATAACTTGACTAATTCCCTAAAGTAACACGGCCATACTGACCGAACTTCGTCCCCGAAGTTCCCACTCAATACCATTAATTTTAACTTACTTTTTACACCAGATATTTTATAAGTGATCTGTTTCATAAATACATATATATTGCATTTGGTTGTAATCTATACATATAGGTACCTAATAAAACAGTAACCAAACTAAATCTGTATATGTTATATTTTCAAGAAATAATTACTGCTACCCATTGTAAGTATACAAGATATAGACCTCAAAACGATATAAAAGTCATAGAGTGCCCTGTTTCCGTGTCATTTGGTGATCAAATACAAAGTTATACATGTAGTATACTATACTATACTTTTCATTTAAGTATATAATTTTATATTGTGTATGTAGGTATCATTTATGTAATATGTAAGTACCTATATGTATTTATTTTTTTCTTAGTAATCCAATGATATCATTTTATATTGTGTATGTATAATTTATGTATTTTGGGTAAGAAAGTATGTTGTAAGTATGTATTGTGAAAGCAAAAAGGTAAAAATTTAAATAAGTAAGTATGTATTATAAGTATATGTCTTGTATGTTTTGTATGACTTATGTTTATTATCTTCGTATCGATCATTCCTCTTTACACCCCGCTTTTTTTTCTGTCAATTTCTTCATACAGTAAGTTGTCTGGAAGAGATCGCTCTGAGCGATAAGACCGCCTTTGTAACAATAGTTTTGAAATTTATTTTTTAAGTACCTATGTGATGTTTTGTGTTATTGTGGTGTAATAATAAAGCGTTTGGTACCTAATAAATAAATAAAATATACACACATAATAGTTGATGTATTTTTTTGGTAACTGCGATATTTGGTTGTAATAAATACATAAATAAGATTTTCACTAGACTGGTCAAGAGCTTTGTTGGCGTCAAACCCCATCACCCGCTGCACGTGAAGCCAGGTAAGCGACCGCTCATGGCCAACAGCGTTTTATCTCATCATCATTTCATTTCAATTTTTTTTTCTCATCTCATTTCATTTCAACATCACTCAAAAACAACAAATCAAATACAATCTTAGTCAACATACCTACTGCCACCCCTGGGCAATTGTCTCAATAATCACATATAGTCAACAAGTCAACTGCCACACCTGGGTAGTCAACTTAATAATCACTTGTTCAATAAAATCATCGTGACAGTGGTCATGGTCAAGTGTCTCAAATGAGACAAATGGCCCACAGCATCATTTTTAAAATTACGATCAAATTTAATGTCAAATACCAAATATTAAATACATAGTTGTTTCCTCTACTCATGTGTGACTCAAATATGTTTGGCAGCAGTGCTTTCAAAAACTCCCCTAAGGTAAACGGTCATTTGGGAAAAAAAATCATAGTTTCATACAAGATTTTAGTTTTAATTTTCCATAACAATTAAACAAACGATCTTGGCTAGCAACACCATAAAACGTTTTCTGTCAAACTACACTGCGCTTACGATTAATTACTCAAGTGGTTCCAATATCGAGATAAAAACCCTATATTCTATAACTCTTTGGTATTCTGTATGCAAAATTTCGTCTAAATCTTTCAGCCGTAAGCAAAAATTTGTTTTTTATTTTTTTATTGTTTTACCTGAATTCTATTTACTTCCAACTTTATCGAAACTTTCTTAATAATACAATTGTACAACTTGAAATAATTGTAGTTCCCGTCTGCCTATAAATCGACGTTTTGAATTAAATCTATCAATTCTGAGAAATTATTCGAATTCTATTATAGTATGAGAGAAAAAAACAAGTAAACTTTTGTATGGTTATGTTTACAAATTTCAATATTTTCACAATCCGCTTGGCCATACTGATATTGCTGTATATCTTACATTTGACACTGGAACTACATATCACTATTCGACTATAAGATTCTTACATATTTTGATACGTATTTGAGGTACTTAATCATATATATTACCAATATTTCTGTAAACATAAAAAACCGATTTTATTTGAAATGAAAAATGCGAATTTTCCTCTAATGGTAAGCAAGGAAGAACCAAACGAATAAATATCTTAATCATTAACTGAAATTACTTTCTGTGTCGTTAAAACGGTAAGAGATTTCAATATATAAAAGGTAGTAAATATATCCGATTCTAAATAACTCTTATTTTAATGTCCATTAAAATAAAGTGGTGTTTAGCATCTTAAAGAAATGTGCGATATCATCTGCGGTTCAAACTCATAAAACTGAACTAATTTGCCATTACTTAGATAAATAAAGCCTATGCCCAGCAGTGGGCGTCGTTTGGCTGATATGATGAGATAAATAAAAAGTGTAGGAAAAATAAATTTTCCGGGTTTGTGAACCTAATATACCTATTACTTTCCCATGTGGCTGTTTTTTTATCATAAAAAGACCTTAGTATTTATGATTATGATTATGACTAACATTAGACTGATAGTAGTAAAAAGTAATGAAGCAAAACGTTTCTCAAATTGCAGTGGTAAAAAAAATTATCTCGCATCACTCGATTTATCAATCAAGGGTCAAGACAAGACTGAAAATAGTTTTGGCGACTACTAGGTCCTACTACTACTACCTAACTTGAAAGAACCATTGCAATATAATCTAATTCAACTACTGTTTTTTTTAAACCTAAAATATGGATAACATTCGGACGAGGAGTCCGAGTAGATAACGTCTTTCGATTAATTAATCAAAATGGTATTTACTCCTAGTAACACAGATTGACTATCATTTTCTCAAAAGAAACTTGGAAAATCGAAATTTTAAAAGTAAGTAAGTTATATAGAAGTATACCAACACACTTATTCGAAGAGATAAATCTGTATAAGTTTTCCAAAATCTTCTTGATTATAGCTAAAATGTTAGGAAGGTATTAGGTAGCCAGTACCTAGCCAGTTTTTTATTTTTTTTTTATTTTTTTCGAATAGCAATATATTCCATAGCTTATGCTACCGGTTTGGAATTCAGCTCCAGTTGTATTAAATATAATCCATACATTTATCCAATAAATATCATGAAAAATAGATTCTTGATACTCAATTGTAGCAAAATCTAATTCAATACACATGGTTTTGTAGGTACTAATAATTTTCGTTAATACGTGATTTGAAATACTAAGAAGTCTTTAATTTGTAGCTTAAGATATTGATACAATAAGTAATTAAAGAATATCGATTCTGAAAAAACAGCTTATTGAAGAAAGAATTATGATTATGACATTCATGACACAAATAGAATGAGAAAACAAAATCTCAGTTAGCTTTTTAACGATTTTAAGCGACAGATTGATGATTATAAAACTGAATACAACCTAGGCACTGCAAAGATAATTTTATTTCTTAAACGAACTTAAGCCTTTCTGAATCTAAAGCGGGTAAAACTATCTCGTACAAGCTTTTCGCTCGCAGCTCTGCCCGTGTGAGCTAGACGATGTTTTCCCGTGGCAAAGGTATATTTTCTAGAGGTAAAAAGTCTTATGCTATTCTAGAGCATAATTTATATCTCTGTCCAATTTCATCCATATTTGTTTAGCCGTTTAACCGTGATTGAGTATCAAAACAATCACACACAACAACACACTTAAACTTTACTATGGCTGAGGTGAGGTGTCATTACATACATGTACGTACCTACATAATATGTATCATTCACATTACAATAGACCAGGCATTATTTAATAGGATAATCCAAAAAAAACACATAGTTAATACATATCGCAGTTCCAAATATAGGTACACAATATCACAAAAACTATCGCATAAAAGGTCCACAAATACACTGACCCAGAGACAGGAGACTGTATCCATAGTTTCAATTACTCTGACGAATTACTAAACTGTCAACAACGGGCGTACCAAAACATTCAGTCAATATTAAACTACCTCCTACATGGCCTCGCACCATCCACGTACATAAAATTGCAAAAAACCGCCACAATTGTAAGAATGTTTATGGATGCCCCCGAAGAAACAATAAATTTTTCACCCACTAACGAATTAAGTAAATCCATAAAACTTTGATTATTTAAAAAACCTTTAACGCACAGTCCCACAAAAGCGGAACATACTATGTATTTTATAAGTGAGAAACGCAAAAATAATAATAATATTCAATTTTTAATTGGTACATTACATACTATTCTATCGGCCAAGTTTGTCAGAATAAAATCTTACTGTCACTTAATAACAGTTAAATCTTTATTAATGAAGATGTATTTATCTTTATTATTGTTAATGACTTAAATCATGGTTAAATCTTTTCTAGACTTTCACAGTGGAAATCTTTCATAGTATTTATAGGTTTATAGTACCTACTAAGGCTAGTAGTTAATCAAAGAATGACACTTTTTTCTAATGATACCCTCAATTCGTACCGAAGTTTTAAATAAATGCAGATCCCCAAAGGGCTTTACTGGCTTTACTGACCAACGAAATGCGGCTCCAAACTCCTTGGCCAAGTTTCGATAATCTTGCACCAGGAACCAGTCCAGTCACCGGGTTGGACAGAAGAAGGACATCGTCACCTTGACACGATGGATGACCCGTAATTTGAGGTGGCAGCATTGCAGCGCCACCTTGTCACGATGGATGTCCCGTAGTTCGAAGCGTAGTAGATTAGCCAGATCAGCAGCATCCATCCATAGAACATAAAAAATATATTATGAAATGGTCGTGGGCTTAGTTAGCACTTCTGATGTTAGATTTTAAGGAGAAAGTATGGAAATATGACTATTCTGATAAAAGCTGTAAACTGTTCAATTAACTAGGAATAAAACTATAAAGCTTATATTTCAATAAGGCCAGAATCAAGTAAAACACAAATAAAATTTAAAAGCATTTTATTATTTTGATTCGTCCTCAATTTTTTACCTACCACCCGTTAAGGACATCTTTTAGCTGATAAGAAAAACGGGCGAAAAAAACTCACCAGCGTTATCAGAAACAACGACATTTACAAAATAATTATGTCGTTTTTGGACAAACAACACATTTTATCGTAATTAACATTTACAACCACATTACTTTTCATGATAAAAGATTTAACAACATTTAGGAAGAACATCAAGCATTTGCTATAAACTGTTACTTCATATTATTTCCGTACTCACATCATTTATACAAAACCACTAAGGACAACATTAATTTAATATTATTAAGTAATAGACAAGTATATCCCTTTAACAAAAGAATAACTTCAGCAACATCTACCAGACAATACATTAGCATTGGATAGCAAAGAAAAACAGTAACAGAGAAATATAAAATTACAGGAGGGTATACTTAACTCAACAGTGCTGACGACTCGAACCACAAGACTGTTCGTTTTACCGCCAAGCTAGCTTTTATATCTTTATTGACAATTCCTTAAAAAACATTAACAAGGATAATACTTTTATTAAACCATTTTTAAAACCTTTTGAAACTTATGAGAATGATTCACCACTATCTATTATCAAGAAACACATCGTAAATTGTAAGAAATATCAGTTTTAAATTCTTATCTTGTTTGGAAACAAGTAATGTTACAGTCCGACATAAATATTCTTAACATTTATCAACCTTTAAATATTTATCATAGCCAAATGATTTGAAAACCACTCTAAAATAGCTAACATATTATTTTATTAATAACAAACAATAATGATAAGATAAATTCTTCAAAAATAACAATAATTATTAACAGTATCAGTTTTAATTCCACTTCCTGTTCTTAAGAAGGAACGTTTAGTTAAGCATTTACCATCTTATTGATTTTATCACAGCCAAATGCTGTAAAAATCTGTCGAAAATATAAAAGTTTGTATTTGATAACTAATAAAATATTATCATATGGCAATTCACTCAAAAATGTCAATATTATAACTTGACTAATTCCCTAAAGTAACACACGCATCGTGAGGTGAGGGTATCCCTTTCTTTCAAATTGCCAGCACTCTTAAATAACAGGTTTAGTAGATTTATGGTACACATTGGGTACACAACTTTCGTTATGAAAATAAAATTTCTTAAAATTTTCGCTTTGTATTATTTTTAGTCAATAGAAAACATTGTATATTAATTTAGGTATTAGCGTATTATGCATAAAAATGTATCAGGTCGTTCAAGTTTTTTACGGCTTATCCTAGAAAAAAATTGAATGATAGATTTCAGAATTTTAAAGTGGCAACATGACAAGCTGAATGACATCTTCCGTCTTCGTTGTGTCAAGATGGTTATGCGTAAATATTTTGCCTTGTGGTGGTGTTTTTTGCAATATCGTGAAAAGGTGTTGCGTTAATAAATTATGGGCTGTGGAAATGAAACATTTGCTGGTTGCAATATTTCTTTTCACAGGTGAGATAGAATTTATTGAAAATGACACGAGTTCTTACTATTGAACAATTAGGGTGACAACAAATTTCCTTTTCTTTTCATTTGATTCTATAAAACGTTTATACCTAAAATTATTGTCTGATTCGTATCTTACAATTTTATTCAGTAATGTATAGGTAATTATGTTTTGTTAAACATCTGTGTAACAATAAACTATAATTATGATTTATTTCTTTTATTTACTGGCACCTATTTCCTGGCATCCCTACTAGTTTAAAGTCGGAAACACACTTCTGTGGTGTGGCGCGACGCCAGAATGTCTGTTTCATGCACTTAGTATGGACACGACAGAGACAGAAAGAGTCGCGCCACACTGCATAAGTGTGTTTCTAACCATATACCTTGGTACTATTATACAGGCTGACGGGGAAACTCGACCTATTTCTTGAAAGGGGTTATACTAGAGGTCATTAGCAACAAATTAAGTCCAGTGAACCAGGGGTCAAAACTAGATGGTTACCGAGCTGTGACGGTTCTTCGATTTCTTAAAAATTTTCTGGATTGTTACCAAAAATCATTGATTGTGAATAAACTACTCTACTCTTAACATTGAATCAATACTTTTCTGAAAGCTGAATAATTAGTGATCATTTAAAAAAAAACTTACATAATCTCAGAAATAAAAGATTTTTAGTAACAATAATTTTTATTTTTTGCATTTTTCTCCAAGTTCGCCCTAAATTATTGGAAAAAAACTGTATGGAAGTTGGCGTACAAATAAGTAAAATGACTAACTAGTTTCATAAGATTTCCAAAAGGGTACAAAAAATATTAGGTTACCTAGCTGTTTTTAAAAAAATCAACAAAAGAGCGAAGTAGGGCAATTTGCCTTTTAAATTTTAAATTTAATTCAGCCCAAAAAGTGGCGAAGCGATGGCTAGCTTATGCGTCATGCTCGTGAACGAGTGCTGCCAGTGGAAATGGGTCTGCTCTTCTCTGCTTGCCTGAAATGTGTTGTTTTTTTGTTTTTATTTCTAATGCGGTGGTGGCGTGTGACCGTGTGAGGCGGGTCGTTACGTTCCCTAAAATATGGTTAAGCGAAGCGATGGCTGGCTCATTCGTCATGCTCGTGAATGAGTGCTGCCAGTGGGAATGGCCAAATGGGCCCGGAGAATTAGGTTTATAAGTAGAGAATAATTATTACCGACGTCGGCGTCGGTGGCACTGACTGTTTATCAGAGGTCACCAGTCGCAGGCACGCCGGATGTCGCTGCGAGTCGGTGCGACCGTATACGCTGCACGGGCCCTTACGTGATGCCACGAACATCCAAGTTGTTAGTATTGTTAATCTAGTGTGTTGTTTAATACATCCGTATTACGTAAATATTCGAATGCTATCGTATTTTAAAAATAAAATATCCTATATTCAATCTTATGGCAATTTGTTCATGGATCAAACTTCATCAAAATCGGTTCACTACACGAAGCGTGAAAGCACAACTGAAAACCACTTTCGCATTTATAATTTTAACCAATTATAACAAATTGTAAAAAAAACAAGTCTTTTCTTTTAAAACTTATGGTCACCCTAACGGCCTAGACACGAACATGCGCTACGGCGGTGGCGACGAGCGAATTGCGCATCAGTTGGTGCGTCTAATTGACTTATTTGATTAGACGTCTGTCGCGAGCGCGCAATGATTCCGCAATTCGCTCGTCGCCGCCCGCCGCCCTTCGCGCATGTTCGTGGCCAGGTCGTAATGGAATAGAGTGAGATAAACTGACCTCGTTCTGACTATCTCATTAGGACCGTTTTTTAGCAGCAGTGCACCTTCCTGTTGTACGTAGTACTTATAAATTCCTTGGGCACTGTACATAGACTTACGTGACAGATAAGTCTGCGCGCATGTGCGTCTGGGGCATTTTTGGCGCTAGTTACAGTACATTTTTTTTGTTCTAATCTTATGAAAAAGATTATTACCTATTCGATTTTGACCGCGCGCAGACGCGGAGGCGGCCATGGAATAAATGACAGTTTGGTATCGTACGACAGTCAAAACTATTATCCATACAAAATTACCATTTTAATTTTATAATTTTCCGTAATAAAAAGTAGCCTCTGTTACTCTGCAGCTTCCAAACTATCCCCATACCAAAAATCACGTCGATCAGTTGCTCCGTTTTGGCGTGAAAGATGGACAAACAAACAAAAAAACAAACACACTTTCACATTTGTAATATTAGTATGGATTCTTCATCTATACTAAGAGGAAAGATTTGATTGTTTGTTTGTTTGTTTGCATCGAAACTACTGGACCGATTTAGAAAATTCTTTCACCGTTAGAAAGCTACATTCTTTCCGAGTGACATATGACGAGTGACGAGTGACATATATATTTATCCCGATATTCCCACGGGAACGGGTGCCACGCGGGTGAAAGCGCGAGGATCCGCTAGTTATGTATTTAATAGAAACCATAAAACCAAGCACTTTTTTTTTTTAGGAGGTACCTTTGTTTTTTGTGTATAGGCACATAATAATTATATAATAATGGTATAGGTAATACACATTAATGCCGCGCAGAGAAAGTACCGATATTATATCAATATAAATGTTCATCGCGCGAAATTCGATGATCAAACTCTTAATATCGTTCTTTTTTCTCAAATTTTTTGAATGAATAATTGTTTTGGTGTGTAATTACAATATTTATGCAATAGCTTTACCGCGGCAGTCCCCGAGTGCCACACGTGTTTTTTTTTGTATATGACACAAAGTGTGAGGTGCCAAATGTACCGGTTTTGGCCACTTATTGATAGTTAACCTTTTGTAAGTATAGCGAAAAATAAAAACCAAACCCAGGTTAAATCAATATATTCTAATACGCTAGAAACCAATCAATTGCAAAACAACAATTTAATTGTAAAAACAAAGGTAAATAAAGTATTTCAGCCAATACAAATTTCTTATAATTTTCATAAAAAACATTTTTTTAAACAGAAAATGGAATTTATTGAAAAAAAATCTTATGACATAAGGAATTCTAACGGTTGTTATTATTACCTTAAAATACCTTATTTTAATTGTCTTTAGCAATAATGGCGAAAAGTTGTTTAGAAAACTTTTAGAGCAAAAAGTGGCCAAAACCGTTACAGTGGCCAAAACCGGGGCTTCTGCCCTACTTCGCGACACATCTCCTCAGTATTAAAGTGTGGGCGCCAGACGCATTCCAGCCAGATTGGTGTCTACTCCACAGTTTTAGTGCAATTCCATAAATTGATCCCGAACGGAGCACAAGGTCTCCTCCATTGCAACGCTTCCGACTGTAACTGGGCGAAACTGGCGGGCTTCCCACGTGGAAACATGCAAACAGGGAAATAATAAATAAATAGATTTCTTACAATTACACCAATTATGTAGCTCATTAATAGTTATCTTTAAGAAACTGTGTTACGGAAACTAGATAACGGATAAATATATAATTATTATTATTAAGCCATTTATTTCAGAGAAAGTACACACAACATAGTATACACATACAGTCTCCATATTTGGTGTTAGTACAATGAAAAACTTATATTAATGTTAGTAATTTATAAACAACACATCCTATTTAGATACTGGTGTGCATTTGCACCCATCTTCGCATCATTGGGCTATCCCATCCCTCAGCAACTACTGCCAGAATGCCATTCGAACTGGTACGTAGCCTTCGTAACAGTGATGCAGAACGCTTGCGTATGATGCCGTAAAAATCATCGACCCTGGCTTCAGCAAACATAGCTGAAGCACTGCAGAACCGTGGCAGTCCGAATAGCACTCTAAAACTGTTGTTATACTGGACCCGTAGTGCGTTGTATGCCCGCTGCGTATAGCTAACCCATAGATTGCACGTGTAGAACGATTGGCAATATGCTCTAAAAAGCGTCGCCTTGACCTCAGCTGTACAACGTGCAAATCTACGAGCCAGCATATAACAGCTGTATATACTTTTATACTTTTTTTTGTAAATATATATTTAATATACATGTATATGTCGCAGCCGGATGGTTAAATCAGCCGGATGGTTAAGTATGGCAGTATGTAACCCTCGGAAGTCCTTTAGAACACGTGATAGGTTAGAAATTTAATCTTAAATTTCGTGGTTATTTTTGTTTGTGACTCCGTCAACTAAAGGGAAGATAAAATAGCTTACAAAAAAAAATATCGGCCTAGGCGTTTAATTGAATGGCGGATTAAACCCGTTGGCTCCGACATATACATAACACCCAGACCAAGACAAATAGACATATTGTTCATGCACACAAGAATTTGTCTTGTTCGCGAATTGAGCCCGAGACCTCCGGCGCAGAAGGCAGGTTTCCTACCCCTGCGCCAAGTCGGTCGTCTAATGTTTTGTGAGTAATGTAACACTACCTAAATTCCAGATATTTAGGAAGTAAGCCAAACGAAGCCTCTTTTAATGGTCTCTGTGGTCTAGCGGCTCACACCAAGGATTTCAGACCCAGAGGTCCCGGGTTCGATTCCCAGTGGGGGTAGGTACATATTGTATTCGGTTTGGTTGGTGGTAGGACTTGTTCTTAGTCCGCCTGGCTTGCTACCACCATCTTATTTAAGTCTGACGTTATAACAATGATGTTTTCAGCATTATTATGTTCAGGGAGTTAGAGATAAGATAGCCAGTTCCTTAGTGACTGAAGATTCCGGTAGTAGTGCGCTTCCAACTTCAGCCTTATCACCACTTAACATCAGGTATGATGAAGGCTAATAAAATTGGTACCCCGTTTTGGTAAAAAATAATCGGTTGCACTGGAATTGGAGTGAGTAAATGTCAAACGTCATAAATAACATAAGTAATGACTTTGTTGCAAGGCGTTATGGTTCACTGATTTGATGTTTGCCTAATAATAGTAGGATTATTAGGATAGTAGGATCTATATTGGTAATTGGTCGCAAGTAAGTAGTTTCTTAAATTTGTTTATTTTAGGCTCCCTTCGAATGCTCTCAGTCAGACAGACTATTAAACAAGTATACGGTGATCTCTTTTTACCCTACTGCGTTAGAAGGAGGGTTTTTTAGGGTTCTATCGCCGTAGTAGTTTTGTTACAAGTATTGACTTGGAATCTGCCTGTGAAACTGACACTGAAATCCTACTTTATGATATCCTACTATATAATATATTATAAATGTGAAAGTTTAGATATTTGGATGTTTGTTACTCAATCACGCCAAAACGGCTGAACGGATTTGGCTGAAACTATGGACATAGTTACTTTGTAGCCTACAGAGAAACATAGGCTACTTTTTATCCCGGAAAAATATAAAATTCCCGCGGGATAACGTCGTGAAGTACACGCGGGCGAAGCCGCGGTCGGAAAGCTAGTTTAATATATATTTTTAATAACCGACAAAAAAAATTGAAAAGCAGGTGGATATCAATTTGTCGCGTTTTTAATTTCAGTTTCAGTTTCGGTAATTTATTGAACAAGTTCCATATTGTTGTTTTGGCATGTCAAACCGTTTGTATGGACGCGGACAGGCGCGGGCCGCCGGCTTTGCGCGCTTGTTTGGCTTCTGTTTCAGCTAAGTCAATTTATTTCGCGAGCTTCAGAACGGCTGGGTAGCTTCACTCGGCTGTAGTAGTAACTTATTTGAATAAAAATATTATTTTTATTAAGTACTTTTACTTACTACCTCCGTTAGCCAGACATCATGTTCGATTGTATTTTGCAGTCGGTCATCATTGCGAAAGTGGTGGTTACCAGGGGGCCAATTCTGCTAACGTGGAGTCATAATCGTGTCTCAACCGTGATTCAATTGTAGTTCAATTGTAGTGCTTTTTACACACTAGTTACAAGAAATGTGTACTTTTTTCACCATACTACTGATGGTCACACCACACACTACATTTACATCACATCATATTGTCATAACTCTTGTAACTAGTGTGTAAAAAGGCACTACACGATTGAGTCACGATTATGACTTAACGTTAGCAGGCTTGGCCCCCAGTTTTCTTACATTAATTTGTCTTGGTCTGGGTGTTATGTATAAATTATAAAAAAAAAATATGTTTATCCGTTGTCTAGTTTCCGGAACACAGTTTCCTAATGATACCTAACTACTTATGAGCTAGATAATTGGTGTGATTGTAAGAAATTTATTATTATTATTATATTATTACTATACAACGCGAAATTCGACGTTAAAACGATAGGAATGTAATGTAATGAATGTACCTTACTTTTTGTATTGATTTTGCCTCTAATTTTGCCAGATGTCGTTGATTGTTATAGGTCTAACGTTATTAGCGCCTCTGGTGGCGAGTATTGTCAGTTTTATTCCCATTGAATTGGCCTGTCACCTTATTCTTACAGAAAAATCGAACTGCGACCAACCGCGTACTGCGCCATCGCGGCGAGTACATACGCCTATGCCACAGTAGCATATATATTTACTGTGCCTATGCACCGGTATTTTGTGACAAATCTCATTAGTATACTAGGTATAGAAACTTGTGTACCGTCAGCAGCCACGGGACTCACAATTAATTCCGAACCTTAAGTTTAATACGTTAAGGTTGAAATGATATTTGATATTTTTGCTGGCAGCATCGTACAGATGCTGACGTAACAATTGACTACCTACTGTAGTTCGTGCATTTGAAAGAGACACGTTCTTTCAATGTAATCCTTGAGTTTAAAACGTTTGTATTCATCTAGCTGTGGGTGTCTCTTATGTAAGTACAGTCAAACCAATGGAATCGTGGCCCACCATAAGTTCATTTTCTAAAAGATCAATAAGGTCAAAACACAAACTATTTGACAAACTAGTAGTTGTTGCATTCTAAAAAATTATTAGCAAAATGGGTCATAATTATTTTGGTTCGACTGTACCTATACATAAATGTGTGAAATCCCCAATCCTGCGGAAAATGTCGCCATACTTCACCACCATCTCCTTCCATCCTTTTTTAATGTTATTTTTTTTCTGTGCTGTCTCAAGGCCCTGCCAGAATAACAGCGCTTCTGGGTTGACGACCGATTTGGCGCAGGGGTAAACTACCTGCCTTCTGCGCCAGAGGTCTCGGGTTCGATTCCCGAACAAGACAAATATTTGTGTGCACATGCCTATTTGTCTTGGTCTGGGTGTTTTCTATTTATATTAAGTACTAGCTTTCCGCCCGCGGCTTCGCCCGCGTGGACTACACGACGTTATCTCGCGGGAATGTGGCATTTTTCCAGGATAAAAAGCAGCCCTTGTTCCTCTCCAGGCTACAAAGTATCAGTGTGCCAAATTTCAGCCAAATCCGTTCAGCTGTTTTGGCGTGATTGAGTAACAAACATACAAACATCCAAACATCCAAACATCCAAACATCCAAACCTCTAAACATCCAAACATCCAAACATCCAAACATCTAAACTTTCACATTTATAATATTAGTAGGATGTGTTTGCAAACAAAAAGTATTTAAGTATATATTTATCTGTTATCAAGTTCACGTAGACACAGTTTCTTAAGAAATTAACTACGGGCTTAGATAATTGGTGTGATTGTAAGAGAATATTTATTTATTTATTCTGACCATCTACGAATAACCCAGGAGACTTTATGCTGAGGCAGGGCCCTTTAGCTAAACACTTTGTACTTGTTTCATGACCGTTTCTTTTTGTCATGTGTTTCAAGCGGGTATTACACTACAAGTTATTCAGAGCTAGCTAGGGCCCTAATTCAGAATATATTGCTTTCTTTGAGCTCCTTTTTTAGCAAGTGATGCAATCAAAACAAGCAATGTATTCTGAATTAGGGCCCTAACTAACAGCCCTGAATACCGTGTAGTGTAATACCCGCTTTAGTAAGTAAGTATGTAAGTACTTTGTGCGTGTCTTGATAAATGTTTATTCTTTGTTTCTTTCCTTAATAAAAAAACATCAGCGTACCAAGACGCATAAACTGAGATTCGATTTCTGTTGGTTCGTGGGGACGCTAATTTGCGTGGTTTTTGGAATAATTGTGAAAAACATTACATTTAAATCTATTTTTTTTTCTACGCCTCCTAAGCATAAAGTTTCGATATGCTAATCTGCAAAAAAGCCCGGTGCGTCGGCGATATCGAAAATAATAGTTGTTTATTAGCTCCCCCCCCCCCCCCCCTACCGCACGGAAACACACGAAGTGGCGCGACGGCATCCGACAGCGCTGATAGTGTCCGGTGAAAATGGCGCGAAACTGTGCTGCACAGACAGATCTACATACTGGAAGAGACATATTTTTTTTCCGAAAAATAGGCAGTTGATGTGGTGAATCTGGGCGGAATCATAACCAAAATATAATTTGTTCGTCGTAACTTAATTTAAAAAAAATAGCTTTAGGTAATTACACACAAAATGCATTATACCTATATTTATAAGTGTTTACTAACAAAAAGTCAACTTCTTCTCAATTTCCATGTCTTAAATTTATTTACTTCCGTAATAAATACATTATTTAATAGAACTACAGAAAACAGTAGGTAAGTGCATTGAGTTATTTTATCTCAATGGGTAAGTGTCTCACGACGTATCCTAAAACAATACTCACCATCAATTTGTAGCTCTTGTCAGCTAAAAAAAGCTTTCCCCATGTCCAAATCTCGAATTTGAAACTTCGATGTAGGAAAAACCCACAGAACTCAAAAAATATGTTAAAAAGAGTATGTCACGCATTAAGTAGGTACCTACTGAATGACGAGTGGATTAGAAAACAAGCAAGTTGCCATGATATTTAAAGAAATTCGAAATTGTACAAAAGTAGGTACAATTTATGGGGAGTTTGCTATTTTGAGCAAAGGACCACGAAGGCGCTCACAACTTTTAAAGGGCCCCACAGCAATCAGCCAAACACTCACAGTTTTATATACAAAAACCGACTATCATGGCCGATATCGACCAACCAACAGGGAGTTGCCTGCTGGCGGACTGATAGTCTGAGGGTCTCTTAACGTTTCAGGCTCGTCTCGTTCCTGTACTCCCGTTGTCCCCATGATTTTATACCTATGAGATTTTTTTTTCAATCGTGAAAAAAAAAATTTGTTGTTTTTAATTATTTTTAAATTTTAGTTTTTCTTTTAAGCCGATTGAAGCAATAAAAGAACAGAGGGCCTAGACAAATGGCTTATTTGTTGCATAATTAATTATGACGTTCGGTTGTCCCCATAATTTTTTCCCCATCATGGGGACAACGGGAACAAATTTTAATAAATTAATTCAATTCCCGCTGTCCCCATCATGGGGACAAAAATCATGGGGACAACGGGAATACAAGAACTCGTCTTGTTAAGGGCTTGTATAAGGGCGTCATACACGATCAAGCCTGCCATCAAGCATGCTAGACGCTTGAAGCAGTATTCGGCAAACTTAATGATGAGTGGCTATCAGTGTACATGACAAGTCTTTTTTTTATACTGAGGGCAAATACTGTATTTATGTATACCACACGGCATGTTGGACTCAGTCAGACACAGGGCCTGTACTGTAAGCATAAATATTGAATTTCGGTTGGTGGTAGGGCTTTTACAGAGTCCAATATTTTCCGCCTGGCTAGCTACCACCATCTTATCTAAGTCTGACGCCATAAAAATGATGTTTTCGGCATTGTTGTGTTCCGACAGTTAGAGATAAGATAGCCAGTTCCTCAGTAATTGAGGATTTCGGGAGTAGCTTAAGCTTCCACCTTCAGCTTTATCATCACTTAACATCAGGTGTGATGAAGGCCAAGTGGTAACCTGTTGTGGATACAAAAAAAAATGCATTTATTTCCTAGTCTCATCCAGCTACGCTTACAGCTATATCCGTGGTTTCTATTCACCACTCGATATGGGTAACATTTAAAGGAATATGCAGACACAAATACGCGACGTTTATGATTTGATATTGTTCATATTTATGGAGTGTTACGCTGTTGTGTTCTAAAAGATTTACTTTGAGTTTAACTCCAGACCTTTAGACAAAGTATTTTACAAATGTCTGTGTGTACGGCCAGGTACCCCTAGTGTAAGTTTTTATGTCAAGCAAACGCAAACTATTTCGATTCCGTATTTATGTCAATTTGTATGAAAACTGTATAAGCGCGCTACTCGCCGCTAGAGGCGCTGATACAGTTTTCATACAAATTGACATAAATACGGAATCGAAATAGTTTGCGTTTTATGACATAAAAACTTACACTACGGGCACAGTATTCATACATACGACGATGCATAAAGTTTCGATTTACTAAATACAGTACATATAAGATTTAGACGACTTCCGTGGCCGAGTGGTGTAGGCACCGGTTTTCAAGATGCCGCTAATTCTAGAGGTCCGGGATTCGATTCCCAGTGGAAGCGCACAACTCCCGGACTCCCGGAATCCTCAATCACTGAGGAACTGACTATCTCATCTCTAACTGCCGTAACACAATAATGCTGAAAACATCATTGTTATGGCGTCAGACTTAGATAAGATGGTATGGTAGCGGACTAAGAACAAGTCCTACCACCAACCAAACCGAATACAATATGTACCCCCACAGGGAATCGAACGCGGGACCTCTGGGTCTGAAATCGGTGGTATGAACCACTAGACCACAGAGGCGGTTAAAAGATACCTATTGGTATTAGTCACCTATTCCCCGAAAAACGTATAGGGCAAGGGCAGGTTAAAAACCATTTAATTTTAGTATCAGTTACTGATTTCAGGCGTTTAGAAATATTCTAATTTCTTGGCGTAGTTAGAAACAAATAATTTACTGCAGTAAAGTTGGCATCATTCATTGAATGTAAAAAAAATATATTGTAAAATCTTTGTGATTCGATTTACATCTAGGTATAACCTATACTATTTCAACTTGTAATAAAGTAAATTGGTTTTAAAAGAAGGTGAAGTAATAGTAGATTGTTTAGCAAGGGCTGTATGGCACCCATAACAGTCGAGTGTTTTGGCGCACAAACGAAGTGAGGACGCCGATAGTTCGAGACTGTTATGGGTCCATACACCCGAAGTAAACACTCTACTTTTCATTTCGAATATGAGGAAAGTAAAAATAAACAGAAATATTCTAAAAAATATTTTTCATATGGCCGCGGAATTTTCGATAGACTCATAAAATTCTCATAACTTTTTCGTAAATTTTCTCGATTTAGGGAAGGCAAAGGAAACTAAGTCCATACAGCCATGTTTAAATAAAATAAATAAAAATCATTTATTTCAGGCCGAGACCCATAAACACACAACAACATAAGACATTAGATTATAAAATTAGAAATACATTAAATTAAAATAAAATAAAATAAAATAATTGAAAAAGAAATAACACAATTAAAATAAAATCAATACATTTTGTTAGTCAGTACATGCACCATACAACAATGGCGCATGTACTGACAGTCAAACCTGTTTGCAAACAGGCTCAAAACGCTGTTCGCGCTGGCCCGCATCCTGCGTACCAGGGATGTACACTGTTTCCGTATAACGGTGTAGAAACAGTCCACCTGCGCATCTGCGAACATCCCCGACGCACTGCAAAAACGGGGCAGCCCCATCAACGCCCTGAACGCGTTATTATATTGAACACGTAGGGCGCTGTACTGCTTTTGCGAATGGTTTGTCCACAGGCTGCTCGTGTAGAAGTTGGTACAGTACGCCCGAAAAAGTGTTCGTTTTACCTCAGCTGTACTACGAGCAAACCTTCTGGCCACCATGTTCGCTCTTACAGAAGTTTAGTGTTTGACCCGTACTCTATGCAATTCCATGGAATTAATAGCCCGATTTTTCATGTTACAAATAACTTATTTGGTTTAATCTGTTTTTAAAAACACATAATTAAAAAAAAACAATGTTTTAGATAATCCTACTAATATTATAAATGTGAAAGTTTAGATGTTTGGATGTTTGTTACTCAATCACGCTAAAACGGCTGAACGGATTTGGCTGAAATTTGGAACACAGATACTTTGAAGCCTGGAGAGGAACATAGGCTACTTTTTATCCCGGAAAAATATCACACTCCCGCGGGATAACGTCGTGTAGTCCACGCGGGCGAAGCCGCGGGCAGATAGCTAGTATAATAATAATTTTTCTTTTTGTATGGTTTTGCTACTTTAAATAAATTATTTTATTTATAGTAGCAAAACTGGCTGTATAGGCTTCTGTGCCTTTGCCCACATACCTTTGGTAAATAAATGTCCAATCATTTTTGTACATAAGTACTCTTCACAGATCACTATATATGTAGCAGTACTCTTTAATTTACAGATTTTGACATGACCCCTCCTGTTCCTTTTTTAATTTTATAACGGCCCTAGGGCCGCCACATACCACTTTCAACCCGCATTTTAGGCAAGTTATGAGTTACTTTCAGAATATGAGACATGAAAAAGTATTTTTACTGGTATTTGCTTTTATCATAATTTTAAATTATTTTAATAAGGAACCCGGGATATTATAAGGTATCGCCTTATGTCGAAGTTTTTTACCATCAACATCATATCCGGTATTGCTACGGCGTAGCTCGTAGCTGAGAATGGGTGAACCGTAGCCGCGTAGCTCCCAGCAACGATATTTATAACATTTGGGATAACTTAAATTACACAATACATTATATCTGTATATCACGAAATTCAACTGTTTATTTAGCACATATAATAATACCGAACATTTAGTTTTTTTTAACCGATTTCTAAATCAAAAAGGAGGAGGTTCTCTATTCGTCTGTATGTATGTTTTTTCTCTTTTTTTTTTTATAGAATAGAATAGAATAGAATATATATTTATTTGCACTTGATTGGGGTTACATGTTACAGGTCAGGTGTCATATATTTTGTAGCTCCTCCCATTCAGCCAACTATCATAGCATGCAAATCTTACATTATAATATGTGTTGCATTGCAATAAAATTATTAACTACAAACCAATTTTTTACATTCAAATCAATAACAAATAAAATCATGAACTACAAAAATTCTCTTGTGAAGAACACACCTTAGTTTTTTTTTTAAATTAATTAACACAGTTCTATGGTTGTGTTCTGTCAAACTTAGTCTGTGGTTGGTTAATTTTCTTTGCGTCGTCGTCCATTTTGGAAAAAGAAAAGTTAAAGTTTTCTTTCCCATTGTTAGTAAATTATTTAGAGTTAAAAATGTCAACCTTAATTATATAATTAAATTTAGAATGTCAAGTGGAGAGTGCAAAGAAAATTACAATTAGAAATTATTTTGGATGTCAAAGTACAGAGATAGTCAGTCACATAAACGAACAAAACATAAAATTAAAACCAAAGAAAATTATCATCATTTAACTGGTACAGTTTTTACATTGTTTATGTTTAAGATATTCTTGTATGGAGTAAAAAGTATGTGCGAGAAGCCATTTATATAAATGGCTAATGAATATCTTATAATTAAGTTCTTTAAACTTTTCAGGTAATTGGTTAAAGATGACTACACACATCCAGGAGCAGTTGTTTTGTAAACGAGTACTTCTTGGAGTAATAGCTGACACCAACCTATTTCCATTTCGTGTGTTCCGTGGATATATATCTGTAGCCTGCTTGAAGTACTGTCTGTTTTGCTTGGCAAATTTGGAAATTTCATAGATATACAGACATGGAAGTGGTAAGATATTTAGAGATCGAAATAATGGTGCACATGGTTCGTCACGTGCAGCGCCACAGATCGCTCTTATACTTTTCTTTTGAGCAATAAATGCTTTTTGCATGTCGGTACTGTTTCCCCAGATAATAAGTCCATATCGTAGGATGGACTCAACATAGGCAAAGTATGCTGTTATCGCTGTATTATTTTTGTGTATGTCCACCGATTACTCGAAGACGGCTGAACCGATTGAAATGGTTCAAACGTTATAACATTAGGTTGGTTTCCAAGTTGGTCCCATTTTTTGAAATTTTGAAATCCGTTCAGTAGTTTTCAGGAAATCTTGAAAATACTGTCGTTTTCATTACCACTTAATGTGAATTTAATACGTATCTTTAGGCATAACTCATTTGTTTATAAACCGATTTAGATGATTCTTGTTTTGTTAAAAAGGGGATACCTCAAGGTATTTTAAGCGACTTCGAAAAAGAAGGTTTTCAGTTTGATCACATACCTATTTACCAGAAAACACGTAAATTGCCTGCACGATGCACTAAAAAGAGTGAAATAAAAATTATTTTTATAAAAAAATAAAACCGTCTTCAAAAAAACCACATCAAAAAAGTAAGAAATAATTCCTCACCAAATAAATAACGTAAGTACTTTGAAGTCGGGCGGGTTTTAACAAAAACAACAAAAAAAATGTACATGTTTCACGCCCGACTTCAAAGTACTTACGTTATTTATTTGGTGAGGAATTATTTCTTACTTTTTTGAAGGCGGTTTTATTAATTAATTTGTTAATCCGTAAGTAACAAAATTACGAAAAAAAATTAAGAAAAATAAGTGTAGGTACTATAATAACACTTAATCGTAATTTTTTTTCGATCTTAAAACAAATTATGACTTCTCTATTTTTCACCAAAACATACAAGGGTTTTGTTCAAAAAGGGAACTGCTGGAGATTACTTTTTTTGATACGAAAATTAAATATGATATCTTGTGCTTTACAGAGACTTACGTTAAGATGGGAGATGAAAAGAATATTATATTAAATAACTACCAATTATCAGCTAACTTTTCGAGACCAAAAAAGAGGGGGGGAACTTGTATCTTAATCAGAAAGGGAATTGAAAATAAACAAGTTACTAGTTTCGATAATCTACTTATGATGAATCATTTTGAGTTCTGCATATCAAATCTAACCAACAATAATAATATTGTTACGTGTTTGTATCGAATTCCGTCCAAATCAAAAAAAGAATTGGAATATTTTTTTGAAAGGTTTGATTCTTTGATTCACAAACTGAGTTGTAAATATCAAAATAAGAAACTCATCATTGTTGGCGATTTAAACATAAATATGCTAAAAAATAATCTACAATCAGAACGGTTACGAGACATATTAAAGAAATACAATTTGCTGCTGCACATCACTAGTCCGACCAGAGGGAAATCGTGTATCGATCTTATAATTAGTAACATAAGCAACGCGACAGGATTTACTCTACCGTTGGGGCTATCAGATCATGATACTGGCCAAGTTATGACATTTGATGTCGCACAAAAAAATTTGATCCCAAATAAAATCTTTACTTTAAAAAGATGTTATTCAAAAGAAAATATTTCTCGTTTTAAAACCTACCTGCAAAGCCTTTCATTTACTGAAGTTTATAGGCACAAAGAGCTTAATGCTGCTTTTGACGAATTCTATGATTTTTTTTGTTTGCTTTATAAACTTTGTTTTCCCATCGAAAAACTACAAACAAAACTATTATCTAAGCCACGTTGGATAACAAAGGGGTTAAAACGTAGCTGTGAAAAGAAAAGGTTATTGCGTTTTAAGTATTATACAAGAAAAACGGAAAATGCCAAAATCAGTTACCTTAAGTACAATAAACTTCTCAAAAAGTGCACTAATACGGCTAAAAGAATAACAAACGATAAATATGTCAGAAATAGTAAAAACATTGGAAAAGCTACATGGAACGTCATAAAAAATGAGACTAGCGGAACATATCGAGCAGAGTATATACATAAAATAAAACATTCTGATAAGGAAATCACAAATCCTGAAGAAATTGCACAGACATTTAATAATTTCTTCATGAACAATACAATACAATTTCAAAATAAATTAGAGAATACATCGAAAAAGTATTTACCAAACTCAATTTTTTTGGTACCTATTAACGAAAACTCTGTAGAAAAAGCTATTAACTCTTTAAAAAATACGAAATCAGAAGGACATGACTGCATTAGCACCCAAGTCATTAAACAATGCAAGGACGAATTAAGCCAAGTACTTACATTTTTGATAAATCTCTCCATAGAATGCGGAACTTTCCCAGATCAACTTAAAATATCAATTGTCAAGCCTCTATATAAAAAAGGAGATAGAACCGATATAAAAAACTATCGTCCCATAAGTGAACTATCTGTATTTTCAAAAATCTTCGAGAAAGTCATGCGCGATCAACTGATGTCGTTTTTTGAAAAACATGATATAATAAAACAAAATCAGTTTGGTTTTCAAAGAAAAAAGTCGACTGCTCAGGCGGCTTTTTGTCTAATAAATGAAATATTGCAAAACATAAACAAACAAAACTACACTACTGTGATTTTTCTAGATATGTCCAGGGCTTTTGACCTAGTCTCACACAAACAATTACTTTCAAAACTCGAAAATAACGGCATAAGAGGTCCTGCTTTAAACTGGCTAAAGTCATATTTACAAAACCGAGCTCAAAGTGTAGAAGTAGCATATATTGATAAACTAAACAATACCAAACAGGCTCACCGGTCGGAACTTCAATATAATAACGTTGGTGTACCACAAGGCAGTGTTTTGGGTCCCCTGCTTTTTTTGATTTATATAAATGACCTGCCCGATTCAATTAAACAGAATACTGTTCTGTTTGCGGATGATGTCTCGATTTCAGTTACTACAAGCAAACAATCAAAAGTAGAACAGCATATAAATGACATTAAAATAACACTAAAGCTAATAGTAGAGTGGCTGGAAAAAAACAATCTAACAATTAATCTAACTAAAACTAATATACTAAATTTTAATAATTTTAAAGATAAAAAGATAACTATTGATTATAATGGGATAAGCATAACGAGTCCGGAGAAGGTAACATTCTTAGGCCTGGAAATTAATCCTAAACTTGACTGGAAGGAACACACGGATAAAGTTTGTGACAAAATTAATAGATTTGCATTTGCTATATACAAGTTAACAAGGATCGCAAATAAAGCTACTGCTACAACCGCGTACTATGCGTATGTTGAATCGGTTCTCAGGTACGGTCTGATAATATGGGGGAATGCAACAAACATCCATAAAGTGTTTGTTGCACAAAAGAGATGCATAAGAGCTTTATGTGGCATAGCACCAGATGTTTCATGTAAGCCTTACTTCATAACTCTTCAGATTTTAACTGTTACCTGCCTTTACATATTTGAAATTGGTAAATTTGTTAAAGGTAATAACCATTTGTTTACGCAAGCTCAACAAGGGACAACAAGAAGTCTTAGGCATCCTAATAAAATTACCCTTGAGACTATTCCAAAAACTAAGCGATTCTTAATAAATGGCTTAGCCGCGTGTCGAAGAATATATAATAAAATACCAGATGACATTAAACAACTCCCATCCAACATGTTCCATAAATCATTACGCAAATGGTTACTAGAAAAAGCATTTTATTCTATTGACGAATTTTTAAAATACAAATGACATGAATTGGAAAAATCCTATTAAGTATATAAAATTTAATAAGAATGATGCATTTATTAGTTTAAGATTAATTTGAATAACAACAATTTAATGTAATAACATAATAATATTAATAATAAATGACATTATCTCAATTAATTATAATGAAAAAATTTTATTTTTAAGTAGTAATAAAATATGACATTATCTCAATTAATTATAATTAAAATTGTTATTTATAAATAGTAATAAAATATGACATTATCTCAATGAATAATAATTAAAATTGGTATTTATAATGTCATTTTCATTTGGTTTGTGAAAATTACCTATGTTTAGCTCTATGATGATTACCTGTTATGGTTCTTTTGCATGCTGTTCTATATGGCTAAATAGGTTCAAAGCTACTATTTATTTCTATATTTAAGACCAACATTTATGTGTACCTACCCTATTTAAAAGCAAATAAAGTATTTTGTATTTTGTATTTTGTATTTTGCTTCCTGTGCGCTCGGAGATTTGATGCAACTTGACACCCGTCAGTCTCGAACTTGTGGTGGTGGAATTCGAAATTTAAACCGTATTAATTACCTACAATGTAACAGCATTTTTCGAGTGGTTGGCTGGGTACACATGTGTGCCTAAACCGAGTAATATGACGATATAATGTTTAAGACGTCTGTGTACCTAATTCGAGCGTACAGGTTAATGTACAAACATATATTTTAAGACTGTTTCCTTTGTGTGATGAGAAAGTAAACGATTTTTTTAATTTAAATTAAACCCTAACGGAAAAAAATCCTAAAAATTAAATTCCTTTCTCTCTCGGGGCACCGCAAAACGAGGGGTGTTATAGCGATGTTTGCTTGTGTGTGTTAGTAATTTTTAGTTTCTTTCTATAATAATCATCAAAACCAGTTCACACACAGCATACAGCCAGAAACACGCGCATTTCTAACATACGTATTAAAGATCAGTTAAATAAAACAGATAAACACAACCTACATACTTACATAAGTAATGTCTTAAATATTACTTATTCATAGTACTTTATACTACAGCGGAGACCTCAAGATACACAGACAGGTTTTAGATCTAAAATTGGAGTTTCGGCCACGGGAACTTTTAAAACGGATATAAAAATTTAACACTGGCCATACAGGAGGCTGCGAATGACACAGCACCCCTACTATGGTAGTAAAACTATTAAATTGGAATGTAATATAATGTACCTACATCAAGGTCGCGGGAAGCCGCTGGATGCGGGCAGCGCAGGACCGATCGTTGTGGAGATCCTATGCCCAGCAGTGGGTGTCGTCGGGCTGACATGATGATGATTATATACATAATAATAAACAATATACATAGGTATATTGCACATGTAATTGGTAATTTTGAATTGTTAATTAAAATAGTTTTAGCTTTTTTCGTTGTTTCGGTATCTTTCCAGGCATAGTGTTAGTGAGTCTGACTCCCACCCAACAGAGACAATTCATATGTCGCAGGGATATGAGTAAATCAGAGATTTCACGAAAGCCCTAGGGATATCACGAATTCACGGAAGATGTGGAATATTCTAATTTACGACGTCTTCTTCCTAAACAAGTTCAGTGATATGTCATTTCACTAAACTAAATCTAGTGAAATGTCAGAAAAGTGGATTTCAGAGGTGAGAGTTTGCCTCGGAAGTCCTGTAGAACACGTGATAGGTTAGAAATTTAAATTCGATCGCGAAGCACAGCGAAGCGACCGTCTTAAATTTCGTGTTTTTTTTTTTTGCAAAAACAATCCATAAGTGGTTTCACAAAAAAAAGATCGCTTCGCTGCGCTTCGCGATCGCCTTAAATTTCTAACCTATCACGTGTTCTACAGGACTTCCGATACAAACTCGCACATACCTGTCACCTGCAGCCGTGAGCTTACTGTCTTTCTTCAGTCATTCTTCATTTCACTGAACTTGTTTAGGAAGTAGACGTTATAAATAAGAATATTCCACATCTTCCGTGTTTTCGTGGTATCCCTAGGGATTTCGTGAAATCCCTGATTTCGTCATATCCCTGCGACACATACATTACGCTGTCGGGAGCGTTCCGACGGTTTGTGAATCAGTGGGCTGACCCGGTGACAGCGGTGGTGATGACCACTTGTAATACTTGTCAAAATGGACTGTTGGCTGTCAGCAGTATGAATTTATGTTTCAATTTTCCAAAAATGACCGCAGTAGCAGATAACTTTATGGCAAATCCTTATGTACACTTTTTTATTACATAAGCGACCATATGAACGCCGCCGTATAAGAACCGTGTCAAACATCGCCGTGGTTTTAAATGTCAATGGTATGAAAGAGACGCCATGATGTGTAGATGTCGCAGCCACCTGGTTGATTCCACCATTCAATTAAATGCCTAGGCCGATGATTTTTTTCGTAAGCTATATAACTTCCCATACGTTGACGGAGACACAAAAAAAACCACTAAATTTAAGACGCCATAAATTTCTAACCTATCACGTGTTCTACAGAACTTCCGAGGGGTACATGCTGCCATACTTACCTAACCATCCGCCGGATTCAACCATCCGCCTGCGACATAGATAAGACGCTCCCAACCAAAGCTAAGTACTTAGCTTCGAGTTCTCGTCGTAAGTAGTTCTAAATTCTTTTAGTCCGAGTTGCGTTCGAGAACCACTAGTAGTATCCCCCTAATGCTGCCGTTACGACCACTCTGTATTTATGGGGCACATAAACTGGGAGCGCTCAGTCGCACCTAAGCCCCCCCCCCCCCCCTCACCATAACTTACTTATCATCTCTCCTCAGATGTATGTCGTCTGTCACCTGAATTCTGATTCTATGGCCGTCTTGTCTAATGGCTGTTATTATGAAGGTTGGCCTAGTAGTAGTAGTAGTCTGTAGGTCTTAATTGATTTCAGTCCCTTTAGTATGTAGTATATTATTTATTTACTGCATGTATTTAAATTATATTTTTATAATAAAATAATAAATATTAGTATATATCTATCTATATTATATTTATTGATATTTGTATATTTTAGTGTGTATATATAGCATGTGTTACTAGGTTTTGTACTGCATTCGTTGTTCTCTGTTTCCCAGAGGTTGACTGGCAGAGAATACTTTTAGTATTAAGTCCACCTTGTATATTTTACTGTGTGTATTTTGTACAAAAGTTAAATAAATAAAAAAAATGTAGATTGCCTATCTAATAGGTGCTAATAGGTACCACCTTTGACGACCTTTATGGCGCAGGGGTATTAGGATAAGTGCCTTCATACTAAAAATTACACTGTGAATGCTTAAAAGTAAAGATAATTTGAAATTTTTACTTTTTTGTGATTAAAATGTCCTTTTTGAATGTTGGGTCTAAATCTAAGACCCATGACGACAATGCAGTCCCTAGAAAGAGCTATGTTTTACTGCCAATATTCAAGGATACGACTCAACAAAATCTGAGAGAAAGGTATTAGCATCTAGACGCAATTTGCTTTAATCTAATGTACAGCGACGCAAAATGGTGTCAATGAAAATGTGTTTAGCTTTTTGTCTTCTTTAAAATACCTTTACTTAAGTTCCTTTCTGATGTAACTATCTAACCTTTTTAATAAAATATTTGAAACGAGTCTTCCGCACTCTTCGCCCGCGTGGACTACACCAACTTATCCCGCAGGAATGTGATGTTTTTCCGGGATAAAAAGTAGCCTATGTCACTCTCCAGCTCCCAAACTATACTCATACCAAAAATCACGTCAATCCGTTGCTCCGTTTTGAGGTGAAAGACGGACAAACAAACAAACACATTTTCACATTTACAATATTAGTATGGAAGTAAGGATAAAAGGAATTCAAAGCTTAATCAGTTTAATTATTTATACTTTTGTCACATTTTTCCTTGTCTGTACAGTTTCAATTAATTAGACAGACAGTCGGCGCTGATCCCCAGATTACGAGCTCGTCGTTTATTTCCAACAATTACATGGCCCGTAAACTGCGCTTGTAGCCGCTACAACAGAAGAATAATAAAGAACTCGCTTAAGTATACCTACTTGTAAAACAATCATTTCCTACCTAATACATACGTACTATGTTTATTTACATTAGCAGAACTGTGGGTACAACACTGGCAGCCAAAGCTACAAATAATAAAATAAAAAAGTAGAAAACAATCCTTACTTATATTATAAATGCGTCTCTGTCTGTCTGTGTGTTACACAAACACGCCTAAACTACTGAACCGATTTGAATGAATTTTGGTACAGAGATAGTCTAGAGCCTGAGAAAGGACATAGGCTACTTTTTATTCCTGAAAAATATCACCTTCCCGCGGGATAACGTCGTGTAGTACACGCGGGCGAAGCCGCGGGCGGAAGGCTAGTAAACTATAAAGCAACATTTTTATAAAGCATCACATCGCGCTACCTCAATTTTACGGTCAAATTGCACAGTGTGGTACAGTGGACCAGAGCATAGACAGTGCTCTCTATTTAATTAAAATAATAATATGCTGTACTTTGTTACACTTAACTAGACAATACCTATTACAACTGCTTAATAACATTTTTAGCCATTTATAATATCCAAAAATCCAAACATAATATCCGTTACCAAAATCAAAACACACCACTGAAATCAAAAGCAGCATTATTTTAAAAAATAACGACGCATTGCGCTACAACATGGACTGGACACAACTTGAATATGGAACGCTTACTTTTAAAAATGTCAAAGCTTGGTGCACGGTCAATTTGGCGCCGACTACGTTACATTGCACGGTGTGGTACGCTGGACAGAGCATAGACAGTGAGCAGACAGTGCTCTCTATGATCAGGCTGCGGCACGTAATTGCCCAATCGACAGTTCCGATCCGGTGGACATCAATGTTGGACCGTCCGCACGTAGGATAATATGCCTAATCGAATTTCGAAAATGTAATGAATTTTTCTCAAATTATACTAAACCGTTACGGCTTTGGCTACTGGTTGAATACTTATAGCACAGTCTACTTACTACATACAGTCAGTCATCGCGTTTGACATTGGCGAAAATGCCGCCGATGTCCAGACAGTTTTAAAACTGTAAGGGTTGTCACGCGTATAGTTGTAATGTAAGACTCCGCCGAAAAAAAGGAGTTACATTTTATACATCTTGACTAACTTACTAAAAAGGTATACTTATAGATATGGCGAAGTTCACAGGTTTATATTGTGACTAGCCTTCCGCCCGCGGTTTTGACCGCGTGGACTGCACGAGAACGAGACGTTATCCTATGGGAATAATATGATGGCGGCCAACTTTTTTGTTTGTAGGCCGATTTTGATGAAACTTTGTTTTGAGTACTATTTTGACAAGAAAACAGCAACGCAATGTTAAAATAATTAAAAAATCCAACATGGCGGCCAACTTTTTTGTTTGTAGGCCGATTTTGATGAAACTCGGTTTTTGGTACTATTTTGACAAAAAACAGCAACCTAATATTAAAAATCCAAGATGGCGGCCAACTTTTTTGTTTCTTGGCTGATTTCGATGAAACTCGGTTTCTGGTACTATTTTGACAAGAAAACAGCAACGTAATGATAAATATATACTAAATCCAAGATGCAGCCAAATTTTTTAGTTTTTGGGCCGATATTGATGAACCCTTTACATGACACCAATATCATAAAACTGAAAAAAAAGCGCGGCCGCCATCTTGGATTCCAAAACGCACATCAAAATCGAGCTTAGCATCCCTAAAAACCCCTTACATGACACCGATATCACAAAACTGAAAAAAAAGCGCGACCGCCATCTTGGATTCCAAAACGCACATCAAAATCGAGCTTAGCATCCCTAAAAACCCCTTACATGACACCAATATCACAAAACTGAAAAAATAACGCGACCGCCATCTTGAATTCCAAAAATCGTAATAAACACACTTAAAAACCCCCTACATAACACCAATATAAAAGAAACTAAATATTATTTTTCCAATTCAATATTTAAAATCAAATTCGAAAGCCCTGTCGCAAAGCCCCCATCTAGCTAACAAAATTTTGTATGGTAGATGGGAAGGACCCTCTCCCCTCCTGCCCCGCGTACCCCGCACGACTGCTCTGTCTAGACGCCTCCGATGAACGACTGTATGTAGTAAGTAGACTGTGCTTATAGGTACTATACATTTTAATTACCTTTATCAAAGTAGGTAATCGAAATTCGAAAATAAGTTTATTTTCCTTTTTTAACCTAATGTTTACTGCTGTTTGGTAACTTTTTATAGATGAAAAGGTTTTATAAAGGAAGAAAAAGTTTGTGTGATGTCCCAATATCTTTCTCACTTTACAGTGATGCTCAAACTATTTATAACTGTCGATTGAACATTAATTTATTCATACATGAACTTGACCACAGTTAATTTCGTTGGTAGACTAAAACAATGATTTAATAGAATCATTTTACTCTCCAAAGCTTTGAGTTTCACAACTTCTTAATCATCTAAATAAACCATAACTAGCTGTGCCCCGGGACTCTGCTTCCGTGGAATTACGGAATAAAAAATAGCTTACGACCTTTTCTCAGACCCACCATACATACACAAAAAAATCATAGAAGTTTCGGAAAAAAACACTGTGCCACGAGATTTTTATAATACCTATAGGTATTAGATTATAATAACCCATTCAAACTTCACTGTTGTCCGTACCGGTCCCAAACGCACGTGAGCGTGGGCTGGGGCAGCTCCGGTAACACGGATAAACAAATAAATTCCGAATGCACACCAATCTACAGGACAGGTTGTATTTTTTTTTTATTAATTTTTTTTTAATTTAAAAAGGCACAACTACAAAATACAATTCCACACGTTTTCATAAGATTAGAGACACCAATTAAACCGGAGTTGTTTATGGAGGTCTGCAATAATCTAATTACGAATTAAAAATTAAGTATTAGAAAAAAACGACCCATCTCACAACTAGCTCCGATGGGACTCGAACCCACGACCTTTCACTGTTCGGGCGACTGCTCTAACCACTGAGCTACGGAGTCTTTTTTCGGGAATGTTTAGTGTTTGTTTGTCCGTCTTTCACGTCAAAACGAGTCAACGGTTCGACCGACGCGACATGATTTTTAGTATGGTGAGAGTTTGGGAGCTGGAGTGGCTCATAGGCTTCTTTTTATCCCGGATAAATATCACGTTCCCGCGGGATAGCCTCGTGTAGTCCACGCGGGCGAAGCCGTTGGCGGAAAACTGCTTTAAACATAAAGATACTTAATATAATAAAACCCTGAGTACCCAGACACACAACAAAAACAACACAGACTTTCATATAATTTTTATGCACGTTTCGCGTACCCTCAGTGAAAAAAAGGCATAAGTAATCTTACTTTGAATAATCAATTTTTTTTAGATGTAAATATTAAGTTACATACATCAGCAAGAAATAAAAAATATTATGAAACTGTTACTGTTTCATGATATTTTTTAATTCTTGCTGATGTACGTAACTTAAAAGTTACATTTAAAAATATGATAAAATTGATCATTCAAAGTAAGATTACTTATGCCTTTTTTCACTGAGGGTCCCAGGTGCAGATTGAACCCTAACTTACTAAGCATGACGAAATTAGCTCGCCATTTTAAAACAAACACTTTAATGTAAAAGAATAACGAGGTATCCTATCTAACATTGGCCATATTTGGTCAGACCGGTCGCCGAGACGGCCTCCACCTGTGGCAGGTGGCCGGTGGTGGCCAATGGCCATTGCCAACTGACCGACTGTGCAGCGTTAGAAATGGCTGTTTGTATGTTAATCTATCAATATACGTTTGGTATACCAGTCGACCGGTGCGACAAACTATCTTAATATTTATTCTTTTGACGGATAATTTTATTTTGTTGTCCATCCTTTGGATCCATTTGTAGACCGAACATTATGCTGAGTCCTATTTATTTCTACCTCTCCTTAACAAAGACACTTTAGTCTATTGGTCCCATTTTAATTTTGGGACGAGTTTACTAATAATTTATTTTTATTATTTGTGTGTCGACATCATCGACGACCTCCGTGGCCGAGTGCTGTAAGCACCGGTTTTCAAGGTATAGCACCTCTTGTGGTCCCGGGTTCGATTCCCGGTCGGGTAAATATTGAAAACAAACTTTTCAATATTTCCTCGGGTCTGGGTGTATGTGGTAATTAATACCCGTCGTTGTTTCATATTTCCATAATATTAGTTTGCCAGTGATGTAATAATTTATCGAAGTCACCATTAAATCGTTATTTGTATGATCTATATTACTTGTAATAAAAAAACGAAAACTTGCGGTACTTGCCGCCTCCCCAAAAATCTGCCGCTATAGGCTTCAGCCTACTTAGCCTACTGATAAATCCGCTACTGATCTCCATGACTGTATAAATTGCAAACTATGATTTTAGGATGACCCGATTTTTTTTTACAGAAAATCATTAAAGTAGGTTGGTTGGTACTCAAAATGTCATTAAACTAAAAATGAAGTATATCCAGAACTTTTGAATAAAAACGTAGTGTAATATCATGCATATTATAACAAGTTTTATCTCTCAACTCAACGTTTTTGTCGACGTCTCGCGTTGTGCGAATTCGTCGCATGCAACCTTGACTCGGTCATCCACTCCGGCGCAAATTCACGAAATAAGAACGTATGAACATGGCACTCAAGATAAAATATTATTTTACCATTCACTCATAGATACAAGAACAATAAAATTATTTCTACAGAAAGTTGTTTGGGGTTGAAAATATAAATTGCGAAGGCTTTGGTTTTTATTTATTTGAACTTTTCTATTTCAAAATTTATAAAAAAAAAAATTTATAATTAAGACAGATTTAAAATTTACAAACGTCAAATTTCTTGTTCTAACGTGCGATCGCCGCCATTTTATTAAAACTAAATAGAATTTGCATAAAAAAAAGAACTTCGCCAAACTGACTCCACCCTGAAGGTCAATGGCCTTAGAAGCGTCATTCTTATATCGGCCGCATTTTGGCCGACCGAAACAGAGGAAGTAGCCCCGTCTCTTTCTCACCAACACAGGGTCCCATTCATTTTCGTGTGCGTGATGAATACCGATTATCTCATTCAGCGAACTCTTTTTGAAATTTTACTTATGTGTAAGTTATTTCGTACGTGTGTGCGTGACAAAAATTATCTGTTTCGCGCTTTGTACAGAATGCCAATGGACTCGAGTTTTAAAAATATCGTTCCATGAATTTTTATTACTTACTAATTCTGAATGCGGTGTTACGCACACATGTGAACACGAATCTTGTTTGTAAGCGAGTGTGTTCGTAATTTTTATGTAACAGCCATTTGTTTTGTTGATAACGCGTCGTGCGTTGCGGTAGGTCGGGAGCGCGGACGACTTTCGGGAATCGAAATTTGAAACCGGTTCCAACCGGTTTTTGTTTTATTTTGTTTTCATTTGGCGTTGCGTTTTGTTATTGGTCAGGAAATTTGGATTAGATATCGCGTCGACCGAAAAGTGTTTTTTTATCATTGGTTTTTACAATAGCCATTACCTACTTGGTATGGTAGGGATAAGCACATAGGTTTCTTTGGGTGTTGATGTGTAGAGGATACAATGCTGACGGTGCACAATAATAACACACGTAGTATGGCCGCCTCATTAAAGAACTTCTACGTCAAATTATCGCGAGAATTCCTGGCTGGGTACCTAGGTACATAATTTAGTCACCAAAAAAACAGTTTCCGGAAAAATTTATTCAATTATTATTTTATTGAGGACGTACTAATAACCCTACAATAAACTGACACACGTAATAAATAAATAAAACTTTGGTTACACTATTTCATAATGCAACCTTCTTTTAAGTCGCCTACACCTAATAGCCCCCTTTTGCCTTGCCGGCTAGGCAAACGTACAAAAACTTAATTGACTTTTCGCTACATAACGTTTTTTTTTATATCATTCAAATCTTAAATTATCACAAACACATAAACTAAACTCTCCACCGAATCGCACATAAAATCTGTAAGTACAACGCGTCCCGGGGTTGCTGACCGCAATAAGACGCTGATATCCCGTCACCTGCCCCAACAAAAACTCAGTCAAGACTCGAACCCAGAACCGGTTGCTGATTTAACGATAACCGTTTTTAACTATTGCTCACAACTCACATGATATTTTTTTAATTCTTCTTTTTTGCAAATTCATTCGTTCATTCGCCGGCCCTGCTCGGACCATAGACTATATAGAATTTATGGTACGCAAACTTTTTTTAATGGTTTCTGAATATTTAGCTCCGGTTTTATTGGTTTTTAGTTGCAATTATTATAATTTATAGATGTGTTTAAGTCTCATAAATTTATTGCTAAAAATAATAAAACGAGTCGGGGTCGATACGACGGACTACATACTTTTTTACACCGAGTTTTTAATAAATATCCACAAAATTCCACAAATCAGGCAATTTGAAATAATCCTTCAACCAAAGAGTTTATAGATCTATTCTCATCTAATACCTACCAACTAAATTAAAAATTTATTTTCACTTCTCATGTTCGTAAAGTTCGTGTTTATGTTGGGTATAGGCGGCATAAAATCGCTTTTTATGCTCTAGTGCATAAAGTAAAATCTTCGTCTAAGTCTCAGACTTTAAGACAAAGGTCGTCAGGTAAACAGTCACAAACGCAATTAAACTTCGTTAAATAAACTTTATTAATACCTAACGTATTTCATTCTGTTTCTTAAATATTGTACATAATCCATGTTAAATTAGTAAATTAATAAAACTAGGCAAAATTAATGAGTTTTCTAAGGAATAAGTATTTCAAGAATATTATGGACTACGATCTATGCTAAAGTCACTGTGCTGCCAATGCCCGTATAAAAAAAAAGAAAAAGAAAGTCTTCCCGCCAATATGGCGAAGTCTTTATTTTTTCTTTTTTGCAATATTGTTATTTATTTTCCTCACACTCGAAGTGAAAAGCAGAGTGTATAACTCGTACATAAAACCCATTTTACCCTCGAATTGACTATCCACCCTCGCCTACGGCTCGGATGGATATATACGTCTCGGGTAAAATGGTACCTTTTATGCACTTGTTGTACAATCTACTATTGTTTTCATAATAGTTTTAAAAAGTGGTTTTCTTTAGCATGTTTTGTTTGTTTGTATGGTTGTAATGGATAAAATAAAAAACTAATCGATTTTTTTATCTTTGGTAGAAAGATACATTCTTCCCGAGTAACATAATGCTTACTTTTTTGTTGTTGTTGTTGTTGTTGTTTCACCTATAGTTTTCATGTATACCTAGGTGAAAACTTGTAATTGGCTATATTTTTGTTAAGATTTGAATAATCATAGTATGAAAATTTATAGCTGTAGGTATTCCAAAAATTGTTAAAATAAAGAATAAAAACAATATATAATCCAGATATTCCCATGGGAATAGGTACCAGGTGCGTGTTACCGCGGGAAGTCACTAAAGCCAAGAAATACCAATAATGGTATTAGATTTGAGATTGGTATTTATACACGGGGTATGTTTGTTTAAATGGAGGTTCCAATGAACCACATAGTTAAGGGAAATATTGTAAAAGAAAAAAATATACGTTATATACGTTTTTTACACTAAATGAGTATACTCTTGAACTCCATCTGGCCCCAAGGCAAAGATGAGATTTAATGGTATTCGATGGAAATAGCTCATTCCATCCATTCCATCTCGCCTCAATGCAGGCCCACTAAAACCCTTTGCCTAACAAAATAATTAATCCTTCATCCTGTGATCATATTAATTAGCTAACGGAGTGCGTGCGGCTCGCGCTTGGCCGTAACATTTTCCAGTAGGTTGAACGACCTTTAAAGGCTTGCAGCGATCCATCAAACTGCAATAATGCGTGCAGTGTGCAGTGGGGCCAGATGCCGTAACAAGCGGGAAGCGCTTCATAGACAAACTCGATGGCTGCACGGTTGGATTCTTTTTGGAGTGATTATTTTTTTAAATGGACAAAATTTAAATACATTTTTCAGCGTTCTGTGACGTAATTGTTGCTACGTAGGCTGACCTGTCAAGGTTTGCAGCGATCAATCAAACTGCAATAATGCGCCCAGTGTGCAATGGGGCCAGTTGCCCTAACAAGCGGGAAGCTCTTTATAGACATAGTCGATGGCGAAAGGGTTTGATACTATTTGGAGTATTTTTTTTTTATTTTTTTTTTATTACAGCCTTATTCAAATTTTTGGCATTTAAGAACATCGCGCAAGACCTTGCGCAATACACTAGGCATATCGTCATTTATATTACAACACCACGTAAGTCGATTTTTGGCGGTTTTCATATTTTGATTTCATTTTATAAAGCTATTTCGCGCGCTTCGAGGTAGGATTCTTTCTGAAGTATTTTATTTTATGAATATGAAAATAAAAAATATAATTATACTCAGTAGCTTTTTTTTGTTACATTATTTGCGACGGGTTCTCCTTTTAAGTATAATTCCTGTGTTTGGAGAATTTTAGAAGCCTTTATTTATGTTGCAATGTATGTAGGTATCATTTAATTTCAGTTACATAATCCATGTGCTTTTTTGTTCAGGTTGAACGGTAAAGGCTTGCAGCGATTTATTTTGTTGATAAGCTATCCGAAAATAACTATATACGTACCTAATATTTGGTGAAGCGTTTCAATTGCGCACTTTTAGGGAAGCGGGTAAGACCCGAAATTCTGGTTCTGGTGCCGTTTGAAACGTCTCAAAAAGAGGTTAGGACAAAATAAAGCTGACGATCACATTCCGCGCGGACGAAGTTAAAGGCATCCACTAGTATATTTTTATTTGTGATAAATATTTATTTTGGTATATTTTAAGGACTATTTTTAAACGAGACGTGGGAAAGAAGTAGAAATTAGCCCTAAACACACACAGTACACTCCTTAGGCAGTTGTGTAAAAAGATTGAGCATTTTTGGTAAAATAAAATTGGTTCGTTGTAAAAGGTAAAATAATGATTATGAAATCAATGGAAGGTACATGAAGCTTGATGCAGTAAAATTAATTTAATGTAATTCTTTTTCTATTAATTTGGATTTTATTAAAGTCAAAATTAATAAAATTACCTAAGAACCTAGTTTCACATTTTAAATCACTTTAAAAAAAACGCAATTTTTTTGACAAAAATTTTTTTTCTCCATTAAAATATCACCTTTACTACTCGAGCTTACGCTTGATTAGCGCTCCAACTTGTCTATTAAGCGCTTCCCGCTGCCAGTTACGAATCATCCCCTATCTACGCGGGCCCTATTGGCTCGCAAACCTACCCCCTTTGTGCCAACAGTGGGCTAGCAAAACAATGCGCCATTTTAGATTTTTTTCCTCCGCCAACTAATCTAGGGGTAATGACCTGAGATTTGTGAAGGGTTGGGGGCTATTCAGTTACCTAGTTTTTTTTTGCTTTTTTTTCTATTGGCACTCGTCAATCAATGTTTAACGTAATGGGAGCTTATGGGGAATGTTTAATGAATGCAAATAGAGGTGCAAGATAATTCCTACCTACCCATTACCTACCTACTTAATATTATAAATGCGAAAGTTTGTTAGTATGGATGTATGACTGATAAACTGATTTGGTTGAAATTTGGTACACAGATAGTAGATAGACTGGATAAAAATATAGGATACTTTTATCCCGATCCACAAAGCTCTCAAAATATCTGTGCATAATGTACAACACCATAATGCACAGATAACTTTGAGAGCTTTGTTTGCTTAGATAATTTTGAACACTCTGACTGCTCATATAAATATGAAATAATGAGTGCTAAGATATTTTGAACACCTTGCCTGCTTACAACAATATGATGATTCGAACTGCGTAGATCAAATTGGTTTTATGTTTTTCAGATGATTTTGACTACTCTAGACGCTTATATCAATTTGACGCTAACTGTACGACTGGCCACAACTAAGTAATACCTAAACCAGAGGTCGTGAATTCGACACCCAGCCGGGACAAACATCGTGTGAAAATTCGTGTTTAAAGCTTAAGCACTAGTATTATGGATATTAGAGACAACGACGGGTTTCACATACACCCAGACCCGATGAAATATTGAAAAGTTCGTTTAAAATTTACCCGACCGGGGATCGAAACCGGAACCTCTAGAGTTAGGGGCACCTTGGTACCTTAGCAAAACCCGTGCGTACACATCACTCGGCCACGGAGGTTTTTCATTAAGTTTTCAAAATTCATTCGTGTGTCTAGCATGTTTATTATCAACCATGTTATAAATAGCGTTCCCTTCTCAATGACACTGCGCAGGTTCAAAAACCATTGAACCGTAAAACCGCAAAAAACCGGTTCAGTCCGCGCACCGGTTTATAATGTGCCTGCAGAATGGCTATGGACGAATTATGTCATTATTCAAATTGTATGGTTATGATGTGGTCCGGCCTATTTCGGCTGCAGCGACCGCTTCAGTCTCCGTCTTGAAGGCCCCACAGACTATTATTATATCAGGCGGCCTGCAGGCAACGGCCTGTCAGTTGTCCGCAATCGGCCACACACTCACAGTATTACATACAAAAAATCGGCCAAGTGCGAGTTGGACTCGCCCATGTAGGGTTCCGTACCCACTTAACGTACTCCTATTGCTTAAACCTAGCCAAAATTCTACTATAATTTTTCGTCAGCAAAATTTAGCTTTTTTTTTTATAGAGTTTGTATGAATGACCAAGTTACATTTGCGGTTTTTGAAAATGTATTATATCTCAAAAAGTACATACTATATCTCGTTCAAAACAATTACCTATCGTTTAAAGTTTTTATTAAGATCTACAACATATATTTTTTCTAGATTTTTTACTCTCTTATTTAAAAGTTAGAGGGGGGGGGGGGGGGGGGACACACATTTTACCAATTTGGAAGTGTATATCTTTTAAAATATTGACTTTGATAAAAAATTATGAAAGGAACCTAAATATCATTTTTAAATACCTATCTAAAGACACCCCACACTAATATGTATTATTAAAATATATTTTTTCAGTTTCAGTTCCATGTATGTGGAGCCCCCCTTATTTTTTTTTTCTATAAAAATCCTAAAGCGGTTCACAGAATATACCTACCTACCAAGTATCAAGTCTGTAGTCGTTATAGTTTTGGAATAAAGTGGCTGTGACATACGGACGGACGGACGGACGGACGGACGGACAGACAGACAGAGAGACAGACAGACAGACAGACATGACGAATCTATAAGGGTTCCGTTTTTTGCCATTTGGCTACGGAACCATAAAAAGGCCAAGTGCGAGTTGGACTGGCCCATGGGGAGGGGTTGCCGCCACGCTTCGCAGGAGAGTTGGCGATCGCAGTATGGCCTGTTGTAACCTGGAGACGCTGCTGCCCCTGCCCATCTCCTGAAGGCAGTTTTCCCTTTGTCGCCTCTTACGACACCCACGGGATGAGACGGAGTAGTGCTATTTTATTTTATGTGCCGGCGCTACACGGCACAACACACTTTTGGCAGTGGGCGGGACACATAGCGCGGAGAACCGATGGCCGTTGGGGCGGAAAGGTTCTCGAATGGCGACCGCGTACCGGACAACGCACGACGTTCCGTGGGCAGGCCCGGGTACAAGATGGACCGACGATCTGGTCAAGATCGCGGGAAACCGCTGGATGCGAGCAGCGCAGGACAGATCGTTGTGGAGATCCTTGGGGGAGGCCTATGCCCAACAGTGGGCGTCATTCGGCTGATCTGATGATGATGATGATGAAGGGTTTCGTAACCACTTTTAACGTAGGTGGCATGTTGCATGATGCAACTGTGGCATGATGTGTACTCATAGATGTTGATCCATTCTTCATGACAATGTAGTCTTGAGGATCGGCACATGGTTGCCCAATAAACAGCTACAATTCGATAAAATAAATTTTATTCAACCTTTTCACTACCACAGTACCGATAGCCTATGCCACAGATTACTAAATAGTCACCCAAGAGAAAAAATTCTCCGTGTTCTGTGTAGTCATAGTCACCCTTTACCTAGCCAAAATTCCACTATTAGGTATTTTTCTTCAGCAAAATATAACTTTGTTTTCATAGTGTTTGAATGAATGATTTGATAATAAGATCCAGCATGATATTTTCTAGATTTTTCACTATTTTATTTAAAAAATTAAAGGTTGTTTTTCAAAAATAAAACCTCTTTATAAAAACTTTTCTATCTTTTTAAAGACCTATTACTTATATCTAAAGACACCCCATACGAGTATGTTTGATTAAGAAAATCTTTTTCAGTTACAGTTCCATGTATGAGGAGCCCCCCTTAGTATTTTTTAATTTTATTTTGAAAATTGTAAAGCGGTTCACTCACTGAATACATCTACCTACCAAGTTTCAGCTGTGGTTTTTATAGTTTTGGAATAAAATGGCCGTGTCATACGGACGGACGGACTGACAGACATGACGAATGTAAAAGGCTTCCGTTTTTTGCCATATGGCTACGGAACCCTAAAAACCGAATGTCAGGCGGCCTATTCAATTGAGGACTGCAGGTGGCCTGCCGGCGGACTAGTGGTTCATACCACCGGTTTCAGACCAAGAGGTCCCGGGTTCGATTCCCAGTGGCGTTACATATTGTATTTGATTTGGTCGATGGTAGAGTTCTTAGTCCGCCTGGCTAGCTACCACCATCTTATCTAAGTCTGACGCCGTAACTACGATGTTTTCAGCATTGTTGTGTTCCGGCAGCTAGAGCAAGGACGTACCCAGGGGGGGGGGGGGTCCAGGGGGTCTGGAAACCGTGTCCGTTAATCCGCGGGATGGGCGGGTGGCGGGGGCGTCCTTACGGCTATCGCACGTACAGATTACTGTCTGTTTTTTTAAAGATCTACTTATTAAATAATTTAATCGGTTGTTTTAGAAATCACACATATAGGTAAGTAAGTAGTTAAAGTAAACCAAATTTTACAGGAGAGACAAAAAACCGATTTGTGACAAAATTTGAATGCATGAGTATATTTTGTTGTCCATCCATTAATTTATAAAATACTAGGGTATATCTTTCCATGCCACAAATCTCCTAAAATATAGTTTCAATAACAAAATAATGATATTTTAAAATATTGGAAAAGTGCTATTACTAAAAAAAGGGGGGAAATTATTATGTGGTTTCTAAAAAAAATACTGGATAAGTATGTGTTGTTTATGAAAAACGCCATTATAAAAATAACATAATTTAATATCGCATAGACGCTGATGTGTGTCATTTCTGCAAAAAAATATTTATTTAGGTACTAGCTTTCCGCCCGCAGCTTCGCCCGCGTGAACTACACGACGTTATCCCGCGGGAATGTGATATTTTTCCGGGATAAAAAGTAGCCTATGTTCCACTCCAGGCTACAAAGTATCTGTGTCCCAAATTTCAGCCAAATCCGTTCAGCCGTTTTGGCATGATTGAGCAACAAACATCCAAACATCTAAACTACACCCCCTCCCCCGAACGGACCCCCCCGACGAAAAATCGTGGGTACGTGCTTGGTATTCGTTGCATGTATTTGCATCTCTTAATAAATTGTACTTGAGAAGAGATCTCCACTTGAGTGTCGTTCTAGAATACGGGCTTAAGTATCGGTATTGGATCCCATGGATTAGAGAATTTTCAAATCAGAGATATTGCAAGGAGTTTTTGTGACTAATTAAAAAAAACACTTTCCAAAAGAACAATGTGGTTTGGTTGTGTACCTATTGTTGAAAGATGAAATCCAATCCAAGACTCACGATTTCTGGCCCTAATGGATCAGCATGGATCAGCCATTAAAAATCATTTTTCATGGCTAATAAAGTAGGCAGGGTAATAGTACAATAACATTTAATACTTATGGCAAATCAATGGGCCATGAGTAATAAGAGCTTAGCGAAAAAGTGGAGCCATAAATATATGACAACTTGCTTTGCTAATGATTGCCGGCGACTTCGTCCGAGTAGACCGTTTCCGTAGCTCCAAACTTGCATTTCATGTCTCATTCATTTCATCCTTTCGAGATTTACCTAGGTAATACGTTGATGACAAAAGAGAGTCTATCATTTTGATTAAATCAGGCGTCACCTGGCTGAAGTCCCTAACCATTGTGAAAAAGAAAGACTCATTCGGTGCTGGATTGCATACGGTCAAACATCCCCTGAAGATCGGTGAAGGTGCAAGTTTTGCGATTATTTGCGGAATAATATATAAGCTACAGCTTATATATTTATTTTTCACAAGAGTATGTCATGCATAACCGTCAAAATGCTAAATCATCGAAAACAATGTGGCTATAACGACTGTTAAAAATCCAATAAAATTAAATACAATGTAAAGTTTAAAAAGGTATCTTTCAAGGATTTTGGCAAGCCGATTCTCAAGTTAGGTACATTATAACTCAATGTCTCAAGTCTGCAAATGAATTTTAAAACTGATCCACGATAAGTCAACTAGTAACCTACGACAACGCGTTCCTGCGTGCGTGTTTGTGTGTGTTTACGTGTGTTTGTTTGCGTGTGTGCGTGCATCAGCATTTCGTGGGTTCGTTCACCTCGCCTGTTGGGGAAGTTGGGAACAGAGTTGTCATGGAGTTGGCAATATTTAAATTATTTTTGTTTTAATTTATTTGTTAATGAAATTTATTAAACGGTAATGTGGGGTTTACACGGGTGACTAAAGCCGCACGATTTCCGCCGCGCGGTGAAAATCGACCGTCTAAAAGGCAATTCGCCTAGGCCGCAGGTGACTAAAGCCGCAAGCCCCAAAGTTGGGTACTTTCCGACTTTTGCCGCGCGGCGACCGGCCGCATGCGGCTGGTGACTAAAATCGACCGTGTAAATGATTGCTTGTGCTGGAAATCGAATTGAAGGAAATGACCGAGCCGCATGCGGTTCTAGTCACTTGTCTAAATGGGCTGGCGATGCGGCTTGGTGAGGCGATTTGTGAAGCGACTAGCCGCACGGCGAAAATCGACCCGTGTAAACCCCTCTTTACAGGCCAAAAATTCAATACTTATCCAATTATCAAACCAGAAAAATCACACAAACTCAATGCACAACCTCTTATTTTTAGACTCATATTTCCTGAAAATCATAAAAATTGGGTGCATACTCTATGTCTAGATAAAAGCTCTACGTACAGGACAATGTGTACAGGATTCCTTGAATAAGTTTTAAATATGGTACGCTCACTGGTACTTGGCCAAATTTGGCTTAGGTAGCTAGCTACCACCATCGTATCTAAGTCTGACGCCACAACACTGATGTTTTCAGCATTATTGTGTTCCGGAAGCTAGAGATAAGATTGTGATCGAAAGAAAAAGATGGACGTTAAGCCCTCGTGGTGGGTCATGGGCCCATTCTTCCTAACCATCCATAACGAAGGCATGTGCCCCAGCAGTGGGGAATTAAATGGATGATGATTAAGATTAATAAGATTTTCATCACCTCTGTGGTCTAGTGGTTGGTACACACCACCTGTACCAGACCCACAGGTCCCGAGTTAGATCCCCAGTGGGGGTACATATTGGTATTAGGACTTCTTCTAAGCCCGCCTGGCTAGCTATCACCATCTTATCTATGGCTGACGCCATAACAACGGTGTTTTCAGCATTATTGTGTTCCGGCAGTTAGATAAGATAGGCAGTTCCTCAGTGGATGAGGATTCCGGGCGCTTCCATCTTCAGTCTTACCGTCACTTAACCTGTCCAGTACTAACGAAATTTCCCCAGTTTTGCATAGAAAAAACGAAATTAAACTCGTTGTATGAAATCGTTTATATGGGTTATGTATCATTCTAAAGTAGAGTTCCTAAGTACTTAATTGAAAATTGTTCACCGCTATGATCATAAGTTCGCCTATACTTAACTGTATTTATCATAACCCATTGTGTAATTGTGATGGAAACTGACCTTAGTCATACCATGTTAAGGTCATTTTTCAATTTGACGACTCTGTATGAAATAAAACAGGGAGAAAAAAACAACCCTTGGAGTTTCTTGCCGGTTCTTCTCCAAGGCCTCCCGCTGTAGGGTTTGCGAACCGATGGCGTAGCTTCTATGACGTTCACAAGTATTGTAAATAACAATCTAAATTGAATAAACATATTTGAATCTTGAATCTTGAATCTAAAGGTTAACATCAGGTGTTATGAAGGCTAAGTGCTAACCCGCTGTGGCTAAAAAAAGTTTTTGTTTGAATGTAATTAGTCGTCTCCACTGCCTTCCCTGTGCGATATTTAACCAAGTCGACGAGTAGCATTTTTGCTCGGCGCTGCACGCACACGCGGACAGACGCAGCTTAATGCGCTCCGCGTATCATATTCACGACGCCGACGACGCATCGGCTGCATCGTATGTTCGGAAATGCAAAAAAGTGCATGGGTGACGACTTAAGTCAATTTTGTTAAGAAAGAGTCGATCAGAGGTTATAACTTATTTATATTTTTGGGGTACCTATGTTGCTTAACATTTTTGAGGTAGAGCATACAACAAAAGGCCTTCTATGACATTATTGAGAGCTACCCTACAGATGGCAAACGGTTTTTTTTTATAATAGGTCTTTACCTATGAAATTGCCGTTTTCTATGGGGAAATTGTAGGAAGTTGGAATCGGCATACAAAGATATTTGGGGGTTTCTTGGACATGTGAACTCCGAATTCAACGAAACTATCGAGATATGATCAGACAAAATTATTCTAACTAGTTATTGCCTATAATCACTTTGGACTGTCTTAGAATTAAAAAAAAACTGTTCAAAGCTGTCAAATTGACGACAACCAAAGAGCGGTACTTTGAAGCAGTTATAAAAAATTTGGACGCGTGTTTAATTATTCTTTTCTTAGATGTTTAACATGACGACATACTCTATTAAACTTCGAAACTGACTATTAATTTTGATATATTGATATTAATTAAAAAATTAGAGACCAATAAACATGTGAGAAAAAGACGGCAATTTCATATGTAAAGACCTATCATTTACTTTGTTGCCCGAATGTAGAAAATTTAATAAAGAGTCTTTATAAGATTTGTTTTGTTGACCGAATTGAGTGTAGGTACCTATTGGGACTGGAAGGTGTCCCAGGTTTTTGGCTTTTTCACCCCTCGGAACCGGAATTCCGTTTCCATACATTCCGGCCGAACCTCAGGGTGGATTGTGGAAGGAGGGTAGAGGACGGAGATATTAAAGAAAGAAAGACAGAAAATAGGAAAGACAGGAAAGGAAGTAAGTGATAGATATAAATAATTAGTGGGTGGAGTTTGGTTTATAATGTTCAGTATCCCAGCTGTGGGAAAATACATAAGTACAGTCACGAGCAATAATATGTAAACAACATAGGACTCTGTCATATTACAATAATGAATAACTGTTGTGTCATAAATAGTTTTGTTTCGAAATAAGTACCTACTTGTGACAAAGTTCTATGTTGTATACATATTATTGCTCGTGACTGTACAACTGTAATAGGGGTGAGCAGTTGAGCACTAACAGTGACCATGCACTTCCTCCACCAATATAGGTTTGGATCAATTTGAGCTAACTACTCAATAATAAACAAACGTTGTTAAGCTTCACTACTCAATTTCAGAAATAAATTAGTAAGTAAACCTCGTAGTAGTAAAAAAGTTCGTCCTTTTGGACAGGCGCAGACATTAAGCCATACTGGCAATTCTTGAGTATTATGTATGTTATTATAGTTTCTTATGTTTTCATTAGAATGTAGGTGTTTTACATTCCAATGCTTCTTGGAGTATTTGGCGTCAAGTACGTCGAGTCGGTCTTCTCGGTAATTCTTGCTGAGGTAGTCACCACTACAATAAAACACTCGGCATCACGTTACCGAGATAGCGCATATTTTAATCATTCCACACATCGTCCAGTTGCGTAGACACTTGGGGCACAAAACCACACCTATCTTGAGTCATAAAGTCCACTATGAAACAAATTACGATTAATTAAAATATCCACTTAACCTAACCCGCCAAAATGGCGCCAAAAACTCAAAAAGTAAACCTCGATTGAGACACAGTATATATAGGTACTATGCTTTGAGATGCGTACAGCGCCATCTGGTAACAACATCAGATACTAAATATATACAGTAAATTAATTGTTATTGTACCGGCTCTACACGTTGGCTAACATTGGGGCTAATGCAACGTACATACATTACATCCTTGAAAAGAACTTTACAAAATCAGTAGGTATTGTCAAAGCCATCTTCTATCTCACTCGTTGCAAGGAGCGCAAGCAGCCGAGAAATAATAGCGGGCCATGGTATAGTACGACGAATTGGCGGGTTTTTGGCAACAATGCAATGTTGGCCGAATGCTAGTAGGGCACAGTCTAAAATAGCGTAAAGGCTTCTTTTTACTGAAAGAAAATATCTCATTCCTACCGGAAAACATATCGTCTAGCCCACGCGGGAAAACCTGCGAGTGGAAAGCTAGTTTTCATGTCTCATATTCTGAAAGTAACTTCTAACTTGCCTAAAATGCGAGTTGAAAGTGGTATGTGGCGGCCCTAGGGCCGTTATGAAATTTCAAAAAGGAATAGGAGGGGTCATGTCAAAATCTGTAATAGTATCTACACACGTTCCGATCCGACAGCCGATTTGGTCTGCTCCCACACACAAGTTCCGACGATTTGGTCTGAGAGCAGACCGAATCGGAGGTCGGATAGGAACGTGTGTATTAAGTATCTCTTTGGACATTTATTTACCAAAGGTATGCAGGCAAAGGCACAGAAGCCTATACAGCCATGTTTTGCTATTATATAAAATAATTAATATCGTAGAATTATTATTTTAATGTCTAAAACATTGTTTTTTTACAGAATGCGTTTTTAGAAACAGATTAAACCAAATAAGTTATTTGTAACATAAAAAATCAGGCTAACTATTAATTTCATGGAATTGCATAGAGTACGGGTCAAACACCAAACAAAACTGAATGGACTTAGTTTCCCTTGCCTTCCCTAAAACAAAGAAAATGAACAAAAAAGTTAGTCTTTCGAAAATTCCGCGGCCATACATAGGAATAATATTTTTTTGATTATTTCTGTTTATTTTTACTTTCCTCATATTCAAAATGAAAAGTAGAGTGTTTACTTCGGGCGTATGGACCCATAACAGTCTCCAACTATCGGCGCCCTCACTTCGTTCGTGCGCCAAAACACTCGACTGTTATGGGTGCCATACATCCCTTGCTAAACAATCTACTATTATTATAGTTTTCCATGTGATGATGAATCAATATACTTTTTTACCGCGTAGGTATCATTTATCATATTATGCACGACGACAGGCGCATCGACTGCATGGAATGGGTAGGAAGGAGTGTAAAAATGTGCGCCACCTCTGATTTACTTCAAATTTTGTTGAGATAGCACAGATAATTTACTTTTCACTTCTCATGCTCGTAAAGTTCGTGTTTATGTTGGGTATAGGCGGCATAAAATCGCTTTTTATGCTCTAGTGCATAAAGTAAAATCTTCGTCTAAGTCTCAGACTTTAAGACAAAGGTCGTCAGGTAAACAGTCACACACGCAATTAAACTTCGTTAAATAAACTTTATTAATACGTAACGTATTTCATTCTGTTTCTTAAATTTTGTACATAATCCATGTTAAATTATTAAATTAATAAAACTAGGCAAAATTAATGAGTTTTCTAAGGAATAAGTATTTCAAGAGTATTATGGACTACGATCTATGCTAAAGACACTGTGCTGCCAATGCCCGTATAAAAAAAAAAGAAAAAGAAAGTCTTCCCGCCAATATGGCGAAGTCTTCATTTTTTCTTTTTTGCAATATTGTTATTTATTTTCCTCACACTCGAAGTGAAAAGCAGAGTGTATAACTCGTACATAAAACCCATTTTACCCTCGAATTGACTATCCACCCTCGCCTACGGCTCGGATGGATATATACGTCTCGGGTAAAATGGTACCTTTTATGCACTTGTTGTACAATCTACTATTGTGGAGATAGTCCCCGATCACGACATGTAAGTAGGGTAAAACGGCCTTGTATCGGCCACGTCCTGGTATCGGCCGCTTCCTAGGAATTTGATCAAAAACTATTAAATATACGATCCACTTACACAAATTCTGCTCTATAATGAACATTATATTGTTGTCTTTAAATGAATTAAATGAGGCGGCGATCAAAGTTCATTTGACAGTTCAGTAGCATTGGATCTTGTAACCTGCGCAGTCGTGTCGAAATTTACGCCATTTTCTAGTCAAAATTGACGAGTTCGAGTTTACGGGGGAAAGGGTTTGCAACTTATCTACGAGGTTTAAATCGTTGATTCTTGCTTGTGAAGGTTAAAGAGATTATAATGCAACATTATTGATTAATATTTTTGTGCTTTTTTTTGAATTTTAATAAAAAATCGAATGGCCGGATTTAGAGTTGATTATTTCATAAAAAAGCCTGATATCGGCCGTTAAAAATGGTGATGGCCGATACAAGGCGAGTCAAAATCCTGATATCGGCCACTAAACATTAAGTCATGGACGATACAAATGTTACTTCATACAAATCTAGGTACACTAGATTAGATAATTAATTTAGGAAATTATAAGACTATTGTGTTGATAATTGGTCAATAGTATTTGTTTTATAGACTTTCCTTTAAGACATATTAAAGTTTGTAAAATAATCTAAAATCTCTAAAAAAAAAAGGTAAGAATATCTTTATGCAAGAAAAAAACAAAAAAAAAATTTTTTTTTAGAAACTTATTCTAAACACATTAATTTGCCTAACCCTTAAGTTTGAATTGCAAAAAAAAATTCAGGATATATGTTTGTTTTTTTATATATCTCTATGTATATCTTTGTATATCTTTATCTTTCTTTATTAATTCGAAGTATATTTGTATTGCTCATAATGTTAGCCTAGGCCGATACAAGGCAAACAGGTGGGCGATTTTTGGGCGCAAGTGGCCGATATTAGGGAAATTGGGTGTGTGCAAAGAAAAACATCAATATAAAAAAATGTTATCCAAATTTCAAATATTTTATTAGTTCATAGGAAAGTCAAATAATAACAGTTTATTAAAAAATATCTCCTAGAAAGCTAGGCTAATAAATATGAGAATAGGAAGCAAATCAATGTGAAAAATTGTTGACGTGGCCGATACAAGGTGGTTTTACCCTAGGTAAGTAGGGCAGGCGTACCGGGTTTGGCCACGGTACCGGTTTTGGCCACTTTTTGCTCTAAAAGTTTTCTAAACAACTTTTAGCCATTTTTGATAAAGGCAATTAAAATAAGGTATTTTAAGGTAATGTTATCAACCGTTAGAATTCCTTATGTCATAAGATTTTTTTTCAATAAATTCCTTTTTCTGTTTAAAAATATGGTTTGTACGAAAATTTTAAGAAATTTGTTTTGGATGAAATACTTTATAAACCTTTGTTTTTTACAATTAAATTGTTGTTTTGCAATTGGCTGGTGACTAGCGCATTAGAATATATTGATTTTACTTGGGTTTGGTTTTGATTTTTCGCAAAACTAACAAAAGTTTAACTATCAGTAAGTGGCCAAAACCGGTACATTTGGCACCTCTCACACATTGTGTGTAATATTAAAAAAAACTATTTTACTTTTATAAATTTGAAAAATGTACCTTTAAAGGTAATTATATAAATTACCTATAATTTAAGATATAATTTGTGTCTTAAATACCTAAGACCATTTAGTACTTAGTGCTTAAAAGTCAGAAAAGCCTTAAAGTGGCCACAAAGAGTACCTCTACCCTATTTTATTTAATTAATATATCAATGTTCGCGCCGCGCTGCGAGCCGTGCGTTGTCATTGTCAAGGTCACGGGCGACACGAGACAATGCGCTCGGCCGGCCGGTGTAGGATCGCCAGTTGGCCGTAAGCAGCCGTGAGACAAGTTCGTGTGCTTCTGTAGCGACGTGCCGCGCAAGTTACCTCCCCATATTGGGACCGAGATTCCGTTTGCCCCTATTAGGGCTCCGGTCGGGGTACGGACTTGAGACCCGTGTGTGTTCGCTTTGAAAAGCGCCGGGAAGTTTTAGCAGCCTATTAGGGCATTGTGTAGTATAAGAGTGTTAGCTGTAAGAGTATCCCATCGGGGGTTGTGTGGAGATCGTTTTGCCCGCGCGCGCGCCGGCGAGACAACGTTCAGCCCCCCTGGATTACGGACAGTATCCCTTACCATAAGGTAGGACTAGTTTAATTTACTTAATTTTGCATGAGAAACCTTCGATTCAATAAACTGTGGAACACAGTAGATGTGGTCATCACAATTGTGCGTGATCATATTTTTGGTAGCAGAGCGTACCTAGTTGATATAATTAGTTAATTTTCATATTAAAATTAACTAGGTACATAAAATTTCATAGTAAAAATAAAATTATTTTTTTTTGTTGAAATCTCGAGGGTATGCCGAGACGATTGAAGTACTAAGAAATTGTTCTAGTAAATTCTCGAAGCGAATGTTTCTCACTTGGTGGATCCGATAATAGATAGACACTTATATAATTGTTGTCACATACTAGTGTTTTGATACGAGTTTACTCGCCTAGATGTGTATATTTTTTTTTTGTGTGTCCGGATTTATTTGACGAATAGTTCGTTCGAAAGTGTGTTTATTAGTACCACATACTAGTGATTTGATACGAGTTTACTCGCCTAGATGTGTATATTTTTTTTTTTGTGTGTCCGGATTTATTTGACGAATAGTTTCGTTCGAAAGTGTTGTTTATTAGTACCACATACTAGTGTTTGTTCCGAGTCCGCTTGCCTAGTTAAAAAAGTGGAACTAGTTTTAATTATTAGTAGTATTAAATTACGAGTATTATTATTAAAAATAGTTTTGTTTTTGTTTGTTGATAACGGTTTAGTAGTTGATTTGCGAGGTATGCCATACCGTTAATCCTATACGTTTTGTTTATACCGTTATATTGTTAGCCCTTGAAATTGGTAAGTTGCTAATAATTTATGAAAATAGTAGGGTCCGTGTATGTCGTCCGAATTTTAATTGTGTTTTATATTATCGTGACGCGACCTATTTCTATTGTTTTTTTTGTTGATGTTTACCACTTTTATATTTCTTTGTTTGCTTTGTTTATTCAACGGATTATAAATGGCTCCTACGAATCCGCTCGCCGTATCCAGGGCTGGCATCCAAGGAGTTTTGCGTTGGCTTGCTTGTGCGGTCACATTAATAGACCGAGCCGACCGGGTAGGCGCGTTGCTAGCTCGGTATGGCGGGCTGGCAGCTCGGCTGCAAGACCTGGAGCGCCACGCCATGGAGTGTCGCGCGTATTATATGGAAACCCCCCCAGCTGATGATGCCGTGTCGGAACAGCTGGAGCAGGATGTAGCCCAGGCCTATGAGCTGGCTGACCAGTTCACGGAGGCGGCTGAGAGGGCCCTGGCTGTTCGGAAGGGGGAGCCGGTTTTGAGCGGGGAGGTCAAACCTACCCCGACGGCGTTGCTAGGCCGATTGCCTACTTTGGAGATTCCCACTTTTAATGGGGATCTGTCAGCCTGGATGGGCTTCATTAATTTGTTTGACAGTTTGGTGGATTCACGACGGGACTTATCCCCTAGTGAGAAGTTGGCCTATTTGCGCTCCTCCCTGCGAGGAGAGGCCAGCTCGGTGATCCAGCACCTGCTCATCAGTGACGACAACTACCAGGTGGCTCGCCAGCTTCTGGTTAGCAGGTACCAGAATGTCCGGTTACTGGCGGACACCCACGTGGCCACGATTTTGGCCCTCCCGCGAATCACGCGGGTACACCTGTTACGGAGGGAGTTGCTGAACCCGCTACTGTCAGCGGTCAACTCCCTAAGGCGATTGGACCTGCCGGTGGATCAGTGGTCCTTTATACTGCTGCACATAGTCCTCGCCAAATTGCCCGCTGAAATGAAGGGGCGTTTCGAGCAGAGGTACGGAGGCGACAGCGCCTCGTATCTCCCGCCCTTCGCGGACCTCCTTCGTTTTTTGGAGGACGAATGTAGGGTGACGGACCACCTGGAGCCCGCCCCGGTTCCAGGTGTTGGTCGTATGGTGGCGGCGAGGGAACAGCCCCGTCGCCCGACCAATCGCTATGCTGCCTTCCAGCAGTCCCCTCCCCCCGCACCGAGTGAGCGGTGCAGGTATTGCAGGGGAGATAGGCATGTGGTGCAAGAATGTGCCAAATTTAGAGGCCTCCGCCCAGAGGGACGGAGGGCCGTTGCGAAACAGCGCCAATGGTGCTATAGGTGTTTGGGGGGACACATGCAGTCGGCGTGTCCCCAGACCGAGGATTGTCGTCTTTGCGGAGGGAGGCATCACCCCCTCCTTTGTTTGGACCGCAAGGACGCCGGGAGCGACCGGGGTTCGAATTCCTCGCGCACGGGCGGGGGCCCGGCAGCCCGGAACCGGTCCCCTAGAGATTCGGCGGGGCTTAGCCCCCCCGTTCAGTCCCCCCCGGAGAGGGGGAACTATAGGAGAGACGCCCCCGCCACGGGCGGGGGTAGGGGGGTACCACAAGAGTACGCCACGGTGGCGATGGGCACGGGCCCTATTTGCTACTCCCCCCCCCTAATGGAGAGGCCTCGATTGGGGTACTATGTACCGAGGCACGCCCCACACGGGTATTACCCTGCACCTAGGAGTGCTGTTGGTCGGGGCCAGTATGTACCCGATTGGGACCCGCTCGCCCGGTACGAGCGTCCCACATTTGGCGCGCCGACTCAGGCGCGAGGGGGACAAGTACCCCCCCAAAATTTTTAATGGCGCCCCTGTCGGACCCAACCACCCCTCCGGAGCTTGTGCTGTTGCCAACAGCCTCCGTGAATGTTTGGGGACCTAAGGGCAATGTTGTCACGGTGCGTGCCCTTTTGGACTCAGGTGCCCAGGGGTGCATAATGTCCAGGTGGCTTGTCCGACAGCTGGGTCTTTTGCTTGTGCCGCATCACGAAGCGGTACGGGGGGTGGGAGACTCGCGGATCCCTGATCCGATTGGTCGAGTTGAGTTCTCCTTCTCCCCCCACTTCACGCCAAGGCCGAAGATCGGTGCTTCGGCGATAGTATTTGATAAGGTGGTTGGACCACTCCCGCAAGTGCGAGTGCCGCCATCCACGATTGAGCTGACGTCTGGACTGGCTTTGGCTGATCCTTCCTTCCACCGACCGGGCCCAATACACTTGTTGATTGGTGCGGATGTCCTCGGTCGTGTATTGTATGGAAGCAAGCGAGTTTTGCAGACAGCCGATCTTGTCGCCTTGTCCTCGTCGCTGGGTCATGTGGTGATGGGAAAGGTACCACAGACACCAGAGACCCCGTCGGTAGACCGCCAGACCATTGTCGGTTCTACTTTGTCCGACGTTCTCCAAAAGTTTTGGGAGGTGGAGGAACCCCCCACTGCCAAGCGGTTGGATCCGTTAGCGGAGGAGTGCGAATTGTTCTACCAGAACAACACTGGGCGCCTCCTCTCGGGTCGCTTGATTACCCGCTTGCCCTTCTTGGCGGTTCGCCCTCCTTTAGGGAGCTCCCGGCCGATGGCCGAGAAGAGATTGTTGTCCATGGAGCGTAGGATGGCCAGGGATCCCGCATTCAAGGAGAAGTATATAGACTTCATGCGGGAGTATTTGGACCTTGGGCACATGTCCATCTCGCAGTTGGACTGGCGTAATGTGGAACATTACTTCCTGCCACACCACGCTGTTTTGAAGACTTCTAATGGGAAGATCCGCGTGGTCTTTGATGGATCAGCGCCCACGTCAACCGGAGTGTCGTTGAATCAGTGTCTGCATGCGGGGCCGAAGTTGCATCACGATGTCTGTGATGTTTTGACCAACTTCCGCCGGCACGCTGTCGTCTTTGTGGCCGATATCCGCATGATGTTCAGACAGACCGTGATTCACCCGGAGGATAGACGATACCAGCTCATCCTTTGGCGTGAGGATCCCCAGGATCCGATGTTGGCTTACGAGCTGAACACCAACACTTATGGTTTGCGGTCGAGCCCCTTTGTGGCGATCCGTTCGCTTTTGGAGCTCGCAGAGCGCGAACGGCTACGCTATCCCCGGGCATCTGCTCTTATTGAGGGGGGGGCCTTATTTGTCGACGATATCTGCACGGGGGCCTCGAGCTTAGATGAGGCTCTCGTCTTACGTGATGAGCTGATTGCGCTCTTGAGGGCTGGTGGCTATGAGTTGCGGAAGTGGCTGTCTAACTCACCGGACCTATTGGCAGATTTGCCTAAGGACCACCAGCAAGAGCCGCTCCTCTTTGAAAATCCGGAGACTCCAGACATGCTGTCTGTTTTGGGAGTCCAGTATCGACCAGTCCCGGATTTGTTCACATATAGATTGGAACTGCCAGACCCAAAGGTCTGGACTAAACGCACGGTGCTGTCTACTGTAGCCCGTACCTTTGATCCGAACGGTTGGCTCAGCCCTGTAGTGTTTTCGATGAAGTGCTTCCTACAGGAGCTCTGGGCTGCGGAATTGTCATGGGATGAGCCCCTCTCTGGTAGCCTCCTACGAGAGTGGGTGAGGTTCGTGTCATCCCTACCCGACGTCAATCGGGTTTGTATACCGAGGCAAATGCTGCCTTCGGGAAAGTTTAAAGCCTCCCTGCACGGCTTTTGTGACGCGTCCGAAAGCGGATACGCGGCAGCCGTTTACATCCGAACGGTGGATGCAGCAGGCGTTGTCGCCGTACACTTAGTTACGGCCAAGAGTAAGGTCGCCCCCCTTCGGACTAGGCTAACCATTCCGAAGTTGGAGTTGTCCGGCGCCACTCTCTTAGTACGGCTACTCAATCATGTTGCCGACACCTTGGGAAACGGTGTCGACTTGGAGTCGATATTTGCGTGGTCTGACAGCCAGGTCGTCCTTTGTTGGCTGAAGAGTTCAGTCCACACCCTTGAGGTTTTTGTGGCCAACCGGGTCTCACAAATTCAGACTTCAAAGGCCCCGTTGATTTGGCGCCACGTACCGGGCGAATTGAACCCCGCAGATTGTGCCTCCCGCGGCTGCGAGGCGCCTGAGTTAGTGGACCACCACCTATGGTGGAGTCCATCATGGTTGTTACGGCCTGAGCGCTCATGGCCTGCCACCCCGGCTGTGGCCAGAGTCCCAGACCTAGGCATGCGTGTTCACGCCGTGGAGACGGTGGCGGCTCCGCAGATGGAGTTTTTGTTAGACCGCTACAGTTCTCTTGATAAGTTGCTCGGCGTGACTGCTTGGATTAGGCGCTTTGTGCGAAATTGTCGCCAGCCTCAGGAGAAATCGTTGTCTCCGGTCCTCGCCCCACAAGAGCGGCAAGACGCTCTGTTGCATTGGTTGCGAGTAACGCAACAGCGAGAGTTTGAACCGGAGCTGAAAGCCCTGCGCTCAAGTAAGTCCAAGTTGAAGGGACCCTTGGTGCGGTTGAATCCCTTCTTGGACAGTACCGGATTGCTGCGTGTCGGAGGTAGGCTCAGACATGCCAACCTGCCGTACGGATCACGCCACCCTTTGTTGCTCCCCAAGGATGGACCGTTAGTTAGACTGTTGATTACAGACCGACATGTAAAGAATGCTCATGCCGGTTGTAATGCTTTGACCGCGCTCCTCCAACGAGAGTTCTGGATTTTGTCAGCGCGGAGAATAATCCGATCCGTTATTTTTCGTTGTCTCCCGTGTTATCGTTTGCGCGCCGATACGATGCAGCCCCAGATGGGTGATTTGCCTGCCGATCGAGTGAACGAATCGATGCCCTTCTCAGGAGTTGGAACGGATTTTGCGGGGCCATTTACCGTTAAGACATCGCGGCTTCGTAATGCTAGAACGGAAAAGGCTTACTTGTGTGTATTTGTTTGTTTGGCCACTAAAGCGGTCCACCTGGAGGTGGTTAGTGCCCTCACCACAGAAGCCTTTGTAGCCACGTTGAATCGTTTTGTGTCTCGCCGCGGAATGCCGTCGTTAATCAGGTCCGATTGTGGAACCAATTTCAAGGGCACCGATAGGTATTTAAAGGAAGTTTGTGAATTTTTGGATAGGAATAATTTTGAGATCGGATCCACACTCTCTCGCAGAGGGGTACGATGGCAGTACTCCCCGCCATCCTGCCCCCACTGGGGAGGGATTTTTGAAGCAACTGTAAAGGCCGCTAAAACTCACCTTCGTCGCGTTATTGGGGAGACGGTCCTCACGTTTGAAGAACTCGCGACCGTATTTTGTAAGGTTGAGGCGGTCCTCAACTCGCGTCCGTTGTGTCCGTTGTCTTCGGACGCGAATGATTTAGAGGCCCTTACGCCGGGCCATTTTTTGATTGGCAGACCGCTTAACGCCTTGCCGGAATATCCTTATTCCGAAGTGGCCTCCGGACGGCTCTCGCGATTTGAATTGCTCCAGCAGCTTACGCAGAGTTTTTGGCGCCGTTGGCATCTGGAGTATTTGCACATTTTGCAGCAACGCGTTAAGTGGTCGGATAGGACGACCCCACCCAAGACAGGAGACCTCGTGTTGGTAAAGGATCCAAACCTGCCGCCCCTCCGCTGGCGTTTAGGACGCATTGTTCAGCTTCATCCGGGGTCGGATGGTGTGCCCAGGTTTGCCGAGGTCCTGGTGGGGGACTCTGTTTTGAAGCGAGCGATCGCTACCCTCTCTCGCCTGCCCTTAGATTGAGTTGGCGGACAGTTTGCTACTGTCCGGGACGGGGGGATGTTCGCGCCGCGCTGCGAGCCGTGCGTTGTCATTGTCAAGGTCACGGGCGACACGAGACAATGCGCTCGGCCGGCCGGTGTAGGATCGCCAGTTGGCCGTAAGCAGCCGTGAGACAAGTTCGTGTGCTTCTGTAGCGACGTGCCGCGCAAGTTACCTCCCCATATTGGGACCGAGATTCCGTTTGCCCCTATTAGGGCTCCGGTCGGGGTACGGACTTGAGACCCGTGTGTGTTCGCTTTGAAAAGCGCCGGGAAGTTTTAGCAGCCTATTAGGGCATTGTGTAGTATAAGAGTGTTAGCTGTAAGAGTATCCCATCGGGGGTTGTGTGGAGATCGTTTTGCCCGCGCGCGCGCCGGCGAGACAACGTTCAGCCCCCCTGGATTACGGACAGTATCCCTTACCATAAGGTAGGACTAGTTTAATTTACTTAATTTTGCATGAGAAACCTTCGATTCAATAAACTGTGGAACACAGTAGATGTGGTCATCACAATTGTGCGTGATCAATCAATATGGTGTTGAATTTACGTGAACAATAATTTATGATATTTAGTTTTTCTCTAATTTATTTATTTATTTATTTACACTTAATATAGCACTACAATATCATGTTATAATTAAAACCTTAAGGACAAGTGTGACAAAGGCGGTATTATCGCTCTAACCGATCTCTTCCACACAACGTAAGTAGGTAGGTACTGTATGGCGAGATTGACAGGGATAAAGCGGGGTGTAAAAAGGAATTATAGTAGGTAATGTTTTAAAAGTAAGGTTTTTTAAAAGAGTTTTGATATATTTTTTTAAATCTATTTTTATCTGAAAAGTTTTTTCCCACCCTTTCAAAATATTTAACCAACATGTCGCTGATTTATGTGCGTTTGCCGACCTAAGACAACACAGCCTTTGTAGACAACACGAGTGGTGTGAATTTCACTGCAATTAGTATGTGCTAAGTGGAAAACCTACGAGTGCCTGCTGGTTTTGAATGTGTGGTCCAAGTTATAGCAGGGCAGCAATAGCAAAATGGAATTTGAGTGAAAAATTGAGCCAATTTGGCTATTGAGCCAAAGTGGCAATTTGGAATTGCCACTTACGTATGCCAATATAAAGTGATGGTATTTTATAAGCTGAAATAAATACGGACAATACCCAGCATTATAGACCGCAAGCTAATTAAATACCTACTATATTCTTCCGGTCAATGTGCTTCGTAGAGCGTTATAAGTACCTAAGTATAGTTAGAGAAGACATTTCACATACCTAGGTGTAGTGTAATAAATAAATCTCTCATCAACATACTTACATACTTATCGGAAAATATGCTGATAGATTGATAGGTTACGTGGTTCCTATACTTTTTTATTATTTAAATTTCTTGCATTCTCTTATAAGCAGCCTATCTCATAATATCATACGTATAAAAAGATACTCTTTTCGTTGTAAACCTATTTTGAAAATAATTTATTCAAAAAACACAAAATCACTTCGTATTAAAAAACTATAGCGATTTTTTTAAAATGCTTCTACACGATCCTAAATATTATTGGTGTTCACTAAATAAACCAATTTGCAGTAGTATATGTAACCCCATTTAAGAATAAACTTGAAATTTCGTATTTTTAGAGGTCTTTTCGAAAAGAAAAAGTGTCGAGGCAAAAATCATAAAATCATGTTTCTAAAACTATACGAATCTAGATAAAGGTATGAAGAAATATATACCAGATTTGTAATAATTCTAACCGTCCTATAGTTTTATATCAAAAAGTCCATACTTTTCCGAGTAGCGCCTTAATACGGGCCTTAGGCGTCCATCCCACTGCTGCGGTTTCCGCTCCGGTGGACGAAGATGCGGCGAGAGTTTGTTATACACTGCGGGTTTTGTATGCACATCAAGATTCTACAGCCATAGTTAAAAAGCGCACTACCACAAACCGGAGCAGTGTGAGGTGCAGTGTGGGCCTCGCCTTAGAGTAGGTAGAAGGTAGATAGATAAGCTTGACTCCAAACCGCTCCCGCTTGTGTCTCGGCCCCAATATTTCGGGTGACCTAACCCCTATTTCGGGGCTCGCTCGTTCCAATTAAGCCCCATTATTGCGCCGAGCCCCAAACTAATGACCCCAACACATTCCGTTTGATCTGAATGTTATAGCTGAACTGATGAAGGGTTAACAGACAATACTTGTCATTTTATATGATGGATATAAATATTTGTGTTGGTGGGTGTGGCGACATCTAGACGATGCGCACATAATCACCCCGCGCGCCGACGAATAGTATGGAGAAACTAGATCGCGCTTACGAAGTTCTTCAAACAACTTTGTATATATATAGAATCTCCACCGGACAGTTGTCCCCGGGCTAACAACACCCTAGCCCGGAAGGAAGACACAACATCAGTCTTCCTTTACCTAGTTGCGACCATCCCCACAGTGGGTGTTAGTTAAGTAGGTATGCCTAACTAAGGGCACAGAATAATAAGGGTTGCCATCTGGTTTACCCGTGTGGTTCCTGTTTTGTCATAAAAATTACCTATGTTGTGCAATTTCTGTTCTCTCGAATCCAGCTCGGATGGGCAGCGTTTGGGAAGCTCCGACATATATTCGCGTCCGAAATACCTCAATGTCTCAAGACGAAAGTCTTTGACCAGTGTGTGTTGCCAGTAATGACCTATGGAAGTGAGACGTGGTGTTTTACTATGGGTCTCATAAGAAGGCTCAAAGTCACCCAGCGAGCAGTGGAGAGAGCGATGCTTGGTATTTCCCTGCTCGATCGAATCAGAAATGATGAAATCCGCAGGAGAACTAAAACAACCGACATCGCTCGAAGGATTGCATCATTGAAGTGGCAGTGGGCGGGACACATAGCGCGGAGAACCGATGGCCGTAGGGGCGGAAAGGTTCTTGAATGGCGACCGCGTGCCGGACGACGTTCCGTGGGCAGGCCCCCTACAAGGTGGACCGACGATCTGGTCAAGGTCGCGGGAAGCCGCTGGATGCGGGCAGCGCAGGACCGATCGTTGCGGAGATCCTTGGGGGAGGCCTATGCCCAGCAGTGGGCGTCGTTCGGCTGACATGATGATGATGTGCAATTTCAGATACTTACAACGAACCTATAGTCCTAGCGGTACACCCCGAAATTCAGTAAAATGCTGCAAATGGTGTTAAAGGCATGAAAATCGGATCGATTGATCTTTAGGCCATAAGAATCAATTTGACCCGTGGCACGAAAAAAAAACAAAAAAGGAGAGGAGTTATGTCGTCAACTTTTATTCGTATAGAAAAATTTATTAATTAATGATATATTAGAAATATTTATACATAAAGAAGTTAAAGGAATAAAATTTCTAACTCCCCCTATAAATCGAATATCTTGAATATCATTTATTATATGAATAATTAGAATCGGCTTAGTAAGCCCTTTCATTAGATACCTCACATGATAGGTTTCAGAACAAAAAAAACTCCTCTCCATTTACGTTTTTTTTTCGTGCTACGGGTCAAATTGATTCTTATGGCCTAAAGATTAATCGTTCCGATTTTCATGGCTTTAACACCATTTGCAGCATTTTTTGGCGTACCGCTAGGACTACTATAAAAAAAATAAGCAATAATATTTTAGGAAGTGATTCTACCCATGAAACTGCAAATCTTTCCCGTAGATAAATATAAAAAAAAAAAAAAAATCGTCATCCCATACAAATGGTACAGGGGGGTCGTCAGTGACGACACAGCCATATTTTTTTGCCGGTAGCTCCCCTGGTGGATGGGAAGAAGTAGGTAGACTTTTTTATGTAAGATATAAAGTTTTTTTTCGACCAATTTTTCTAAGGGAAAGTTTTGCAGTTTCATGGGTAAGAATCACTTCCTTAAGGTGTATCGATGAGCTCAGTGGCGCCGCCAATGGAAATTAATCAATTGCATTTTATTAAAGGCTTGGATTAAAAGTTTCGGTTATTTCGCGCAAATAGAAGAGCAAAATGCAATTTTTTATTGTTTTTTCATGGCCTCAAATATGAGCACCAAGTTATGGATCTCGATATTGCCAAATGTGGCCACTTTTGGCACTATTGAGATTCACGACTTATTGCTTAAGTTTGAGTTCTCAAAAGTATATTTATAAAATGCATTCCACTCTTTCACCTGCGCGAAATAAACGAAACTTTTAATCCAAGCCTTTAATAAAATGCAATTGATTTATTTCCATTGGCGGCGCCGCTGAGCTCATCGATACACCTTAAGTATTATTGCTTATTTTTGAAGTGAAAACTTCTTTATTGGCGTTGTGCACTTTTTGTGATTGGCAAAAAAATTTAAACTCGCGTCAGGATCACGTGACCGTCAGATCGTCAGATCGTAAGACGGACACGTGACGATCGAAAAACTGTTACAATGTCATTAGAATACGAAGGCAAATTTCGCCATTGTTTCCAAAGTTGTGATAGCTGAGCTAGAAAACAAGCGGCATTGAAGCCTCGCATCAAATCCAGTCCGTACTTTTAAATTTTTTTTGTCAAATATTTTTTTTTTTTGTGAAAAGTCTAGGGACTTCTGCTGGCAGTCCCGGAGTGCAACCCGTTGTTTTTTTTACAGGGGTATAATCTAGGTCTCCGAATGCACTTATTATCCAGATTCCTGACGACTCATAGCAATTTAATCTATACTAATAATTATAAAGAGAAAAGATTGGTTTTATTTATGTTTGTTTTGTTTGTAATGTATAATCTCAAAAACCACTGGACCGATTTTGAAATTTCTTTCATCGGTAGGAGAGCTGCGTTATTCGTACCCACCTAACATATTTTTATCGCCTCTGTGGTCTAGTGGTGCACTCCACCGATTTCAGACCCAGAGGTCCTGGATTCGATTCCCAGTGTGGGTACATATTGTATTCGGTTTGATTGGTGGTAGGACTTGTTCTTAGTCCGCCTGGCTAACTACCACCATCATATCTATGTCTGACGCCATAACAATGATGTTTTCAGCATTATTGTGTTCCGGCAGTTTGAGATACGATAGCCAGTTCCTCGGTGACTGAGGATTCCGGGAGTAGTGCGCTTCCTTCAGCCTTATCACCACTTAACATCAGGTGTGATGAAGGCTAAGTGCTACACCGCTTTGGATTAAAAAAACATAGGTTCTATTTTATCCCGATACTAGCTTTCCGCCCGCGGCTTCGCCTGCGTGTACTACCCGACGTTGTCCCGCGGGAAAATGATATTTTCCGGGATAAAAAGTAGCCTAAGTTATTCCTTATTACATCAGCTACCTGCCAGTGAAAGTCCCGTCAAAATCGGTCCAGCCGTTTCAGATTAGCCGGAACAAACAGACAGACCGACAGACAGACAGACAAAAATTGTAAAAAATGTTATTTTGGTATATGTACCGTATATATAATCATATGCATATAGTAAAAAGCGGTTATTTTAATATTACAAACAGACACTCCAATTTTATTTATTTGTATAGATTATCACGGAAACGTTTTGTTCCGGTGATATTTGGAACTAAAACATACTTATGACAGTTCAATAGGACAGCTAAATCATATTGCAAGTGGCTCCTCTGTCACGGCTGTCACCGGAATAGACAGGAGTGTGGGACAATCTCTTCTCTCTACTGGTCAAGATGACGAGATTCAATGAACCTACAGTGCGACAACGTTTTCTGTTCCGGTGATAATCTTTGGAACTAAAACCGTTTTCATACAACAACAGTCTATTTTGACAGCTAATTTCGTATTGCAAGTAGCTCCTCTATCACGGATTTCACCGGAACAGACAGGATTGTGGGACTACCTATACAAAGTTAATCCGAGTATGAGATAACCAAAAAAACAATCACTACCAGTATTTATCCTTCATATTGTACGCCACGCTACTTTGCTATCCATATAAAATAGGAAATAATTTGTGAATAAAATAAGCTTCAATCAAACCCTAACCTTATAAGTTGTTTTCATCCACAAACTTGTGACAAACTTAATAAGCCATTGCTGCCAAGAAAAAATACCCTAATCAATTTTGTCAATGACGTTGATTTGATGTTTATGTGTCAATCTAAGCGTAAATTTAATTACAATTAAAATTATACTTTCCTAATATTAAGCTACTTCTAATAGCATACCTAAGATGTCTTCAAAAAGGATAGAAGATGCCCATGTCAGCATGCTGACCCAGCTGCTATCGGAGTCAGGGCTGGAGTGCGTCAGGACACCTTCTCAGACCACGGACACTTCTTCCCTGGGTGGGGAGTTTGAGGAGCAGGGTACTGAGACTGACCATGTTTTATTAATTTAATTAAGCTATTTCTGCTAAGATATTAACAGGGCGGCTTTGAGTGGAAGATGCCACCTTCTCAAAAGGGGTTGAAGATGCCCATGTCAGCATGCTGATGCTGACCCAGCTGCTATCAGAGGCAGGGCTGGAGCGCGTCAGGACACCGTGTCAGACCACGGACGCCTCCTCCCTGGGTGGGCAGTTTGAGGAGCAGGGTACTGACCATATTTTATTAATTTAATTGAGCTATTTCTGCTAAGATATTAACAGGGCGTCTTTGGGTGGAACCTTCTCAGCTCAGCTCGTGCTCCCAAAGCATGAAAATCGATAGAAATATCTAAGTAATTTCGTACAATCACACCAATTATCTAAGCCCATAGGAATTTCATCAAGGAACTGTCATGAAAAACTTAATAACGAAACGTACTTAGTTTAATATACCTACATAGAAAACACCCAGACGAAGACAAATAGACATGTTCATGCACACAAATATTTGCCCTGAATCGAATCTGACACCTCTGGCGCAGAAGGCATAGGTAGGTATCCATATCCCTGCGCCAAATCGGTCGTAAAACTATCGTTACGGTAATCGTACGTATAGTAAACGATATCATCTATCAAAATGGTGCCAAGGAGCTTACAGTTTCCTAAAGTATAGGTACGGATAGGCTGGACAGCTTTAGCAGAATTTTGACGGTTAGTATAGTTTACTAGACGATACCATAACGGGAGTTCTTCGTGCTAAGGCTACTGACCACGGAGACTTTGTCCCTGGCTGGAGAACTCTCCAGACCTCAAACTTGAGGAACAGGGAACAGACTGTGTTTATCTAAACTTGCATGGAATGCGAATTTGGGCTTTGGTGTAAGTAGTTGGTGTCATCAAAAAGCTTCTAGCTGTGGCTTTTTTATTAATATGAGTTTGAGATATAACTCGAGGTGCCTTTCGCCTTAAAGCTTGTTTTATGCTTTGCGTATTGCTCTACTGGTTTATAGTTAATAATCAAATCTATTAAACCTTGCTGTGCAACCGATTTTACGTACATAGTACTTAGGCATGTTATTTATGCAGTAGGTAGGTATTTAGGTATTTGCCTTTTACACTTACCTACACTTCTACATTCAATTACTTACCTACACCTAAAGTCGTCATACTGATTCTATGATACCAAACAAACAGGTCCAGCAGAAGTACTCCTTGAAGCTGAACCAGAAGAGGCAGAAGCCGAGGAGCAGCAGCCAGAAACAATCGAAGCGATACCGGAAGATGTTCCAGAAATATTCCCGACGCCATCATTGAGACGAATGATACCGGACAAAATTAGGAAGATTGAAGACCAGAACCGCATCCATGTGTTACCAGAGGTGTTCAAGACTGAAATAGATCCAACTTTGATACCAAGAATAGGTAGATGATGTTTTTTTATGTTTGATAGGCAATCTTTATTCATGACCTTTCAATAAACAGATAAAATATATTTTATCTACACTCATGTTATAATTTTCGAATTATGAACTCATGCCTGAACGTATACTGATACACTTTATGCCATATAGTCAACTTTAAAAAATAAAGCTGCTGTATCCGGGTGTTTCATGATGACCATTATGCAACACCCGGATACAGCTGTCACTCATTATAAAACACTTATATTTCTTAAATTTACAGTCTCCATGGCAACCGTAGGATTTACCGGCCCTGACTTCCAACTTTTTCAAGCTCTTCTTTAGCCTGCACCAATCTGAAACGTTTTTAAAATTAGAATTTTGAATTTAGAAGGAATAGACCGTATAGACTACTATGAGTGGGGTTTGGCACCAATTCACATTTTATAATTAACTAGCGGCCGCCCGCGGTTTCACCCGCGTGGTTCCCGTTCCCGTGGGAATATCGGGATAAAAAGTACATATAAACCTTCCTCTTGAATCACTCTATCTATTAAAAAAAAACGCATCAAAATCCGTTGCGTAGTTTCAAATATTTAAGCATACAAAGGGACATAGGGAAAGAGAAAGCGACTTTGTTTTATACTATGTAGTGATGATATTGATTTGCTTTATTTTTGAAATATATAATAAATGTAATGAGTGTAGATAAAGTAGTGTATGAGACTGCACATAACTCGGTATTAAAACACTCCTTATGCGACAGTCACATAAACTACTATTATAGATGTTACCTCACCAACATAATAAATTACTTGATTGGATTCTTCCAGAAACGATTTGTAATATAGAGTTTATATTTAACTAGCGGCCGCCCGCGGTTTCACCCGCGTGGTTCCCGTTCCCGTGGGAATATCGGGATAAAAAGTACATATAAACCTTCCTCTTGAATCACTCTATCTATTAAAAAAAATCGCATCAAAATCCGTTGCGTAGTTTCAAAGATTTAAGCATACAAAGGGACATAGGGACAGAGAAAGCGACTTTGTTTTATACTATCATCATGTCAGCCGAACGACGCCCACTGCTGGGCATAGGCCTCCCCCAAGGATCTCCACTCCAGTTTTATACTATGTAGTGATATAAACGACTGCAATCATCAACCCCAATTCATCATACAGCATTCATCAACCATATTTTCAGTAAAATTATTATTTCATGCTCTCCTGTGCTTCGAAAGTCACGTCACCAGTCTGCACTAAGCTCGAATAGTGGGTCATGGCAAGGCCCATGCTCCTCATCCATTCAAAGAGTGGCATCCAACTATGGCCCAGTAGTGGCAATAGTAAAACGACTTTTACGGAATCGGATTCGAATTTTGTGCTTTGTCTTTGTCTATTCTATAGTGATTGACTGAGTCAGAGCATGCATTCCTGTCGGGGGCGTTTCCGGCGGTTCGTGAATCAGGGGGAAGATGTAGAGCCTAGAATCTTTACATCAATCAATCTTTTCAATCGTTACATCCCTGCTCAGGAGAAGCCTATTCGCTCTCGACTTAAAGAGACATGGGCTGTAAGGATCAGGAAACACAGAGACAGGCAGCTCATTCCACTCTTTATATAGTGCTTCGTTTGAGGAATGAATTTGCGAAGCGATTGATACGGACAACTGGAGTATCGGAGTAATAATGATGATGCTCATGCTTACAGCAACGACGCCGCCGCAGAAATACATCGACTTGTTGGCAGAACTGGTGGGCTGCAAGGAGTACAAGAGCAGTATGGCTGAGTACTGGTTCCTGGACACGCTGGCTAACCTGCTGAGGAGGGCTCAGGAAGACGAGATGCATAGGGGTTAGTTTGTTTGATTTCCTTGTGAAGGAACAAAGACTTGCACTTAAAGCCTAGTAGTTACTATTATATATTCTGTGCTTAAAGTGAGATAAGTGTTAAAGAAATACCATTATACCTACTTTAAATGTTGTAATGCAAGTTGAGGGATTAAACGCATAAAAATACCTTTTGTAGGTACGACTAGCGACATTGGTTTGCTAATTTTTATCCTCTATTTCACTCTCACACCTTATTTTTTCGATAAAGTGTAACTTAGGGATCCTAGTCCCAATTTCTCTCCAAACTGTTTACTTACTAGAAACTCCTTGAGAGGGAAAAATAAAATTTAATTTTCTCATCTATATTTTGTAGCCACACAGGCGGTCTTGATACTTTGGTTCTGCGAATGGATGAAGGAAATGCAGCATTTTGACGCCGCAGACCGACAGAGGATGTTACGGAGATTTCAGGTAGCTCCCATAATTTATTTATTAGGCAGGCGCGGATCCAGAAGGGCAAAGAGGGTCAAATGTATTAGGTACCTATTTGTATGGCAACCGGAAGTGTGTTTTTCTACGCTCTCTTACTTTTTCATCTAACCAAAAATATGTAATGTGTGATCCAAGTGTCTCAAAATAAATAGTGTAAATCTATCAAGCTGCCTACATACAGGGGACAGCTCCCCCCCCCCCCCCCTTCCCCGAGTTTCCAAAATTTTTACATAACTATTATTATCCATATTTTTTTTTATCAATTTCTTCCTTTCTGGAAGTCTAACTCTAAGCAGGTGAAAGGAGCTAAGATTGCCCCCTCTGGATCTTACCAAATTCTGGATCCATGTCTGGTATTGTATTGAATTTTTGAGGGAAAACAAAGAAGGTGGTCGGTGAATTGTGGAATTATTTATGTGAATAATGTACAGTCAGCGTCAAATTGATATAAGCGTCTAGAGTAGTCAAAAAGATCTGAAAAACATAAACGCAATTTGATCTGAGCAGTTCGAATCATCATATTGTTGTAATCGCGCAAGGTGTTTAAAATATCTAGGCACTCATTGTTTCATATTTATATGAGCGGTCAGAGTGTTCAAAATCATCTAAGCAAACAAAGCTCTCAAAATATCTGTGCACTATGGTGTTGTACATTATGCACAGATGTTTTGATAGCTTTGTTTGCTTAGATAAATTTGAACACTCTGACAACTGACAACTTTCAGATCTTTTTGACTACTCTAGACGCTTATATCAATTTGACGCTGACTGTACACCTACTATCTAGTTCACAATAAAGCACGTTACTCACACTCACACGTCCACCCAAATTTTTGTGATAAAAGTTTTTCCATACTTACCTCGATTCGATACCCATTCTTAGCTAACTCTTGACGAATTCAAGATGAATATTAACAAAAATGTAAAAAGTAGTAGTTAATAAAGCCAAAAAATGGTATAGGTATGTTGCGTCTGTGTATGTTGCGATATATGTTGCGTCGGTATTAAGATACGGCATCCTTTTTTGGGGAAATTCTTCCCATAAAGAAAGGGTTTTTAAATCCCAGAAAAAGTGTGTCCGTGCAATATGTAGACTTCAACCTACTGACTCCTGCCTTCCCTACTTCAAAGAGTTGAAAATCATGACAGTGCCTTGTATTTATATATTATATATGTGAAGTAGGTTTCTTTGTGAAGTCTAACTTGTGTTTATTTGAAAATTTTTCATCGACAAGACGTAAAGACAAATACCGCACAAAACTGCTCTTTTTCAAAATAATATTTATGGTATTGCTCCAAAGATTTATAATAAAATACCAAATGACATTCGAGAAATAAATTATGTGATGAAATTTAAAATGCACCTTAAGAATTTTTTGTTAGAAAAAGCCTATTATACTATAAATGAATACTTGTGTGATCCTGACATTTAGATTTTATTTTTTTGACATTTTAATTTTAATGATTTTGTAATGTGTGATTTAATTATTTGTAATTTGTGACTTTGACATTGTGGATTATTATTCTTTTATTTCTTTACTTTCATTATAAATAATTGTAACAAGGACATTTGCATGCTATATAAATGGCTAAATAGGAAAAGAAACAAAAAAAAATTATTATAAAGCTTATTTCACCTACCAGGACAACATGCTATCTGCAGCGCGAGTGATTGGCGAGCAGGAGTTTTTGCCGACGCCCGCGCAGGCAGGCGTTTACTACAAGGCTCGCGAGGACGCGGGACCCGAGTCATCCAGGCATGGCACGAGAATAATACTCATACATTAAATAATAAGCAAATATTCGACACGTAACAAACTTTGCTCCAATCCCAAATTTATTAGTTAAGCACAGGCCTGTGCCCCGGCAGTGGGGATGACGACTGTCAGAAATTGAATTTAGTAGATGTACTTACCTCATCATCATCATCATGTCAGCTGAATGACACCCACTGCTGCGCATAGGCCTCCCTCAAGGATCTCCACAACTATCGGTCCTGCGCTGCCCGCATCGGTCCACCTTGTATTACCTACCTATGACGAACGTTTTAGCCGCTAAAGGGGCGGGCCACTTGCCTGTCCCTTTAGCCCATGTCATAGTCAGTCCATGGTTCAGGTTGATACTATGGAAGACGCAGTAATGAGAAAACTAAAAATATTTGGTAATTTTGGTTACCTAATGTCAGCTCCATGTCCCTAGCTAAGCCCTTAGGAACCGAGTTGATCCAGAACTTACAATATTAATCTAGACTTAGGTACATTATAGAGGTATAGTTTGTGAGTTTGTATGTTGAAAGTTATCTCTGGAACTAAAGAACTGGTTTAGAAACTTCTTTCATATAGAACGAGAACTACGCGAGCAAAACCGCGCGGCGCAGCTTTTAACTGTTATAATCTGTGTCCAGGACCACTACCACGGCTGTGACAGCTTCAGACGAAAAGCACGTGGTGACCTTCCAAGGGGCCGCCTACGAGTGCTCCCTGAGGGACCTCACCCAGATCCTGCATTACATCTTTGATTTGTAAGTTTTAACCATTACTTAGGTAGGTAAGTAGGTACTACCTAGTGGCCTTCGCGCAACTTCGTTCGCGTGAAATTCAGTTTTATCGTGCCCTTTAGTTAGAGATCACTTATTTATTTGATTAACGTATGAGAAACCTAGGTACCTACCCTTTTTTTATACAGATACGAAGTTTAAAAAAAACAGGACAGATTTTAGGGGGATGATAGTGTACATCAATACGATTTTTTTTATTATGGGGCCAACCAGGGAATCGTGGAAAAAAATCAGATGTTCCATAACTACATTACAGGCGAGTCGATGAATGGAATATGTAAAAAAAAAATTTTTTCACTATCCGTGGTTGGCCCCATAGTAAAAATTGTTCGTATTGATGGACACTATCATCCCCTAAAATCTCTGTAGGTAGGTACTGTTTTTTTAACACCTGTATAAAAAATCCCCTTGCTTTTATAATTTTCTCACGAAGACCCGTCAAAGGTCTTACTCTCATTTATTATTTTTATTTATTTATTATTATTATTAACATATTACAATAAAAAAAGCATATGTCAGCGACCGAGACGCCCGGCCGTCTCGTCGTCACAAATCAAATCATGTAAAATTGTTTATCAACGATTTTAGCCCAGCCGATTTTTTTTTAAATTGGCGACGTCTACTGGCGTCTTTGCCAATGGCATGGCATCCTCATCAGATAGAGCCCTTAAAGCCAAAGCTTCCCTGTCTCCGCAACTTCGATCAACAATAACACCTAGTACCGCAATCAAAAAAGATGACAAAACAAGGATGTTAAGAACTTTCATTAAAGTCTCCTCATTTTCTAGTAGATATCTTGTCGTCTTCCCCTAGATTCAGCACTGACTATCAGTACGACCTGGTACGATCAGTATTCACGTTCCCCCCGGAGTATGTCCTGATCGACACGCCGTACCAGATCGAGAACCCCAAGCGACTGTTCGCGCCCTCAAAGTTCAAGCCCAAGAAGAAATCCCCGAAGAAGGAGCCGAAGGGCGCAAAGGATAAGAAGAAGAAGGAGGTGGACACTGATGAGTACTTGGCTTTGTTGGAGGTACAGGAACTTTCAGATGATCTTACATTTATTAACGATGATTCGGTAGATTCGGCTTTTGTATTATAGTGTTGCCCTCTGATCACAAGAGGTCAGAAAGAGCATGTCCCGCATTTAGTACCTCTACACCTCAGACCAAATAAAAAAGTAAGACGGAACGTCCAGAACTAAAAAGTGACGCCAACAAAATTACACCCAACCGCGTACATACACAGTTACACGCACAATACACATGTAACGAAACTACACCCATAACTAACACACTAAAAGCATTTTAAAAGCGACTCACGCTCACGCACACGGACGGCGCACGCACACGTAGGTACATAAAAAAGTGGCTTCACTTTTTAGTTCGGGGTGGGCGTTCCGTTTATCCTTTTTTATTTGGTCTGAGCACAGAATAAATAATAGTGCTAAGGCACAGAAGACTCACTCTGCAAGCTCATTCAAATAAAAATAAATCTTTCTGCGTGGAAATAAAGTCCAATTCCGGTTGCTTTGTCATCGCTTACCTATTGTTATAATAACCTAGAGTTCGCGCATGCAAGCAAAACTGTACCCAATATCTACGCGCGAGCGTTTTTATTTCCATGAATGTCTCAAACAGCTCGCTCGCTGGTTAGGGTTGCGAGCGACTTGAGGGTTCGGTTTTGTTGTTTCTTTTGTTATTTCTTTTATTAAGACACCCGTAAACACAACAGTATCTTATATACGGATTATAGGAACATTTATAAGTCATTGTTCGGTGCACAAAAATCACAGAAATGATCGATCGTTCTACGCGCGAACGTGGAGCGTACGAGCCGAGCGGCATCCTTCTGCCATACGCCTGCCCGGCAGGCGCGCCGGCCGAACGTACCTAAACTGCGGAGTGACACCCCCCTGGTCTGAGCTCTACACTATTTTATAAAGTCACATTTAGTAATGAAGCGTGAAATCGAAAATGACATCCTAAAAAAGTGCAAAATCGTACTCGAGTAAATACCTACCTCTAAATGTAGAGGGTTTGCTGTTTTGAGCAAAGGTTTTCCACGCTCGCTCTGCCCGCTTACCATTTATCTCTGCCATTAAGTGGCAGGCAACAGGACATAAACTACCCCAAACAAAAGTAAAAACGAGTGAATGCAGTAAAAAGTGTCGCCTTCCACTCAGTTCTGATAATAAACTGCAAAAAATTGTTCTTTGTACGCGACGGTGGTGTTGACGAAGACCTTAGGTAATGCGGGTAGCACTAGCACACCTCCGCCGCGAAACTGTACTAGCAGGGTCGCCGAGCGTTGTCGTTCCTGGGGCGCTCCTTGCACACGCCAGCTTGCCTGTTCTCAAGCGAAGAATTGACTATGACGCCGTCTCTGTCACGCGCTTCAGCGTTCAGCGGCTTTGCTACTACAGTTCTATGACGGAGGGGAGCTACCTAATAAAACCTTTCCTTCCTTCCAGCTGATCGCAAGAGACGAGCGCGAGCAAGAGGAGCGCGAGATCCAAGACGCGGAGGAGTGGAACCGGCGCTCGCACATCCTGCCGCTGCAGCAGGCCACCAACGAGGAGCTGTTCGACAAGTACTGGCCACCACCGCCACCAGAGCCGGTACCAGAGCCCGAACCAGAGCCTAAGCCCAAAGGCAAGGGCAAGAAGTGATATGAATGGAAGCATAGACCTCTGGACCAACAGAATTGCATAAAAACTTTTCGATAGACAGGATTTTCTCACTGGTCCACAACTTCCCTCCTCTTTTTTGTATTATGGATAGGCAGGCCTTATTAGTAAAATTTGGATCAAACCATTTGTTTTATTTCCAGTCATTTATCAGAAATATCTGGGCAGGAAATCTTAAGAGGCTTGCTAGTAAGCTAGCTTGTAGTAGAAGTCTCTAACCCAAGATCCAAGACGCGGAGGGGTGGAACCGGCGCTCGCACATCCTGCCGCTGCAGCAGGCCACCAACGAGGAACTGTTCGACAAGTACTGGCCGCCACCGCCACCGGGGCCCGTGCCAGAGCCCGAACCGGTGCCTAAGCCTAAGGGCAAGGGCAAGAAGTGAAGGCTGTTCTCAATTAACTATAATCAGTAAAATTTGGTCTTTTGATGTCAATTTCTGCATTCACAATACTATTCTTTGAAGATAAATAACGCGAGTTTTTTATTGGAAACCATGTATCGGCAAACGTATGTAGGACGTATATATTAACCTTTATGTAGTAATATGGGAAATAAAAATCTCCCGTGTTACAAATAAAGCAGTTAGTTGTAACGCGGGTAATAAAAGTTGCCCCCTTTCCTACCAGTAGTAAGGTCTGATAGTAAGGTGGGTAACCATGAAGCTCGACTTAATACTGAGGTAGGTAACTGGAGTTCTCACCCTGAATAAAATAGTGAACACCAACAAATTTGACATTTAGTATGTAGTGGCTGTCAGTTGTCTCATAATTACATATAGTGCGACAAGCTTTTCTGTTCCGGTGATAATCTTTGGAACTAAGACCGTTTTCATACGACAGTCCATTTTGACAGCTAATTTCGTATTGCAAGTGGCTCCTCTGTCACGACTGTCACCGGAACAGATAGGAGTGTGGGACTATAATTATGACCATACGTATTTTTTAAAGTGTAGGTGAGACGGAAGACAGCCACTGTGTAATTTGTGGTCACAAAAAATTGTTCGTACTGCACTCTCCAGTTACCTCAGTATTAAGTCGAGCTTCATGTGGGTAACGAAGGCCTATGACAGCCGATTCATGCAAAGCAAAAGGTTTTTTATTTTGATTTAGGAATTAAAAAAAAAAATACAGCATAGACATTTTTAATGTAGCTTTATGCTAGAAAATTATATCCTGTTCGTTGTGCAAAAGCAACATTTTTCTCTGAACTAGGTAATGAGCTGTCATTATAGGATAGGACCCATACTACGTTGTTCCTCTACAAGTCGTAAGTTAAGTCGATTGGAGAAATTTTACAATTTTATAAAGCCTGCCATCTTATTCTTACTCTTCAAACAACTTAGGTGAGGTCTAAATAAAATCATCGTATTGGTTATAATGCTTTTTATTATCTATTTACGTGGATCAAAACTTTACAGATTTCTATCATACACAGTACAAGAATATCTTTCTTTCAGTCATACTATTCTATTGTGCATTCGTACACAATATTACATCACATTTCATACCTCCACTTGACAGAATATTCTCAATTTACAAACATTTAAAGTTCATTTTACATTGACAAGTTTACTCGATTGATTTTACTTATTCTTACTTTTTTGTTATTTACATTTCCTTCAAAAAATATCTTTAGATAAAATGTGCAGCTATCAAATAGCAGAAAATATGATTAAGTATCAATTTTTACTCGTTGCTATTCATTTTTAGGGTCAAATAGATGAACATAAAACATTTTTTTTATGTAGGCATCTAATCCACTCAGTATGTACGAATAAGTAAAATCAAACGCATCGGAACAATCGACAGCACAACAAAGGTATCATGTTCACCTTGACTGCACCCAACGTTTCGTTTGCAACTGTCAAGCATTTTGTGCTGACGACTGTACCTGCCAATATACCCTCCTTTGCAGAAAAAAACATTGCAAACATGCTCACTTGCAGTTTCAAACCAAAAATGATTCGTCTTTCAAATAAAAGCCTCAAATAATAACAAACAGGGGGACTTCCCCATTTGTTTCGTTTCATAAATTTTTCTATGAAACTCGACAATAATTTTTAAAATTTTGAAATTTGGATGTGTAAAGGGATATTCAAAGTTGTTTCAAATGATGATTGGAAAAACAAACATGTATGCAATACATTTGACACAGATATTATTGTAGAAATATACTGGCAGTTTTATCCAAACGTCCATGGAGGGAGCATGTTTCTGTGAGAATAAACCGTTTTTCTGCAAAGGGGCTTACTTACTTTTAAATTCACACCGAATATAAGAAATTTGGCAACAAATGTTTCGAACCAATTATTTTACATTAGTACCTTGTAAGTGGTTATTTACACTTGGCAATTAGTGTTTATTTTTAACGCATTGAAGCGGCATTTTTGTTACTATTATTATTATAGTAAATGCATTGATTTGATCAACTAAATGCAGGGGTTAGTACCAGCAACTTTTGTCGCACGAGCAATTTTGTCTCCGCAACTTATTTGTCTCTCGCATCTAGTTAGTAGGCAGGCGTACCGGTTTTGGCCACTGTACCGGTTTTGGCCACTTTTTGCTCTAAAAGTTTTATAAACAACTTTTAGCTATTTTTGATAAAGGCAATAAAAATAAGGTATTTTAAGGTTATAATAACAACCGTTAGAATTCCTTATGTCATAAGATTTTTTTTCAATTAATTCCATTTTCTGTTTGAAATTTGTTTTGGATGAAATACTTTATAAACCTTTGTTTTTTACAATTAAATTATTGTTTTGAAATTGACTGGTTTCTAGCGCATTAGAATATATTGATTTTACCTGGGTTTGGTTTTGATTTTTCGCAATACTTACAAAAGTTTAACTATCAGTAAGTGGCCAAAACCGGTACATTTGGCACCTCTCACACATTGTGTGTAATATAAAAAAATCTATTTACTTTTATAAATTTGAAATATGTACCTTTAAAGAGAGATAAATTATCTATAATTTAAGATATAATTTGTGTCTTAAATACCTAAGACCATTTAGAACTTAGTGCTTAAAAGTCAAAAAATCCTTAAAGTGGCCACAAAGGGTACCTCTGCCCTAGTTAGTTTAGTTTTGAATTATCTTGAATATTTCCAAAGATAAAGGACATCAAACTTTTAAGTTAGACAAGGAGAGAACGACTACTCAATTGTTTTATCTCACGAGCGCGAGTGAGCCATACTTGTAGGTTGTAATGCGTATAGACACGCTCCTGTGTGCGTCGGCCGGCGACTCGGCCAAAACTGAGCGCTCCCGAGCTTACGCAGGCAAAGACAGTCTGCATGTACATTTACACACACAAGCGTGGCTCACACGCGCTCGTGAGATAAAACATCTGTATCTTTGTGAAGCCAGTAGCGTCATTAGTCTCGCTATAAAAGATCTCGTTTTAGAAAGAGACAGCTATAGTCAAAATTATGCAGCTTCTAACTAGCTTGTTTTGTTATAAACAGATTCAATATTTTTTTTAAATTCATCATTAAAAATCTACATTTCATCAACAGTGAAATACCCTATTGTTATGATTATGATTTGCGTGCCAGTACCCCGGTGATTCCAAATAAATTATTAAGTATTTTATCTTATGAAAGTGTGCCGCTCCGTAAACTTAATTCACCTGGTTTAATAAATCACCTAGGTGAATAAAGTATACTATTCGTAAACTTTAATCATCTGTACCGCTTGGTCACAAAACAAAATACATATTGCGCATGTAGCAATGCGACTGCCGGGAAACTTTACATAAAACTTGATGTAAGGTGAGAGACAAATTAGCTGCTGAGAAAAAGTTGCCCGTGCGTGCTAGCACTTGGTCGTTTGAACTATTGTTATTCCAGTTTTCAATCACATTAGCTTTTCATAAAACTTTTTTTGAACATCCTACGAAAATTTTGGTCTACATGCTTCCCATCAACCAAATATAAAGATCACATCACCAAAGATGTATTAAATCAGAAGTGACTTCGAATGCGGATTTGCAAATGTTTTTCATTTGATTCGAACAAATTTTTATCCTCGAGTATTTGCTACTAAGTATTTTTATCAGTTTCAAGACAATTATAACTTATATATCAGCTTCTATATTCAACCTTATTACAAAACAATAAGGTTCAAGCCACGACGTTGTCACTATCATAAAAACATACCATTTATTCGGCAGTTCTAGTCAGAATAAAACATATTATATACATAATAAAATTGAACGAATACATGGCATTCATAAATACAAATTATTGTTATAATTAAATATTACATTAACTATTTACAATATTGACTAAGAATATTGGAAAACTATTAGTAAATTGTATATTTGGTTACAAAGTGATTAAATATTGAGCATACGTATGAATTACATAATCAGACATAATAGCTACACCTGTGGGTAATATATTTTTTAATTTATTACATAAATAAAAATAAAAGGTCTTGTGAATCAACTATTTTTTATAATATCAATATCAGTAATCTAAAATAATCTCAGCCGATTCCAATACCTACCTTACCTTTTAATTTTACGTGTTAATTCATTTCTTTTGTTGAACAATAGGTACATTAGCATAAACCATTGAGTGTATTATAAAATTTAGATTCCAACAAAACTTTTAATCGTACATTACCCACAGGTAACAGATGAAAGCTAATAAAGAACACTATTTATGCGTTTAAAATAAATCGTGCATCTCAATCTTAGCTTCTGAAATGAATGAGACAAGTGATGTATGTAGTGAAACATAATTATTAAACCGATTTAAAGATAAAATGACATTTTAGACTACTGAATTTTTTTGCAATGGGTATACATAAGATTTATAATTATCTTACTGCCGCACTCAGAGACGTCAATTAAATTTAATTGGCATTAAATTATCATTCCTACTTTATTCAATACTGGACATAAAAAAGAGACAGATAGAGATTTAATGATCAATTAAAGTTAATTGGCGTCTCTGAGTGCGGCAGTTAATGATTATACTTTCGTTAAATTTAGTATAGGTCATATGACAGCTCATTCGTGCTAAGCAAAAAGTATAAAACATGAAAAAAAACAGTATAAATACTCTTCTCAATGCAGCTTATGTTAGGAAATTAGACCATATTTCTTGTGAAGAAGCAACATTTTGCTTTGCACGAATGAGCCTGTCTGTCATAGGACCCATGCTAAATTTTACAAAGTATAATAAACGTGCTTTTAGTTGTCTTCGTCTTACTTTTTAGATGTCAATACTAACAGTATCAGCTACTATGAACCTTATACCTCTGCAATAAAAATCATTTTTACGAGAGTTGTCAAAAATGTCATTCTAACTTAGCTGCAGTTTAAAAAACTTAACCTAAAAAAACTGGCACAACACATGACCGCATAGTTAAAATAATGGCTAACGTGGTCCAATTGAAATACGATCACAAACTATATTTCTATATCAAGAAATATCTATGGGAGATCTTAGTCAGTTTAAGGTGACCACAAGACGATCAATCTGACGACAGTTCTGTGTGTCAGACTGATGACAAGAATCAAATGTACAGTGCCACAATCTTTTCTGTTCCAGTGGCCAAAGTGTGAAACTAACGTTTTTTTATGTCATTTTGCTGTCAAGTTGATGTCCAACCATAGCGCTGCTGGCGGCTGAAGGTCTTTGAAGTCAGGGCCGATTAAATTGCTTCAAAAAAAGAAAAACGTACATAGCGCCGCTGTCACCGGAACAGAAAAGATTGTGGCACTGTACTGGATAATATGTGAACCATTTCATACTGGCATCACTTAACACCTTACACGATCAATCTGACATCAATCTAACCAAGGTTACGGACTGAACTGACGCCACATTGAATCTAATGGTCACCTAAAAATTTCAAAACATTTAGAACACACAATTCATTTTTACACCTAGCACACACCAGCCCCTGTATCATAATTATGAAGTTTTGCAAACACTGGAATGTCACATGACATTTTGTGATATTAATTTTGTTCAGATGTCAAAAATGACAGTACGATGTCGTCCTATTGAACTTGCGGAGTTTTTGTCTGTACACTGCAAAATAAAGTTATTTGATGTCAGTGTATGAAAATAATTTTGTTTGCCTACTTTCTAGACAAAGATCCTTTCTTTACAAATCCGATATAGACACCTTTTTATTAACCTTAGAAACAACCTTTACAAAACAGAAATAGATCTCATAAACTCGTAACATGGTGTGCGCTTAGGAACTACTAAATACGAAAATACATGTAAAATATACAATAATTATTATACAGTCAGCTTATTCGAAATAATAATAATAATAGTCTGTTTCACTAGGACTTGTCGAAAATATAATTTGTTAGCTCACATCTTTTTGTACCAATTCAACCAAATACTTATACTTCTTTGTCAAAATTCAAAAAAAACTGAGCATTTCACGGGCTTGCTAAGAGCATTTCAAAACGTGCGCGGATCGAGCTATCCGTAATTTTTCGGTTTTTCGACGGACAGAAACGGGTGCGCAGACATACGTGGGCGGTTCGTAGTGAATGCGCGGAACGTGCGGGCTACGCTTTCACGCTTGCATCGGACATGCAATGAAAGGCAGAATGATACATTGACGTTTCTTCAATCTGGACGCACCATTACAGATGTTAGACATTTTAATAAACACGACAATTATATCTCTTTATCCATCTTTAAGAAGGGCCTGTGCCTTAGCAGTTGCCTTACCGATACGTTTACGTTTTCGACAGTTTCTATTGAAACAAAACTATAAACAACAGTTTCAACAATGAAACGTAGCAAGTAACAAAGCAACGATATAATTAATCAAACAAGATATTGCACATTAAAAGCATTTACCACAGAAGACAAGCAAAAAGTTAGTAGTACCTATTTGATTGAATCAGGCGTCATATGGAGGTTCCTACCCAATGTGAAAATAGAGATAAATGTATTCGATCAACAATAACACTTAGGTTTAGATACATAGTTGGAGTGACAAACACGGCCGAGCAATCGCTCGGCCGTGTTTGTCACTCACTCACTGGGAGTATAATCATACTCCCAGTGAGCCACTTGCAAGTATATTTATAAGTAGTTCCTGTAATTTATGACGTAAGATTGTAACATTTTGACGACCGATTTGGCGCAGGGGTAGGCTACCCACCTTCTGCGCCAGCGATCTCGGGTTCGATTCCCGAACAAGACAAATATTTGTGTGCATGAACATGTCTATTTGTCTTGGTCTGGATGTTTTACTATGTATATTATGTATTTACAAACAAAAAGTATTTAAGTATATATTTATCCGTTATCAAGTTTTCCATGATAAAGTTTCTTAATGAAATTAAAATGAGCTTAGATAATTGGTGTGAATGTAAGAAGTTATTTATTTATTTATTATTTACTAGCGGCCGCCCGCGGTTTCACCCGCGTGGTTCCCGTTCCCGTGGGAATATCGGGATAAAAAGTACATATAAACCTTCCTCTTGAATCACTCTATCTATTAAAAAAAAACGCATCAAAATCCGTTGCGTAGTTTCAAAGATTTAAGCATACAAAGGGACATAGGGACAGAGAAAGCGACTTTGTTTTATACTATGTAGTGATTATTAACTGTTTTTCTCCGTTTAAAGGTGCCATAGAAAGTATAGATTTAGTTCGTGATCCTTCATCTATTATGTTATGCCGATGATACGGTACTGCTCACTACATCTATTGATGACATGAAGGACCTTCTCCACAGACTAGATATAGCGAGTAAAGAACTAGGGCTGGCAGTGAAAAAACAGAAAACCAAACTAATGGTTGTAGATCGCGCTGGCAATTTGACAGGTGCCCATGAATGTATCCAGGGAATCGACAAGGTGGACAATTTCATCTATTTGTGAGCTCAAATAAACAGTGATGGCAGCAGTGTTCCACAGATCAAGCGCCGCATTGCTATGGCCAAAGACGCGATGACACGTCTTCAAGTCATCTGGAAAAACCGTAGCCTAGGTTTTCGTACTAAAGTGCGCTTAGTGAGAGCCCTGATCTTTCCCATCTTTATGTATGGAGAGAAACATGGACCATACTAGCCAGGGGGGCTACCGGCTAAGAAATATGGATATGGGTAATGGGCTTCAACTGTCATTTGAATAGATTATTTTGATAGATTTTTGCTGCTTTGTTATGTTGTACGTTGCTAGCTAGCTATCGTTATACCCGACGTCACAAAACAAGAAACTGATAGTGGCCATTTTCTTTATAAAATTGACTTAAAGTTCCCAAAAACGTATGAAGTTCGGGTAAGGTATTAATTATCTCGCCCAAATTCAACTGGCCCGCATTTTTGTTTTTGTTTTTAAAGATCACAGTTCTAACCTAACCTAACCAAATGGACTTAAGTTTATAGTAATTTGTATTTTAAATGATTACAACAAAATGGTTAGATTAGGTTAGAACTGTGACCTATAAAAATAAAAACAAAAAAGTGGGCCAGTTGAATTCGGGCGAGATAATACCTTAGGGTGAAGTTCATACCCATAAAGTTACGCGGTAGCCCCCCTGAGAGACATAGAATAGATGCATTCGAGATGTGGTGTTGGAGGCGAATGCTTGGGATACCCTGGACGGCCAAACGCACAAATGTATCTATCCTAACACAACTAAATGTCAAGACTCGGCTGTCCACTATCTGCTTACATCGCGTACTCTCATACTTTGGCCACATAATGCGAAGAGCAGATGACAGTCTCGAAAAGCTGGTCGTGGTTGGTGGAATAGAGGGCAAGAGGGCCCGAGGTCGTTCGCCGACCAGATGGTCTGACCAAGTAAGAGTAGCAACCTCCTCAAGCAAATTCCATCAAGCAAAGAGAGCAACTATGGACCGAGACCGATGGAGGCAAATCATAAAAGCAGCCAGTGATCACGATCCTCAGTTATGAGGGAACGATTAAGAAGAGAAGAGGGAAAGTTTTGATTTAGTTCGTGAGCCTTCACCACAGAATATAAATTAGTACCTTACGGTACAGAAATTTCACTCCCGAGTTTAGGTATGATAAACGCAAGCGTCCGGTCACCGGACTAGTCTCAATAGGCTGGCACTCGCTCGACTTGTCGCACACGCAGCGCACGCATCCGCATGTATCGCCATCTGTCTCGCTTCGCGTGTATTACTTACACAGATAAAGTAGTACCTCTGACAGCCCTAGCAGATTGAAGCAAGACGGCAGACAGTTATTGTACTATGAACGCTATACGCAATGCAAAAGGTTGAAATTAGGTTGTTTTCCAGAATAGTAGGTAAATATCTCGGGGATTTTGCGCCGCTTGTATGGAAGTGAGACAGGCCTGCCTTCACCTAGTACTATTGTTGATCGAAGATATATGTAATGGATTTTGCACGGTCTAACAACTCTCGAGGATGCCCTGGGCTAGGCTTAGGGGCTTAACACGTATAAAGTGGTCTAATCGGTGAAGATGCAAGGTGTGTCACTCTCTTGCTATCTGCAGCTGCAGGTATAGCGCACTGATAGTTTCGTAGCGTGCATGTGCACTTTTTGCGGGCGGGCGGTGCATCTTGCATGTTTTAGGGGAAGTAAACTACATTCTATATCTCTTTTTTCACAATAGATAGATGTAGCATATAACGCATTTAGTAGGTAACAAATAAAGTGTCGTTCATCACAACAAGCATGCTATTTCAAATTATTTTTATATTTTTGCATTGATAATGCAATTTTTATTATTGAAAATGATGTAATTATTAGAAAATATCGACCCGTCTCACAATAATTCCCAACGTAGTTAGTTGTGAGACGAGTAGATTTTTCCTAATAATTCATTTTCAAGCATGTCACCTTCTATTTTACCTTATATGTTCGGATAGCTTCTGTATTTTGCGCAAATGTGTCAGAACACGGGCCCAGCCCCCTGCTACTTCTGACTTCTTTCATATGTTAAGTGGCATTAACATTACATTGGTATTAATTATTGGCATTACACAGTGACTTAACTAAATTTAAATAGAAAAGCGAAGCCGAGGGTCTACTCCGACACGCAAAATCCGAAATTTCGATATACCCGCCCCTCTCACTCTCCAGTTATGACAAAATCGAGTGAGAGGCGGGGCTAACGAAGTTTAGGATTTTACGTTTTGTTTGCGGAGCTTGTATACGGATTGACAAATAATACTTGATTATTATGGCTCTCTCCATTTAAAACTAACAAATGGACATTTTTATTAATAAATTAAAGCAGGATTAAAATCAGTCTTAAAACTAATATTCGAATAGATGTGAATAATGTTTTTAAAATATCTAACAATATGAAATGGTTGTTATTGAGTAAATTTTATATTTCCGCATTTTTTGTACAATGGCATGTCGCTGTAAATATCACAAAAAATATTATTTAAAAAAATAATAGACGAAATGAGCAAGATTTTTGTTAACACGATAAACAAAATAATTGTTTAAAATTTAAATCACCGGCCATGCTTAAAATGATATGATGTAAAATTTATCACAAATTGACCACAATAATATAAGTTTTAATAAATCACAATAATAAATGACTTTTTACAGCTAATAACAAAATTTTCCTAATGACTCGATTTTACCAAAAATTTAGTATTTATTAAAATTTGGTATTATTCGAAAAACATTTGAACATTGGTGAATAATGAATTCATACATAATAAAACTTTTTACCTCATTCTAAATCTTGGTTCTTAAAACATATACATAATTGAAGAGCAAATATCAGTCATCTCATTTAGCTGTTATAAATATTGTATTCACTTTTATTCTTAAAATATTATTATTTTGTCTACTTCATTATTAAAAACGAAAGATTTATATGTGGACCTAAATGGAATGTTGTAATAAGTCTTTTATACTTTATATGCTCCCCTTAAATGTAGAAATGGGTATTATTACTATTGTTTTTTTTTTATATTGTTTTACTTACGGTTAGTATACGTTCTAGGATGTTTGAGTAAAGATTTTGTCGTTTATTTTTTAAGTTATTAGAAGTTTAAATATATATCTTTTGATTTTAAACACATTTTTATAATGCCTGCGTTTGATTTTTGAGGTTCGAATCGAAATGCGACTCTTTTGAATATCGACACTGTTCAAGTTGCCAATCCGAAAATAGGTAATTGTATATTGTTTTCCTATATCATAATTTTAACTTGTAATTATTATACAAACAGTATGTTGTTATGGGCAATCACTACATGACATTTTGATATATTGACTATTATACATACAATTGCTGGCGGAAATATAATCAAAAATAAATCCTAATGTCATGTAGGAAAAGAGCAGAGTATTGAATAAATTTAAGAAATTCGTGATGCGATAATGAAGGAAGACTAGAGAGCAATATAAACTATACCCTCATTTGTATTTTGAGTTAGAATAAAGTTTAAATGTTACCCTCTCAAATATCAATCACAGACTTGACCATTTTACAATGCCGAAACTTCTCATTCTTAAGTAACATACATTAAAAATATTAAATTATCTGTTACTACTTACATTTATATTTCCACAAACGTTTATACAGCGTTAAAGAGAACGCTGTTCGAAACGACAATTTGACTATACATTACGACTAAATTCACCGATCCAACATTACACGAATAGTTACATTATACACATCGAAGAAGTGTCTATACACTGCTACGCCGGAGCCGGGCGACCGCGCCGTAGTCTTTTCTATTTGATTTCGTAGCCGCTGATAGTAGCCGTAGTGTTTTGGGAGGAGTTAAGTGATGACCGAGCGTATGATCCGGGCCTAGTTTTGTTCTTCTATTCAATATCAGGACTGCTCGTAGCCACTAATAGTTGCTGTAGCGTGCTGGGGAGGAGAGACGGGCACCGTAGTCATTCAATTCAATATTAGAGTTACGTAGTCGCGGTAGTATGTTGAAAAAAGGATCTAAGCGGATTATTACGCTGTAAACATTCTTATTTTATCGGATCTGCTCTTAGCCACAAGGCCCGTATTATAGAACTACACTCAAGTGGAGATCTTTTCTCAAGTATAGTTAGCAAGGGATGAATGTATTCGTTGCATGTATTTGCATCCCTTTCTAACTAATACTAGAGATCTCCACTTAAGTGTTGTTCTAGAATACGGACCTTAGCATGGCCGCACACGGGCCACAGAAAAACGCCGCCACCGACCTCTTTCGTGTAGTTTTCGTGCATTTTATACGAACGCCTTGTTCTTACTTCTAGCTCCAGGTGGCGGCGTTTGTGGCTCGTGTGCGGGGACGGTGTTTCCGTAGCGTCGGGAAAAACTGAGCGCACGCTATTCAAAGTTACAACTACTCGTAGCCGCATGTAACAGCCGTAGCACGGTGAGATGAGGAGCTGAGTGGGGACTAGGCCTAGTGCTACGCCGTAGCCGTAGCGTCACTCCTATTCAACTTTACAGCTACTCGCAGTCGTAGCCGCATGTAACAGCCGTAGCACGCTGAGAAGAAGAGCTGAGTGGGCGCACGAGTTAAGGTTGCTAACCCTATACCTTTATCATTCGTCAGCACTAATAGCTGCCCTCGTTAACTCGCTACATCGTAAGATATTATAAAATAGAATAAGCATTTAATATTATATAAATACTAGTGCGTAAGATTCATTAATTGTATTATTAGTTAGTCGTTACCCTGTACGTTTGTTTAAATAAATTATTTTTATTAACAAATCCGGTGTCGAGTACTTAATTGGCGCAGCCGGTAGGATCCCAGCCGTTGGGTTTCTGATATTATCCGCTTAACGTCCGTTTCTACGGTTTAACTGGGATCACCGAACAAATAAATTTATTAAGATCATCGCCGCCGGGTCAAAAACAGTGAACGATTAGTCTAATATTCCATATGATGGGAGCAGCTGCGGGTCTGTGAGTAAAACTTTTCACCTTCCTTTATCTCTCCTCTATCTATTTACTTTATTTAAAATATATGTGTTATTCGGGATTAGAAAACGCCTTTATAACATTAGGATAAATTTTCCGCTTTAGCTTACTTTAAAGTTAACGAATTTAAAAAAAAAAATATAATTCAATTTGTATTTAATTAAATAACTTATTTGAAACCATTTTTAAATTGACTCATTTTGGTCAACTTGTGTGCAATTTTTGCGGGTTTATAGGTATTTTTTTTTCTCTTCCGTTAATATTTTTTTCGTGTAAGTATATTTGTGTGTTTTTCATTTTATTAAAATGGAAAATATCAACCGGGTTCCTACCGAAATGGTCAACATCATTCCCACATTCCAAGGGGACGCTAGACAACTCCCGCTTTTCATAAAGAAATGCCAATATATTTTAGATATGTTTAGAGGGGGGGACATTCAAAACGAATATCTATTCCACGTAGTCACCAGTAGATTAGCCGGTCCAGCCGCGAACTTAGTTGGGGAACGAGATAATATTAACACTTGGGAAGAAATGAAGGCGTTGCTAAACCAACATTTTGGGGATCCGCGAACTGAAGAATGTCTTCTACTAGAATTGGAGGGCATGAAAATGCTAAGAGGAGAAAATTATTTAGATTTTTGCCATAGAGTCCAGAATATTAGAAGTTTATTGATAGCAAAGGTTAACGAAACCATTATGGATAATAATTTGCGTAGGGCCAAACAGGACATTTACAATCACACGTCCTTAAACGTATTTCTTTATAATTTGCCGCCATTTTTAGTTAGATTAGCTAGGTTAAAAAACTGTTTAACTTTGGAAGATGCGCTTAAAACCGTATTGGAAGAAGAAAATTTCCAATCGGTTTACGACAACAAGAATAAGCATAGGGATTTTAGGCCCCCTCGGTCTGATAATTGGCGTCAAAATCGTAACCAAATGCCCGTACACAATAACAATAGGTCACATTATAGTAACAATTTCCCACACCATAATTATAATTCGCAGCCTAATTATAATAACGAGGTACCAAGTACAAGCCATAATTCCAACTTTAATTCACCAAATAGTTCGATGCAGTCACGGAATACATTTAGATCCGCGAATACGTTACGCAATAATCAGTGGCAACAACCTTTCAGGCAAGCGGCGTCTCCGCAAAGTCAGCATTTCGGGGACAATGCTCCGCGCAATATGAACTCGCCATATGTTGGGTCAGGTAGCAACACTGACGTAACAATGCGTACGGCCAGCTCTAGGCGTATTAATTATACAAATCACGGTGAACAAAGTTTTAATGAACATGTAAACAATAATGATTCATTCGCAGAACCGTCTGGCGAATACGAAACTGTGGGAAATTTTTACACAATGGCCTCTCGAATAGAGAAAGAATAAAATTAAATTATAACAAACTTTTAAATTTACCGCATATTCGAATACCGGAACTTAGGTCTATATTTATGTTAGATACCGGTAGTACGCCCTTGTCAGGAAATAGAGAATGGACGGTATCTCTGTCGAAACAACGACATCGCACAACACAAGGGAGAAACTTGCATCGAGCAGCTCATGTTACTGAAAAGTAACTACAACGCATGCGAACAACACGAGGTCGCAATAGAAAAACGAAGAGTCCAGCCCATCACGGAGAACCAGTGGATTCTCTACTTGGAAGAAAACACCATTGTTACGGAGAGATGTCAAGAAGAACTGAGAAGACACTCACTCCAAGGGACCTACATACTTGCCAGAAATAAGTATTGCGAAGTACAAGTCGGCGAAACCCTCATCACACCCCTCACCAATGCCTCAGCGATCACAGTGGAGCTGCCAGCAATACAGTTACCAGAACTGACTGAACATCAAGGAAAGAGTTGGAAGCCCATCGATCTGAAGCACGTGGACCTGAGAGACGTCAGCGAAGTCACGAACAAACTCAAATATTTGGACCTACCGTATGACAGTGCAAGTGTAATCATAACAAATCACATAAGTGTATGGACAATAAGTAGTTACCTTTTAATAGTTATCTTAATATGTTTAATGTTATATTTGTTCTATAGATATAGAAATTTTCAAAAGGCCACTGAGTTGCCCGTAGAAAATTCCTCTTTAGGGGAGGGAGGAGTTAAGGTTGCTAACCCTATACCTTTATCATTCGTCAGCACTAATAGCTGCCCTCGTTAACTCGCTACATCGTAAGATATTATAAAATAGAATAAGCATTTAATATTATATAAATACTAGTGCGTAAGATTCATTAATTGTATTATTAGTTAGTCGTTACCCTGTACGTTTGTTTAAATAAATTATTTTTATTAACAAATCCGGTGTCGAGTACTTAATTCACGCGTAGTCTCTCTCCTATTCAAAGTTACAGCTATTAATAGCCGTAGCCGCATGTGAGGGCCGTAGCACGCTGTGAAGGAGCTGAGTGGGCGCACGCGTAGTCTCCTGTTACAGCTACTAGTAGCCGTAGCCCTATGTAACAGCCGTAGCACGCTGTGAGAAAGAGCTAAGTGGGGAGTGGGTGTAGTGCTACGCCGTAGCCGTACGTACGTCACAGATGGCGGCAGGGTTGCCAGATGTACGATTCAAATCGCATTTGTACGATTATTTACAACATTGTACGATCACAAATTTTCAGAAAATTTCGGTTTTTTTTGTGGAAGTAAGTACGATTATTTATTTTGCCGTGTACGATCGTTTTTTCCAAGTTTGTAAGGTATTTATACAGGTGTACGATTTTTTTAAATTTATTGTACGATTCTTGATTTTTCGCACCTGGCAACCCTGAGTGGGGACTTGGCGCCGTAGCGTACTCACTGGGTGGCGGCCTAGGGCGGCGGCGGCGCGGGCAGCGTGTAGAGGGGCGGGCGCTAGAGCAGCGCGCGGCGGCACTCGTCGCGGTAGGCGCCCGCGCAGCCCCTGTTTCATGTCTGCCATCTGGCGGGAGAACGATGTCTTATTTAGTACTAGCTGACCCGGCAAACGTTGTTTTGCCATATAAATTTTATTGGACACGAACTTCGTATCAACTGCCTGACACAATGTCACTTATTAAAAAAAGAAATCCTAAGCGGCAAAATGTCAGTGATTACATACTCTTTGACATACCTTCTCTTTGGAAGCTGCTAAGAAATGAGAGTTGTGTGAAGTATGACAGCTTAACGGTTTTCTATACAAAATTACCATTATTATTTTATAATTTTCCTGGATAAAAAGTAGCCTATGTTACTCTCCAGCTCCAAATTATCTCCTTACCGAAAATCTCGTAGCTACAAAAACTATACATTTATTACTCTATCTACTTTTCCTGTGTCAAATTAGTGGCACCGTTGCAAAACCTTTAACCATGGCTTCAGACCATCATGCTGAACAACGCACAGCAAGAATTTTTTGTCGGAAATGAAAAAAATATTTCAACTGAGTCGATTGGTTTTTTTCATTTCCGACATAAAATTCTTGCTTCAGCATGATGGTCTGAAGCCATGGTTAAAGTTTTTGCAACGGTGCCCCTAACACCCTATATTATCCAACTTCCTACTAATAATATAAATGTGAAAGTTTAGATGTTTGGATGTCTGTTTCTCAATCACGCCAAAACGGCTGAACGGATTTGGCTGAAATTTGGGAAACAGATACTTTGTAGTCTAGAGAGGAACATAGGCTACTTTTTATCCCGGAAAAATATCACATTCCTGCGGGATAACGTCGAATAGTCCACGCGGGCGAAACCGCGGGCGGAAAGCTAGAATAAATATAAAAATGTGTGTGGTTGTTTGTTTGTCCGTGATTTTTGGTATGAGGATAGTTTGGGAACTGGAGAATGCCTTAGGCTACTTTTTATCCCGGAAAAATATCATGTCCCGTGGGATAACGTCATGTAGTCCACGCGGGCGAAGCCCCGGACGGAAGACTAGTTGTTTATTAATTTTGGACACAACCACACGATCTAACTAACAGCCAGCCGACCTAGCATAAGTGATGATGATAGTCCGGCAGAATTAATATTAGTTACTAGGCAACAACTAGCAACAACCTGGCAACTGTCGTTAATTCTATCTATACTAATATTATAAAGAGGAAAGATTTGTATTTTTGTATGTAACGAATAAACTCAAAAAGTACTGGACCGATTTAGAAAATTCTTTCACCGTTAGAATGCTACAGTCTTCCCGAGTGACATAGGCTATATTTTATCCCGATATTCCCACGGGAACGGGTACCACGCCGGTGAAACCGCGGGCGGCCGCTAGTGTTAATATCAAGCGTTGCATAGCAACTTATCTGGATCGCACCTATCCCTATCTGTGGATAGGTTATTAATTCTGGCCGTAAATCAATCGTGGCACTACATTTCGTAGCACTGCTTCCATTCGTAGCGAAACCATAGCGCCGTAGCACTCACGGGAGCTACTACGAGACTCACCTCGCTTTCTGCAACTATCTGTCCCTCCAGCGTCTTGGCGAGGTATATGACGAAGAGCTGCGACAACGCCACTCCTAGCGCCACGGACGCGATGGACCGGATGATCATATGAAAGTGTGTTTGTTTGTATGTTTGTCCGTGATTTTTGGTATGAGGACAGTTTAGGAGCTGGAGAATGGCTTAGGCTACTTCTTATCCCGGAAAAATATCATGTTCCGTGGGATAACGTCATGTAGTCCACGCGGACGAAGCCCCGGACGGAAGACTAGTTGTTTATTAATTTTGGACACAACCACATGATCTAAGTAAATCTATCGTAGCACTACATTTTGTAGCACTGCTTTAAGTCTTAGCGAGACCATGGCCACAAAATAAATAATAGTACACTGGTACAGAAACTTCACTCCGCTAAACCATTAAAACTAATAGCAACTCTAACTTCAACACGATAAAGTAGAATTCAGCTTGTACGGCTCTCATTACGAACGGCTAAACGTTGCATCTCTTTCTATCGCATATATTCTATCGCGCTCGGGCGGGCGGCTCGCTGTAAATTGTATTGAATTGTATCCCGAGATATACCCGAAGCGGTAGGCACTTATCTCGGGTTCTTGAGCAAGTGACGGACGCCTGCCATAGCAATAAATGACGTGATTTGATTTGATTTGATAGCGCCGTAGCACTCTCGAGAGCTACTACGAGACTCACCTCGCTTTCTGCAACTCTATCTGTCCCTCCAGCGTCTTGGCGAGGTATATGACGAAGAGCTGCGACAACGACACTCCTAGCGCCACTGACACGATGGTCCAGAGATTTCTCTCCGCCCATGACCGGACGATCATATTAAAGTGTGTTTGTTTGTATGTTTGTCCGTGATTTTTGGTATGAGAATAGTTTGGGAGCTGGAGAATGGCGTAGGCTACTTCTTATCCCGGAAAAATATCACGTTCCCGTGGGATAACGTCATGTAGTCTACGCACGCTACGCTTTGGCTTTAATGTGTTTTTTTTTAACAAACGAGTACTGAAGTATGTTTCTTGCACATTTCCGATATTGACAGAGTGAGATGGGTCATTGTTAGGAGTGGGGCCAACGCTTTTGTTCCTATTGTTATATCGATGACGTGGACCAATAGCAACGCAGTCAAAATGTTCGGTACTCGTTTGTTAAGAAGACCAGACAATAGTTGTTTATAAATTCTGAACACAACCACACAATCTAACTAAATCTATCGTAGCACTACATTTCGTAGCACTGCTTCCAATCGTAGCGAGACCATAGCGCCGTAGCACTCACGGGAGCTACTACGAGACTCACCTCGCTTTCTGCAACTCTATCTGTCCTTCCAGCGTCTTGGCGAGGTATATGACGAAGAGCTGCGACAACGCCACTCCTAGCGCCACGGACGCGATGGTATAGAGATTCCTCTCCGCCCATGACCGGACGATCTCTATGCAGCCGCTGGTCCAAATGCGTTTGCTTGCTTCCGCCACCTGAAATAAAAAAATATTTTTTATTTTATTTTTTTCTTTAAAGAGCAGAGAAAAATGAAAGAATCTAGTATGGTCACTGAGTAGTTAAGCTGGAATATAAAGGACAATTTATAAATTTATACTAAGTGCTAAGAACAGCTGTTAATAAAATGGTAAAAAGAAGTGACAGAATTTGTAAATGACGAGATAAGAGAGCGTTGTGACAGGCGTCTGTCACTCGATTTACTTGCGCGCAAATCTCGCCCTCACCGCCGGCGCAGATTACTAAATAGTTACGCCGGCGCGGCGTAACTATTTAGTAATCTGTGATTGTGATTTGAAAGAGGATAAAGTCATAACCATCCTTCTTTGCTTCGCCGTAGTCGGGTAAAAAGTGAAGGTTATCAAAGGAATGAGAGTGACAGTGAAAGAATGGAGATAAGAGACAAAAAAGTGGAAAATTATTTTAGGAAGACCTTAAACGTTTATTGGCCGGTCTATTGATGTTTTAAGAAAAGATACTCGGCGAGAAACCGGCCTGGTGATAGTAGAATACCCTGTGGAAGAAATTAGATGTCCTTACCGGATAATTCTGCACGCCATATCCGCACATAAAACCGGCCTGATGATAGTAGAATACCCTTGAAATTGATGACAGTAAAATGTCCTTACCGGATAATTCTGCACACCATATCCGCACATGATGTTGACCAGCCCCGAAGATATGTCGGTGGCGTTGATGCAGCACGAGAAGGGGACTCCACATCTTTCCACCGAAGGCGATGGGCAGTTGAAGTACTATACTAGTGACGTCATTTATTGACGCAGATGTTAAGCTGGGTTCGGTTGGTGTCAATACCATGGTGAAGAGAAGTGACCAAATTTGTAAATGACGAGATAAGAGAGTGTTGTGATTTGAAAGAAGAAAAAGCATTATCCTCCTTTTTGGTTCCCTGTAGTCGGGTAAAAAGTGAAGATTATCAAAGGAATAAGAGTGAGAATGAAAGAATGGAGAGAAGAGAGACAAAGAAAAGTCAAAAATTATTAAAGCTGCACGAAAGGAAGATCTTAAACGTGTATTGGCTGGACTATTGATGTTTAAAGGAAGGGATACTCGGCGAGAAACCGGCCTGATATGATAGTAGAATACCCTGTGGAAGAAATTGGAGACAATAAAATGTCCTTACCGGATAATTCTGCACACCATATCCGCACATGATGTTGACCAGCCCCGAAGATATGTCGGTGGCGTTGATGCAGCATGAAAATGGAACTCCACATCTTTCCACCGAAGGCGAGGAGCAGTTGAAATACTCATTCTTCGACCAGTCCATGTACCCGTCTGACGTCAGACCGCAGCAGTGAAACTGGAGAACAAAAGTATATTTTAAACAATATTTTTTGTGGTAGGACTTGACCAGTGTGTGTTGCCAGTAATGACCTATGGAAGTGAGACATGTTCTTTTACTATGGGTCTCATAAGAAGGCTCAAAGTCACTCAGCTAGCAATGGAGAGAGCGATGCTTAGTATTTCCCTGCTCGATCGAATCAGAAATGATGAGATCCGCAGGAGAACTAAAACAACCGACATAGCTCGAAGGATTGCATCATTGAAGTGGCAGTGGGCGGGACACATAGCGCGGAGAACCGATGGCCGTTGGGGCGGAAAGGTTCGTTCGGCTGACGTGGTGAGGACTTGCCTGGCTAGCTACCACTATCTTATCTAATGGTGGCCATACACCATCCTGCCTATCGTCCAATCGGTATGACGGCAGGTTTGATCCAATCTGCAGCGACATGCCGATTGGACGATAGGAAGGATGGCGTATGGCCAGCATAAGTCTGATGCCATAACAATGATGTTTTGTGCATTGTTTTCCGGCAGTTAGAGATAAGATAGCCAGTTCCTCAGAGTTGAGGATTCCGCGAATGAGCTGCCATTGCCCAAATACACCCGTAAGGACGATATCGTCCTCCATATTGCCGACACTGTCAACTCCCGTAAGGACGATATCGTCCGGCACAGACTTGGCACAGAATATCGGTTTTTTCTCTATGATAGCGTCTTTTCGTGTATGGGACACTTTATTTCATTGAGAAGCTTGATAAATTTGAGTTACTCTGTGACAAAAATATCTTTCCGCTCTGTGTTTTCCAATTGACATAAAAAAAAGAAAGTCGACAAATTTTCTCGGTGTTTGCTAATCGTGGTAAATAATTTATTGTGAAAATTTCTGTTGTTTCCAAGTTTTAGCAAGATAAGTTCCATTTTACTGTTATAAAAGGTGTTCGTTTGGTGTTTTACATAGGAATATATAGGAATAAAATCGTTCAAGAATCTAAAAAATTCTGAAAAATTCAGCAAAGTTTATTGCTGCACTTTGACCACGTAGAACTATTATACTGTAGAGTTCTGGTGTTTGGTCTTAGTACCTGAAAATGACAAAAACATTCATAAGATAAACACACTTTACATAATGAAAAAATATAGCCTAATTCCGAAGTTATCGGGTTTTTCGTGAAACGGCATTTTATTTCATTTTATTTTTTTGCCAGAAAGTGGAGGGGGTGCTTTCGTTTATTTATATCAAATTTATTCTGTATTAAAGGGTTCAAGCTTTATTTTACAGACTTTAATCACTTTATGAGGTTCATGTCTGAAAAGTATTTGATTTTTATTTATACATGTACTGCTGTTTTGAAATTGAAACAAATATTATTAATCTAATGGAAATACAGAAAATGACCATTGTTAATTCAATATATTGAATGCCATGGAGTTATTTGTTTAATCTTTATTTCAATACAAATATAGAAATTACTCATTGGAATGACTCTAGAAATACAAAAGGTGATTAAATGCAATGGTATGCAGAAACAAAGATCCTTAAGATATCAGTGATACTGATTGAAAGTTATACTTAGTGAAAAAAATCATTTATAAGCCATCAAAAAAGAATACAGTCAAAAGTTTTTTCTTTCTAAAAGACTGACGCCTGATTCAATCAAATACAATAACTTGTATCTAACCATACTAAATGTACAGTCAGCGTCAAAATGATCTGAGCGTTCAAACCTACCAAAAATATCTGAACATTTGACAAAAAAAAACTCTTATCACAATACTTTAAGGTTTACTATCATTTGTTGTTCACTTGTTCTCAAACAAGAAATGAAAATACACCTTTACGTCGTGAGATAAGGTTGATTTTTGCCCAATGTTCAGATATTTATGGTGAGTTTGAAGTTTTGAACGCTCAGATCATTTTGACGCTGACTGTATGACACCAATACTTTTCGGTTCGATTCCCAGTGGGGGTACATATTGTATTCGGTTTGGTTGGTAGTAGGACATGTTCTTAGTCCGCCTGGCTAGCTACCACCATCTTATCTAAGTCTGACGCCATAATGTGCCATAACAATGATGTTTTCAGCGCTATTGTGTTCCGGCATTTAGAGATAAGATAGCCAGTTCCTCAGTGATTGAGGATTCCGGGAGTAGTGCGCTTCCACCTTCAGCCTTATCACCACTTAACATCAGCCGGCCTAGCATGAGCGGCTTTTATCACGTGATATGATATAGTACGGCATGCCGTCTTGCTTACACCGTAGTGGGGTAAGCAAGACAACTTGCCGTACCATATCATATCGCGCGATAAAAGCCGCTCATGCTAGGCCGGCAGGTGTGATGAAGGCTAAGCGCTACCCTGTTGTGGATAAAAAAAGATGTGATAACAATACTCACATCACTCTGCGCGAAGTCGATGAAGTTCTGCAGATCCGGGTCATCTCTGTACGCGTGGACCACTCTCTCCGTGAAGCTGAGCTCCAGCAGGCCGTGCAGCGAGCGCGGGAACACGAACCCGCACACCGCACCGCCCATCTCCACCAGAAACAGCACCAGCAGGCACAACGAATACTGCCAACAATCATCAGATATGGTTATTAATTTACGGCATGAATTGATAATCCACAGATAGGGATAAGCATGATCCAGTTTAGTTGCTATGCAACGTTCGATATAAACATAGAATGAGGGGGTTTCTTTTGACGTTTCATCGTTAGTTCAAAAATTTGTACTAAGTGGCGCTACCCAACTATAGCGACCTTAGTTTTTCAGATTAGCACCACCAACTAGACCACCGCTCGTCGGTTCTGCGACAGATGTGGCTAGCCCACTGCCACTTGAGTTTGCTACATTTATGAACTATGTTCGTCACTTTGGATCCTCTGCCAGATCTATGCTATGTAAATACACAAACTGCAACTCACGAATTTGAGCAGACAAGTGTTCTCCCTGAGCGCACCCACGCATCTCGCAAAGCTGACTGCGAACACGACGCCGCCGAGCAATGCTATCAGCAGGCTAATATTCAGCAAAACATCAGCCATCACATTTCAGCCTGATACAGTCCACTGCAGGACGTAGGCCTCACGAAGGAGCGTAACACTGCACGGTCTGACACCTTACTCATCTAGCCACTGCCCGCTACCTTTAAGGTCCTCTGTCCATCTGGCTGTAGAGCGTACGAGCCTACGTTTGCCTATACGTGGTCCCCAATCGACAAACCGTCTACTCCATCGCTCGTCGATTCTGCGACAGATGTGGCCAGCCCACTGCCACTTGACTTTGCTACATTTATGAACTATGTTCATCACTTTGGATACTCTACCGGATCTATGAATTTGAGCAGGCAAGTGTTCTCCCTGAGCGCACCCACGCATCCCGCGAAGCTGACTACGAACACGACGCCGCCGAGCAATGCTATCAGCAGGCTGATGTTCAGCATCACATCAGAAATCACATTTCAGCCTGTTACAGTCCACTGCTGGATGTAGGCTTCACGAAGGAGCGCCACACTGCACGGTCTGACACCTTACTCATCTAGCCATTGCCCACTACCTTCTTAAGGTCGTCTGTCTATCTAGCTGTGGAGCGTACGATCCTACGTTTGCCGATATGTGGTCTCCATTCGAGAACCCGTCTACTCCACCGCTCTTCGGTTTTGCGACAGATGTGGCCAGCCCACTGCCACTTGAGTATGCTACATTTATGAACTATTCCCGTCACTGATCCTCTGCCGGATCTATGCTATGTAAATACGCAAACTGCAACTCACGAATTTGAGCAGGCAAGTGTTTTCCCTGAGCGCACCCACGCATCCCGCGAAGCTGACTACGAACACGACGCCGCCGAGCAATGCTATCAGCAGACTGATGTTCAGCATCACATCGTATACGGTGTCCAGCTGAAACAATATAATCCATGATAATTTATGTATGAGTGTTTGTGTTGTACAGGTCAAGGAATTAAATTTCCAACCCACTTCAATATCAGTCAGCAAACTGTCAACCATAATAGTGACAAGAAGTAGGATTTTCGACCTTTTTTAATGCATTACAGATTTCAAACAACATTTCGACGGAATGGCTACCTAAGTGAATTAAATTCCTTGACTGAAGCCTGTGTCACGAAGTATCGTATAAGCCTAAATAAAAATAAATATGTGTCAGGTACCTGCAGAAAGAAAGGTGTTAAAAGAAATTCACGTTACACCGTGCGCCGGCCGATACTTTCAAGTGAGCTAACATGGCTCAGGATGCTCGAGTGACCGAGAATGCCTCACGCGACTTTGCTTGCTTGGTGTGGACCCGCCTAATGTGGTTGCGTTATGCTTGCACAGATCCATTGATTAAAATATGTTGGTTTACAGAAGAACATACCCTCCAAAACACCAGCAAGTCATGCAACATTCACTTTACAAGGATATCATATCATAGTTTTATTATAGTTATTATTATTACATTAATTTATTTATTCATAACATAATAATAACGCTGACTTATGCCGTACAGCCAGATAAGAAGATGATGGCAACTCAACATTTATTAGTCACCTTCCAACATCAACAAAGTGCACTAGCATGAATCATGCCAAAAACATATTATTATATTATAATTACAGGTCTTACAAAAAATTTACAAAATGCAGGGAGTTTTGGGCTACTTGCAGGGCTGGTGGTTATTTTCTATCACACTTTTCTATGCTTATAGAATTGCATTGTGAATGCATAAAACAATAATCTTTCAACGCCCTAGAAATGAGATGATGTGCTCAGTCAAGCACAATATATCACATAAATCACATCATCATCACATCAATGAGACAATAGATTTTCCATTGTTATCCGGCCCTATTCGGCCAGTCAGGATCAGAATCACCGTCGATGGATTAAAATCTTAATTACAGTTTTTTTATGGAATCCAGGAATTTCCAAGGTGTTCCAATATTAATTAAGTTTCTAACACAAACCAAAGGAGGAAAAACTAATAAATATGAAAAAATCAGTGATAAGTAATAAAGCTAATATTAAATCTGTTTTAAACCAATTAAATTAATCAGTTCAGTGATTTGAATAAAAATTTATTACCTAATTAGTTGCCAAAATTAGTTTTGATTATACAAGGAAAATTTAATGTTTGTTTGCTGTCCAATGTGTTTACCTTTATCAGGCCCGTAGCTTGCCATTTGTCAATGAATGCATAGAGTCCAACTCCTATTAGAAGTCCTCCGAATAGCTGAAAACAAAATATTTTTTACTAGTCAAATGCATGATATAATTTTTTTGGTGAAACGGTTTTAATACTGTTCCTAAAATAAACTGACTGTCTATTGTCTGATCCTAAAAATAAACCACTTCTAAGTACTATTTTAAGAATTTTAATCAGACAATCCAAATACATCTACACTAATCTATACTAATATTATAATACTGTAAAGAGAAAAGATTTGATTCTTAAACTCAACTCAATATAAACTCAAATCAAAAACTACTGAACCGATTTTAAAAATTCTTTCTCCATTATTAATATATATTCTTCCTGAATAACATTGGCACACTTTATCCTTATATTCCCACGGGAACGGGTACCACGTGGACGCAGGTACATGATGAACATGATAAAGTTTTGAATTTTTGTTGGTTCATATTGGACACACTCAAAAAATAATAGATATTTTTTTTTTATTTGTTGATAGGCAAGCGCTTGTCTGCTATCACACCTGATGTTAAGCGTTGATGCGATCTACGATGAATCGCGCTTGCCTAGAAGGTACCGGTTTCTGATTTCGAAAATTCTTTCACCATTAGTTATAGGTCCTGGCATTTATCTTGAACCAACCCATAGACAAACAACCTGCGCAGTTGCAATATTTAGTACAAATTTCCTTCTGCACAGATTTTATTGTCTATGGTTTGGTTCAAAATAATTGCCCAGACATGTAGCTGCATTATTGCCGAGTAACATCCTACTAATATTATAAATGCAAAAGTTTGTTAGTAATGGATGAATGGATGATTGTTACTCTTTCACGCAAAAACTACTGAACGGATCAGGATAACACAAAGAATACTTTTTATCCCAATATTCTCACGGCAACTGGTACCAAGAGGGTAAGTCGCGAAGTCCCTAGTTTATTCGCTTTTAACACCGGAACCAAATATACAAATAATGAGACATGCTACATAAAAACAAACTTTGAGTTGAGAGGTGTAAATAGCTGAAGTTTCAGGCTTGCTATACAAAAGTAATTAACTGTTTTGTTCAAATAAAATCTGATAAGTACTGCAATAAGCTCTTGTTGTTTTAGAACCAGATACAAAGCATTTATCTTATATAGAGTTTAGTCTAGTTGTTCACAAATATTATTGTAGCCAAGTTTTTAACCCCTATATCTTTAAATGTAACACTAAAACCCACACCTGGAAACATAGAAAAAGGTGAAAAGTCAAGTACCATTCATAATAAAAGCGACAATGCGAGAGAAAATGGAATTCCCACTAAAAATGAGAAATCACAGCACGCATTGTTTCGCAAACACCACTATCGCAACGGAAACCGTCATTGATGTGAAATTATAACATTGTGATTACTGATGAGCAGACCAACAAAGGCATGGGAACCTATGAATCATGCGAGCTTTGTATAACAATAACTCGCATACAACCAACCAAACATTACGCAATTTTTGTACGCAGATAAACGACCCTAGGATTTATGACTATATAAACTAATTTAAAAGTTAATTAGGCTTTAGAAAAACACAAAACAGCTTACCCAAAATATGAAGTTCAGAACAAAAATCATATACTTCACACAGCCACTAACGTATGTAAAATTGGGACCTCTGCGTCGATGCATCTTGATCAAATTCACATTTACTGTTTCCAATAGTAGTGGAGATTCCCGTTTACCCTTTTATCAACATTTCACCATAGGAAAAACATTTTACAAGCCATGAGAATGGGAGACCCACTTCTCCACTCCATCACTTTGTTTCACAGACTAAATAAAATAAAATACATTTCATGTCTGTGCCTGCCTGCCATGGATGATGACACGATGATGATTAGTGATTAGTGATGTGAGTGATGTTTGTGCGAATCGGTTTACTAAACTCGATTTGAATCGAGTTGGACTTATAGTTTTATATTATATTATCTGTGGTTTTATTAACCAAAGGATGGAGGGCCATAGCTAGAAACAGCTTGAGACCTATCAGAGGATTTAGTTAAAAAATAGTTGATTCCTAAGCAAAACTCCATGTAATTTCTAATAGTCAAGGAGCGATTTTCTGAGAGGCCATTTAAAAAAAAAAGCTTCCAAAAGCTTCACTAGATGGCGTTGAACGAAGTATGTACATGTCTATGGTATATTTTGGTATAATCAAATTTAAATTATTTACTTTTTAAAAACCCAAAGGAAACTAATAATATATTAAATAAGTACTACTGTGAGGAACAGAAACGAAATAGGTAAATTTAAAGATTAGGGTAAATAAATAACATCTGTCTGACGTTCCGTTTTACGTAAAAAAGTCGCGTCAAAGTAAAATTTATAACGTTCCGTTCCTTCTAACTGCATAGGTGGGACAGCGCCATCTAGTGACTGAGCTTTCAGAAAATCGCCCATTAAAACTGCTATGACCAAATGAGTCAGGCCCTCAGTTCATCAATTGTCAAAAATTTGCTGTCACCTGTCAAAGTAATTAAGTATTGATTGTTAATGACATAGATGTATTATTCCTGTAGATGGAGCATAAGAAAATGAACAATTCCTTCTATAATCGGCTCTCGTCTCTCAAATGGCGACATGTCGTGTGTTAAAAAGAGATAACAATAGCCCAACGTGTGCGTCTTAGTGAGCGGCGCGCCACTTGAAAGTAAACGTCATGTTTGTTTGTTAACCAGCTGGTTAACAAATGCTTCAGAATGAAAAGCTTTTTTTGTACAAAAATATAGAAAGATTTGATGGTGTGGTGCGGTAAATCTGTTGTTTGTTAAGAATGGCCTGTACTGTTCCCGGTTATTCAAGCATAGTGAGTGTTTTGAAAGAGAATAATGAACACATATCATTTCAGAGGTAAGTCACACTCATTGTTTTTGCAAAAACTAAATCGCTGTACGTGTATATACAGTTTAACATTGACTTGGATGAACAAAAAAACTAAATCGCTGTACGTGTATATACAGTTTAACATTGACTTGGATGAACAAAATCGGGTGTATTTAGGCTAAAAATATATAATTTAAAGCCAATTGGGGTTTTTTTTGACATTTGACCAACCTGATAGTGTTGTAGTCCGATTTTATTATGTAATATCGATAAAAAATGGTAGTGTTAACAATTTTGTATTTAAACTTAATTTTTCTCAATTCTAAACAGATTTCCCACCGCCGGCCGCGCCGCCGTCGATGTAAAGGAAACGTAAATAAGAAAAGGCGACGATTGGAGACCTTCGCAACAAACAAGAATCTGCTCGATGCACTTATTGTGTTGATGCTTAAATTGTGGATTTATACTTAAAAAATTGAATACATTAAAAGTATAAAAATTAGCATGAAATCTGTATTTTTTTACTTGATATCATTCAGTAGATTTTTTAATTTAATAAATTGATTAGAAATCTCGTTCAGTTTTACGACTACACCTCCTAGTATAAATTGTATAATTATCATCATTATCATATTAATGTCCTCACTGCTGGGCCTTCCCTGTGCAAGAAAACACCACAGGTAGAACGGGCCATTAATGCCATAACCCACGACGCGAAGCCAATGCGGATTGGTGGGTGAGGGTGCAAACGACTGCTAATGCAACCGAGACCAACGGCTTAACGTGCCTTCCGAAGCACAGAGGAGACCGAGATAATAAAGTTTTGGTCACCATTCAGATGTCCAACCGCAACGAATGTTGCTTAACGTCAACGACCGGATGCAGAATCCGCGTACCAATGAGCCATCGATCTCAAGTATAATTTTATTATAGTACCTAATTCATATTTAGCACCGATTCAAAATTAAAGGGCTTGCTTAGACCATGAAGCTGAACAACTTTCTCTTTGGACCATAGCATACGTCAAAATATAAAAAAAATATTCTGCCACACTAGATCGATCAGCTGAGCGTGCGCTTTTGTCTGGAGGGAAGAAATTTTTGCCATATTCGACCTATGCTGAAGTTTCATAGCATAAACAAAATTCTAAGGCCGTGAGCACTTTGAACACGATTAGTACTAAAACTGACAGAAAAGCGGATTATGAACCGCCCAATTACATTAAGTCTAGCCGCATTGAAAATCGCGATGAAGCGCTCTATTCAATGCGGCGTACTTTCGATCAGCCGTATTGAATACGGCTTATCTTGAATCCGCCGCATTACAATGCGGTGCTGTTTTCCAATACAGCTAGTTGCTACCTATGTAATACGGTGAAATATACAATACGCCTGCGATATATACATATACTTTGTAATTTTATGTATCGCATAGCATTCAAATTATTTTTACATCTTTTATCGATAACTTGTTATAAAAAAAACCACAGCACTATCATTGCATCATCATCATCTAGCATTGCATAGTCAAAATGGAGACATTCACTAATTACGACGCAACAGATTAACATGTATGTCTCTTTCTATCTTATGACAATTTGATAGTGTTAGAAGGGGTAAAGGATGGGTGAGTTATAGCTTATTTTTGTGATCCATCTATAGGAATAATACATCTATGGTTAATGATTTTTAAATCCGAATATAGTTAAGAATTTGTGAAATCTTTTCAGAAGTTTTCAATTGTCTAGAATATACCGTTACAGATTTATAAAGGTTTAGCTTGGGCTCTCAGTTCATCAATTTGTACAATAATGAATCTTTCAAATTTGCAAGTAAACTAAAGAAATACATAAAAATACTTTGAATTTCTGATTCTTTAACACTTCTGGGAATTTCTAACGTAGGAACAATGGTGCAAACGTTAATAGTTTAGTAATAATTGGAATTTTTTTATTTTGACAATTGATGAACTGAGGGCCTGACGTTTTCGGTTCTACTGACTAGGCTTCGCCACATAGATTAATGAAAGTAAGGTTACGTTTTTTTACGAAATCTTTACTAGAAGTTGACCTAGCATCCGTTTCTCTAAGTACCATACTTTCAGAGATTGAATTTTTAATTTTTGTGAGAACAAAATTGACAGATGGTGACCATCATTTTTTACTTTTTTTAAGGACGCTATTATTATAACATAGTGTAAAAATGCGCACTCGCGACGTTCACCGCGGTTATTGAGACTGTTTATTATTCTGGCATCTACTGTCGAAATAGTTAATCGCCCCCTAGATTGGCGCTGTAAGCACTAGTGAAATGGGGGATTTTTCTGACAGCTATAAAGAAAAAAAAGTTGATTTAAAGTGGCGACAGATGGCGCTTGCAAATAACGAAATGATCAAAAGTAATCTAAAAGTCTAGAAGTTAGGTCAAAAACACGCACGCACGTCGTTGCCAGGCTATGCTTGTCATGTCATGTCAGTCGAGCGCGGGGATTTTACACACTTTTTGATTGCTTATACTTCAACTTGTAGATTTACGTTGCGTTCTCACTGATATTTTTGTTACTTCGTTGTTATTTAACTGTTTTAATATTAGACAGTGCTAGCTACCTACTTGCTACCTACGAATTTGAAAACAAATCAAAATGTTATCAACTGGTCATTTTAGTTTATTTCTGGTCACACCGACTTCACTATTTGTCAGCGCCACGCCATCTCGTTTCATTATTTAAAAAAAATTTTTTTTTCTTTTTTTTCTCTTTCTCAAAAATCTGTCATGATGTTGTTATATTTCATTTTTAAAAATTTTTATCTGAAGGCCTCAGATCAAAAGCCATGGCAGGTTAATTTCTATAAAAAAATAATCTAAAATTTTAACGAGCGTTATCTCTCGAGAGTTGGCAAAAGCTTAGCCTGAAAACTTTCTTTTCTTCGGCAAAGACAACAAACGCGGCGCGAAAAAACACGTCAAATCAAAACATGTTTAGAAGTTTTTGGCGCCATTTTGGCGGGTTAGGTTAAGTGGATATCTTAATTAATCGCAATTTGTTTCATAGTGGACTTTGTGACTCAAGATAGATGTGGTTTTGTGCCCCAAGTGTTTACGCAACTCTCAAGAATTGGCAGTATGGCTTAATGACTTCGCCTGTCCAAAAGGACAAACTTTTTTTAACTATTTTCTTCGGCAAAGATTGGGCAAAGACAACAAACGCGGCGCGAAAAAACACGTCAAATCAAAATAAGTTTATCGTGGTTTATCGCTTCGCTCGCTTTGCTTTTGCTTGTGTTGTGTAGTGCGACAGTATGTGGTCAGTAATATAAATAATTATCTAATCAATCATGAGGATTAATAGATATTAATGTGTAATACTAATTATCGTCATTGAAGTTAAATCTAGTTTATCGTTATATTCTTTAAAATAATGTTCATTCACGTATCGAAGATGGAACTTAGCGGAATTAAATTGGTTGTTCTGAGGTAAGTTTAGTTTATTTAAACCTTGATACAGAGAAGTACACTGTCTAGATATTTAGTAAACGAAATAGTATAGGTAATGAACTAAACATGAACTTGTACTTTCGTATCCACAACCTCATTAAACCTACTACAAAGTAGGTACCTAGTCCAACTAAATATTATGTGTTTTAGTTGAAAATATTGAGGTAAAACTTTAGAAATAAGCTCCCTCGATAAGGGTTTGCTGGGGGGTGGGAGGGGAGGGGGGATAGGGTCACATTGAAAATCAAATAATAGGAAAAATCAACCTGTATCACAATAAATTTGCTCCGATGGGACTTGAACCCACGACCTTTCACTGTCCAGGCATGTCCAGGCGAATGCTATAATACTTCATTTTCAATATGTAAATAGGTACCTAATAAAAATTGTATTGTGAAAGCATACTATGAACAAATACTTTTCAGTAAGTATTACATTTTTGCATTCACCTTGCAATTTTTTATTATTGCGAATGAAGTATTAGAAAAAATTTACCCGTCTCACAACTAGCTCCGATGGGACTCGAACCCATCATTTCACGGTCTCTAACCTTCGATCAACAATAATAAAGTCTAACCCACAACATTTCACGGTCTCTAACCGCTGAGCTATGGAGTCGTTAGGAGAGGCATCAACTTTATCCAATAGTTATATTGTGCTGTTACCCAATGTTTATTTCATCCATGTGAAGATATTATTTCCCTTCCACTCAAAACAAATACTTACCTTTCCAGATATTTGATGATATGAGATGCAATAATTGTTATTTCAAATTATTTTTACTTTCTACTTGAAATAATGACAATGAATGAAGTATTAGGAAAAATCAAGCCGTCTCACAACCATCGGAGTCGATCCGGAGGAAAATCGGAGGGTTGATTTAGCCTAAATACTTCATTTTAAATTTTTCAATAATAATATTGCATTGTCAATGCTAAAGTTAAAATTTAAATAACTTCTTGATACTTTTCAGTTTGTTAACGCTAGCGGAGGCTTGGACAGATACGAAGCAACGGAGTTTTCCTGATAACTTTCTGTTTGGTGTCGCCACATCAGCTTACCAAGTGGAAGGAGGTTGGGATGCAGATGGTAATTTTATATTATAATACTTTTGTGCCGTGTAGAGCCGGCACTTGTGGAGATCCTTGGGGGAGGCCTATTCCCAGTAGTGGGCGTCGTTCGGCTGACATGATGATGATGAATAGGTGCTTTTGTTAAAACTTTTACATGAATCAGTTGAGAAATGCTTCTTTTTAGTTGTGAACATAATCCTACTATCCTACTCCTACTAATCCTACTTCCTACTAATATTATAAATGTGAAAGTTTAGATGTTTGTATGTTTGTTACTCAATCACGCCAAAACGGCTGAACGGATTTGGCTGAAATTTGGGACACAGATACTTTATAGCCTGGAGAGGAACATAGGCTTCTTTTTATCCCGGAAAAATATCACATTCCCGCGGGTTAACGTCGTGAAGTCCACGCAGGCGAAGCCGCGGGCGTAAAGCTAGTATTATAAAAATGAAAGTTTAGATGTTTGGACGTTTGGATCTTTGAATCTTTGTTACTCAATCACGCCAAAACAGCTAAACGTATTTGGCTGAAATTTGGGACACAGATACTTTGTAGCCTGGAGAGGAACATAGGCTACTTTTTATCCCAGAAAAATATCACATTCCCGCGGGATTACTTACGTCGTGTAGTGCACGCGGGCGAAGCCGCGGGCGGAAAGCTATCAGAACATGAACATTTAAAATGACGACTGAATTTCGAAAGACGATCGATTTGACGCAGGGGTACAGCGCCGGAGGTCTCGGGTTCGATTCCCGTACAAGATAAATATTTGTGTGCATGAACATGTCTATTATTGTCTTGGTCTGGGTGCTTTCTATGTATATTAAGTATATATTTTATTTACAAACAAAAATTATTTAAGTACTTTTATTTATCCGTTATCAAGTTTTCTATGACACAGTTTCACAGGGCTTAGATAATTGGTGTGATTATAAAAAGATATTTATTAATTTATTCATTAAATTATGTGCAGTTAATTTAAAAATCATGACATCTGTACAAAAACATTTTAGCATTAACAATTATTATTGTTTTAGGACTGAGTCACAGTTGTTAGCGTAGCGCCCACCTTAAGTTATGTTTACTTTATATTATTCTGTGATAAAAGCAACAGACATGGATAAGATTAGACACATCAAGTAAAATATTAAATTGACAATGTTAAGGAGACATTTGGTATGTGTATTTTAATGTGTGTGTGTTTTAGTGTGTGTGTGTGCGTGTGTGTGTGTGCGCGCATGTGTGTGTGTGTGTGGAAGAGAGAGTGTGAGTGTGTGTTGATTTGGAGGAATAAAAAAAAAGACCTAAAATGATCCAAAATTACCTAAAACTTCAACTTCCTTAATATCAAATCAACCTACCCACTCCCCCCTCTAGGGCCATGGGGTGAAAACTTGCCTCCCCTGAGCTATATGGCTTTGGGCTGGCGACACCCAGCTTAGACTTAAGACTTAAGCTAAAGTTACTCAAACTTTAGCTTTTAAAACAATTCAGGTGTATTGAAGAAATTAGATTTCATAACATTTACTTATTTTTACAGGTAAAGGGATAAGTATATGGGACAGATACACCCACACTCACCCAGAAACGAACAACAGTGGCGATGTGGCAGATGATTCGTACCACCTTTACCTAAGGGACGTTGAGATGTTAAGGGAGCTAGGTGTTGATCATTACCGGTTCTCAATAGCGTGGTCGAGAGTACTACCCACAGGTAAAATATTAAACTTTTTTTTTTGTTTTTGTGCTTATCTACAATCAGTCCCAAACTATAAGCAGATTTTGTTCTACGTCTTTTAACATGTTTAAGGAGTTCCTCAACAGGAAACCCCATCTGTCACCAAGTTTTTGTATGTCCTGGCGTTTCAGTCGTTTAGTGTAGCTAATAGTTGCTAATGCGGTTGCTAGGTCATTTGGGTGGTTTTCCAGACGCAATTTATATTTATTCCTAGTTTTAACTCCTCCTTAACAGTTCTTATGTTTAGAGCTTCATGGATCTCTGTGTTGGTAATGAACCATGGTGAATTTGAAATAGTTCTTAGGATGCCGTTTTGTAGCCTTTGAATTTTATTATGTTTAGGTGGGAGTCGCTTGCACTTCCCCACAGTTGAACGCCATGAAAATATTAAACTGCTATATTTTTTAGCTAATAGTTGCTAATGCGGTTGCTAGGTCATTTGGGTGGTTTTCCAGACGCAATTTATATTTATTCCTAGTTTTAACTCCTCCTTAACAGTTCTTATGTTTAGAGCTTCATGGATCTCTGTGTTGGTAATGAACCATGGTGCATTTGAAATAGTTCTTAGGATGCCGTTTTGTAGCCTTTGAATTTTATTATGTTTAGGTGGGAGTCGCTTGCACTTCCCCACAGTTGAACGCCATGAAAATATTAAACTGCTATATTTTTTAGCTAATAGTTGCTAATGCGGTTGCTAGGTCATTTGGGTGGTTTTCCAGACACAATTTATATTTATTCCTAGTTTTAACTCCTCCTTAACAGTTCTTATGTTTAGAGCTTCATGGATCTCTGTGTTGGTAATGAACCATGGTGCATTTGAAATAGTTCTTAGGATGCCGTTTTGTAGCCTTTGAATTTTATTATGTTTAGGTTGGAGTCTCTTGCACTTCCCCACAGTTGAACGCCATGAAAATATTAAACTGCTATATTTTTTTAATCCACAACGGGGTAGCACTTAGCCTTCGTCCACATGTTAAGTGGTGATAAGGCTGAAAGTGGAAGCGCACTACTCCCGGAATCCTCAATCACTGAGGAACAGTTCCAGTAGGGCTAGCACAACTTAGCGCGACTCTTTGTTGCGCTCCTTCCAACCAATCAGCACGTCACTTTAAGTCACACGCGCTATCTACGAGCGATCTGATTAGTCTAAAGTGCCACTCACTCGAGTCGCGCGCAAGTTGTGCTAGCACTACTGCGTACTGCCAGAACACAATAATTTTATTTTATTTATTTTTATTTTTATTTTTAATGCTGAAAACATAATTTGGATTATGGATCTCAATAAAGAAAATACAAATACAATAGGTACTGACACCGTAGCTCAGTGGTTAGAGCATTCGCCCGAACAGTGAAAGGTCGTCCTGGGTTCGATTCCCATCGGAGCTAGTTGTGAGACTTTTTCCAAAACTCAATTTTCAATATTGTCAATAATAAAAATTGCATTGTGAATGCAAAAAAGTTAAAATAATTTAATACATTCTTGATTTTTATTAAGGATGCAACGATACCGGCGATTATCGTAAATTTTTACGATCATTCGTTATCGTAAACATTACACGACACGATATGTAGGTACTTATGATACATTCTTTTCCAAAATTTTTTAGAGTTTCAAGTGAAACAACGTTGTGTTTTTCTCAATAAGAATTTGCCTATAATAAACTACGACTCTAATTAGGTAAATGTTTACAAAATTGTTATACTTACTTACCTACTTATTAAATAAAACAAATTAATTTTATTTTTTTTCTAAATGGACCTTTTAAAAAAAGTACCTACCTAACATTATTATAAAATTAAATAAATTGATAAATAATAATTGTATCATTTATTTCTTGTTTTACTTACCTAATATTGATATTAAAACATACATTCAAACAAAACTTCAAATAAATACAACAAAATGCTATTAAAATGTATCGTATCGTTGTTATCGTATTGAGCCATTACGATGTACCTATATGTCGAAGCCAACTGGAGCTCTATTTTTGAATCATTCGTATGACACCGAGTTGCCGCATGCGACATAAGTCGCACTCGTCTTCCAAGTCGCATGACGCAGATTTTCCATATTTTTGAATCGTTCGTTTCCAGTGCTGCCAACATAATACGATATGTCGGGTTTTATCCGTTTCACGCAGAATTGAGAAAAACCGGTAACTTCCGCAATGAAAACGGAACGTAATATTTATGTTTAAAAAACTTTTTTGACTGTCAATCAATGTCACAACATAAGAAAAAACTGTTGTGATTGTGAATTGTGAATTTGTGTTGCACTTGCACCGCATTTTTAAGTTGTTCCTTCTTAAAGTATATTTTGTGCTTTTAGTTTTGTGACTATGTCGTCAAAACAATAAATTGTTTTTTACTAACAAAACGAAAAGATTTGCTTGTTTTCACAAACTTGACAAGAACAAGTAACGTGAGATGTGACTTTTCTACTGATTTTCGTTCGGAATCTGAAATTTGCGTGTGTCACATGATGTGACACACGCATTGATTTTGAAAGTTATTCTATCGCTCGCCTGTCTGCAACGAGTGGGTAGGGGCACTCGTTGCGGTCGAGCGATTCAAAAATACGGAATTTCAGATTCCGAACGAAAATCAGTAGAAATCGAGCGCTCGTCTCGACCCGAGTGATTCAAAAATAGAGCTCCTGGTTGAATCCGCCATCTAATTAAACTAGGCCGATCATTTTTTCAATAGCTATTTTATCTTCCCAAAAGTTGACGGAGTCACAAAAAAAACCACGAAATTTAAGACGATCGCTTCGCTGCGCTTCGTGATCGCCTTAAATTTCTAACCTATCACGTGTTCTACAGGACTTCCGAAGGGTACATATACATATGCTGCCATACCATCAACGTCCAGGACCTGTTACTATCAACCATCCGCCCGCGACATATACATACACGTCATTCGTATTGGTATCGTAATAGCCGTATCGTTGCATTTACATCCTTATTTTTTATACCTACCTACTTACACAGGTTTCACCTACGATGTTAACGAGAAAGGCGTAGAATACTACAACAATCTAATAGACCAGCTCCTCAAATACAACATCGAGCCTTTTGTCACCATATACCACTGGGACTTGCCTCAAAAACTGCAAGACTTGGGGGGTTGGGCTAACCCTCTGATAGTAGACTGGTTCGAGGACTATGCTGGGTTTTTATACAGCAGATTTGGGTCCAAGGTTAAGTTCTGGGGGACGATTAACGAACCGAATGGTGTGTGTATAGAAGGTACAGTAAAAAATATTTTATAGACTTTATATACAGAGTGGTATTTTTCATACCACCTGGAAAGAAAGTTCTCACTCGAAACAATGGAGAAAGTAAATTTCAGTCAAAGGAACCATTCCATTATTTTTGAAAAGGAACAAAACTGTGTTCTTTTTTTTTACAATTACCCATCAAAAAGTTATAGTACTTATATGGTACTTAATTTTTTTTTATTCATATAGACTTCATATGGGTATTTTTTCATAACGCCTGGAAAGTAAGTTCCTGCTACGAAACAATGGAGAAAGTAAATTTCAGTCAAAAAAACCATTCCATTATTTTTGAAAAGAAACAAAACTGTATTCTTTGATTTAAAAAATATGCACCAAACACCCAAGTATCACAGGTAAAATAAAAAAAAACAACATCCTGTACTTTTAATCATAAAAAATCAAATATCTGTAACAAACAATGAAAGACATCATGGGCCCGATGTCGAATTGATGTTGTACTTTAAGCTGTTAAAAAAAAGTTTCATTTCTTTTCAACAATAAGGCAATTATTGGTCTTTTACCGATTCTCGTAAAAACAAACAATCGAAATATCGTTGTAGTTCAGAAGTCGTTCGATCGAAGTCCTATCCAAAATCGGTATTCTCGTGTTGCTTGGACGAGTTTCGATAGGACTTCAACTCAATAGGATCGAAACTCCGCGACTTTTCAATCGAGAGGTATTTTTTGTACATTTTTCATCAAAAGTCGAAAACTATGTGGTTAAGGAAAATAAAACATGTTTCAGAATGTGCAAGCAGCGCTGCGCTCTTTCATATGGCATAAATGGGGTATCCCATTTATGCCCTAGTAGCCCCACTTCGATTTTTTAAGATCCCCTTTCAGTCTCTGTTGCAAAAAAAAATTTAAATAAGTATTTTTATTTCTCTCTTATTTGCAAAATAGTTTGGCAAACGCAACGTCATCTAAAGCTATTCCAAATTTCAAGTTGATAGCATTATTAGTTCTCGAGAATCTCGAATCGAGATTCCATTCCCTTTTACCATTTTGGTTCGGTACCCTAATAAGATAACATATAATAGACTACAGGTACATCGAGGTGCTGAGGTACTTATACCAAAACGCCACCATGTCGGTCCGATTACAGAACCAGAGCTCTAATCCTATCCAACTACAGCGAGGTGTGAGACAGGGAGACGTCATTTCTCCCAAACTGTTCACAGCTGCGTTGGAGGATATTTTTAAGCTACTGGTGGCCTACCACAAGCTCTTATAGCAGTTATTTTTAAGTTGAGAGAGTGAGACGCCGCTATACGGCGTGTAGAGCGGCGTCTCACTCTCTCAACTTAAAAATAACTGCTATAAGAGCTTGTGGTAGGCCACCTGGACTGGAAAGGATTCGGCATTAACATCAATGGCGAGTACCTAACACACCTGCGGTTTGCCGATGATGTAGTTCTCATGGCTGAGACTTTGGAAGACCTGAACACAATGCTCGAAGATCTCAGCAATGCTTCCCAAAGAGTGGGTCTGAAGATGAACATGGATAAGACGAAAATCATGTCCAATGCCCATGTTGCATCCGCTCCAGTTAATGTTGGGAACATTACACTCGAAGTTGTTGACCGCTATGTCTACCTAGGACAGACAATCCAATTAGGTAAGTCCAACTTCGAGAAAGAGATCTCTCGTCGAATCCAGCTCGGATGGGCAGCGTTTGGGAAGCTCCGGCATATATTTGCGTCCAAAATTCCTCAATGTCTCAAGACTAAGGTCTTTGACCAGTGTGTGTTGCCAGTTATGACTTATGGAAGCGAGACGTGGTCTTTTACTATGGGTCTCATAAGAAGGCTCAAGGTTACCCAGAGAGCAATGGAGAGAGCGATGCTTGGTGTTTCCCTGCTTGATCGAATCAGAAATGATGAGATCCGCAGGAGAACTAAAACGACCGACATCGCTCGAAGGATTGCTCAGTTGAAGTGGCAGTGGGCGGGACACATAGCGCGGAGAACCGATGGCCGTTGGGGCGGAAAGGTTCTCGAATGGCGACCGCGAACCGGACGACGTTCCGTGGGCAGGCCCCCTACAAGGTGGACCGACGATCTGGTCAAGGTCGCGGGAAGCCGCTGGATGCGGGCAGCGCAGGACCGATCGTTGTGGAGATCCTTGGGGGAGGCCTATGCCCAGCAGTGGGCGTCGTACGGCTGAAATGATGATGATGATGATGACCCTAATAAGAGCCCGTCTTCGTTCTTTTATAAATAATAAATAATAAATAATAAATAATAAATAATAAATAATAAATAATAAATAATAAATAATAAATAATAAATAATAAATAATAAATAATAAATAATAAATAATAAATAATAAATAATAAATAATAAATAATAAATAATAAATAATAAATAATAAATAATAAATAATAAATAATAAATAATAAATAATAAATAATAAATAATAAATAATAAATAATAAATAATAAATAATAAATAATAAATAAATAATAAATAAATAATAAATAATAAATAATAAATAATAAATAATAAATAATAAATAATAAATAATAAATAATAAATAATAAATAATAAATAATAAATAATAAATAATAAATAATAAATAATAAATAATAAATAATAAATAATAAATAATAAATAATAAATAATAAATAATAAATAATAAATAATAAATAATAAATAATAAATAATAAATAATAAATAATAAATAATAAATAATAAATAATAAATAATAAATAATAAATAATAAATAATAAATAATAAATAATAAATAATAAATAATAAATAATAAATAATAAATAATAAATAATAAATAATAAATAATAAATAATAAATAATTTGTACAGCTTTAATTGTTTTCTGTTTCCCTACGGTTGACTGGCAGAGAATACTTTTAGTATTAAGTCCGCCTTGTATTACATTACATTACCTATGTATTATGTACAAAAGTTTATTAAATAAAATAAAAAATAAATAATAACAAATATGCTAGCCCCAAGCTTATTTTTCACATACAAAAGGTCCAGCTAATTGAACTTTTGTCCAACGACACTTGGATCGCTTATTTTGACATTTAGACGTTGAAATCCGATCGAAACAAAGGTCATCTAAATAGTAGAATACCTTCGAGTTATCGTTTTGAAACGATTGAAGGACGATTAATGTACCAGTATACACTTCGACGACACTTCGATAGAATCGCTGCCGCTCAAGTTCTATCGACAGTTGAATACGAAAATGGTTTCAACGACTAAATCGCTACGATATCGTCACGGTTTTTATTACGAGAATCGGGCTACGATTTTTTGAGTACTTTCCTTTCAGTTGGCATGAAAAAATTCAACCATGCAAAACTTTTTTTTTATCCACAACGGGGTAGCACATAAGGACTCAAGCCCACTTATACCGCACCGCTCCCACCCAACCAATGTATGAGCAGTCAAATATGGACTTGTCGTGCTCTGTAGACGCACTTTAGCTTGCGGCAGACTCCTTTAACGCGCGCTGTCTGCTATGGTATATTGTTACTGTAAAGTGCATCTACAGTGAACGATATTAAGTCCATATTTGGCTGCTCATACTATGGTTGGGTGGGAGCGGTGCGGTATAAAAGTCATAGCTCACTTATACCGCACCGCTACCACCCAACCAATGTATAAGCAGTCAAACATGGACTTACGGTCTTACTAATAAAAAAATGTTAATCACTGGTTAACCGCGTGTTTAGTTACACATTGTGTAAAGGTCGTATAAGACTTACGCACCGTTTTGACTAATAGACGTTGTATAAAGGTTGTGTAACTATACCCTTCGTACACAAAAGGTTTTTTATAATAGCCGACGGGTTTCTCTAAGTCATGAAATAACATACTTTCATTCAAATATTTCATTCACTAATGAGCAATACTTGACTATTTGACATACATTACATAATTATTTGACTGCTCATACTTTGGTTGGGTCGGAGCGGTGCGGTCTAAGTGGGTATAACCTTAAGTGGGCTAGTAAGGTACCTTTAGCGTTCATCGTCCATCATTTTTCCCAACCTAGGTTACGGAGAAACTAGAATGGCTCCGGCTGTTGGCATGGAGGGCATTGCTGATTATATGTGTGTGAAGAATGTGCTGTTGGCACATGCCAAGGCTTACAGGCTCTATGAGAAGGAATACAAGAAACAGTATAAAGGTAGGCACGCCAGATGTTTATTTACTTTTTGAAGTGAAAACTTTAGTGGCGTTGTGCACTTTTTGTGATGGGTAAAAAATGTTAAACTCGCATCAGGACACGTGACCGTCCGATCGCAAATTAGTAAGACGGACACGTGATCTGCCCCCTGATTCACAAACCTTCGGAAACGCTCCCGATAGCGGAGTGTATGCTCTGTCTCTGTCACTTACTATAGAATAGACAACGACAAAGCACAGAATTCGAATCCGATTCCGTTTCTGACGGTTCGTGATAGGGGCCTAGATAACGGTCGGCATTGAAGCCAAAAGACCTCGGTTCAAATACAGTCCGTATTAATGTTCTTTTTTTTGTCAAATTCCTTTTTTTTGTGAAAAAGTCTAGGTAGCCCTTTTCACTTCTGCCAGCACTCCCGGAGTGTAACCTGTTGTTTTTTTTTTTATAAGAACGTACCGACTCCTTGGTATTTCTGTTCGATCGAATCAGAAATGAGAAGGCTGCAGGAGAACTAAAACGACCGACATTGCTCGAAGGATTGCATCGTTGAATTGGCAGTGGGCGGGGCACATAGCGCGGAGAACCGATGACCGTTGGGGCGAAAGGGTTCTCGAATGGCGACCGCGTGCCGGACGACGTTGCGTTGGCAAGCCCCCTACAAGGTGGACCGACGATCTGGTCAAGGTCGCGGGAAGCCGCTGGATGCGGGCAGCGCAGGACCGATCGTTGTGGAGATCTTTGGGGGAGGCCCATGTCCAGTAGTGGGCGTCGTTCGGCTGACATGATGTAAAGACAAACTTCGCCTGCCTCCAAAGAAATTATCTAACTCCTTACCTTACTAACCCACACGTTTGGGGTACAGGTTTTTCTCTTCATTTTATCCACAATGTGGTAGCACTTAGCCTTCATCACACCTGATGTTAAGTGGTGGTAAGGCTAAAGGTGGAAGCGCATTACTTCCGGAATCTTATCTTATCTTACCTCTTACTGCCGGAACACAATAAAATAATGCTGAAAACATCATTGTTTGTTTTGTCGTCAGACTTAGATAAGATAGTGTTAGCTAGCCAGGCGGACTAAGAACAAGTCCTACCACCAACCAAACCGAATACAATATGTAACCCCACTGGGAATCGAACTTAAAACCTCTGGGTCTGTAATCTGAAATCGGTGGTGTTAACCACTAGACCACTGTTATACTGAACAATCGGACTGTTAAGGCCTGCGCAGACTAGGGACTCTTGTTCGCCGACTTTTGTCCGTCGTCGATATACCTATATATATAATCCATTCGTGAAGGTCTAGCGAGGAATCAGAGAGGGGGGGGGGGGGGGGGTTATTGTCTAACTCAACATCAATCGCAATCGCTTTCAGTTTGACATCCATCTGACTGAATGCGATTGCGATTGATGTTGAGTTAGATAAATACCCCCAGCCTGTCTAGCATGACCATCAATATATCACGCGATGTGATATAGCACGTCATGCTGTCTTGCTTACACCTTAGTGGGGTAAGCAAGACAGCATGACGTGATATATCATTATCGAGTCGCTAGAAAGCTTCATGGGTAGAATAACCTTACTTTTCGTTGGATTCGCAGCGACTTTTAGGTTATGTCGGCGGACAAAAGTCCCTCGTCTGCGCAGGCCTTTAGGCGGAATTTATTCTTTGCAGGTCTAGTAGGAATAGTTCTGGCCTGTGATTGGTCGGAACCCCTCAATAATAAAACTGAAAATGTTAAGGCTACGGAAGTTTACAGGGAGTTCGATGTAAGTAACAATGTAACCTTTATCAGCCATTTATTTATTGAGATTTTAAATTATTGTTATGCATTCACAATGCAATATTGTAAGTATAGGATAAATGTGATAGTAAAAAACCACGAGTTCTATAAGTAGCGTCCCGCCTGAAAGCTTACATTTTTCCTATACATTTATTTATTTATTTTTTATTTATTTATAAAGGACACCAGCAGCATATGTTAAAACATAATTTTCCATAAAAAAAAAAGCTGTTATGATACATACACTTTTATAGGTGACACAAAATTAGCCATAAATATCAATCCGCAATTAATTAACTAATATCAATTTAAACTAGGTTATTTTTTGTGTACATATCAAATCAAAAAGTGCAATAGCCAGAATAAAAATATAGATCACAATGTCGAGTCACAGAATATATAATAGTACTAAGTCGAGTCATTTAATGTCCCCACTGCTGGCGCACTGGGGAGGCAATGGGACTCGAACCCACGACCTTTCACTGTCCGGGCGAAGGATTTAACCACTGACGACGAAAGCGACTCCGGTGGTTAGAGCATTCGCCCGGACAGTGAAAGGTCGTGGGATCGAGTCCCATCGGTAATAGTTGTGAGACGGGTCGATTTTTTCTAATACTTCATTATGAATGATAAAAATTGCATTGTGAATGCAAAAAAAGTAAACATAATACTTAATAGCAAACTCGTGAATCATGAAAATATACTTAATACGCTTGTATTCATATAAAATCATGAAAGCAGTTATTATTTTATGAGCTAAGAAGATAGCGATTCACTTTGTATTTTTAGCAATATTGTTACCTTAACATATTATGTTAATCATTATTAGACAACATAGCTACAATTATGATGTATTATATTGAACTCTTGCTTCAGGACTCCTGAAGCAGGCTTTAGCCTCCTAATCCTAAGGAGGCTAAAGGCTTTTTGACGTGATAACGTCTTATAAATCGATGAACGCCGGCTGCACACACGAAAAAGGATGACGCAATGTCACGTTCCGCTTGAGCTCAAAATAGAACTAGTACTTCCCATATACCTAGAGTCGTGAAATTTGATACAGAGGTTGGGTTTAATGACCACATAAAGAGGAAACTATCAATCAACTAAAATAATTTGCATTATTTAGCTTAAATTAACATCAATAGATGGCACTACGCGCAGCTGACTCGCGCTATGCGTCCGAGTAGAAGAGAGACAACGGCGTATTTTAAAATATCGAATTAGCTTTAAACGTTATTGGTAATAATAATACTTGTTTCAATTATGAAATTAACTGTAAAGATTATCGATAACATAATTTTGAACCATGTAGGTAAATCAAACTAGAGAAACAAAATTAAGTGTCACTAGTGACACAATGCTTCAACAAGCATGTAAATTAGATGTGTGATAGAATGCTTGTTCTATAATCAAGTTGACGATAGAGGTCGCGCTGGTAAGGTAACCTTCTACTTCGACATAATTTTTCACCAATGTTTTCTTATGACGTTATCACGTAAAATTGCAGTTCGATTACATTTTTATGCCCGAGCTTCTCCTGCGTCTAATGTCATTAATTAGCGCGCTATCTATATATATAAAAATGAATCCCTATTTCCCTTGGTCACGACATCACGCGTGAACGGCTGGACCGATTTGGCTAATTTTGGTCTTGAAATGTTCGTGGAAGTCCAAGGAAGGATATAGGGGTAGGGTAGGGGTAGGGTAGGGTAGGGTAGGGGTAGGGTAGGGGTAGAGTAGGGGTAGGGTAGGGGTAGGGTAGGGGTAGGCTAGGGCTAGGGTAGGGTAGAGTAGGGGTAGGGGTAGGGTAGGGGTAGGGTAGGGTAGGGGTAGAGTACGGGTAGGGTAGGGTGGAGTAGGGGGTAGGGCCACGGGAACGAAGTCGCGCTGGGTCAGCTAGTTTGATATAATACGCAGGTGTAGCCGGGTCTTATCAGCGCGCTAAGACTCGCATGCCGTTATTCACGCAGGTGAAGAATTACTGACAATTCTTGACCCCCCCCCCCCACCATGGATAAGAGCATTGTCAAATGTATTCTGTTTCAGCTAGGTTTGTACATGAACCCAATATGGTCACCCGAAGGAGATTTCCCAAAATTAGTGAAAGACATTATAGCGAAGAAAAGTAAAGCACAAGGATTCAGTAGATCTAGGCTTCCTGCTTTAACAGCTGAAGAGAAAAACTTATTGAAAGGTAAAAACTTAATTATATGGTTACTAACTGACCCGGCAAACGTTTTGCCATGTATAACCCTTAACTACCTGTCATCGTCACATTACCACCTAACATACGTCTGTGAGACTCCGGAGCTAAATGATTCTCGCTTGTAAAACAGTGTCAGTTAAGTTTTGATTTTAATAAAAAATCTGTTAGGAACTTATGAAACTATTTATTAAAATAAGAAAGCAGTAGTGTATTATTGGGCATTCTGCCCCCCGGTGGTCGTCCGCTTCGCTTCCGATCGCTCGCTGCGCTCGCTCCGGTCGGCAGAATGCCCAATAATACACTACGGATTACATGTATTTCGGTTGAAGACCCATGGTAAGATTCGTTCACTGAACGCCTTCGCCTGACCTGAGATTATTTAAATATGTTGACTTGTCATATTATTCTCATTTTCATAAAACGCGTGAAACATTACGGTTAGATTCAAACGTTATCATGAAATTTATAAAACAAAAAGAATCATTAGAATTAGACTGTATATGTCCCCCGCCCTCAAAAGTGAGTAAACGACATGGTAACTTATTACCAAACACTATACGCTGCATTGTCTGTGGTCCATCAAACTGTGGAAAGACAAATTTAGTTATCAGTTTATTGTTACACAAAAATGGACTGCGTTTTAGGAATCTGTATGTTTACTCAAAATCTTTATACCAAGCTAAATACCTATATTTGGAGAAAGTTTTAAACATGGTTCCTGGTACATCTTTACATAAATACAATCACAACAGTGAAATATTGAGTCCACATGAAGCTTTGTCAGATTCTATTATAATTTTTGATGACGTTGCTTGTGAAAATCAAAACAACATAAGAAATTATTTTGCAATGGGACGTCATAAGAACATTGATTGTTTTTATATTAACCAAACTTACACAAAAATTCCGAAACAATTAGTTAGAGATAATTCAAATCTACTTATATTATTTAAGCAAGATGACATTAATTTGAAACATGTGTATGATGAGCATGTTGGGTCTGATATGTCATGGTCTCAGTTTCGTGAACTATGTTCCACCGTTTGGAAGAAACCCTTCAGCTATCTTGTAGTTAATAAGGACTGTGAGAAAAACAAGGGATACTACAGGTCAACATTTGACACGTTTGTTGTGGTGGACTAGCATACAAAATAAGATGTATAACGACTTATGAATCATTTTCATTTGAGACTTGCGAGCGAGCGAATCGTTTTAAAATGGAAAAAAAACTCAAAGAACAAATTGTTAAATCCGCAGCAGCTGTTAAAAGAAAAGTTGAAATGATAAAAGATGTAAAAAATGCAAATAATATGGCGTTGGAAACCATATTTAAACCCATCGTAGATCCTCTTACCTTGTTAGCAAATAAAAATGTAGATAAACATCTCAAGGAAGAGGCTCATGAACCGGTGATGAAAAAAAATAAAAAGAATGATAATCTTACGTCTTGTACTTCCGAAGAAGATTACAATGAATTTACCAGTGAAGACGAAGAACATTCTGAAAGGGAAAGCGAGTCATATAAAGATTATAATAAAACTCTTGTTGTACCACCTTCCGACAAACACAACGTGAGCGACGGTTCCTTTAAATCTTTGCAGTCATCACCAAGTGTTAAGAACCAATCATCATGGTCTACATCATCTGAAGTACTGGATGACATACCGTTTGGTGTAAAACATGAACGTGGAAAATTATTGCTTGGCAAAACCCGTGTTTTTGACGACGGCAAAAACTTAAAAATCGGAACACTAACTTTCGATAAAACAGTAGGCTTAACAGAACTATTGTTTAAAAAGAAACCCAACTTAGAAGTGGTCACTGACAACGATTTACTAAATTATAAATTGCTTTTAATAGAAACTAATGCACATCGACGTAACTTTGATTCATCAAAACCAATAAATAGCAACAAAGGGTTTAAATATAATAATGTTATTAAGCCTTTGTTCAAGTTCTCTCGAAATGCTACCTCAAGCCTGGAGAGTATTCCAACAGGAAAAGGTATTCCACTTTTGAAAAAAGTAAAAGAAAATACTGATTATGTTTACTGGGATGACCCAAACGAGTTAATAGAACGATTAAAATTACTACTAGCATCATGGGCAGCAGGGAATAATGGGGTAGGTAATGAAATCATTGCTATTGTAGAAGAATTATATGAAGCTGGTATTATAAATGTGGAACTTAAAGAGCTTCCGTCGGGAGGATTGCGCAGTATGATTTCAGTCGTTGACTCATCTAGACTGCAATGAATATAGACAAATTTGGTCATCACGTTCATAAACGTTTACGGTTATCAGAATTCGTTGATACTTTAAACGATACGTTAGTGAAATCGGACGCTGGACACTACGATTTGAAATTGTCTAAATTAAAAGGTCTTTCATCGCCAAACGAAGACGATGAAGCAGTGAACAAAGCTTATGTGGATAAAATCGTACAAGAATTAAGAAATGAATTTAAAAAAATTCAGAGTGATGTAAAACTGTACTTACAGAATTTGGAAAAACTAGCATCAGACCGTTTATTAAAGAACATTTATTCAAAAAAAGAAGTAGATACTTTGATTGAGCTAAAATTAAATAAAAAATGAGTAAAAAGGGCATAGTTGATGAAATTCACAAAGCAGCAAGAAGGCATTTTCCTCGTCGAATGACTATCATAAAAGGATTAGACGATTTATGGCAAGCTGATCTTATGGATTTTCAAAAATATTCACATTATAACAAAGGGTACAAATATGTTTTGGTTGTAATCGATACATTATCAAAATACGTATGGGTAAACCCTGTAAAATCAAAAGACAAAAATAGCGTGACTAAAGCAATGCATGTGATATTATCTTCATCATCAAGAAAACCCCATAATTTACAAACTGATCTTGGTAAAGAATTTTATAATGATGTTTTTCAAAAATTGATGAAAAAGTATGATATAAATCACTATTCCACTCAATCTGTTAAAAAAGCTGCTATAGTAGAACGAGTTATTCGTACAATAAAAGGTCACCTTTACAAACTATTTAGTTTATATGGCTCTTACCAATGGCTAGGACCTAACTTAAATTCTGTAGTAGAGAAATACAATAACACTACTCACCGTATTACTAAATACAAACCTATTGATGTGAATAAAGTAAACCAAGTGGAAGTTAGATCTAACATTATGCAAACACGAATATCTTGTACTAAGAGACCCCCCAAGTTTTGCATTAATGACAATGTTCGTATAAGCAAATTTAAGGGCGATTTTTACAAAGGCTATACACCTAATTGGTCAACAGAAATATTTAATATAGTCAAGGTTAACGATACAAACCCACCTACGTATATTTTAGAAGACAAACATAAACAACTAATTTTAGGCTCGTTCTACGAAAAAGAACTGCAAAGAACAAAATTTCCTGATATTTATCTCATTGAGAAAGTTATTAAAAGAAAATGTAACAAACTTTTTGTTAAGTGGTTAGGTCTCAGTAAGGAAGAAAACAGTTGGGTGGATAAGAGTGCATTACTTTTGTAATATAAATTGCGTGATTTGTGAAAATTATTCATTAAAGAAAGATCGATGAAGCAGGGTAGAGGTTTTTTGAATAACCTTATTAATAGTTTACCAATTGAGGTACATATCCCTGGTTATCAATTTTGTGGTCCAGGAACTAAACTTCAGAAGCGCTTACTAAGAGGTGATCGTGGTATAAATCAATTGGATGAAGCTTGTATGCATCACGACATTGCTTATGACAACAAAGACTTGAGCATTCGACATAAAGCGGATTTAGAACTTTTGAACATGGCCAAGAGAAGACTAAAGTCAAGTGATGCTGGAAAAGGTGAAAAAATTGCATCATGGATAGTAAAAAATGCAATGAAAGCAAAACTCAAAGCTGGTGCTGGGATACGTCCATTTATGACAATTGTGAAAAAACTACAATCTCAATTAAAAAAGTTAAAATCTAAAGATAATCGCACAGCTATCAATTTTGCGTATGCTACTGCAAAAAAATTATTTAAAAATAAAAAAGGAATACGTTTACCACGATGTATTCCTATTCCAAAAACTGGAGGCTTTTTACCTCTCATTCCAATTTTTGCCGGTTTATCAGCCCTTGGTTCTCTCGCTGGCGGTGCGGCAGGTATAGCAAAAGCTGTAAATGATTACAAGGTCGCTCAGAAAAACCTACAAGAGTCTGTACGCCATAACAAAGCAATGGAAGCAGTCGCTCTTGGAAAAGGGATGTATATTAAGCCTAATAAAAGAGGAGCTGGCCTATACTTGAATCCTTCAAAAAACTAAACAAAGGGCTACCCAGACGCCCCCTTACAAATCTAGACATTTTGAAGCACGCAACTAACATTCCTTATTTTCGAGGAGTATTTATGAGAGATTCACTCCCCTCAAAACCAAGAAAAATTGAATGTGCTATATTAAACCTAGATAGTTCTGAAAATCCTGGAACACATTGGGTAGCCTATGTAAAACAAAATGATTACTGTGAATATTTTGACAGTTTTGGTGATTTAAAACCTCCATTAGAATTAATAAATTATTTAAGGAACATGTCAATAACTTACAATTATGTACGCTACCAAAAGTTTGGTACTATAAATTGCGGTCATCTGTGTTTAAATTTTTTAAAGAAGTATTGGAAACAACATTTATAATAAGAGTTGTGTAATAAAATTTATCAGTATAAACATGTCTTTCACTGTGTCGATAACCGGCAGCGGATCCTCTTTGATAACAAATTACTCTCCTACAGTACAATTAGAGGGAGAGTATGAGTGCGGTTTATTATATTTTTCAACGTTTAATTCCATCCCTAATATAGATGAAAGAAACAATAAATTTTATTATGGTAAAGATGGTGTGATAAAAATACCCGAAGGATCTTATGAACTTCAAGATATTTGTGATTATCTTAAGAGCAATATTAAAAATGCAACGCTGAGATTGACCGCAAATAACAACACATTAAAAACAAGTATATTTTGTTCAGAAGAAGTTCACTTCAATAAAAATGACTCACTGGGTAAAATTTTGGGTTTTGGTATGGAGACAATAAAAGCAAATATAAATACAGAATCTTGTTATCCTGTCAGCATTTTATCAACAACTATCGTGCGCATCGAATGTGATGTAATCAGTGGATCATTTGTGAACGGAAAAGCTAGCCACATAATTTATGAATTCGCACCAAACGTACCACCTGGTTATAGAATCATTGAAATACCTAAAAATTTAATTTATTTTCCCGTCAATCAAAGTTCAATAAGTGCTATTAATGTAAGACTATTAGACGCTGAAAATAATCAAATTAACTTGCGCAGCGAAGAAGTGCAGCTATATTTACACTTTAAAAAGACATGTTGACTTTCAATAAAAGCCTATATGTTCCACGAACTCAAGTCAGTTCTAAGAGATCATCTCATAAGGGAGCACCAGTTCGGTCAATAAAGAAATTAACAAAAAGCAATAAAGAATTTTTAAAATCACTAGGATTGATAAAATGAATTTTTTAAATATAACTCAACCTGCATCGTACGATAACAGCATCGAAAGTTTTGAATATCATTCGTATAAACCATACGTAACAAGTTTCAACAAGAATGATGAAATACGGATACCGATAAATCAGCAAGACCTCTATGTATTGCCTTCACTTAGCACTTTGTATATTGAAGGTAAAGTGAATGTGTATAAGAATGCACCAGTAAAAGAACGAGTATCTAATATTCATTTTGTTAATAACCCTGCACTATTTTTATTTCAAGATATTCGTTATGAAATTAATGGAATTGAAATAGATAGAATAAAAAATGCGGGCGTTACAACTACAATTAAATCTTATTTATCGTTGAATGATAACGAATCTAAATGCGCCCGAGTTTGGGGTTGGTCTCCAACAGGCACAACTACTGACGGAAGTGGAGTATTCTCCGCCGCTATACCACTAAATAAAGTGATGGGTTTTGCTGAAGATTATAATAAAATTATAATGAACTGTAAGCATGAATTGGTTCTTTTGAGAAGTAACACGAATCTCAATGCCTTAAAATTAAATGCAGGTGAAGTTGTGGATGATATAATAATAAATAAAATTTTGTGGCGAGTGCCGCATGTTAAAGTTTCGGATCGAGAAAGAATTCATTTGCTCAAGCACTTAGAAAAAGATCGACCGATAACAGTTGCATTTCGTAATTGGGACTTATATGAGTATCCATTACTTCCCAAAACACGTAAACATACTTGGTCTATTAAAACATCCTCACAGATAGAGAAACCACGATTCGTTGTAATTGCTTTTCAAACAAATCGTAAACATAATACAACAATGTCAATGGCAGAGTTCGACCATTGTCATATACGTGATGTTAAAGTTTTTCTAAATTCTTCTTATTATCCATATGAAAGTCTGAACATTAGTTTCGCTGACAATAAATATACATTAATATACGAACAGTACGCTAAGTTCCAGCAGTCTTATCACGGACGTCGGGCTGAACCGTTGATGAGTTTAAAAGAATTTAAAGAAACAGCTCCCTTATTCATCATTGACTGCTCGCGCCAACATGAAACGTTAAAGGGATCGATTGACGTGCGACTTGAAATCGAGGCTGATCAAGAAATACCTGATCAGACCGCTGCTTACTGTTTGATTCTAAACGATTGCATATTTGAATACAAACCTTTAAGTAACATTGTAAGGAAAATATCATGAATACCGATACAATAGTTGTGGATCTACAAGGGTTCAAAGATTTTAAAAATAAATTTATAGTTAAAGAGTTGGCAATCGCTACTAAAGATTATACCCAAACGTTTTTAATAAAACCACCCTATTCTTATAAAACTTTATCAAATGAAGAACAAAAGCAAGTGCGCTGGTTGGAAAGAAACCGTGGGTTAACTTGGAGCGAGGGATTCATTGATCATCGAGAATTTCAACGAATTGTGGTTCCTTATTTAATTGGAAAAAAAGTATTAGTTAAAGGATTGGATAAAAAAATGTGGCTTCGAGAGTTATGTCAAGAATGTGAAATAATAGAATTAGGTGAAAAAGGTTGCCCTAAGCTTTTAAAGTTACAAAATGATTACTATGACGAAGGAAATAAGGTTTGGAATTGTGTTCATCATAAAAAGATGTGTGCATTAAAAAATGTACTGTGTCTCAAGATGTGGTACTGTGATAATTATAACTATGATTTTTTTTAAATTTAGGTTAAGGAATATTGAACTGTAAAATATTTTTTCAATAAATCATTAATACATATTATACCTAATGTCTTTGATTTCACTTTAATCGTAATATTAATATATTTATATTCATTTAACTAAGTGAGAAATAAAAAAAAACAGTTTACTTAAGTAAAAAGCTTTATTACTGTAAAATAATAACTAGGTACTTACTAACAATAGTTTTATAAATTATTTATATACAAATACTTATTTATTTATAATATTTATTTAAAACCAGATATTTTTCTTAAAATTAATATAACATCTTCGTAAACAATAAAAAAATTAAAAGCTATCACCACTTAAATGTTTTGAGATTTTTTTGATAACACATTCAGTCATGTCCATAATTTCATCCATCGAATCACGGACTACGTATTGAGCACTAAGCACCACATTTTCATTTTTCGCCGCAGTTTCCGACGATGTTTTCCCTGCATCATAATCAGTGGTCAGCTCCAACACCTTTATTTGTATCAGCTTGATGCCTCTCTGCTCCTTGCTGACCACGAAGGATTTAAGTGGCACCTTCTTTGGTTGTCTTGAGACAACTCGTTTTTTTCTTTTTTGTTTAACTTCTGTTGATTGCGAGCCGAACAAATCTTTGTATTGCTGAGTAAAGTTTTCTAGCGGATCCTGGGCGTATTGTGTAAAAATGTCTTGCGAGCAGTCTGCCATTTTCTGTTAGGACAAAATAATAATAAAAAATTAACTGTTTTAAGAATATTTAATTATTAGGGTAATATTTAATAATTAAGGTAAGATTCACATTTAACAATAACTAAGGATTATTAATATATTTATTAGTATTTACTATTAAGAACATAAATATCTAAATATAAAATATAAATAATGATAGACGGCACCCACCTGAATAATGATGAAATTAGGATCTTCTCAAAGCCTGACTTTCGTTGCGCTCTCCCAACTTCTTACTGATCTGCGTAAAAAGTTGCAGCGCTTTATAATATATGTCGTCTCGATCTTCATACACCAGATACTGTGTTTTAGCTCGCGCCACCATTACCACTTCGTTGTCAGGTATATCCACAGCATCCATCAATTCGATTTTTATGAGGCATTTTGGAATCCTATTATCGAGAGTAGCAACGTAGCTGGCTTGTGGTGCACAGAGTTGTTGATGACCGCGTTTAGACATCTTCACTAAACTTGAAAATACACAACACGAGTTAAGTGTGAACGCGACGAGAGCTAATTTTAAACTAACAAAATACGAGTAATTTTCTATGTTACCGAATCAGCAATATGAGACACTGATTGTCAAGTGCAAGTTCTAACATGCTCTTATAGGTATTTTGCTGGTATTGCAGAAAATACTTTTGTAAATAGATACCGAAGTGCATGTCGCGGCTCGGTTGATGTCTCATTAATTTGCATGTTTGAACCTGCTCAGGGTTTTTCAAGTTCTAACCTGCTCTTAAAGGTATTTGCTGGTATTGCATAAAATACTTTTATAAATAGATACCAAAGTGCATGCTGCGCGTCGGTTGATGACTCATTAATTTACATGTTTAAACCTGCTCAGGGTTTAGTACCTACTACAATACACCAATATGTAGGTATTTTTATATTGATTTTTTAAGGATCGAAAAATAAATCACAATCATGTTAAGTATTCGTCATTTATTTCTGTTTCAACAGTTTACATATTTTAATTATTTGTTTAATAAACAACACACCACAAACAATATACATAACAATTGCAATTATTACAAATTCAAATGGAAATAGTTCTTATACAGTTTCATAACTCATTTTATTTACATACATAGTTCAACCAATAGGTACAATATAATTTGCATAGACCAATGATATTACCATTTCTCCTAAAAGTACGATATCACTTTAAAAATATACATTGAAATACTAGTGAAAAAGTATATATATATATATAAGCGTAAGCCCGCACAGCGATTAAAATTCGCGCGATTAAAAATCGCGATTTTGTAACACATGGAATTGTATGTAGGTACACGCAACCGCGATTTAAAAATCGCGCGAATAAAAAATCGCTGTTTGCTGTGAAATAATCGCGCGTCTTAACCCGGCGGGAGGCGTGCCTATTTCTAAAATATATTCTATCGCTACCGGGTAAAAGTTATAATACAGGAGTGTTTTTTTTTTCATTTTTAAATATCAATTATCTGTATATTTAAACTTTGAAGTTAATAAGTAAAAAATAAAGTTTACTTATTTTATTATATTTTTTTATGTTTATCATTTTAAATTTTACAAAATATAAAACTCTTGCGTTACTGGCTGACTGACAGACAACGCACAGCAGAAACTACTGGGCGCAAGAACCTGAAATTCGACATGTATTTTCCTTGTGGAGTGTAAGGGGGGACTAAGAGAGGATTTTTGGAAATTCCTGCTCTAAGGAGGTAAAAAAGGGGTCCACGCAGATGAAGTCGCGAGCGTATGGCTAGTATTTTTTCAACTGACATTTCAACTTCAATTACAAAATGACATACAGGTCTCGGCCTTACTTTTTGCAAACTTAGGGCTTAGTATCTGAAGTCGAAAAGCATTGAAGTGTCAAGCCCTGAATCGTATCGACTTGATATTAATGGTAGGTATGTATAGTCACGAGCAATAATATGTATACAACATAGGACTGTGTCATATTACAATATTGAATGACTTCTGTGAAGTTCTGTGACACTGATCGTTTCTTTCGGAACGCTTCAATGTGACAAAGTTCTATGTTGTATACATAATTATTGCTCGTGACTGTACGTGCCGTTGAAAATGTCAGTTTTCTGCATAGTTTAATTTTCAAAATACTAAGAATTTTGCGAAAAACCGGATATATAGACATAGATTATGACATTTCTCAATCTTACTTAATAAAGGGTAAATAGGGTTTAGGGTTTTAAATCATTGTGTAACTATCCGTGTTTTTGCAAAATCTAGTATTTTCACAAAAATCGATTAATCCATTCATCCTACGACATACTAATAAAGGCAACAACCGTTACTGACTGATCTATCGACGCAAAGCTCAAGTCACTGAATGGATTGCGTTGAACTTTGGCATGCAGATAGTTATTATACCTAGGCATCTGCTAGGAATGTATTTCTCGAAATTCGAGAACGAGGGAAACGGGGTCAAACGTTTGTATAGAGAAATAGGAAAGAATATCCATACTAATATTATAAAGAGAAAAGATATAGGAAAAATGTGATAGTAAAAACCAGGAGCCCTATAAGTAGCTTTCAGGCGGAATATACTTATAGGGCTCCTGGTTTTTTACTATCACATTTTTCCTATACTTACAGAAATTGCATTGTGAATGCATAAAATAATTTAAAATCTCAAAGAGAAAAGATTTGTATTTTTGTTTGTAACGAATAAATTCAAATACTGGACCGATTTTGAAAGTTCTTTCACCAGTAGAACGCTACATTCTTCCCGAGTGACATAAGCTATATTTTATCCAGATATCCCACGGGAACGAGTACTATGCGGGTAAAACCGCAAAGAAGCCACTAGTTGTTAATAAAAAAAGATCTAACGAGTGAACTCCGTTACTCCGAGTCTAACTCGAGTGAGTGAAGCCGCGGGTGAAATATAGCTTTAAAATAAAGTATGTTTTTTACTTTCAAGTTTAATTCTTAATAGTTTGGAAACTATTTTATTCTTACATAGGGACTCCACGGTATTTTACGTGGTACCCATTTTCGTAGGAATATCGTGTTAAAATATATTCATTTCAATCAGAAATAATAAAGCCTTGAAAATCAGTCCAGTAGGTTTATTGAGTTTAGGCATTACAAACAAACAAAAAATCTAACTCGTACTCGTAGTTTACTTTGAAAGATCTAATCTTATCTTAATTAAGATCTCTCTTTTTAGTATGCTAAAAAACTTATTAAAAAATTTCTTAAAGCGTATTAAAACACAAAAATATAATAGTAATTATTATGTCAAACTTATTATAAAATCTTCAACTAAATCATTCTGTCCGCCGCCGCTGCTGGGTTAATTTGACGTCCCGCTCATCATACGCATGCGTACTATAGATAGTCTGAGTGAACTACGAGTACCAGTATTCTATTTTCATATAGAGGTCTGAACGCGACGGTATAGGTACTTCTGATTCTGACTCATCGTCTGGCCGACGACACGTCGGTACAATAACGCGTATTAACGTTCGGTACCAGTCAGCCGCAGTTTTAAACGGTCAAACGCTGTTTTGACGAACAGAAAATAAAATACCTACGTAATTAATGTACTTTATATAAGGTCCTTCTCAAATAGTGCACATAATTTTAAGAGGTCAATGTACTCATGCATACAAACAACTTTTACTATGGTATCAACATTGAAATCGCGAAAAAAAAACAGCTGGTCCATACATTTTGATCTATGCGATTTAAAATTTTCTATGGAACAGCTGATTCTTTTTTCGCGTTTTCAATGTTGGTACCATAGTGAAAGTTGTTTGTATGCGTGAGTACATTGACCCCTTAAAATTATGTGCACTATTTAAGAAGGACCTTATATTGTGTTGTTTTGATGTCTAAATGGATGTAAAAAAGGTACATCGAGGTGCTGAGGTACTTATACCAAAACGCCACGATGTCAGTCCGATTACAAAATCAGAGCTCTAATCCTATCCAACTACAGCGAGGTGTGAGACAGGGAGACGTCATCTCTCCGAAACTGTTCACAGCTGCGTTGGAGGATATTTTTAAGCTTCTTGACTGGAAAGGATGCGGCATCAATGGCGAGTACCTAACACACCTACGGTTTGCCGATGATTTAGTTCTTATGGCTGAGACCTTGGAAGACCGCTGAACACAATGCTCGAAGATCTCAGTAATGCTTCTCAAAGAGTGGGTCTTAAGATGAACATGGATAAGACAAAAATTATGTCCAATGCCCATGTTGCACCTGCTCCAGTTAATGTTTGGAACATTACACTCGAAGTTGTCGACCACTATGTTTACCTGGGACAGACGGTCCAGTTAGGTAAGTCCAACTTTGAGAAAGAGATCTCTCGTCGAATCCAGCTCGGATGGGCAGCGTTCGGGAAGTTCCGGCATATATTTGCGTCCGAAATACCTCAATGTCTCAAGACGAAAGTCTTTTACCAGTGTGTGTTACCAGTAATGGAAGTAAAACGTGGTCTTTTACTATGGGTCTCACAAGAAGGTTCAAAGTCACCCAGCGAGCAATGGAGAGAGCGATGCTTGGTATTTCCCTGCTCGATCGAATCAGAAATAATGAGATCCGCAGGAGAACTAAAACAGCCGACATCGCTCGAAGGATTGCATCATTGAAGTGGCAGTGGGCGGGATACATAGCGCGGAGACCCGATGGTCGTTGGGGCGGAAATGTTCTCGAATGGCGACCGCGTACCGGACGACGTTCCGTGAGCAGGCCCCCTACAAGGTGGACCGACGATCTGGTCAAGGTCGCGGGAAGCCGCTGGATGCGGGCAGCGCAGGACCGATCGTTGTGGAGATCCTTGGGAGAGGCCTATGCCCAGCAGTGGGCATCGTTCGGCTGACATGATGATGCTGATGGATGTCTAAATTGTCATAAAACGCACCCAACATAACATTTTTTGAAATAACAATAAAAGAACTCCAAACAAGCTCGAAAACTAATCTACAAAAACACAAAGTGTATGTTTTAAAATTTTTATTTCTTTGCATTCAGAATGCAATTTTTATTATTGAAAAATGTCGTTTAACGAGTTTAACGACTCCGTAGCTCAGTGGTTAGAGCAGTCGCCCGGACAGCGAAAGGTCGTGGGTTCGACTCCCATCGGAGCTGGTTGTGAGACGGGTCGATTTTTTCTAAATACCTACTTCATTTTCCATTTTTCAATGTATCTTTATCTCAAGACAAAGGTTTTCAATCAATGTGTCTTGCCTTCTTCACCTATCGGATGGAGACAACCACCCTGACGGAGAAATCTGCCGAAAAGCTCCATGTCGCACTATGGCTATGGAGCGCTATTCTACTGCTTCTTCTTATCCTGTGACTATTAGTATACTAGTTAGTATACTACGCACACATGCACGCATGATACGCACACATCCACAAAACAGCCAGTCAGCCCAGTGATGCCAGAATGAGGAGATTCTTTCTAAATTTTGGAATTTTAATATTTCTAGTGAGCAATTATTTTATCCAAAAGATTTAAAAAAATATTATTTTCTATGTTAGGAAAAGTATTTATTGATTGATTACTGTATTAATTGATTGATTACTCGGGGTTTTAAATTTCAGCCGGTATTGGTCGAAGTGTGGATTTTCAAGCTTGACGTTGATATTCAATGTGCCTCTGACCATGCGGTGATCGCTTCCTGTCTTAACAGCGTTGATCACAATGACATCATTGAATATGTACTTCTTTGTCGACATGGTAAAATCGATCTCGACTTTACCGTCGGGACTAATCCAGGTCCATTTGCGGCTTACGGGCTTGTTACAGAAGGAGTTCTCCCTCTCCATGAAGTCTGCCAGCATCTGGCCCCTTTTGTTCCGTTGCCCAAATCCAAATTGCCCCACTCTCAACTCATCACTGCAGCGTTGCCCCAGCTTTGCATTAAAATCCCCCATCATAACCGTGTTAATTTAATGGCTTTATAGTTATGCATGGCTTTAGAGATCTCCTCATACATAGCCTCGACTTCCACATCGTCGTGTATCGAATCGAGGTCGGAGCGTAGACCTGGATGACATTCAGATAATATCGTTTCGATTTTCTGAGTATCAGGTATGCTACCCTGCTCGAGACACTTCCGATGGTGATCACGTTGTTGACAAGGAACTTGTGGACGATGAACCCGACACCACCTAGGGACTGTTGGTCGCCCTCCCGGTGGTATAGTAAGTTACCGGATTGCAGGATAATCGAGTCCTACCCCTTTCTTCGGACTTCAGATAACCCAATGATATCCCAATGTAACTTACTAGTTGCCTCTTCCAACTCTATTAGCTTCGGGTCGAGCCTTAGTGTACGCGTGTTGTAGGTTGCCAGGTCAAATCGTCGGTGTTGGTAGCCGGATCTTACCCCGGGGATTATCGCAGTATGGCCTGGTGTTTCAGGAGGCGCTGCTGCCCGTCTCCTAGAGAGTTATTGCTACTAAATGATTATAGGTACAATGAGTTATTAGTAAAAATAAGAATAGTGCTAACGAATATTAAGACCAAGGATAAATGCAAATGAAATTAGGGTATTACAAGGAATATTATGAAAAACAAGACAATACCTTTTTTATACTAGTATTTTGGGGGATTTCAGAGAGATCTGGGGGAAAGCCAGACGTTCGTAATCTGGCAACACTGTAGTTCGTGTATTTCGCGATTTTTTTATCGCAGTGCGTGGTAGCAAAAAATTCACGATTAAAAAATCGCGCGAATTTTTAATCGCGCGATTAAAAAATCGCTGTGCGGCCTTAGCCTTAGTACACACCTTTCAGAACAATAATTTTTCTTATTACCTAGTTAATTATTGGTTCGAATTTAATAAACAGAAACAACGCTTTTAAATTTTAAGTATTGACACGTGGCCCCAAGCTTTCGTAGACACCTTATCAGCTGCAACTATCCGCTTATCATCGTTGCAAGATAACGCTACTTTATTAAGACTACGCGTGAAAATATCATGTTTGATTGACTTAAATAAAACGTTTGTCTTTCGCACTATATCGCCTTGATATAAAGTTCTTTTATAATCAGATAATGTAATTTCACGAACAACAGACGTTTTTACACCCTTTGCTTTTTTAATAGTGCTATTAGTCGTTTTTACACAATATAATTTTGAACGTAAACCCACAAATTCAGTAATGATAACACCGCCCATTTCGTCCTTAAAGAGACCGGGGACCTTTTTGTTTAATAGCGGTAAACCATATTTATTTTGTTCAGGAAAGTTACTTGTATCAAAATAATTTATGAAAGATTGTTTCAAGTCTTCATAAAAGTCTCTGGTTTCAATTTGGTAAACAAAACTATCCGTATCTGTATAGCACATCCGTAAGCGATTTTTATATGTTGGTTCAAAAACCGAATAATGAAAATCATACATGTGGCTTTTAGATAGCTCTAACACTGTAAATCCTATGTATATTGGCTTATCTAAAACTACCCGTTCAGGTTTTGTTTGTATTGCAACTAAATTTTCAGTGAAAACTGAAGCACTATGAAAATTCGAGTTCGCAATTAATTTATCAGCGCTATTTCTTTTTTTCGTTTTATTTTGCTGATCACTCCATTCATTAACTAAATGCACATTAACCTTTTTCTCGTTGTTTTCCAATGTTTTACCAAAAATACTATTATTAAGCAATTTAAAAAAGTCTTGTTCGAACTTAGACTGAGCTTTTTGCCTTAGACTGGTATTAAGGTCAATGTATTGTTTTAAATAAGGACTCTGTCGGAATACTACTACACGATGAATTTTTTTTAATAATAATCCGTGTTTTATACAAGTTTTTAAATGAACGTAATGAATAACATAGAAGTATTTATCGTAAAGATTGGGCACGAGTTTAGAATTCTTTCCTCCGGGAGGGATGCATTTTTCAGGGCAAAACGGTAAATCATTATGTCTGTCATGTAACTCTTTCGGATAGCTCAAGTCAACTTCTAGAAAATATCCAAATTCCGCATCGTTGGGTATATTAACGAAATCAAGATTATCAATTTCTGCTCGATTTAAAAATCTAAAATTTGATAATGGCAAAGATTGACACATACTGAATCCATACAAGTTATTACAATCTATGTAAACTACGTAGGTATCTGGTTTTAGCGTGTCATATTCAGGCATATATTTATTATTGGCTGTAGCGTGTCTATGCGAGCACATACATACCCCACCCCTAATACCGGATTGGATCATACGCACTATAGCAAGATCTTCAATGAGCTCTAACTCGACTCCTGTTTTGAAAAGCATCGCATCAAAAGACAAACTAGGCGCAGTTACATAAAAGGCCGGATCTAACTGATAATGAAGTTTGCAAGTTTTTCTAAACTTCTCAAAAATGTCAGTCAATAAGAGGACATCTGTTTTTAAATACAAATCTGTGTATTGACCCAAATTTTTTATATTAAAGTGAGTCCATACTGATTGTGCATGTTGATAATTTTCGTCAGTAATATGCTCATTTGTAAGAGTGCTGTAAAACATGTTCTTCTCTGGGAGAGATCGCTCTTGAAAACGCTCCCAACAGTTCATATACTCGTAAGGGTATATACCTTTGCGTGTAAGTAAATTGAATTGCGATTGAATAGGAAAATGATTTCGCAAATGTTCAAATTCTTCTTTTTTTATAGTTTTGCTTAACTTATCCAAGCTAGTACCTAAGAATTTAAACGAATCTACAAATCGTAGTTGTATAAATTCTTGATCTGAAACAGGAATAAATTTCGTAAATGACACATAATTTTCTTTCGTTTTAGGTATAATCTTAATATTTCCAGGCAATTCGCCTAATTGTTTTATAAACAAATGGCAATCATACCCGGCTAAATTATGAAAAAAAATAGGAATATACTTTGGTATTTTGTATTGCAAATTACAATATTTATGTGCTGCACCGCGAAATAAGCCTGTTATATGACAGTGATCTCGCACTTTATCAGAAAAAAGGAAATTTTGACAAATATGACAACGAGTGGCTTGCATGAAATCAGTAGCATCTTGCTCTGTAAAAATCATCGGAGAATTTTTAGACAAAATTGAATGAATTTCTCGAGCATCACGATAGATACATTCTATAAATTGACTAACACAATCAATACCACGATATGAAACATACCGATTATAACTTGCGTCCATAGAACACACTATATTATATGCAAACGCGATCGGGATATGACGTTGTAGTGTTTTTGTGTTTGTCGTATCAGAAACTGAAGTATTTTCTTTATGTTCCTCTAAAATAGTCTCAAAATCTGCATAAATTACGAAAGGAACGTTTTGTTTTCGATCATAATTTTGAAATTTAACTACCGAACCTTTTTCCGGTAATACAGTAACAATTCCGCTACAAACATGATTTTCAAGTTCTATGCAGGTAGTAAAAAACACTAAACACGTATCACAAAAATATAATTTTCCGTGATGAGAAGTAATTTGATTTCTGACAAGCCGCGACAAATCTTTGATTAGACAATAATGCGAACTCAGACCGTTATCTAACAGTAACAAATGAATGGTTTTTTTATTTTTGTTGTTTTCAGATTTGTACAAAGGACCTTTAACAGTTTTATTATTCTTTAAACCATATATAATAAAACTCAACTCGGGATTGTTTTTTTCGAAGATTTTCATGTCTGAGAACGTAACAGGAAAAGAGATTCCGTCGATATTTAAAACATCCCGGAAGTGAGGATAAGACGATACCCTCTCAGGGTGGTTATGAGCGGGATACAGAGCCGCTGTTACGCTCCATAAAAAACAGGATTGATCCTTATTTTGAATGTTTACACAGGCTTTCTTATTTTGTATACATTTAGGTAGTTTTAAATAAGACGAACCACCTAATGGCTGGTATTTATTTACGTTCATTTCTAAATGTGAATTATTCAAAAATGCCCAGCCGCTATCGCTCTCCTGAAACTCTTCTATTTTCTTTTTCAATGTATCAACTACTTTTGAAAATACACTATCAAAATCATAGTAGCTATAAATTATAAAATTTTTTGTGTTAAAGGATTTAATTTCCGGCACACTATTTTTAAAAAGCACGAAAATGGCAAAAAGTTCAAAATTTACTTTTAAACATGTATGTTTCTTTAAGGCTTCATCTAAAAGGGGCTTTATTTTAATACGAATAGAATTTAAAAAACCATCTAAAGACACTTGATTAATAGGTTCGCAAGCGGTAATACGGTACGAAGTGATACGAGAGCGAAATGCAGATCGTACAATTTCCACACCATCGCTAATTAGCTGGCTGGAGTTATTTTGTTTATGCACGCGACTGCGTAAGTGCCCTACCCAAGAGGTTGAACCAACAGATGTGTTACAAATCGCGCAAAATGGCATATTGCTGAACCACAAATAAAAAAATGAAATAATATAAAATGTATCTTATAGGCGGCGAGTGTGTTATACACTGCGGGTTTTGTATGCAAATCAAGGTTCTACAGCCAAAGTTAAGAAGCGCACTACCACAAACCGGAGCGGTGTGTGGTGCAGAGTGAAAATCACCATAAAATTGGAAGTTAACCTAAAGGGAATATTAACGAATACTTATCAATACAAAAACGTTGAAATGTTAAAAAAAATATTTTAAGTTGATCTTATTGCTATAATACGTAAGGCTCAATTTCTTCGAAAATGGCGAACGCCTGACCTGGGACGCTCTGCGGTGTGTGGTGCAGTGTGAAAATCACCATAAAATTAAAAGTTAACCTAACGGGAATATTGACGAATACTTATCAATACAAAAACATTGAAATGTTAAAAAATTATTTAAAGTTAATCTTATTGCTATAATACGTAGGCTCAATTTCTTCGAAAATGGCGTACGCCCGACCTAGGAAGTCCTGCAGAGCTTCCCACTCACGCGATTGTTCGCAGCACTGTAGTTTTACAGATGCCAGTGCTTTCTTATACCGCTCTTCTGCAGAAGTGATCCTAACATCGTCGGTGTTGTAGATCTTCAGATCCACATAAAACTCGCCGGAAGTGGTTACGGTGCGACGACACTGGCCCGAAGACACCCGCGACGTGAAACTAGAGGCTATGCCGCTAGTGGAACTCTTGTTGTTTGACGCCCGCTCGTCCTTATTTATTATGGAAAATAAATTTTTGGTTTTTTTCGCTCTGTAAACAAAAAAAAAAACTTTAAAACTAATTAATATCACTTAGCATTTAAAAATCCTACGTACAAAAGTACTAGATAAAAATTTAGTCGATTTCAAGTCACTTTGATTGATGGCTTTTAAAACTAAAAGGTATACTTAAATAAGAATTTATTGCATTTGTTTATCTATACTTCTATACTAATATTATAAAGAGGAAATAATTGTGTGTATGTATGTAGATATGTATGTAACGAATAAACTCAAAAACTACTAGACCGATTTCAAAAATTCTTTCACTTTTAGAATGCTACATTATCCCTGATTAACATAGGCTATATTTTATCCTGATACTCTCACGGGAACGGGAACCACGCGGGTAAGACCGCGAGGATCCGCTAGTATTAATATAAAATGAAACCAACCATTTGTTTAGGTTAAAATAAATAGAGCCACAAAAATCGTGTTAATCTATACTAATATTATAAAGACGAAAGATTTGTTTGTTTGTTTGAATTGAATAGGCTTCCAAACTACTGGACCGATTTTCGAAAGCTACATTCTTACCAAGTGACATAGGCTATATTTTATCCCGATATTCCCATGTGGGTAAAACCGCGAGGATCCGCTAGTATTAATATAAAATGAAACCAACCATTGGTTTAGGTATATTAATATAAAATAAATAGAGCCACAAAAATCTTGTTAATCTATACTAATATTATAGAGACGAAAGATTTGTTTGTTTGTTTGAATTGAATAGGCTTCGAAACCACTGAACCGATTTTAGAAAGCTACATTCTTACCAAGTGACATAGGCTATATTTTATCCCGATATTCCCATGCGGGTAAAACCGGGAGGATCCGCTAGTAAAATAATATAATTACCGAGGTGAAGGAGGCGTTGACAGGGCTTGGGCGTTGGCGACCGCAGCGTTGGTTATCTTGCGTTTGCTCGGCTTGGGTGCCTTGGGCGCGGCGGCAGCGGCGGCGGTGGTGGCAGGAACGGTTGAACTCGAGGGGGTCGCTTTTTTCTTGCGTGGTGTTGGCACTACTACTGGGACTACCTCTTCGGTGCTGGATGCGTACTCAGAGTCCGACCTATAAAGAAAAAAACATGTGAATATTTATAATAATAAACAAGGAACCTACTCCTTTATTGAAGTTGGTTAGACAGAAAAAAAAATTAAAAAATATAAGTAGTATAGGTATAGTAGAGTACTTACTAACATTTTAAATAATAATCAGGAACTTGTTTCTTGACCGTCCACAGAAACTGCACGAAAATAATGGGATTTTACAACCAAAATTCCGTAATTTATGTAATCGATAAATAAAACGTCAGCGAAAAGTAAATCAAATTTGTTGTGACCAAAGTCACAATAAATTTCATAGGAATTTGGTACATATTCTTTTTTTAATTACAATAAACATAAAATGCAATAGCAATGCACTTAATACCTTTGGAATTGGAATATTATAGGAACTTTGATGTTATGGTCAAATGAAACGTATTGTATTACTCTATGTTGCAGTTAGACTCAAAACAAAATCTAATGTGTGTGTTAATTTTTCAAATGTCTAAAATCTATGACAAATTCTTTTCAGTACGTAGGTACTGAATTAGCATTTACTTATTTAGGATCTTACTGACTTATCAAAATCTAGTAAAATAAAAAAAATAAAAATAAGGATAAACTTTGAGATTAATAAAATTAGCGAAAAACAATAACTCTTATGTAGCTACCTTTCACTTTTTAATTTTAATCATTTCAGGTCTCGGAATCAATTCCTGAACAAGCCAAATATTTGTGTGTTTGAACATATTATTATTATAGTATTTGTCTTGGTCGGGGTGTTATCTATGTATATTAAATGTATTTAAAAATGTCCATAACACAATTTCTTAATGAGAACTCCTTATGAGTTAGATAATTTGGTGTGATTGTAGGAATTTATTATTATTATTATTATTATTTTCAGTGTTAATCAAATATTTTATTGAATAGGTATGATAAAAATTCAAAGTTTTAGCTCAAGACTAGCATGTTTCTTCTCATCACTTTCTGAAACACTTTGCATTCAGATATTTTTAATAATGTCCGTTTTTTTATGTCCATCGCAACATGAAGTAAATAACAAAACTCTAAAGTTACATCCGTACACACACTTCGTTAACATTTAATGCTGAATCTGCATGCGCGCACTGTTAGACCAAGAGTCAACATGTTTGATATGAACGCAAATAGGACAAAGTTAATACCCCCAAGGGTCTTTTTTAACGAAACAGATACTTACCAAAATATGTTTTTAAATTTTTGTCTGTCTGTCTGTTGTCCGCGTTTCACGCAAAACTACTGAACCGATTTTTATGAAACTTTTTTTGTTATATAGCTATTGTCCTCGCCATATCGGATCAAAATATCTGATGTGGAACCATAGCAGTCCAGCCAAACTATTCTCATAGGTTGGGTAGATATAAAATACCGCCTTAAGAAAAATTGTTAAACGTGATGAGCATTTTTTATTGCCATACAAATATTGAAGGTCTGGTAGTCCCCGCGAGCGAAGCCGCGGGCAGCCGCTAGTATTGACCTGAGTATTCAATAAAACGATTTAATAGGTAAGTAAGTACTCAATTGTGTTTATCAAAATGCATGTTTTTATTAATATGATTGCAAAAAAATTACAAGTGAGTAGAGTATAGCGTTCAACTCCTGGCTCCTGGTCTGTGCGATGTGCATCATGCCTTCCCACGCTTGCGACATTATGACGCAAGGTTTCTTTGAGCATGTTCATTCATTGTACTCGTAAGAAAAAGTGAAAAATATGATTTTAATGTGTGGAATCAGTGGATAACATAAAATGTAAGTAAGTATATTTTTATCCTTTTTGTGTAGATTTTGAAACTGGGTTTGTACTATATTTTATTATATGACTGCTATAGTAATATGCGTCATACATTTTCGTAGTGAGTAGGTGTACCTAAATTTAAAATTGGTGTTTAAAAAGATCCATGCATAGATTCAATCAAAATTATATCATGTAAATGTACCAACACACAATAATAAAAAAAAAATATTGTGTCCGAGTCTGAGTAATAATTTTAGGTGAAATTAGGGCAGAAGCCTCGGTTTGGGTTTATGCCCTGGTTTGACCACTTTTTGCTCTAAAAGTTTTCTAAATACTTAACTTTTCGTCATTTTCGACATTGGGAATTAAAATAAGTTATATTATGGTATTATTAAATATTTGTTTTGCAATTGATTGGTTTCTAGCACATTAGAATATATTGATTTAACCTGGGTTTGGTTTTGATTTTTTGCTATTACAAAGTTTGGTTATAATTATCAATAAGTGGCTTAAGCCAAGGCATTTGGCACGTAGCGCACATTTTGTGTTAAATACAAAAATCTATTTCTTTTTTTTATTTTTATTGAAAGATGTACCTTTAAAAATTGATAAGTTCTCAATAATTTAAGATATAATTTTTGTGTTAAATACCCTAGACCATTTAGCACTTAGTGCTTTAAGTGAAAAACATCCACAGGGGTCTCCTGTATTTTTCTCAAAATCTTTCTTATTGATATTTCTGGTTGGTTTTAGCTTTTTCATATTTAAATTTAATGTTATATACGGCCTAATGTCTTTAACGACTTAAATATATTATAATTCGCTCTAACATTAAATTAAATATCGAATACCTACAATTAAACAGACCTGCGGTACTTACGAAAATCGTAAAATTAACAGTATGTACGTTACATTTTTTCAGGTACCTACTGTTCCACTGACCTACATTTTTAAGGACTAATACGTAAATTGTTACGCATAAAAACGCATCACTAATAATTACGTAAGTATCAGGTGAGATTTAGGTACATTGTTTTAATTATTATATGCATTCCATAGCCTTAGTTTTCATTGTTCTTCTCTGTTTTCAGACTGTGAGCAAAAAACTGCGCCATCCAGAATATAATATCAAAACCACAAGAAACTTCAACATGAAGAACGTCAGATGTTTTTCGCCAAAAAGAACTCCCAAAAAATATTTATCTTAGTAACCTATTGTATTTAATAAATGACGATTCTGCGAGTGTTTTATTTCACTTTATTTTATCTTTACATAATATAGCGATATTGACTAGGTAAAGGTAAAATAAAGCCAAGGTAATGGTATGTTTTTCAAGGTAATGGTATGTTTTCAAAGGTTATGCAAAAATGGTAACGCTAATAGTAAATTTGGTAAGTAAATAATAAAACACATAGGTACCAGGTTGCTAAGTATTAGGGAGCCACTTTCGGTGAGAGAATCTTACCACGGGTCTCTCGGTAGATACTTACCATGGGTCTACAGCCGAATGTGTTAGGCAGAACATTCAGTGAAAGAATCTTACCATGGGTCTGGAGCTGAATGTGTTAGGAAGGACATTTGGTGAGAGAATCTTGCCACGGGTCTCTCGGTAGATACTTACCATGGGTCTACAGCCGAATGTGTTAGGCAGAACATTCAGTGAAAGAATCTTACCATGGGTCTGGAGCTGAATGTGTTAGGAAGGACATTTGGTGAGAGAATCTTACCACGGGTCTCTCGGTAGATACTTACCATGGGTCTACAGCCGAATGTGTTAGGCAGAACATTCAGTGAAAGAATCTTACCATGGGTCTGGAGCTGAATGTGTTAGGAAGGACATTTGGTGAGAGAATCTTACCATGGGTCTCTCGGAAGATACTTACCACGGGTCTTCAGCCGAATGTGTTAGGCAGAACATTCAGTGAAAGAATCTTACCATGGGTCTGGAGCTGAATGTGTTAGGAAGAACTGAACGGATGTAATCCGTAGTGTATTATTGGGCATTCTGCCGACCGGAGCGAGCGCAGCGAGCGATCGGAAGCGAAGCGGACGACCACCGGGGGGCAGAATGCCCAATAATACACTACTGAAAGCACATGAAAAGCCAAATTTAAGAGAAAATCTCAATTAAGTAATCAACATTATACTTACTTATAAACTAACATAGTATAACTAACACAGGCGCGAGGAAAAGGTACACGGACGAACAAGTTTATACGAAGCTCGGGCGCAAAAATATTCAAGATTATAAATTCGTCGGAGTCTGTCAGACCTATGCTAGGTGGTTAAGGCGATACTCGGAAAAAATGTGCTGAAGCGAGATAGCAATGAGAAAACGTCGCGCGCGGGAGCGAGACCGATTTTGCAGATTAGGCAAAAAAAACACAAAATCACTTCGTATTAAAAAACTACAGCGATTTAAAAAAAAAATGCTTCTATACGATCCTCAATATTATTGGTGTCCACTAATTAAACCAATTTCCAATAGTGTAAGTAACCCCATTTAAGAATAATCTTCACTTTTCGTATTTTTTAGAGGTCTTTTCGAAAAGAAAAAGTGTCGAGGCAAAATCATAAAATCGTGTTTTTGAAACTATACGATTCTAGATAAAGGTATGAAGAAATATATATCTTATTACCAGATTTGTAAGAACTGTAACCGTCCTATAGTTTTAAATCAAAAAGTCCATATTTTTCCGAGTAGCGCCTTAAGGGTTAAGTTACTAGCGCTCCCGCTCGCGACTTTTTCTGCGTGGACCTCTTTTTTACGCCCTCAGAGGAAGAATTTCCAAAAATCCTCTTTAGAGCACTTAGCTCCCCTGCACTCCCCAAGGAACATACATGCCAAATTTCAGCTTTTCTGACAGTTCGGATTCAATCACACGTTTAATAATAGTAGTTTATGTGACTGTCGCATAATGAGGGGTATTAAAACACGAGTGGGAGTTTAAAAAACGAGCCTTGGCGAGTTTTTTAATAGTATTCCACGAGCGTTTTAATACCGAGTTATGTGCAGTCTCATACACTACTTTATCTACACTCATTTCATTTATTATATACTAGCGGCCGCCCGCGGTTTCACCCGCGTGGTTCCCGTTCCCGTGGGAATATCGGGATAAAAAGTACATATAAACCTTCCTCTTGAATCACTCTATCTATTAAAAACTAACGCATCAAAATCCGTTGCGTAGTTTCAAAGATTTAAGCATACAAAGGGACATAGGGACAGAGAAAGCGACTTTGTTTTATACTATGTAGTGATTCCATAAAAAATAAATCAAATCAATATTAATTATAAAATGTGAATTGGTGCCAAACCCCACTCATTGGAGTCCATACGGTCTATTCGTTCTAAATTCTAAATTCTAATTTTAAAAAAGTTTCTGATTGTTGCCGGCTAAAGAAGGGCTTGAAAGAGTAGGAAGTCAGGGCCGGTAAATCCTACGATTGCCATGGAGACTGTAAAATTAAGAAATATAAGTGTTTTATAATGAGTGACAGCTGTATCCGGGTGTTTCATAATGGTCATTATGAAACACCAGGATACAGCAGTTTTATTTTTTAAAGTTGACTATGGCATAAAGTGTATCATTCTACGTTCAGGCATGAGTTCATAATTCGATGTGTCTAAGGATTTTTAGTTGTTTCCGACATTCGGTATTTAAACGAACAGTTCGCTCAGAAATCTAAGATGTGCTTACAATGGGCGCAAAATAACTTGGCGGCTCTGAAGTTCGCGGAACGCTGCGCAGTAGACGAATACAGGTGTGCCCGGGGTTGGTGCGCGGGCGGAAGCACGGCGTGTCTCGTGTCTCACTCTGACGCGTACGGATACGTCGCTGTGCTGTTCCCTCGCACATTCGAGCTGCGCGAAATGTCACTAGCAATTAACTTCCGAGACGCCAAGTTATTTTGCGCCTATTGTACGTATCTCTATCTTCGAGATTTTAAATTATTTTTAGTATAGGAAAAATATGATAGTAAAAAAGCGAAATGCGAGGGTTTCCTCACATTGATGAAGCAACGCTGGCCTACAGCGTAACAAGTGATAGCAAATTTCGTGTAAGCCTTTCGGTAGCTAAGTTGGTCAGAGCATCGGGCCGGATTCCCGGAGGCGCGGGTTCGAATCCCGCCTGAAAGCTACTTGAAATGAAATGAAATGAAAAACATTTATTGACACGTCAAAAAAAAAGACATAAGTACAGAAAACAAATAAAAATATACGTAACTATGATTAATAAAACAAAAAAAAAGGGAGAATACAGAAAGATCTAAGAGACGTGCCAATCAGGACCCTACCTCAGCATAAGTTGTTGCAGGGTGAGAGGTCACCCCGCAACAACGCTGGTATTCTGGCAGGGCCTGTGCGAGCAACATTTAAAATAAAAAAAAATATACAAAAAAAGAGATAGACTAAATGAGTACCTACTTACAAAGCATACAAAACATAACTATAAAAAATAAGATTATTAAAAATAATTTCCTTTCTTAATATTTATAAAAACACAAAAACTTTAATTCTATCCTTTGATTCTATACTTATAGGGATCGTGGTTTTGTTACTATCACATTTTTCCTACTTTTTCGTATCTATCTTCTCCAGGCTCATCAGATTTCCTCGGCATAAACCACTACACGACCAATTTGGTGTCCGCAAAAAACCCGTCAGAATGTCTGACGCTCTCAAGCGAGAACGACCGCTGTGTGGAAACCTCGCAGAAGGACACCTGGCCGCAGAGCAAGTCGCCGTGGTTGAAGGTAATACGAACGGTTATACGGTTATCTTAGAACCGCCTCTGTGTCATGTCATGCTCTCGTTAAACATGTGGTGTCGTGTGAGTCGGGTCGTTACGTTCCCTAAAATATGGTTGAGCGAAGCGATGGCTGGCTCATGCGTCATGCTCGTGAACGGGTGCTGCCAGTGGGGTGGGTCTGCTCATGTCTACTCGTGTTAAAGGTGTTCGGGATATGGTTTATAATAGTATTATATAGATTTATGAGCGAGCTGGTGTGTCTCATGGTAATTTTGGTACCCGTGTCTTACAGTTACGGCAATTTTTCTAATAATTGTATTATTTATTCAAAAATTCTTTAAATTAATACTTATAGATTTGGATATGCGGCGCAGCTTGCAGTTTCCTTTTTATTAATCCTATAATATAATGTGAATAAGATTAAGATTAGTGTGTTCATTAAACTATTTGATTCCTTGTTTGGTTGAAAATTGTTTACTGTTTTAGGTAATAAGCAAAATTGTACTTAATTTTAGCGGTATTTTGTTTGTGATGGAAAGTAACCTTACTATTATGTGAAGGTCATTTTTCAAATTTGACGACTCTGTATAAGTTAAAACAGGGAGAAAAAAATAGCCCTTGGCGAGTTTCTTGCCGGTTCTTTTCGCTACAAGGTCTCCTGCCGTAGGATTTGCGAACCGATGGCGTAGCTTCATTGACGTTCATAAGTGTTGTTAAACAAACCTAAATTGAATAAACGATTTTGAATTGAATTGAATTGAATTGTGGTCTAGATAGTTCACACCCCCGATTTCAGACCCAGAGGTAAAAAAAAAACCGCTCTCTACTTGACGTGGAATTCGGTTAATTCACGGTTCTTTGCGATCACTTCAAAACGCGACAAAAAGAAGCTGTTATGTCCTTTTTCATGGTCTCATCTACCTTTATGCCAAATTTCATCAAAATTAGTTTCGATTTTGTCGGGCCGCTTAGGGATCACACCAAATTTTCACAGCAAATGTCCTTTAGGGTCTTCCTATGCCAAAACATATCACAATTGGTTCAGTTGTTTAGGCATGAAAGGTAACAAACTGATTATATTTTTTTCGCAGAGCGTCCCATACGGCCTATACAAACTGTGCATCTACCTGAATCAAAAATACAACTACCCCACAATTTTCATATCGGAGAACGGTTGGTCGACCGGCCAAGGGTTAGGCGACCAAAGCCGGGTGCAGAACATGAGAGGCTATTTGTTCGCGTTGCTACTGGCTATGGAAGATGGTACGAATGTGATGGGATTTACGGAGTGGAGTCTGATGGACAACCTGGAGTGGGCTTCTGGATTTGGGTACAGTATATATCATTCATTTTTAACCGACTTCAAAAAAAAGGAGGAGGTTCTCAGTTCGGTTGAGAACTTTTGTTTTGTTACTTTCGGCATAACACCGACTTCAATCAGATCAGTAAGTTCAAGATTAATTAGAAAAAGTCCCGCACTTTCGTACTTTGAATTAAATGATTCAATTTATTTTTCACTTTTACGTGTTTTTTGGAAAATTCGTTTTTTGTTTGTAGTTTTTGTAAGTTAGATAGATACTTAGCACTTTATACACCACTAGCGGATCCTCGCGGTTTCACCCGCGTGTTACACGTTCCCGTGGGAATATCGGGATAAAATATAGCCTATATCACTCGGGAAGAATGTAGCTGTCTAATGGTCAAAGAATTTTCTAAATCGGTCCAGTAGTTTCGGAGCCTATTCGATGCAAACAAACAAACAAACAATCACATCTTTCGTCTTTATAATATGAGTATAGATAGACTAGCTTTCCGCCCGCGGCTTCGCCCGCGTGGACTACACGACGTTATCCCGCGGGAATGTGAAACTTTTTCGGGATAAAAAAGTAGCCTATGTTCGTCTCCAGGCTACAAAGTATCTGTGTCCCAAATTTCAGCCAAATCCGTTCTGCCGTTTTGGCGTGATTGAGTAACAAACATTCAAACATCTAAATATCCAAACATCCTAAACTTTCACATTTATAATATTAGTGGGAAGTAGGATAATAGTAACGTAGTAACTATTTACTTTAGTAATCTGTGATAATAACATTTCATTTTCTTGTTCACAGTGAACGATACGGACTTTACGAGGTAGACTTCGAGTCAGAGAATAGGACAAGGACGGCAAGACTCTCCGCCTTTGTCTACAAACGGATAATAGTCAAGAGGATCATTGAAGAAGATTGGATGCCAGAAAGTCTGAATATGCAAATATCTGATAGAAGATTAAAGAAGAAGAAAGTTGAACTGTAAACTGAAAAAGTGATATAAGTCCCACTGACTTATCCGACCCGGTGCAAGCCATGACGGAGGAGCCACTTGCAATACTAAATTAGCTGTCAAAATGGTCTGCTTGTATGAAAAACGTTTTCGTTCTTATAATGACCACCGGGTCAAAAAATGTAAAATATAATTAAGTACAAAGTACGATTTAGTGAAATAACTATAAATTATTTGTTATGTTAATATTTATAACATTTATGTTGTTGTTGAAAGATTAAAGACTCAAAATTAAATGTGTGTAAAGATTTTATTAATTTTTCACACTTATGCTCTGAAATGTTAATATTATATTTGAGAAAAGAATGCAGTACGTGGCACTTTTCCGAGGTAAACATTCTAAATTTGAAAATCCTGCAGTAATGAATTTCAGTACTTACTTACTGCACTGATTTTAGTGCAGTAAGTAAGTACTGAAATTCATTACTGCAGTGATCTGCAATGATACTACCAACTTTTTTTCTTTATTTTTTCTTTCGTTATTCCTGTGCAAAAATATCTTTGTTCCTGTGTATAAAAACAGAAAAAGCAAAGGGACATTTGCACCATACAGCTAAATTATTATAATTATTATCTAAGTAATTATTTTATCATAATTAGTTAAGGTGTATCGATGAGCTCAGTGGCGCCGCCAATGGAAATAAATCAATTGCATTTTATTAAAGGCTTGGATTAAAAGTTTCGGTTATTTCGCGCAAATAGAAGAGCAAAATGCAATTTTAATTGTTTTTTCATGGCCTCAAATATGAGCACCAAGTTATGGATCTCGATATTGCCAAATGTGGCCACTTTTGGCACTATTGAGATTCACGACTTATTGCGTAAGTTAGAGTTCTGAAAAGTATATTTTTAAAATGCATTCCACTCTTTCACCTGCGCGAAATAACCGAAACTTTTAATCCAAGCCTTTAGTAAAATGCAATTGATTTATTTCCATTGGCGGCGCCACTGAGCTCATCGATACACCTTAAGTAACTTTTTTTTAAATACGGTGCGCACAGAGTTTATTACTTCGTATTGTACCACAAGCGCTATGTACCCTTAGCACGAACATCAATCAAAAAAACAAAATGAGATTTATCATAGACAAAATATCCTTTACGAGTAATTTTGTATGGGAAATATGTACAGCGCCACCTACCGCCCAGAAGCGGGTATTGAAGTTGCGCATTTTAGTAGCAAGTAGTAAGTATCAATAGGCTGTATGACCGTTCCACATGGCCTCACAAACCAATATTAAAAAAACGGCGGGAATGATTTTCAGCGGTTGATTTGATATCAATACAGTTTATATTGTGTGATAAATTATCAAAATGAGTTCTGCCAATGAAACATTAAACAGACATTTTATGTACCTACTCCACCAAATTTGAGAGCAGAAGCAAAATTAATAACAAAAAACTTACTGCCAGCAAAATCAAAAGAAAGATACTTATATGAAAACCTACGATCTGATTTGGAAAAGTGAAAAAAAGGCGCATACGTTTTCGGAATCTGTGCTGTTGGCGTATTTTAATGATACATCATTAAACTAATATTATTATTGGCGATTTATACATAAGTGTGCCCGGGAAAACAATAACATTTACATTTAACAATTGCCCGAACGAACATGTGTAATATAAATTTTAGTAAATATTATTTTGTTAAACAGTTTTTTATTTCCTCGCATTTCTTGAGAAAAGCACTATACAAGCCTTGTACGGTAAGCAAATAACCTGTCCTCGGCTGTAATGTACTATTGCGCCACCTGATAGTTAAAGTAGGAAGTTACGATTACGTAAATAGCATGCTTTGAATTGGAATCGCTAACAGGCTCTACACACGTTCCGATCCGGCCGCCCCGATTTGGTCTGCTCCAAACCAAATCTGCCCCCTGATTCACGAACCGTCAGAAATGTTAAGCCCCCAGTACAGGTTGGCCGACCATGGTCGGCGACCATGACCAATACATCGTACATTGACACTTTTGAACGAACAAGTTTAAAAAGGTACTACGTACGATGTACGATGTCAATGTACGATGTATTGGTCATGGTCGCCGACCATGATCGGCCATCGTGTACTGGGGCTTTAGATTTTCTGCCAGCAAATTAAAAAAAAAGTTTATTTATTAGCTCGATAGATGGCGCTGACCTGACATGTATATAGTCTCTACACACGTTCCTATCCGACCTCCGATTTGGTTTGGGAGCAGACCAAATCGGAACGTATGTAGCGCAGATTTGGTCTGGCCAGACCTAATCGGAACGTGTGTAGCGCAGATTTGGTCTGGGAGCAGACCAAATCGGCTGTCGGATCGGAACGTGTGTAGATACTATTATCTGATCTGACCTACACTTGTATTAATTCAAAGTTGTGCAAGAAGGTGCAAGGCCAAAAAAAAGTTGACGTTGACGGAAGAAAAGAAATGTCAAATAATTCTATTCCTCTTGTTTCGCGTTGCAATACCATACCGACCATACCGCGAGTTGTAGATAAGCCTTTTCAGTCCTGTAAATGTTTATTTTCCTTCTGCAAGTGTTTTTTTTTAAATTGACCGTCTTCTTAACGTAGACTCCTTGCCAGCAAATAAAAAAAAGCAGACCCATGTCTGATGAACGCCATCTGTTGAGTTTTTTGGAACTAACTTTTTTCTTTTTTAATCATCTGTCAGAAAATCCCTCATTGAATCGGATTCGAATTCTGTGCTTTGTCTTCGTCTATTTTATAATTAGTGACAGAGACAGGGCATACATTCCTTTGTTGGGAGTGTCTCCAACGGCTCGTAATTCAGGGGGCAGTACGTGTGTAGCGGTAGAGTCGTCCGACCATAACTATTATTATGTGTTTTTTTTGACGCGGTCTGGCCGTATTTGGTTCGCACGAACTTTACTTCCAACCAAATCGGAACGTGTGTAGCGCCGACCAGCCCCCTGATTCACGAACCGTCGGATACGCTCCCATAGAATAGACAAATACAAAGTACAGAGTTCGAATCCGATTTGTGTATAGGCGCGGATCAGATTTGCAGCGAAGTTCGTCAGCACGAAATCGGCGGTCGGATCGGAACGTGTGTAGCGGCTATAACTGCACCATGGTTTGAACTACCTTCAATAGATGGCATTACTAGTAAAAATAACTCAAAGTAATGAAAAAAATGGTTCTTTTTGGACTTTATTTGTGCAAAATTTTGCATGCGATTTTATCAACCAAATGGCCTTCTCTATTGGAGGCTGTGGCAAAACTAAATCCATCCATATAAAAAAATGGTGTGCTACATCACGGCGCGGCCCACTCTGAAAACCGCAATTCTGACTACATGGTCATTTTGTCCTATTTCGTCCTATTTCTGTCCCAAATTTTCAGAATTCGTCGTAAAGGGGACGAAAAGATATAAGCGATTTAAATGGTCCATGCCAAAGCAAACCTTCATTATGGCACGGACAGGCTATATTTATTGAACCATAACACCTAGCCAGGATCTGATTAGTATAACTTTTTGTCCCTTTTTTATATTACCCGCAATGCCTGGAATCAAAACGAAATGAAGCGCCGTTCAAAAGATATAAAGGAATGATTTGGTCCATGCCATAATTAACCTACATTATGGCGCGGACTTTTTAACCAGGTCACCTAGAGAAAATCTGCTTATTGGAAACGATTCGTGTACATTCGTCCCAATTCGTCCTAAAAGCCACAGCATTTCGTCGTCCTTTGGTTTAGGAGATAATCAGAATTAAAATTTTGTTTTTATAGTACAGGAGCTGACTTCCTATTTAGTGACGATGTTTGTAACTTGTTCTTGTTTTGCGTGTTTGTGTTAGAATAATTAAGTGTATTAGTAACACAAAAGTATAACGTAAAGTAATACGTAACTTTTATGCATTTTCGAAACTCAAAACCTTAATTTTTAAGTCATAAACAAAAATATTTTCTTAAGAGATATTTTGATCCTGGGCTCCTAGACTATATCAAAAACATGTACAGTCGCGTACAAAATAATTTCGATAGGGGTCATGTATGAAGTTGCATTTCAATGATAACATTATGAATTGCAATATAAATTGCTCTTCTTTCGAAATTATTAATATTTGGAGGTGGGGCTCCCACCGTGGGAGTGAAGTGAATAGTGGAGTGGGGATTGGGGGGAAAAAAGGGTTTGTTTGTATGAAACTTTTCTTCCTTCAATGGAATAGCTAGGTACTTGAAACATTGTACACTCTACAGCATATCAGGTTAAACAGTTGAACTGCTATAACAGCTTTTATTACGTAGGGCATAAAGGCGGTCTCAAGTTCAACATGTATAGTCTGATGTGCCGCCGTGTGTACATATACAGGGTTATTTGTTATTCATTTAAAACATCTCGTGGGTTAATCAGACCATCAAACTGAACAACTTTCATTATGAGACAGATATTAGATTGGAACAGCTGATTATTTTTCACCGTAGAGTTAGTCCCATAGTGAAAGTTGTTCAGAATGATGGGTAGAACACCAGGGTTTCGGCTTTAAAACCAATAAAAATTCAGCCCGTATAAGTTTTATCATTATAATTAGAAAAATATAATTAGGTAGGTTACATGACACTTTTTTTTATAAGATAACGTTTTTTTATAATAATTGTACATTCATAGATACCTCCTTGTCACCAAATCACATTTATTTATTGCAAAATCACAGTAAAATCACTTTGAAAAAATGTTTTATTTTGGGAAATATAGTTGATGAATTGCGGCACACCTCACCAGTGTTGCCAGTATGATTTCCCAAAAAAGGACGGTTGGCTTTTGAAAAGGTACGGTTTTTAACTTCAAGGTACAGTTTTATTTTACCAAAACCGAATTTTAATGTACAAACAATTAACTATTTCAAAGTCACTGGGTGGCGAGAAGCGAAGCGCAAGCGAGAGTTATTAGAAAGAAAAACAGGGTAAATAAATTTATGGTAAACCACGGAACGGAAAACTTTAACAGTACAGGATGGCCGATTATGTTGGCCGACCATGATGGCCCATCGTGTACAGGGCGAGTTTGCGTTGCTCGCAGACGGCAATCGCACACAAACCGGCCCTGTACAGGTTGCCCGATCATGGTCGGCAAGAAAAGCTCCCAGTACAGGATGGCCGATCCCATTGGCCGACCATGATGGGCGATCGTGTACAAGTACAGAGCCAGTTTGCTTGTGATTGCCGTTGCAAATGCACACAAACTGCCCCCTAACCCCTGAGGCCCTGACGGAATCGAGTTGAGATGAAAATCGAACCGTTTTATAGATTTGAGTTATTTCGTACTGTTTTATAGATTTAAGGTCAAAAATCCCACCTTTGATCACAACAAAGCTGGTTGTGATCGAAGGTGAGACCTTAAATCTATAAAACAGTAGACCTATAACGATTTCATTTAGTTCGTTATTCAATCACTACTTACTCCATTGGCGCTATACAGTCGTTACTAGAATGGTGTTTTTTTTTTATCTTGATTCAATTTTGATCTCAACTCGATTCTGTCACGGGTTAAGTAAGGGGTACCCTGTACATTTTGAGTGAATTTTACATTTGTTTACTACACAGTTTTCAATATCAGATTAATAGGAGATGTCATATAATTATAAAATATGTACTTTTTATAGTGGCAGTAAGTACCTACTTTTGCGCTACCCAGTATATTACTATAATAATATTCTTTTTAGCGAATAGACTACAAAAAGTTGCAAATTATTTAAAAATCCGCTAGAACGGCAACACTGCACGTATGACAAGAACATTATTTTTTTGGTTGGGTGTTTATGGCTTGGTTAAGAGCCGTTTAGACCAGACAACATGTTTCAAACACATGTTTCGCAACATCTACCTGTCTTGTCCATTTTGCTTCATGTTTTGTGTCGGCTTAAACGCGGCTTTAGGGTTTTTCCCACGAACAACGACACGACATGATTTACAAATTGCGCGACAGTGTTGTCAGCACTATTTTCCAATAAAAGACGGTTCAGTTCACAGCATTGAGCATACATAAAGACAGTACGACCAACTTAACAGCGAATTGCTGACAGATACGGCAAACTGTGCACTGCAGTTGCCATGCAACAAAATAGCACCTACAGTTATGGTTTGATGGTAAATGGTACAGAAAACTGTACTTTTTGGTAGGTTCTGGCAACACTGTTAGTAAATCGTCTCGTGTCGTTGTTCGTGTGTAAACGCCCTTACAAGCTCTGTTCATGTTCCGATTGTAAAATTTAATGTTCACAGAGACTGTTCGTGCATTCCTCAATCTACGAAAAGATTGTGCAAAAGGATGTAGCTTTCGCAAAGAGCCGCAAGATAGGACGCTTAATGTTTGAAAAATTAAAAGGAAATATTTAGAAAAAAATCTACCCGTCTCACAACCAGCTCCGATGGTTCGGGTCGATTTTTTCTAAATAGGTACTTCATTTTCAATTTTTCGATAATAAAAATTGCATTGTAAATGCAAAACAATAAAAATTTAAATAACTCGCTTAATGTTTTACAATCGGAACACTGCGTATTACGGAACGGAATAGTTTTAATAAATTTTTACTGTACGCTTTTGTACGTGACTGTACTTATATAAAAAAACTGAATATCTCCTAAACCAAAGGACGACGAATTCTGTGGCTTTTAGGACGAATTGGGACGAATGTAAGTACACGAATCGTTTCCAATAAGCAGATTTTCTCTAGGTGACCTGGTTAAAAAGTCCGCGCCATAATGTAGGTTAATTATGGCATGGACCAAATCATTCCTTTATATCTTTTGAACGGCGCTTTATTTCGTTTTGATTCCAGGCATTGCGGGTTCTATAAAAAAGGGACAAAATGTTAAACTTATCAGATCCTGGCTAGGTGTTATGGTTCAATAAATATAGCCTGTCCGTGCCATAATGAAGGTTTGCTTTGGCATGGACCATTTAAATCGCTTATATCTTTTCGTCCCCTTTACGACGAATTCTGAAAATTTGGGACAGAAATAGGACGAAATAGGACGAAATAGGACAAAATGGCCATGTAGTCAGAATTGCGGTTTTCAGAGTGGGCCGCGCCGTGATGTAGCACACAAAAAAATGCGAAAATTTGTTTGTGTTTTTTTTTTATCCACAACGGAAAAACGGATCGACGTGATTTTTGTATGGGGATAGTTTTTGAGCTGGCGAATGACATAGGCTACTACTCTCCGGAAAACTATAACTATCATATTCCTGCGGTATAACGTCGTGTAGCTCACACGGGTGGAAGGCTAGTTAGAAAAAAATAAGCAGACGGAAACGGAAATGCTGACATTCATTCCATTCATGATTGTTGTTGAGGGGAATCGAACCCACGACCAGTGGTACGCAATGCCTATTTTACCTCTAGTTTTTGTACCTCTAGTGTAAGATTTTATGTAAAGCAAACGCTAAGTAGAGCGATTCCGTATGTATGAAAACTGTTTATAAGCGCCTCTAGCGGCGAGTAGCGGAAGTAAAAACAGCGAGTGTATTCGTATTGACAGAGCGCTAAGTTAGCGATAAGTTAACTAAGTTCGATGATTCGAATAGTATCCAATTTTTGACAAGAAACTTACACTCGGGGTTCCTACCTACCTAGTACCTACTAGAACTAGACTAGTCAAAATAATGACCCGTTAGTTTAAACTTATAATCATTATTTTTTCTTCACAGAGAACGCAACAATGTGGTATAGAATGACCACTCCGCCTCCTACTGTTTTGCCCATACTTTAGCCCTGCGGGTGCTTTCATTTGTGAATCAACTGTTGTATGTAAAGGGTTACACACAAGGACCATAACAATAAAATGCACAAAATTTATATATCTATATAATTACTACCCATATTATAAATGTGAAAATTTAGATGTTTGGATGTTTGTTACTCAATCACGCCAAAACGGCTCAACGGATTTGGCTGAAATTTGGGACACAGATACTTAGTAGCCTGGAGAGGAACAAAGGCTACTTTTTATCCCGGAAAATATCACATTCCCGCGGGATAACGTCGTGTAGTCCACGCGGGCGAAGCCGCGGGCGGAAAGCTAGTAGGTAAGTATATAAAATTCTTGCGTTACTGAATGACTGACAGAGAACGCACAGTAAGTAGTAACTACTGGGCGCAAGAAGCTGTGGCATGTATGTTCCTTGGGGAGTTTAGGGGAAGGAGGAAAAGGGGTCGAAGCAGACGAAGTCGCGAGCGGAGCGCTAGTGTTAAAATTTTTCCACAGAATAGACACAAAAAAACTGGCATAGAACCAATAGAACACAAGAAAGACAATGTTTCAAACATTGAGTTATAATTATAATGTACTAACGTCTGAATGGTTTCAAATTATTTTTACTTTATTGCATACATAATGAAATTTTTATTACATATTAAAAACAACCGGTCAAGAGCGAGTTGGATTCGCGCACCGAGGGTTCCCTACCATCATAATCATAAATAAGAAAAGTTTTCATCGGCCGGCGACGCTATCAAAGAGCATACTGTATTACGAGAATTTGCGATGTAGAATATTGCAGTTTTAGGTCAGCGCCATCTCTTGACCGATAGCGGAACTAATGTAATTTTTGTTGATATTCTGAAAAGTTTACTATTTTGTTATTGTTGATCGAAGATTGAGAGACATCGTTTTATTTTTCCTGTAACCTTTACATAAACTTCTATAACATAAAATAATTTAAGATTTATTTATGCAAACTTCGGAGATAGGTAACGGTACTTACATGTATTTTTTTACATTTTCCATCGAAAGTCGAAAGTATGCGGCCTGAGAAAAAAAACGGTTTGAGAATGTGCAAGCTCTTTCATAATGATACCCCGTATGCCCTAGTAGCCCCACTTCGAATTTTTAAGACCCCTTTCAGACCCTGTTGCAAAAAAATATTATGTATACCTAGGTACATTTTTGCAAAATAATTGGGTAAACGTCATCTAAAACTATTCCCAAGTTGATAGCATTAGTAGTTCTCGTCGAGATATCCAACTGTGGCAGACAGACGGACAGACAGACTATGAGTCGCACCATTAAGTATTAGAAAAAATCTACTCGTCTCACAACTAGCTCGGACTAGAACCCACGACCTTTCAGTGTCCGGGCGAATGCTCTAACCACTGAGCTAAGGAGTCGTTAGAAGACTCGACGAATTTATCCAATACTACTTTACGCGCTGTAAGCCAGCATTTCTTTCTTCAGTGAGAAGATATTTAAAGGTCGTGGGTCGAATCCCTAGTTGTGAGAAGGGGCGATATTTTCTAATCCTTCATTTTCAATAATAGACTATGTTATAGGAAAATTTGTGATTCAGATGGGATTCGAACCCGCAATGCTCTGGCTCTCTCTCCCAATGGCGCGGGTTCTAATCCCGTTCAAAAATCCACTTTCAGAGCTAATGGTTTTTTCTATCACAATTTTTCAAAAGCTAAGCTTCCAAATGTAGTAAGTGGACGGGGCGCCCGATTCAAATCCGATTCCGTTTCCGACGGTTTGTTAATCAGGGGGCACATTTCACTTTTTAGGGTTCCGTAGTCAACAAGGAACCCTTATAGTTTCGCCATGTCCGTCTGTCCGTCTGACTCCAGTCTAGCTCATAGACTCTTAGTACTAGAAAGCTGTAATTTGGCATGAATATACATGTCATATTTATTACGCCAACAAAGTGGTAAAACAAAATTTTGAATAATATTTTTTTTTTAGGTTCCTCCCTTAATACAACGTGAATTGGGTATGTAATTTTTTTTCTTGTCTACCCCATAGTGTGGGATGGCGTTGGATAGCAATTTCAAAAACGTTGTGGGTTCGTAAAGACAGTTTTTTGATTGAGGCATCTGTTTGTGTATTATTAAGCTTTAAAGTGCAAAGTTTTTGTTAGAGTCAAGTGTCCCCCCCCCCCCCCCTACCAGCCAAATGGTTGTTTCTGGATACGTAAAAAAGTCACGATAGTAGCATATGACGAAGTTAAAAGGAAAACTATCATAGCTAAGTAGGCTTTACAAGTTTTTGAAAACCGCAAATATAACTTTGTCCCTTCATACGAATACTATGAAAAACAAAGTTATATTTTCTGGCAAAAAATGACAGTGGTATTTTTGCTAGGTGTACGTAATCGGTACGTTAAGTGGGTACGGAACCCTTCATGAGCGAGTCCGACTCGCACTTGGCCGATGTTTTATTTTGAATTTCTTCAAGTATTTACGTAGCTTGCTTGTTTAGTTCAAAGTTTATAATGCGTGATTTTTTTTTATACACAACGGGGTACCTAATATCACTTAGCCTTCATCACATCTGATGTTAAGTGGTGATAAGGCTGAAGGTGGAAGCGCACTACCTCCCGGAATCCTCAATCACTAAGGAACTGGCTATCTTATCTCAACTGCCGGAACACAATAATGCTTAAAAAAAAAAAAAAAAAAACATCATTATTATGGCGTGAGACTTAGATAAGATGGTGGTAGCTAGCCAGGCGGACTAAGAACAAGTCCTACCACCAACCAAACCGAACACAATATGTACCCCCACTGGGATTCGAACCCGGGACCTCTTAGTCTGAAATCTGTGGTGTCAACCACTAGACCACAGAGGCGGTTAGGAGTTTTTAAGCAATGGTCGATCATTCGAAGGTTGACCATTGCTGTTATCTAGAATTCTAGATCCCTACCCAAGTAGCATTCGGGGTTCTATATAAGACGTCTAGTCGTTCACATGTACTCTACAAGCTGTGTAAGTCAGCTGTATAAGAGCTGTACAGCTTGCTATAATGCTCTTGTAGAACCAGTTTGGGCACAAATTAGACAGCCTTAAGTTCACTATGGCTGTACATTAGCAGTATAATAGCATTATAATAGCAGTTTAAGTAGTAACATCGGACTTAAGGCTGACTTACGGCACTATATGGGACGCAGTGTGAACCATACAACGTACATGAGTGTAATAAAGAGTAACAAGTGGCTAAATACACAGCCTTCACAGTTATAAAATCCGACAAAAGTACTCCAGTGCTACCTAAAATTCACGTGTGTCCTAAATTATTTCTTTATTTTACTAATGTTTGGTTTTGAGTGTGCCATCAGAACACATCAACTCCGGCGGATATTAATTGGATAAAAATGTATGATAAGTAGCTGTTTTAAGTACTTAATAATGTTAATGCCATGGGAATGCAACTTTATCGTGAAATGAATACATATTTACAGTTAAAATATTCACGCGCCTCTGTAAAAATGCGATATTCATTTTAAAATATTTAAAACTGGCTGAGAGGAAATCTGCAATTTTCAGTTTTTGATATTATATTAGCATTATAATTATACTACGGTAATAATATAACATGAAACCAAAACTCAATCGCCCTATCAGCGTATTTTGTGATTAATCTGCATGATAATTTTGGAGATTTATTTGGTAAATATTTTAGGTTACGTAGAACAAAATGGTGGAGATGAAATACGGCTATTTGAACTGTTATAACTCCAATTTAATGCGGTGAGCGTATAATAGGTTCACATGTGTTCTGTTAAAATGCTGTTATCTATATGAAGTCCCACATTTGTACCACTACAGAGCCAATGTCTATAAATTTATTCTAATGTGAACTTATGTTCAGCTTTAAGCTGTAGTTCAGGTCAATTGTGTATCATCGTTTTTTCTTTCAATATACTGAAATTCACACATTTTTGCACGCAACGTAATAAACACACAGCTTGTGGGATAAGTGTAATAGAATATCACATTCACATTCATGTTCAGCTTACAGCAAATAAGAGTAGTACTTGTGGACAAATAAACTGCTATTGATGTTAATGGACAAGACATGTAGTCTTTTTAACAGCCTACAGTGCACATGCGAACCATTTAAACACTTCTGTACAGATAGTAAAAAAGGGTTATTTTAATGATCACAAACAAGTCCTACTACAGCTACTAGCTGTATAACAGTCTAAAACAAGTAAACATAACAGCCTTTGGCTTTATAAATGACCACGTGTGTTCTATTAAAATGCTAGCTCTATAACTTCGTACAAGTAGGCCGTTAAACAGCTGTTGCCGTATCTCTACCCTACTATAATGCTCTTAGGCAGACGGCTGACTAAAGGATAGTTGTTAGAGTATTATAACACCAATAATCGTAAAAAAGTATAACTCTACACTCCTATAAGTCCCTTAGACAGGTATAGGTGTTATTAATCGCAATAATGCAGCTTATACATCACGATTGAACTGTAATAATGCTTCAAGTACACCTGGGAACTAAATGTGTACTCTTAAATGGAGTAAAATGCTACTTGGGTATGCTTTGATGAGCATGTTTAGCAACTGATCCCAGTTGAATTTGTAATCGTTAACCCCAGCAATCCGCACTGGGCCCGCGTAGAGCATTGCGGCCCATCCTTCTAATCACGAATCTACTTTTTTTATTTCCAACGTAAATGCCCCACCCCAGCAGTAAAAACAATACAATTTGCTAATTATGATGATTATTGCAGAAACTGTCGAAGCCGCCTGTCTGTATTTACAGAGACTCTACACTTTAGACTCTGCCCGCAGTTTAGTTCAAGGATTTATTATCGAACACTTTAAGTCGGTAGGGATAAACATATTACGCCGACAAAGAATTAGAATATAATCTTGAAAAAAAAAATGCGAATAAAAAACATCTCTCATAATAAAAGGTTACTACCGTTCAATCAGATTTTCCATAGCTAAAAGTTACCAAAACAGAAAATTATGCCTCTTACTACACCGAAACGAAAGCGCTGATCCGATTTCTGCCATAATGGATCTGACAATGCTGTAGGTAGCTTTTACAACTCATTACACAACTATACTTCTTTTGTGAAACTTGCTTTAGGAAAACGAACTTTATTAGGCGGAGTTAGGAGCGAAACTGTTGATTTAATTGTCTGTTTATTATGTTTTGCCACCCGCGGCGTTTGTTTGAAGAGTCCAGTGATTTTTTTCCCTTTTGTTCCGATTTTTTTGGACTATTATAGTCTTTTATAGCATAAACTAAGCGTGTGTAATGATTGTTACAATTGGATAATGTTGGGAGGGGCTGTCATATTTGTGTTGCTGTGGATAAGTATTATTTTTAATTCAGACTTAAATTTTGAGATTTAAACGGTAGATCTAAAGTTTAATATAGGCCGAGTTAATAGATATGAGTCATATGAGTATGACACACTCCAGATTCCAAACTGTCCCCATATCAAAATTCACGTCGATCCCTTGCTCCGTCTTGTTTGACGTGAAAGACGGACAAACAAACAAATCATAGAACAATATATTCTAGCTAGAAGAGAAAATTCGCTACGTCAAAACTTACTCAAACGCCATAGTAATTTTCACTCCACTTTTTCTTTACTTTTTCTAATCCACTTCCACTCAGCCTATCTTAATCGTAAGTATCTCTATGTAAAGGTAAGGCTTTTGTAAGTGATATATTATGCCATGAGCTCATATGATGAATAAATCAGAAATACCAACATAACACCCCGCGGCCCGACTCCGACCAAGTTTATCATATTTGTGGTTTAAAATAAATATGTATGGGGCGAAAAGTGTGGAATAGGCGCCTGTAAAAATAAATAACTTCTTAACTTCTTACAATCACACCAATTATCTAAGCCCATGTTAATTTCATTAAAAAACTGTATCATGGAAAACTTGATAACGGATAAATATATACTTAAATACTTTTTGTTTCTAAATACATCTATATATATAAAAATGAATCCCTATTTCCCTTGGTCACGGCATCACGCGTGAACGGCTGGACCGATTTGGCTAATTTTGGTCTTGAAATATTCGTGGAAGTCCAAGGAAGGTTTTAGCTGTGAGAAAATAAGGGAAGGAGGGGTAAGTAGGGGTAGAGTAGAAGTAGGGTAGGGGTAGAGTAGGGGTAGGGTAGGGTAGGGTAGTGGTAGGGTAGGGTAGGGTAGGGTAGGGTAGGGGTAGGTAGGGGTAGGTAGGGGTAGGGTAGGGGTAGGGTAGGGTAGGGGCAGGGTAGGGTACGGGTGGGGTAGGGTAGGGTGGAGTAGGGGGTAGGGCCACGGGAACGAAGTCGCGCTGGGTCAGCTAGTACTTAATATACATAGTAAACACCCAGACCAAGACAAATAGACATTGTTCATGCACACAAATATTTGTCTCGTTCGGGAATCGAACCCGAGACCTCTGGCGCAGAGGGTGAGTAGCCTACCCCTGCGCCAAATCGGTCGTCATAAACGAGGTATTGTGATTTTTTTTAAAAATTAACCGCCTGTGTGGTCTAGTTGTTAGGTACAGTCAGCGTCATAGATACGGTGCCATCCAAAGTGGTCAAATAGTTCGATACACCATACAATAGGGTATTTTACTGTTGTTGAAATGTAGATATTTAATGATGACGTTAAAAAAGATTGCAATTAAGAATACCAAATGTGAAAAAAAAAATTGAATCTGTTTTATAATAAAAGAATTATAGTCTGTTTGATTTTGACTATAGCTGTCTCTTTCTAAAACGAAATTTTCTATGGCGTGACTATGACGCTACTAACCCACTGACGTCACTAAGATAGCGTCCTGTCCTTGTCTAATTATAAAGTTTGAAATCCTATATCTTTGAAAATATTCAAGCTAATTCAAAATGAAAACTGGTTTTGTGTAGCTAATATTTCGAAAAACATTTTAAAGAAATAAAAAAAAAAACTGTAAAATACCGTATTAGTGTACACACCACCACTTATCTAGTATCGGATCCAGAGGTCCCGAGTTCGATTCTCAGTGGTCAGCATTCGGTTTGTTTGGTGGTAGGACTTGTTCTAAGTCCGCCTGGCTAGCTACCACCATCTTATCTAAGTCTGACGACATAAAAATGATGTTTTTAGCATTGTTGTGTTCCGTTAGTTAGAGATAAGATAGCCAGTTCCTCTATGGTTTGAGGATTCCGGGAGTACTGCGCTTCCACCTTCAGCCCTATCTTCTAGCCCTACCTACTATCGTTTGATAAAAGCTAAGCACCTACTATTCTATAGGTATGTTCACATTAAGTATACTTGTCAAGTGATGAAGTTAGTTTTTATTAATAAGTTTCTAGTAGCAATATTTTGAAACGTTTTGATCGCTGCTAAAATAGTTCAGTGCTGATTGATGAGATTATTGAGCTCTTTATTGTGTTCTGCAGTTTAAGAATTTTATTCGCAACTCCTGGAAAAAACAATAACAAACAAAACAAAACAATAAAATTTCGAATAGGTAAAGTATCGTGTAGTGTAACTAGGTTCTTCTATAGATAGATAAGAGATTAAAGATACACCCCTGATTCACGAATCCCCTCACTGTGTAAAGAGTGATTAAGTATGCTATGTTTGCCAAAAAATAAAGTCATTGTAGTTTTTGCATTGCAAATTGTTTGTTATACTTACTTATATTTCAAAACGTCCCTAAATAACCCACGCCACGTAAACCCACAAGCCGTTTCCACACATCCGATTGGCCGCGGTATCTACACCCCTGCCCAAACTCCCGAGAAATCCCGTAAGCAGCCACTCACTCCATAACAAGGTGGCTCTGTCTGTTTGTCACGGCTATGTGAATATTTTATTCTGTATTCTTTACACATACCTACATTATCTGTCGTTGCTTGGCTGGATATTCCTTTTTTTTAAGATTTGCCATAAAAAATACAAATAAAATTAAAAATTATTTAAAAGTAAAGTTTCAAGCACTTTGCCTGTCTTGTTATAGGTACTCGTAATAGTTACATCAGCATGTGAAAATGATATTAATGTAATATAAAGGTAAGTTTGTACATTAATAATTGTATTTAATTAATTAAGTTAATGATTTACCCAAAAGATAGAGCAAATTAGCTCGAGATAGGGATAAGTGAAAGAAACTGGGGAAGGTCTATGTCGCAAGATAACCTAAAAAACTGGTTACTGAAGATAATTTCTACATTGGGTAAACCAATAGATTTCTCAAGTATTAAAGTTAAAAATGTAGTATGGTCAGGTCACTGAATAAACGTTATTATTAGCTATTATTACTAAAGGATAAAGATTAGTTAGGTAGATACCTACCTATTTGTTCTTATTATTCAGTCAATAGGTACTTATAAGCTTCTCCAAATTCAAACTCTATGTTGACCCTCCTGTCCACGCAAACCCGCCGGTCACAACCAGAGAATCATAACGGGCAAATCCAATTTTCTAATAGCCATATTATTAGCAAGCACTCCATGAAAATTCCTTTCTCTTTGATCATATTTCTTTCAGCGCCATCTTGTATTTCGCTTTGATGCGCTTTGTGTTTCCCGCGCTATATGATTGGAGATTTTCGCGCCATTTGGTGGATAGAAAATGGCTTTACATCTGTGGTAATAAAATGTTATTGTAAACGAATGTAATTTGTTATTTGTAAAAGCTTTTTGTTTATTGTGCAAAGATTTATATTGAACTAGTGGCTTCCCGCGGTTTTAGCCGCGTGGTTATTCCCCTGGGTTATTCGGAATAAAATATAGCCTACTAGCTTTCCGTCCGCGTGGACTACACGACGTTATCCCGGGGGAATGTGATATTTTTCCGGAATAAAAAGTATAATAGCCTATGTTCTAATAGAAATTTTATTTAAGATATGATTTATTTAATACTAGCTGCCACCCACGGTTTCACCCGCGTGGTTCCCGTACCAGTTTGAATATCGGAATAATATCTTTAATCCAGATCCGTTTATTAATTTTTTCGTGAAAGAGTGACAAACATCCAGACATCCATCCATACACACAAACTTTCGCATTAGTGATATAGGTAAGTAGGATATTAGGTACCTACTCAGGAATAATAAAGCTTCCTGGTGAAAGAATTTTCAAAATCGGCCCAGTAGTTTTTGAGCTTATCTATTACAAACAACACAAAATCGAATCTTACCTCTTTACAATAATAGTATGGACTATAGATTATTATATTTTTATGCTATAAGTATTATAGTAAGTATAACTATAGTAGACTGACTATAGTATAGTATGTTTTAAAATCGTTAACTATTGGAAAACACATCCAACTTCTTAATTTTACCAATACACTCATCACCACTCAACAATCTCAACATCATTAGCACAGCCACATCTAGCTCTAAAATATAAAATACTTAAATAAATCCGATTAGGTACTTATCCCTCAAAAATGTCAATTGTATGTCATCGAAGAATTAAGGAAAAAAACAGTTTCACGCTGAGATAAACCAGTGGCACACTTAACCAGTCATCCATAAACAATCCAGAATACTTTTACTTTTAAAAGTTTGAATAGTTTTAATCCCCCGATTGTGCGTTTCGGAAAACATTCACGTAATCCATAGACACGGTATAATGTTACCCATAATGGCGTTGAAAGTGTTCTTGGTAACACCGATCGGAAGATAACGTTGGTGCAATGGTCTTGAGTGGAAATTAAAAAGAAAAATGTCAATGAGTAAGAAGTGCCGGGGCAAGAGAGTCGCTTGGATTGAGGGTTCCACACCCGTATTGCAGCATTAAAACCACACGTATTTGTATGGATTTGCCGAGAATGTCTAGGTTAAGGTGTGTCCTACAAAAAATATAGATTTTTGTACAGTCGCCTGCACTGCAGACTACCACAAAATGTCAAATATCTACAAACGGTTTTGAACTTAATGCTCCAGAGTTACGGTTGAAAGTCGATTGGAGAATTTTGACAGTTTTATGTAGTCTACAGTGCAGCCGCCGCCCGTACAAACAAGAAAACAATTGAGTTGAAAATGCATTGTGAAAATGACTTTCTTCACTCATTCTTCGTCAGCCTCTAATCATTTTCGATCTTTAATTAATTAAACCTCTCTTTTGTTCTCACTATCAAAGTTCATTGCTATTCTTATCAGACTATAACAACATGCTTGTGTTTCAATAATTAATCCTTTTACCACTTGTACATAAAAAAGGTCTTGGTACAAATTATGAAAATATTTAGGTACCTACTCACAGATCACACGCTAACTAAGGCGCTAGACGCTAGAATTAAACAACAAATGAGCGTGGTCACACATTTATCGCATAGTTTAGTGCACAATTTAATGAACACTAATCATGCCGTTATTTAAACGTTAGGCGTCACGCAGGTGAAGCCCCAGCATTACGCGCAAGATGTAGAGAAAGCTACTGAAAGCTTGATATTCAAGCGACTCTACTAAATTCCTTCGAATGTCCTTAAATTCCCAAGGAACCCTAACAGTGACGCAATTTTTCTACTAAAAAAAGTTGTCATTGTTGCCTGTACGTTTTGTTGTCGTGCGTTAGAGCGGCACCGTGTTTGCTAACGCAAGCTTTGACGCAAAAAAAGTTCGGTGACAATTTTGAAAGTTTTCGATAAAATCAAGTAGCTTAATACTTATAATACTTCTTGACAAAGGTGATGAAGGATAAATGCCTTACTTTCGGTCTGGTCTTCATTTATGTGGAAAACTGCTCAGGAGCAAATCCAGCTCTGTAGTTTGTTTTTTTTCTCTTTTGCTTCTTATTTAGCTTAGTAGTTTTTGTGTCTAGATAAACACAGGGTAAATTTTTAATCAGTGCACAAATTTTTAAGATCGACTCAGAATCGGTATGTGAATAACATTCTCCTAGAAACATAGGTCGAAATATGACAAAAATTGTTTGACTCTTCATACAAATCGGACTGATCATGTGATCGACTTAGTATGGGAAGTCCAAAAATTTTTGTCGTATTTCAACCCATGTTTCTAGGAGTAAGTCGAATCTATTTAGATACAAATATTAAAGCGTGCTGGGGTGATATTAATTAAATAACGGGGTCAATCGTCTCTCTATTCTATACTATTCTAAGGAACTTTTAAACCTGTGTTATTTTTGTTTTACCCAGAAAAATCCTTAGTTGAACATTATAATTATATATTGAAAGTTTTAATTTTAAAATAAATACATTTAACTGGCAGCAGCCAGCAGCAATACACACCCACACAAGCACGTGTAAGTAGGTATATTAAATATACAAATACACAAATTTTGTGAAGGTATTTGAAATATCTTAAAGACCTCTCAACCGCTAAATCTTATGTCCACACAAGGGTCGACCACTTAACAATAAATAAACGCGTTTACTCTCAAAGGTGAAGGCATAATCCGAACCCAACAATGAATAAATCCTTAAGTAGCATTATCACATTAAAATCACACTTGAGCGGTCATCGCTCACGATCACGAGCTCACGACACGACAAAGGCGGCGCACAATCGGCAATGGTTGCGTAGTTCCACGAACTTTAGATGTTAGCGGGAAAATGAGACCATAGATTACGACTATTATATTTTTTTACATATAGTAAGGAGATGTTTAATTTTATGCAAAGACCCCGACCACGTACGTAAAAAAAAGTATAAAATACTGATGTATTTTGTTTATTATGATACAGTTAGACTTAATGTTGATTTTTATAAAATACTAGCTTTCTGCCCGCAGCTTCGCCTGCGTGGACTACACGACGTTATTCCGCGGGAATGTGATATTTTTCCAGCCTTAAAAGCCTATGTTCCAGGTTACAAAGTAGGTATCTGTGTCCCCAAATTTCAGCAAAATCCGTTCAGCCGTTTTGGCGTGATTGAGTAACAAACATCCAAACATCTAAACTTCCACATTTATAATAAATTATTATAGTAGGAAGTAGGATAGGGATCAACAATTTATTAAATCCAAAATTGTAATTAGGTAAATAAGTATAGATGCATTGTAAAACTAAGATTTTCGCATCAAAGAAGTTAATACTTACTGAATAAAAGTTTCGGCATCTCAATGAAAAGCAATAGCCATGCAATATAGCTACAAGAGCTCGTACCACAATAAAATACTTGATCGCAACCGAAAAAACATCATCAATAAGATTACCGGCTTGCTCGGATTATACGGACAGACCGACGGACAGAGTGACTCAAGTAACACTTGAGGCTATTATCTAATAATAAAAGCGCCGAGTATTGTCCAGCACTTGTGAATTTTAGTAAAGCTTTTGATGTAGCCGTATGTTTTGTGAATTCCGATGGATAAGAAAAATGTTTCAAGAATGAAAGACAAGAATGATGTCAGAATTAAATTTGAAAAAAAAATGTAATACGAGCTGCTTTTGGGCAACTGATTTTGGAACGCTGTTGTTTGTACATAGATAATATACCTACTTATAGTATTAATAGTATATTATCTGTGTCTATATTAATCTTATAAAGAGGTTTGTAATGGATGAAATAAAAAATTACTTAACCGAGTTAAAAAAAACTTTCACTGGTAGAAAGCTTAAAGGTTTTCGAGCAACCTATATGCTATATTTTAGGGCGTAACCGCGGGAAGCCACTAGTTGTGATATAAAAATCTTATAGGGACAAAAAAGTTCGCATATTTAATACTAGCTAACTATCCATGACTTTAGTAAAAGGGTTTAAAAATCTTTTGTTTTTGTTTATTTCAAAGACAAAGTTTTAAAATAAAATTTAAATAAAACTTGAGACAATTTGCTTGTTAACAAATTTGGGGATAAATAGGATGTAAAATAAAATACTTACGTTCATTCAATTAAAAATTATTTGATCGAAAATATTAGAAAAAAACGTTTTTAAAAAAAAAATGTAACCGCCTTCAAAAAGAATCTTCAAACAAAATTATTAACAAACACTAAAAAACGAAAAAAATAATTAGAATTTTTAATTAAAAGGATGAAAATGTGTGACTTTTTCTAACTATCTTGGTACTTAATGAACTGTTTGAAGTCGGTGCCAAGTTTAATAGGTACCTTTTTGAGGTAAATACGTCCTACACCTCATGCTTGGGACCGGTTTTTTTTAATGTTTGTTATTTCACTCAGTATAATTCGTTCTTATTCTTTTTGGCTTGGCACCGACTAATAGGTCTGTATTTGAGGTAAATACGTCCTACACCTCAAGCTTGGGACCGGGTTTTTTTAAAATGTTTGTTATTTCACTCAGTATAATTCGTTCTGATTCTTTTTGGCTTGGCACCGACTTCAAACAGTTCATTGGTACTTAACCAAGATAGTTAGAAAAAGTCACACATTTTCATCCTTTTAATTAAAAATTCTAATTATTTTTTTTCGTTTTTTAGTGTTTGTTAATAATTTTGTTTGAAGATTCTTTTTGAAGGCGGTTAATTTTTTTTTAAAAAACGTTTTATTTTTCGATTTTTAGTGTAAATACCTAATCGTAGCGAAACTACATGGTTATTATGATAAATTGTTGTAAATATCCTAACCGTTACGGAGTTCAGCTTTCCATCTTTAGCTTCTTAGATAACTTGAAGGAATACGACTGAAGGTCCATTCGTGCATATGGTATTTATAAAACATCATAATAACTCCTAACTGTTGAGGAGTTTCACCTCTCATCATCAGCTCACCCTAACCTGAAAGAATATAACTATTAGTTCATACGTACGATTAATACTTAAGGAATTATTCTCCAGCTCCTAACCGTTAAGGAGTTGTAGCCTTCATCACCAGCTCATAAGTATGAGATGATGACTACCAGATGCAAATACTTGACTAACTTCAAAAATAAATGGAACGCATAAGGCTTGCCTATATTAGAGAATTTCTCTCAATTTTCCTGGGGATGTTTTCTCCTGTTCCTGACTTGGTTTTAATAAGTTCACATAATCACATCAGAAGTACAAACTTTCGAAAAAATAATAATTTGAAAATGATCCCCACTTTGATGAAATTAGGAAGTCGTCTAAATAACCAAACTAAAGTTTAAATACGCATTATTCAGGATAACTCCAGAACTTCTCGTCAGTTCTTGATGAAATTTGAATGGGACCACACGAGAAGCGTCACCTTTCAAATAAAAAAAGAATTATCCAAATCGGTTCATAAACTAAAAAGTTCTGAGGTAACACACATAAAAAATAAAAAAAAAAAAATATACAGTCGAATTGATAACCTCCTCCTTTTTTTGAAGTCGGTTAAAAAAGGGCCGTCTCACAACTAACTCCGATGGGACTCGAACCCACGACCTTTCCCTCGAAGAGCATTCGCCCGGATAGTGAAAGGTCGTGGGTTTGAGACCCCTCGGAGCTAGTTGTGAGACGGGCATTTTTTTTATCTAATATATCATTTTCCATATTTTCAATAATAAAAATTGTATGGTGAATGGGAAAAAGTACCTACATAAACATATTTTTTTATAATTTGATCAGTACATATTTCGATTTATGGTAGTCACATAAGATCATAAAGTCTACTCATAGATTTGGCTTAGATAAAAAATTCAAGTTCTTATATTGTTTGATGTTGATAATACTACAAATACTGACTTATTTATTTCATTGACTGATTACTGGTAACAATACAAGATTCGCACATTTGGTACATAAATTAAACTCAATAACAACTCGACCAAAAGATTTATTAAATAAAGCTGTTATTCTAACATTTCCAAATGTCCGCTAACCACTCAGATAATGGTGAGTGCCCACGCGCCGGCCATTACGCCCGCTAATTGAGTGCGGGCCGTGTGCACACCCCTTAATGCCGGCCACTTACCACCCTTTACCTTTGCTAACTCAATTTTTGGTAAATAATAGGTGGAGGAAAAGGTTGATAGGTAGGTTCTGTTTTGTTTCTTATAAAATGAAGATTGTGTGTTTTTATTTGAAATAGAATAGAATAGACTTACTTTTATTATAGGGCCAAAACTGAAATCGCAAACAAAAACAGCCGTTCCATACAAAAGTGCAAAAATATTTTATCAAAACATTAAATATTTTTGCACTTTTGTATGAAACATCAGATTTTTTCGCGATTTCAGTTTTGGTCCCTGAAATTAGAATAATAATAGAATAGTAGAATTATCCCCGATGTTAAAAAATAACCCGTAAATCGTGTTGTATTGTAGGTACGATTTTATTTAAACGAATTAATATTTTAAAATAATAATACACTTTACCTAGAATGGTAACAATGATTCTACAAAAAGCATTTCCACAAACAGCTCAATGAATTCTACAATTACAATAAGTAAAGAAAGAAAGAAAATGATTTATTAGCAACACACAACTAAGTATACACATAGAAACTAAATACAACAAAATAGACAAGAATAATCTTACTTATGTGTTGTTGTCTGATGCCAAAACTGTGCTCAGCTCAGTATAAAAGCAGCAAGCGAGGCTGCTGCACTGGTAGTCTGCTGAACATAGTAGTGACATCTGGAGACAAGACATACAATAAAGCAAAACAAAAAATTACATCACATTTCTATTCTACATATAATACAATAAATAACTAGTCACATCCTTTCATTTTTCCTCACATTTTTCCTATAAATAACTAGTAGTAAATAAATCACTACCCACTTCCACCAGTAGGTACTCCACCTTAACTCGTTTCATCTCCACACTTACACAACCAGGTTCGTTTAACAAAATGAATATTATGATATCAAAAACCATAAGCCGATGGCCGTTAAAGGGCGACCGCACGCGGCCCATTACGCCCTTAATTAAGTACACAGACGTGTGTGCCACCCTTAATGCGAGGGTGGATCCTAAGCCATAGAGTTAAAATATTTTAACAATAATTTCGTAACTTATTTAAATTTTTACTTTTTTGCATTCACAATGCAATTTTTATGGTTGAAAAATGGAAAATGAAGTATTTAGAAAAAATCGACCCATCTCACAACCAGCTCCGATTGGACAGAGCAGTCGCCCGGATAGCGAAAGGTCGTGGGTTCGTGTCCCATCGGAGCTGGTTGTGAGACGGGTCGATTTTTTTTAAATACTTCATTTTCCATTTTTCAATAATTTCGTAACTTTATATTTACTTACCTACTTAACTTACTTACTAGATTTATCACAATTTGATTTTAAGCGTTAGTTTTATCAATTTATAACGTTTTAAAAGTAGTACTAAATTAAAATAAGAATGGATAATGTAATGCTTTATCTACAAAAATAAAATAAAACTAATTGTTACGTTAAATTTCGATGATCTCTAAGTGTCCTGTAATTTTTACAATAAATATTTTGCTGTGCCCCCGCTGCCGGTTCCTAATAAAAATTAGGACGGGACCGATAGATAGATTTTTTTTTCACAAAAAAAAATAACGTAATTTAATTTTTCTAACCTTTCACTTGTTCTACAGGACTTCTGAGACTAACTAGCTCACTACCGGCAGCGGAGCCACTTCCTTTTATTAAAACCATTAATGTACTTTTTTAATCTTTAACTTAGTAAGTATATTTGTACAAAAATGGGTACCTAACTACCTACCTATTCAAAGCCGTGAAAAAATAAAGTCTTGTCTATAATTTGCTAGCTCCCGCCAACTCGCATGGGATTATTTTAACGTCCGCGTGCCACATCGACACTCCACTTGAAATCTTTTGTGTGTTTAAACAACTTTCTTCCTACAATCGAAACCTTATTATCTGACCACTAAAGGTCAATATTGCGTACAGTTTTCCTAATAATGGAATTGATACTTATTGTCTAGTTGCAAAAAGGTTGTATTTGTAATATGATTCGAGAAACATTTTTACGATAATTATTCTGTCAAGCGGTGTTTCAGGGGCGTTTTTTATTTAATCATTTGATTGATGATTTAATTTGGAAGCTTTTATTAGTGTGTATATTTAACTGGGTAACTGGGTTTTCTTGAAACCACTGGCCAAATTTTTAAGTTTGACTCAGAATCGGTAAGTGAAAAAAAAAACCGCCTTCAAAAAAATCACATCAAAAAAGTAAGAAATAATTCCTCACCAAATAAATAACGTAAGTACTTTGAAGTCGGGCGTGAAACATGTACGATTTTTTGTAGTTTTTGTTAAAACCCGCCCGACCTCAAAGTACTTACGTTATTTATTTGGTGAGGAATTATTTCTTACTTTTTTGAAGGCGGTTTTATTTTTTATAAAAATAATTTTTATTTCACTCTTTTTAGTGCATCGTGCAGGCAATTTACTTGTATTCTGGTAAATAGGTATGTGATCAAATTGAAAACCTCCTTTTTTGAAGTCGGTTAAAATACCTTGTGGTATCCCCTTTTTAACAAAACAAGAATCATCTAAATCGGTTTATAAACAAAGGAGTTATGCCTAAAGATACGTTTAAATTCACATAAAGTGGTAACGAAAACGACAGTATTTTCAAAATTTCCTGAAAACTTGAAGTCGGTTAAAATACCTTGAGGTATCCCCTTTTTAACAAAACAAGAATCATCTAAATCGGTTTATAAACAAAGGAGTTATGCCTAAAGATACGTTTAAATTCACATAAAGTGGTAACGAAAACGACAGTATTTTCAAGATTTCCTGAAAACTAGTGAACCGATTTCAAAATTTCAAAAAATGGGACCAACTTGGAAACCAACCTGGGTCTCAATTCTACTAAATGCAATGCAGTTCAATTGCACGTCGTTAGCATGGCGATAGCTTAAAATGACACTTTTGGTATTCTGCTCCTGTCAAAAAGTTGAATAGCGGCTATCCAGCCGCTATTGATACATTTCGGAATTCTACTAACCAATGGCGTCACAATAGCGGCAGCACGGCAACATAAATAGGTATTCTGCTCTTATTTGACGTTTAGGTGCCGATAGCGTTGGCATCGCGATATCTGTCAAAATTGGCCATTGAGAAGCAATTGTGCAGCCATACGTTTTTTCATCGTTTTCTCGGATAAATTCTCCGATAAAAGTGATTACAACAATGTAGCATCACATTTTAAGATGAAGATAGTTGTTTTGTCGGACACGGAGTTTATAAAAACCTTCCGCTTCAGTGAAAACGTAGGTAATAAAAGATATCGCGGAAATCAAATCTCCGTTTATTTCCGACAAGAGGGAAGAAGCATTCATTATCATCATCATCTTCAGTCACTACGCCACGGGCTCCTCATAGAGAACATCATCTGAATCAAACTTCGTAATAAATAAAATAGGCCTTTGTAGGTAATATGTAATAAAAAGTTTTGTTTGAATTATCGATCGATCGATCAAGAAGCTTGCTTAGAACCAAACTGGAGATAGAGATCCGCAAAAAGTATCGATACCTATACTAGTATACTCGATACTTTGGTTACGATACCGAGTAATTTAGTACTCGATTTCTACTTTTCATTAATACACCGAGTAAGAATCGACACTTTTCACCATACTCGATACATTTTTAGTCGTTTAGGTGTAAAAATAACCCGTTATTTACTATTATTAACCGAAAAACGGTAATAACGGTTAGATTATCCGACTTTGATCTAAAAAGAGATTGCAGTTTTACTAGTTATTAGGGTTCCATAGACGAAAGGCAAAAAACGGAACCCTTATAGATTCGACAAGTCTGTCTGTCCATCCGTATGTCACAGCCACTTATTCCAAAACTATTAAGACTACACACTTGAAACTTAGTAGGTAGATGTATTCTGTGAACCCGCTTTAGTTTTAATACGATTTTCGTTAGGTTTTAGCTATGACGCACCGTTTTCGAGATATTGTCATTTTTATTCTTATTTCTTATTATTTCTGAAAATTATTATTATCGATCGACATTATCGATATAACGTACTCAAATGAGAAGAGAGAGGCGAGGCGGAAGAATATTTTATTTACAATCAATTAAATCAAATTAAAAAGTTGACGCGAAAATAAGACCTAGCAAATCAAGCCGCTAGCGCCAACTAGCGGTGGTTTTTAACGTAAAAACAAAAAAAGCCGTAAATAACCGTTAATAACTAAAATAGCCGTCAATAACGGTTGCTAATTTCCGTTAATAGCCAGTTTCGCATCTATAGTCGATACTTTGCGCGGTACTCCCCCAGCCTGAAGGGGCCCACAGCAAAGAATTAGAATCCTATGGGTTCAAAAAGTACTCGATACTTTTGATGCGAGTACGATACCGGTATCGATGACCTTTGTTGCGATACTACTCATGAGTATAGTATCAATACTTGCAAGATAGTGGCGGAACGTATGCAACGGCCATGTAATGATGAGACTCGACGAAAGTTACATTTTGTGAGAAGAGAGCCCTTCTCACAAAATGTAACTTTCGTCGAGTCTCATCATTACATGGCCGTTGCATACGTTCCGCCACTATCTTGCAAGTATTGATACTATACTCATGAGCTATGCCGGATATAAAGTAAGGCAGAGGACGACGACGAAGAGGAAGAACTAAGTAACTTTTAAAAAAACGTACTGCTATACTACTAGACACCCATGTGTGACGTCATTCAAGGTCAAAGGTCATTCAAAATAAATGTATTTTTGTGCATAAATTTACTGAAATAGTAATTGAAATCATCTCTCGTAAAGGCGGGTGGCATTCTGTCAATATTGCAACCGTTATGCTGCGGCCACACTATGGGAATACGCCAAAAGACATCGGGATATGCCAAATTCCAACAAGTGTAGCCACGTTATCGCGATAATCAAAGCGAAAATTTTACTACGGCATTTACTACGCCGCCGCCGCCGCGCCGTAATGCCTTATGCCAATAGTTCGAGTGGCGATTATCGCGAGAATTTTTGTGATCGAGCAGCCACACTATGGCGATAAATTTAACGCAATAATTCTCACGACAATTCAAGCGAAGTTGGACATCGGCATATCCCCATAGTGTGGCCCCAGCATCAAAAGTTAAAGAAAGACAAAAAAAACTTTTTTGTTAGCAAGAAATGGTACCTAGAGTGCTCGTCAGATAAGTCTGTGCGCGGTAAAAATCGAATACTAATCTTTTCTATAACATAAGAACAAAAAATGCACTGTAACTAGCGCCAAAAACGCGCCAGTCACGCGCAGAGTTATCTGACACACACTCTAGTGGTATTTTTGCTAGATGTAAGTAATCGGTACGTTAAGTAGGTACGGAACTCTTCATGGGTACCATTCACGGAACCCTGCAATGCAACCCTTATTTATACAAAAATAAAAATAAAATAAATGGGCGAGTTCGACTCGCACTTTACCGATTTCTTACTCAGGCTGCAATCTCCAGTTTGGCTTAAGCTTCTTGATGTTGATATAAAACTAGACAGATGGATGTCAAAATTGTCAAAGGTGTCAAGTAGATATTATTAGACAATATTGACCCTTGTTTGTACATTTGTTAAGTATAATTTTATATGCACTAGTTCAATCTACTCATGCCAAGCCGATGCGATGCTGACGACGTGCCAGCGATATGCTGACGACGTTTTTCTCAAAATTAGTAGAATACCGTTTTTAGATCAATGGCGTTGGCAAATCATTGGCGTGTCCGCGACATAGCAATTTGTGGTAAAATAGCAGAATTGAGGCCCTGATGTAATAACGTTTCAATCATTTCAATCGGTCCATCCGTCTTCGAGTAATATGTGGACATACACAAAAATACTAGAAACATGGGTCGAAAAAAAATTGTCGTATTTCGACCCATGTTTCTAGGGAAAAGTTGTTCACTTACCGATTCTGAGTCGAACTTAAAAATTTGGCCAGTGCTTTCAAAATATCCCTGTATATATTTTTGACTTAAATATTATTTTAATTACATATAACAACAGCGTAGATCGATAAATGGGAGGTTATTATTTTATTCAAACAACTTATAAGGATTTAAACGCAACGCGGTTTTAATTTCATTTTAAGTTATTTTGGATTTCCTCGCATTTCTGACTATAAAAATTCGCCAAAATTTGTTTATAAGTAATAAAATGTTATTATCCGTTTCTATCAAGATCATAAAAATTGTAATTGTAAATAATATATTTGTTGGCATTGACTTTAAAAAGAACAAATATCTTATTTACCAAACTTGCTAAAAAATCTCCACATTTTTTCAAACAACTCGTGAGAAAAATACACCCTAACAATTAGTATAAAGCAACAGAGTACAAAGGTTCTCTAGTGGGCATAACAGCGATCGCTCGACAAATGCATACGTTACCCTTAAAATCACTTAGGAAATGAAATGGTTTTTTATATACATTGTTCTCCAAAGAGAATAATAATTGCTTGCGCATATTAAAATAGTGACAATAAAAAGTATGGAAAGCTATGAAATTCTTTGACTAATTTCATATTTAAAATAATGCTTATAAATCCATCATTAGTAATATTTATATAAGCTGTACTGAATGTTTAATGATTACTATTAAATAAAATGTAAATGACGTGTAGATGCTACGAAAATCGTAGCATTTGTTGCGTCCGTCCGTAGTACGTACTGTATAGTAAGTCGTTTATACTATGAAGATTATGTAGGCTGTGGCGATGTATCTATGTCGCAGCGCAGCCAAATGGTAGAATCCGCCATTCAATTGAACGCCTAGGCTAATAATTTATTTCGTAAGCTATTTTATCTCCCCATAAGATGACGTGGTCACAAAAAAAATAACCACGAAACTTAAGTCGATCGCGAAGCGGTGTTCTGCAGGACTTCATGCCGGATTCAACCATCTGCCTGCGACATCTATATAAGCTTCTTTGGAGGATGTTGTTTCCAAACCACTTAACAGACTATAGTTTTATGAAGAAAGTGTGGTTTGACGCATTCGACGATAGCTCGTCGTGAGGGCATGATCCCTAGTGTAATAAGAAAAAGCTATGGAATAGTACTTAAGATCGTTTTTTTTTTTTTTTTTTTATTTTTATTTATTGTGACAACAACAGCCATACTTAAACTAGAAAGACAAACTTAACTAAAACAGTTACATCTTCGGCCAAAAAGTTGCCCACAGTGAAAAATAATAATACGCCTTTATGACAGTTTAAAGTAAGTACCTATCTTTAAAAATATGTAAAATTACAAGAGAGTGTTTTTGTTAAATTGACACTAGCAGCATCTAATAAAAATATTAAATACCTAAGTTAAATATAAAATAATCTACTTATACATAATATTAGAACAAAATACAATACTATAACACCACATAACCACACACAAACCTTGATAAAAATAAATAAATAGAATAGAACAAATGTGCATTTGAACAGCGTTACTGAGAAAACAGAATGTCTTTCGCCCCGTTCATAAAAACACCTTTGCCTCCTATAAATGGATCGACTGCGCTAAAATGCAAGTTGTATTCCTTAACAATACGAGACATTACTGCATTCATACCATAGTTGGTTTTATGGGATGGAACGGCGAAAAGTTGTGTATGGCGAGTACGGCGAGTAGGAACTTTGAAAGAAATTTGTTCAAGGAGCTCAGGACAATCCAGACGCCCGCGCAGTACATCAAACAGCAAACCCATGTCCAGGACCAGACGGCGCTCACGAAGAGTTAGAATTTCGAGCTCTCGGCAAGTATCTGCGTAAGCGGATTTATCTAATTTAAATTTATACTTAAGGTGGTTTACAAACTTTTTCTGAATTTTTTCTATTCTGTCTACGTGTATGGCGTAATTCGGCGACCATATAGCAGAAGCATATTCCAACACACTACGAACATAGGCATAGTAGACAATTTTAAGACTGTCAATATGCGTAAAAGGTTTGCAGGTTCGCATAACGAAACCCAAACTGCGATAAGATCTATTAATTATGTCATCAATGTGAGGTGAAAACGTCATTTTAGAGTCAAGCCAGATGCCCAAATCTCGAACCCCCTCGACCCTTTCAATTACCGTGTCATTAAATTTGTAATTAAACAGAATTGGCTTATTTTTGCGCGTGAAGCTGATACATTGACATTTATTAATGCTGATTGTGATGTTGTTATCTACATAGTAGGACATCAGGTTATTAAGGTCTTGTTGGATTAACATACAATCAGAGAACGAATTCACTTTCATGTAGACTTTTTTGTCATCGGCGTATAAAAGATGTTCAGCGCTAGTGAAACAAGTGGAAATGTCATGTATGTAAGCATTATAGAATAAAGGGCCAAGGTGCGAGCCCTGCGGAACACCTGACGGGACTGTAATGAAGTCAGACTTGAAACCACCCAATACGACCGCCTGCGAACGATTGGAGAGATATGAGATAATCCATCTTAGCAAGTCACCGTGAATCCCCAATGATTCAAGTTTTTGGATCAAGATGGCGTGATCCACACGATCAAACGCTTTTTCGAAGTCCGTGTAGATCACGTCGACCTGCCCACCATTTTCCATTTTATTCAGAACATAATTTGTAAAGAGAGCTTGGTTGGAAACAGTGGAACGGCCCCTCAAGAAACCGTGCTGTGTCGTCGGTATGCCTTTAGTGATCACCGGATAAATATGTGAGTATACTATTTTTTCAAAAATTTTAGGGATAACGTTTAAAATAGAAATAGGGCGGTAGTTAGAAATTAATGATTTTGGGCCTTTTTTATGAATTGGAATAATATGCGCTTCTTTCCAAGCAGTAGGAAAAATTCCCTGTTTTAATGATTTTGTAAAAAGTATGAATATTGGAAAAGCTAACGTCTCAGCACACCTAGAAAAGAAAATAGGAGGTATGCCATCACTACCTGCACCCTTAGAACTGTCCAGACTAGAAAGATGTTTTTCTATAATTGATGGATTAATTGCAATACGAGAGATAATTTCATCGTTGAGTGCGGTCTCGCAAGATGAACGACCACTGGGCCCGGACGATCGCGATGAGCCGAGAAAGGCACTCTCAAAATATTTATTGAATGCGTTACAAATGTGCTGACCGTCTGTGTAAATAGTGTTTTCATGTGAGAACGTCTTAGGGTAATTTGTACCACCTCGTTTTGCTTTAACATATGACCAAAAATGTTTCGACGAATAGCGTAATTTTGACTCAATCCCGCGCGTATAATTTCTGAAGCATTCATCCTGCATTATCTTCATTCTATGTCTCAGCATTGAGAACTCGTCGTAATCGCGGGGATTACCGAAACGTTTCCATTTTTTGTGTGTTTTGTTTTTTTTATTTATAATCTTAATTAGAGCGTGACTGTACCAAATTGGGTATTGTGTATTCGATGGCTTACCCATAGGAATAAAGAGTGTGCAACACTCATGCAGTATTTTATAGAAAGCATTGACGTCGTCATCAATACAATCATGTGATAAAATGTCAATCCAGTTAATATCACTTAAGTATTTGTTTATCATGATGTAGCTACCCTTATGAAACTTAAATCGATTGTTATATTTTTCTTTAAATTGAACAAACTTTAAGTCTAAAATATTGATATTAATTGAAGGATGATAGCTGTCTTCATTTAATAGAGGCTGTGACGAACGAGCGACCTCTAAAAAAACATTACTAAAGCAAAGATCTAGAGTGTTGCCTTTTGAATTTTGAATAAAGTTGTATTGTTTAAAATTGAGAAAGTTAAGATTGTCTAAAAGTACCATAGCGGTGTTTTGCATGTCGATGCATCCCTGGTGAACTACTGTACTATCTCCCTTATCCCATCTGATGCAGGGTAAGTTGAAATCACCCACCAATAAATAATGACAGTCTTGATGGCAATCTACCAATTTCGATATATTACTTAATAATTTTTCAATACGATCGGCGAACCCGCGCGACTGAGGCGGCGTATATGCAACAATAATAAATAAGTCCTTATTCGATGATATTGCTTGCGCCGGCACGCGAACACAAATGGATTCGGCAGTATCGCTTTCCCAGTCACACAGGACCGTAGACTCGAGTTGTTTACGCACACAAATCATTACCCCTCCCCCCTTAGACTTACCACATAATTCCAAATTTCTGTCACATCGGAAGATGTCATATCTTGCATCACAAAGTTCACTATCCAATATGTCACTCTGCAACCATGTCTCAGTGAATAAAAGTATATCATAATTATGACATAAGATTGCGTTATAAATATCATATAGTTTTCACCTAATAATTACCTTAAAACGGAAAGTATTTCTTTAATTTCAACTCCCAAAAAGATAGGCAGCGGTACGAGTACGCTACAGTACCTACCTACATTTCATTTTGGTATCTTCAATAATGAAATGCTAAAAATAGGTTTTACTGGTTTTACAGTAGGTAAAAAAAGTTGAACTTTAAGTAAAAGTTAAAATTTAACTGTTGTCAATTTTGACATCGGTAAAAGAAAAATACGTTGGTTATCTTAGGGTTAAAAATGTTGTCTGTACTATTTCATTAACCTTCCCTTATTTACTAATGTCAAAATTAAAACCACCCCCACCCTGTCGGTTATTTTGACCGCCGTTAAATCTGTAATTTGACTGCTCGTTAAAGTAACCGCTGCTTCAACAACGCTTTTTAAATTTGACCGCCGCCGGTTAATTTTACTTTAACCATAATTTAACACTACAGTTAACGTAACCAAGCTTCGAGCAACCGGACCTGAATAAATCAAAATAAATAAAAGCGCTTACCATAAATAGTTCTCTTATTTTAATTTTTAGTTTTTTGCATTCACAATGCAATTTATGTGACGATGTGACAATTTATGAGCTAGTTGTGTGACGGGTCGATTTTTTCTAAATACCTACTTCATTTTCCATTTTTTAATAAATAGTTCTCGTCAAATTGATACCCTACCAGGTGATTTCGTAAACAACGAAGAATATAACAGAATCCAGCATTCCGCCAGCCAGTAATAAACCGTCAATGGCATAAATAAATAAATTCGCTAACTGGCAAGCGGAGACAGTGAAAGTTAATTTGAAAATGGAATAAACAGCCGGCAGCCAATGGCAGGCAAGCCCTAGGGACCGTCAGCCAATCACAGCGGCCGGATTTTCGCGCGCTGAATTTTTATTAGCACAGATAATAACGAGCCATTTTGCGGGTTTCCCTTTTCTCGTTTTTACGTCGTCGCGGTAATGGGTACGTGCGATTTCGCCGTTTTCGATTTTCACCGTCTGTATCGAATGGGGTTTTGTGCGATACGAATATTCGGCAATACAATACCGAGCTAGTGTATTCCTGTTTCTTTAATGGTATTTTTTTGTTGAAAACTGGGAGGTCCGAGTCGATTTTTTTCTCAAATAAAAGTTCCCTTGTGATATCAAAGTTTTGGTCGTAGAATGCTCGTAATATTATTGTTAAAGGCCAGTTAGTGTCTGATTTCTATGATTTCTCATTATTTCTTAAATTTTGTTGGCTCAACTTACCCGTCGTGAGATGACTGTACAATAAAATGTATACGGCGTCCTACGACCTAATGAGGGAGTACCTTAAATATTGTACCTTTAATTCTGCAGATTGAAAATATAACTGAAAGGAACCATCCTTGTATTGTTGACAAGAAAAAAAAACTGCATTCAAAGATATGAACAAACATATATATATATATATTTAAATATATATATTGATCAAACTGAGAACCTCCTTTTTTGAAGTTGGTTAAAATACCTTTCCCTTTCCAACAAAATTAGAATCATCTAAATCGGTTTATAAATAAAGGAGTTATGCCTAAAGATACGTAATAAATACATACAAAGTAGTAACGAAAACGACAGTATTTTCAAGATTTCCTGAAAATTACTGAACTCATTTCAAAATTCCAAAAAATGGGACCAACTTGGGAAAAAACCGATGTGATAATGTTTCAATCATTTCAATCGGTTCAGCCGTCTTCGAGTAATCGGTGTACATACATATAAAAAAATAAACGCGACGAATAGATAACCTCCTCCCTTTCAATTTTTGAAGTCGGTTAAAAAGTCAAAAACATGTTAGGAAACGATGTGATAGTAAGAAACCACGAGCCCCATAAGCAGCTTTCAGGCAGGATTCAAACGCGCGCCTCCGGGAGTCCAGCCCGATGCTCTGACCAACTAAGCTACCGAAAGGCTTACACGACTCGTTGAATTTTGCTATCACTTGTTACGCTATAGGCCAGCGTTGTATCATCAATGTGAGGAAACCCTCGCATCCGAAAGAAATTTTTTTACAAATGTTTAACAATCGATTAAGATGAAACAACCATTAAATTGAGATTTTAAATTATTTTTATGCATTCACAATGCAAATTTTGTAAGTAAGTATAGGAGAAATGTGATAAGTAGTAAAAAACTTTTTTACTCTCAAAAAACAGGTTGTTTTGTTTTACAAAAAAAAAAAATATATTACTCAATAGAGTTTTGTTCCAATATGAATCTTCAGTCATACACTGCAAGCACAAGTTATGGAACAATCACGGTTTGAAACATTTGCTCTCATCTACGCCTTCGCGTCGTAATAACGGTTCTTTGTGTGTTCCGATTGCGGCGCAAGTTGCGGCCGAATATTGCGGCTGTCGAACTGAGCGGGAAACGCGACGCATAGACAAGAGAGAGCGACATAAAAAACTTCTTGGAAAAAAAAATGGAGACTGTTTTTGAAATGATATATTTTTCGAAAACCACTTTAGCAAAGAATATATATGTCGCAGGGATTTTGTCAAAGTCGTGATATTATAATTCCACTAGTGAAATTAGAATTTCGCGTGATATTATAATTCCACTAGTTAAATTATGAATCTTAGACAATAAAACAATCCGTAAGTTGTATTGATACAAAAAAAATAACCACGAAATTTAAGGCGATCGCGAAGCGCAGCGAAGCGATCGCCTTAAATTTCTAACCTATCACGTGTTCTATATGACTTCCGAGGCTCGCAGCCGTGTGCATACTGTCTCGTAATGTCTATTTATAATATCACGCGCAATTATAATTTCACTAGTGGAATTATAATATCACGACTTTGACAAAATCGCTGCGACATATACACTAAATTTTAGTTTATTTCAAGACGGTTGCATTAATTCACAATGAGTGAGTGAGTGTCTACCCCCCGGCCATTCATTGCTTTGGCAAATCTGGAAGTCCTTTAATAGACTGAGGACTCCAACCGGACGAAGCAAGGACAGTCTCTGCCGGTGGGGTTATATTGACGACGATAGTTGTGCATTTGGTGCTTCTCCCCAAACAATGGCACATCTTTTGTCCTACCCTGCGTGCCATTCATCCTGCACGCTTGAGGACCTATAGCGCCACTGATAATACAATACAAATGGCACAGTATTGCTCCGAAAAAGTTTAAATATTAAGCCGAATGGTCGACACGACAAGATGAAGAAGAATTCAAAATAAATTCCGGAAATACTTCATTTTCCATTTTTCAATAATAAAAATTGCATTGTGAATGCAAAAATTAAAAACTAATTTTGAATTTACAATATTTAGGATAAATTTATAGGTAAGTATACATAGGATGGTACTATTAGGAAATATTTGAACTAAGAAAAAGTTCCTCATAAAAACCCCTTATGAGATTCCTTATGAGAGCAGGAAAAAAGAAGACTTGAATTGAAACATTCCGGAAGTAGATATCTACATTAATTTAATATTTTCAACTAGGTACTTAAATATTCCAAGATAGGATTACTAAACTATAAAAAAATTTATATGAGACCATTTTACTTCGTTTAATTAAACTATGTGCAGCTTACATTTTTTAGCTTTTGTTTCGGTTAAACTAGAAACTTCTATAATTTGGTAGTGGAAAGCTTATTATTAAGCTAACTTAACTATAAAAACTTATGGGACTTAAAAGCAAAGTTGCCAGTTGGTTACGCCGGGTTGCAAATACACAAACTACGAGTAAAGTAAAAATGTTAAGTTCTAAATGTAAGTTTTGTAAGTGCATGATAAAGACATTTAAATAATATGTGGAGAATGTTTAGCAGTTTATATAAGGTACTTAGCATGAAACAAGTGCGAGTTGGACTCGCCCATGAAGGGTTCCGTACCAATTTACGATACCATTGCCTATACCTAGCCAAAATACCACTATCATTTTTCGTCAGCAAAAATTAACTTTGTTTTCCATAGTGTTTGTATGAACGAAAAACTTACATTTGCGGTTTTTGAAAATGTGTTATATCTCAAAAACTGCTTTTTATATATTGTTCAAACCAATTTTCGTTGAAAGTTTTTATTAAGATCTACAACATATATTTTTTCTAGATTTTTCACTCTGTTACTTTAAAAGTTAGAGGGGGGGGGGGGGGGGGGACACACATTTTATCACTTTGGAAGTGTATATCTTTTAAAATATTGACTTTGATAAAAAATGATAAAAGAAACCTAAATATCATTTTTAAATACCTATCTAAAGACACCTAACACTAATATGTTTATTGAAAATATTTTTTTTCAGTTTTAGTTCCATGTATGGGGAACTCTTAATTTTTTTTTTTTTATAAAAATCCTAAAGCGGTTTACAGAATATATCTACCTACCAAGTTTTAAGTCTGTAGTCGTAATAGTTTTGGAATAAAGTGGCTGTGACATACGGACGGACGGACGGACAGACAGACAGACAGACAGACAGACAGACATGACGAAACTATAAGGGTTCCGTTTTTTGCCATTTGGCTACGGAACCCTAAAAACACGAAAACCCCTAATGTCATAATGCATTGCATACGTTGCATACGTGGGATCAGTTCGTCTCTACCTTAAACGTTAAGTAAATTGAAGATAATAAATATAAGATTTCTAAAGTTTCGATTATAGTCTTTAAAAATCGACTAATTGACATCCTTTTTGAGGATTTAGTGGGCGTTAGGTCAAGATGTTTCTTTAGTCAATTTAAATTCACGAAAATTGTTTACTTCCGATACTTTTTTTATCTTAATCTGTGTAACAAATACTCCTCATCTCATTGTGGTGTGGAGAGGCGACTGTAAAACTCGGCAGCTGAACTCGGGCAATTGTGCGAGCCACAAACCTTTGTTAGCTGAAAAACGACTGAAAAAGTCGCCCATAATGTCCTGAAACGGTAACTTGTACTAGGTACAGTGTGGGGCAAACTTCTTGAACCATGGTGGTGGGGCGGCGACCAATCACAACTCGCTTAAACCCGTTTTACGAGTTGTGATTGGTTGCTTGCCCGCCATGATGGTTAGAAGTTTGCCTTGAGGTATAATAGAATTATTTTGTGGTGGACAAGGAAGCAGAGAATATTAATACCCTGCTTTCTGCTGAGAGGTCTCGGGTTCGATTCTTGAAGAGGACTTTGATGTTGTGCTGAAATGTCTGGTTGTCTTGGTATGTTTTGGTACTTATGTGTATGTATATAATATCTAAAGCCTAACCAGAAAAATAAAAAACCTCGCCATGTTGCGGAAAAGTGACGCGACTAAATTTTTCTATAGAATTTGACATTAAAAGAGAAAAAAAAAGTAACAATGAAGAGGCTCAAGCCAGGCTTTTTATTTTCTGGTCAGGCTTTATTTGGTATTTACCAAAAATGGAATATTTAACTAAGAATTATTATGCGTAACACAAGTTCTATGATATTTACCTTAACTTGACACTAATTAGCTTACTTACTTACATACTTACATAAAAGTATTTATCCTTTTTCTACGCGTACTCCTTCGATCAAGTATTCACCAAAAAGGTTTTAAATATCCAAATGAATAAAAAAAACACTACAGAGTTTCCAAGTTGATTCGCGGCGGCTGTATAGTTCATTTCCTTCGCCCGCCGGCTGAGTGGCTAATTATTTCCCGCCCTTTCCGATGCAGCGATGGCGCCAACAGTGGCCTTCCGGCGTACGAAGTTTGAATTTGAATTGAAACCTCTCGAAAACCAGTGGGGAAATCTAGAATATCTGTGGTGGTTTTCTTTTTAAATTTTGAAGTGAAAATGTTTAGGGATCATTTTTGGTCGGGAACCAGGAACGACGAGAAACGTTAAAATTAAGATTTATAGAGAACCTATCGAACATTTTTCATTTATGATTTTTCGTAATAAGTCTTTTGTTTTTTTTTATGTACTTAAGTATTATAATTATTATATTCAAGGTCAATGTTTGTTTATGACTCCGAGCGTAAGTACTCTAAAAAGATAAAAAAAATTACATTACAAAACAATAACATCTTTTTTTCAACACAAAAATTAATTTTGTAGACAACACTTAAACATAAAATCATAATTATATTCCATGAAAAAGACAATACCACATATATCACCTTTATTTGACTAAATACTTCTGCACCTATTAAACTCAATGCTTAAAGTGAACATATCAAAGAAAAACAAGTTTAATTAATTCTTAGACATCTGAAATATACATAAGCATCGCTACTTAGGTGCCGTGATTACCGAGTCTCTAATAACTTTATTTATTTCGGGACTTCGTTTAGGATCTTGTGTACTAGGACTTGTGTGGTTTGATACTTTACTCGTTAATGTTTTTGGTAAATGTTTTTTAAGGGGGTATCAATACTCACCGCCGGTTTCTGAAACGCCAATCAAAATTAAAATTAGCCAACAGACTGTCACAATTAATTCTCAATTAAAAGCACATTGGGTTTCTGAAACGAAAATTATCTCACAATTAGGTAATTGACTGCTAATTATTGGTTTATAGCTACAAATATTATTCTGTGTTTATAGTTTGGCCACCCTGACTGAAGTCAATCAAATTAGTACTCATGATACATAATTATTGTATCCATTATCTCTGACTGTTTTTTTTTGTTGGTACTTATTGCAGGACAAATCAACTAAATTATTTGATCCCTAGCGCCACCTAACGTGTAGCTCTAGATAAAAATGTTTTTGACACCGTAACGAACCACGGAACGAATTGCGAAAGTAGCAAAAGAAATCGCTCGGCGAGCGAAATATTATGAATTATCACTTTTAAAAATCATAATTTAAGGGAACATTTAACTCAATTGACTGGAATAATGCATACTTGGTAGAATTGATTTGATTCTCAGTTAATTGGCCGAATTTCTTCAATTAATTTTTCAAGCGTTGACAGTTTGTAAATCATGTGATTATGCTTTCGGAAACCCAAATCTAGATATGGTTTGAGATTTGTATGGGCACTGACAGGCTGTTAACAGACTGTTGACAGTCTGTCACATTTTTCTTTCAGAAACCCAAACTACAATTAATTGGAGATTAATTGGGAATTAGGTAATTTTATTTTAATTGGCGTTTCGGAAACCGGCGGTTAGTCTCTTATAACTTTACTAGCTTTCCGCCCGCGGCTTCGCCCGCGTGGACTACACGTCGTTATCCCGCGAAAATGTGATATTTTTCCGGGGTAAAAAGTAGCCTTTGTTCCTGTCCAGTCTACAAAGTATCTGTGTCCCAAATTTCAGCCAAATCCGTTTAGCCGTTTTGGCGTGATTGAGTAACTAACATCCAAACATCTAAACTTTCACATTTATAATATTAGTAGGAAGTAGGATTTATTTCGTGACTATGTTTTTAAGGGATCTAGTGACTTGTGTGGATTGATATTTTAGGCGTCAGTATTTTAGTGAAATAAAACCTTTGTTGGGTTTAACTTACGTATGTGAGTATATCCACGATATTGTGATCTTCGGAATATTAAAATTAAGCAACATCAAAATCTAAAACTATATTTGAAAACATAAGGTTTTACTCGTTTTCAGTGGCATATCAAAGCCACTAAATATTCACTAAATTCAATTGAGTATTAGAATAAGTAAGTCTTAATACCACTTACAACGAAACAAAAAACCCGTGGAATTCACGTTAAGACAGCTCATAGAAAGTTGGTGGTATCCGTTAACTATACATATAAAAATATGACATACGATTTTGTATCATTTGTCAGGCGATACGATATATCAGCTTTTTAGATCATAATAGAATCATAGGTATAGCTACAATTCTTTTAGTTAATGCAAAATATATAAGAATTAAGCGGTGTTAATTAAATGATCAACCTTACTTCGTCGCAATATAAGAGTTTATTCATGCTCTTTAGAAGAATCTCAAAGGTGTATCTAAGTTACAATATGCGGTACAGTCGCACACATAGATTCATGTACAATATGAATAAATTTATTAATTATTATGGACAATTGGACATATAATGAAAAGGGATAGTAGGCATGTTACTAGAATAAATATGGTGGACATAGATGTTGATAGGTGGAGAGGAAAAATATGGATAGAATGTGTGAATAAATGAAGAGATGACAGGTAATAGAGTGGAGTGAAAGTGGACGTACTGCGCGGACCCCAAATTGAATTAGCATAAGGGGTGGAAGATGAAGAAATATATCAATATTTCCAAAACTACCTGTATACCCAATAAAATAGTTCAGGTGAACTTGTTTCAGTAAAGTAGCTAAATCCACACATTTTCTGCATGCTAGCCCAAGTATTCATCCTGGAATAGAATACATATTTATTAACATATTCTGATTCCAGATACCCTTTACTCGTATACCATTCGCAAAGCTTTTATCAGCTTACACTGGATTCTCACTATTTGCTATTGAGTTGTACGTAGTACATATATAAAGGGTGGCCCTGTAAATAGTGGATCAAACGCATCGAACGACGAAGAACAACGAAGAGGTCATCCCTGACACTTTAATACAAATACCGTTGAGTTATACAGAATCTACGAGTTTAAAACCAAAATCAAGATTATTATTATTGTTAACACTTTCTCGCCAGCTTGTACCGTTGGCGTGTTCGCTAAGATGTTGTCTCCCGCAAATTTGCCCGGGCGTTGCTTAACATTTAAATGTTGAATCATACCCCCACCCCTCCCCCCGTCCCCTCTGCATTAGCGGGATCATTCCGGATTACGGCGGGGACGCCTCCCAAATTATGTTTTTATTCACCGCGAAAATTGGCTCTTTTATGATTATACCGTTCTTAGATTTTTTTCTTTTTTTTTTGTCGCGTCTTCTTCTTGTTTTGTTTATGGTAGGTATTGTAAGTGACACTTGGAGGCGAGATGAACTTGATTGTGATTTGTTTTTTTTAAGAATGGGGTGGATAAAATGGAGTCTACACATTACTACCACTCGCTTTTTGTTAATTTTCCTATGCCTCAAAGGTTGTCTGGAAGTGATCTCTCTTAGCGATAAGACCGCCTTTGTCTACATAACTGTATATTATTTTTTTCTGTTGTTCATGTAACTGTATATTTATGTGAGCAATAAAGTGTTTCGTATTACTTGCAGTATACTTGGTTTTAGTTAGAAAAATATACGAAAATAATTGTCTTTGAATAGCCGAGGCATTCCGACCGTCATAAGTTTAAATTTTTTAAATTGAATTTTAAGTGATTTTCGATTCGCGGTTCGCTCGCGAGTTCACAGTTCACTGCCGGCTGGCGCTGCATCCGCGTGAAGTGTATCGCGCGCGGCCGAGCAAGTTAGCGTGCCTATTTCGGTCGGGAATCATCGCCTTAAATAAAAACTCCCGAGGGCGCCACTTTCGTCTAACCTATCGTCGAGCTTGATCGTCGAGCATCCCATGACCCACCATTGAGAAAAATTGCATCGCAGGTCGCAGGGCGAGAGTTCTACCCACTGCGCCACCCGGCTCAGAGGAGCGTAATTAGAGAGTTACTTGTAAACTCGCACTTCCTAAGTCAAAATTCGCAATTAGTAGGTTACATTCAAAGCTTGAGTTTATTTTAAAACCCCTATTTCCTCGGTTCCAAAGTTGTTAAATTAAGAAATTAGAAGGATCGGTGTGGGACGCTTGAAAGAGATCTTACGAACAGATAGGCCAGTCTGTCAATCTTGCAAATCAACAACTTCTTCAATGAGTCGCCCCGCTATTTACTTATTTAGAAGAACTCCTTAACGTTGGAAGGGTCGAAAAGTAAGCAGGATTTAATCTGTGACACGATTGGAGAAAGATACACTTATTTAGATAATCTATTTATACGAAATATGCATGAAAATGAATCGCTGTTCGTTAGTCTCCTTAAAACTCAAAAGCGGCTTGACCTATTTGAATACAACTCTTTTGTTTTATTCGCTAGAGTTAAGGCGCTACTCGGAAAAAGTATGGATTTTTTGATTTAAAACTATAGGATGGTTACAGTTGTTACAAATCTGGTAGTAAGATATTATATTTCTTCATACCTTTATCTAGATTCGTATAGTTTCAAAAACACGATTTTATGATTTTGCCTCAACACTTTTTCTTTTCGAAGAGACCTCTAAAAATACGAAAATTGAAGATTATTCTTAAATGGGGTTACTTAAACTATATTGGAAAATGGTTTAATTAGTGGACGGACACCAATAATATTTAGGATCGTATAGAAGCATTTTTTTTTAAATGGCTGTAGTTTTTCAATACGAAGTGATTTTGTGTTTTTTTGCCTAATCTGCAAAATCGGTCTCGCTCCCGCGCGCGTCGTTTTCTCATTGCTATCTCGCTTCAGCACAATTTTTCCGAGTATCGCGTTAAAATAAAAATACTAAGGGCCTGTTTCACAATATCCGATTAGGATATACTTTCCAGTTTACTTGACAGTTTTGTATGGCCTATCTTACAAGTAACAGCTAATCAGAACTTACTAAGACATTGTGAAACAGGCCCTAAGTGCCTGTTTCTAAATATCCGATTAGGAGATACTTTCCAGTTTACTTGACAGTTTTGTATGGCCTATCTGTCAAGTAACAGCTAATCAGAACTTACTTAGACATTGTGAAACAGGCCCTTAAGGCCTAATCAGACGAGGGACTTTTGTCCGCGGACATAACCTAAAAGTGGAAACATTTGCTGCGAATGCAACGTAAACAACGAAGATTGTTCTGCCCATTATGCTCCTGTCACATTGCTAGATCTTTACGAATCAAATAAACGTCGTATGCATTGAGTTCGTGGCGAAAATTACCACTTTTTAAGTTAGTCTGGCGGACATAAGTCCGTCGTCTGATTAGGCCTTTAGTATCATCCTCTTTAGCGAATGGCCGAAAACCTCTTTAGATGATTTTTTATACTTTACGCAGATTCGTTCACTGACTTTACGTGGCATTGCAACGCTTAGCGGAATGACTACTTAAACTTATTGACGACTAGCGGATCCTCGCGGTTTCACCCGCGTGGTACCCGTTCCCGTGGGAATATCGGGATAAAATATAGCCTATGTCACTCGGGAAGAATGTAGCTTTCTAATGGTGAAAGAATTTTCTAAATCGGTCCAGTAGTTTCGGAGCCTATTCGATGTAAACAAACAATCAAATCTTTCCTCTTTATAATATCAGTATAGATGACGAGTTGATTTCGGCAGTCGAGTTTTTTTTTATTTTTAAATTATTAATAACAAATCGAAATAGCAATTATTTGCAGCGTGTCCAGCCAAATTCATAGAAAAAGGTTTTTCTTACAGAAAGTGGTATCAATAATAACATTGAACAGTGGATGTCTGAGACTTGTGTTGTATTCCACTGGACCACATCGACGGTTTTCAATACTTTCACATACAACGTTGCTAACCCAAAGATATTATAATATAACAAGATTGTGCACTATGAAAATAAAAGCAATGTCAATTCGATTCTATGCAGTTACAATAAGGTTTATTTTCGTATGACATTACGATAAACGGAAAAACGAGCCGAGCGAGAGGCTCCTAAATAGGATTGCATCCCTGTCTACTGGGCTGCCACCATGAAATATTTTTGGTTGTAGTAGAACTTAATTCAAATTCATATTTCCTGTTCTCGAGAATTTTCAAAATATTAATTAATTAAAAGGAATGTTAAGCTGATAATAATAAAGTCTATATCATTTGTATTATTTAAAATCATGAAAAACTACTTGTTTAATGTAAGAGTCGGTGTTATGGTAGTTTTAATTATAATAAATTTGCAACACTTTGCGTCTGGACAATTTTAATAAAAATAAAAACATCATCAATATGGCGACGGCAAATTAATTTATGTGTGTAAAGTTAGTGTGTGGATCTTAATTATCATTTTAAAATTACGTTTAAATCAATAAAAATGGTTCTCACTTGATGTGTGAAAGGATGCAAAAGCGCAGCATATAAACGTAGCGGTGTATCTTTTCATAGGTAAGTATTTAGCCAAAGTTTTATTCTTGCGTATAGTAGGGTGTCCATTTCGTTTGTAATCTATAGACTGGAATTTACTTTCTTACTTAACCCAAACATTAATTTTCATTGTTTCAGATTTCCTAAAGACGAAGAAATTAAAAAAGGTTGGCTTAACATCATACCTGAAAAAGTTACACAATACTCAGCAGAAGAAGAAAAAGAAGAACTTTATCAGAAAAAAGGCATGAAACAGAACTTATTAAATGTATTATAAAATCTATATTTTAATTTAAGGTTAAAAAAGTAGGTAGGTACGCAAAAAACGAATCTTTAAAATTAATTGCACACAAAGCCTCCATGCGTCAAAAGATCCGAAAGACAATTTTGTTTAGCAATGTATAGTCTAATTAATAAACAGATTTTCATTACTGTACGTGGACTTTTTATTTCTATCCATTTTAGCAAAATACGCCTATCAGAAATACAGACATACATTTCATATAAGTACCTACATACAGGTCAAACTGACAACCTCCTTTTTTGAAGTCGGTTCAAAAGTAAGTATGCTTATAAAGCATATGTGTATATGTCGATTGTCACATTATTGCCTCATATGTGATGCAAAGTACCCTCTATGCTTTGCCTCGCGGAGTCCTCATCTTAACTAATATTATAAATAGAAAGTGAGTTCGGATGTTTAAATGTATGATTGTTTTAGCTACAAGAGCTCCCTAGGAAGCGTGGTGTTCGAATCCTACGTGAGCCAAGTCTGGTTAACTATAAATTGTCCTCGAAAAAACCAAATCGTGTAGTCACTCACGTCTCTCTCATTAGAGAGGGATGCACACCATAATAGGGCTATCTCGCTCGGCTCGGCTGTAGCTCATGAGTGCGCAATCTTGTTATATTATAATATCTTTGTGCTAACCTCACACAGATGTAAGGCCTTTATAAATATTTTATCTTCACTTCCTCCTTGTCTATGGTCCCCGGTTCCCGCCATCGCATCGCCAAAGTAGGGGCTCAAAATAAACCTTTTAACCGAGTGACAGACGGTAAGACGCAAATGACTCGGATTTAGACGGATGGATCGTGGATCAGGCGCGTTCCTTTACACGGTAAAACCATCTCACCTGTAGTACGCTGACGTTCATTTCGTGAAATGGAACGGCGAAATTTTACTTACGAATGGTGCAAGAGTTCTTTTTATTCGATTATAGTTAGTTTAGGTATACACATATTTATATATTTGATTGTGTCATAACTGTCATAAGCAAGTAATTCTGACGCAAATAAGTTGGTAGGTAATCCTTCTGGATTAAAACATTTTTTTTTCAATCAGTCTGTGTGAATGTGTCTGGAAACCGAATACTTAGTTAGTTAAGACGAAATTGCCTTTGCTACAGTAAGACAAATACATCATAATATATATTTAATTATATATTGTTGCGGCAAACATTGTAGGTATAACATATCGTGTTGTATAAAGGTGTAATGAATGAATAAAATTCAAATTTTTTGAAATTTTAATCTTTTAAGGTGGGTGAAAGGTTTATTGATACATGCGAAAACAATACGAGAGTCGACAGAGTCGGGGTACCAGTCCCACTAGCAATGCCGTTTGAAACGTTCACTCCTTGTAACGGAACGCAACGCCAGTCTTTGAGCCGTTTGAAAATCGAACCGGAGCGCGTCAATCAGCCAAATTGGAGGACTGCAAAGAACGGAACGCTGCAGTCCATTTTGCGCGTTCTCAATTCAAATTTCGAGTCCGAGCGAACGGTTCGGTAATGAATGGGCGACGACGCCGACGGTCCGAATGCATCGTTCCCCCGTTGTGTGTTCCAGATTTGAAAAAAAATTAAGCCCCTTTGATTTTTGTTTTCATTAATAAAAAGTTTTTTTTTGTAAAGCTCGAGTATTGGTGCAATGAATATGGAATTCCACTTTTGTAACCAGACTATGTAGTCAAACGAAATTCATCACTACCACTGAAATAAAGTATTCCGACAAAAATAATACCTTTCCAGCCATCTTACGGAAAGAATGTTGGTAAACAGACATTTTAACACTATTCCACATATAAGTACGTAAAGTTTCATTTAATTTTTGCCTTAAATCAAACATGGACCATAATGATTAAAGGGGCGGTTTGTTTACAAACATTTCCTTCCGTAAAATGGCAGGAGTATTTGGAAAACGGATTTCAAGATGGATATAAAAAAACATTGTTTAGCTATCTATCTTACTCAAGGTATATAATCGCAGTTAAATAGTACTTCACTGATTTTCCAATCAAATTAACTAAGTTTTCATTCTAGCACCTATCGCGTTGCCCAAAAACATTTATCAAATTGATCAAAAAGTAATTTCCAAATATCTAAATCAAACGGGCGGCAAAAAGCAATCAATCAGTCACATATGCGCTTTACTTAAAACCTCCATTCCAATTACGACCCCTTATTTCTGCGCAACACTAAATTACCGAATAACATGTTGACGACAAAACGCTTTTCAATCTGTACCAACAATCCGCCAAAAGGACTCCTTTTTGTGAGCCGCCCCCCAAATGCCAATCTGCGAAGATTGCTTTTTTTCTTTTGTTAGTTTTGAATACAACTCATACGGGCCGAATCGAGTAATACTCCGAGTCCTTTGTAGATGATTAAATACGTTCCCGAGATCATTTCAATGTGACGACACTATAAAGTACCCTTTTGCCATAGACTATAGAGTCCAATGTGCGGAAATGGCGGGAGAGTGAACGCACAAAGAGGTTAGGATGCGTTCTAAATACAGATTGGTTATTAAATGGTTTCCGCGTCGATTTATGTGTGATTAATATTGGACCTTTTTTGCCACATTGTTGAGTCGGTCATTTGATTGCTATATTGCTGATAGCAGATAAATCTGTTGTTGTCGATGACTCTACTACATGCTTGATAGCGGTTGCGGAGCGGCTTAATCTGTTACGTCTACTTACTTTTAATAAAGATTACTTGCATAACTCAATTCAAGAGATGGAGATGTATTGGGAGTCGATGGAAACTTTTACATGAAAAAGCTGTTTTTTTCTCAATTCTAGAAATGCAGTTTCGTTATCTTTTTAGCTGAAATAATGTTTCTTTTTAAAAAAATGAGCTAACTATAGGATGTAACACAGTTTCCATCCAGGGTACATAATTATTTTCCACCCTGTGTAAAATCAAAAGGTAACTGACTGATCTATCAACGCACTGTTCAAACTACGACGCAAAGCACAGATCACCTGTATGTCAGATAACTCTGCGCGCTACTGGTGCATTTTTGGCGCTAGTTACAGTACATTTTTACTGTTCAAAGGTTATGGTAAAAAATTAGTATTTGATTTCGACGGCGCACAGAATAATCTTATTATTTACCGCGCTAAAAAGTAGCCTAGAGCCTACGCTACTCTCCAGCTATTCCTAAAAGGGTTTTTATTACAAAATAAGAAAATATCGTTTTTGGTAACTTTACTAAAAAATCGGAACAGAAATTCTTTTATGCTAACTATTTAAAAATATTCCTAAGTCCATTGAAATATTTACTAGTTTGTAACTGGTTACGAGGAAAGAGATAATTTTCTTCTTATGTAACCGGTTACAAAATTCAGTTACCTACATAGGCGGCCGAAAGGGTTTTACCGCGGTAAAAAGTAGCCTGCGCTACTCAGCTCCTAAACTATCCCTATTTTAAAAATCACCTCAATCCGTTGCTCTGTTTTAATGTGAAAGATGGGCAAACAAACACAGAAGAAACTCACAAAAACATTTACACAAAGTAAATGTATAAAAATATAATATTAACTATTAAATTTATAAATAAAACATTAATAAAAATATTATTATTTGAACCATTCAAAATATATTTTTTTTAAAACATAAAGGAATTATAAAAAAAGTGCCTGTTTCACAATGTCCGGATTAAGAGATACCTACTTATTTAAATTTTTACTTTTTTGCATTCACAATGTAATTTTTATGGTTGAAAAATGGAAAATGAAAGTATTTAGAAAAAATCGACCCGTCTCACAACCAGTTGACGTAGAACGACTCCGTAGCTCAGTGGTTAGAGCAGTCGCCCGGATAGCGAAAGGTCGTGGGTTCGAGTCCCATCGGAGCTGGTTGTGAGACGGGTCGATTTTTTCTAAATACTTCATTTTCCATTTTTCAGATACCTAGCTTGCCAGTTTAATTGTTAGTTTTGTATGGACTATCTGTCAAGTAACAGTTACTGAGAACCACCTACAGGTGATCTGTGCTGAGAACTTACTTAGACATTGTGTAACAGGCCCCTATAATCTTCGATCAACAATAACACCTTGTTGATCGAAGCCTATAATAATCACCATCAGCCATTTTAATGTCCCCACTGCTGGGGCACTGGCCTTCCTTATGGATGAATAAGAAGAATGAGCCATGACCCACCACGCGGGCTCAGTGCGGATTGGTGGGTATTAACGACTGCAAGTGCAGCCGGGACCAACGGCTTAACGTGCCTTCCGAAGCACGGAGGAGCTCGAGATGAAAAGTTTATGGTCACCCATCCCGTGACCGACCATTGCGAACGTTGCTTAACCTCAACGATCGCAGGCCAAGCGCGCTATCCACTGCGCCACGGGCTCCTCGTATAATACTTGTATGGATATACTTACCTGCGGCTAACATAAATCCAAAATGGCGAATTTTCTTTCAACAAAGCTGTAACTTATTCAACTAATCGTTATTCAAGGGACCCCCACTCCGAGCTTAGTACATAACAATATTATTATAATCTTCTCCAATACTCTCGGGAGGCGTCGCCACAAGTTTAATACGAAAAACGCCATTATCATATCATCCGAAAATCATTATCAGATAAAAAATATTAATATCAACCTTATATATAAAGGAATACGGTTCCAGGTTGTTTTCTTGAGTGTCAAAGTAAAATGGTTTGAAAATCATTTTTCCGCGATTTCTTTGCAGCTACCAACTTGAAGTTACAAAGGAATTTGGAACTTATTTCCAAGAAGTTACGGTTGAACACTTTCATTCGCCTACCAAACGCAAATTTATTCTCAGTTATTGTATTTCGCGCCAACTTGACACCTCCCATATAGAAATTGTTTAACATTCGACGCGCTTCAGATTTTTTCAATAAATATTAATAAGTTTGGTTGACATGACGTAGGTATTGTAGGTATTTTTTTGTTTTGTTTTGTCTAAGTTTGATGAGTAAAGTTTTTCCTCATATTTGACGGTTGTCTTGTTGTCTCTTTGGGAATTGGGGGGTTTGAAAAGTAATTTTTCAATGGTAATGAGGTTTTGAAATGTAACCATATTCTGGCAAATAAATGATTAGGTACCTTTTATAAATGTACATTTGAAAAATTTTACTTTTTAATAATATACTAATCCTACTTATTATTATAAATGTGAAAGTTTAGATGTTTAGATGTTTGCATGTTTGTTACACAATTACGCCAGATGGCTGCAATTTGGGACACAAATACTTTGTAGCTAGGTACATAGGCTACTTTTTGTTGTGGAAAAATATCAGATTCCCGCGGGATAACGTCGTGAAGTTCACGCGGGCGAAGCACGGGCGGAAAGCTATTGCTATCATAAAAAACCTACTAAACAAAAGTTTTTAACTTTTACATTTTTTTTTGTTTTGTTGGTTAATTCACAATCAGTCAGCCACTTTCAGTGAATGCGTTGTCAGTCTTTAGTGATTTTACAAAGATTTTAATAAAACTACTAGCTTTCCACCCGCGGCTTCGCCCGCGTGGGCTACACGACGTTATCCCGCGGGAATATGTCATTTTACTGGGATAAAAAGTAGCCTATGTTCCTCTCCAGGCTACAAAGTATCAGTGTCCTAAATTTCAGCCAAATCCGTTCAGCCGTTTTGGCGTGATTGAGTAACAAACATCCAAACATCTAAACATCCAAACATCCAAACATCTAAACTTTCACATTTATAATATTAGTTAGGATTAGAAGAACTGTTTCGCTTCAAACATGTAATTTAGTCGAGTTTCAATATAACAATTTGCAAAATACTCGTAGTCAATCAAAAGATTCATCGTACTACGAGAACTGGCTACGATCACTACGATAAAGATCTTTGTGTACTACGTGGCTACGAATATGCTACGGACGGTGACTACGGTAAGGTTTGGTGACGAGCGGTACAAATCACGGTTTCGATTTAATAACTAATGCTGAGCATGTAAATTAAGAGCTGTGCGTTGATGGATTATTCAGTCACCTTTAGTCCTACTAATATTATAAATGTGAAAGTTTGGATGTTTGGATGTTTAGATGTTTGAATGTTTGTTACTCAATCACGCCAAAACGGCTGAACGGATTTGGCTGAAATTTGGGACATAGATACTTTATAATCTGGAGAGGAACATAGGCTACTTTTTATCCCGGAAAAATATCACACTTCCGCGGGATAACGTCGTGTAGTTCACGTGGGCGAAGCTGCGAGCGGAAAGCTAGTTTTTATATATACAGAAGATTGAATCTTTCCACTTGGTACAGAATGTTGTTTAAAAAAAGTAACTACAGTGTGGATGCACCATGGATGATAGGAAAATTAGAATTGTTGGACAATAATATGAAAAAAAAAACTCATATGAGGGGTTTCTATTTTCAACGTCACGTCGTCGCTCATCGCCGTTTTCTTGCTACCAATTATTACAAATAAGTATACTAATTTCGTTTTTAATTTAAAATTATTTTAGCTTACGAACTGCCATTCGTTCGGTAAACTGATCGAATAGACACAAAATCGCCACCCTTACAGGGTTCATATTGCGAACTTTATTATACTTTAGATCAAATGTAACCAACAAATATGATGCAATAAACATTATGACTGTGCCTAAAGAAACCGGGCGTCATATGATATGACTCGCATAGCCCATAGGTACATTCGATTTTGGAGCAGTTTGTAGCAGAGCGGGCGCCTGGCGCGACGCGACGACGACGCGCGACGCGGCTGATTTCCCAGCGGCACGTGACGCTATCGCAACCACGCCTCCCAACACTAGGGTTGGCGGACATCAGACCTGCGGGCCAAGTCTGCTAACGTTAAGTCATAATCGTGTCTCAATCGTGTTTCAGTTGTAGTTCAATTGCAGTGCTTTTTTACACACTAGTTACAAGAATTATGACAGTATGATATGATGTGAATGTAGTGTGTGGTGTGACCATCAGAAGTATTGTCAAAAAAGTACACATTTCTTGTAAATAGTGTGTAAAAAAGCACGATTGAGACACGATTATTACTTAACGTTAGCAGGCTTGGCCCCCAGGGAAAACTTTTTGGAACTTCAAGTAAATTACTTGTACTTTTTTGTACTAACAATGCAATTTTTATTATTGAATATGAAGTACCTATTAGAAACAAAACGACCCGTCTCACAACTATCTAGTATAGATGGAATTCGATCCCACGACCTTTCACTGTCCGGGCGAATGCTCTAACCACTGAGTTACTGGTTAGTTTTTTTCTAATAAGTACTTCATATTCAATAACTTTAAGTAATAAAAAAAAATAGCCGCTATCAGTACTCTTTTAGTGTGGTCCTGGTATAACAATATCTAGCTTGCAACGTTCAACAGAACAAAGCAGCAGAAATCTATATTCTAAATATGGAATTCAAATGACACTATCCATAAAGTTACCATAACTCAATACAAGGATAAAAAAAAATTGTCATACCATACAAAATGGATCAGTTAGATAGATTGTTTATATTTCGACCGATGTTTTTAAGGGAAAGTTTTATAGTTTCATGCAGCAGGTCTAAACGCCAAAGCATTCAGAGAACTTTGCTTATGTATAGATGTAAGTATTATAATTCATACTTATTATTATTTATTAACGTAAATATCATTATTTTTCCTTCGTTACTATGACAACCCTACACCTCCTAATATTTTGCCTCCCACTAATCAGTGCTGCACACTTCGCGCACCGCGACGATTCACGCCAGATTTGAATTCGGAATACTTTTGCGTTCCAAAATTTAATTTGAAAATGTTCCAACCGACCACTAGCAGGTTCAGTATTATCACAGGGTAAAAAAAAATACTACTACGTATGTATTATTAAGATACTAGTCTTCTGGTCGCCCCTTTGCCCGCGTGGACTACACGACGTTATCCCGCGGAAACCTATTATTTTTCCGGGATAAAAAGTAACTTTTGTCACTCTCCAGCTCCCAATCTATCCCCATACCAAAAAACACGGCGATCCGTTACTCCGTTTTGATGTGAAAGACGGAGAAACGATTTACGTCAAATGTTTGATAGCTGGTTTGTATGGGAAAAGAAAAGGGTGGTAAAACGCAATTTTAATTTCTTTTTTTTATTTTTCTCTCCATAAAAACGTTCCGGGGAACATATGAAACATAATGTGAAAAAAATTTAGCCAAATTGGTCCAGCCGTTCTTGAGTTTTGCGCTTAGCAACATTCACTTTTATTAACCGACTTCAAAAAAAGGAGGAAGTTCTCAAGTCGTCTGTTTTTTTTTATTTATGTTCCACGATATCTCCGCCAATGAGTCACACCAACGATTTTTGTTATCAGCATATCTAAAAAGTATGTAACTCAAGAAAAAAGAATCTGTTTTTATTTTTTTCCTATCTTCAACAATGACTGAGATATTAAACGTTAAAGTACGGCCTCCGTGAAAAATTCGGGTGAACCAATGGCATTAACGTGTGACGTCACGTCGCACTTCCGTATACCTACATAGAATCCTTTGGCTATATAGTTGCGCTCTCACGGTTTCGAAATAAATTTATTTATTTTTCATATAGTCGATCAATGAAATGCTTAAGAAATTTTTATTGAGCCCATGTGAAAAAACACCTTCAAATAATGTTTTATTTTCATGAATAATAAATTAAATCAACTTTCGTAATGGCGGGCGGTATTCTGACAATACATATAGCAACCGTCAAAACAAAAATTACAACCTTATCTGACTTGGTGGTTAAATATGCACCCTAAAACTGACAGCCATTTCGATAATTTTGTACTGCTAGTGGCGCCTCCTCCACTGGGTCAGATAAGTTTGTGGGATAAATGTCTTTCGGTATCGACAGTAGGTGACAGTTTTAGAGTGCGCCTGCGCGCGGTCGAAATCGAATACTAATCATTTACCTTATCCTTATTAGAACGAAGAAAATGTACTGTAACTAGCGTCAAAAACGCACGAGTTGCGCGCAGATTGCGCACAGCCGGACTCTATGTAGGTACAGTTAGACGGAAATCACCCGCAACAGCCACAATCGGAGATGTCAGTGCGACATGACGTCATCGCAATAGCGCGCAAGGAAAACAAATTTACAAAAGCTGGTGAAACTTTACAACGCTGTAACTTTGGAAATCCTGGCCAGATTTAGATGAAACAAAAACTATTAGTACTTGCACGAGTACGCGCATTAAATGCAGTAATTTTATAGTCATATTTTGATGTGTTGGTGTGACTCATTGTAAACCGATTCTGATAATTCTTTTTTTATCTGATAGACCAAAGTCAACCAAAGTTACAATTTGGTCCCATGTTACAGTTTTTACCTAAATTTACAGTAGTCGGTTCAGAAGTTTCTTCAGAATCCTGAAAAAACACATTGTTTTCATCTAGTAGTTCTTGCTTTACGCTTCAATATCTTCGGGAACTATTAACCAATTTCGATAATTGTTTTTTTATTTATATAGAAGAAGATAAGTAGTGGATTATTGCTATTGATTGTTTCAGTACAAATCACATTTGAAGCACGATGGTGCTGCAATTTGTTAAATTAAATAAATAATTAATGCGCGAGGGATGATTCTTTTAAAATAGTGACTGAATTAATTCAGTGACTATGTAAACTTACAGTTGTTTTGCTGTATAATGTCTTTAGACGTCACTTAACACATCTCTCATATTATGAGTTGTGTTTTTCAAAATTATGATTACATTGAAAAAAAAAGTTTCATGACTTTTTACACTAAACTTTTGGAATTCAGTTTCAGATTTTTTTGTAAAGGTTCCGTTATTTTCAAATCACAGTAATCAAACCCATAAAAAAAGATCCTCAAAACTCAAATAAAATCGACGTAATGCTTTAAAGCACAAAACCACAAGCCCCATATCACTGACGAGGTCACAACATAATGTTATTAAAACATACAACCGGCCCCCGCGGGTTTGCCTGTCGCCTCTTTCATCTCGCGAGCGTTGAGACAGTGCCGTGACGGAAAAAGTGGTAGAGGCTAGATAGAGCGAACATGTTTGCGAAGCCAAAATACTAAAGACGAAAAATTCTTGTAATCGGGCGATTTTTCGTTAGACTTAGCTTTAATGCTGAGGTCATAATGTTATTAAACAAAGTAAACGTCGTTCGTATCAACAGTCATGCACAAGCAGGCTAATTAAGGCGATACTCGGAAAAATTATGCTAAAGCGAGATAGCAATGAGAAAACGACGCGCGCGGGAGCGAGACCGATTTTGCCGATTACGCAAAAAAAAACACAAAATCACTTCGTATTCAAAAACTATAGCGATTTTAAAAAAATGCTTCTATACGATCCTAAATATTATTGGTGTCCACTAATTAAAGCAATTTTCAATAGTATATGACGTATCCCCATTTGAGAATAATCTTGATATTTCTTATTTTTTTGAGGTATTTTCGAAAATAAAAAGTGTCGAGCCAAAATCATAAAATCGTGTTTCTGAAACTATACGATTCTAGATAAAGGTATGAAGAAATATATATCTTATTACCAGATTTATAACAACTCTAACCATCCTATAGTTTTATATCAAAGAGTCCATACTTTTTCCGAGTAGCGCCTTAAATAAATAATTACAATGAGACAGAAGCGTAAAGGTTAGAACATCGAGCATTCGCTGTTTTTTTTATTGCCTCGTACCACGCTCGAACACGACACTCGATTTTTAACTTACATTTTATGGGAATGCTTTGTCGTTATTTTTGTCAAGTTGTCTATTAGCTTTGTCCTTAAGGGTAATCCAATTTAATCTACAAAATTTTCTAAAACGCACTTACATAATTTTTACCTACACCAATCCACCACTCGTGTTTTCGCGCTAGAAACCCAACGTCATTTTCTCGATGATTTTTCCATTCCACCACACCCGCGAATGACTGCGTTCTCATTTGAGCAATGGCATTTGACGGGGCGACCTTTGTCATCGTTTTGAAAAAACAAAATGTCAAATGTTGATTTCGAGCTAGCTCTTATTGCGTACGCTTTAAGGATGGTTTTTGAAGAACAAGGTGTAAGTTTGATGTGTTCGTGATTGTATATAGATGACTCCGTTCCGATTGAAGCATGACACTGGCAGTATATTTTTTTGTGATTCTCTTTTATTTTTTTACTTTTGTTTGTATTCGATTTCGAATATTGTGTTTTTCTTCAATATTTTTTAAGCGGTGCTTAAAATCGTTTATTTTTCATGACGGAATTTGTAATCAATGCGAGTCTTGCGTATAAAAGAACATTACAGTAGGTATTTATTGTAACCCTCTTTGATGGTCTTTCTTGAGATATCAAATTTTATAAATATTCTGCATAGAGATTCTTGCCCCGTTTCATCATCATTTCATTATCAATTAACAAACGATCTCAAAATCAATCAAATGAACCTATTTTTCAGTCAAAGCACAAGTTTTACTTTTATTTTGTTAAGTCACACTGTCACACACACACTACAAATACATAAAAAAAAAACGAATAATTTAAATTTCCGATCGCAGCCTTTTACTGCCATAAATAGGCGCCAAAAAGGCTGTCACTTCCCGCGCTATTTGAATTTGGAACCCGAAACTTTTCGGTGTCGTTGTAGGCCGCCGGGCAGTTGCCGCCAGAGAGGTTTATTTTCACGCTAGCATTGTTAATAACTGGCTGTCACTGTATTTTGATGTCTAACAAATTAAAAGTTAACTATGTACCTAATTGTGTAACAATTTATCTCATCATATTTAAGCAGTGATATAAAGTGTGCATTACTTCAATAAATCAAATCAAGTCAAATATTCTTTTTCTCCCTGTTATATTTCATACAGTGCTTAATAAGTGTTGCTTTGAAAATTGGCATGTTACCATTGTCTTGATAAAGTCAAGTAATTCAAAATCTTAAGCATTTTGTGCTTCAAATATTTCTCTCATTTCCCTACAGGGTGCCTACCATCAACTGCGATTCAAAAATAGCGCGATGCAGAATAGGTTCCTAAAATGAATTGCTTTCTTTCGTACTCTGACCTTCTAAAAACTGGATCGCAAATGAATTGCTTAATGTGAATGACCGAACAATTTGTGTCCTTATTTCTTCTACCCGTCTCTTTCACTCGATTCTGTCATGCCTGGAGAGTGAAAGGGACGGGTATAACCTGCAGGTGTCATGTTAGCTTGGCCGAGTTGTAAGTCAAATAAGAGTTGATGACAGCTCAGCGGCTGTGAAATGTCGTTGAATAATCACTGAATCGCTGTCATTGATATTAAGCTGTCGTGGTACGAATAAGCGAAGCAGATCAGTTTAGTTCCTAAACAAAACCGCAATAAGAGTTGATGGTAGGCACCCAGGTCACATTTAGGGACAGTCTTCTAACATCCCAGTAGTTTAAACGGGAAACCATAATAAGCCTTAAAAACAAAGGGTTGCACTCTGGGAGTGCCGGCAGAAGTGAAAAGGGCTCCCTAGACTTTTTCACAAAAAAAAAGGAATATGACAAAAAAAGAAAAAAAAACGGACTGGATTTGAATCGGGGTCTTCTGGCTTCAATGCCGCCCGTTTTCTAACTGAGCTATTACAACTTTGGAAACGGTGCCAAAATTTGCGTTCGTATTCTAATGACGACTATATCTTTTTCGATCAGGTCACGTGACCGTCTTACGAATTTTCGATCTGAAGGTCACGTTTCCTGACGCGAGGTTAACATTTTTACCCATCAATACTTATAAAAAAAAATGTATTTTTAGTATTGTAGATGGTGAATACCCAGTGTTCAGTAAAATCTAAGTTGATTTTTGTAACACTGTGATAGTTTATAAGTTTTGTTGTAACATTCTTGTATATTATAAATAAATAATAAAAATAATAAAAAAAAACTTACAAAAAATGCACAACGCCGCTAAAGAAGTTTTCACTTAAAAAAATCGTGTCTAAGCCTAATACCTAGGTACTGTTAATGTAAACGATGTCGAAGTGGAGGCTATGTATGAGGAGATCTCTAAAGCCATGCATAGCTATATAAAACCCACTACACGGTTGTGATGGGGGATTTTAATGCTAAGTTGGGGCAACGCTGTGGTGATGAGTTGAGAGTGGGGCAATTTGGATTTGGGCAACGGAACGAAAGGGGCCAGATGCTGGCAGACTTCATGGAGAGGGAGAACCTCTACATGATGAATTCCTTCTTTAAGAAGCCCGTAAGCCGCAAATGGACCTGGATTAGTCCGGACGGTAAAGTCAAAAACGAGATAGATTTTATTATGTCAACGAGGAAGCAAATATTCAATGATGTCGTTGTCATCAACGCCGTAAAGACGGAAAGCGATCACCGCATGCTTAGAGGCACATTGAATATCAACGTCAAGCTGGAAAGATCTCGACTAATAAAATCTACGCTCCGACCAATACCGGCTCAAATTCAAAACCCCGAGTGCTTTCAGCTCGAGCTCCAAAACCGCTTCGAAGCCCTTGAGAACAGCATCGATATGGACGATCTATACAACATGGTGGTGGATACTGTCCGCACGGTAGGGTCCAAGCACTACAAAACCCACCGTCCTAAATTAAAGAAACTCTCCAGCCACACTATCCGACTCATGGATCAGAGAAACGAAATGAAACTACAGAACTCAGCGGATGCCCTTCGTTATCGACAGCTAAATAGGCAAATCTCCAAGTCCTTGACAAGCGACCTTCGCCAATTGAATACCGAGCGTATTAAAGAGGCCATTGAGCGGAACAAAGGCTCCAAAGTGTTCGCTAGAGATCTGGCTATAGGGCAAAGTCAACTGACGAGGCTGCAAGCTGAGGACGGTAGTATCATTTCATCAACACCTGAAATCCTGAGGGAGATTGAGAGTTTCTATGGACAGTTGTACTCCACGCAAACACCTGTTGAAAGTAAGGCTACAGAACCTAGAGCCAAGCTTACCCGACACTATACCGAAGATATCCCGGACGTCAGCCTGTACGAGATTAGAATGGCTCTCAAGCAGCTCAAAAACAACAAGGCGGCGGGCGATGACGGAATCACAACAGAACTTCTGAGAGCGGGCGGTAAGCCGATACTTAAGGTCCTCCAGAAGCTCTTCAATTCTGTCATCCTCGAGGGCAAAACGCCAAAGGCATGGGGCAGAAGCGATGTGATGCTGTTCTTCAAGAAGGGTGATAAGACTCTCTTGAAAAACTACCGACCCATCTCGCTTCTGAGCCATATCTACAAGTTGTTTTCGAGAGTCATTACGAATCGTCTCGCTCGCAGGTTCGACGACTTCCAACCTCCCGAACAAGCCGGGTTCCGAAAAGGTTATAGTACCATAGACCACATTCATACGCTGTGGCAAGTTATACAGAAGACCGAAGAGTATAACTTGCCACTATGCTTGGCGTTCGTGGACTATGAGAAAGCCTTTGATTCGATCGAGACCTGGGCAGTGCTGCAGTCTCTCCAGAGGTGCCAAATAGACTACAGGTACATCGAGGTGCTGAGGTACTTATACCAAAACGCCACCATGTCAGTCCGACTACAGAACCAGAGCTCTAATCCTATCCAACTACAGCGAGGTGTGAGACAGGGAGACGTCATTTCTCCGAAACTATTCACAGCTGCGTTGGAGGATATTTTCAAGCTACTGGACTGGAAAGGATTCGGCATTAACATCAATGGCGAGTTCCTAACACACCTGCGGTTTGCCGATGATGTAGTTCTCATGGCTGAGACCTTGGAAGACCTGAACACAATGCTCGAAGATCTCAGCAATGCTTCCCAAAGAGTGGGTCTGAAGATGAACATGGATAAGACGAAAATCATGTCCAATGCCCATGTTGCATCCGCTCCAGTTAATGTTGGGAACATTACACTCGAAGTTGTTGACCACTATGTCTACCTAGGACAGGCAATCCAATTAGGTAAGTCCAACTTCGAGAAAGAGATCTCTCGTCGAATCCAGCTCGGATGGGCAGCGTTCGGGAAGCTCCGGCATATATTTGCGTCCAAAATTCCTCAATGTCTCAAGACTAAGGTCTTTGACCAGTGTGAAGAGGTATGACGCTTTACCGAGGCTAAGGTAATAAAAGAGATGTGACTTGTTCGGTGTCAAGATGTATATTGAGATAATAATATTGAGTACAATTAAAGATACATTATCTTAGTAAGCGATCTTATTCTAGATTGCTGAGAATGCTACGCGTGTGTTCCAATTTTCTGTAAATGCGCGATAATGCAAACATCTTGTTTGTGTAATATGTTGCAATCATACTTCATCTCCCCTGAAAAAGTGGAAGGATCATCCCCTCCCTGCAAAAAGGAACAGACTCGTAACATTGACTTTAACGAACTTAACCAAAATTTAATTACTTAAGTAAAATAAGTAAACAAAATTTAAACATTATCAACATAGCAAAGTTAAAACTATTTCATTTATTAAATCGTACTAATACAAAAACGTTTTACAATATAAACAATATACCTAATTAAAATTGTATCTAATTAAAATGGTATCGAATTGAAATGGTATTGAATTAAAACGGAAGCTTCACATTTTACACTTAATCATAACAATAACAAAGTGTTAAGTAACATGGTATGTAATTAAGTACCTATACTTATAATTACGTATCAAATAAAATAGTTATTTATTGAATGGTTTGGTATTATTCTTATGCACAATTATAGCTTTATTTTCTTTTAAAATTTCTACATTAGACGTCATATCTCTTAAAACTTTATAAGGGCCATTGTAAATACTATCTAATTTATTTCCTACTTGGTTCTTTAATAATAACAAATCGCCTAACTGATAGGTAACATTATTGCTAGTTTTATCATACAATAATTTTCTTTTCTCTTTAGATTGTATCAAGTTACGTCGTGCGTCGGATTGCGCTTGTTGTAAACGATACTTAAGTTCTCGGGGATAACTGTCATAGTTATATAAGGGGTCGATTTCTGATTGTAAATTATTTGGAAGGTTACAAATTTTCCCAAAAACTAATTCGAAAGGCGTATATTTAGTTTCACTATGCACTGTGGTATTAAAAGAAAAACACCAATATGGAATCCAGGTGCTCCAGTTATGTTTATAATTATTACACTGGATTCTCAGAAAAGCTCCTAGGGTTTTATGAGTATTTTCTAAAGCGCCTACAGTTTCGTGATGGTACGCCGTAGAATTTAATTTTTTAATATGTAATAGAGAACATGTTTCGGACATCACTGATGACATGAATTCGGTTCCCTGGTCAGTCAATATTTCTCTAGGAATACCATAACGTAAAATGAAATTATTGGTAAAAGATTGAGCAACTGTGACCGAGTCTTTACTAGGTAATGGATACGCTTCAACGAATTTGGTTAAATCGCATTGTAATGTCAATACATATTTATTATTATAGTCATCAACATCGAGTGGACCCATTATATCCAAACTAATTCTTTCGAATGATGAGTGGGCTGTTGATGTTATGGTTAAGGGCTGCTTAATATGTTTATTACTATGCTTATGATATTGACATTGATGGCAATTTTTAACAAAAAGTTTTACATCATTACTCAAACCTGGCCAAAAATAATATTGCTTAATGTTGTTCATCATTCTATTAACTCCTGCGTGTCCGCTGGTAGGTAATAGATGGAAATCATTTAGTATTACTCTTTTTTGTTCACTATCATATATTCTTAATATATTTTTTGTTATGAGAAAGCGCGGGGTAACAGAGTTAATTCTTTTTGTTGCTTGTACAAGACTTTTGATTTTACTCTCGTTACATTTTTCTTTAATAATAAGTACCTCATGTATGCCTATTTTTTGACATAATGACTCTAAGTCCCTCGCTAACACCTCTGGGGTAGATGACGATCGGGTACTCAGATATATCGCTGATTGCGAAGGTACGTAAACGTAACAACTTGCATTAGAAATAATGCTATCTTTAGACTTTGAATAATTGTCAAACTTTAATTGATTAAAACTTAATTCAGTTACGTCATCGGGTTTCTTGAGAAGTTCTACCGCAATAGGTTGATCAGGCCTAGTGCTGGTGGAGCTCTCTGAAGAAGAATCAGTGGGGGTTTTTAATTTTTTACTTTGTGCTCTAGTTAAAACTGATACTGTGTTTTGATGTAATGATTTTAAAGTAGAAGATGTAATAGGTATGCGACTCAATGCGTCTGCAGCTGCATTGTTTCGTCCTGGAACATACTCTATTTCAAAATCATACTCCTCTAGGAATAATCGGAATTTAGTAAGTCTGCTTGTTGGGTCTTTCAAGTTAAATAAATAAATTAACGGTTTGTGGTCTGTTATAATTTTAAATTTACGTCCATATAAATAAGGGCGAAAATGTCTCACAGACCAAACAATTGCTAAAAGTTCTAATTCTATGATGGGATATCTCGTCTCGGCGGGTTTCAGGTTTCTACTCGCATACGCGACTACTTGACCGTTCATGTTAGATAAAACAGATCCTAAACCTGTCTTACAAGCATCTGTTTGTAGCCGAAAGATGTTACTTTCTGAAAAATCTGGATAAGATAAAATAGGGGGTTGAATTAATGCTGATTTTAATTTTTCAAATGCCGTTTGACACTCTGATGACCATAGAAACTGTACATTCTTTTTTCTTAATTGATTTAAAGGATAAACAATGTTTGCAAAGTTCGGTATGAATCGTCTGTAGTAATTTGCAAACGCGACAAAACGATTGACATCGTCGCAGTTCATCGGCACTGGATAGTTTTGCATGGTTGCAATTTTACTTTCATCTGGTAAAATTCCATCAGAAGTTATTTTGTGTCCTAGATATATTATTTCGTTTCGCAAAAATTCACACTTCATAGGATTTAATTTTAAGTTAACTTTTCTAAATCTCTCTAGTATACTAATTAAGTTTTTATTGTGGTTTTCTATAGATTTCCCGAAAATTACGCAATCATCTAAATAAATAAAAGCCTTTTTATAATTTAAGCCTGACATTGCAATAGTCATAAGACGTGAAAATACACTCGCAGATGTCCGGAGACCCATGGGACAGCGTTTCATCTGAAAAATTTTATCACCAGCAGTGAAAGCTGTGTACTTTCGTGAATCTTCGCTTAAAGATAACTGATAATAGCTTTGCGAAAGGTCTAATTTTGAAAAATAAATGTTATTTGCAAGCGAATCTAAGATATCAGTTATATTAGGCAAAGGGAATTTGTCGTCCTCAATACGATTATTTAACTGCCTGTAATCTATAACTAATCGCCATTGTTTCTCGTTTGACCTATCTGTTTTTTTCGGTACAAGCAAGACGGGACTAGACCACTCTGACGTAGCCTCTTCTATAATATCATTTTCGAGCATAATATCTATCTGTTTCTGAACTTCCTTCCTTAGTGCGAACGGTAATCTATGTGGCTTGACATAAACTGGCGAGACATTAGGTTTTAAAGTTATATTATGGGTCATTAGGTTTGTACAAGAGAGTTTGTCGCCTGGCAGATGAAAAACATCTGCGTACTTAGCGCAAATACTCTCAATACTTCGTTTTTCTTCTAAATTCAGTTCAGGTAAATTTAATAATCCTAATAATGTTTTTACACGATCGACAGAAACCTCCTCTTTTTCAAAATTACAGACTTCAAAATCATTCAATGAAAAAGTCTCTAAATCGGTAAGATCTAGATCAACTTCTTTCTCAGTGGTGTTTAATATCCTTACTGGCATGCGACCATTACAAGGTTTCGCTATTATACTTCCTATAAAAACTCCTTTCTGTATCTCTTTAGATAAACAAACACAATCGTCGCCTAACGATGTAGGTATATATTTTATTACCTCACATCGTGGCGGTATCAAATGTCTATAGTGACTCAATATAGGTATAGACACATAATTACTATCTTTAGTTAAAAGCAAAGTATTTTCTTTATAGTTAATTATAGCTTGATAGCGTTTCAAAAAATTATCACCTAAAATACCATTTGCAGAACAAGACATATTTTTAAACACATACATTTTTTCTCTAAAAACTAACCCATTATAAGACAAATCTAAGTAAATATATCCTTCAGATACTAGTTTACCGCTAACACCTTTTATAACTAACTTCTCAAATGTAATTAAATTCAATAACTTCGGATAATCGCATAACCATTCGTATTTTAAAACACAAAGGCTTGCTCCGCTATCGACTAAAAGATCGATATTGCTATTACTTACGTTAAAAGTTACGGTACTACTATTATTGTAGTTTAAAACATAATTTTCAGTAGGAACGAAAAAAATCTAAATTATTATCGTTCTGGGGCTCAGAACGCGCTTGTGACTCACTATTGGTCGATTGCTCGTGGCTAGCGTACTGCACACGTTGAAAAGGCACAGCTGAGCGCGGCGGGCGCGGGCTCGGCCGACCGCGGTCACGTGAACGTGATTGTGTTCCTTGCGCGGCGCGGGAGTCTCGCGACATGTACTTACCTTGTTGTGGTCTCGTGTTTCCGGCAGCGTACCTATTGTTTGCGCTAAATCTATTATAGTAACTATATTTATTAGAATAATTACTTGGCTGACGCGGATAATTAGTAGGTGTGCGTGAGAAATTACGAGTATGAAACTTTTTAATGTTCATAACTTCCTCGTGTCTGGTAGACATTGACTGCTCGTCTAGGGCAGTTCTTATAGCCTCTGGTAAAGAATCAAAGTGACGTGATGCTATGATAGTACTAAGCTTTTGATTCACTAATCCATCTGAAAAGCGCTTGATTGCAACCTTTTCATTAATGGGACGCAATACTTCAAACTTAGTAGCGTCGTCATCCGCTTGTGCTATGGTTAAATTCACAAAAAGTTGTTCTAGTTCCGAGCCGAATGACTCGATCGACCTATGACCTTGACGACAGTTTTGTAATTTGTGTTGGATAGCAACAGCAGATTTTTTCTGAATCAAATGCGTATTCATATCTCTAATTAAATCTTTAATAGTTGGATAACTACTTTTTAAACGTAATTTTGCGCTAGGAGAGAGCCTAGTTTTAATCACAAAATCAATAAGTAACCCATGAGTAGCATCGCTGATCATTGAACTATATAATTGTATACCATCAATTAGAGATTTAGTGACGTGTTCTTGACCTGTCATCGTTGGTAAAAGTGCAATGGCTGTCTTCAAGTCAAATTTATCTTTTTCTGCCATTTTTGAAATACTACTAACACTTAAAGTCTCTAAAGAAATAATTTTGTCATAAATGATCTGAATGTCATTTGCTATTTTATTAATTAAAGTTATATCTTTAGTTGATACCTCCGATTTTTCAACTAAATTATGTACTTGAGCTAAAATATACTCTAATTTCGCGTATTCAAGTTTCGCTTCATTAAATTTCGTAAAACCTAACTCTTTTTGACGTCTATCTGGTCCTAGTTTTACTAAATTATCTTTAATATACAATAGTTTCTTATGCAATTCATTTAAATCGGAAATAATAAATGACATTATCTAATAAGAAAAAAAATGTAATCCTACATATTATTTAAAACGTTTAGGTATAAAATAACTTACGACTTACGGTGGCATTATAGCGCGCGAATAAAATAATTACGTCTCTGCACGATGAGTAGGTATGTGGTGACCGGCGTGGCGTGTGGGGGCTGGGGCTGCGGGCTGGGGGTTTTCTCATGCTCCTTGAGTGTGTAGGATCTTCAGACTTCTAAGATGGGTTCCTGGACCGCTTGAAACAGCTAACTGAAGATCGGGCTGGGATTTCCCTTGCCCCTCGTACAATGGGCCGGGTTTCTACCCTGGACACCTCCTGGTCTACGTTGATGGTTGAGTCGACGTCGTTGCCAGTTCCACGGAAGATATTGTGTTTCTTAGAACTGCGCTGTTGAATTCTCTACGGAGTCGGTTGACAATTCGGTCCCAAATTTTCCGGATGCAGGCGTAAATGATGAGTATAACGATGAGAAGCAGTATGACGGATAGTAAAATTTCTGTTGTAGTGAGCTGGCTTGAAGTTTTCTGCGTTGCTTGGGCGTCGCCGCTGGCGGTTTGTGCGATGATAACTTCTTCTTTACTTTATGGTGCTCCCATATTATTGTTTTGTCTTCCCAAGTAATGCGATGAACAGAAGTGTAGAGCCAAATAGCACCGCAACGAAGACTGCTGCTAGTATGGTGTTGAAAATTTTGCTTTGCTGCTCCATGTAGTAATGATTTTCCCGCAAAAATTTATAAGTTCGGTTGGCAAAGGGTCGCCATGAAGAGGTATGACGCTTTACCGAGGCTAAGGTAATAAAAGAGATGTGACTTGTTCGGTGTCAAGATGTATATTGAGATAATAATATTGAGTACAATTAAAGATACATTATCTTAGTAAGCGATCTTATTCTAGATTGCTGAGAATGCTACGCGTGTGTTCCAATTTTCTGTAAATGCGCGATAATGCAAACATCTTGTTTGTGTAATATGTTGCAATCATACTTCAAGTGTGTGTTGCCAGTTATGACTTATGGAAGCGAGACGTGGTCTTTTACTATGGGTCTCATAAGAAGGCTCAAGGTTACCCAGCGAGCAATGGAGAGAACGATGCTTGGTATTTCCCTGCTCGATCGAATCAGAAATGATGAGATCCGCAGGAGAACTAAAACGACCGACATCGCTCGAAGGATTGCTCAGTTGAAGTGGCAGTGGGCGGGACACATAGCGCGGAGAACCGATGGCCGTTGGGGCGGAAAGGTTCTCGAATGGCGACCGCGAACCGGACGACGTTCCGTGGGCAGGCCCCCTACAAGGTGGACCGACGATCTGGTCAAGGTCGCGGGAAACCGCTGGATGCGGGCAGCGCAGGACCGATCGTTGTGGAGATCCTTGGGGGAGGCCTATGCCCAGCAGTGGGCGTCTTACGGTTGAAATGGTGGTGGTGGTGGTTAATGTAATTATCTGCTAATCGTCTCCATATATCCGCTATCAGATATTAATTGCCCAATAAACCCTTCTCAAACAAAATTATTACGAAATCACAAGCCCTCTCTATCAACAAATATGTTCTCTATTACAACAAAGTACAATTACATTACGCCAAATAAAATAACAGCTCAAAATCATTACATTTAGCGACCCTCGAAATAGCAATCCAATGGAGTACATTTTAATTTACACCACCAACACTTGAAACTCAAACAACCTTATTGTCAAGAAGATAGAGTACAAAATCGTTGCTGAAAATCTAAGTCTTCGTATTCATAGAAATAACCATCCGAAACCGAATGAAAAAGGTGTCAAAGATCGAATTTACGATTCATTATCCTTAATCCGGACAAAAAAGGGGGCGCTGTTTCAAAGAAAATACAACCTTATTATTTATGAATTAAGGTAAATTTTTGTTTGTTTTTTGGTTTTGAAAAGCGGTCCGAAACGCACGCATGTAGTCATTGTGGTGGCAGATGGCCCATTTTATTCGTATTCTCTTTGGAATGGATTGGTCCCATTTTGTTATTAGTTCTCATCCGCTTACGGAAGAAAAGGCGCAATAATGTTAGTCATACTGACTGATAGAAGTAGAGATTGACGATAGGTAGCGCTCAGTAAAAATCTAAACACAATTAAAGAAGAAAGAAAGAAATTACATTTATTGACACACACATGATTAGTAACAAAAAATAATAAAACAATGAGAACATAAGATTTAAATTAACTGGTAATAAACAAAGTAAAAGGAAAATAAAAAATTAAAGTGAAAAAAAAGAAATTGAACCTATCTTATTTTGTAATGTGGGGCCAATAACCTCCCTGTCTCAGCATAATACCTCTGTGTCATTCAGAGGTGGGCAGAAAGACACAGAGGCGCTGTTTTTCTGACAGGTCAAAAACACAAAGGACGGTGGGGCTTATAATAATAACATTAAAACAAATTAAAACACACAAAAATTACAAACGAGAATTCTTCTAAGCCGGTAGTTAAAGTGGTTAGACATAGCATAGACATAGCATTTGACGGATTTCTTAAGATTTTAAAGGGTGTTTCTTCTTTAATATTTACCTACATAATTATAGCGTATAGTGACGGGTATAAGTTAGTAGGTATAGTGACGGGTTTGCTTTGCGGTAGTAAGCAAAAATAAATAAGTTAATATTTTCGCAAATGCACCCCCCGTTTTACAAATTCCCTAAAAAGTTTGTTGTATGTTATGTATGCAAGTTGTATCTTCTATTTAATCAATAAACTATTTGTAATTTGAATGCGTTAAATTAATATAAAATTTTTGTTTAGTCGTTCAAACCCATACCACAGATAGGAGTCATCAAAAATTAAGCGGCCATAAACAAATTGAGGAGCGATGCCGCGTATAATAGGCGGATGAATTGAAAATATGTGTCGGCGCCATTAGGCCGCCATTACGGCTCCCGGGGGACTCCCGCCTAATGTGGACCATAGACTAACACGCGAGTGCCATAGACAGGACTTTGATATATTGAAACTGAACTTTATGAAGTTATTTGCAATTTATTGCAGCGATTTTATTTCATTTTAAAGACTGAGATTAAAAAAGTAAGATATAGAGAAAATTAAAAATAACTTTAAGTAATTTAGAGTAGCTACAGCCACAAAGTTAATAATTATTCGAAAAAATATAACTTTTTATGGCTAGTACTTACATAAAATTTAATATAGCTGTGGTTTTTTACTATCACATTTTTCCTATACGTCCTATAGTTTTATATCAAAAATTCCATACTTTTCCGAGTAGCGCCTTAATCTCAGTCTGACGCCATAACAAGTGTTTAATTTTTTAACTCGGCAGAGAATAGAAGAAGCAAACCTTTGATTCCTTAGAATTCACTTCGCAATGAAGTTTTTATCCTAATGCAAGCAAAAGTATAATTTGCATCGGGTACCTACTAAAAATAGTCAGCAATCACCATTTCATCTGGCAATTTACTTCAAAAAAAATATTACTTTAAAATTAATAGGCCTATATGGTTACCCCAATCCCCCATGACCATGACCGATCGGGGCAGCAAGAGAGCAAATAGTGAGGGGTTTAGTGGGTATTCCCCCTTCCAGATCCCCCATCAAGTACTAGTCGCTTGATGGGGGATCGGGAGGCGACCTTAGTTGAGTCCCACATAACCACCGTCCACACACCGCACATGGATGGGGTTATGCGTAAACGCATTCCCCTCACTTAAAAAAAAGCCAATATGGTTAGGACTATGGCCGTAAAAGAAAATAAAAAAAGGTCTTCGTTAGTCTATGGTCTGCCCCTGGACTGGGGTCGGGTTTCGCGCCATTTGGTTTGGCCAACCGGCAGCGTATTAAACTGTGGTCTTACCGCATACAAGCAGCGACGACCGATTTAAAAAGTAATAGTACCTACATTACAGACGAGAACGGGAATCTAGCAATGCAAATAGCACAAAATCTTTCCGTGTTCTGTGGCAAATTAGCTTCCAGTACAAGGCTTGTATAAAACTTTTCTCACGAAAAATTTATTTACGGGCTTTGTGTAAGGTGTTCTATTCGTAAACTAAACACTAAATTAAGAGATTGTTTATTTTTCACATTGTAAAAGTTCTTTTCTGTTATTCTGCTTTTATGATGATTCATTTTTGTTTCAGTCTGTTAACTAATATTTTTTGTAACTAGATTAATATATTGTACCTAACTGTCATAATAACAGATAAGATAATATAATAAATAATATAATATAGTAAATAACCTACCTACTAACTCGCCTAACCTATTATTAGGTTTCGCGAGGCAATGTACTATAAATTGTAATTCTTTTGGTGAAATAATGAAAAAAAAGGACGGCCACCAAATTCCCAATTAATTATTCAAATTAAGGAAAATATCTTTTAAGGTACATACAGTGTATTACAATTACAGCTCATTTATAAATTACTCAGAGTCCAATCACGTGTGCTAACGATATCCAACAAAAAGTGACTTCGACGAGATTCAGTAATTACTAACTGCATAATAAAGTTAAGGGATAGTAGAGTAACAACTACCGAGTGTACACGAGCAAAATTAGTTTTCGAACTATTGCTAAAAGTAAAAAGATGCTTTTTTTATTTACAATGGGTTAGAACTGAGCCTTCATCAAACCTGATGTTAATTAAGTGATGATAAGGCTGAAGCTGGAAGCGCACTACTCCCGAAATCCTCAATTACTAAAGCCGAGTCTCCAGCGCGTGTTTTACCCTACACAATCAACAAAAACATCTCAACATTCAACAAAACTGTCTACACAAAACATTGTTTCACTACACATTTTTGTTTGCATCAACAATGTTTTTGCTTTCCATGCCCGGTGGAAAACACGTACACAAAACTTCCCCCGCGCGGTTCGAGGGGCAGGGTACTGTACATAATCTATCATTTCGACAACTTTTAACTTTTTTAATTTTGATAACTCGCTAGACAATGCCGGATTATAAAATAAAAAATAAGAGATATGACGCCACAGCAGAAGTGGCGATGTTGATGGGCATCTCAGTAAAAGAGGTCATTGCAAATTGGACTATTCTCTGAAACCAATTCAGCCGGGAAAAGAGAAAGATGACGGGTTTGTTTTTATATCAAGTATTTTTAATACCTATGACATGACAATATACCTAGTTATAGCATAATTCCTTTTTACTTATATCTACAGTACAGTAGGTACAGTCACGAGTAATATTATCAACCATTGATATATATTATCAACAAAGAATTTTGTAAAATTTAAGCGTTCTGAAACAAAACTAACTGTGTGCCACAAAAGTCATTCAATATTATAGAAGTACGCGCCATATTATCTTGGCGTGTGATAATAAACCTAGGAACTAAAATTATGACATGGGAATAAGGCTGATTTTTCCGACCGCCCACAACGATCAGCGCCCTCTGACAAATTTAATGCCAAGTTATGTGGCGCGGACACGTGATAGTCCTGTGTTATTTAAATTTTCACTTTTTTGCATTCACAATGCAATTTTTATGATTGAAAAATTGAAAATTAAGTATTTAGAAAAAATCGACCCGTCTCACGGCCAGCTCCGATGGGACTTCGCTTACCGGGCGACTGCTCTAACCACTGAGCTACGGAGTCGTTACGACAAACTCCGTCCGAGAAAGTTGTTACTCCGTAGCTCAGTGGTTAGAGCAGTCGCCCGGAAAGCGAAAGGTCGTGAGTTCGAGTCCCATCGGAGCTGGGGCCCGATTCTCAGGCATTCGAACTTTTTCAGTGTGGTAATTCGTATGTCGAACATTTTGTTTGTGGTTTCTATTGAAAAGTTAGAACGTTGCTTTTCGATCGAACTTTTTCGATTGTGAAATTCTGACAATACACAAACTGTGTTATATTTGAATTTCGAGCTTATAAAAGTGAACATTTCTCGATTGCCTGAGAATAGTCGATTGCCTGAGAATAGGCCCCCTGGTTGTGAGACGGGTCGATTTTTCTAAATAGGTAAGTACCTACTTCATTTTCAATAGTATAGTCCTATGTTGTTTACATATTATTGCTCGTGACCACAGGAATAAATAAAACGTGACGGTTTTTCTTCTAGTTATCAAATCTAAAATCGCTAAAACTGAAACTACGTCTTCTTCGTCCGAACTCATTTTGTTTGCTAGAGAAACTATTGTTTTGTGTACACAAGCCAAGAGAGGTATAGACGGCGCATGTCAAGAAACATTTTTCAGAAGCAAAGTTTTGTGTATGTGTTTTTGTTGAATGTTTTCAAAAAACTTTCGCTGGAGACCCGGCTTTTGTGGCTGCCGATGAGAGGAACGGACCCAGAGCGCTCAAAACGCGTTTATTAGACTTTTTATTTATTACCTACCTATGTATGTACGTACAGGGCACCCGCGGCCCGCCACTACGCTAATGGACTTGTTGAACCACTGAAACCAGATTTTTCATAAATTTCACTCATACATAATTATATATAGAAAGAAAGAAAGAAAAAAGAAAGAAAATTTATTTTTATTGACACAAGCACATGAGAAAATACAATTTTAGAACTTAACTTAAAAAAATAATAAACAGATCTCACGGCTGCGTCAAACTAGGAAACCAATTCAGCATGATGTCAGGTTTGTGAGACCTGACGCTGATTTTCAATTGGCACCTTATTATATAGAACATACCTTAAACTTTAGGATAAAAATAACTTTTCACATCTTTCAGGCAAAATGATTTCTAGGAAAATACAATAACATAGACACTGAGTGTCCCTGCACTGTGCCCCTTGTTTCCAATTCGGCAGGGCGGACCTTTGAAGTAACAGTCGGATCCGATATCAGACGAAATTAGACATCGCATCGTTCTGTGGACATGTGGAGAGGCCCCGCAGACTTATCACGTAACTTGCCACAGCCAAACGATAGCGAAAATCTCACAATGATGGCACTAAAATCGCAAATTCGTATTAGGTATTCTACAGCTAATTAGGCTGCTACAGCAAAAACAACGCTCCGGACTCGTGGACCAACCACGACAACCCACTAGAGGGTCCAAAAGTCCGGCAGGCTTATTACCGATCTTAAAGTGACAGTTGCAATCGCGACAATTAACAATTAATCGCTCCCAAAACACATATACGTATTACGGAACGTAGATCGCTACGATTAGCGCCACAAGCGAGCGATTTGTAAACTAAAATTGCATGAAAGGTACCGTACCGTAATGTACCGATTGCAAACCAACCGCAACTAGTAGCAGTCGCGTTGCAATTGTACAATTAGCAACTGGTTGCTTGTTTTGGTAATAAGCCTGCGGAGCGCTTTGTTTTTGCTGCTACATATTTATATATTCATATATTTGCGCCATTCGAAATATTACCTACAGATTGTAAAACCGTTTGTTTGACCCCAAAAATTTGAAAAAAAATAACAGTGCGCGTTGTAACCCCAAAAGTTATTTTATTTCACTTGCCATTTAAACTATGATATTGTGACAACACCAACCCCAAAATACATGTTAAAATAAAACCACTCCTTCACTGTCAAGTTAATACACCTACTCAATTCATATCCCTCTTCATTTCACGCAAACAATAAATACAAGCGAACACCCCACAGAGATTTAAACCGAACCGAAAAAACCATAGACAACTATTATAAAAAGACCATCGGACCAACTGTCGTGTCTATGGTCACATCTGTAAGGCCCTAGAGACCATAGACCCGGAGGACTTAGAGTAATGAGTATAAACACTGAAGGGGAATTTAATGTCTTGATTGGGTCATTCGAGTGTGTAAATAAAAGCTTAGTGTTAAATTTTCGGATTGAATTGCAAATAAATTGGGCGATGAGTTGGTAATAATTTTGTTTTGTAGGGTTAAAAGGAGAGCTTATTATGCTCAATACATAAGTGGCACTATGCAATTAGTTTTAGAAAGTTATTTATAACAATAACGTAAGTACCTTGGACTTCGGTGCTAACACAATGCAAATATATTAGATTTTTTTATTGTTTTTGTTGCCTATTCGATAGCACTACTAAAGGAAATGTTTTGCAGGTCACCTTCGCTATAATTACTAATTCATACTTAGTTAATGACAAAAAAGACAAGAAAATTATACTATCATAATGACAGGATAAGAACATAAAATCATATGCGGTGGCTATCAGTGAAAACCACATTATTATCATATGACTAAGTTTGCATTAGGTATGTGTACGTACGTAGGTAAAGTTCTAGGGGCACAGCAGTGCCCCCGCCAAGTCACTGCCGTCCTTCCTTTTCTAGAACCATGCATGACAGCGTATTTTTTGACTTGTGTCCACCAGCATGTAAGAATGCAGAATGGTTAACGTCCAAGTCACATAAAAATGTCTTTATCAATATAGAAATCGCAGCAAGAAACATTGCTTGGGTTTAATGAGAGATTTCGCCACTTTTATCGAAAAATAAGCAGCTCCAGCGAGATTTGGCCAGTTTTGTTAAATAATGTTTTTGGTGGAATTAACATTTAAGCTTAAAAGATTGAACGATTAAAAAGTAATAAAATAATTTAATAGATATTTAACTATGCCTTTAATTTTAGTACTAAACGCCAGCGCCAGTGTCGTAATTACACCTACCGCATCCATGAAAAAACAAACCATTGACACCCCCGCTTGTTTAGTTAGCGCGTGTGTAACTCAACTCAGGGAGTTCGTTAGCATCTTGTTAGCTTTGATGTTTAATTATCGCTTTAATTGTAAAGATTACTTGCCCTGGACGACCGCCTCTGCTAAATTGAAGCAAATAAGTGAATGGTTTTTAACCGCCTCTGTGGTCTAGTGGTTCATACCACTGATTTCAGACCCAGAGGTCCCGGGTTCGATTCCCAGTGGGGGTACATATTGTATTCGGTTTGGTTGGTGGTAGGACTTGTTCTTAGTCCGCCTGGCTAGCTACCACTATCTTATCTAAGTCTGACGCCATAACAATGATGTTTTAGCATTATTGTGCTCCGGCAGTTAGAGATAAGATAGCCAGTTCCTCAGTGATTGAGGGTTCCGGGAGTAGTGCGCTTCCACCTTCAGCCTTATCAGCACTTATCATCAGGTGTGATGAAGGCTAAGTGCTACCCCGTAGTGAATAAAAAAAAAATGCATTGAAGCAGACAATAGAATGTTTCACTGTTGTTAAAATGTATACATTTATTAATGAAGTAAAAAAATATAACATTTCAGAATACCAAATGTGAAAAAAAAATTGAATCTGTTATAAAAATCGTGTTATAAGCTGTTTAACTTTTAGTATCAGCTGTCTCTTTCTAAAACGAAATCTTCTGTGGCGAGACTATGACGCTACTGACTTGGTGACGTCATAAAGTCGTTCTCTCCTTGTCTAATTATAACGTTTGATGTCCTTTAACTTTGAAAATATTTCAGATAATTAAAATTATAAACTTGTTTTGTGAGGCTAATATTTCGAAAAAGATTCGTTAATAAAATACCCTGCAGCAGTTGATTCTTTAGAGTTTGTAGAGTAGCTGTTAGAAACAGATTTTATAGAAAGCTAGTTTTGGCAGATAAGATTCAACTCTCATACACTTAAAAGCAATTAAGCTAGATCGTCTATATTTAGTAAAAGAATGGTGATAAAATCCAAGATTACATTATAGATTTTATTTAATTTTAGTGAAGACATTCCTCAATTTTATAAACAATAAAACTTTACTGATATTACCACTAGAGCAAAATGTTTGGATAACATCGCTACAGGTTTTTCTTCGTAACAGTTTAATTCAAATAACTTTTAATTTTGAATTAATTGGTTCTAATCTTGGTTTAAGAATCGATTTAGGAAATTATACTTTTGTAATAAATGCCTGTTGACTCATATACTAAACTTTTAAAACCAGTAAATGATATAAATAACAAATAAACAACACCTTAGCCATACCATAACCAAAATTATTTCCCTAGTACACTACCTACCTGGTATAAAAATTCATCCATTGAACATAGACAAACACCTCTTTTCCCCCCAAAATTAAAAAGTAAAAAGCAAGTACACAGAGTAATCACTATTAATCCACTGTTACCCGGTGCGGGTGCAGGGGCCGTAATTGACGAATCGTGTAACCCTATGCTGTGGGGAGGAATCGAGTTATGACTGTCTGTCAATTTGTTTGTTTATTAGGATTTAGGGAGGTTACGTTGAAGAGGTGTGCTCGCTGAAAGTGGTCTTATGGAACAATGAAAGCATTTCGGGGTTTGAAATGTTTAAATACATTTGTAAATGTAGCCTTGTTTGTTATTTCCGTTGAATTTAGAAGGACTGCAAAGTTTTATACCTAACTATTAATGTTAAGTATGTAAATTTAAAATCAAATAAACTTTTACGATTTTAATATTGGGAAAATATTAGTACTTACCTATTTATGAAGGCGCAGCAAACGAAAGTGAGTCTTGCCGCCGGTTTCTGAAACGCCAATCAAAATTAAAATTAGCTAACAGACTGTCAACAGACTGTCACAATTATTTCCCAAATAAAAGCACCTTGGGTTTCTGAAACGAAAATTATCTCACAATTAGGTTTAGATTCGTATGGGCACTGACTGACTGTTAACAGACTGTTGACTGTCTGTCACATTTTTTTTTTTCAGAAACCCAAACTACAATTAATTCGAGATTAATTGGGAAATAGGTAATTTTAATTTTGATTGGCGTTTCAGAAACCGGCGGTTGGTCTCTTACCTATATAAAATCCGTGATTGAAAAGTTTATAATAAAAAAAAAGCTTTGGAATGGGAAACAACATTAAACATTTTGTAAGATTTTAGTACTTAACTAACCTAAGCGTTGATTTTTGTCCATTTCCATGACCGGGATTTCCATATCTACTCAAATGTGTACCACTATAAAATTAGCCACCTTCACCTAACCTAACCTAAGTACCTACTACCAAACACCAATTTGAAATCGTATCCACAGTTCCGAACTACCGTTGGCTGTCGGGACAATTATCACACTACAATAAACACCAATGAAATCGTCAAATAATTGCAAATTACCGCCATCTGTGCACTTTGACAGATCCCAAAGGGTTTTGGCGCGCTTTGCATCTGTCAAATGGCCGTCTCCATGTTGGCCATAGAGAAAATTTGCGATTTTACGCGCCATTGATTGTTGTTTTGTTAAATTAACCGCATTCAATCCGTTTATTCTCCGTTTGTTCGGATGAGAAATTGGTTGGGTTATGTTTTTGTTTGTCTGTGCTGCTTGTAACTGTTTTAAGTTTTTGCACTTTATTTTAGACATGGAATAACTACAAAGAAATGATTTTTAGGCCAGCTTTAAAGTTTCGTTGCATATAGCAAGCGTTCAATGAAATAGTAGCATACAATTAACATTCACCGCCGCGAAAGATTGCTAATACCTAATAGTACTTTGTCTAAGTAGGTATATTCTTTCAGTATTTCAGTAATACTTTTAAACCCCCGTAAAAACCAGCTGAAACATTCAAATAATCTACAATAGCTTGTCAAATAGTGAATCTTCTATCTTCTATAACAAATCGATACAAACAGGAGTTGTGGCGGCAATCCGCACCAGATAAAGCCCGCGTCGACGGTGCGTGAAACGCGCCGGCCCGATACAATGAGGCTAATAGCTCGTGTGAGGGCCCTTAACGAGGCTGTGAGTCACGAGCGACGAGCGCTTTAGTAACATAATTATTTAGTGCACTCAACAAATAGACATAAACCAAATACCTTTTTATAGTGAAGTGAATGCGATGTGGTGGGCAAATATCAACAACAACACGTTTGGACCTACCTACATCATCAAACTGCCTAAGGTTTTATTTGCCTTTTGACTTTTGTAATAGACTATAACCTCTTATGAAGGACTGAAATGGTTTCTTAGAAACCAGTACGAGTAGCCCCTTAATTATGTATCTTCAATATTTACTTTGGCTTTCAGTTTCATAATAAAAAATAAAAAAAAAAATGGAACAACAGTTCCACTGCAGGTTGTTTCTCCTACAGTCTTTTATTGCTTTATTCAATTGTTTAATTGATATCGATGAGGCTGTACCACGTTCTATCACTAAACTGTCTTACCTTTTTATTTGGGTTTGTTATTGTGAAACTAGCAGTTAAACATAGTATAGTGTAGTTTTGGTGTGATTTAGGTTTATTTGATGTTTGCAAATAAAAACTATCAGGACACATTACAAATTAGCGATTGTCGTAAATGTAACTATTAGAAATAATTAAGATCCTAGACTCGATATACTTACTGGAAAGTTATTTTTCCAAAAAAAAAAAAAGCTGCCTGCTCATTATCATACATTCCAATAATGTAACATGTTACTGAAAATGGACTTTGACACGATCCAAAAGCATGAATTCAAAAAGCGTCTGTCGCAGTATTTCGTGACTTGCACCACACCTAAAGCGCAGTAGCTATGAAATATTATTTATCTGCGCCATCGATGATCCTTTCGGGCAGTCGGCCTTTGTTTACCGGATAAGTGCTCTTTTTGCAATGGCGTCTGCTGTTTTTTTTACTTCAATTATTGTTATGCCGCCTTCACTGAGTATTAGAAATAGTATTTTTTTTTCAAAGTTACAAATATTTATGTTTTTGGACAAGAGTGAGTGTTCACTCTTAATCTTTGAACTGGAGTTAAATAATTGTTTTGTTTAAAAAAAATCAAAATCAAGTAGGTATTAGAAAAGGGGACCCGTCTCACAACTAGCTCCGAATCTCCGATGGGACTCGAACCCACGACCTTTCACTGTCCGGAAAGCATTCGCCCGGATTTTCATTAATAAAAATTGCATTGTGAATGCAAAAAAATATAAAATTATTTGATGTTTTGTTTACTACGCCTTGAAATGGTAATTTTAGGAATGTAAATACAAAACATAATGAGTGTTGAGTGAATCATTTACGAGAAAAAAAACCAATGATCAAAATGCTTTCAGTTTGCATTGCCATCGATGCACGACAACCCATGCACAATCACATCACACATCACACATCACATCATCACATCATCACATCCGAGTGTCATCGAGGCTGAAATGCCGAAACTTGCCCCAAGCCATTGTCCATCGAACCTTATCAAACGAGGTGCAATCTCTGGCCTGAGAGAGCGATCTTGCCTGCTCCCTATGCTCCGCTCTCACTGAGAGCCTGACGCAAATCACGGCCATGATGTGCCATGGCTTATCTGGAAGTCGTTAAATAGGACTTCGGACTCAAACCGGCCGGAGCAAGGAAAACATGGTCAGGTGGGAATTTTCGGGTGGATCTTTACGGTGCAGGGTGCGTACCATCAACTTTAAGACAGCGATTCAAATCAAGCGCGATGCAGAATAGGTTCCTAAAATGAATTGCTTTCTTTCGTACTATGACCTTCTAAAAACTGGATCGCAAATGAATTGCTAAATGTGAATGACCGAACGATTTGTGTCCTTATTTCTTCACCCGTCTCTTTCATTCGATTCTGTCATGCCCAGAGAGTGAGAGGGACGGGTATAGCCTGCAGGTGTCATGTTAGCTTGGCCGAGTTATAAGTCAAATAAGAGTTCTTGACAGCTTAGCGGCTGTGAAATGTCATTGAATGATCACTGAATCGCTGTCATTGATATTAAGCTGTCGTGGTACGAATAAGCGAAGCAGATCAGTTTAGGTCCTAAACAAAACCGCAATAAGAGTTGATGGTGTGCACCCTGTGCTCTTTTTGTGACATTGAAACGGTACTAATAGAAGCAAAATTCTATGTCTTAATCTCGCTTCTCTAGTGAGTGCGATTGCAACGCTTCCTCAAATAATTTATAGAGGTTTGTCGTTAAAGTGCCAGCATCGTTTTCTTTATTGTTTTTATGAATAGAAGTCCATTCTTCAAATTTAATTATAAGTAGGTACATTACAATTTATAATTTCCAAAAATATCAAAAACGTCAGTCCACAAGACTTTATCTACCTACTACTCTACTTAAAAAAATTATAAGTGCGACAAGCTTTTCTGTTCCGGTGATAATTTTTGGAACTAAAACAGTTTTCATACGACAGTACATTTTGACAGCTAATTTCGTATGGCAAGTGACTCCTCTGTCACGGCTGTCACCGGAACAGACAGGCGTGTGGGACTGTACGATAAGATTTGTAAAGCAAATTCGGCCACAGATTCTGCATTCCATAACCATAGGTACCTAAAACTCACATTCCTACATAGCAACGTAAACTATAGGTACTTCGTAATCCGAAAGCTGGTTAGTAACGTTACGTTTTTTCAACATTGACTTTTTGCAACCCATTTTGGAACGAACCACTTTTTAATTCCTTTGACCGTTCGCTGGCGCGGCGCCGAAGCTATTTCGCCGCGGACACACTGCCATAGACAAACTAATAGACTTGCGTTGGCGGGCTAATGGCTGACATTTCGATTTTTTCGCGGGAAATGTTACGTCATCTTGTTATTTTTGTTTGTGATAAAATAATTTAAGAAAAAATATATTAAACACTAAAAATTAAATAAAGTATCTGCAGCTATTGGTGCGTTTGATTTTATTTTGTAACTTCGAATTCCAGAAAAAATATGAGTTTTTCTGGAATATGTTCCATTTTCATCTAATTAGTTAACCTATAAATCAATAACTTTTTAGATACTATTGGCTTTTATATTACATAGGTAGGTACATATTTATGCACTAATTTTTTACGTGTCCTGTTCTTTTCCAAATGCTGTATTGTGAATATTCTTTCTCATAATGTGTGGTAGACTTTATAGCTCTAGAGATTGGGATGTAAGTATATTTGTCGATAAATAATAATATTTTCTGAATAATGAATGTATACGTATTAAATGAGAATACGCTAAAGTTATGTTACATATTTGTTAGGAAATCTAACAACACCAAAATTGAACATGCGCATCATTAAGCTCATAAGCGAAAAGATAATTTTAGTTTCGATATTTATGTTAAAATCATAATAATAATGTGGTTTAAGTAAATAAAGATTACTGAAAAAATCTTTTTATTATTACTTTTCATTTGGGGTCACATAATATCATACCTCTATCGCAACAGCCAACAAAGCAGTGTATGTAAGTTTGCTGTGTGCGCGAGTGCGATTGTTTTTTTTTTTTGTTCAGTACATAATTAAATTGTTCATTATGTGTTGTAATGTTAGTAGGTACCAAACATTTTGAACATAGAAATTAATTTTAGTTTTTTTCCATAAAATCAAACGGTTTTACATACCGCACAGTATGATCTATGGTTAAAGTCGGACCATTATGTCATTATTTATCGATAAGTACTGTTCCGAGTGACACAACACTATAAGCCGCGCGCTCGTATCAAAGCCATCATATTTCATTTTTATCATTTTACTCAATCCTTTGCCGAAACCGTACTTTCAGAATCTCTTTTTAATTCGTTTTGCCTGATAACTGCGTAGCGGAGCTTTTTTATTCGGCGAATATTACTTCTGACTGTATCCGTATGGCTTCGGATGAATGTGTTGCAATAAATGTTTATTGGATTCGGTACAGGGTGCCTACCATCAACTCTTATTGCGGTTTTGTTTAGGACCTAAACTGATCTGCTTCGCTCATTCGTACCACGACAGCTTAATATCAATGACAGCGATTCAGTGATCATTCAATGACATTTCACAGCCGCTATATAAGCTGTCAAGAACTCTTATTTGACTTATAACTCGGCCAAGCTAACATGACACCTGCAGGTTATACCCGTCCCTCTCAGTCTCCGGGCATGACAGAATCGAGTAAAAGAGACGGGTAGAAGAAATAAGGACACAAATCGTTCGGTCATTCACATTAAGCAATTCATTTGCGATCCACTTTTTAGAAGGTACGAAAGAAAGCAATTCATTTTAGGAACCTATTCTGCATCGCGCTATTTTTGAATCGCTGTCTTAAAGTTGATGGTAGGCACCCTGTTCTCTTATAAATGTTTTATCTTACGAGCGCGGGTGAGCCACGCTTGTGAAGGTGACCCACGCTTGTGTGTGTAAATGTACATGCACACTCTCTTTGTCTGCGTAAGCTCGGGAGCGCTCAGTTTTGACCGAATCTACAGAACAGAATTACTCCAAAGAGGCCGAGTCGCTGGCCGATGCACACAGAAGCGCGTGTCTATACGCATTACATATTAAATATTGCTCTCCCGCGTTCGTGAGATAATACAACTGTACCATAGCTGTTGTTGTAAAACTGACGTAATGTTATTTGGTAGGCGGAGTTATAATTATAAATAAATTATAATTATTGGACACACTCACATACATTGATCCGATACAAAACGATAGTAGCTCGAGCACTAGTAGGTATTATGGAAATTGGAAACAACGACACCCAGACCCGAGGAAATACTTCTTTAAAATAAATAGTAAATAATTGTATTTAATTATTATTGCCAAATTAGATCTAAAAAAATAGGCTATAGATAGATCTTAGAGCATAAACACCTTATCTCAGTCTTCAACCTGAACGTTATGCGTTTATAAATTCCTTTGTAGGCCTGTCTATCCGTTTTGATTTTGAATAAATAATAATGAGAATGCAGCTTCAAAATATCGCATTGGAAGGTATAAAAAAAAAGTATTATTTTTATGGAAAACTAGCTTTCCGCCCGCGGCTTCGCCCGCGTGAACTACACGACGTTATCCCGCGGGAATATGATTTTTTTTGGGATAAAAAGTATCCTATGTTCCTCTCCAGGCTACAAAGTATCTGTGTCCCAAATTTCAGCCAAATCCGTTCAGCCGTTTTGGCGTGATTGAGTAACAAACATACAAACATCCAAACATCTAAACATCCAAACATCCAATCATCTAAACTTTCACATTTATAATATTAGTAGGATTAACCGTTCTATATAAAAAAAACACTTATTCAAATGTGCATCTAAACCAAACACCTTAACGCGCGCTCTCAACCGGATTCGGACGCGTAAATATCAGTTATGCTATGCAGTCATTAGTCGCGGTGTGTGTTGCCGCCTTTATTTCATTTATGCGTCGACATGGCCGCCATATTGAAGATGGAAGTACAACGAACGAGCCACCGTGTGTTGTTACCAACGTGGTATAGAGGAGGAATATATAAGTTGTTAGCATTAGGAGTATCGCAGCTGACATTGATAACATTAATTAAAGAGCCTCATAGATGGGCAAGGAGCACGTGGCGCAGTGGATAGCGCGCTCGGCCTGCAATCTTTGAGGTTAAGCAACTGTCACAATAATCGCGCTAGAGATACGTACTGCTACTTGTAACAGTATGTGTATTACCCGATTAGATGAGAAAAACAAGACCAAGTTGATCGAGTTGCTGGTGAAGACTTTGACCGCACGAGGGATGCAGGCGACTACCGCTCCAGGAGATAAATAAATAATAAAAAAATAAATAAATAACTTCTTACATTCACACCAATTATCTAAGCCCATTTTAATTTCATTAAGAAACTGTATCATGGAAAACTTGATAACGGATAGATATATACTTAAACACTTTTTGTTTGTAACTACATACTTAATATACCTACATAGTAAACACCCTGACCAAGACAAATAGACATGTTCATGCACCCAAATATTTGTCTAGTTCGGGAATCGAACCCGAGACCACTGGCGCAGATAGTGGGTAGCCTAGCCTACCCATGCGCCAAATCGGTCGTCAATGCAGATTGTTGTATTATAAAATGTGGCTTGGACAAGGTGTCTTCTCATTCATCTGGTGTTATCGTAGAAGAAGACATTGATGCTTGTCCTGCTGATAGCCCCCATACCACCAAACATATGGTACCGACCCACCGACTTTGTATCGGTTATATCTTAAAAACCACGCACTTTTCCGTAATAATATAAAACCAAAGTTGTGGGAAACTTAATACCTAAGCTTTAATTGCTTCTTATAAGTAATGTAGTTAGTAAGTCATTTTAATTTTTAGTTTTTTGCATTCACAATGCAATTTTTATAATAGAAAAATGGAAAATGAAGTATTTAGAAAAAATGACGACTCCGTAGCTCAGTGGTTAGAGCAGTCGCCCGGAAAGCGAAAGGTCGTGGGTTCGAGTCCCATCGGAGCTAGTTGTGAGACGGGTCGATTTTTTCTAAATACTTCATTTTCCATTTTTCTAATGTAGTTAGTATTTTAAATTATTTTTATGCATTCACAATGCAATTCTGTAAGTATAGGAAAACTAGAATAGATAAATGGAAACGGCAGTAAATAGGGAAAGTGGCCCAACAATCGCGATTCGCGACTGTACATACAATCGTGCAAAAAGAAAATGGACTGCTTCTGTGTTTTGCGCCAAACGATGGCTACTTACCCACCTGCAACTTCTGACTAATTATTATTCTTATAATTTTCGGTTAGCCACCCGTGTGTCGTGTCGTCTGCAACATGTTTTAGTTGTAACGCGACGTCCCATTTGAATAAAAATACAATTATTCTGTGTTTTGACCGGCGTTCGGCGCACGCGCAACCATTAGATCACGTTAGAATTAACTGATAAGGAGGTTAGGCTACGGTGACTGAGGACTTGATGAAGTTACTGAAATAATTAACTTCGAATTTGAACGTGCTAGTTATATTTACATACAGTTAGAGTATTTGCCATCGAAACGCTAAGAAGAAGATTTACATACCGACGACTAGATTTTGTAGGGCTTTTTTAATAATTTTTCAACGTTTCGGCACAGTTTCGGGGGCCATGGTCTTCAAAAGCTTGTTCATTTCTATGAACGAAGTTGTGCGAAAATCAAAAGTGTGCAGAGGGCTAAGTGTAAGTTAGATTACACTTCTGCTTTTGGGCAGTCGTGTAAAAATACGCATACTATCGCTTATGGTATAAATTTTGAGAGATAGATATCATAAAGTAAAGCAGTAAGATCTAGACACGAAAACGCGATAGGAACGTTTGCACATTGACATGCGGGGTACTGATCATCTTACATTACGCATTCACAATGCTTTGTAGCAGGTAGGTACTAGAAAAAATCATATACCGTTTGAAATTAGGCGCTTGATATCAGAAGTAAAGTTGTTGATAAACCTAAAAGCCTAAACCTAAAAACCTAAGTCCAAAGTTTTCGTGTTCTAACCGGTTGTAAAAACGTTGTGGGGAGTGCCGAATAGAGCCCACCGGTGCTTCTTATCTGAACAAATTAATTGTGTTCGTCCACTCGGACCCGGGAATCACTGGAATTAATTTAAATTGCGATGATTCAGCTACTATTAATTATTTTTGTCTTTGATTATTTTTTATATTGTTACCTATGTTTGAATGTAAAGGTCAGTTAATGTTCTTTTCATGTACCTACTGGTAGTACCTAAACTGTGTTTTTGAAAATCCACTATCTTTTTAATAGGTAATAATAACGTGAAAGCTACTACTTGTGTATATCTGTTAATTGTTATGTGATTGATAAACGTGCTGAAATTCGGAAAAAAAGCTTTGGTTAGAAATTAAGAACGTGGATACTTTCTGTAAGCACTAACTTAGGATTTTCATTTAAGTATTATTTTCTAATACCTATTTGGAAAACAAACAGTTATAAATATGAATCTTTTTTATCCGCAACGATCCGCACTTAGCTCACACACTTGATGTTAAATTAAGTTAAGGTGGTTCGGTCAGCTCAGTAGCGCCACCAATAGAAATAAATCATTTACGATTTATCAAGGGTTTAGAATAAAAGTTTCGGTTATTTTGCGCAAATAGAAGAGTAAAGTGCAATTTTTAAGTATTTTTTCATGGCCTCAAATATGAGCATTAAGTTATGGATCTCGATATCGCTAAATGTGGCCACTTTTGGCACTATTGATATTTACGACTTTACTTCACGGCTTAAGTTTGAGTTCTTAAAATATATTTATAAAATGCATTTTACTCTTTTATTTGCGGAAAATAACCGAAACTTTTAATCTAAGCGTTTAATATTATGTTTACGTTTTTTATTAGTATTTCCTTATTTTATTCATCAGTCGTCATCCCGATTACGAATGAATTGCTCCCAATTGACCTCCAGTAGTCAGATAGGATATTTTTTGTCTCAACTGACCACCGGTGTGGTGAGATTTGGTGGTCAGATGGTCCGGAGGGGTGTCAAAAAGACCACCGGTAGTCAGTTGAGACAAAAAAATCCCATTTCATCACTGGTGATGAATCAGGAATAAGTTGCTCCCAATTGACCTCTAGTGATCAAATGGGAATTGTTTAGTCTCAACTGACCACCGGTGGTAAAATTTGGTGGTTAGATGGTCCGGAGGGGGTTAATAAAACGTAATTGATTAATTTCCATTGGTGGCGCTACTGAGCTGATCGAACCACTCAAGTTAATAATGGCTGAAGGTGGACGCGCACTCCTCCCGGAATCCTCAATTACTGACAAACTTCATTCAAAAATATATTAGACGGTATCAGCATTGCAACAATAATTGGCTCGTATTTTACATCTCACGGGACATGTAAATCACATTTCTGGTTTTTTAACAATTGTTACAAACGGTTCTCCAAGTGTCAATTAGTTACCAATCTTCTAGTTTAAGGCTCGTATTCTAGAACGACACTCAAATAGAGGTCTCTTCTCAAGTATAGTTAGCAAGGGGGATGAATGTATTCGTTGCATGTATTTGCATCCCTTTCTAATTGTAGTTGAGAAGAGATCTCCACTTGAGTGTCTTTCTAGAATACGGGCCTAACTGCCGCACTGAGAGACGCCAGTTAACTTATATTGACAATTAAATCTCTTTCTGACTTTTAATAAAGTAGGTAATATATTTAATGCCCAATTAAATATAACTGGCGTCTCTGAGTGCGGCAGTTAGTGTCGCGATTATTGAGAACTAAATATTAAGGCGCTACTCGGAAAAAGTATGGACTTTTTGATTTAAAACTATAGGACGGTTACAGTTGTTACAAATCTGGTAATAAGATATATATTTCTTCATACCTTTATCTAGAATCGTATACACACTTTTTCTTTTCGAAAAGACCTCTAAAAATACGAAAATTCACGATTATTCTTAAATGGGGATACTTACACTATTGGAAATTGGTTTAATAAGTGGACACCAATAATATTTAGGATCGTATAGAAGCATTTTTCGCAAAAATCGCTGTAGTTTTTAATACGAAGTGATTTTGTGCTTTTTTGCCTAATCTGCAAAATCGGTCTCGTTCCCGCGCGCCTCGTTTTCTCATTGCTATCTCGCTTCATCATATTTTTTCCGAGTATCGCCTTAAGTTGACATTATCACTTTTAACCAAATGACAATTTGGACAATTTGTTAAAACCATCGACAACAGATGGCATAGACGCAGCAATTAAAAGGTAAAAGGTGACAATACCGGACCAAATTAATTGCCCATGGCATTAACAACGATTAACTTCTATGGCAGAGCGGAAGCCATAATTAATGGTCACCATGATACTGGCGATATTTCTATGTCACTGATGGTAAAATAATGTAGGTACCTACAGTTGATGGCACATATCTATCTCTATCCATCCATACTAATATTTTAATGTGAAAGTGTGTTTGTGCGTTTGTTTGTCCGTCTTTCACGTCAAAACGGAGAAACGAATCGACGTAATTTTTGGTATGGGGATAGTTCGCGAGGTGGAGTGTACTGTACGTCACTCGCTATCGCTACTTTTTATCCCGGAAAAATATCACATTCCCGCGGGATTACGACGTGTAGTACACGCGGGCGAAGCCGCGGGCGGATTTCTAGTATACTTAGTACTTACTTATAAAACAAAGTCGCTTCCCACCATTCTGTACATTTGGATCTTTCATAGTATGCAACAAATATTAATGCACTTTTCTTCAATAGTCTGCTGTTGACTTATGCCCACTTAGCATTTACCAAAATACCTACTCAAATAAATGCAATTTCATTTGTCTTATGTTACTTCTCTGTAACATTCTGTCTTATAAATTTATTTATTTAAAGTAGGTAAGTAAGGCCCGTATTTCTGTCCCTGTCACATTCAAACAGATGACAGAGGCAGAACTAAGTTTAAACACGTTTAGCGTTAATCACGTTTAAATATCAGTGATGAAAGTCGCCCTAAGTATATCACTGAAAAACATCTCAACTATTGATAGAGTTTTTTCACCTTTATAATATCGTATTCAACATGGCAATACTCGCTAAAACGTTTACAATCAAAAAGGTTTTACATCTTGCCTACTTACTTTTTAATAGACCCATTCGTCATTTAATTTTAAAAAGTTTTTATTTATTTTACACTAGTTCAAACGTTGTCAACCTTATTTGTATGTAGTAAAGTTCTATTTCTAATGTTAAAAGTCGAATAACTATCCCAAAGCAATGCAATACGATCCGCTACTATTTACCTATTCATTTTACAAAAAAGGAACTTAACGCCCAAATCGACGCGTTAATGCTGGACAAAGAGAAAAATAAACGGCTTTGTAATACAACAACAATATTAATTCAGTTGAAATATTAAACCATATCTTTATCACCAGCAAATAAAAACCAAATTCGAGTACACGCATCTAAGTCGAATTATAACAAAAAGGTTGTCAACGACAGAATCAAAAAAAGAAAAAACAGCACCCCGATTCTTTTTAAACTGTAATTTGTAGGTTCAAATTGCGAATGCGGCGTTCTTATTTCAAAACATCAGTGAGGTGTCATTGGACACTCCCTCGTTCGCATAGCTACGAGAAAGTTCGGTTCTTGTACTAAAGTAAAAAAACATGCTTTATTTTAATTTTTGAATTAAAAAGGCAATATTTCTACAGGTACCTACTACAAAAAGTAGGTACTTACTGCAAAGTTTTTGATATTTTATTCAAGCGCTGAAGAGCTTACATCTTTGTTTTCAAGCTTGATAACTTATTTTAAGTGACTCAATTGGGTTGGGTTGATTAATTCATCACCTATACAGAATACAAACTATGTCTGAGCAAACCCGATCAATTAGGCGTCAGCTTAAGGCACGAATAATGAAATGAAAATGATCGGATTGTAGCGAACGCACTGCCAATTAACGGATACTTCGATAAGGCTTACAGTGAAAGCTTTGTTTAATATTTGAGCGATGTACTGTAGTATATAAAGAGATATTATTGGATTTAACGCGCCCTAATTGGTTCAAATAGAATACAGGCAGCTAAGAGTAAACATTTATTAAAGTAGGTTACGGGAATGAATTTGACAAATACCTAATAAGATTAAGTTTTTGTTATTTTTATATATTTAAGTACTTATGGAATATCTTAGTTTTTATTGAAATATTACATAAAAGGCGTTTTTTACTTGACTATTTTCATATAATTTATTTGCATTTATTGTAATATTGTTTGTCGTTAAAGAATAAGCTGTATCGATATACTATCCTACTACTACTACCTCTATACTACCTACTAAGTATATACATAATATATACTTTTTACGTTTAATCTTTTAATTTACTTATGCTTAAGCTGAACTGTATCTTCATTTGCACAAAGATATTCAAGAAGCCCTTTTATATACGTTTAAACAGAAGACGAAGTTTACAAGAAGGTAATAAATAAATTAACAGCAAAATATCACAGTAATTTCTTGCGCTCAGCCAATGATCGTGCATTTGAAATAGGAATCGAATGTTTTTAAAATGCCATTCGTAAATGGCGTTCGAATTGTCGTCAGTTTGACACCTCGAATTTCAAAACCGTATTAATTCTACAAAGAAACTATTAGTTTTTTCTTCACGTCCATAATCCGATGCGTTAGGGTTGAATTTTGAATGAATATATAACAGTTTTTCTTCGGTGTATTTTATCTTGATCTTCTTCTTTTGTTCATAAAGTAAGATACAGATAATAAGTATAAGATGGATTTTGAGATTGGGTTCCTTTGATGCTTACTTAAGTATTTCTTACTAAGTTATTAGTATGGCAGTAGAGAGATAAAAACTTAAGTAGAGAGCCGAAAATATACTCATATTATGTAGTCAAAAGAAGATAAGTAACTTACTTAATGATTTATAAAGAACAAAATAATTCATTGGTCCTTCTGAAAGTAACCGAAACCTTTTGATAGTTATTATTTTGAGAATTCATTATAACCTTCGATCAACAATAGTACTAATTGAAGGCTGACGAACTAAATGAAAACTTTATATGGACAGACTGATATTTTTTTAAACAGAGAAAAAAGGTTACGAATGGTACATTAAAAATGACAGGAAGCGTTCCAAGTTTGAAATACCTTAGTATTATTGACACCATGAAGTTTGACTTAATAGTTACCTCAGTATTAAGTCGAGCTTCATGATTGACACTGTCAAAATAATCTACTTATAATTATACCTACCATGAAGCTCGACTTAATACTGAGGTAACTGGAGAGTGCAGTACGAACAATTTTTTGTCCACCACAAATTACACAGTGGCTGTCTTCCGTCTCACCTACACTTTAAAAAAATACGTATGGTCATATGAGACAACTGACAGCCACTACATACATAAATGTCAGCTGGGGACACTTTTTTATTCAGGGTGAGAACTCCAGTTACCTCAGTATTAAGTCGAGCTTCATGATACCTACTCTCAAGTGGGCTTATGAGGCTTGGACATATCTGTCACTCCAAGTATGTATCTAGAACTAAGTGTTATTGTTGATCGAAGATTGTAACCCTATAAATAAGCTAAGGGTTGTGTGCGTGGGTTTGACTAACAATCATGTGAATAACATTTGAGCTTTTTCCGCGTCTGGGTGTTCTTAAAATATGTAAGTAGGTAACTATAGTAGAAAAATAGATAAATACATTGACTTTCTAATAGCGATAAGCTATCTTAATCAATGGGCTTACCCCAATTTGTGTGTGTTGTTTATCCAACAACATTTTTTTGTTTTATTCAACAACACGTTGCGCGTGCGCACAGAGCTTCGCGTAATTGGATTTGACTAATTCCAACCATTTTACATAAAATAAACATTAGCGCGCGACGCCCCTTAAGTTAAAGTAAGGACGACTGGATGTATTGCGACAAACTAATCCATAGGTACTAATAGTATCAAGAGAAAATATTTGTATTTTTGTTTGTAACGAATAAACTTAAAAACTAGATACCTACCTAGATAAGAAGTTTATTCTGCTGATACACACACATAATAAAAATAACATTCAAAGTAAGAACATAAAAACAAATTAACATACAGGCTATGACAAAAATACTTATTATAGGAGGGTATGTCTGTGTGCAGCAGCGAGAAGGCCAAGAAGGCTCAAGGCTCGGTGTGTTAATTTGCCAGTCGGTAAAACCGATTTTAAAAAGTCTTTCACTATTAGAAAGTTACATTCTTCATATGTACTAACTAAGTAGGCCCTTGGTAAAGCTACATTCTTCCTGAATAACATAGGTGTTATTATATATTAAATATATTAAAATAAAAAAAAAACGCGGACAGCCAATAGTAGGTTTGTGATAAAATAAAAACTAGACGAAAAGTATACCCCCTAATTATTAATTATAGTGCAAATATGTCATCGGATGTAATAGTCCATCAAAATGAACCAATTAAAAGTTAAGAGTATATTTTATTGTTTTAATTTTTATTGTGTTTAAGTATATTTTTGTATTTTATGATTCGTAATTTTGCTAGTTCTCTACATCTTTGTAATTCTCAAATCATTTTTACTTTTTTGCATTCACAATGCAATTTTATTATTAAAAATATTGAAAATGAAGTATTGGAAAAAGTCAACCCGTCCCAAAACTAGCTCTAACGGGACTCGAAACCACGACCTTACTGTCCGGGGGAATGCTCTAACCACTGAGTTTAAGACTGCGTAGCTCTATATTATTATGTATTTCATTTTAATAGGTGATGATTCTGATTTCCGAACAAAAACTGATTTGATAGTGTAAGTTGATTTTTACGGGCTTTTATTTAACTTGCCATGTTAGTTAGTTTGTTAGTGGGGGATAAATCTTGCAAGCTCAATTTGACCCACTTCCCAGGCTCCGATGGAGCTGTAAATTTTGTACACAGGTTTGGTTTAGATGACAATACAATATTTAAGTACAGTCAGCAAAAAAGCTTGTAATGAAATGAAAATGAAATGTTTACTAAAAACTTATTATTTTGAAAAGCACGCATCTTAGCGTCGCACCTACTCCAGTCGCGTGGAGTGCGCTCAAGTGACGCTATCTCCTACATCGCATATGAGGAAGTTAATTTATTGCCTAATTACACGTTGATCTGTCCGTCTAATGCCATGCAAATTGGGCGCGGGCCGAATTAATTGTCTAACGGTTATTAATTGTTTTACCTTTGCCTTGTTCGTTTTAACCGCGTCTGTGGCGTCTGTGGTTCTCACCACCGGCACATCAGACCCAAAGGTTCCACAGACGGTACAAATTTCGCACACATGTTTTGTTAACGCGATAGGTTAGAAACACACTTATGTGTGTGACGTGTTATACCTAAGATATTAGTGTGCTTTTGTGCATACATTTACTATGAAAACCGATATCTTCTGACGGACGGACGTAACATTACATACGTGGCATCACCATAAGCTCAGTTTGTTAGAGCCTTAAATGTGACAAACCAACTAATACGCAAATCCCTCGAAATCACCGCGCTAGGCCCTTCAAGTGTAGCCAAGGACGTAGCCTTTGGACGTTTGTGCACTACACTGAATTTTTCCGATCCGGAAAAAAACGGATGCTTGTATTTTAATAATTAATTATTATAAATAATAGAATTTATTTATTTCGTGTAGTTTAGTGTTCGAAACATTGATACTACACGAAATAAATAAATTCTTACTATTATAAATGATTAAATTATTAAAATACAAGCATCCGTTTTTTTCCGGATCGGTAAAATTCAGTGTAGTGCACAAACGCCCTTTCGGTAGCTTACTTGGTCCGAGCATCGGGCCGGATTCTCGGAGGCGCGGGTTCGAATCCCGCCTAAAAGCTACTTATATGGCTCGTGGTTTTTTACTATCATAATTTTTCCTTTACTCACAAAATAGCATTGTGAATGCATAAAAATAATTTAAAAACTTAACGATATAACTAATTTAACTCTGCAAATAACAAACTTAGTAATAAAAAGGCCCACCAAGCGAGTTTATATTAATTAAAGCCAAGTTTGTCAGTAGCGTCCGCTATCGTAAGTACATCGCGGATGACCGATAAATTATCATAATAACATTTTTAATTTGACCGCGTGTATGTACTTACCTTTATCTGGTATTAATTAAAATTAGACAGACAAGCCAGGGTTAACTGTTGTTTTGGAGAGTTCCGTATTATCATTCTTTTTTTAACCTCTCGACTGGAAAAACAGGGATGTTAGGTATAATTTGACGTGTCTGTAATCTTTGTGTCTGTTTAAGACGGGTCTGCCTTTTATGGCAAAACTTTTTATATCACAATATTGTTATGCATATCAACGGAAGGCAAAAACTTCATTTCGCAGAAAATCGTTTGGCATACACTCATCTAGCATACATTTAAAACGTAGAAAGTTTCTAGACAGAATCGTCTTCTGGCATTGATTTCGTATCTACAATAACTAAATAGCAGAAAGTTTCTAGACAGAATCGTCTTCTGGCATAGTTTTCGTATGTACAATAATTAAATAGCAGAAAGTTTCTAGACAGAATCGTCTTTTGGCATAGATTTCGTATCTACAATAATTAAATAGCAGAAAGTTTCTAGATAGAATCGTCTTCTGGCATAGATTTCGTATCTACAATAATTAAATAGCAGAAAGTTTCTAGACAGAATCGTCTTTTGGCATAGATTTCGTATCTACAATAATTAAATAGCAGAAAGTTTCTAGACAGAATCGTCTTTTGGCATAGATTTCGTATCTACAATAATTAAATAGCAGAAAGTTTCTAGACAGAATCGTTTTCTGGCATAGATTTCGTATCTACAATAATTAAATAGCAGAACCATCATATCGCAGAAAGTTCACAGTCAGAATCATCTTTTGGCATTCGCATCTATAATAATTCGCCTAGACAGTGAAAGATCGTGAGTTCGAGACCCATCGTAGCTAGTTAAGATGTGAGACGGGTCGATTTTTCTAATACTGCATTTTCAATATTTTATAGTAGATTAGTTTTTAATTACATATTATATCTTAGTAGTTTTATGAAATAAAAAAATTCAAAAAAAAAATAACCCTGAAACCCATCTTCACGGCATTGGATCTCCGAAAATTCGCCCAAATGTTGTTTTTAAGTTCTCCGAACGGGTGTATTAGTGATCTAACCGGCGATACCGCGGTAATAACGGCCTGCATGCTCGTGATGTTTGTATTGTAAACCAGGGGGCCAAGTCTGCTAACGTTAAGTCACAATCGTGTCTCAATCATGTTTCAGTTGTAGTGCTTTTAACACACTATTTACAAGAAATATACTACTTTTTTCACAATACTATTGATGGTCACACCACACAATACATTCACATCACATCATACTGTCCTGATTCTTGTAACTAGTGTTTAAAAAAGCACTACCACTGAACTACAATTGAAACACGATTGAGACACGAGTGTGACTTAACGTTAGCAGACTTGGCCCCCTGGTTGGGGCACACCGGCTTATTATAATACAACGCTTAAAATGATAACATTAAACTTTTTTATTCTAAGTTGTATGTATAAGTAGTATGTTTTGCTAGGGAACAAAAATGCATACTAAGGCCCGTATTCTAGAACGACACTCAAGAGGAGATCTCTTCTCAAGTATAATTAGAAAGGGATGCAAATACATGCAACAAATACATTCATCCCTTGCTAACTATACTTGAGAAGAGATCTCCACTTGAGTGTCGTTCTAGAATACGGGCCTTAGACTCAATTTAAGTATTATTTTATTTACATTTATCGATTATATTATGATGATAATCATAAAGTTAATCATAAATTTTATGATTAACATCTTAAAGAACCTATGTAAAGGGAATCTTTGTCTAAAAACCTCAACTTCAATATTAGACTTAAATGAAACAAAAGAGAAAGCAATACAGTAATTCAATGAGCTTTTAATTTTAATTTCAGATTCAATTGTCTCTAATACAACTAAAGTAGAACCTATTTGATTTAAAAACTGTAATGGCCAGCTAATAGCATAGACAAATAGACGAGCCATGCCGTAATGGCGGTTCGCGCGCGATCTAAAACCACTCACGGTTATTAGACAACGAGAATTAGGGGTTAAGGGGAAGCATTGTATTTTTAATAAAATACTTATATACAAACAAGCACTGTTGCCTGATTTAACCTGCGTAGATCCCCTTCGCTTGGGAATATCGGTATGTAACATAGCCTATATATGTCACTCATGAATTAGAATCTGTCTACGGTTGATGGAATTTTCAAAATTGCCAAGGTACCATTGATGGTGCCACGGCAAAAAGAAGTTGCCACCGTACCATCAATGGTACTGTCTAATGGTACCACGGTAAAGGAAGGCTGTAGACCCCGAGATTCTACACACAAACTTCACCTAACACCAGATTATTAGATAATTTTATTCTTTCCTTCCCTCAAACCTTACTAGATCTCATCATTACCACCTTTTCTTTCGCGATAACAGGATTTTACGTTTCCTATAAAACACCGGAAGACGCGGACGTTCCGTGGGCAGGCCCCCTACAAGATAGACCAACGCGGGAAGCCGCTGGACTGGATACGGGCCAAGCAGGGACCGATCGCTGTGGAGATCCTTGGCCTATGCCCAGCAGTGGGGCGTCGTACGGCTGATAATATGATAAAAACGATAAAAGATGTGTCCTTGATGGTTTTCAGTAACCGTAAAATGACGTTGTATAACAGTATGACTGATTTTCTTTTCTGATTAGCATTAGATTTACCAAATGATTCTAAGAGTTTCTTAAACCTGTATGAGTTTAAGGTAATAGTCTGACTATAGGATAAGCTATGTAACAACGTAATCCAAGTGAAAGAAAGAAAAAATGTTTTTAACTGCCATGGTTAAGTTAATAAAAAGTACCTACTTATAACTCTGACCGACTAGGTATGATTTGAAAATTATTGTCACTTTCAGTTAGTAACTTTAATTCAACTAAAAAAAATACTTGTTCGTAGATGGTACTTACTTCGTGTAACTATCGTAGACTTGTAGAAATGAGGGTATGCATTTGGACTTTTATTTTGTACCTATCTCTTTCAAGAAGGTGCTACCCCTTAAACAAACCACATAGCAGAAATGATTGTAAAAGTTGGATGTAGCACGAAAAGCGATCGTTAAGTATTCATAACGTTGCGTTGTAATTAGCAGCTCTTGTCTATGGTCACTTGCTGTGTATTAAAGCGCGCTTAAAAAGCTATTAGCGTTATTAAGCTCCTGAGGATGTTACAACAAACAGACGTTTAAAAATGGCGGACGTTCTTCGTTTGTTTTAATGACTTTTTTGCGGGAAAAAGACATTTCGTAACTTCTCGGTGCAATTTAGTTGAGTAGAGTTTGACAGATAAGGAGGTATTAGTTTTCTTTTTTTGTAATAGCGCATTAATTAATGACAAGTTTAATACATAATTATTATATTGAACATGTGGACACAACTGAAAGTTAAGATGAGGTATTGTGACACTGTTTTTGATAATAATATACAACTTTTATGCACCCGATAAAGACAAATACCTACAGAGAGAAAGACATAAAACCTACTTCCAAAAAATATTTCCTATTTACTCATAATAAGTAATAATTTAAATTAGGTTAATGTATTACAGATAAGGAAGGCAAGAAAAATAAAAAAAGCAAAAAAATGACAAAAAGAACGTCAAAATAAAAACAAACAATAAAACTAAAGATGATAATAATGTTTCCGCTGAGAGAAAACCAACAAAAGGTGCTTTAATTATAAAATTAAGCTACAATTGTTACTTAAGAGTGATTTTAAAGTTTTAAGTTGTATTCTTAAACATTTTAAAAAGTATTTTAATTTATTTTATTTTATTTTAATAGACGCCCTTACTGCTACATAGCAATCTCTGCCAGGCAACCTTGGGTGTTTTTAAATGAATCTTCTCGTATTATTTTCTTCGTTTCTTCATTACAAGTTACTTATATGACAAAATATTTAATGTATCATTGTCTTCTTAATGAACACCGTGCTTCTGAAACTCTGAGTAGCTAACCTACCTATTCTGAAGGAGCATAACTTCTAAAGTACCTAATTTGGCTATGCTGTTACTTACATAACTTATGATTAATACACCTTCGTTTCGGTCATTACCCTCGAATAGAATAATTGAACAATGGCAATTAAACACATCATTAACTGCTTTGTTGCGGTACCAAAAATCATGCATCTGAAAAATGTCATACAAGAGACATTAAAAAATTAAATTATCTTTGAGTAGGTACGTAACTTACCACTCTACTAACTTCTAATAAGGCTCAAATTAAATTAGCATTGTTGTTGGTCGAAATAATTGAATATCGTTTTTCTTAGTCAAGCAAAAATTAATTTAACTGTTTTAAAAATTGTTATGGATCTTATGTCGGTGGATTAGTGTTTATTTTAGAAGAAATTATGTTTCACGAATCAAAAAAAGGTTGTGTTCCGCGTTTAAATCGATTATCCCACGGAAACATCTGCCGCTCGAAATTTGACTTATTATCGTCGATTTGAAAAAAGAAAACAAACACATTTTGGCTCGCGCCCGCCATTAAAGCGTGTTGCCATGTTATCTGTTACAAAAACTGACAGTTTGCGTAAATTACCTCGTAACTTGTCATTAATGCTACCATTTTTTTGGGCGCTTAACCGTGACGTCACGTGCCATGATATTTAACATGTTGCGATGTGGATACAAATAATTAAGTGTGTTTATCATTTTGGGTAGTCTTTAACTGATATTACTTAGTGATAAATTGCGAAATGTTGGCATTACTCACTAATTACATAAAAGGGCATTCCCTGTTAATTACTGATGAAATTAACGAAGAGCACATAATTCAACATGACAAGTTGATATAGAACGATAGCTGATTCTAGTTAATAATGTTACAGATTTTATATATTATAGTTATACCTAAGTAGGTACTATGGAAGTCATTAGACTCGTTATGACATTCATTCGTAAATAGGACACAATATGATGACATGAAAATCCAGGACTAAACTATGGCCTTATAACTTTTTAAAGATTTACTTTTTTGTAAGTTACAAATACAGTGAGATGCAACAAACGGTATGTAGAGTGCTCGTCAGATAAGTCTGCGCGCGGTAAAAATCGAATACTTATCTTTTCTATAACATTAGAACAAAAAAATGCACTGTAACTAGCGCCAAAAACGCGCCAGGCACGTGCAGAGTTATCTGACACACACTCTAGGTAAAGCTTAAACGAAAAGCTAACTTCAAACGTCCACGATCAAAATGCGTAACAAACCAGCGTTCGGCAAAAAATATAATAAAAATGGACTCCCTACACGCGTTCCAAATTCAATTCCAATAATTAAGTGACAGTTTGATAACGACAAAACGTCGGAAATCCACGAACGAACAATCGGAGCGTGGCAACACTCGAAGGCACGCGCGATCGCGCGATAAAAACGTTCCAATTTTAATTAAATTAAGATTCCGAATGTGCACACTTGATCCAATCACTCGTTAGATGGCGGTGTAAACCAAAATTTGGAAAACTGAACTCTCTGACTGAAACCATAAGACAAATTTTATAATCCATCTAACAATGTAATTAACGCCACATATTTCGTAATTGGCTTTTTATGTGCACCGTATAAGATTCAATTTGCAACGGCTTCCTTGTGGCGTGCAGTTTGAAAGCATGACAATAATTAGAGGATTATCATGATAAGCAAACGTAATCTCTATTACGTAGCGATAAAATCGAAATTGCTTTATGGTAACGACCGCGGTTCGTGAGTTCGTGACGACGAGTCGTTTGCGCGATTAAAGTCTGTTTTGTAACTTTTTACGAGTGGCAATAATCGAATTAATATCGCGAATCACTTAATTAAATAGATATACGTTTTCGTTGGCGATTATTAAAATTAAACGAGTGCATTACGTTTTGTCGTTTGATGTTGTATGCGAATTAATGTAATTATGCGTTTTAATTGATAATTTAAAAACTGTACGACTAGTTCAGTACCTAATAAAAGTAAAGATAAGTAAGGTCAGTCGGGGCAAGCGCGTCATACTTTTCACAAAGTTGAATATAATGGTAAATATTTTAGTATCGATCAACTTTTGGGCATTAAAATAAATATTAAATTACAGCGTATTTCACTCGCAACATACACAGCTATGTCTGGTGCAAATTGGATAACTTTTATTGGAAATATTTATATTTAAAGTAAACTATACCCTGTGGCTGTGGACGCAATTTCCCAAGAATGGGGCAAGTGCGACACCCATTCAAAAATAATATTATCAATGGTCATTTGAAGTCTTGGTATAGTTTTTTAAAAAGCCGTAATCGAAACAAACAAGACAGTCTATTTAAAACTTTATTACTGCCCATACAAGGTTTAAAATCAATTGGCAAATACAAAAAGGGGTAAGTGCGCCATACTTTTACCGGTCAGTGGCCATCAACCTTTTAATTTGTCAAACTTATCTTGACAATTTGAGGATGATCTACTACTACTTCAACGTATATTTTATACTCAAGCTATTTGGTGCTTTGGGTGACAAGTATAACTGTAAAAGAATTATGCTTAATTATTCATATTATTTTGATGTCTCCTACGAGTAGGTATACAGAGTTAGTACAAGAGTCACATCACAATGGTTTAACTTGACCTAAAAATATCGACTACCGAATTATCCTCACTAATAAATGTTTGTTATACTTACCAACTTATGTAATCTTACTTTGGACTTCAAGGTAAATATTAATAACTATTTTATCTCACATTCCTACGTTTATTTCGTAATTAGAATATTAATTTTTATAACATTTTACTAAAAATGTTGACAATCTCTGACTTGAGGTAAGTGCGTCATAGCAACGCACTTGCCCCGACACGATTAGACGCACTTCCCCGCTTTACAAATCTTTAAGGTCTATATTTGTAACCTCGAAATTACAAACTATTTGGCTAAATAACAGTGAAAACAATATTTACACGTAAAGTATAAGGTTAATGGAATAATCTTACCTTATTTGTAACTCACAAAACAATAGTTTTCTATATTTTTTCGTCACTTCGAGGAGCAGCAGTCAACTCGACTTCACAGTACATTTGACACTAAAATTAAGATGGTGTCTAACGCCAAGGCAACACGTGTTTTGCCATAAACAATTAATGTTTCCGCCTAAACTTAGTTTGGAATTTTACAGTAGATGGCGGTAAGTTTAAATATTTACTTAGTTTAGATAAATTCAATGCCAGAGGCACTTACCCCGTTGACGCACTTGCCCCGACTGACCTTACTTACTTATCTTAAAAAATTAAAATCTTCATTAAATGAAACGTTGTTCGTTTGTTTGTAAACTTGGCTTAACATGGGTTCAATTTAATTAACATAATAATTACAAAAAGTAATACTTTGATAATTCATTCATTGCATTTGGTTTTCAATTTGCATAGAGTGAATCATACTTTATTACCCGACTGCGACAGAAAGAGGGTTACCTATGGTTTTTTAAATGATTAAAATGAAGTGTTTCGGGATTAACGTTAAACCATTGATGGATAGTCATAATAAATGCATTGAATCAAAATGGAAATATTTTTTATAAATTTGCTTACTCTGCGTTTTCTGTGTCTGGCTGTTATGTTTCAAATATGTATATATTTGAAATAATAATACCTAATGGGTTTTATTTACTTACTTTATATCTTTTCTGTCTGGGTCTTGGCTCTAAAATACCACTGGATAACCGGTCGTAGTGTCCAAAAAAGTAAAAAAAGCCGCAATTGAAAGGTGCGCTCTTATTTTCTATCAATAACTGTCATTTATGACGTAAGATTGTAACATTCGTACCTAAGGTAGGTACGCGCCATATAACTTGGCGCGTGTCAATATCTGAAACTAAAGTTATGACATTGGAATCATTGGATTAAGGCTTATTTTTCCGACCGACCACGACGATCAGCGCCCTCTGACAAATGCCAAATTATGTGGCGCGTACTTTAACCTTCTTTTCTGTTTGAAAAAACTCATTCGATGCCATATAAATAAATAAATAACTTTTTTACAATCACACCAGTTTATCTAAGCAAACCGTGTCATGGAAAACTTGATAACGGTTAAACTTGTTCGGGGATCAAACCCGAGACCTCTGGCGCAGAAGGCTGGTATCCTACCCCTGCGCCAAATCGGTCGTCAATATTTGCGTTATTATGTTATAATTCGTGAGGCGACATCTAGGTCTGGGTCTGGACATTAAGGCGCTACTCTGAAAAAGAATGGACTTTTTGATTTAAAACTATATGACGGTTACAGTTGTTACAAATGGTAATAAAATATATATTTCTTCATACCTTTATCTAGATGTTGATCAAAGGTCTGGGTATTAAGGCGCTACTCGGAAAAAGTATGGACTTTTGGATTTAAAACTATATGACGGTTACAGTTGTTACAAATCTGGTATACTTACCAGATTTAATAAAATATATATTTCTTCATACCTTTATCTTGATTCGTATAGTTTAAAAACACGATTTAATGATTTTGCCTTGACACTTTTTCTGTTCGAAAAGACCTCTAAAAAATACGAAAATTCAAGATTATTCTTAAATGGGGTCACTTACACTATTGGAAATTGGTTTAATTAGTGGACACTAATAATATTTAGGACCGTATAGGGGCATTTTTTTTAAACCTTTTAATCATCATCATCATGAATAAAAACATTAATAAAAATATTATTATTTGAACCATTCAAAATATATTTTTTTTAAAACATAAAGGAATAATAAAAATTATTTGGACATTTTGATTTTAATTTGTGTAATTTATTATTAATTTTAATTTTGTTTTATATTATTAATTTCTTTTATTAGTTGGATATACCTATAATACTGCATGACGACTGAAATGTTTGCATATCGCTAGTGCGGTAAAACATGTACGAACTTTATATGTTATCAAGAACTTAAATTGTACCGTGTTTTTTGCGAATAAACAAATTCTATTCTATTCTATTCTATTCTATTCATGTCAGCCGAACGACGCCCACTGCTGGGCATAGGCCTCGGCCTAGTTTTTTAATATGAAGTGATTTTGTGTTTTTTTTGCTTGATCTGCAAAATGGGGTTAGCTCCCGTGCACGTCGTTTTCTCATTGCTATCTCTCTTCAGCATAATTTTTTCGAGTACCTATCGCCTTAAGAGGATTGTGTAGCAAACGGTCTCCACTCCATACAAACGGTGATAACGTTTTCCACCCTCTAAACCTTAACATGCAGCAATGAATTTTCGGTATGTTGTTGAAATGCGTAAAAACTACTAAGGCTGAATGTACTTTTTTTTAACATTCATTGTAGGTAATATTTCCACTTTTTTTTTTTTTTTTTAATATAGTATGGGCTTGCTCTTGGCTTCATACTGAACCTTAGGGTTGAGAAGAAGCCTAAGATGGGGCGAGCTTACCCAGAAGCAGCCTATTCACTCTAGCTTTAAAAATAACAGGGTTGTAGTCATTCGGGAAAACAGACGCAGGCAGGGTATTCCATTCCTTGGCGGTGCGCATCACAAAGGAAGAAGAAAAGCGCTTGGTACGCATCCGCGGGATGTTGACCAAGTAAGGATGATAGCCTGCTGTGCGCCTAGATTCTCGTGGTAGAACGGGGATGGCGGAATGAGCTCATGCAGCTCAGAAGCGCACTCTCCGAAGTACAGCCTGTAAAATACCGACAAGCAAGCCACTTTACTTTAATCTATGATAAATATTAAAAAAAAATACATAACGTATCTACAGCCCTAGTTCTTATGCATTTCAGCAACATAGGTACCGATAAATTCATCAATGTATGTTAAGGTTTAGAGTGTGGAACACGTTATATCGCCGTTTGTATGGAGAGCGTTCAATACTCAATACTCAATACTCAATCATTTTATTGCATACCACAATGTAAATTAAGATGGTGAACATAAAAAAAAAGATCATTATGGACCCTGGCGGGCACGCAATAGGGTGTTAGAAGAGAGGAGGCGTTTCATTGAAAGTAAAGTTAACATACAAATAAGAATAAATAATATATATTAAAAAAAAACAGAAATAATAAAATAATTGTAGTAAAAGTTAATTTGGTTGGGAGATAAAAATTAAATTATGTTACTAGCGTTTGCTACACTATCCTCTTAAGTATTAATTATAAAAGGTGCAAGTATTGTGATTGCTTCATCATCATCATCATGTCAGCCGAACGACGCCCACTGCTGGGCATTGCTTACTTAACTTTAACTAATCTGTAGTATTTAATGCTGTCTTCATTTAACAAAAGTTATAGCTTAAAAATGTAAGCCTCATTATCACCCTTTAACCGGACCGGAACCGTGGTAAACGGCGGAAGTGGCGCCGCCCGCACGGCGCGGCGCGTGCCGGCCGGCGATCGGCCGCCGGATAGCCATCGCTATATGTGTTTGAGGGAGCCATGGGTTATATGTGTGGTGGATAGATTTACTCTAATCCGACTAGATTACAGTAACCCCTGAGCCGGGGTAATAGATTTAAACCGCACCTACCCATGACCATCACAAACACTTGTTTTCCCTAATATTTCCCATATGTGTGACTTACCCAAACTTTAGGAAAACTTTAGGAAGTCACACATATGGGAAATAACACCTAAACACAGAATAAAAACAAACTTTCGGACCTAAAGCAATGACAAACATAACGATTAGGTAATGAAGAAGTTCTGTAACCCAAAAAACCTATACTAGTACACTATAGGGTCTATAAGTTACTATCCTGGCTTCAGAAACTAGCCTCATGTATTTTTATCATAAAATATGATGATCTTATGCGATGGATGCGGGTAGCGCAGGACCGATCGTTGTGGAGATCCTTGGTGGAGGCCTATGCCCAGCAGCGTGCGTCGTTCTGCTAACATGATGATAGCAAAGTTTAAAAATTAGCTCATCTAATGGTACATCTAAACAGCCCAGCGGCACTGCCGCCGGCGGCTTCGATCATAAACAAAGATCTTAGAGAAGAGAGAGAAGCCGCCGGCCAACCGCCGGCTACAGGCAAAGACGTCCCGGGCTGTGTGGGTGCGTAAGCAAGCAAACTCTTTTTCAGTTTATATAATAGCGGATTCTCGCGGTTTCACCCGCGTGGTACCCGTTCCCGTGGGAATATCGGGATAAAATATAGCCTATGTCACGCGGGAAGAAAGTACTTAGCTTTCTAATGGTCAAAGACTTTCCCAAATCGGTCCAGTAGTTTCGGAGCCTATTCGATGCAAACAAACAAACAAACAATCAAATCGTTCCTCTTTATAGTATTAGTATCGATAATCAACGATTTTTCCTAATCGGAAGCCACCGTTTACCCCGGACATGTGGTAACGTGGCGTCCCATCCGGCGCGGCGCACGCGGCGCCCATTTTGTAAATTGTACACAAAATGGCGATGTACAGATTGATATCATAAACGATAGTGCGTGCCTGCGATTATGCGACGATTTTAATTGGTGGGAAGGGTGTGTTAAATAATATCATGGTATAATATTGGCTATACACAGCCGAGTAGCAATGTAGTAAGTCAAAGATTTGATTTATATTATTTTTTTGCATTCACAGTGCAATTTAAAAATTGAAAATGAAGTATTTTACAAAAAATCGACACGTCTCACAACCAGCTCCGATGGGACTCGAACCAACGACCTTTTGCTATCCAGGCGACTGCTTTAACCTCTGAGCTACGGAGTCAATAATAAAAATTGCATTGTGAATGCAAAAAAGTAAAAATTTTAATATCTTCACAGTGCAAGTTATGTAAATAAGTACCTACTTGATTCTGTATGTAAATGAAGGTAAGTGGATAGTATGCTCTGAGCATTGCAGCGATTTCCAATGGTGCTGGTTCGAATCCTGGCAGAAATTTACTTGTGTTGTAGAAAATAACCGGGCAAGTGCGCATAAACTCGCGTGGAGAGGGCCAGGCCTGGTTTCAAACATCTTAGTAACATTTAAAAATATAGTTAGTCAAAAAACAAATTATATGTCGTGAAGTAGGTTACAGTTTTCATTTTTTTATTCTATATTCTTATTTGCCCTTTAGCATAGAAGTGCTATATCAGTGATTCTGTAAGCTTCGCTCTTGTTTTTTCGTCGGAACCTTAAAAAAACACCAATCTGTGTTTTTTTTCTATTTACAAGTCAAAAACTAATAAATGTATATATAGCTAACTAGCTTTCTGAAACGCAAATTAAAATTAGCTAACAGACTGTCACAATTAATTCCCAATTAAAGCCAATTAAAAGCACCTTGGGTTTCTGAAACGAAAATTATCTCACAATTAGGTTTAGATTTGTATGGGTACTGACAGAGTGTCAACAGTCTGTTGACAGTCTATCACATTCTTCTTTCAGAAACCCAAACTACAATTAATTTGGCCCTTGTTCCCAGTCATCATCACTAGCTTCGTTGCCACTGGGGACAAACGAGAAAAAAATACCATTTGTTGCCAGTGGTGACGAAAAGGAAAATGAAATATTAGCTGTCACCAGTGGCCACGATCGGGATAAAGGAAAATCCCAATCGTTTCCAGTGGTGACGCTTGAGATTATGAATTCCCGATTATTGTCAGTGGTAGAATAACATCTTAGATGTCTAAAAAAGTATTTCATGAATATTTAACAGTATTTTTGTTTTTACTCATAATATTATGAATAACTTTCAGGACCAATCCTCAAATAACGAATAATAGTTATATATTAAAAACAATACTTTTGAAAACCACGTTTTAGGACACCAGTGGTGACGACTGGGAACAAGGGTTAATTGGAGATTAATTGGGAATTAGGTAATTTTAATTTTGATTGGCGTTTCAGAAACCGGCGGTAACTCTTATTACGAATGTGTAAGATTTCGCGACCGCCTTAGTGGTGCTATTTTCCGTTGTGTGGAGGCTTCTCTGTATTTTATAATTTCATCCTAGCGTTATAACAATGCCAAAAAATATATAGTTTAAAAAACTAAAATAACACACTTTTATAGGAACAAACTAAAAAGTACAAAATAACCGTCTATTCAGTAACTGAAATTAAAAAGCGTGGTGCGCGTTGTCAATATTAGGTAAGTACTTGAAATGCAATGCTTTGCAAAAGGCGCACCACGCTCTTTAATTTCAGTTACTGAATAGACCTATTCCTATAAAAGTGTGTAATTTTAGTTTTTTAAACTACATATTTATTTTTTATTTTTTAGTTTAATGAATGGCTAGCCATGTATGGATGGTAAGGGATTTCACAGTCCATTCATGTGTCTACTCTGCCCACCCTGTAAACACTTTATCTCAAAGACGTGATTGTATGTATTTAGTTTTACAAATTTAAGTGGAGTCTATTAGTTACCGGATGCGCGAGCCGAACCCTTAGTTCGTCCCTGCTCTATCATCAGACCCTCACCACCAAATGTAGCGAATACGTCTCATCAGTACGAAACAAATGAGCCCAAACTCGAGGAGTTTCCTAGTGGTCATTAAGGAGTGGCACTGGCTTTCTCCCTGCTCCATCATCAGACTCTCACCACAATGTGTAGCGAATAGGTCTCATCAGAGCGAGACAGATGAGCCCAAACTCGAGGGGTTTTCTAGTGGTCAATAAGGAGTGCCACTGGCTTCCTTCCTGTTCCATCATCAGACCCTCACCACCAAGTGTAGCCAATAGGTCTCATCAAAATGAAACCAATGAGCCAGAACTCAAGGTGCTTCCTATTGGTCATTAAGGAGTACCACTGGCTTCCTCCCTGTTCCATCATCAGACCCTCACCATCAAGTGTAGCGAATAGGTCTCATCACAACAAAACAAATGAGCCTAAGCTCGAGGTGTTTCCTAGCAGCCATTGAAGAGTTCTATTGCCCACCTCTTGACTCCATCATCAGATCAGCTCGATGGTAGCAAATTATTGTATTGTCATCGGATTCATATAGACTTGCAAAGTTTCAAATCAATACGATCATTAAAAGTAGGTTAAAATTGAATTCCAAGATTTTCTTACATTGTGACTTAGTTACAAGTGAAGCTAATAAAAGTGTGGTAAAAAGGATAATAATACACAATATTCATTGCATATTTCGTTTTATTCCTCGTCTTATTTCAGCATAATTATAATATGATAATGCGTAATGACGAAGATCATTCAACTACTATCAATAAATAACATTAATATTTAGAATTAAGCATTATTAATTTATTTAGGCTAGCAATATTACAGAATTACATTGAAGCAACATGGCAACACAGTTTTTACAATAATCTATGGTACAAACCATGAAGTTCGACTTAATACTGAGGTAACTGGAGAGTGCAGTACGAACAATTTTTTGAATAGCACAAATAACACAGTGGCTGTCTTCCGTCTCACCTACACTTTAAAAAAATACGTATGGTCATATGAGACAGCTGACAGCCACTACATACATAAATGTCAAATTTGCTGGCGACACTTTTTTATTCAGGGTGAGAGCTCCAGTTACCTCAGAGTATTAAGTCAAACTTCATGGTACAAACTGTCAAAATTACAAAACAAATTTTTCTTACAAGTTATAAAAAATATTTAAATAATAATAATTATTAAACAAATTTTTCGTCCAAGATTACATAACACAACTTTCATTTTACTTTCGTGAGTATAGAAATAAAAGAGTAGATAATGAGTAGATATTATTTTGTTGCTCATCGTTTCTTGTAATAGTAACCTACATGTCACATAAAAACCAAAGTAGGTACTTTGATTTTTATGTGACATGTAGGTACTTCATGATGTAAAACTGACTCTTAGGTACTGACGGCTTAATAACGCCCGAATTCTCGAACCATTCTCATCTCAACTTTGGGAACTGCGTAAATATCAGGGGGTTCTTTCATACCGTTACTTACGTTAAAAGCGAGGGGATGATTTTAAAGGAGGACTTTATAGTAGAGAAACGTTCGAGTATTTGGGAGTAAGTTACATACAAACGATGATCAGCCCTTAGGTGACCATTAGGCGGCCAATCTGACGTCAGTTCAATCTGTGATTTTGGATTGATGACAAAAATCATTTTTTCTCGATAAGATGACCATTTGACGATTAATCTGTCGTCAGCTCCATTTGAGACCTTGATGACAAATATCAAATTTTCTGGATAATACTTGATATTTTTTCAATCTGGCATCATAAATCTACTCGACATAAATCTTACGCCAGATTGATCGTCTAATGTTCACCTAATGCGTGATCCATTTAAATCTGACATTAATAAACACCTTACATGATCAATTTAAACCAAGATCACGGACTGCACTGACGTCAGATTGATACCCACCATACATCTGTTAAACATACTTCAGCTCTCATTTTTATACAACAAAGCTTTAAAACTGACATCATACAATCGAATTAAAAGAGTAGCAAAGAGAACGGCTAAAAGTCGTAATAATAAATAGTATTATCAAAACAATTTATATCATAAGGGGCCCAAAGATTATCAGTCCGCCGGCAGGCCACCTGCAGTCCTCGAACGAACAGGCCGCTTGATATTCGGTTTTTAACTATGAGTGTGTGGCCGATTGCGGCCAACTGAGAAGCATGCAATGCGGACTGATAGTCTGCGGGGGCCCTTTAAACGTTTTTTAAACGTTACGAGAATAAGAAATGCTATTACTGTTCATAGAAAGAAGCTATTATCAGTTCTTTTTAATATTTACAAAATTATCTAAACTTATAGAATAAATACACGGAAATATTTTGTAAAACATTCTTATTTACAATTCTATGTACAGCATGGAATGACACTGATTTTTGTACGTTACACTTATCCTTTTTTATATCTCAAATATTTGTAGCATCTATGTTATAAGTTAATTTACAGACTTCGGTTACAAAAAAACCACTGCAATTTCTTAATTATTAAAAATCTGTTTTTTTTACATTTTTGGTAACCGTAGACCATAATAGCCGAACCAATAGATTTAGACCTATACAAATTGTAGAGCGACACTGACATGATTTAGCAATTTACCAAGTCAGACTACAAATCCTTTTTAGTTCAGTACTTTTACCAAATTCTTAAATTTATACCACGCGGACACAAAATTTCAATTATGGCAACACTAATTTAATTGTCTATGGTCAAACTGAGCCTTTTCGTCTGCAGGCCTTAGAACCGGTAAAAATCCTACTATTTGGCTTTCGTATCATATGACTAGTCATTTCACTGGTGTTCTTTAAAACCGTCCGTCCGCATCTCTTCGTGCGGATTCGAGCGAACACTACACTAAGCTGGAGAGGGGGGCTCGTGACGTCACCGGAGACGCTGGAAGCGGCTGCAGTTGCTGCGGCGCTTGCGAGGGGAAGTACACTCCTGGCTCGTTGGAGAACTGAGGATGCATAGGCATAGGAGTATGTGGCATAGTGGTAGGTCTGGACTCGTGGTACAATATCGGAACTCTCACCAATCTTTGGGCAGCATGCGCCATATTCGCAGCCTCTAGTTCAGCTGCTAGTTGCCTTTTCCACTTGTTCCGCCGGTTCTGGAACCATATCTTCACTTGGGTCTCGGTCAAGTGTAAGCTAGCGGCTAAACCAGCTCGCTCCGAGCTGCTTAGATACCGTTTCATGTCAAAGGTAGATTCTAATTGGAACACTTGAGATCTGGAGAATACGGTTCTGGTTTTCTTCTTTCTCTTGCCTAGGTTGGCGTTTGGGTCGCGTTTCTCGTCTTTGTCGAAGTCATCGCTTTCGTCGACGTCTGGGTCTGAGTCTTGGGGGTCTTGTGGTTGGGGATAGAGTGCGGGGTGGAGGCGGGGGGAGCGGGGAGAGGAACGGGAAGGGGAGGGTGGAGTGGGAGCCCGCTGGGGACTGCGCGGGTGAGGAGAACCTCCTGCTGAGCCTTCTTCGTTCGTTGTGGAATCTTCTGGAACAAATTGTTTAATGTTAATTAAGAGTAGGAGAAAATGTTTTCTTTTTATTGTAAAGAAGGAAGAGAAATTCTTTTGGCTTTGATAAAAAGTAGGTTTCAAAATAAGCTCTTCTTAGTTCAATTCAGTTCTTGTAATATGATGAAAATGAGTGTTTATGAGCAGGTGGCAAAAGGCAGTTCTTTTAAACCTAACAATTTAGTACGAATTGCTACCATATTAGACTGTTAATTTAACTACGCAACTATGTTTATATAATTTATTGTGACAGAACTGTACTGTGCTGTCTTGTTTGGTCCAAATTTTCAATTTATTTTTATACGAGTGGCCCCCGCAAATCAGGGTGGCAATTGCGTAAGGTAATTGTATTAATTTGACAGTTCATATCGTATTCAATCGGCTGCAATTAGTATGGCATGCCATTTATCATGATACAATATGAACTGTCAAATGAATACGATTGACTTTACATGAGTCACACCAATGATTTTTGTTATTAGCATATCTAAAAAATATGTAACTCGAGAAAAAAGAATTTGTTTTTATTTTTTTCCTATCTTCAAAAATGACTGAGATATTAAACGTTAAAGTACGGCCTCCGAGGAAAATTTGGGTGAACCAATGGCATTAACGTGTGACGTCACGTCGCACTTCCGTATACCTACATAGAATCCTTTGGCTATATAGTTGCGCTCTCACGGTTTCGTAATAAATTTATTAATTTTTCTTATAGTCGATCAATGAAATGAAATTTTGTATTGAGCCCATGTGAAAAAACACCTTCAAATAATGTGTTATTTTCGTGAATAATAAATTAAATCAACTTTCGTAATGGCGGGCGGGATTCTGTCAATACATATAGCAACCGTCAAAACAAAATGTACTTACAACCATAACTGACTTGGTAGTTAAATATGCACCCTAAAAACTGACAGCCATTTCGATAATTTTATACTAATCATTTACCATAACCTTAGAACGAAGAAAATGTACTGTAACTAGCGTCAAAAACGCACGAGTTGCACGAAGATTGCGCACAGACGAACTCTATGTAGGTACAGTTAGACGGAAATCACCCGCAACAGCCGCAAACGAAGATGTCAGTGCGACATGACGTCATCGCAATAGCGCGCAAGGAAAGCAAATTTTCAAAAGCTGGTGAAACTTTACAACGCTTTATCTTTGGAAATCCTGGCCAGATTTCGATGAAACAAAAACTATTAGTACTTGCACGAGTACGCGCATTAAATGCAGTAATTTTTATAGTGATATTTTGATGTGTTGGTGTGACTCATTTCATAGCAGAACAAAATGCATTATACCCAGTAATTTTTTTATCATCCCAGATAATTTCAGGGATTATTCTATTCGTGAAAACAAACAACTTTTATTATCGGACCAACACTGAAATCGCAAAAATAAATCAGCTGTTCCATACATTTTGATTAAATTTGCACTTTTGTATGAAACAGTAGATTTTTTTTCGCGATTTCAGTATTGGTCCTACTTATAATAAAAGTTGTTTGTTTTCATGAGTAGAATAATTCCAAAAATTATCAGGGGTGATAAAAAAATTACCGTGTAAGTACATTAAAGTTTCAATTTATTATGACACATAGAATGTTCGTAACAAAATCATCCAGTGATTTGTGTTACGGAATAAAGCGTAACAAATACCCGCGCGGCGGTCGTACGGCTGCCGCCGGGTCGGGTGGCGTGATTTGTGCGGCTCGGATTACTACGCCGCCGGTGACGAAATTAGGTATACAGCTTAGAAAGCAATCGCTACTAAAACGAGTGGAAGGTTTTAGTTAGCACTTGTCCCTTTATCTTGGTAGTATCAGGATAAATACCATTGATTGTCTCTTATTTCCGGGCAAGAGATCTGGGGACTTATTTTTGAATTTTTCATGTCAAATATGAGTAAAATATGTCGAATATGAGTACTAAGCGCGCGATCGACAGGAGTGGCGAAATTAAAAAATAGACCCCCTGTATCTATAGGAATGTAAAATTCCACCGTTTGCTCACGTTTGTCAAAAAAATAAACCAATCTAAGTCAATTTCCTGTTACTTATTTAAGTAGGATTCTACCAAAGAACGTATTTATTAATTTTATGTAAGTACTTAATCTTTCGTCCTGTGTGTCAAATTAATTTTTGTTCGTTTCTTCCGCGTGATTTGCTCCGGCTCCGATTACTACGCCATCGGTGACGAAAATACTTAACAAAGTGTTAAAAAGTGATAGTTACTTAGGCCCGAGTTCATTAACAGTTGGTTACGTTAACCGTTAGTTAACCTTTGGTTAGTTGGTCGGTTAATCAATCAAGTGCCTTAACCAGCCAACCAAGCACTCAGTTAAGGTAATCGACTGTTGGTTATTGGTCTTGTGTGTTGTGTAGTCCATTTAACAAACAGCGACGCCAAAACCCTCTTGATTTGTTTCAAATAAGTAAGTAATTTTACAAAAGTATTACTTTTTGCCAACAACAGACAAATATCCATTCCTCCTACATAAAATAAGGTCTATCTTCCTTTGCCGATATCATTGACTCGTGTTCGTTTTCAAATCACAATAAAACACTCGTACTCTTTACAGCGTCCCATAACCCCAACAAAGTAGTAACCCAGCTCGCTTTAGAGAGCGTGCATCGCTAAACAAGCAATCGCCATCATCGCCAACTCCCGTTTTAATTTTCCAAAACCCATCTCGGTAAACAAAGAACACGCCAGCCATTTCACGCGGCCCAAACCGAGCGAACAATGCTTTTCTACCATCCGGCTAGAATTATTCGCATATAGCAACACTGGTAATGTCAAACATACGCGCGTCTCTTTTGCGCCGAGCTCGTTTTTTATCTGTGGTCTCGTTCGTTTGGCGCCAAGTGGTGTCGCTCCGTTCAGCCGTGGCACGGTGGGTTGCCTTTGTTTGATTTAATATTTTTATTAAAGCTACCTCTTCTATGTTACGTTCCATTCCAATATTAGAAATCAGAACCTTTACTCTCTCTTATTATGTTGGTATAAACTTTTCATACCTGAACCACAAGATCAATTTTGAGGATGAGATTGTTAAAGGAATAGATTGAACAATGGAAAGGCATAAGCATCCTTTACTTGAAGGGGTTCAAAGAAGGAGGATGTTTTATTATCTACAACTGAGTAGCACTTAGCCTTCATCACAATTCGTACAGAGTAACTGAAAGATTGCCGTAAGAAGAAGTTGCGTCCGCGAGAGCCTCAAACAAAAGTTACTATTAATATTTAGCATCTACTTACGTATCATGATGCCCCCTTCCTGATTCACGAACCGTCGGAAACGCGCCCGACAGCGGAATGTATACACTGTCTCAGTCACCCACTATAGAATAGACAAAGACAAAGCACAGAATTCTAATCCGATTCTGTTTCCGACGGTTCGTGAATCACTGAATAATTATTAATGAGTTTTTCGATAAAAACAAACCAAAACACATAAATGTAACATATTATAAATTATTTAAGAACGTTAAATCATATTGTATCTACCACGAAACTAAATTAGTGATGAGTCAAAAACGCACGAGTTGCACGAAGATTGCGCACAGACGAACTCTATGTAGGTACAGTTAGACGGAAATCACCCGCAACAGCCGCAAACGAAGATGTCAGTGCGACATGACGTCATCGCAATAGCGCGCAAGGAAAGCAAATTTTCAAAAGCTGGTGAAACTTTACAACGCTTTATCTTTGGAAATCCTGGCCAGATTTCGATGAAACAAAAACTATTAGTACTTGCACGAGTACGCGCATTAAATGCAGTAATTTTTATAGTCATATTTTGATGTGTTGGTGTGACTCATTTCATAGCAGAACAAAATGCATTATACCCAGTAATTTTTTTATCATCCCAGATAATTTCAGGGATTATTCTATTCGTGAAAACAAACAACTTTTATTATCGGACCAACACTGAAATCGCAAAAATAAATCAGCTGTTCCATACATTTTGATTAAATTTGCACTTTTGTATGAAACAGTAGATTTTTTTTCGCGATTTCAGTATTGGTCCTACTTATAATAAAAGTTGTTTGTTTTCATGAGTAGAATAATTCCAAAAATTATCAGGGGTGATAAAAAAATTACCGTGTAAGTACATTAAAGTTTCAATTTATTATGACACATAGAATGTTCGTAACAAAATCATCCAGTGATTTGTGTTACGGAATAAAGCGTAACAAATACCCGCGCGGCGGTCGTACGGCTGCCGCCGGGTCGGGTGGCGTGATTTGTGCGGCTCGGATTACTACGCCGCCGGTGACGAAATTAGGTATACAGCTTAGAAAGCAATCGCTACTAAAACGAGTGGAAGGTTTTAGTTAGCACTTGTCCCTTTATCTTGGTAGTATCAGGATAAATACCATTGATTGTCTCTTATTTCCGGGCAAGAGATCTGGGGACTTATTTTTGAATTTTTCATGTCAAATATGAGTAAAATATGTCGAATATGAGTACTAAGCGCGCGATCGACAGGAGTGGCGAAATTAAAAAATAGACCCCCTGTATCTATAGGAATGTAAAATTCCACCGTTTGCTCACGTTTGTCAAAAAAATAAACCAATCTAAGTCAATTTCCTGTTACTTATTTAAGTAGGATTCTACCAAAGAACGTATTTATTAATTTTATGTAAGTACTTAATCTTTCGTCCTGTGTGTCAAATTAATTTTTGTTCGTTTCTTCCGCGTGATTTGCTCCGGCTCCGATTACTACGCCATCGGTGACGAAAATACTTAACAAAGTGTTAAAAAGTGATAGTTACTTAGGCCCGAGTTCATTAACAGTTGGTTACGTTAACCGTTAGTTAACCTTTGGTTAGTTGGTCGGTTAATCAATCAAGTGCCTTAACCAGCCAACCAAGCACTCAGTTAAGGTAATCGACTGTTGGTTATTGGTCTTGTGTGTTGTGTAGTCCATTTAACAAACAGCGACGCCAAAACCCTCTTGATTTGTTTCAAATAAGTAAGTAATTTTACAAAAGTATTACTTTTTGCCAACAACAGACAAATATCCATTCCTCCTACATAAAATAAGGTCTATCTTCCTTTGCCGATATCATTGACTCGTGTTCGTTTTCAAATCACAATAAAACACTCGTACTCTTTACAGCGTCCCATAACCCCAACAAAGTAGTAACCCAGCTCGCTTTAGAGAGCGTGCATCGCTAAACAAGCAATCGCCATCATCGCCAACTCCCGTTTTAATTTTCCAAAACCCATCTCGGTAAACAAAGAACACGCCAGCCATTTCACGCGGCCCAAACCGAGCGAACAATGCTTTTCTACCATCCGGCTAGAATTATTCGCATATAGCAACACTGGTAATGTCAAACATACGCGCGTCTCTTTTGCGCCGAGCTCGTTTTTTATCTGTGGTCTCGTTCGTTTGGCGCCAAGTGGTGTCGCTCCGTTCAGCCGTGGCACGGTGGGTTGCCTTTGTTTGATTTAATATTTTTATTAAAGCTACCTCTTCTATGTTACGTTCCATTCCAATATTAGAAATCAGAACCTTTACTCTCTCTTATTATGTTGGTATAAACTTTTCATACCTGAACCACAAGATCAATTTTGAGGATGAGATTGTTAAAGGAATAGATTGAACAATGGAAAGGCATAAGCATCCTTTACTTGAAGGGGTTCAAAGAAGGAGGATGTTTTATTATCTACAACTGAGTAGCACTTAGCCTTCATCACAATTCGTACAGAGTAACTGAAAGATTGCCGTAAGAAGAAGTTGCGTCCGCGAGAGCCTCAAACAAAAGTTACTATTAATATTTAGCATCTACTTACGTATCATGATGCCCCCTTCCTGATTCACGAACCGTCGGAAACGCGCCCGACAGCGGAATGTATACACTGTCTCAGTCACCCACTATAGAATAGACAAAGACAAAGCACAGAATTCTAATCCGATTCTGTTTCCGACGGTTCGTGAATCACTGAATAATTATTAATGAGTTTTTCGATAAAAACAAACCAAAACACATAAATGTAACATATTATAAATTATTTAAGAACGTTAAATCATATTGTATCTACCACGAAACTAAATTAGTGATGATAACAAACAAAACGCGTCGTAATCCTCATTAATTATTCAGTAAACAGTGCGTTAGTAATATTACAAAATGCACATTCACGCAAACAACTAAACTGCTTAACTAGTAAGCGTCTGTGTAAACAGTAAACGAATAGTAACACTGGATTACTGGCACGGCTTCTAAAATCAATGGGATTGAGAATCACTGCCCTACCAGCTAACAAGACCTACGTTAACTAACCAACATTAAAGGAACGTAGCTCTTAATTCCCTTGTCATTAAAACCAGTTTACAAAAAGCTCCGTTTAAAGCTCACAGCCTGCAGTAAAAGGTCTTGATGAATTGGCACTCGATTGCGGACAAAAAATTGCAATAAACTATATTGAACTTTAAACTCTGTGCGGTAAAGTTGAAATGGATATGTTGTGGAATTTGATTTCATTGTAGTGATTCAATGTGGTTATGGCATGATTCGCTACTGTTACACACTTTTCGAACGTAGAATGTTCTGAATAATACGTTAGGTTTATTCACATTTTTTTATATTTTTCAGACTATACACATTACCATTAAAAACCATGATAGAAAATTAATTTGCAGTTGTTTAAGTGGCTATTTCAGTGATATCTAAATTTCTAAAAGGCATGAAATTACCTAATAATAAATGCACTGATTACAATCTACATATTAAGTGCCTAATTTTAATGTGGTATAACGTTTTGACGAATTATGTGAGAAGATTCTAAAACCTTCTTTCTAGCAACACTTTTATTTTATAAACAAAAGAGTACCTATTCTACCATTGAATTCTAACAATTTAAATCCGTTAAAATGTTTAATCATAAGTGTCAGGGTCTTGGATTTGTGTCGTTTCCAATGAGCTACGAGTAATTGGATCGCACAGATCCGTGACGGTGGCCAATGAGTCCGTGAAATTATTCAATCCAGATTGATTTTGTTTATTTCAATCACTGCTGTTTGTCGCCCGTCAATTGTTCCTTAAATGTTGGCAGTTTCTACTAAATGGTATGAATTATTTAAGTGTTTGTGAAAGCAAGCAAGCATTGATCTACATTTGCTATCGGATGAACTGCTCATGTCGGTAAAGCAGTCAAGGGACATGAAAGAGATAGAGCGATAGTTTTCGATTAGAATACAGTTTGCCAAACTCATACTAGGGTTAAGGATTCACCGCAGGAGGAGTTTGTCACACCGGGCTCTCCACATTGCGACTCTTAGGCCGCGTTTCCACCTGCAAGTAAACTTGCGGAAGTCTTGCGTGAGTTCTTGCAAAATCATTGACATATTATGATATGGCAAGCTGGCAAGCTGTCGCGAGTGTAATTGCTACGTAGTTTACACTAGCAAGTTGCTGTCGGACAGACCTGTCGGACATTTATCGCAGAAGTTTACTTGCAGGTGGAAATGCGGCGTTACAGACGGCGGGAAAAGCAAGTAGTGACGGGTTTAGTGGGTATTCTCCCTCCTGACCAACCATCGAGTCCTTGCGACTGGATGAGGGGTCAGGAAGCGGCTGGGCGAGGCCCACATAACCACCGTCCGCAGACCTACGCGGGCGGGGTATGCGTAAACGCATTCCCCTCACTTAAAAAAATGGTAATGATTCAATTGGTTCGACTGTACCTATGTACGTATATTAACCTCTCAGCTTCCACGGTTCTTTTTAATGGCCCATTTTTTATGTAAACAAAGCACTTGAGTGCGCGTCTATCGCTATCCCGAACATCTGGTTATACTTAGGCCGTCTTTGGTTACATTTATGATAAGCTGAATAACGAAGGCAATAAACTAAAACTGTTTGACAGTTTTACGACATGTTTTGTTTTTATAATGGTCGTTCGAACTCGACCTTTAAGTAAACAAAGAACAATAGTGCGGTCCAAGCGATATAATTTTTTTTCACATAGTTATCGATAAAATAACATATAAGAAGTATATAAGTATATTTAGAATCTACATGAAAAAACCTTACCTTTAGAATCTAAATGAAAGAATCTGATAAGAATATAATATACGGAAAAACTTTTTTTTTAATACTTCCGGTTTAAAAAAAACGATATTCAAAATTTTTAGGATCACATATTATAGTGTATTTTTACAGTACGACGAGTTTATCTCTTTTTTGAACATCGAAAACCGCTTTCAAAAAATCAAAAAATTGCAAAAGTTACAAAAAAAAGGGGTAGTCGTAAGAGCATCTTAAGATGCTAGCGGTCGTAGAAGGGTAATAAGTTACCTCTAGGTGGCGAAGCGCGCTCCTGCGGCCGTTGCCAGTACCAGGGTGTGGGCACCAGCCCGCCGTACCTGGTCAGCGCGCTCCACTGCGATATGAGGCCCAGCCTGCAACAACGTAAACACGAGTTATACATAGGGCACTTTCATTGTGCGCTCCTGGGTGCCTACCATCAACTTTAAGACAGCGATTCAAAAATAGCGCGATGCAGAATAGGTTCCTAAAATGAATTGCTTTCTTTCGCACTATGACCTTCTAAAAATTGGATCGCAAATGAATTGCTAAATGTGAATGACCGAACGATTTGTGTCCTTATTTCTTCTACCCGTCTCTTTCACTCGATTCTGTCATGCCCTGAGAGTAAAAGGGACGGGTCTAACCTGCAGGTGTCATGTTAGCTTGGTCGAGTATAAGTCAAATAAGAGTTGATGACAGCTCAGCGGCTGTGAAATGTCATTGAATGATCACTGAATCGCTGTCATTGATATTAAGCTGTCGTGGTACGAATAAGCGAAGCAGATCAGTTTAGGTCCTAAACAAAACCGCAATAAGAGTTGATGGTAAACACCCTGGCCACTCATAAATGATTTTTTTTCGAATGTTAAATTTTTTAAAACTTAGGAAACTCAATGATTGATTAAAAAAATTTAGCGAGGAATCGCGTGTCAATTGTTTTTTATCACAAGTTGCGAAAAGATTTTAGGGCGATGATTATTTATGACTTTAAAAGTTCACTGTCTCCGCAAGACTGCACTGCTCGTCTTCAAAATGCAGACGAACTGGGAGGGAAGCACCACATTTGAGCACTGTAAGGCGTTGGTATACGAAGAATTTGATCGTGACTGTGTTTCTCTCCATGAAGAAATTCGTGAAGGTCGGTCGGTTCGGCCGGAAGAGGCCGTGATAGCTTTCAACCAGCACGTGAAAAACATGCCCTCAGCCCTCAGGACCATTGGGGTCCTCATGTTTTCAAAAATGATTTGACCGAATGAATACTTCGAAAAGCAGTTAATATATTACTTTACATGTGAATTGTTTTAATAATGAATTACGCAAAATTTTCAGTGTACCCCTCGTATACACGGTAAATAAATACAGATATAGATAACTATCAACCGACAAGGAAGAACCGCAAAAATTAAGGTATATTTTGCGTTATACACTTCCAATAGAAACATAAACATAGGGTAATTGATACGCATTGACTTCGATTTATCGAAGCGCATTGAGAATAAATAAAAAAAATGATTTTAACTTCCTATGCTTAATTAACTATCTTGAACGTCATTTCTGTAAGTTACCAATCTAAAACATAAATGTCCAGAGTTAAAATCTTAACTTTACTTCCACTGAAAATTGTTAAGATGTAAAGTTATAAGTGCTGGATGATTGACTGAAAAACAATCCTGCAACAAGGGGCTGCCACAATAAATCAATTACGGGAGTGGCAAATAATAGGTAAAGGATTTAAGCAATCCTACAATATTAAAAATGTGAAAGTTTAGATGTTTGGATGTTTGAATGTTTGTTACACAATCACGCCAAAACGGCTGACGGATTTGGTTGAAATTTGGGACACCGATACATGTAGCCTGGTGAGGAACATAGGCCGGAAAAATATTACATTCCCGCGGGATAACGTCGTGTAGTCCACGCGTGCAAAGCCGCGGGCGGAAAGCTGTTTGCTTATTATTCCTTTTCCCTAAAATTTTCAAGGCCAAGGAAATCAGTTTATTTTTAGGGTAGAATGCCTTTTGTTTTGTTTTGTTCACCTTCTATACTTTTGTTTAAAGTTTAGCGACATTATTAAAGTTCAATTAACAATTATTTTTGAGATCAAATCTTTTTTTCTTCAGTTTTATATTTTAAGGTAAATAAGGTTCAGTATAATATCTTTAACAATACGAATAGATAAATATAAAAGCACAAATCAAAGTAGGGCAGGCGTACCGGTTTTGGCCACTGTACGGGTTTCGGCCACTTTTTGCTTTAAAAGTTTTCTAAACAACTTTTAGCCATTTTTGATAAAGGCAATTAAAATAAGGTATTTTAAGGGTAATAATAACAACCGTTAGAATTCCTTATGTCATACGAATTTTTTTTTATAAATTCCTTTTTCTGTTTGAAAAAATGTTTTGTATGAAAAATTTAAGAAATTTGTTTTGGATGAAATACTTTATAAACCTTTGTTTTTGACAATTAAATTGTTGTTTTACAATTAACTGGTTTCTAGTGAATTAGAATATATTGATTTAACGTGGGTTTGGTTTTGATTTTTCGCAATACTTACAAAAGTTTAACTATCAGTAAGTGGCCAAAACCGGTACATTTGGCACCTCTCACACATTGTGTGTAATATAAAAAAAACTATTTTACTTGTATAAATTTGAAAAATGTACCTTTAAAGGTAGATAAATTATCTATAATTAAAGATATAATTTGTTTTTTAAATATCTAAGACCATTTAGTACTTAGTGCTTAAAAGTCAAAAATTCCTTAAAGTGGCCACAAAGGGTACCTCTGCCCTACACAATCCGAAAACTGTGACTTTACTTTTACAAAAACTTGTCAAGATGTTAAACCTTAAGTGCTAAAAGATTTACTGAAAAACAATCCTGAAACAAGGGGCTGGCGCAATAAATCAATTTGGTGCGCGGCAAATACAGGTTTTCTCACTTATGCCGCTGAGAAGGTATCGATTGTGAGAAGAGGATTGCCGCACTACGCTCCTGGGAGAGGCGTTTGATGCTAGTGAGGGGAGAGTGTCGATGTCGATGTTTTATGATAATAATAAAAAACGTAAAATAAATATTGGAGAAATATCTTGCCAAACAGGGCTCGGAATTCTTGTTAAAACTTGTGAACAGCATCGTAAGTAACTACATACATTTTCAAAAGAGCATTTTCGATAAATTCAATATAAACCACTTAACTAAGATCTTTAACTAGTTTTTTTTAAAACGCCCGTTCGGAGCGTTATCAATTCGCGAGCCTTAAAATGGTTGGGATTAGATAACCTGGTTAATTCCAAGCAAAAGAAATGGGTGGGGTGGTGAGGCGTCCCGACCGACTCAGAGCTTCGGTTTGACTGGCTAACCGAAATCAGCGAGCGAAATTAACCGGGGAATGGTTTGATCTTTAATTAGAACCGAAATAATTTCGATTTTGAAAAAACGAAACCCAAATGAAAATGCTCTTATTATTATTTTATTTTTTTTGCATTCACCATGCAATTTTTATTATTGAAAAATTGAAAATGAAGTATTAGAAAAAGTCGACCCGTCTCACAACTAGCTCCGATTGGACTCGAACCCGAGACCTTTCACTGTCCGGGCGAATGCTCTAACCACTGAGCTACGGAGTCGCTGGGAGAAGCGTCGAATTTGTCCAATACTTCTATCTCGCTGTTAGCCAGCGCGTTCATTTCATCAATGTGTAGGTAGATATTACTACCCTCACACTCGAGAGAAATACCTTTCCAGATATTTGACAATCGATAAAGATGAAATAATTGCTTTTTCAAATTATTTTTGCTGGTTAGAGCATTCGCCCGGACAGTGAAAGGTCGTGGGTTCGAGTCCCATCGGAGCTAGTTGTGAGATGGGTCGACTTTTTCTAATACTTCATTTTTAATTTTTCAATAATAAAACTTGCATTGTGAATGCAAAAAAAAAATTATAATAATAAGAGCATTTTCATATGGGTTTCGTTTTTTCAAAATCGAAATTATTTCGGTTCTAATTAAATATCAAACTATTCCCCGATTAATTTCGCCCGCTGATTTCGGTTAGCCAATGAAACAGAAGCTATGAGTCAGGACGCCTCACCACCCCACTCATTTCTTTTAATCATCATCAGCCATTTAATGTCCCCACTGCTTGGGCACTGGCCTTCCTTATGGATGGATAAGGAAAATGGGCCATGGCCCACCACGCAGGCCTAATGCGGGTTGGTGGGTATTAACGACTGCAATTGCAGCCGGGGTTCCGAAGCACGGAGGAGGTTTCGGTCACCCATCCCGTAACCGACCATTGCGAAAGTTGCCTAACCTCAACGATCGCCAGCCGAGCGTGCGAACCACTGCGCCATTGGCACCGCTTTCCATTTCTTTTGCTTGGAATTAACTAGGTTAATCCCACAGCGATTATAAGGCTCGCGAATCGATTACGCTACGAGCGAGCGTTTTTGAAAAACCTGGTTAATGATAAACACATCTTAGATTTCTGCGCGAACTGTCCATATAAATAAAATACTTTCACGGATTTTTTCACGCAATTTATTCAACAACTTGGTTGAATTTTAGTTGTTTTTTGAGATTTTTTGGTTTATCCGACGTTTCGGCACCTTTCCAGGGGCCGTGGTCACGGAAAACTACCTACTTTTATTTTATTTTAATAAAAGAATTAAATTAGATTAGAGTGGGTATTTTCTTGCGTGAAAAAATCAGTGAAAGTGTTTTATTTATCTGGTTAAAGATTTTCATTTAAGCGGTTTATTTTGAACTGTTCCCAAGCCCTGGTATCTGCTGCTTTCAGACAGGACGTAGTAGAAAGTTTTTTGAACCATTTTTATGATATTTTCAAAAAGTGAATGCAGATAGTAATTTTTTTATCATACCTACACTACACTTGCTGGGAAAAGATCTTTTTACGATATAAGTCCACAGATATTTCTCAACTCATTCAAAATCAATGAACTTCTAACAAACACATACCTTTAATGTTAAGACCCAGACAATCAACAAACCCTGATTATCTGGCTTCGAACCTTCACCCCTAGCGCAGTGGTCAGTATCACTAATTTTTTTATTAGCTATTGTTCACTATTGGTTTATTAGCTTAGGCGTTACTCAACTATAGCACAAAGTAAGTACGCCGGACTATACAGTCCACATGATTACTTACACAATGCAATAATATATAGGCCAGCGAATGAGCGAATGAGCGCATCAGCGCGCACTGAAGCCTTGTAAAATCAGAACTGTTTACTATGAGAATCGGCTAACGTAGTTAATCTATCGTAGGTATTGTTTTATAATTTATCTACTAGCTACTGCGTGTGACTTCGTTCGCGTGGGTATTGTAGTAATATCTAGTCTGTAGTAACTATAGTCTGTGCTCCTGACGTTTCCGTTTCCCCGCTCTCTTACATTTATACATAGCAGTACTTATTATTCTATTAATAAATAACCCTCAAGCCTCAATCTGCTATTTTTATTAAGAAGACCCGCCACCTCACCACTGATATGAGCGTATCCAGTTCGATAGTCGGCTTTGTTCTGCCCTTGTTGTCTTTATTTGTCTTGCCCTGGGTGCTTACCAACAACTCTTATTGCGGTTTTGTTTAGGACCTAAACTGAACTGCTTCGCTTATTCGTACCACGACAGCTTAATATCAATGACAGCGATTCAGTGATCATTCAATGACATTTCACAACCGCTAAGCTGTCAGGAACTCTTATTTGACGTATAACCCGGTCGATTTAACATGATACCTACAGGTTATACCCGTCCCTCTCACTCTCCGGGCATGACAGAATCGAGTGAAAGAGACGGGTAGAAGTAAAAGGACACAAATCGTTCGGTCATTCACATTTAGCAATTCATTTGCGATCCAGTTTTTAGAAGGTCATAGTACGAAAGAAAGCAATTCATTTTAGGAACCTATTCTGCATCGCGCTATTTTTGAATCGCTGTCTTAAAGTTGATGGTAGGCACCCTGTTCTCGTTTTTGAGATGTTTAAACGATACCTGTAGCCGGGCGTAGCCCCAGCACGAAAATCTGTCGTTATGGTAACCTTTATCGTAATCGTACTTTTTTGTATGGAAACCAGAGCAGCGCCTCTTTCGGTCGTATAGGGAACTGAAATTCAATACTTAAGTGACAGCAGCACTTTGACAGCTTGTGAAGGATGGTACCTACAGTTTTCTTATCGATAACCATAACGACAGTTTTTCATTGTAAGGGTACAGAACTAGAATTCTAGGTCTAAAATTTGCTTCTCTAGCGGCCAATACCAATTTTTAGTTAAAGGCAGGAATTCTTATGCTTAGTTTCCTAGATATTGTTCAAAACTCCAAAATCATGGTTGCTAAGTAACTCAACCAAGATAGGCCTATATATTACTTAGAATAGTACATTGGGTCTGGCTATGCCTAAATTGTATTTGATTGATTTTTTTATTGACTTAAAATGTTCATTGAATTCGTAGCAACACGACATAGGTATTTATTTTCAAATATCTTGCATATTTTCAGCGATAGAGAGCATCAAACTTTCTAATTAGACAAGGAGAGCGGTATAAAAATTTGACGTCATATTTCTATACGTGTGCGCCATACTCTCGCCATAGAAAATTTCGTTTTAGGAAGAGATAGCTAGAGTCACAATTAAGTAGCTCATAACTCGCTTGTTATAATACAGATTGTATTTCTTTTTCCACATTTGTTAATCAATAATGTTATACTCCTGAATGTCATAATTCAATATTTACATTTCAACAACAGTCAAATACCCAATTAACAACACTTACACAAAATAACACAGAGTGATTGGTTTGCGTTTCATCACCTGACCAACCGATTTGGCGCAGGGGTAAACTACCTGCCTTCTGCGCCAGTGGTCTCGGGTTCGATTCCCGAACAAGACAAATATTTGTGTGCATCAACATGTCTATTTGTCTTGGTCTGGGTGTTATCTATGTATATTTAGTATGTATTTACAAACAAAAAGTATTTAAGTATATATTTATCCGTTATCAAGTTCACGTAGACACAGTTTCTTAAGAAATTTACTACGGGCTTAGATAATAAATTGGTGTGATTGTAAGAAAATATTTATTTATTATTATTTATTTATTTATCATCTGATTTATCTAGAAAAATATTTTAGACCTTAACTTTTCTGACGTTACTTTTAATTTAACACTTTATTCTTCTTCTTCTTGCTCGGTTATGTTTGCAATAAAGTGTGCATCTTTGATTTGCTAACGACACGATAAAAAGAAGAATAACAATAACTTTACTTCAAAGATTTTTGCATGTAATGTGATAAATTGCCAACTATAATAACATTGAGCGTCGTAGCCTCGTAGCAGTGTCGTTCGTTACTACGACACTGCTACGAGGCCCGCACCGCGTAGTACCGTAGCAAGTAGACTACGGGCACTATGGCTACACCATTTTGTCTCTATCAATGATCCCATTTGCTTTTTTATTCAAAATTAATTATGAAATTACTTTTTAAAGGTTAAATTTTATTGATTTTTTAAATTAACGTTATAAAGTCGCAGTATTTTAAAAAAAGGATTTTTGTTTTATTTGAACCGATATTATTGCTTGATCTATTATATATGACTGCAATGTTTCTGATAAATAAGCGTCCAATATTGCGTCCAATGGATCAAAGTGGAAGAAAATTACCAGGAAAGTAGATCCCACTATCAGATGGGAAGAACAGAACAGATGCTAAGGAAAGAGAGAGAAGTCACAGTATTTTTGTGCAAATTACTCAAAATTATAGTTTTTTTCAGCTTATTAACTCAAAATTGAAAATAAATAAAAGTGGTTGTAAGTATTTGCAATAGCAATAATTTTATCTGCGATTGTCAAATATCTGGAAAGGTATTCCTTTCGTGTGTGAGGGTAGTAATATCTTCACATTGATGAAATTGACGCTGGCTGTACAGCGTGTAAGTAGTATTGGATAAATTCGACGCTTCTCGTAACGACTCCGTAGCTCAGTGGTTAGAGAAGTCGCCCAGATAGCGAAATGTCGTGGGTTCGAGTGCTATCAGAGCTGGTTGTGAGACGGGGCGATTTTTTCTACATACTTACTTCATTTTCAATTTTTTAATGATTGAAGGTGACTTAAATTTTAAAACATTGATGTATACCTATGCGCACCAGAAAATACGAAACAACACGCATTTAACAAGAATTAAGTAAAATTAATCCTGTTTTACATAAGCATTTAGATTACTGTGACAGACACGAAACAAGGATTAACATAATATTTGGAGGATTTTTATTAAGGTACACTTATCCCTTTGTTAAAGAATTAGGACTAATTAAACAATTTTTTTGCTATATATCGCTTTTGTTTTACGACCACATCATTTATTTAGCTCAAGGTCTAGATAATGTTAATAAGTATTTTTAAGGACTTGAGTTAGAAATTTAGAAACCGATAGATACTTACCTATAAAACACAGAAAACACCCAGACTTAAACAAAAAATATATGTTCAGTTCATACACATAAATATTGAAAAATGGAAAATGTAGTATTTAGAAAAAATCGACCCGTCTCACAATCAGCTCCGATGGGACATGAACCCACGACCTTTCGCTTTCCGGGCGACTGCTCTAACCACTGAGCTACGGAGTCGTTACGAGAAGCGTCGAATTTATCCAATACTTCTTACTCGCTGTATAGTCAGCGTTAATTTCATCAATGTGGAGATATTACTACCCTCACCCTCACTGATTGTGAGACGGGTCGATTTTTTCTAAATACTTCATTTTCCATTTTTCAGTAATAAAAATTGCATTGTGAATGCAAAAAACTAAAAATTAAAATAACATAAATATTGGTTTAGTGAGGGACCGGAACCCAACGACAGTGAGGGACAAGTTCCAACCCGGAACCTCTGAGCTGAAAGACTCATAACAGTCATAACCCTGTGTCTACAGGCCGTCATTTAATTGATTGTTCAATTATTTTAGTAAGTGTTACGATAATTCGAAATACCTTCATGAAACCTAATATAACCTATTTGTAAATATATCGATGTTACCGAATGCGAACACTATCGGAGCGATCAATGCAAATGCATCGCTTTATCGATATTTCGAATAACAATAACTATTGCCCGCCATTTGCCGGTATCTGTGGGGAGGCAATGTAAGTGAAAAAAAACCAGTTCATTTGTGAGAAAATTGCGAAGTCGTATTGGAATAGATATTTCTCGCTGGATCGGTTGCGATTTCTGTTCGATTTGAAAAAGTCTATTTGCCTTTTGTGTGTTTGCAATTATGCGGTAAGAATCTTTTTTTATAATTTGAAACTAAGTAACGTTTTGTTTACACCGCTAATAATATGTTGTCTTCTTATTAATTGAAAATTGTATAAGTATAAGAAATATAAATTCTACTTAATAGAAATATAATTTATTTTCAATAAAGTATAAAATTGCATTGTGAATGCAATAAAATAGAAATAATTCTTTTACTCAACCTAATTAAATAGGTACATAACTAATGCAATAATTGAATTACCTACTGTTTTATTGAATAGCGTATTTTACCTAAAACATGATTCACCAGTTAGGTAGGTATGTGATTTTCCAAGACCAGAAAAACTAGAGCGGGGAAACTACTAGGGTATTACAATGTGAAATATTTAAGCCCTAGTTACATATAACCCTATTATAAAGGCCCTTGAATAATTAACCCTCTACCGACACCCGAACAACAAAAAATCCAATTTAAACTAAACACACGGATGCCGAAACGAGATCCTTAACGAAATCGCGAACAAAACGCTTCTACTGAAAAAAAAACACAAATCCTTTCCTCTCAGCCCGAGGCGAACTTTCAAACCCCTAATTATCTCATATAGTAACCGAAAAATCGATCGAATACAAAAAAGAACCGTATTACCAATCTGCATTCGTTTAATCCCGTCTCCGCGAATTCCGAACGAAAATTCCATTACACGAAGCGGTGTTCCTAAACTGAAAAGGAGTCGCGTGATTGGGTGGCTCACCGCGCGCTGATTGGTCCTCGCCTGACCCCGCCTCCCTCGGGGGTTATAAAAATCGATGCTCCCGCGTCTCGCACTCTTTTTGCTGCGGCGCGTCGTGCGACACTCTCCTCGGCTAATAATGGGAGTCTTTAAGGTTTAAAGTGTTTAGTTGTATCTGTTGTTAGCAAGCGACGCGGGAGCCTTTTGTCGGTCTAGATACGGTATTCTAGCCGTTTGAGAGCGTCTGCCTTTGTAGTTATGAGTACAAGTTCCTTGAGGCTGGCCATTATGTTCCGGATAGTGTTACGGCTCTCAATAGCCTATAAATGCTCAGTTTAGGATTCATTACTTGCTGCCGTTGAACCTTGCTATGATACTCTGGTTGGGAGTATACCTACTATTTTGTTTGTATCGAGTCTATTTTGGTTAGTATATTGGAAAGTATTGTGTTTAAGTGCACGGGTGGATATGAGCTTTTAACTCTGCTATTTTAGCAAATGGAAATTCAGTAAATTGTACTACATATTTGATAGATAAAGATGGACAGTTAGTTAAAATTACAGAATTGAAATATCTAAAACATTGGCGTTTGGCTCCCTGTTTTAAGTCTCACGTAAGTAACAGGACTCATGACAAATTTCGTGCTGGAAAAACATGTCTCTACCCTATATTTTATTTCTAAGTTAAAACTTATGACCTGTTGAATATCAGGGGTATCAAATTACAGGCTATTTTTTTTACGTAAACAAAGCACTAAAGCGCGCGTTTGCGCTCTCCCAAACATCTGTTTGTGCGCGCGACGATGGAAGTTACATTTATGAGCAGCATATGAGTCATAGCAGCGCATAAAACTTATCCGACACTTTTACGAGATGTTTTGTTTTTATAATCGACGACGTTCAAACTCAACTTTTGTGTACTTACCTAAACAAAAGACAATAGTGCGGTCCCTTCGAAATATTTATTTTTACATTGTTCTCGATGAAATAACGTATAAAAAAAAAAGAATGTACTTACATGAAAAAACCTATCGGATAAAATTATAATATATGGAAAACAATAATATTATTATTTTTAGTTTTTTTTCCTATTTGCAAATTTGCAAATTTTCAAGTTTTCATTTTTTTTATTATTTTCCGGATCACATATTATATTGTATTTTTATAGTAGATAAAGTTTATTTCTCTCTCACCAAAAACCGCGTTCAAAAGACATAAAAATTGAAATAGTTACAAAATAAATTAATAAGGTATTTACGTAAGTCGCGTGTCAGGAGCCAGGTGGCAGGTAATAATAATAAAATTAATTAAATTATAAGCACATCTTAGATTTCAGCGCGAACTTTTCATTATATACTTGTTATTGATGATCGAAGATTATATACAGGGTTAATTTTTGAACACCATCCAAATTGTTAAGATCGTCTCAGAATCTGTAAGTGAACAACTTTTTCCTAGAAACATGGGTCGAAATATGATTTTTTTTTTACTTTTCATACAAATCGGACTGATTACATGATCGATTTAGTATGGGAAGTCCAAAAATTTTTGTCGTATTTCGACCCATGTTTCTAGAAGAAAGTTGTTCTCTTACCGATTCTGAGACGAGCTTAAAAAAATTCTTGTAACTAGTGTTTAAAAAAGCACTACCACTGAACTACAATTGAAACACGATTGCTACATGATTGTGACTTAATGTTAGCAGACTTGGCCCCCTGAACTGTGGGTATTGACAAATCAATATAATATCACCGAATTGCATTTTCAATTTTAATCTAAAATGTAAAGAAAATTACATGAAATATATATGCCAAACAAGATAAGGTTGGTATAAATAACAGCACCATTGCTATTAACAAATCGATTTAACATCACCAGCAAAAATACATACTTCAGAAGTCAACCATAAAAAGCTTAATAGCATTAGCGTCTTTGGAACCCTTGGATCCAAACATTCCTGAGAAAGTCGAGGGCTCTTACTTAACAGGAGTGCGTAAGTACCTGCGCCCTGTGAGGGGAAGGGTGCTGTAGGGCTGCCGCAAGGAATAACAGTAGGTAAATAAATATTAAGACAATATTTATGCAGCCCTGATCATATGTTGCGGTACTTCTTATGCTGCGGCTACATTAGCGGGCTACGGCGAAGTATCGTGTGAACGCGCTAATGTAGCCGGGTACATCGCGACAACGCGTAGTACAGTCGCCAGCACGTCAGGTTACTACAAGCTGCCAAATTTCTTTAAATAAAATTCAACCTTATGTCCAACAGATAGAGTTCAGTTTCAATTAATAAATTTTGACATTTTGTAGTAACCTGACGTGCTGGCGACCGTACATCGCGACAAGACGATGTTAATATCTTTGTCTTTGTAACAAACCGGTAGTGGCGTATGGAAAGAGCAATAGTGTAGACAAGAACATCGCGTATGCCCGACAAGGATAATTTTAGCGCGCCAGCGCGACACGAATTATTATCGTCCGCTAATGTAGCCACAGCATTAGCGGAATAACCGAGCTTGTAATCGCTCAAGTTAGCTATGACAAGAAGCAAAGTCGTAGCAAGCACGAGTATGTAGGTAAATTGCTCATAGGAACTAGAAAGATCGATGGTAGGTACTTACCACGAACACCCCGCTTATTTAATTTTAAATTAACACAACAATATGGAAGATTGTATCTAAGCGCAAAACCTCTTAGTAGTGATGTGCTCATGAATATGAGTAATTTTTACTATGGGGCCAACTGTGCAACTCAACAAAAAAATCTGCTGTTTTATACAAATTGTCAATAGGTACCTACCTACCTACTCGACCACAATTTATGGAACAGCTGATTTTTTTTGTTAAGTTGCAGAGTTGGCCCCATAGTAAATATTGTTCAAACGGTCCGTTTTTTGCCGGTGAGTGTATTTTTTAAGATAGATTCCGAATAATTAAATGAAATAAAAGCATTTGTTCGCTCCGCCTTTAACTTACGCTACTTGCGCGGCAAGCGACGCGCTAAGTTATTTACGCTAACAGTCGGCAAAGTAGCCAGATTGTAGCGCCCCCATCCCATTGGTCTATCACGGCCAGTTTGGGGTTACACCCCTGTTATTTAGTATTATTAGCGCGGAACTGAACGCAGAAAAACGAGGGAAAACGCCACAGATTGTAAAGTAAACTTTCCTGTCACATCTTTATGGAGGCTAATTGTCATCTTTGATTATTTATGATTTCATAACTGCTGATGCTGGACCAAGGAGATTCAACCAAGGAAACTGGAGATAGTAGTACTATCACTTTTTTGTAGACTGTGGCTGTCTTCCGTCTCACCTACACTTTGAAACAAAACGTATGGTCATTGAGACAACAGACAGCCACTATTTGCTGGACACACTTCTTTTTTCAGGCTGAAAACTCCAGTTTCCTTGTAGAAGCTCCTTGCTGGACTCAAACACATCCTCGTCATCCTCACTTGTCAAGACTGATTGATAAGTCTGTTGTACTTAGTTATTTTCTTATTTAAAGCACTCTAAAAAATAAAGATATTTTGTTTTTCGACATTCAAAATAAATAAATTGTTGGATCTGAGTACTCCAATACCTACTTAATAAACAATATGAATTTTGGTTCTCCCCGAGGATTATTGAAATACTTTAGGTTTAGTAGGTAGGTACCTACTTAATATAAATCATAAATATTTTGTCTGAAACTCTTTAGGGCTAATTTTGAGAAATTATAAATTTCATTTGTTATTCTAATTCGAGACATCCATCACTCATAATCGTAAAATCATTATATTACTTCAATCATACTCCATCTAACTTTTAACACACAAACTAATATCACTATCACACAGAATTGAATCATATCCCAAACACACAGATTAGATTGATCCGCAACAAATAACAAACAGAACATTAACGGGGGTCCGGAGGGGACGCAGGGGTTAGGGGGACTCGTAAATAACTCACGGAACACATAATACGGGATCAGCCAGTCTCACTCGGATAGATTCGGTGTACCCTGGATTTGGTCTGATAAACGCGAAAGTCCATAGAGAAATAATAGGAAATTATTGGGCCTTTTTTTTTTGCTTTTTTTTATTACCGCTGTTTTATGAGGCTTTTGTGCCGTTTGATAGTTGGATGTGATGTGTTGGTATATAGAAAATAAATCCGTTGTGTGGTTATTAAAAGAAATTCTGCTGAAAAACACTAGTGCGTGAAATCATTAAAACTCTAGCTTTAACATTGATTTACAATAAAAAAAAATATCATTTCGGCATTTAATTATTATATTAGAAGGCAAATCAAAAAGAAAACCTTCAAATAAATAGCTTTAAAACAATCTTTTGTAAGTAACTAAATAAACACAAAGAATACAAAAAGCTGTAATTAAGGATAGAAAGAAAAATGCTTCTCTTTATAACTTCCCCTAATTTTCTTAACGGTCTCTAATTACTGAGCTACAAAAAAACAATTGCGATGGATTTTTTTTCTTTTAAATCGTCTAATTAGTCATATTTAAGACTGTTGACAAACAAGGCTGAACAGCGTTAAGAATTAAAAAGAAAAAAGTTAGCAAAAGGCGGGAAGAATGACAGATTGTTTACACGGATAGGCGAATTAACGTAAGTCGCTGTAGGCATTTGGAAGAAGATAAATATTGAAAAGTGGAAAATGTACTAAGTATTTTTTTAAATCCGACATGATGCTCTTTTTATTTATGTTTTACACTTATTTTCAATATCCTCTTATTCTGTAATATGGTACCTAACATTATTACTATTGACATTGTCCTTATTAGGCCTAAGTATTTGTTTTTATAAATACTTTTTAGTTTTGACCTCGTCCGCGTACATTTATTTTTGTTTATTATACCTCGTGTGTTGTGTAATGGCTTGCTAAAATAAATAAATATCGTTATTACAGTATTCAAGAATTACGAAAACATTAAAAAGGATTTTTATGATCAATATTTAGAAAAATACAGTTTAATATAAGTAGGTAGTTAGTAGTCACAAACAAGTGCATTATCAAGTAAGTTCAAAGTAAGTCAAAATAACACAATAGTCTACTACATTAATTTATACTATCAATTTCTCGCAATTATAAATTTGGTTTCCAATTAACCAAACAAGTGAAAAATTATAAATAAACGTCAAGCCAATAAAGGAAGTTTCCAATCAAACAATGCGAACAACAGCGATTTATTAAACACAAAATGATCGTAATTACACAGTTGGTAACGAATTTATTTGCACTGGCAACTTTAATTTCGAAATAAAGCGGCGACAGGGAATCCCTCGTCCCATGTCAAAGTCACTTGTCTGACAAGACAGTGGACCGCACCCTAATTTGTTAGCAAGAAGCCTCTTTTACCTCCCCATTTTCGTCTTTATGCGTTGTGTTACCAGATAAAAGAAGCGTAGACAGCCAGTAAAAGGGGAAAACTACTTTTTGTAAGTCTCTTGATTAGGCGCGTAATGATGTTGCCGGGATTAAGTGGGGGGAAAAAGCTTTGTTTTATTTGATGTTTGGTTTATGTCGACACATACGGGCGGGTCAGATTTTATATGGTAAGATAGTGTTACTGTACTGTTGAGTTTGTTTTTCAGATAGACACCTTTTCAGGACGTCTCATAGACAACTGGATGTTATGAAAAAGTAAGTTAGATTTAAAATTTAATTTGTCAAAACTTCGGGACCAAAACTATCCACACATTTTACACTATTGATAGATGTCTAAAAATGATTATTTTATGGCATATTTTTTGTTTCATTTTAATTATTTAAGCGCAAAGTATAGGTAGCTACTTATCTCATTGGCATCAAAATAGTAAATACAATCCATATCCATATTTATATTACAAATGTGAAGGTGTGTTTCTTTGTTATTTTTGTCCGTCTTTCACGTCAAAACGGAGCAACGGATCGTCGTGATTTTTGGGTTGGAGATAGTATTGAAGCTGGTGAGTGCATAGGCTACTTTTCATCCCGGAAAAGTATCACATTCCAGAGGGATAATACTCGCGGGCGAAGCCACGGGCGGAAAGCCAGTACTAAATAAATATTTAGTTAGTGTTTAAGACAGTATGACTAAAAATTGCGTGTAATGTGAAAAATGTTCAGAATAGGACTTTTGAATTCCTTTAGTACAGCACACGACATTACAACTCAGCTCTAATTCTACTAAATTGATTTTGTACAATATATTTTAAGACTCCTGTGTTAATAAAAAAAATCTTGAAAACTAGGCTCCTACCTTACGAAGGGAGAATCTTTTATCAACTAGCCGATTGCAACTTGAAGGCAACTAATAGCTAAGTGCTTACTGGTACGTGTGGAGGCAGCACGGACCCAGATTAAGTTGCGCCGGCCGCGGTCGGCAGACGATCTGACTATTATACCGCCACTGGTTGAGTAAGTGGCCGGTATATTGGCGATTAGTTTAAATGACGAAGGAATATTTAAACAAACGGCTATTTCAAAAAGTTTTCAAGCCAAGCAACGGCGGCGTAAGTGGCCAGGTACACATTAATGACACTTGATTTTTGAAAGAACTTTAGTTTGAAAACGACTGTAGTTACTACGATAAAACTGGGGGGCTACCGCCTAAGCACCGTCGACTTGATTACGATTACGACCCATCGTGCCATCCTTGTCATGTCTTAACACATTTGGTATCGCATGACAAGGATAGCACGATGCGTCGTAATCGGCTTCAAGCTGACGGAGCTTAGACGGTAGGGGGGCTGGTAAGTACGTCTGAAGGCTGCCAAGACTTCCAGATTAATATGCGATAATCACAATCGGCAGACGATCCAACGCAGTCTAAAGACGTGGCCAGATGCAATAATTAAGAAAATTGACAGGATCTAGTGACCATAATATCAAACTGGTACGTCTGGAGGAAGCGAGGAGTTATCTCTGTACTGTTTTTTTTACTACCTGTATATAAAGTTATTGGTTGTTTTTGTAGGATTGTAATAAAAGGTTTTCTATGTACATACATACCTCGACAACATAGCATCATTGGCACTCCCGAACTGGTTAGCAGCTAAAGCTGCTTCCAGAACATTCGACTCTCTTCTCGGCTCGGCCCGGTTCAGAATAGAACTTATAGAGAAGCTGGTGTACGGCGCGCTGCCCGTCGCCTTCTCTTCTTTGTCCTTCTTCAGGTCGTAGAAGGAGCTCTTCTCCTTTCTAGAGGGAGACGAAGGTATGTCTGGACTACTCGCTCCGGAGACCACGTTCACCTCGATGTCTCGCTCGTCTTGGGAAGACACTGGCGAATCCATCTTTGGGTTTAGAACCTCATTTTATGGGATCTGGAAAAATATAGAAATGATTTTAATTTATTTATGATTTTTTTGCATTCATGCTTAATAATATAAATAAGCAGATTTCTATCCTGCTTCCTTACTTTAGAACGAAATTGGAGTTTGTAATACTTGCGTCAATGTCAAACATTAGATCTGTGAACCTCGCAATGTTAACGTACCTATGTATAACTTTATGTTAACGAAAAACTTAACTGCAATGACCCTTTTAGAAATTATTGGTTAGTTGTAAAATGTTTTAAACAGGGCCCTGTTTAACGTAACTTACAAGCCTACAGTTATGTAAGAAAGTTACTTTAGAGTTGTAATACAAGTGCTTTTTAACGAACGTTACAATTAAGTAAGAATTTTACAACTAAAAATCTTACATATTTGTAAAGTCTAATGCTGTTTAACCAACGTCTACAATTCTAAAAAACGCCTGTAAATTTGTATCTACATATTTTTTATTGTAAATACAATTTGTAAATTGTAATTTTGGTTAAACAGGGCCCTGGTTGCGTCGCATGCGGTCTCTCAAAGAAGTCTCTATGCCATAACTCAAAAGTAGGTAACTAGAAGTTGCAGTTTCGTCGCATTTGCGTTTCATCGTGTGTTCCAGGCCTTACTCAAGAATTCGTCTGTTTTATGTGTATCATTTTTAAGCACACAGATATCTCTCCTCAGAATGCATACCTATAAGCTGTTGAAACAGTTATCAATGCCCTTATAATCGTTGCATTGTCCGGAACCGCCAACATTACACGTCCAATGCTATTTCGTTCCAAAGTAAAGCCTCATAATTATAACTAAGTTTAGTATTTTTGGTTTTAGACTGGACATGATGAAAATACCTAGAAAATTTCTTAAATTTTACTTTAACTTCTATTTAAATTGTAGACAAGCCAATCTATTGAGTCTTTTCTTGCTTCTACTTATCAGTAAATAGAGTACCTATTACATTATTAATCTTCAATAGTACGCAAACTACCCTCTTTCTTCTATATCATATTACGCGACCTAACGCGATTACTAAAAATCCGTTCAGATTTTTCCCAAAACGGTTATATAATTCCCTATTACTTATTCACGAATTAGGGTTCCGTATAAGACTTATGCCTTGGGGACGCTCCCAATAGGACTGCCAACAATAACGCACTTAAGACGTGAATTATAAATGAGAGTGAAACGTCTTATGGTCTGCTGTGATACGAAGAGGTACATTATTAAATAACTAGATTAGTGTAGTTAACTTGGTTATGTTATGGCCGGATTTTGAAGGTATAATGAATAGTAAGCTTAATACGTTTTCATATTTTTTTACATCTTCGCTTCTGCGGCAAACAAATCATAAACTTTCATCTGGTGCGGCGGCAGGTCGAAATAGGCCCGCCGCCGCTGCACAGAGTGGATGTCTTTCACCGTCAGTGCGGGGCAGGCCGAAATGAGCCCACCCGGTTTTGATGTGTAAAGCCTACAATTTAGACAACAAGCCGACATCTATACTAATTGTCTCAGCACTCTCTGTCGAACTCTATACAAATCGCTACAACAAATCGTTTCGCACCGGAAGGATAAATATCGTTTTTGACCGCGAGCACCAACCGTAAGCGGCAGCGGCGGGCTGAAATCGGCTCGCTACGCACTGAAGGTGTTAACTAGGTGCAGTGCGATTTAATCTTAATGTTAATCGTGACGTGAAGTAAAGCCGGGTCTCCAGCGAAAGTTTTTTAAAAACATTTAACAAAAACACATACTTACACAAAACTTTGTTTCTGAAAAATGTTTCTTGACATGTGCCGTCTATACCTCTCTTGGCTTGTGTACACAAAACAATAGTTTCTCTAGCAAACAAAATGAGTTCGGACGAAGAAGACGTAGTTTCATTATTCCAATCCATCTTTACTTGCATTGCTCTAAACCACCGTAGAATGAAACTTGGCGCGAAAACCAAACTTTTTTTTTGTAATGGCTTCTTCCATTTTACACAGAAATTCGGCCATTGTCTAGCGAGTTATCAAAATTAAAAAAGTTAAAAGTTGTCGAAATGGTAGATTATGTACAGTACCCTGCCCCTCGACCCGCGCGGGGGAAGTTTTGTGTACGTGTTTTCCACCGGGCATGGAAAGCAATAACATTGTTGATGCAAACAAAAATGTGTAGTGAAACAATGTTTTGTGTAGACAGTTTTGTTGAATGTTGAGATGTTTTTGTTGATTTTGTAGGGCAAAACACGCGCTGGAGACCCGGCTTAAGCCCCTATGTCCCGTAGAGTACCTACCCCGCCCGCAACCTCTCTCCCAACCAAAATCCCAAAATAAATCAATTAAACTACACTCATATAATAAATTACATAATCATAGAAAAAATACTGTTAAGGTAAGTAATTTGTGTCAATTCCCGCCACTCACAAAACGTGTAACGGTCCGAATTGGCGTCGAATTAAACCAAATGATACCGTCCATTACAAAAATGAACGGCCAATACCAGTGTTTACGCCTCAATTCATAATAAACCAGCGGCTGACCATCGACAATTCCCGCCAAAAGCACGTTGCCGACCGGAAATAACGCAAATTTGCGAATTTTGCAGTTGGCGCGCCCGCCCGGTGCGACTCGGACAATGTTTCGATGTATGCCGCTTGGAAATATTGTCCGAATTTTACTCGATCACTGTTTTAACGCTAGAGGTTGTCTATGGGTAATTTTGAATTTGGTTGCGGATGTTTGGGATACATGATTGTGTAGTTGTAGAGCACTAAAAGTAAGTAAATGGACACACGAAGTCGCGGGACTTTGTCCACGTGTAGGCAGTTTTATTTTTGTCTCGTGATAAATTTTCAGACGTTAATGATACCAGCCAGAACCAAATTCTACTAAGCGTACGCAATGGGCAGTTTTCACGCTAAGCTAGTTCTGACCCTCAAGTGATGGGCTAGCAAAATCTGAGAATAAAAGCCATATTAAAGTACTAAGGCTGATTTACAGCTTGCTTATAGTGCTTTGTACTGACATGAACTCATGCTCTTATATATTTGATTAAATGCTGCATTGGTAGAAACGTTGTAAGAAATTTAACCGACCATGGCTTCTGAGGCCTTCAGACATTCATCATCATCATCATTTCAGCCGTACAACGCCCACTGCTGGGCATAGACCTCCCCCAGGGATCTCCACAACGATCGGTCCTTCGCTGCCCGCATCAGACCCTTGACCAGATCGACGGTCCACCTTGTAGGGGGCTTGCCCACGGAACGTCATCCGGTTCGCGGTCGCCATTCGAGAACCTTTCCGCCCCAACGGCCATCGGTTCTCCGCGCTATGTGTCCCGCCCACTACCACTTCAACTGAGCAATCCTTCGAGCGATGTCGGTCGTTTTAGTTCTCCTGCAGATCTCATAATTTCTGATTCGATCGAGCAGGGAAATACCAAGCATCGCTCTCTCCATAGTCTCCATTGCTCGCTGGGTAACCTTGAGCCTTCTTATGTGACCCTTCAGACAATATAGGTAAGCTTTTTTTTTACAAAAAATATCATAAATACTTAATTCAAGTATTAATTACATGCCACAGTTTTATAAATGAAATCAAACGCGTAATTTCTCTTAAATAAAGCAACGCATAATTTTATACCACACTATTGTTTCTCAAATTCTGGTAACACCATTTATCGAGCTAAGGAAAATAATAACGTTATAGAAAATGACATCTGAAAACTGCTCATTGAAACGAAAACATCCACAAAATATAAGTAAAGAGATACTCTTTTAGGAGTAAAAATGCGATTGGTCTATAGATTTTTTACAACCATACCAACGTAATATCTTATTACAATCAAAACAGGAAACCATTCATTATCATGGCAACTAGCTGGTTTTCGATTCCACGCTTCATTCGGTATAGGTCGCGGCAAATAACTTGACCACAACCATAGACAAAAACCTGCGCAGAAAAAAAAATTGTGAGTACTGAACATGGAGCTAGACTACATACTGAGGTAACTGGAGAGTCCAGTACTAACACTTTTTTGTGACCACAAATTACACTGTGGCTGTCTTCCGTCTCACCTACACTTTGAAATAATACGTATGGTCATATGAGACAACTGACAGCCACTACATACTAAATGTCAAATTTGCTGGGCACACTTTTTTATTCAGGGTGAAAACTCCAGTTACCTCAGTATTAAGTCTAGCTCCATGGTACTAAATGTTGCAACTGCGCAGGTTTTTTTGTCTACGGTTGTGGTCAAGTTATTTGCCGCCAACTATACCAAATGTGCGACTTGCAAGTTCAACACAGCAGAAGCAGAAAATAAGAATGAGAAGAAGACTAGAAAGCAAACCATTTGAAAGATTCTTGAATCACCGACTTTTTGTCTTTTGCAACAAAGTTTATCGAACTAACTTCTCTACCATTATCATTTCTTATTATTACTGTGCCCAGAATGATATCAACCTAATACTACCTGGTAGGCAAGAACAACCTAAAACTTTCGTAGTACAATTAAAAAAGACCTAAAATTTTAATATGACCTTTTTACACCCTGATCTTTTTTATTGCGTTCCAGAAATTTTGATAGCGTTTATTTATCGAGGTTGTAAGTCAGCCGGTCCCATCACGTGCTCTAATGTAGTTAGCCGCACCCAGCGGTAAAAAATAACTGTTTTTTAACGGCCTACTAGTCGATTCACGCGGGTTTACGCGGAAAAAATGTTGAAACTTTGTTAATGAGTGAGTTTTGACCAGCAAATGGCGACTTGAGTCACTCGGAAGCTTTTTTTTTATCTGTTACTGGACTAGTTTGTTGAATAATAATAAAATAATACTGCTATCTCTTCTCAACTTTCACATAGTTAACAATTTTAATACATAGATTTCTTATCCTTTCTACTTTTAAGCGATTAATTTCGCATGGACTCTTGCCAGATACTTATAGCAACCATCACCAATTTTAAGCCATTACATAGGTACACACGGCGGCACATCAGACTACGCATGTTGACCTTGAGACCGCCTTTATGCCCTACGCAATAAAAGCTGTTATCGCAGTTCAACTGTTTAACCTGATGTGCTGTCGAGTGTACCTATTACCTATAGTTAGTTCAGCGACAAAATGTTCATGAGTATCTATATCCTTCATTGTGATACATTTTTCTCTAACCGAAAATTATCGTTAGCGATAGTAGATTCAGAGATTAAGTTATCACATCATTCAAATAAACCCCCTTGTTACAAAACGTGGACTAAAGATAGACCTGGTTTAAAATTCATGCTAATTCTGTCTTTCATTTGGAAAATGAAATTGACAGCACCAGTTTTAAACCAGGACTATTTTAGTCCACGTTTTGTAATAAGGGGGTTCGTGTTTATCCTACTAATAATATAAATGGGAAATTTTGTGAGTATGGATGTATAGATGTATGGATGTTTGTTACTCTTTCACGCAAAAACTACTTAACCGATTTGGTTGAAATTTGGCACACATATACAAATACAAATACAAATACAAATATTTTATTGTATGTCACAGTAAGAACATAAAGTACATAGATGGCAGAGAGTACATAGGTGCACATGTGACGCCCTGTGAGGGCATAACAACCTAACTTATTCTAAAGTGTATAGTTTGTTTTCTATTAATTAATACAAATTGAAAAATAATAATAAAATTAACTGCAACATAGTAATTTTTCTACACATTTATAATTTAGTATGTACTGGCCCCATCAAGAGATTGAAGATTGAGAAGGAAAATGTTCATATAAACTTTTTATTAAAGAATTCCCTTAAACTATAGAAGCAATTGCTAATAAGAAATTTCTTTAATTCATTGTTAAATTTAGTTGGTTCTTCTATGTGTTTTATGTAGTTAGGCAAATGGTTATATATTTTAATTGTCATGTAATGTGGACTGGAAGTAACTAGTTGTAATTTAGAAAATGGTAATACTAATTTGTTTTGATTGCGTTTATTTCTTTTCATTACGGATGTCGATACATTTGTGAATAGTTCTCTATGTTTTTTTACAAACTTACTTGATTCCAAGATGTAGATGCAGGTGAGTGTTAGAATTTGGTGTTCAATAAAATGGGGTCTGCAGGACTCAGTTTGTTCAATATTTGTTAAGATCCTAATACATTTTTTTTGGAGGATGAAAATGTTGTCTATATCCGAACAATTTCCCCATAAAACGAGACCGTATGATATTGCAGAATATGCATAGGAATAGTACGCAGTAAGAGAAGTCTGGAAGTCAGTTACTCGTTTAAGGTGTCGGAGAGCATATATAAAAGAGGATAGTTTTTTAGTTAATTTTTGAATGTGCGATTTCCAATTCATACCAGTATCCAGCTCAATACCCAACAAAGTAGCAACATTAACAGTTTGGAGTTTTGTATTATCATAGCTATATGAGATGTGTAAAGGAGGTTTTTGGTATGGTTTGAACTGTATTAACTTTGTTTTATTTAGGTTTAGTTGTAAGTTATTGTTTTCTAACCAATTGGTGATTTTATCTAGATTTAATTTTATTTTTTTTTCTACTTCGTTGATGTTGGAGCAAGGAAATACAACTGACATATCGTCTGCAAAAAGAGTGCAGTGAATAGAGCTATTTACGGGGGCTCTATCAGACCTTATGTACTGCATTTCACCTGTTTCAAAATTAATGTTTTGTAATTCAACATATTGCGCACGATCGCTAAGATAAGACTCAAACCATTTATGGGGTGACCCTCTAATCCCCATTTGATAGAGTTTGTACAGTAGAGTTTTATGACAAACACAATCATACGCCTTGCTCATGTCGAGCAGTAATCCTACAGCATATTTTTTATTATCTATCTCATTTATAATTTCCTGAACATATTTATAAGTGGCTAAGGTAGTTGATCGGTTTTTCCTAAAAGCATGTTGATAATTATGCAGAATGTTAAATTTTTCAAGAAAATTATTAAGGCGTTTGGCCATTGCAGTCTCAAATATTTTGGCAGATATGGAAAGTAATGCTATAGGTCTATAATTGTTTATGTCGGAAGTTTCCCCTTTTTTGTGAATTGGTCTAATTAGAGCAATTTTTAGAGCATCGGGGAAAACTCCTTCTGCAAACGATTGGTTTATAAGAAGGGTATATGGTATAGTTAAAATGTCAGCGCAAATTTTTATTAATTTTGAGGGTATTTCGTCAATGCCAAAAGATGATTTATTTTTAAGGTTGCTTAGAATTTTATATATTTCTTCTGGTTCTGCAGTGTATAGAAAAAATGACCTGTCTATTGAATTTATAGACGGTGCAACGTTATTTTGATTTTTACCAGGTGTATTACCTATTGAGGAGAAATAAGTATTGAATTTGTTCGCAACTTGTTTAGGGTCCTGTAATATTTCTTTATTTGATAGTTTTAGGTGTATATTTTTCTTATTTTTCCGAGAAATTTTGTTAGTTTCTTTGTTTATTATTTGCCACATACAACGCGTTTTATTATGAGATTTGTAGAACTCACGTTTATTTGCAAGTTTCTTTGAAATATTTACTGCTTTTTTAAGTATTTTGGTATACTTTTTATAATGACAACGTAGGATTTCATTTTTTGATTGTGATACTAACAGTTTTAAAAGTCGTTTATTACGGCAAGATAATTTAATGGCAATAAGATATAGTAGATAGCTTGGCTTAACCACGCGGCGAATCTAAAATCACTTGAAATTCAATTAAAAATGAAATAATAAACGTATCGCTAAAATATTCGGTCATAAATTCAGTTTCACGGAGAAGTATCGAATACTTACACCATTTTAATTGCTTATTTTCGGCATAGGCACATTTTAAAAATAAAAACCTATCGAGAAAAGTATCACCAATCGTCTTTCTGAAATATTACTAAAATATAACGAATGAGATCTCTTTTGAAGTCCGGTAAGTACTAGGCTTTCAAAAAACACATTTCACTACCTACCGGGTCTTAAGTGTAATACAAGGGGCACACCGAAATGATCGGGAATCGAGTGTTTTTGATAAACTAACAGTTTAAATTTATGTTGATTCTAAAAAAGTTTTAGAAAAAAATAGACTAAAATTATTTGAAAATAGAACACCAGCAGTTTGAAGTTGACAATTCAGTCAAGAAAATGGAGCTTACGCGCGAACATTTCCGTTTCACATTCAAGTTCTTGAAACAGGAAAACGTCGAGTTGATGAACCATCCTACGTACAGCCGAGATCTGAGCCTTATCGATTACTTCACATTCCCAAGAACCAAAATTTGTTACGTGATCAACGGTTCCGAGTCCAGTGTGCCTACCATCAACTTTAAGACAGCGATTCAAAAATAGCGCGATGCAGAATAGGTTCCTAAAATGAATTGCTTTCTTTCGTACTCTGACCTTCTAAAAACTGGATCGCAAATGAATTGCTAAATGTGAATGACCGAACGATTTGTGTCCTTATTTCTTCTACCCGTCTCTTTCACTCGATTCTGTCATGCCCGGAGAGTGAGAGGGACGGGTATAACCTGCAGGTGTCATGTTAGCTTAGCCGAGTTATAAGTCAAATAAGCATACATGACAGCTTAGCGGCTGTGAAATCTCATTGAATGATCACTGAATCGCTGTCATTGATATTAAGCTGTCGTGGTACAGTCAGCGTCAAATTGATATAAGCGTCTAGAGTAGTCAAAAAGATCTAAAAAACATAAAACCAATTTGATCTAGGCAGTTCAAATCATCATATTGTTGTAAGCGCGCAAGGTGTTCAAAATATCTAGGCACTCATTGTTTCATATTTATATGAGCAGTCAGAGTGTTCAAATTTATCTAAGCAAACAAAGCTATCAAAACATCTGTGCATAATGTACAACTCCATATAGCACAGATATTTTGAGAGCTTTGTTTGCTTAGATGATTTTGAACACTCTGAATGCTCATATAAATATGAAACAATGAGTGCCTAGATATTTTGAACACCTTGCGCGCTTACAACAATATGATGATTTGAACTGCCTAGATCAAATTGGTTTTATGTTTTTTAGATCTTTTTGACTACTCTAGACGCTTATATCAATTTGACGCTGACTGTACGAATAAGCGAAGCAGATCAGTTTAGGTCCTAAACAAAACCGCAATAAGAGTTGATGGTAGGCACCCAGGACCCAGAAGAAGCAGTCGAAGCCAACAAATCGGCCATTTTTCAGACTGAAATTACTGCTTTAATAATATATTGGTTTGACCGAATGCAAAAGTGCATTGACTGTAACGAAGAATACTTACTTCGAAAAACAATAAAAACAAATTTAGATATCTCCATAAAATATATTTTTCTATTCCCGATCATTTCGGTGTGCCCTAAGTACTGATAAATTCTTCTTTAAATAAAACATAAGTTGAGACTAGTAATGTTCGCATGTTCTCTGTGTAAGTTCAACTTAATTTCGAATTGAAAACGCTAAAACTAAACTCTCACTTCTATTTTAACTACAATTCAATTTGTCACAGTTAAGTAAGCCCATCTTTAATACCTAATTATGTCATGGTTAGGTACTAATTAATTGTATAGCGTGACAATAAAACGGCTGTTTATTGCCAAGCCTAGGTAACTCGGCCTTCCTAGTTTTAAAATTTATTGTATTCGTGTAAGCATTGTTAATAGGTGTGGGTTGTAGTAACTAAATTATGCGATATAATAGTTTGGGAATCGTGAATACTTTTGTTAAAATTAGGTACCGTTATTTGCTGTTGGTCCCGGCTGTATTTGCAATCGTTTATACCCACCAAACCGCATTGGGCCCGCGTGGTGGGTCATGGCCCATTCTCCTTATTCATCTATAAGGAAGTCGAGTGCCCCAGCAGTGGGGATAGTAAATGGCTGATGATGATGATGATTGTTATGGCTCAGGCTCAAGGTATTCCATTTTTGTTCTTCTATGGATATCACTAACTTTTAAATAATTGTTAACAGTAAACGATACTTAGTAATATTTTTGTGTAAATATAACCATAATCAATATTTTGAATGATTCGTAACCCGATACTGCAGATAGAATCAGTTCACCAGGTGTCCGGGCATCGAACCGTGAACTATGGGTAACTGATACTTTTGCTATCGATTCTGGACGACCAAGTTATTAATGCGGTTAGTGGTGGCGGCGCTAGGCTGAAGTCGGAAGTCGAAGTAAAAAAAACATAATTAAATTATTTTGAATCGTCAATTCTACAACCCTAAAGTCAAGTCATCCCATTTAAAGACAACTTGTAAGGTTTTTCTAACCCTTTCACTGACAACTGGGTCAACTGCCAAGTGACTGAAAAACAATAGATTTTCATGTGACTAGCATGAATGGTGGGAACAACAAATACAATTGTGTACTAGAAAACTCATTAAATAATTGTATAAGTACATATATTATGAGAAAAACCGTCGATCGTTGGTAGAAAATGTCCAAAAATATAATAATTTTCGATCGATCGAGCGCACAATAATTGCATGTCGGCCATGATGCGGACAAAGTCGCGGTCAACAAGAAGTCTGTAAAGTTTGAGATTATTTATACCACGAGCAACTTTTTCGCTTCAGTTCCATCAAAACTTTATTTAAAAATGATTTGAAAATCCTATGTATTCTTATTTCTTAAATTATTGTAAATATAATCACTAAACTTTCGTATTAGGAATTTATTAGGTATCTTATTTAAATGTGATCTAGTCAACTGAATAGATAAGTTGGTCTTAACATAACTACTCAACTAATGTTTTTTTGAACGCTTTTTATCAATGGTATGGGGGAAGGTCCTGTCAAAATATTTTATTCATACGGAGCGTAAACTTAATATTTTCACACGATCAATGAAAGTGAAATCGATACGTTTGAAGCACCTTTTAAGCAATCAGTTTTAAATTATTTTTCTATTCTCATATCATATTACCGACTATGGTTGATTGTATCAATAAAACAACAAAACACGTTTGTTTAAATTTTGTTGGAAATAAATAATACTCAGAAATGGGATAATTTTTTATTTAAATTTACTCAATTTATTTATTTATAAAATAGTTGTGCTATTCTTCATTTATGGATGAGCAATAAAGACCAGTGGAGTGGGTACTGCATGGTCCCAGTACCGATTGGGCATTAACGACAACAAAAATACAGCCTGGATCAACGGCAACGGCTTAATAATATCCAAAGTATGCCAGACTGGTGGACCGACGATCTGCCCCTTGATTCACAAACCGTATAACCTGTCTCTGTCACTCACTGTAGAATAGACAAAGTCAAAGCACGATTCCGTTTCCGTCGAGTTGTGAATCAGAGGGCTGGTCAAGATCGCGGGAAGCCGCTGGATGCGGGCAGCGCAGGACCGATCGTTGTAGAGATCCTTGGGGGAGGCCCATGCCCAGCAGTGGGCGTCGTTCGGCTGGCATGATGAAGACAGACTAAAAATACTTAAATAAAAAAACAGTCCACTATTCCACACCGGGCAAGCGCTGCCGGGACCAACGTTCATTTCAAAACACGACATACCTAAAATCAGGTAGGTACCATCCTTTACTAACCACAACAAAAGTTGCGTACCCTAAAGCTGATCAAAACAGGACAATACGTCTAATAGTGACTACCTTTTAACTCTGCTTACGTTTGCTCAAAATATTTTTTTATCTTAAGAAATAGCATTGTGTGAATACAAGCTTCTTAATTCCTACTCCGCATTAGTCCTACTCTTAATATTTAAAAAGATCGTAGTTAGATATCTTTATAACGACTACCCTATCTATCTAATTCTATTCGTAAACCAAGTCATTTAAACTACGTAAGAGCGAAAGGAGATTTTTCAGTTTTGTCTCGGCTAGGACTTTGTACACTATACCATAGGCAAGCAAAAAATAAATATAATAACTGAAAACTAATTATATCGCAATAAGCTAACGCGTTTGATGGTACAAAAGCATTATCTAGTCTTAATAATTACGCAACCCCGATTCAATATGGCGGTAAAATGTCACACTAACATTAAAAAAAGGTACACATTGACAGATTATCATCAGTCGTCAATGTCATCGTTTTTTCGTATAGAAACATCAAAGTTTCCTAACGTGATTTAAATATGGTTGCCAGTGTGACCATGGATGGCAAATAATTTTTATTTCAAAGTTTATTTTTGTACCATTTATCCAGAAAGACAATGAGAATTTTAATATTTTATTTGACTTTACTATATTTCTTACTATTAGTACGAATAGTGTACAATGTCCTCGCCGAAAATGAAAAATTTCCTTTAGGTAACTCATCCCGTGAGCGACCATAGTATAAGTTGCTTAGCCAAGCCATCACCACTGAGCTTTTTAATAAGCCTACTCTATTAAAACACTATTTAACTATTGAAAGCTGGCCGTTCGTGCACTAAAAGCCTGCTATCTTCTTTGTAGCAACCAGTTGACGGCAGATGGCGGCGATACGATCAGCCGTAAAGTTGCTCGTTAAACACCTAACCCTTGCTAATCAACGGGCTAACTCGGCCGCCGGTCACACCGATACGAGCAGTGGTCGGTTGACACACAGTCAATGTAGAAAGTAAAAAAGTTTTTTATTATTATTTGATTAATAAATGTTATTTTAGTTAAGTTAAGTATCTCGGTTGTTGTTAGTTTAAAGCTTAATAGAGTACAGGCCGTTTTAATGTATCTATCTCTACGTAGTTTTAAACAAAGTCGCTTCCCATTCCCGCCGCCCCGGTGCCGTCTGTATATTACGTACGTTTAGATTTTTCAAACCACGCAACGGATTTTAATGTGGTTTTAATCAATATAAAAAAGATGAAGGTTTACACATCGACTTGCCTTCCGCCTGAAACTTCGCCCACGTGAACTACTTACACGACGTTAACCCGCGGAATTGTGATGTTTTTCCGGGAAAAATGGTTGTCTATGCCACTCTCCAGCTCCCAAACTATCCTCATACCAAACGTCACGTCGATCCACTGCTTCATTTTGACGTGAAAGACGGACAATAAACAACAATTTCACATTTATAATGTTAGTATGGATATTACAGTCGCTGAAACCCCGGGCGGCGCTAGTATGCTTCGATCATAAAGCTATTATGTGATAAATAAATGAATATGACCTGACCTGACCATAATATTAATATTAGCAATACTGTAATTACCTTAAAGAGAAGAAGAAGAAATATTGGCAATACTGTAATTACCTTAAAGAGAAGAAGAAATATGTACTGAAAACAATGTGGATTTTCCGTCATAAAATTTTCAATCAAATTACCTACTTACGATTCATTCAGAAATACTGATGTTTACAAACAATATTTCCACTACTTTAGATTTTGTTACATATCTCATTCTCATTACTAAAAAATTACGTATTCCATAGGTGTTTTTTTTATAAATTTTAAAATAGCGAGTACAATTCGGTCTTACATGCATCCACAAACGTCAAAACTCATCTTAGTGGCAGCAAAGGGTTATTAAAATTAGACTTTGTAATTTTATGGCGACTGTTAAAGTTCACTTTTAAATGAAGGGTTAACAATCGATGCTAATTAATTAAATTAATAATGTCTAAGTTTCGTCTGCTCCTTTGGAAAACTTCACGTCATTAATAATTCATGAAGTTATTGTATAGTGTTTGGTTCAATTAACCCTTTACAATTCAATTAAAACTTTTATTACCTACTGCTGAAACAAAGTTGCGTTTCGTTTTTTAGGACTGCCCTGGAAAAATAATTTATTAAAATAATGTATCAAAATATAATTGATTTTTTCATTCCACAACGGAAACGAAAATTTTATTATTCTGAAGAGTTTTACCTCCACAGGCGATGCGATGCTCAGATTTTCCAAAAAAAACTCAAAATATACAATACTTATGCGAAAATTATTCATAACTTTTACGTCCAAAGCAAAAACATTCAAGTCTATTAGGAAAAAAACTAATAATATTTTAAAGATTTACCTAGTTATTTTAATTTTTAGTTTTTTGCATTCACAATGCAATTTTTGTTATAGAAAAATGGAAAATGAAGTATTTAGAAAAAATCCACCCGTCTCACAACCATAGCTCCGATGGGACTCGAACCCACGACCTTTCGCTTTCCGGGCGACTGCTCTAACCACTGAGCTACGGAGTCGTAACGACTCCGTAGAGGTCGTGGGTTCGAGTCCCATCGGAGCTGGTTGTGACACGGGTGGATTTTTTCTAAATACTTCATTTTCCATTTTTCTATAAGATTTACCTAGTTAAATTACTTACACAAGTAGATAGGTATTTACATAATTTACAATCATTTTTTACGATTTTAACAGCAACAGAAGTGCAAGATCCCATCCCAGGCCCGCCAAACCTTACTTATTTTCTGATGATTAAAATGTGTTGGCTTGCTAACTTGGGCAGACGGCCAATTTATGGGTGCTGCTGAAGGTACTTATGTAATAAACAGCTGGAATTATTATACACTTATGATGCCCAGGGAACTATTTCGATACATAGCCAGGCCAGATAAATCGGAGGGGGCAATCATCCCCCCATGCCAAATTAAGTAAGTACCTATAGTAGCTTAAAGCTATTCTGTAATGGCGATGGGACCAGATACCTACACTCAGGGTACGAGAAAATATAAAAAAGTCAGTTACCCGGCCGCGAATTGTACAAAGCTAATCGCTAAAACGTCCGAAAATCACTATCTCTAAGGTTATAATAATAATATATTATATAAATCTATATCTATACTAATATTATAAAGAGGAGAGATTTGATTGTTTGTTTGTTTGTTTGCATCGAATAGGCTCATTCTTAGACCATTAGAAAGATACATTCTACCCGAGTGGCATAGGCTATATTTTATCCCGATATTCCCACGGGAATATACGGGAACGGGTACCACGCGGGTGAAACCGCGAGAATCCGCTAGTATAATATATATTATTTTAAGGTTCAAACCGATTTTCGAACATCTTAAAAACCGATGCGTACGCCACTCGAGCACTAACTAATATAGATAGATAAGGTAGATAGAAAGATAATTGCTTTATTTTCTTGCTACAGACACACACATATTCATCAATTACATTACACGACTTACATTTATAAATAGGAGACACTGTATAGTAGGAGACCAGGAAAATCAACACATATTCGACCTAGCACAAAAAGTTCAATAAAATGTGTGTGTGCCGCAGCAATAGCACAGTTTATATATTAGCATATATATTTACTGTGGCAATAGTCAAGGGTCGCAGCTCAGCGTCATATTCACTTGCGTCGCAAGCAAATCGCTGATTTTCAGCTGTCATAACTTTTATTTATCCACAACGGGGTAGCACTTATTAGCCTTCATCTCACCTGATGTTATGTGAAGATAGGGCTGAAGATGGAAGCGCACTGACCAATGAGGAACTGGCTGTCTAATCTCTAACTGCCGGATCACAACAATGCTGAAAACATCATTGTTATGACGTCAGACTTAGATAAGATGGTGGTATCTGGCCAGGCGGACTTATTTATAACAAGTCCTACCACCAACCAAAAAAGAAAGTGATGAAGGCTAAGTGCTACCCCGTAGTAGATAAAATAAAAATAATAATAAATAAATTTATAATTGACACATACTAAAAGCTGTTATTAGGTATAATTTTATTTTATTACTAACTAATACTAATATTATCAATCTGTGTTCAGAATAGCATAGAGGCTTATGAAAAATGTGATAGAAATAAAACCACGAGCCCCATAAGTAGCTTTCAGGCAGCTACTTATGATGGGGCTCGTGGTTTTTTACTATCACATTTTTCCTATACTTACAGAATTGCATTGTAAATGCATAAAAATAATTTAAAATCTCAGCATATAGGCTACTTTTTAACCCGGGTCATTCCCACAGTAATTTAATAATGAATATTAAATTAATTATTAAATTACCGTGGGCTGAAATTGTACCTAGTTATTCATAATCATAATACTAAACTTTCCTCTTAAATAACTCTGTCCATTTGGAGAAAATTGCATAAAAGTTGAGTAGTTTGAAAGATCAAAGAAGATTTAAATTTTACGTCCGTATGGATTGAGGAGCCACGTCAGATTTTTAAGGATAGCTATCACCCTTATTTAGTAGCCATGCAGATAATTTTGTAGGTCAAATTCTGAAATTTGTAGTAAAATACATCAAAAGTTATATCACTGCAAAGGTGGCTCCTCAATCCTGATGTTTAGATTGAGGAGCCACCTAGAACTCGTAATGTATTGAATGTAGGTTGCTGAAACTTATGTATCAATTTGTAGTCATCACGTAGGATATCTACTAGAATTTTGAGCACTTTAGTTCTAAAATTCAAGAAACTACAACACTTTTGTTGTGGCTCCTCAATCCATACACAATAGAGTAAATTTCTATGAATATTTGCAGTCAATTCAGATATTCGACATAATGATAATTTAGAAGGAGGTAAATTCTATTGCCTACAATATGAATGAAATACTAAAACATAGTGATTTCCGTAAACAAACGTATATTATTTGGCTCCTCAATCCTGACGTTTATTTACCTGAGATCACAACGAAATCAAAAGCCAGAGACTCTAACGTTTAGTAGGCGTGCTTACTAAACGGCTACATACAATTCATTGCTGTATTCGTTTTAATTGCTGAAAAATAAAGCTTTTTGGTATTGCTCAAGGATCCGTTTTGTGACCATGATTATGTGAATGAAACTAGGATAAGTAATTTTTATCAACATTTAATAATTTGTTTTTACAAAATATAGGTTAGCGAATGGATGAGTACCTATTGGGTCTTCTGTGCTCTTACGAATTCTGGATTCATAGTCATCGTAACACAACACCTCATCCTTTGCTAGAATATGACATTTGTAGTGACCCATGCCAGTGATACTAACTCTGGGAAAGAATTCTATAGCGCCCATTAATGTGTATGAGCTGCCTAGAACTATTATAGATTCTGGTATCTCCTTCAAACAATTTTTTTTGCAATCATTCAAATCGAACGAAACCGTATTTGAAAGTGTTTATTAACAGACTGTTACTGTTGTTTGGTTGTTGCAAGTCTTACATGCGTTTTTATCTTCTGCAATACAAATGGCATCTTCTAAATCTTTGATGCCAAACACAGAAAAGATATTAGTCTCGCGACAGTAAACACACAGTAAATAAATTTAAAAAACATGTTAAAAAGACGCTCTCAAGCAAAGGCTATTACAAAGTAGAAGATTATTTAAATGGTCACAACGCATGGTTGTCATAATTATAGTAACACTAACAATGTATAAAAGGAAAATATTCCTATACATAAGTATGAGAAAACTTTCCTTCAGCATTAGCTTTTCGTATAAATTTTATTATTGTACCATTTTGTCTAGCAACGACATAATTATTTTGTAAATGCGTTGCTTCTGTTAAAGCGGATGAATTATTTTCGCCTGTTTTTCTTGTCAGTTAAAAGATGTCCATAACAGGTGGTAGGTACAAAAATGTTGGACGATTCTATATGAATAAAAATTTATTGACTTTGACTTTGACAGCTGCGTAGATATTTTCCCAGCGGACTCGCTGTCACACCGTTTTGTCACACTGGTGTGACTACGAAGAATTTTTTTTCCTATTTTTCACACTGGTGTGACTACGAAGAATTTTTTTCTTATTAGTCACACCACTTTCAAATTATCATACTTGACGTAAATCACTTGATAATTTGATACCACTTTGATACAATATACTTACGTTATGATACTAAATTAAACTTTATATTAAAATATTATTAGCTGAAAGTACCAGGGTTGCATAGCTGACGAAACTATGTGTCAAATTTCTACGATTGTTCTGAAAAGAAATAATTTGAAAGTCACGTTCTTTGTCATGGAATAAGTATTTTATTCGGTTTTAACCATGAGTTATTTTAGAGGTTTCGAGTTTTATAGGCAGCAGCATTTTAAGTAGGTATACTCGTAATAACTCCTGGTTGCTTAGGCTGCCCTGATACTTTTTGTTCAATATTTTTCCAATATGCCTAGTGCCTAGTACTTCATTGGGGAAAAAAAATCTCCCGTACTACTACAGCCGTTAGTATCAGTAGTAAGGTCTGGTAGTCAGGAGGGTAACGAAGGATATTGTATAGCTTGTATCTGACTGTACATAAATAAATGTGCTGACTGTACGTAAAATCGGAAGGTGCCAACTCGCGCGCGCTCAAGCATAGTTTCCATTAGTCGAGCAGCTCGGCCCAGTGAACTGGGCCGAGTAACTGAGGTACTACTCGACTCGGCTTCCATCGTTTACATTGGTCAAGTAATTGGGCCCAGCAGGGTTGCCAGATGTACATTTAAATCGTATTTGTACGATTATTTACAACATAGTTCGATCCCAAATTTTCAGAAAATTTTGGATTTTGTATTAAGTACGATTATTATACATATATTATCTACTTAAACATATTTTTTTATGTTTAATGTACGATTCTCGATTTTTCGCACCTGGCAACCCTGGCCCAGGAAACAACTCGGCCGAGCAACTATGCTCCGCGCGAGACCACTCGACTCGCTCAGTACTCGGCCCAGAGGGCCTACTCTGAAACGCTAATCCGAAACTTCGGTTAGCCCCGCCCCTTTCACTCGATTCTGTCATGACTAGAGCGTGAGAGGGACGGGTATAACGAAGTTTCGGGTTTTGCGTTTCAGAGTAGGCCCTCAGTTTACTCGCCCTATCGTTTACATTGGTCGAGTTAGCCTGCTTTTTGTTAATCGCTACTCGACTCGGCCGCCTACTCGACCAATGTAAACTATGCTTCACGAGTTTCACACTCGCGAGTTGACGAATAAGTCAGTTTGCAATCCATGTTATAAAATATGCACATACAGGGTATTTAATTTCCCCGCACTAGTAGTGTGACAACAAGTCTCATGTTTTGGTAGCTTTCTAATATTCACACCAAACAGTGTGACTACGAAGAAAAAAATGCTTCGTAGTCACACCAGTGTGACAAAACGGTGTGACAACGAGTCCGTTGGGGATATTTCAATTATTTTTTTTGTGAAACAATCCATCAGTTTTTTTTTCACAAAAAAGTAACCACGAAAATTAAGGCTTTTTTCTAACCTATCATGTGTTCTACAGGACTTCCGAGGCAAATTTGCTTATCCTTACTTTCCTTACTTAAATTATAAATGCGTCTTTGTCTGTCTGTGTGTTACACAATCACACCTAAACTACTAAACCGATTTGAATGAATTTTGGTACAGAGATAGTCTAGAGCCTGAGAAAGGACATAGGCTACTTTTTATTTCTGAAAAATATCACCTTCCCGCGGGATAACGTCGTGTAGTACACGTGGGCGAAGCCGCAGGCGGAAGGCTAGTACTAAATAAATAACCTAAAATACGATATTTTGCAATCTCATTTCTCACAAACTAGTAATCTCCGCGCTCTGAAAGTGGTGTCATTTGAAAGGGGAGATCAAAATCTACATTTTTCATACAAATAATCTACAAAAAGCCTGCGGTTGGATACTAATACCAACCCTTCCAATACGATGTATTGTTTTTGCAAATATTCTTGCGAGTATATTGATACCCAACCACAAAGTAAAATTAGGTAATTGTACCTTACCTTTTCTTGTTATAATTCCAGGTCTGTCATATTTTGTGATCAAATTAATATAGAAATAAAGTAGCTAATAATGTACTTATGAAATTTTGATGAATTATGTATGGCATTTGACAAGACCGCCTCTGTGGTCTAGTGGCTAGTGGTTTACATCACACCACCGATTTCAGACCAAGAGGTCCCGGGTTCGATTCCCAGTAGGGGAATATATTGTATTCGGTTTGGTTGGTGGTAGAAAGGTGGTAGGACTTGTTCTTAGTCCGCCTGGTTCAATTTATTTTACTTGTATATACCGTATTTTAAGCAAATAAACAATTTTATTATTAAATTATTATTTATGAGACATGTATTATTATGTCAAATATAAATTATTTCTAATGATATTTACAGTTACTTATAATTATAGTATTTGTTATTAAGGCATCTCATTTTATGGCAAATGAGAGTTATTGCTACTAAATAATTATATCATGCTTTATTAGTACCTAAGTACAAATAAGAATAGTGTTAACAAATATTATGACCAAGGATCATTATGGCAAATGAAATGATTAAAATTTTGTAAAAATCAAATTATTAAATGTTGATAAAAATTACTTATCCTAGTTTCATTCACATAATCATGGTCACCCCTCAAAACGGATCCTTGAGCAATACCAAAAAGCTTTATTTTTCAGCAATTAAAACGAATACAGCAATGAATTGTATGTAGCCGTTTAGTATGCACGCCTACTAAACGTTAGAGTCTCTGGCTTTTGATTTCGTTGTGATCTCAGGCAAATAAACGTCAGGATTGAGGAGCCAAATAATATACGTTTGCTTACGGAAATCACTATGTTTTAGTATTTCATTCATATTGTAGGCAATAGAATTTACCTCCTTCTAAATTATCATTATGTCGAATATCTGAATTGACTGCAAATATTCATAGAAATTTACTCTATTGTGTATGGATTGAGGAGCCACAACAAAAGTGTTGTAGTTTCTTGAATTTTAGAACTAAAGTGCTCAAAATTCTTGTAGATATCCTACGTGATGGCTACAAATTGATACATAAGTTTCAGCAACCTACATTCAATACATTACGAGTTCTAGGTGGCTCCTCAATCTAAACATCAGGATTGAGGAGCCACCTTTGCAGTGATATAACTTTTGATGTATTTTACTACAAATTTCAGAATTTGACCTACAAAATTATCTGCATGGCTACTAAATAAGGGTGATAGCTATCCTTAAAAATCTGACGTGGCTCCTCAATCCATACGGACGTTAAATTTTAACCGCCTCTGTGGTCTACTGCACCACCGGTAAGTATATCAGACCCAAATGTCCCGGGTTCGATTCCCAGTGGGGGTACATTTTGTATTCGGTTTGGTTGGTGGTAGGGTTTGTTCAAAGTCCGCCTGGCTGGCTAGATGGTGGATCTTATATAAGTCTGACGCCATAACAACGATGTTTTCAGCATTATTGTGTTATTCCGGCAGTTAGAGATAAGATAGCCAGTTCCTCAGTAATTGAGGATTCCCGGAGTAGTGCGCTTCCACCTTCAGCCTTATCATTATTAAAGAGATAATCTGATTTGATTAAGGCTAAGTGCTACCCCGTTGTGGATTTAAGCTAAATCTAAGCTAAGAAAATCTAAGCTAAGGTAATGAAGAGGGCGCGGCGCCGTAAGCGACTTTGTTATAGAACGTAATTTTTTTATCACCCCTGATAATTTTAGGGATTATTCGACTCATGAAAACGAACAACTTTTATTATGGGGACAAAACTGAAATCCCGATAAAAAAATCAGCTGTTCCACAAGTGTAAAAATATTTAATCAAAATGTACCTATAAGTAATTATAACGGTATCACAACGGGGTAGCACTTGGCCTTCATCAAACCTGATGATAAGGGGTGTTAAGACTGAAGGTGGAAGCGCACTACTGCGGGAATCCTTAATCACTGAGGAACTGGCTATCTTATCTCTAACTGCCGGAACACAATAATGCTGAAAACATCATTGTTATGACGTCAGACTTAGAGAAGATGGTAGTAGCTAGCCAGACAGACTAAGAACAAGTCCTACCACCAACCAAACCAAATACAATATGTATCCCCTCTGGGAATCGAACCCGGAACCTCTGGGTTGAAATAGGTGGTGTAAACCACTAGACCAGAGAGGCGGTTGAAGTTATATTATTATATAGTTTTGTGATTCTAAAACTATTACGAGTACTTAGGTGAGGAATAGGTTAGTACTATTAATTTCCACCTAGTACCTATTAATAAGTATTTTAAAACCAATACATACCTTAAAATACCAACTCAACTCCTTCCCATAGAGCACAACACCAACATCACCACACAAACAAACAAACAACAGAATTGAATTACAATACAACAGATTACAATATAATATAGGATAATAATTCCGCGCGATTCGTCCCGTCTCGTCCCACGTTAGTCCCTGACGAATATGAAGCTCTGACTGACAACTACCCTTAAACATCGGGGCGTTACTGTTCTCAAGTTCCACCCCTAAAACCAACCCCTATTCCCCATCTCTTTCGCACACAAAAACCAAACAACACGACCTAAAAAAACGAGAGAAATTGATCTTTATTTCTTAACCAAGAAGGTGCAGGAAAACTGCATTGGTAACGTTGCGTAGGATCGATCGCAGAAGCGTTAAGTGCGCGCATTTAGTTTTGGATTGTCTGTGTTTTATGTTAAACCTCCTGGACACTGATTACGGCACTGCCTTCGTAGTGGTCTGGCAATTTTTTTTGCTTGTTCGTATAAGATTTTTGACAATTGGTTTTGTTTTTGTTTTGAGAATGTTTCAGATTTAGGGGTTTAGTTAAGTGATGCTCTCAATAAAGTTATAGTAAAACATAATTATTATTATCTTCTTATACTATTGGCTCGTCGCGGTTTTGCAGAGTGAAACCCAATCCCGTGGGAATATCGGGATAAAATAAGTTGTGCAGTCGATTAAACTTAGATTTTTTCAACACTAGTGTCAAGGTGGGTAAGGAATGCGTTGAGCAGACAGTTTTTTGATAAATAAAATAAAAAAATAAAATAAAAATACATTTATTCATCATACACAAGATGGTACAATACAATAACCAGTAAGTATGTAGGTACAATAACTGCCTCGAGTGTGCGATCTGGAGCCTAATCTAGGGCGACCCTGTATTTTAGGACTCCAGGTTCTCACCCGCGGATTACTAAACTATGTTAAACAATTTCATTACAAGTCTGTATGTGTATGTGTGAGAGTTTTGTGAGGTGTGTGTGTGTGTGTTGTGTGTGTGTGTGTGCGTAAGTGTGTGTGTGTGTGTGTGTGCGTAAGTGTGTGTGTGTGTGTATACATGTATGAGTGTGTGTGCGCGTGTGCGTGCTTGCGTGTGTTACCAAGTGTCATGTGCTATTATTTTATAAGTCGACCCAGTCCACATCGCCTCTGACTGACCTGACCATAAACATCCCTATGCCAAAGATATTCGAACTTAATTGCCCCTTACAAAAAGCACCCAACCCTCGGCCATCAGCCCAGACATCCTGAAATGTGCAAGTATTATTTGACTCGCACATGCAAAATAAGATGCGTCATGACCTCAATAACCAGGGGCCCGATTCTCAGGCATTCGAATTTTTTTTTTGAGTGTGGTAATTCGTATGTCAAAAGTACAACATCGACTCGACTGAAAGGTATGGAATGGAACAGCTGATTTTATTTCGCGACCGTGGATGGCTCCATAGTAAAAATTTTTCGTATTGATGGACACTATTATCCCCTAAAATCTCTGTACTTACTAATTAAAATTATTCTGAAAAATGGAAAATGAAGTATTTAGAAAAAATCGACCCGTCTCACAATCTTTTTTTCTAAATACTTACTTCATTTTCCATTTTTCAGTAATAAAAATTGCATTGTTAATGCAAAAAAACTAAATTAATTAAAAAACTAATTAAAATAATTTAAAATTATTTTTCTGTGCCCTGCCCATACACCCGTATGTAACTGACCTCCTGCTAAACGGCTGGACTGATTTTAGTGTATTTTTTGTGTGTCTTTAGGTGGATCCGAGAATGGTTAAGATTTACAATTGGAGGTGGCATGCTGTCGATAAGGCGGTACGAAGTTCAGTTAGTCATTATATAATTGGGTATTTGACTGTTGTTGAAATGGAGATATTTCAGAAATATAACATTATTGATTTTCAAATGTGAAAAATAAATTCAATCTGTAGTATAACAAGCGAGTTATGAGCTACTTAACTGTGACTCAAGCTCTTTCTAAAACGAAATTTTCTATGGCGAGAGTATGGCGCTATAGAAATGTGACGACACGTTTCTATAGAGCTCTCCTTGTCTAATTAGAAAGTTTGATGCTCTATATCGCTGAAAATATGCAAGATATTTGAAAATTAATACCTATGTTGTGTTGCTACTAATTAAATGAACATTTTAAAGTCAATAAAAAAATTCAGTCAAACACCCACCTCCGTGGCCGAGTGGTGTACGCACCGGTTTTAAGGTGCCGCTATCTCTAGAGGTCCCGGGTTCGATCCCCGGTCGGGTACATGTTGAAAACGAACTTTTCAATATTTCCTCGGGTCTGGGTGTTTGTGGTAATACCTGTCGTTGTTTCCAGTTTCCATAATATTAGTGCTTAAGCTACTTTACCTTAGTATTGAAACAATGTATGTGATGGTGTCCAATATTTATATCTATATTATACAGGGTAAATTTTTTATCAGTGCTCAAATTTTTAAGATCGACTCAGAATCGGTATGCGAACAACTTTCTCCTAGAAACATAGGTCGAAATATGACAAATTTTTTTTTACCCTTCATACAAATCTGACTGATCACGTGATCAATTTAGTATGGGGAGTCCAAAAATTTTTGTCGTATTTCGACCCATGTTTCTAGGAGAAAGTTGTTCGCTTACCGATTCTGAGTTGATCCTAAAAATTTGTGCACTGGTCAAAAATTTATCCTGTATTTATGGTTAGTATAATTATGTGAGGTATCAGAGGTCCCGGGTTCGATTCCCAGTGGTGGGAACATATTGTATTCGGTTTGGTTGGTGGTAGGACTTGTTCTTAGTCCGCCTGGCTAGCTACCACCATCTTATCTAAGTCTGACTCCATAACAATGATGTTTTCAGCATTATTGTGTTCCAGCAGCAACAGATAAGATACCCAGATCCTCAGTGATTGAGGATTCCGGGAGTAGTGCGCTTCCACATTCTTATCACCACTTAACATCGTGTGATGAATAAGTGGTACTCCGTTGTGAATAAAAAAAAATGGTAGATATAAAAATCCATGTTCCTTTGTGATCTAAGCGTTCCGAAATAATTGATCAGATTCTGTAGAAACTTTTGTAAGATGTTCTGGGGATGACCAAGATGGTTCCTAGCTAAAAAATATGTATAAGTATTTTAATAATTAATGTTATAACTTTCAATCTCATTATATTATTTTATTTTATTTTGATTAGTATTATTTTAATGGATTATATTTTAAATGATTGTATTTGATTTAATTTTTTATGTATTTTTTTTATTTATTTGAACAACTCAACCCGCCTATTTGCTTGATAGGTACACTGTAAGGGTTAGAGTCTAGTCTAGAATCCCATGATTATATTATTTTAATGTTGCTCGTATCGACTATAACCTGTTTGTGTACTAAATAATAGTATATTATGATACAAGTGCGCTAAGGTTGCTCATTATACACGAGGCTGTGGGTTGCAGCCCGAGCCGCAGGCGAAGGCGTAAATCATTATGAATATAAAAATAATTATGTTTTTTTGTCTTAATTAGGGACACATTTATTTATTCTAAAAACGTAAATGGATTTTCATCCGTATAAAACCTCTTTGTTGTTACAAAAAAAGAACTGTACCTTTTACCCGGTGAAATTGAAAATGCTCTGTTTACTCGCATATAATTTGCAGTTAGGTACTTACTTAACTTTGTAGGGATAATTCTATTACGCAACTAGTACTGTAATATTATTATGCACGTGATAGATTTAGGGCGGATAATATAGAAATAGAACTATTCTGAACTGTTCAATTAACTATCAACAAAACTATAAAGCTTCTATTTCAATAAGGTCAGGATTAATAAAAATCTCAAATCTAAATATAACTATTCTGATAAAAGCATTAAACTATTCAAATAACTATAAACAAAACTATAAAACTTCTATTTCAATAAGGTCAGGATTAATAAAAATCTCAAATCTCTAATAAACTATTTTATTCTTTTAAATCGTCCTTTTATTTTTTTACCTACCACCCGTTAAGGACATCTTTTAGCTGACAAGAAAAACGGGCGAAAAAAACTCACCAGCTTTAACAGAAACAACGACATTTACAAATAATCATGTCGTTGTTGAACATACAACACATTTAACAACATTACTTTTCATGATAAAAGATTAAACAACATTTACGAATATCATCAAGCATTTTCTATAAACTGTTACTTTATATTATTTCAGTACTCACATAATTTATTCGAAACCGATAAGGACAACTTTTATTTAATATTATCAACAAACAAGCATTTACATTTAACAAGTTACCGAATATCCTTCGAACAAGGGCAAATCTTCAGCAATATTTACTAGACAATACATCAGCATTAAACAGCAAGAAAAACAAGGAATGAGAAATATGAAACAACGGAATAGTTACTTAACCTGTACACCGCTCACGGCTCGAACCAGACTAACCGAATAAAATGGCTGCCTCAGCTTATAAATGTTAGCGTCTACCGCCAGTTCAACAGATAATTATTGTTTTAGAAAATTACAGAAATCACCATAATACAAACATAACAATTATGAAAAAGTATTCTAAAATCAAATAATGATTTTACATAACATTATTTATAAATACAATAATTACAATAATTATCTATTTGTTTTCTTTTCAACCGGAAGTAACGTGTACTTACTAACGTAAAAGTACACGCTACTTAGATACTTTATATTACATTACATTTCAGTAATAAATTAATTGATATATATGAATATTAAAAGTAATAACATGATTTTATACACATTATTCAGTACTTATAGGTAAATTAAAGTACAATTGCTTGATCATGCTTTGTTGACGGTTGGCCCCGCCACGAATCAAAATACTTTTTATTAGAAACAGGATACATGTAGTAAAATGCTATCTCCATAATTAATATAATGAATTTAGATGTAAGAATAACTATATGAGATTAATAACAAAACTCCATATCATATCGCTTTGTTGTCGGATGGCACCGACACAAATCAAACTACTTTTTAATGAAAACACGATAAATAAGGTACGATGTTATCCCCAAAATTAATTTAATGGATTTAGGTGTAATAAATACTAAATTGAATCAATAACAAAATTTGATATTCTATCACACGCGTGTGTTATAGTTCGGTTTATGGCCCTAAGATCGATGTAATAAGGCTCACTTTAAGAGCAAGTGTGTTGAAAACATATTTAAATATTATACTTTACGCCGCCGCCGCTGCTAGTCTTAATATTAAAATCTATGTTTGAATGTTTGTGTTCTATGCCTCCCAAAACCATTGATCGATTCATGTATAAATAAGTAAGTTTATGTTTTGTTTTATATTTATTTGTTGTTACTCTAGCTGCCGATAGATGGCGCTGTATCGTCGCTTGTATGAAAATGTACATCGCGGTGTTAAGGTTTTTTTTATTTAAGTAGGTTGGGTCAATTATTTAAATATAGGCTTTTTGCAACACTATTGGGCGTTTCATTGAGTTATTAATGTTATCTTAAAACTACGTTGCCAATTGCCAACTTTATGCGCAATTGCGCACGGCTTGTAGGTACTTAGAAGACGATAGTTAATAATTTTATTGTAGCTGCAATAGATATTCAATAATTATAAGTTGATAAATTCTTGAGGTGGCTGGTAAATGGCATTTTCACCTCTTACAAAAATTACATTTTAACTTTAAATCTTTAAGAAATGTGCAAGTCAAATTTCTTTTCAACTCTTTACTCCATTCTGAAGATAAAACAATACTGCGATGTTAAATCTAATAACGCCATCTAGCGTCAGATAAATAACGAATAAAGTCCGAACAACTGCCGTACCTTTCTACCTTTCCATCAGCAATAATTTTATTACATGACTAGAAAAGTTTTTTACCTAGTTCCCTAGCTACTATCACAGAATAAATAATAGTGCTATACTATGATATGACGCTTGTCTTGATTGATTTCCCAGTTTTCGATCTTATTATTACACGACTGCCCAAAAAAGTGAATGTATAAGGGTTAATGTATTTTTCACTTCTCATGCTCGTAAAGTTCGTGTTTATGTTGGGTATAGGCTGCATAAAATCGCTTTTTATGCTCTAGTGCATAAAGTAAAATCTTCGTCTAAGTCTCAGACTCTAAGACAAAGGTCGTCAGGTAAACAGTCACACACGCAATTAAACTTCTTTAAATAAATTTTATTAACTAACGTATTTCATTCTGTTTCTTAAATTTTGTACATAATCCATGTTAAATTACAAAATAATAAAACTAGGCAAAATTAATGAGTTTTCTAAGAAATAAGTATTTCAAGAGCATTTTACCCTCGAATTGACTATCCACCCTCGCCTACGGCTCGGATGGATATATACGTCTCGGGTAAAATGGTACGTTTTATGCACTTGTCGTACAATCTACTATATGTGAGTTTCTTTAATACACTATAACTTTTGAAATAGTGTATGAGGTATCATTAGAAACGTTTTGGCACCTCGAGTAACACTGGCTAGGTAAGTACTTACCTATATGTTTTTTTTAATATTTTAGAAGGCGGACGCGTCGCGCATTTAAAAATAAAATTAATTTGGTTTTCTCCAATTATAGCAATATGGGTATCAAGAGAAAGGCCACGATAAGCACATTTCAAAAATATAATTATTATTTATATAGATAATCACTTACACATTAAAAAACACGACTGCCTAACTAACTCGAACTCAATAGTAAATAACACTCTTTAGGGCGTTTGTGCACTACACTGAATTTTACCGATCCGGAAAAAGACGGATGCTTGTATTTTAATAATTTAATCATTTATAATAGTAAGAATTTATTTATTTCGTGTAGTTTCAATGTTTCGAACCCTAAACTACACGAAATAAATAAATTCTTAAATTAATTAATTATTATATATTTATTTATTATTAATTTATAATAATTAATTATTAAAATACAAGCATCCGTTTTTTTCCGGATCGGTAAAATTCAGTGTAGTGCACAAACGCCCTGAGGCAGTCGTGTAAAGCCCCCAGTACAGGATGGCCAATCATGTTGGCCGACCATGATGGGCCATCGTGTACAGGGGTGGTTTGCGTTGCTCGCAGACGGCAATCACACGCAAACCGGCCCTGTACACGATGGCCCATCATGGTCGGACAACATGATCGGCCATCCTGTACTGGGGGCTTTAAAATAAGCTCTCATTGCAGTCTGGGAAAGGTCGACCGAACAAACCAACGCGTTCGCGGTCGCGGCCGCGGTGGCGTCCGCAGTGGCAATCTCTGCGCGTGCAAAGCCAGTACCTACACACCAAACACGCGATCTACCTACCTACGCGTTCAGTCCAGTCAGTCTGCGTCTGCATGTTTTCTATTTGATTCATAACAGTAGGTAATATCAAAATGGAAGTCAGATTGACGATTGTCTTTAAACAGATAGTCAAATGGAATCTTTTAACCTTTGTACTTAATATTAAAATAATAATAATTTAACCATTCTAATGAGGAATAGTTTATAAAACATACAAAACAACGATTACACGTTCAATTCGTGTCAACATCAAATGAACGCGGCCGCCCAGTGATCGCGCGGCGAACATTGAGTTATAATAATAAACTAACCCCCTTTTAAATATACTATATTATGATACTAACGTAACTCAATGGCGGCGAACGCTGCATTTCGAGCCGCCGCCGCCGCGCCGCCGCCGCCGCGCCGCCGCCGCGCCGCCGCCGCCGGACGCACGTGTTCGAACTTGTGGCTACACGGGCTATTGCTCTATCATCGCCCGCCACCGCGGCCGCAAATTAAACGCGTTGGTTTGTTCAGACCTTAGCAACTGAGATTGACTACAAAATACCCATTAATTTGTCAGCGCACAGTGACATACATTCTGTGCATAGAGCGTGTACACACTGGGCGCTAGCGTTGGCGTCGGCGTTGCATTTTGTATGCAAATCTGTACAGCGCCTCTAGTGGGCAGTAGCAGAACTACAGATTCTCATACAAAAATGCAGTAAGAGCGTGTACACACGGGCGCTAGCGTTGGCGTTGCATTTTGTATGCAAATCTGTACAGCGCCTCTAGTGGACAGTAGCAGAACTACAGATTTTCATACAAAAATGTAACGCTAACGCTCGCCGATCGCCCAGTGTGTACAGGCAGTAAATCATCAGTAAATGAAAAGGTGGTGCCAGAATATTGACACTGATGCGACATCTAGCGTCGAGTAGAAATCTTACTAAGACAGTTCAATGTGATGACACCGTTATTTGTTGTTTTTGTTCACGCTTGACTTCAAAGTACTTACCAAAGAGCATGTAATCACTATGTTACTTACGTTATTTGGTATGAATACAGTAGGTATTAGAGGGATTATTTCTTACTTTTTGGTGGTTGTACAGTCACGAGCATTAACAAGATAGGACTATGTCATATTACAATATTGAATGACTTCTGTGACACTGAAAGTTTTCTTTCGAAAAGCTTCAACGTGACATAAACTATATTTTTGACTGTCGTACGCATGAAGCTCGACTTAATACTGAGGTAACTGGAGAGTGCATTACGAACCATTTTTTGAATACCACAAATAACACAGTGGCTGTCTTCCGCCTCACCTACACTTTAAAAAAATACGTATGGTCATATGAGACAACTGACAGCCACTACCTGCCACTACATACATAAATGTCAAATTTGCTGGCGACACTTTTTTATTCAGGGTGAGAGCTCCAGTTACCTCAGAGTATTAAGTCAAACTTCATGGTCGTACGCATGAAGTTTGACTTAATACTCTGAGTTACCTCAGTATTAAGTCGAGCTTCATGGTCGTACGATACGATACGAAACTGTCATTTCTTCTTCCATGGCCGCTTCCGCGCCTTCGCGCGGACAAAATCGAATACCTACTTACAATGAGCGATTTTCTGAGAGGCCATTTAAAAAAAAAAGCTTCCAATTGCTTCACTAGATGGCGTTGAATAAGCATGTACATGTCTATGGTATATTTTGGTATGAAACATATTTAAATTAATTACTTTTTAACAACCCAAAGGAAACTAATAATATATTAAATAAGTACTACTGTGAGGAACAGAAACGAAATAGGTAAATTTAAAGATTTAGGTAAATAAATCACATCTGTCTGACGTTCCGTTTTACGTACAAAAGTCGCGTCAAAGTAAAATTTATAACGTTCCGTTCCTTCTAACTGCATAGCTAGGTGGGACAGCGCCATCTAGTGACTGAGCTTTCAGAAAATCGCCCTTTACTAATCTTTTCCATAAGCTTAGAGTAAAAAAAATACTGTAACTAGCATTGAGTTGTAATGTACTAACGTACTAGAGCCAAAAATGCCCGAGTATTTATTTTTATCTGTTAATAACTTAATTGGCAAACAAAGTAAGATTTTGCACGCCTCATTTATTAGGTCTGCAGAGTCTATTAGGTATATTCATATTGCACTACTAATACAATAAGTATTATAAGTACAGAGATATGAAGAACAACCCTTTTATAGACATATTTATTACTTTTAGACAATATTTGTCAAGCATAACATATAAAAATATTTGTTCGTGGATGATTTTTATTATTATTTTCGTGCCATGATTTCGCTCGAATACCTACTAATGTCTTGTAAAATTTTAAATAGCTTCGTCATATAGCGGTATTGTTTCCTATTGAAAATTACTATTTAATTCAGTGTCGTTTAATTATACAATAATAAAGTACTTAGCTGGCACTCTATAAAACACTGGTCTTTTTTTAAAGAGCGTTTTCTTTGGATTTTCCCATTTATTTTCATAATGGATGACCAGCAGCGTATGCTAAGTTATGAAATAACTTTTACAATAGGCAAAGGCTCAGTAGAGAGCTAGCTTAGCATGAATCTTTCTACCCACGAACAGTAGGAACCTTAAATATTGTAGATAGAAAATTTAACTGAAAGGAACCATTCCTTTATTTTTGACAAGAAATAAAACGCGATGAAATTTAATGAGCACCAAAAAACAATCGTTACCCTAAACAGCCTCATCCGAAAAAATATAATATGTACAAATAAATGAAACCTGTACAAAATCTTTCGGGCTATTTAAGTCATGCCTGCACTACAAAAACTTTTCGTAACCCAACTTTCGGGCTATTTAAGTCATGCCTGCACTACAAAAACTTTTCATAACCCAAAAAGGCCACGCGTGCACCTTTTAACTAGCAAAGTTTTGTGTCATTACTACCCAAATATATCACTACGTTTGCCATAAAATGTAAGTATGTGTCACCGCAAAATAACAAGAACCGCATAATTTCGCTAGGAAATTTATAAATTTACGGAAGTCCTGTAGAACACGTGATCGCGAAGCGCGATTAGGAAATTCATAAATTTGCGGTTTTTATTATTTTCCGGTGACATATGCATATAACCAAGTAAGTATATTATATTGATGGCAAATTGGTTAAATCTCGCGGCTTTATTCCCACCCAGCCCTCCCACCCGTCGCTACACCGTCACCGCTAATTTTAAAATTACACTGAGGTGAGGACTGCCTTATTAAGTTTTAAGTTTATTTGTATATAAACTGCCGCTTTTAATGGTAGCCATTAATAAATGAATACAAACTAATGGTTTTTTTGGGGGCCGTTATTTTATTGAAAGCTCTAAGAAGCTCAGCCTTCAGTAAACATTTAACGGCGGTACGGTAGTATCGGTAAACCTTTAGTACTTCAATTATATTTTTTGGGTAAACAATGATTTTTATATATTAATTTACTTTATTTGGATAAAATTGTGTAACATATTTGGATGAAATTTTTAAATAAAATGCGAGTACATATTTGGTGCATGCGTGGCCTTTTTGGGTAGCTCAGCGATTATTCTGAAGATCCTTGCCTTTTTTAGGTTAGCAGACTTTACGTTTATTGGTGATAAGTTCCTATTAAAATGGGGATTAAATTTTGGTAAGTACTTACGATTTTTTGGGCGTTATATTTCATTATATCAGGGGGCCAAGTCTGCTAACGTTAAGTCACAATCGTGTTTCAATTGTAGTTCAGTGGTAGTGCTTTTTTAAACACTAGTTAGGTACAAGAATTAGGACAGTATGATGTTTTGTGAATGTAGTGTGTGGTGTAACCATCAATAGTATTGTGAAAAAAGTACATATTTCTTGTAAATGTGTAAAAAAGCACTACAACTGAACTAAAATTGAAACACGATTGAGACACGATTGTGACTTAACGTTAGCAGACTTGGCCCCCTGGTGAATGGTAAAGAAGGAACCATTATGGTGCGACTAAGTCTGTATATCGGTCACAGCTGGATATCTCGAGAACTACTAATGCTATCAACTTGAAATTTGGAATAGTTTTAGATGACGTTTTACCAACTATTTTGCAAATAAGAGAGAAATAAAAATATTTATATTTTTTTTGCAACAGGGACTGAAATGAGGTCTTAAAAATTCGAAGTGGGGCTACTAAGGCATATGGGGTATCATATGAAAGAACGCTTGCACAATCTCAAATATGTTTTCTTCCTTTCTTCCGCATAGATTTAGACTTTTGATGAAAAATGTAAAGAAATACCGTTACCCCCCTTATCTCCGAAGTGTGCATAGAGAAAAATCTGAAATTATTTTATGTAACAGAAGTTTATGTAAGGATTACAGGATAAATAAAACGATGTCTGTAAATAGTAAACTTTTCAGAAATCGTCAACAAAAAATACATAAGTTCCACTATCGGTCAAGAGATGACGCTGACCTATAGGTAACTGCAATATTTTGCACCTCAACGAATAGGTATAGCCTCGCCGATGAAAAATGTTTCACTTTTTATTTAGTTATAAATAAGATTGTACTGGGTGCGTACCATCAACTTTATGACAGCGATTCCAAACTAGCGCGATGCAGAATAGGTTCCTAAAATGAATTGCTTTATTTCGTACTATGACCTTCTAAAAACTGGATCGCAAATGAATTGCTAAATGTAAATGACCGAACGATTTGTGTCCTTTTTCTTCTACCCGTCTCTTTCACTCGATTCTGTCATGCCCGGAGAGTGAGAGGGACGGGTATAACCTGCAGGTGACATGTTAAATCGACCGGGTTATAAGTCAAATAAGAGTTCCTGACAGCTTAGCGGCTGTGAAATGTCATTGATCGATCACTGAATCGCTGTCATTGATAATAGGTCTTTACATATGAAATTGCCGTTTTTTTCTTTTGTACATATAACTTAACAACTTTTATAATATTAGAAATATATAATTTCTTTAATATTGCGTTACATTAAGACCGTATCGAGCAACTTTTGATAATTTAATAACCACGATATTTGATTATTTACATAGAAAAAACTTATTCCGAAAGTTACGACTATTTTTGTTTCCAGAATTTCGTACTTTATTAGTTGTAACTTAGTGAAAAAAAATTTTTTTTCTCTTAACGAATGTGTCATTTAGTAGTTAAAATGTCCATAAATACGTGTGTAAAATTTTGTAAATTTACATAATATTAGTCGTTAAATAATAACAAAAACGTTAGTATGGAAAAAAAAATAATTACAGAAATCTCCATACAAAACGGCAATTTCATAGGTAAAGACCTATTATTAAGCTGTCGTGGTACGAATAAGCGAAGCAGATCAGTTTAGGTACCTAAACAAAACCGCAATAAGAGTTGATGGTAAGCACCCTGAACCCTTGGTGCGCGAGTCTAACTCGCGCTCGACCTGTTTTTATTTGTAAAATCACCTTTTCTATAGGAAAATACACATCGACTCGACATCGAATCCATGATATCTTTCATTGTTTTCCTTTCATTAAATTTGCCAGTTTCAGAGAGATTTAATCCTTATGACTATCGTATCGATTGATATCATAAAAGTACTTAGGTACATACAATGTGTTGTTTTTTCGAATTTTAGCTGGTTCGATTCCTGAGTGCACGAATTGTATTTAAAAAAATCCTTCAATGCAGTCTTTTTTCTTGTCAAAAAAAGAGATAGTTATTTTCAGTAAAAAACTCTATCTACAATATTTAAGGTACTTTCCCTACATGTGGCATTATAGTGAAACGCCCTGTATAGCGGGTAGAAAACGCCCCCAACCAAATTGCCTTGTAGAAATGAGTAGGCAATCCCCCCCTCCCGTTAACTTAATTTGGTGGGTGGTTTGTTTATAAAGAGTGTCTCAAAAGTACGTATAGGATTTGAATTTCGGGCTATTTCCGAAATATTCAAGATGGCGGGTTGAAATTTGACATACGTCATCTTGACACATGTAAAATTAATTGTGGAGCGTTTCACAATAAAACAACGCATAGAAGTTATACAAATATGTAACGAAAATTCACGATCAATTACAAACACTCGTCGAAAGGTCGAAAAATCTCGTAATTTCAAGAAGAGGTGATGTCAAATGGCCACCGAGATCTTGCCATCTGATGCCTCTGGATTTCTTTCTTTGGGGCTACGTCAAAGATAAAGTCTACGCCAACGATCCACAAAATAGACACAGACATACACAGTATAGACAAAGACAATATAGACAAAATATTCGCTGAGTTATTGGTGAAATAGGTAGCGAAATGTAAATAATAAATAAATAATAAATAAATTCATTTATTCGCATAAACATGTGGTATAACAAAGGTCTTAAAATTAAGAAGTACCTTAACATGTCTACCACGTAAGTGGCGTGCAAATGTTTAATTGATGAGAATATAAAAAATGTCCAAGGTATTTGAATTATAAAAATTTACAGCTAGGTATGTCATGAAATAATGCAACGTCAAAAAAAATAATTAATAAATAACTATAAAAAATGTCATATGTAAATCAAATTCAGTCAATCAAAAATAATACGTAATTTCCAAATCCTTTCAAATTAAATTAATAAAAAAAAAAAAATCTTACATCTAAAATTTGTCACAAAGAAATGAATTTACAGAATAATAACATTTTTCAATTAAAAAATTGTGCACCAATGTCCTGAATTTGTTTAAGGTAGCTGTTTTGAAATTGTCGGGTAACTTGTTGTAAACAGTAATACACATACAGTAATAATTTGAACTGTGTGATGTGTGTAACTAATGTGTGAAATTAGCAGCGAAATGTGTGAAAGTGTCATGAAAAACATGCACACAGCAAAAATGCCCGTGGCGGCCATTTAGCAGATATTCTATTCAAATAAAGTTGTACAAGTCTCTTCTTTAAAATAAAATAAAACTACGAAGAAATTCCAATCCATTCGCGTTTTATTGAGACAAATCATCCTTTACCTACTTTTGGGTTGGGACACCCGTTACATTAGTCGAGTGTCCTTTTAGCCGGTTCATATGTTGCTTACAGAGTTAAGGGCTTATTACACGTGGCTAAATTCAGCATCTAATTAAGCATACATTGCTTTCTTTGAGCTTATTTGTAGTAAGTGATGCAATCAAAACAAGCAATGTATGCTTAATTAGATGCTGAATTTAGCCAAGTATTAAGCCCTTTATGTCACCTCACCTCACAAAATGGAAATGATTATGAACCTGTGCTCGGTAGTTCCAAAGCCATCTTCTATCTCACTCGTTGCACGCAGCCGAGAAATAATAGCGGGCCATGGTAGTTCCCATTTAAGACGATACTCGGAAAAATTATGCTGAAGCGAGGTAGCAATGAGAAAACGCGCGCGCGGGAGCGAGACCGATTTTGCAGATTAGGCAAAATAAACACAAAATCACTTCGTATTAAAAAACTATAGCGATTTTTTAAAAATCTGATTCTGAATAAGATTCTGAATATTATTAAAAAATCTTTCCGTGTTCTGCGATTATTGGTGTCCACTAATTAAACCAATTTTCATTAGTATATGTAACCCCATTTAAGAATAATTTTGATATTTCGTATTTTTTATTTTTTAGAGGTATTTTCGAAATAAAAAAAGGGCGAGGCAAAATCATAAAATCGTGTTTCTGAAACTATACGATTCTAGATAAAGGTATGAAGAAACATTTATCTTATTACCAGATTTATAACAACTCTAATCGTCCTATAGTTTTATATCAAAAACCATACTTTTTCCTAGTAGCGCCTTAATTTTGTCCTGTGGAACATGACGTCATTTGACAAAACAACACAATTTTTTCCCTTTTTGTTCCATAGAACTACATACTAGTTCTTCACCCGAGTCTACCACTATAGAAGTATAAGGGAATCAATATTTTCCTAAATTCTTCCGTGACATAATTTAATATAGACAAATAATAGCCTTACTGACTTTTAATGATTAGCCTTGTAATAAGAGGTCTTATTTTCTTTGTTCAAATTAATTCAGTTTATTTACAAAACTAGAAAAAAAAACCTTATTTTCTCCAATAGGTAATGTGATGGGAAAAATGGGAACTACCGACTGTGGTGATTGTGTGTGATGTGATACCCGTCGTTCTCTCCCAAAAAGCTTAGACTAAATACTGATGTAACTGGAGAGTGCAGTACTAACACTTTTTAGTGGCATTCTGGTTGTCTTCTGTCGAAAAAATACGTAAGTAGAGTGCTCGTCAGATAAGTCTGCGCGGTAAAAATCGAATACTAATCTTTTCTATAACATTAGAACAAAAAATGCACTGTAACTAGCGCCAAAAACGCGCCAGGCACGTGCAGAGTTATCTGACACACACTCTATGGTCAATTATGAGACAACTGACAGCCACTACGTAGTTACGTACCTACTAAATGTCAAATTTGCTGGGCACACTTTTTTATTCAGGGTGAAAACTCCAGTTACCTCAGTATTTAGTCTAAGCTCTTTGTTCTCTCCCATTACTGCAACACAAGTCTATGCTACTTTATTTGAGACTAGCCTTCTGCCCGCAGCTTCGCCCGCCTAAACTACACGACGTTATCCCGCGGGAATGTGATGTTTTCCCGGGATAAAAAGTAGCCTATGTCACTCTCTAGCTCCAAAATTATCCCTATACCAAAAATCACGTCGATCCGTTGCTCGGTTTTTTTTTATTTATTAGTAACTAGAGGATCCTCGCGGTTTCACCCGCGTGGTACCCGTTCTCGTGGGAATATCGGGATAAAATATAGCCTACTTATGTCACTCGGCAAGAATGTAGCTTACTAATGGTGAAAGAATTTTCTAAATCTGTCCAGTAGTTTCGGAGCATCTTCGATGCAAACAAACAAACAAACAATCAAATTTTTCCTCTTTATAATATTAGTATAGATATAGATTATTATAATAACTGCGAAAGTTTGTAAGTATGGATGGAGGTAGGGATGTTTGTTACTCTTTCACGCGAAAACTACTGAACAGATCTGGATGAAATTTGCAACAGAGATAGATTATAGGCTGGAATAACACATAGGATACTTTTCATCCCGATATTCCGACGGAAACGGGAATAACGCGAAAAACTAACCGTAGATTGCCTTATTAAAAAGTTGTGAATCCATGGTTGTCTAGATTTAAAATTTTAATTTATATTTTACTAGCTTTCCGCCCGCGGCTTCGCCCGCGTGGACTACACGACGTTATCCCGCGGGAATGTGACGTTTTTTCGGGATAAAAAGTAGCCTATGTTCCTCTCCAGGCTACAAAGTATCTGTATCCCAAATTTCAGCCAAATCCGTTCAGCCGTTTTGGCGTGATTGAGTAACAAACATCCAAACATCTAAACATCCAAACATCCAAACATCTAAACTTTCACATTTATAATATTAGTAGGATTTTTATCTAATAAAAATGTATTGTCTTATCATAGTCGTATACCCGTATTCTTCATTAGCATGAAATAGCCGATGAGGGTATGCAGTTCTTATTGGACCTCGTACTATTAACGCAAGCAAGGTTTAGCAAAGACTCATACCTACACAGATACATTTTACCAGCGTTCCCACCCCCTTTCTTACTACCCCTCATATACTCAGGAAGAGCGCGACTCACGTCCGCAGTACAACGCCAATTAAGGTCTAAATTAGTCATTAACCACGCGGGGTATAGGCTAGGGGCTTGACATCACATACATTGTTCCAATACCAAGTTATAGTTTCTTAATTAAGCACTTAGTATTAATGGAAATTGGAAACAACGACGGGTATAACCACACACCCAGCCAGACTCGAGGAAATATTGAAAAGTTCGTTTTCAGCATTTACCCGACCGGGGATCGAACCCGGGGCCTCTAGAGATAGTGGCACCATGAAAACTAGTGCGTACACCACTCGGCTACGGAAGTCGTCGTCACACATTGCATATTTCACAATAAATATTTCCTAAACTTCATAGTTTTCTCATACACTTCATCATTCTGAGAATATCAACCTTCCCCCCTCCCTAGAGCTATGGGTGGCAATTAGTACCCTCCCTAGGGCTATGGGTGGCATTTTCCCCCTCCCTAGGGCTATGGGTGGCAATTTTCCCCCTCCGTAGGGCTATGAGTGGCAATTTTCTCCTCCCTTAGGGCTAAGGGTGGCAATTTGCCCCCTCCGTAGGGCTATGTAGCCTATGGGTGGCTAATTGCACCCCTCCTTATGGCTATGGAAGGCAATTTGCCTCCCCGGGCCATGGGCTGGCGACGCCCTTGAGGTTTGAACACTTAGGTTCCATTAGCTCATTCATACTGCCGAATATGGTTACTGGTTGGTCACCATCCCATCTCATGACATGAGTGACCATAACGAAAGTCGCTTAAAACAAATAAGTACCTACAAACTTCTTTACAAGAATTCTTTTATTTAAGTATTACTTTATTGTATAAAATACATTGAAAGTACAGTACAAGAGGCGAGCCTAATTCTAGAAGCATTCACTATCAGCCAACCTTCGGGAAACAGAGAAAACTCAAATGAGGTACAAATAGAAATAATAACTAAATACACATCAAACATACATACATAGTAAGGAAAAAGCCTAATAACATTAAGTATTTCTTAAATATACTACATAAATTCTTCAAACGTGAGCCATGTTCCCTGTCTCTTGGCCTAACGGAATAGCGTTTATAGCCCAAGGGCCTGCACGCCACTCCACTCGGTAAACAGAGTGAGGCCAATTAAAACAGCCTCCACACATTTTGCGGCAATGTTAACTTTTATGTTTGAGTGACGACTGGTAACGAATTTTGTAAGATTGAAAATGAAGTAAGTATTCAAATCCCTCCCTATATTAGTAGTCATCATCATCATCATCATCAGCCACTATGAGTCCACTGCTGAACATAGGCCTCCTCCTTTGAGCGCCACAAAGAGCGGCTGTGGGCTTCCCGCAACCTTCACCAGGTCATCGGTCCATCTTAGTAGTAACAGTATCAAAAACGAAAAATTATCCATTCGTCACGAAGGTGGGAGTCATCCTTCATTCTAAACTGCTATGTATTTGATAAACATATTGTCATTACTATCAACAAGGCATCTCCTTCACTAGGGTTTATTATGCGTCTGTCTAAGCCTTTTAAACGCTTGAAAACCATTAAAATCCTTTATTGTGCTTATGTCCGTAGCCATCTCGAGTATGCCAGCCAGATTTGGAACCCCTGTTACGTAACTTACATAAATGATATAGAGATGATCCAAAAAAAATTTATTCGGTTCCTAAATTTCAAATTAAAAATTCCTAAAACATCTTACGAAGACCGTTGTACTAAATTCCACTTGCTACAGCTTTCTGTTTGACGTAATATTGCAGATGTTAGGTACAATCATTTCTACTCGCGCTGTATAAGCGCGCTACACTCCTAGTGTAAGTTTTTATGTCAAAAAACGCAAACTATTTCGATTCCGTATTTATGTCAATTTGTATGAAAACTGTATTAGCGCCTCTAGCGGCGAGTAGCGCGCTTATATAGCTTTTTAACGCTATACTATAGCCAGCGTTAATTTCATCAATTTGAAGATATTACTACCCTCACACGCGAAAGAAATACCTTTCCAGATATTTGACAATCGCTAAAGATGAAATTACTATTGCAATTTAGCAATTTAAAAATACAGAATCTGCCATTTGTTCCTATATTGTCGAAAACAATCTTCCTATTTCTTCTGTTGAACCTTTGATTGAATTAATTAAATCCTTGCCAGAGAAATCAATCACATCTCAAATCTCTCTGGGCAAACAAAAGGCTACTAATGTAACAAGGAACGGTTCGCGACCATTTTTTTATTACAAACTTGTCAGTGAACTGTAGCAGCATTTGTTTTCTGTTTATATTGACGAAACAACTGACGTTACGTTAGCGTTAAAAAGCAGCTAGAGTGCTCGTCAGATAAGTCTGCGCGCGGTAAAAATCGAATACTAATCTTTTCTATAACATAAGAACAAAAAAATGCACTGTAACTAGCGCCAAAAACGCGCCAGTCACGCGCAGAGTTATCTGACACACACTCTAGCAATATTAGTCAGCTACTGCCATAATTTTGAAACTAAAGTACAAGTGCCACAACCTTTTCAGGTCGGTGACAGCGGCGCTACGTACATTTTTCTTTTTTTTGTAGTAATTTAACCGGCCCTGACTTCTAAGAACTTCAGCCGCCAGCAGCGCTATGGTTGGACATCAACTTGACAGCAAAATGACATTTAAAAAATCACGTTAGTTTCACATTTTGGCCACCGGCACAGCAAAGTTTGTGGCACTGTAGCTTTTTTATCGACGTGACGAAGTCACAGTGATTGATTTTTCATCGGTTTTCATCGTGACTTTTTTGTAACTGGAACGATAGTTAAGTTAGTTACATACAGTGCTGAAATATAGTGTGCCAATCTTTTCTGTTCCGGTGATTCTCTTTGGAACTAAAACAGTTTTCATACGACAGTCCATTTTGACAGGTAATTTCGTATTGCAAGTGGCTCCTCTGTCACGACTGTCACCGGAACAGAAAAGCTTGTGGCACTATAATAACGACACTTTGTCCATCTCTAATTCTCTATCTAACTAAACCGAATACGTAATTATATTTCGGTTTTCAAAAATTTACTATAATAAAATTAATAACCGATATTGCTGATTAAAATTCTTCTCAACACTTACTCCATTCTCAAGATATAACGATACTGCGATGTTAAATCTAATAACGCCATCTAGCGTCAGATAAATAACGAATAAAGTCCGAACAACTCCTCTCGGTACCCTTCTACCACCTTTCCATCAGCAATAATTTTTATTAACTGACTAGAAATAGTAGATTGTATTATACAAGGGAGCAAATTAACATATTTACGGCGAGGGCGCTGCGAGGGATTCTAAAGTAGAATCCTCAACGCAGCGAGGAATTCAATATACGTCGCCCGAGGTGAAAATAATTTTACAATGCATGTGTTAGTAATCAGAGGGACATTGCGGACCTATTTATGCATCATTTTAGAGTACAGGCATTGCCAACAGTTAATAACGACAATGCAAAAAAAGGATTCAATGCAGAGCTGCGGCGGCGTGGTGGCACCCTCGTGTACTTTTCTGCACAAAATGTGCGTGACTTAATAACATGAGCAGAGGTAAGTCGCCTGGTCACGACGGGCTCAGCATTGAGCACTTTAAACATGCTGGTGTTCACTTGCCAAGGTTGCTGAGTATGTTGTTTAATTTGTGTATACGTCATTCTTACTTGCCCCATGACCTTATGAAGACTTTGGTAGTTCCCATTGTGAAAAATAAAACGCGGGATTTATCCCATACAAGTAACTATAGACCGATATCTTTGGCTACAGTGACGGCTAAGGTGCTTCATGGGCTTCTTGACAAACTGAACAAATATTTACATTTACATGAAGCACAATTTGGCTTCCGAAAAGGATTGTCCACCGAGAGTGCCATATTTGTTCTCAAGGAGACCGTCAGGTACTACTTGCAAAGGAACACCCCTGTATATGGCTGTTTCCTCGATCTCACAAAGGCTTTCGACCTGGTATCCTATAAGATTCTATGGCAAAAACTAGCAGCAACTGGATTTCCGGAGGAGCTGGTCAATCTTTTTCAACATTGGTACGAACATCAGGAGAACTTTGTGAGATGGGGGAATGCGATGTCGGACTCCTATAAAATGGAATGCGGCGTGAGACAGGGCGCATTAACCTCCCCAAAGCTATTTAGCTTGTACATAGTCCAGCTGATCGTTGGACTCAGCAGCATGCATGCGGGTTGCTCCATAGACGGTCGCATGATCAATAATATCAGCTACGCGGATGACATGGTGCTGCTGAGTCCTTCGGTGTGCGCGCTGCAGGATTTGCTTCGTGTCTGCGAGACCTATGCTGAAGGACATGGTCTCTTATATAATTGCAAAAAGAGTGAGATAATGGTTTTTACGACGCGTAGTATTTCCCCTGGTTGTGTTGTGTACCGCCCCTCTGGCTATACGGCACACGGCAGTGAACTTGTGAGGGTAAATAGTTTTAAATATCTGGGTCATGTGGTCACTCCTGCCTGACCTTAGTGATGATAGTGACGCATAGAAAGGGAGCGTAGGTCGCTGGCTGTCAGAGGTAATATGCTGGCTCGCAGGTTCGCACAATGCACAGTTGATGTAAAAATCACCTTGTTCAAGACATTCTGTCAATCATTTTACACTGGCGGCCTGTGGTCGGTATATACTCAAAAAGCGTTCGGCGCCCTGCGCGTTCTATACAACAACTTGTTCAGGATGTTGGTGGGCCTGCCTAGATTCTGCAGTGCTTCTGGCATGTTTGCAGATGCACATATGTAAATGACTTTCACGCCGTAATGCGCAACAAAATTTCATCTGTTAGAGGTAGAATGCTTGGCGGCCCCAGCGGCATAACTACTTTACTCGCTAACAGGCCCGACAGTCCTTTACAGAGGCACTGGCACTTTCCGCTCTGATTAACCCTAAGGCAGAATCGGTATATCGCATTAATTAAGTACTTACCTAATTTAATTTACGAGACATTATGCATTTTATAGTAAACTAGCCTTCCGCCCGCGGCTTCGCCCGCGTGTACTACACGACGTTATCCCGCGGGAAGGTGATATTTTCCAGGAATAAAAAGTAGCCTATGTCCTTTCTCAGGCTCTAGACTATCTCTGTACCAAAATTCATTCAAATCGGTTCAGTAGTTTAGGTGTGATTGTGTAACACACAGACAGACAGAGACTCATTTATAATATAAAGTAAGGATTGATAATTATTGTTAATAATATGAATTATAATACTTAATCAAATTGAATGGAATTTCTTGACATTGTGAATTGAATTTTGAATTTATTTTTATTTATTTTTTGACAATACTTAAATTAATTCATAATTTGTGCTAACATAGTATTTAAGTATTTTTTACTAACAAATCTGGATCTTGATATCTGAAAATAAATGATTTTGATGATGATGATGATGAAATCGTAATCCAAATGTCCTATTACTTGCAGTATACTTGGTTTTAGTTAATGAAAAATATACGAAAATAATTGTCTTTGAATAGCCGTGGGATTCCGGCCGTCAAAAGTTTAAATTAATTTTTATTGAATTGAATTTAAAGTGATTTTCGATTCGCGGGGCGCTCGCGAGTTCACAGTTCACTGCCGGCTGCCGATGCGTCCGCGTGAAGTGTATAGCGCGCGGCCGAGCAAGCGTTAGCGTTGTTATTTCGGTCGGGAATCCTCGCCTTAATAAAAAGCTTGTAAAAAAAAAACTCGTGTCACAGTGTTTGTTATTGATCTCTTCCAAAACGGCTTGACCGATTTTTATGAAATTTTATTGTGTATTATGTGTATGTATTTGGTAGGTCTGAGAATAGGTCGTAGGAGGTAGTTGTCATCATCGGCTCAGGATTTAGCGGGCACTGTGCGATGTATTTATTTATTTATTTATTTAAATAGGACACCAGCAGCATAATTATGTATTAATACAAAAATAATTTTACATAATTATATAAAAGTGGTTCTGATACATACACCTTTACAGGTGACACAACATTAGAAATCAGAATAAAAATAAAGAACACAATGTCAAAATAATAAGGTTATTTTCCGTAACAATAAGAATAACACTGTCTGTAAAGTTCTTTCACTCATGCTTCGAAGTAAGTAGGTATAAACAGTTTGATGACACTTTATGGTTCACATAAAGAAATCACAGATTTTACATAAGTATGTTTTGCTTTTGATTGTTTAACTATACACCTTACTAACGCACTGTTGATTATATATTTTCTATGAGTATCGCACGAAATATATTTTTAGATTAAATTATCACGAAGTCGATATTAGTAGGACGGCAATACGGCAGACCTTCGAGCAACGCGGGTCTTCCGTCCCGGAAGGGAGTAGGTAGCCTTAGCGAGTTTACTCTATTAAAATAGTTCTGTCGTTTTTTGGGGGGGGAAATGTGCACACAAGTGCAATTCCTTATACTTACATACAAAAACAATACTGTAAAGACGACACTGACACATAGAAAATGAAACAATACAGCGACAATTCGTGTACGGATGAGTCACAACTCACTCACACATTGCCTCGATTTCAACGTAAATAGGGCTGGACTCAATTGTCGATGCAGCAATATCGATAAATTTCAATTTCGGAAGAAGGACTAATAAAGGTAACAAACTGAAACATATTACTAATATTATTTTTATTTATCGGTTAAACAATTATTGCTTAACTAGTTGATCCTTGCGGTTTTACCCGTGTGGTACCCGTTCCCGTGGGAATGTCGGGATAAAATATAGTCTATAGCCTTCCTCTCTAAATGGACTATCCAACAATAAAATAATTTTTCAATTCGGTTCAGTATATTCTGAGATAAGCGCGTTCAAACAAACAAACTCTTCAGCTTTATAATATTAGTTTAGATTTCTTATAATTATTATTAGGTATTTATGTAGGATCTTACTAACAGCTTTTGATATTCATTATATAAAAATCTCGTGTCACGGTGTTTGTGGTTGCGCTTCTCCAAAACGGTTTGAACTATTTTGTAGTAATGTTTTTTTTCTTGGTAGGTACGAGAATAGTAATAAGACTAAATTTTATACCGCTATTGCTAAGAGCTGATGATTTTATACCGCAATCGCTACTGATGAGCTGTTTTGTAAGAGTGCGACCCCATGCGCCGTGACACGAGATTTTAAAATATTAAAATTCAAAATTGCTATTTAGGTTGAGATTACAACACTTGTGAACGTCAAAGAAGCTACGCCATCGGTTCGCAAATCCTACGGCGGGAGACCTTGCAAGAAGAACCGACAAGAAAACCTTTAAGGGCAATCTTTTTCTCCCTGTTATATTTTATACAGAGTCGTAAAATTGAAATTGAATTCCATCACAATAGAATACTTAATTTAAGTAGTAACATTTGCTCTTAATATTATATAATGTAACAGTAAACCATTTTCAACTAAACAAGAAATCAAATATGTCAACATGTTAGGCATAGCTGAACTTGTAGATCCAGCAATATTGTAAGATGGTTCAATGGGTTATGAATGGCTCTGGAAAATAAGTATATAACAGTAAGATGAGTGAGCAATTTTGTGACTTTATTAAAACACCGAGAATACTTAGAAGACTTGCGGCACAAATGCAGTCTGTTATTAAATTTGGTACATATTGAATTCTCCGTTATTATTCTCCTTTTCTTTGGAAGGGCTTGAAAATCGGATGATATGAAATGGGTCGAGCGAATTACACTGCTCCGCTTGAGATCCCAGGTCTGCTTATTATTGCAAAAACTTTCCATGAATTACTTAATTCAGGATTTTTAGGGAAGCTGTAAACACAAAAAGTGCGATAAATAAACAATGAAATCATAATGCTTTCATCATATTTTATCCAAAAAAAAATAGGCCGTAATCGATCGGACGGGCCTTTTATTTTTATAACGTATATTCTACACCGCCGTGTCTTTATACTTGATGTTACGGAACCCTCAGTGCGCGAGTCTGACTTGCTCTTGATCGCTTTTTGTTTATTCTAATTACATGCTAGGTATTACCCAATAATAATAACGTACTATAAGTAGTTCATATAAAACCATGATAACAATAATTTGTACATATGAATAAATAACGTCTCGTCGCGTCGCCAACTGCCACTCAAATTTATCGACAAACATTATGACATGTAACGGTAACATCACTGTGTTGCCCATCGTCGGCGAGAAGTCGGATTTATCGCGCGACAGATCTGAAATTTGTATAAACCGGTCGAGCTAACATGACAGCTGCAGGTTATACCCGTCCTTCTCACTCTCCGGGCATGCGGAATCGAATGAAAGAGACGAGTATAAACTGCAGATGTCATGTTTGCTCGACAGAGTTATATGGGCGAGCGGACTTGAGGCGAGCCATGGCCCGCTATTATTTGTGCAACGAGTGAGATAGAAGATGGCTTTGGGCGAGCTGAACAAATCCGACAACAATTTAAGAATAAAATATGCGAATTTGGTATTTAAATGTAATTAAATAGCAATAAATGATCAGAATTAACTTGCATGTGAAATGTTACACCATCTTTTTGTTAACTTGATGTTCCAGACCTTTTTTCTACAGCAAAAACTGAGCAATTCGGCATTTTTAATACTGCAGCGTTCACTTGCGCGACTGGACTCGGTCTAGTAAAAAATCTGAGCGCAATACAACTAGTTTTTATAAACGCCAATGCCCACTTGGGCTAGTACTTTGACAGAGGGGAAATGCTTCGTATGCCTACTCCCTTCCGAGACGGAAGGCCCGCGATGCTCGAAGCGGCAGACAGACCTTCAGCTGTTGTTCAGCTGCGAGCAACGCTATGGTTGGACATTAACTTGACAGCAAAACGACATTAAAAAAACACGTTAGTTTCACGTTTTGGCCACCGGAACTGGCAATGTAATCTTCTAACCTAGGCTAGATCAGTGTACAGTGGCACAATCTTTTCTGTTCCGGTGACAGCGGCGCTATGTACGTTTTTCTTTTTTTTTTGAGTAATTTACCCGGCCCTGACTTCTAAGACCTTCAGCCACCAGCAGCGCTATGGTTAGACATCAACTTGACAGCAGAGCAGAATGACATATTTAAAAAAAACATGATAGTTCCTTTCACATCAAGCCGGATCAAGGTAGATATAGATAATATAGATAATAGGGTATTTTACTGTTGTTGAAATGTAGATATTTAATGATGACGTTAAAAAATATTGCAATTAAGAATACCAAATGTGAAAAAATAATTTGAATCTGTTTTATAATAAAAGAATTATAGTTTGTTTGATTTTGACTATAGCTGTCTCTTTCTAAAACGAAATCTTCTATGGCGTGACTATGACGCTACTAACCCACTGACGTCACTAAGATAGCGTCCTGTCCTTGTCTAATTATAAAGTTTGAAGTCATATCTTTGAAAATATTCAAGATAATTCAAAATGAAAACTTGTTTTGTGTAGCTAATATTTCGAAAAACATTTTAAAGAAATAAAAAAAAAACAGTAAAATACCGTATTCAATAAGGGTTCTTTCTTTATCCTAATATCAAAGAATACTATAATATTACTAACTAATATACTGTTTGATGACAAACAAAACAATAGAAACAAACAATGCGAGTGAACCGATTACAAAAAGTATCGGTCTACAAAAATTCTTTATATTATTGCTATTATTTCTCGGCTGCTTAGAGCAGTAGATAGAAGATGGCTGTGACGTTGTCGATTCTCAACTCAACTCATAATCCATTCTCAATATAAAACGTTAGTGCGATGTTAAATCTAATAACGCCATCTAGCGTCAAGTATAAGTTTACTTTTCTTCGTTTTTATTCGTTTTTGTGACAAGCTTTTTTGTTGACTTTACTTTAATATTATTGTATTGTCATCCAAAAAACCAAACCTGTATACAAAGTTTCAGCTCAATCGAACACTGGGAAGTGGGTCAAATTTAGCTTGCAAAATTTGTCCCCCATTAACTAACAAACTAACTGACTAACATAAGTTAAATAAAGCTTGTAAAAAAGGAATAGCGTCCGAACTAAATAAAGTCAAACTCAACCGGCAGGCTTATTACCAAAACAAGCAAATGCTAATTGTACAATTGTAACACGACTGCTACTAGTTGCGAAGGGGCGGTTGCAAACGGTAGGTACAGTACGGTACGATACGAGCGCTCTCATGCCAATTTTAGTTCATCAATCGCTTGCTTGTGACGCTATCGTAGCGATCTACGTTCTGTAATACGAATATGTGTTTTGGGAGCGATTAATTGTTAATTGTCGCGATTGCAACTGTCACTTTAAGATCGGTAATAAGCCTGCGGTACGGTACCTTTCATGCAATTTTAGTTTACAAATCGCTCGCTTGTGGCGCTAATCGTAGCGATCTACGTTCCGTAATACGAATCTCATCAAAAACATAAAATATGTGAAGTGAGAGCCAACTTCAATATTAGGAAATATGCCTTGGTTGTTGACTTCAACGACAAAAGATGTGAGATCTAAATGGGTGCCAAGTTTAACGGTCAGTCCTGAAAATTTAGTACCTACATAAAATGTTTTATAACAACTTAAAATATAATTTCTTCTTATAACTTAGGATAATATATTGAAGCCTAAGGTCTGACTTGGCTAGTTCTTGTATACGAATTATTATTAGGTACTTACTGAAACAGTCATGGAAGAGCCCTATGTTCATCTCTAGTTTCTAGTCTACCAGCAAGCCAAATTTTCGGAAGAATACAATAAGAACTTCGGCTTTAGAGCTTGCGAAGGCTATAATATATATATAATTCGTATATGAAAACTAGCCAAGTCAGACCTTAGGCTTCAATATATTATCCTAAGTTATAAGAAGAAATTATATTTTAAGTTGTTATAAAACATTTTATGTACTAAATTTTCAGGACTGACCGTATTTACTTGATACTAAAAACTACTTGTAGTATATTAAGGGTGGTAGGATTGTTATTTTATCAAACTGGTTGTGGGTAGGTCATACTTTTATGATAATAAATCAGTGTTCAACCAACTTGCGTGTGTTTCACTACATGGTGACAGCGGTGCATCAATTTAAATTGATTTGCAAAGTGACTCGCGTAGTTTTCGGTTTTTATGTGCTGTTTACTAATCATTAAGTGAATTTATGTGTATAAACAATGGAACACGCGCGTCCTCCAGCGGAATTATCACTCGAAGGTGGCCCTGCCGCGCGATCCGAGGCGTGGCGAAAATGGCGGCGGCTATTTGAGGTGTTTTTGAAGGCGTCTGGAGTGAGCAAAGAGCCTAAGGATGTTCAGGCTAGTTTGTTGGTTAACCTCATAGGACCGTCGGGGTACGAGGTCTATACCACGTTTACGTTTCAGAAAAATGAAAGTGCTGATGACATCGAATGTATATTGAATAAATTTGAAAATCATTTTGGTACTAAGTCGAATATAACGGTACGACGCTTCAAGTTTTTTAGTCGCAATCAGGAGGATCGGGAATCAATTGACGAATATGTGACTGCCTTACGACTATTGAGCCAAGAATGCGAGTTTGATACTTTACAAGAAAGCCTACTACGAGATAAGATCGTCTGTGTCAATAATACAGTGAGAGACCGATTGCTCCGCACGGATGAATTGACATTGACGAAAGCAATACAAATCTGTCAAGCAGCAGAGATATCCAAAGAGGAAGGGCTATGTATCGACGGCAGTCACGATGAAGTGCAAGTGAACGCAATGGCTTCACCCGGCGGCAGCGGCAGCTGGCGCGGAGCGGCCGGGAGCAAGCGCGCGTGGCAGCGAGCGGGCCGCGGCGGGCGGCGAAGCCAAGGCGGCCGCGGGGCCGCGGCGGCGCGTGCGCATTTCGTTACCTCAGAGTCCGGCGCATGCAACAACTGTGGCCGTATGCGTTGTGAAGGCGGTATTCGATGTCCGGCGAGTAATGCCTTGTGTTTTGTTTGTGATAAAAAAGGTCATTTTTCGCGAGTGTGCGAGCGTAAACAAGTGATGCGTAAAGTGTTAAATTTAAGTATCGAGTCGGAAAGTGTTGGCGAAGAAATGTTTTTTGTGAATACTATAGGAGAGGACACAAAACTCAGTAAGTCATTGAATGAATGGATTGAACGTATTACATGTAACGGTAAACAAATAAATATTAAGATAGATACAGGTTCCATGATAAATGTTATTTCAAAAAATGATTTTTTAAATTTAGGCTTTTCAATTGAACGACTAGAGCCATTTACGAAACGTGTTCATTCATTCACGGGAAATCGTTTACCTATTATTGGTTTGCATAATTTGAATGTCATTTACAATAACAAACATTATTTGTTACCGTTTGTAGTTGCAGACATGACTTGTCAAAATGTTTTAGGGTTAAAATCTTGTAGAACATTGGAATTGATAAATTATATAGATATGATAAATATTGATAAATATTCCGGTTTATTTAAAGGGTTAGGTAAGCTACCTGGAAAATATAGTATAGTAGTGGATAAAAATGTACAGCCTGTAATGTGTCCTACTAGAAAAATACCGTTAGGGCTAAAAGATAAGTTATTTAAGGAATTACAGAGAATGGAAGATCTCGGTGTTGTGAGGAAGGTAATGCATCCGACTGACTGGGTTAATGCTATTGTGTTAGTGGCTAAAAAAGATGGTAGCATTCGCGTATGTTTGGACCCGAGACCTCTTAACCGGGCAGTGCGCCGTGCTCAGTTTGCGCTGCCCACCGTGACAGAGCTGGCCGTCAAACTGCGTGATGCCCGTGTTTTCAGCGTGCTCGATGCTCGCTGTGGATTTTGGATGGTAGAAATTGATGACGCTAGTGCTGACCTTTGTACCTTCAGTACGCCATTTGGCAGGTATCAGTTTTTGCGATTACCTTATGGTATAAGTTGTGCACCGGAAGTTTTCCATGGAAAGCTTCGTCAGCACTTAGAAGACTTGGAAGGGGTTGAGTCATTTATTGATGACGTCATCGTGTGGGGACGGTCACAGGAGGAACACGATAATAGATTACAACTTTTGTTGCATCGTGCGCAAAATATAGGTATTAAATTCAATCGTGATAAATGTCAGTTCGGTGTATCGGAGATAACATATTTAGGTCACAGGTTTAATGCTAATGGAATGAGCGCTGATGAGAGCAAGGTTAAAGCTATATTGGACATGCCTCAACCCACGGATAGGAAGTCGTTGGAAAGGTTTTTAGGCATGGTTAATTACCTGTCAAAATTTATACAAAATTGTTCGGAATGTGTTAACGTACTAAGAAGTCTTTTAAAGAAAGAGGTCGAATGGGTATGGGAGACGCAGCATTCGGATGCGGTTGAGCAATTGAAACGGAAAGTGGCTAGTGCACCGGTGCTAGCGCTGTATTCGGCGGAGGCGCCGGTCGTGCTGTCAGTGGATGCCAGCAGCGTGGCCCTCGGTGCGGTACTGCTGCAGGACGGCCGGCCGGTTGAGTTCGCGTCGCTGACGCTCACAGACACGCAAACCAGATACGCACAGATAGAAAAAGAGATGTTAGCGATTGTGTTTGCTGTGGAACGGTTTAGACAATATATATATGGTAGGTCAGATGTTATAGTACATAGTGATCACAAACCACTCGAGGCTCTGTTTAATAAACCGTTGGTATCTGTGCCGGCTCGGTTGCAGCGTATGATGATGCGAGTGCAGGGATTCGACATTAAGGTGATGTATGTTCCTGGAAAATACATGTATGTTGCTGATACACTGTCGCGGGCACCCTTACAGGAATCCATGCAAGATTATGTGTCTGAGGAGGTTGAAGTGCAGTCTTGTTTCATGCTAAAAAATATACCGTTTAGTGAGATGAAAAGAGAGTTGATTAAAAAAGAGACTGAGACAGATAGTGAGTGTAAACAAATAATTAAATATTTAAAAAACGGTTGGCCAAGGAATAGACGTGATATGAGTGAAAAGCTCCGTGTGTTTTGGCCATATTGCGCTGAGTTTCAGTATATTGATGGAATGATTTTTAAAGGCGAGCGAGTGTTTATTCCGCGTGCAGTACGAGGAGAAATGTTAAAGCGAGTGCATGAGGGACATTTGGGCATAGAAAGGTGTAAGCGACGAGCGCGTGAGGTTATGTTTTGGCCGGGGCTCGCGGACGATGTGGAGAAAGAGGTGCGAAAATGTGAGGCGTGTGCACTGCATGCGCCGCGGCCGCGGCGGCAGCCGCTCGAACAGCACAAGGTGCCCTCCTTGCCCTGGCACAAACTAGCTTCAGATATATTTGAATACCAGAAAAAGAGGTACATAATACTGGTAGATTATTTTTCTAACTTTGTCGAGGTAGGTCAGTTGACTGGTATAGGTAGTAAACAAGTTATTAATTTCATGAAGGACCAGTTTGCTCGACATGGGATACCGGCTGAACTAGTAACAGATAATGGTCCTGCTTATAGTTCTATGGAGTTCAAAAAGTTCACTCGAGAGTGGGAATTTCATCATATCACGTCATCACCACATTACCCTCAGTCGAACGGCAAGAGTGAAAGAACTGTTCAAACAATAAAAAACTTATTAAAAAAATGTATAAGTTCTGGTCAAGATTTTTCCTTAAGTTTGCTTAATTTTAGAGCTACATCCCGAGACGGCTTAGATTCGCCGGCTCAAATGCTTATGGGTAGACGATTAAAGACAAAATTACCAATTACTCCCGAATTATTACGTGAACCGGTCAATAATAATCGTAATTACAGGGTTTTGATGGCTAAAAGACATTTAATTAAACAACAATACAATAAGACGGCGAAAGCGTTGAAACAGGTATCAGTGGGTGATAAGGCCACATTAGTGTGCAATGGGCATAGGAAACCGGTTACGGTAATAGAACGCGCGTCGCACCCGCGTTCATTTATAGTGGAAGATGCTCGCGGAAATAAATTTCGTCGCACGCGCAGTCAACTCGTAAAGCGCTCGGCATTCGATATAAAAGGCACAGAACTATCGTTTTTACCGGCTAGTAAATCACATCGTACGAATATGAGTGAGTTAACCAGTGCTGCAGTTAGACGCAGACGAAAAAATTGCATAGATTTTGGAATTAGCGATAGATCGAAAACTGAGTCGACGTCAGACGTGACGACACCAGGCTCTGTAGGCACTCCGCTTTCGGGAGAAGGAACTACTTTAAATGCCACAGCTGACTCTGCTGGCGTGCGTGATGTATCGCCATCACCGTCACCACCAAATGTTCCAATTGAAAGGTCTCGGGAACGAACGGCGCGAATGTTGTCAAATTTAATTTCAAATATTGATTAACGCGTTTAATACCATGTTATTTGCAAACGCTGATATTTAATTATTATTTCGTTATCTTAAGGTGCAGTTGGCAGCACGTCTTATACAAAACTATCAAAAAGCTCTTATTTATTTAGCGCCTTAAAATTTATTGAAACTGATTATTTTGTTGTTGTGATAGTCCAGCGTGCCGTTGACTGTACTTTATTACTTAGTAAAATATGTTAAGTATAGTATCATCGTGTTATTTGTAGGTACTTACTTGTAAGTTGGTTCCATTATTAAATAAGTAGCTGTTTGCTGTTATTCGGGTTATTCTACATAAATGTTATTTTGTTGGAAGCTAAATATTTTCTAAACATTTTTTTTTTGTTAAAGGGAAAGATGTAGTATATTAAGGGTGGTAGGATTGTTATTTTATCAAACTGGTTGTGGGTAGGTCATACTTTTATGATAATAAATCAGTGTTCAACCAACTTGCGTGTGTTTCACTACACTACTTACTACTTATTGATTAAAAATAGGATTTTTTCCTTTGTATTCGCCAGATTACCTGTCTGCATGCCAAATTTCAGCTTTCTAGGTCATCTGGAAGTGGGTTAGAGTTTTGATTATAGGTGAGTCAGTGATAAAAATAACGATTTTTGGACGTAAATATCTAAATAACCGTTTGAGCTGTGTATATAAAATTTGGAGCACATTTTTATCTCACTAGTCTCAATACATAAGCCAAATTTGACATGTTTCTGTGTAATAGTTTTTGAGTTATGAGGGGGTCAAAAGTGGCTCCAAATGGTTCGTGTTAAGATACACACGGTGCTGCTCGCCAGTTCTGTTTGCTTTTGAACTTGGCTGATACGCTGCCGCGTATCCAGATATGTGTTTTGGGAGCGATTAATTGTTTGCGACTGTCACTTTAAGATCGGTAATAAGCCCGCCGGTAGCAAGGAACTAATATGAAAGGATGATGAGCAGACATTTATCTAACCAGAGCCCCCTGATTCACAAACCGTCGGAATCGAAATCGGATTCGAATTCTGTGTTCGTTAGTACATTATTAACACACACAATTTTACCAACTGTAGTGCTAGCACAACTTGCGCGCGACTCGAGTGAGAGAGAGTCACGCTCACGGGCACTTTCGAGATCGCTCGTAGATAGGTGTATCGATGAGCTCAGTGGCGCCGCCAATGGAAATAAATCAATTGCATTTTATTAAAGGCTTGGATTAAAAGTTTCGGTTCTTTCGCGCAGGTGATAGAGTGGAATGTATTTTATAAATATACTTTTGAGAACTCAAACTTACGCAATAAGTCGTGAATCTCAATAGTGCCAAAAGTGGCCACATTTGGCAATATCAAGATCCATAACTTGATGCTCATATTTGAGGCCATGGAAAAATAATAAAAAATTGCATTATGCTCTTCTATTTGCGCGAAATAACCGAAACTTTTAATCCAAGCCTTTAATAAAATGCAATTGATTTATTTCCATTGGCGGCGCCACTGAGCTCATCGATACACCTTGAGAGCGTTTGTGCACTACCACTGAATTTTACCGATCCGGAAAAAAACGGATGCTTGTATTTAATTAATTACTAATATAAATGATTAATTATTAAAATACAAGCATCCGTTTTTTTCCGGATCGGTAAAATTCAGTGGTAGTGCACAAACGCCCTAAGGCGACGTGCTGATTGGTTCCAACCGAGCGCGACAAAGAGTCGCGCTAAGCTGTGCTAGACTCGCTGGGCCTAGGACCCTTTCCGTTTGCTATAATTTTTACATGACTGATGAATGAAAGGTATTTTTACCCGACTGCGACAGAAGGAGGGTTATGTTTTTATATTTATATCTAGCTGAGCCGGCAAACGTTGTTTTGCCCTACAAATCGCTATTATGCTGGGGCTTCACCTGCGTCACGCCTAACGGCGTTAATAACGGCTAATTGTATCAAATTAGTGCGCTAAGACCCGGCTACACCTGCGTATTATATCAAATAGCGCGCTAATTAATGGCATTAGACGCAGGTGAAGCTCGGGCATTAAAAATGGCGATTGGTGGTAAAAGGGTGAAAATTAAGGGGCGTAGGTGGTTCTAGTGCCAAATCATAAAAAAATTTAATCGATTAGATCGAATGAAAAATACTTATAGATGACTAGCGGATCCTCGGGGTTTTCCCGCGTGGTACACGTTCCGTGAGAATATCGGGATAAAACCCACGACGATTAAAATGTAATTGAAAAAGGATAAAATAATTTAAAAACCCCCGACTTAAATAATTTATGTGATCTATGAACAATAAGAAACGCAAGAAAATCCGTCCGGGCTGCCATTAAATGAACTACATAGTTCTGTAGTTTTTTAGTTAAGTATTTATATTTATGTTGAAATTTGAAATATTGATGGCAGCCCTCGACGGATTTTCTTGCGTTTCTTATTGTTCATAGATCACATAAATTATTTAAGTCGGGGGTTTTTAAATTATTTTAATTTAGTTTTTTTATTTTAAACTTTTTAAAGAGCATTTTAAAAATAATCACTAATAAACCTATTATTGAAAACCGCATCCAAATCGGACTAGTAGTTTTGGTTTTGCACAAGCAAATGCAGCGCCCCCTGGTGAGTTGTTTCCGTAACACTTATCTAAGTACATGCACTAATCAAATCAAAACCCATAACTGAAAACCGCATTAAAATCGGACCAGTGGTTTAGGAGATAAATGGTAACAGACATACATACAAACACACAAACAAACAACCTCTAACCCTAAACCATTTACCGCCTCCGTTCCGTGTCGTGGGTAATAATGTAGCCTATGTTAATTAGGGATACTACTTATAGCATTCTAAAAGTAAGAGATTTTTGAAATCGGTCCAGAAATTTTTGAGTTTGTTCGTTCAAATCTTTCCTCTTTATAATATTAAGTATAGAAGTACCAATAGATAATGGGCGGTAGCAAAATTTTGACGATTCATAATAGGTAAGTATTTACGTAAGTGTGTAGGAAAGCACAACGCCACTTCTTTCACAGTTCTGTCGAAAATGGAGATCCAGCAAAGGTCTGGAAATTTCTTAACTCGATGGGGATCGGGAAACAGCGGCCAGCCGTTATTTCAAAAGACTTTGATATTAATGTCTTAAATCAGCACTTTACTTCTTCGTCACATTTTGATGGGATCACGAAAGCTAACACCCTGCGAACTCTTTCATCAGTTTCCCGCCCAAATCACGATCTTTTCTTTTTTACTCAACTCACTGATTGTGATGTTAAGAAGAGCATACTGGCCGTCACCTCCAATGCAGTTGGTAGCGACTGTATTAGCAGGAAAATGATAGTCCTCATCCTTGACGAAATCCTTCCTATCATCACCTATATCCTAAATTATTCTCTGTCCAATAGTGTCTTTCCATCGTTATGGAAAGATGCCCAGATTACGCCACTCCCTAAAAAAGCCAATCCCTCGTCCTATTCTGATTATCGCCCCATATCCATCCTTCCATTCCTATCTAAAGTCCTAGAGCGTCTTGTCCATAATCAACTGAACACTTTCCTGTGCAAGAACAATATCATGAATTCCAATCAATCCGGTTTCCGACCTGGCCATAGTACTACCACTGCACTAGTCAATATCACGGATGACATCAGATCTGGTATGGAAGCTGGGAATCTTACAGTCCTATCCCTGCTCGATTTCAGCAATGCTTTCAATACGGTAGATTTTGATGTCCTTCTTGAGACACTTAGCTCTATTAACATATCTCCAACAGTGGTTGAATGGTTTCGTAGTTACCTTTTAGGTCGTCGGCAACGGATCCGTATAGAGAATTCCTTCTCTTCGTGGCGTAACACCACCGCTGGCGTACCACAGGGTGGCGTTTTATCTCCTCTTCTTTTCGGTATATTTATTAATCCTATTTCCCGTCAATTAATTTCAACCTACCACCTTTATGCAGACGATTTACAAATTTATTCTCAAGCCTCTGCGGACAATATTTCTTTAGCCATAGATAACATCACTAGGGACCTGGTTCAAATCAGCGAATGGAGCAGAGCGCACGGGTTAACGGTCAATCCTGCTAAGAGCCAAGTTATTATAATTGGAAGCACCCGGCAAAGATCCAAAATTGATTTTACTCAAGTGCCAGCCATCACCTTCGATGGCACTGATCTCCCACCCCGTGACCAGGTTAAAAATTTAGGCGTGCACTTCGATAGCAATTTAAGTTGGGGCGTGCAGCTTCAGGAGGTAAGCCGAAAACTTTTTGCATCTGCTGGCTCTCTGCGGAGGCTCCGTAACTTTTTACCAACTCCCACTAAGGTTGCGCTAGCACAAACTTTACTTCTTCCAATTCTAGACTACGCCGACGTCAGCTATCTTGATATTACAGAAGAGCAACTAAATAAGCTTGAGCGCCTTCAAAACTTTTGCATAAGATTTGTATTTGGGCTTCGCAAATACGATCATATTTCTGAATTTCGTAAGAAGCTCAGGTGGTTGCCAATTCGCCTTCGCCGGAATGCGCATATTTTGTCCCTATTGTACAATATTCTGTTTAACCCCTTTACTCCTTCTTATCTTAAAGATCGCTTCAAATTCGTCAAAGATTCCCATTCTCGTTTCTTGAGATCATCAGAAAACTTGCGACTGGAAACACCTATGCATTCAACCAGGTTCTTCGAAAAATCTTTTTCGGTGCAAGCTGCCTACCTCTGGAATGCATTACCGGTGTCAATTAGGGCCGCACAGACTATCCGCTTATTCAAAAAAGAGGTCAAAGAGCATTATCTCTCCTTATGTTGCTGAACTAAGCCAGTAACAAACTATCTTATCTAGGTATATTATAGGTTATTATGTAGGTTCATGTAAGTTTATTGCTTATTTTATTGGTTGTTGAGTATGTATTTATATGTAAATATGTATAATGTTTATAAGTTATTAAGTATGACGTATTAATGTGTAAATATGTAGGTATATATTAATTTATTTAGATGTAAGTAGTAAGTTTATTGTTTTTTTACTTAACACTTTGTACACCTTTAACTATCCCATCATACTTTGTTTTCTTATCCTGTCCATCCCTAGGTTGTCTGGAAGAAATCGCTTTTAGCGATAAGGCCGCCAATTGTATGTCTCCTTTGTATATTTTTTTTTTGTCTATCTGTATTATCTGTGTGTACAATAAAGTGTAAATAAATAAATAAAATAAATACATAGGTGACATAGGTAGGTAGGTATTTATTACCTATCTCTAATGCCCAAGCTTCACCTGCGTCTAATGCCATTAATTAGCGCGCTATTTGATATAATACGCTGGTGTTTCCGGGTCTTAGCACACTAATTTGATACAATTAGCGCGCATGCCGTTATTAACGCCGTTAGGCGTCACGCAGGTGAAGCCCCGGCATGAGTGAATAAATAGATTTTTTATTATTATTTATTTTTATGAAATACCTACCCATTTGTGAAGGCTGTAAAAGCCGTCACGCGTGAGTAGGATTCATAATTACAAAGAAAAAAGATTTTATGTCGACAGCGTGTCGTGTTACATAAATCGTTCACAGTGACATTGAAATTCAGTGCAGAAATGAAAAGGTCGTGCCCTACAGCAACAGAGAAGTCAGCGTCGCTCGCGCGCATTACTTCTCAAACAATTTTGTATTTTAGGCTATGGTGACATGGTTCATTTTTCAATGACCTCAAAAATTTCCGCGAGGACTTTTCCGTTCTGCCTGCGCTGACACTTACGGCAGGCGTCTGTCACTCTTTGTACTAGCGCGCAAATCTCGCCCTCACCGCCGGCGGGCGGTGCAAATCCATAGAAATTAGGTCCGCAAAAGAGCTAGAATATATGCGATAGAAAGAGATGCAACGACTGGCCGTTCGTAATTTGCGCCGTGCAAGCTGAATTCCACTTTATTGCGTTATAGTTAGAGTTGCTATTTATTTAAATGGCTTAGCGGAGTGCAGTATCTGTTACTAGTAACTATTAAGTAATCTGTGCTTACGGGACCACATCGCCTACCTCGGCAAAGCCACGAGCCGAGTGCTAGTTTAGCATGAATCTTTCAACCAGAAAACACGGAAATAAAAATCGCTTTGTTCTGTGCTTTCAACCCACGAAACATCTTAGCATCTGGGTATATTGTATAAGCCGCGCAGATAAAGAAACAATATGGAAATGGCGGCCGTCTGGTCATGCTATCTCGCTCACACATACCGTCATGCTGCATGTAGACCACGTGGCCGCGTGGGTGGGTCATGCTATCGCGCTTACACTTAATGCTTGGCCGCCATTTACAGATTGTTTCTTTAACTGCGCGAGTAACATACACGACTATGGCACATGGCGGGAAAGGACCTTAAATAACGTAGGTAGCAAACACTGAAAGAAACCATTGCTTTAATTAACAAAAATAAGGTATTTTTAAATTTATGCATTCAAAATGCATTTTTTATTAGTTAAAATATAAAAAATGAAGTATTAGAAAAAATCGACCCGTCTCACAACTAGCTCCGCCCGATGGGACTCGAACCCACGACCTTTCACTGTCCGGGTGAATGCTTTAACCACTGAGCTACGGAGTCGTTAGGAGAGTAATCTCTATTAGTCAGCGTTTATTTCATCAATGTGCGACACTAGAAATAAATACCTTTATTCCAGATATTTGACAAACGATAAAGATGAAATAATTGCTATTTCAAATTAGTTTTACTTTTATGCATTCAAAGTCGTGTGTGTGTGGTCATTCAATTCATTTAAGGGCCGGCTGTAAGCCAGCGCGTAGGTATTGACGAAGCTAATCTGTATATGTGTGCCTTCACTCACACAAACTTCTCCGCCCTTGCACGAAAAAATGTAATTCAGAAAATTAAAAAAGTAATAACTGTTTCTTTGTCAGAAAGTAACTTTACGTATTTGATGCGTTTGATTTGCCATGTTTGACATCTGGGGGCTGATACAGCATCTTACAGACAGTCAAAGGAACTCCTCAACATTTCAACGTAACCAGTTGGAAGTTTGGGCTCATTTGCATAGTCTTGCTGAGAACTCTTGTGCCAAGTAGTTTCCTACGTCTGATGCTGGAGTCAGGAGGTGGTTGATGGAACTCTTCAACAATTCAACGTAACCACTTCGAGCTTGGGCTCATTTGAATGGTCTTGATCAAAACTTTGGTGCCAAGAAGTTTCCAAGGTCCAGTTCTGGAGCCAGTAAGTGGCTGATAGAACTCTTCATCAATTCAACGTAAACACTTCTAGTTTGGGCTTGTTTGAATAGTCTTGATGAGAACTCTTCTGCTAAGTAGTTTCGAAAGTCTGATGCTGGAGTCAGGAGGTGGTTGATGGAACTCTTCAACGATCCAACGTAAACACTTCGAGTTTGGGCTTATTATAATCGTCTTGATGAGAACTCTTGTGCCAAGTAGTTTCCAAGGTCAAATTCTGGAGCCAGTAAGTGGCTGATGGAACTCTTTATCAATTCAACGTAAACACTTCGAGTTTGGGCTCGTTTGAATCGTCTTGATGAGAACTCTTGTGCCAAGTAGTTTCAGAAGTCTGATGCTGGAGTCAGGAGGTGGTTGATGGAACTCTTCAACGATCCAACGTAAACATTTCGAGTTTGGGCTTATTTGAATCGTCTTGATGAGAACTCTTGTGCCAAGTAGTTTTGAAGGTCTGATGCTGTAGTCAGGAAGTGGATGATGGCACTCCTGAACAAATAAACGTAACCACTTTGAGTTTGGGCTCGTTTGAATTGTCTTGATGAGAACTCTTTTGCCAAGTAGTTTCCAAGCTCTATTGCTGGAGCCAGGAAGTGGCTGATGGAACTCTTCAACGGTTTAACGTAACAAATTCATTTTTGGGCTCGTTTGAATTGTCTTCATGAGAGCTCTTCATGGCGGCCAACTTTTTTGTTTCTGGGCCGATTTAGATGAAACTCGGTTTTTGGTACTATTTTGACAAGAAAACAGATACGAAATGTCAAAATTATAAAAAAATCCAAGATGGCGGCCAACTTTTTTGTTTGGTTAGCTGATTTTAATGAAACTCAGTTTTTGGTACTATTTTGCCAAAAAAACAGCAACGCAACGCAATATCAAAAATATTAAAAATCCAAGATCGCGGCCAACTTTCTTGTTTGTGGGTCAATTTCGATGAAACTCGGGTTTTGGTACTCTTTTGTCAAGAAAACAGCAACGCAATATTAAAAATATAAAAAAATACAAGATGACGGCCAACTTTTTTGTTTGTGGGTCAATTTCGATGAAACTCGGGTTTTGGTACTATTTTGTCAAGAAAACAGCAACGCAATATTAAAAATATAAAAAAATCCAAGATGGCGGCCAACTTTTTTGTTTGTGGGTCAATTTCGATGAAACTCGGGTTTTGGTACTATTTTGTCAAGAAAACAGCAACGCAATATTAAAAATATTAAAAAATCCAAGATGGCGGCCAACTTTTTTGTTTGTGGGTCAATTTCGATGAAACTCGGGTTTTGGTACTATTTTGTCAAGAAAACAGCAACGCAATATTAAAAATATTAAAAAATCCAAGATGGCGGCCAACTTTTTTGTTTGTGGGTCAATTTCGATGAAACTTGGGTTTTGGTACTATTTTGTCAAGAAAACAGCAACGCAATATTAAAAATATAAAAAAATCTAAGATGGCGGCCAACTTCTTTGTTTGTGGGCCGAATTCGATGAAACTTGGTTTTTGGTACTATTTTGACACGAAAACTAAAACGCAATGTTAAAAATATAAAAAAATCCAGGATAGCGGCCAACTCTTTTTTTTATAAGCCGATTTCGATGAAACTCGGGTTTTGGTACTATTTTGACAATAAAACAAGAACGCAGTGTAAAAAATTACAAAAGGTCAAAAAGGTTGTTAACTTTAGTTTTCTCTCTCTCTTTTGCCGTTATTAAAATGTAACTATTTGAAAGCTTGAAACAGTGACTAGTACACAATTAATATAAATTGAAATATATTACATACTACGTACACAAATGTTTTAAATGCGAAAGTAACTCTGTCTGTCTGTGTGTTACGCAATCACACCTAAACTACTGAACCGATTTCAATAAAATTTGGTACAGAGATAATCTAGAGCCTGAGAAAAAACATAAGCTGCTTTTTAATGCGAAAAAATGGCTGTAAGGGGTTGAAATAGGAGACGAAAATTTGTATGAAAATTACTTTAATTTTAAAGCTAGAAACTTGAAACTTATTATTAAGGCTTTTGATTAGATACAAATAAATACGACATTCAAAGTTTGTATTAATTTTACTCTAAAGGTGGTGTCCACTAATTCGATGCGTTCGAATAAATAAAACTAAATTTTTACTGCCACAAAAAATCTCCATTTTTATTCGACCATGTCACAGATTGCATTTACACGGTAGCTTCTAGAAATGGCACAGAGAAGAGCATTAAAAAAGAGGACGGTGCGATTCTAACTTTTAATTTAAAATTGGTGGAGCAAAATTACTGTAAATATTGAAAACTAAGCAGGTGGTAAAAATAGAGAATGAAAGTTTTTGTGTAATGACGTCGGCAAAAAGCTTACGGCCCACAAAATAAAATGATAATAGAAAAACAAAGATTTACGGAGTCATTACAAAATGTGAAACTGAAATTAACGGAAGTAAGAAACTTTCCAAACGCCGCGCACCATACACAATGAGCGGCGGCGGCGTAGCGCAGCGTATGTGGGGGAACGGGCAATATGCCTAAGTGTATTTGCAAAATAATATGCCAAAAAATAAAAAATGCTTTCGAAAGTCACCATACCACGCGGACGAAGTCGCGGGCACAGTAAGTAAATGATACTTATAAAGTTTCAGGGTTATAAAATATGTAATTGCGATATGGGATTATTTTGATATTGACGAAGGAGCTTTAGTGGCTTAGAAATATAAAACTTTTTAGTTTTAACTAATAAAAGCTTGTATATTTTTTTTTGTTTATTTAATTTTTTTAGTTATAATTATTTAATTTTTACTGTTGAACTAAATCGAGACCAACAGAAACTTAACAGGCCATCATAAAGGATTGCTTATAGAAAATTTCATGGCATTGCTATTGACCGTTGCAGAGTTCTCGCGTCCGGGGCCAACCTTAGGTGCACCGTGCAGGATCACCCACCATAATTGAATGCATATATAAAGAAAAATGGAAATAGGTTCGAGTCCCATCGGAGCTGGTTGTGAGACGGGTCGATTTTTTCTAAATTCTTTATTTTCCATTTTTCTATTATAAAAACTGCATTGTGAATGCAAAAAAGTAAAAATTTAAATAACTTGCATATATAAAATTTCGTGTCAGTGCTGTTGACTGTTGAAGAGCTTTCTCGTCTGGAGTCAATTTTACTGTTTTCATGTTTAAGTAGTTCCACAAATCAACTTTTATCAAAATCGGCCCATAAACAAACAAAAACGTTGGCCGCCATCTTGGATTTTTTTATATTTTATAATTGCGTTCCTGTTTTCTTATCAAAATGATACCATAAACTGTGTTTCATCAAAATCGGCCCATAAACAAAAATGTTGGCCGCCGTCTTGGATTTTATAATATTTTTAACATTGCGTTGCTGTTTTCTTGTCAAAATAGTACCAAAAACCGAGTTTCATTTAAATCGGCCCACAAACAAAAAAGTTGGCCGCTATCTTGGACTTTTCAATAATTTTAACATTGCGTTCCTGTTTTCTTGTCAAAATAGTACCCAAAACCGAGTTTTATCAAAATCGGCCTACAAACAAAAAAGTTGGCCGCCATCTTGGATTTTTTAATATTTTAAAATTGCGTTCCTGTTTTCCTATCAAAATGATACCATAAACCGTGTTTCATCAAAATCGGCCCATAAACAAAAAAGTTGGCCGCCATCTTGGACTTTATAATATTTTTAACATTGCGTTGCTGTTTTCTTGTCAAAATAGTACCAAAAACCGAGTTTCATTTAAATCGGCCCACAAACAAAAAAGTTGGCCGCCATCTTGGACTTTTCAATAATTTTAACATTGCGTTCCTTTTTTCTTGTCAAAATAGTACACAAAACCGAGTTTTATCAAAATCGGCCCACAAACAAAAAAGTTGGCCGCCATCTTGGATTTTTTAATATTTTTAACATTGCGTTGCTGTTTTCTTGTCAAAATAGTACCAAAAACCGAGTTTCATTTAAATCGGCCCACAAACAAAAAAGTTGGCCGCCATCTTGGACTTTTCAATAATTTTAACATTGCGTTCCTGTTTTCTTGTCAAAATAGTACCAAAACCCAAGTTTTGCCATAATTGGCCCCACACACAAAAAAGTGGGCCGCAATCTTGGATTTTTTAAAATTTTTAACATTGCGTTCCTGTTTTCTTGTCAAGAGTTCTCATCAAGACAATTCAAACTGGTTACGTTGAATCATTGAAGAGTTCAATCAACCATTTCCTGGCTCCAGCAATAGACCTTGGAAACAACTTGGCTCAAGAGTTCTTATCAAGACAATTCAAACGAGCCCAAACTCAAAGTAGTTACGTTGAATTTATGAAGAGTTCCATCAGCCACTTACTGGCTCTAGAATTTGACCTTGGAAATTACTTGGCACATGAGTTTTTATCAAGACGATTCAAACGAGCCCAAACTCGAAGTGGTTACGTTGAGTCGTTGAAGAGTTCCATCAACCACCTCCTGACTCCAGCATTACCTTCGAAACTGCTTGGCACTAGAGTTTCCATCAAGACGATTCAAATAAGCCCAAACTCGAAATGTTTACGTTGGATCGTTGAAGAGTTCCATCAACCACTTCCTGACTCCAGCATCAGACTTTCGAAACTACTAGGCACAAGAGTTCTCATCAAGACGATTCAAACGAGCCCAAACTCGAAGTGTTTACGTTGAATTGATAAAGAGTTCCATCAGCCACTTACTGGCTCCAGAATTTGGCCTTGGAAACTACTTGGCACAAGAGTTCTCATCAAGACGATTCAAATGAGCCCAAACTCGAAGTGTTTACGTTGGATCGTTGAAGAGTTCCATCAACCACCTCCTGACTCCAGCATCACACTTTCGAAACTACTTGGCACAAGAGTTCTCATCAAGACTATTCAAACAAGCCCAATTTCGAAGTGTTTACGTTGAATTGATGAAGAGTTCCATCAGCCACTTACTGGCTCCAGAATTTGACCTTGGAAACTACTTGGCACAAGAGTTCTCATCAAGACGATTCAAATAAGCCCAAACTCGAAGTGTTTACGTTGGATCGTTGAAGAGTTCCATCAACCACCTCCTGACTCCAGCATCAGACTTTCGAAACTACTTTGCACAAGAGTTTTCATCTAGACGATTCAAAGTGGTTACGTACGTTGAATTGGTGAGTAGTTCCATCAGCCACTTCCTGGCTCCAGCATTTGACCAGATATCTGATGTGATGACGTATCAAACAAATTGTTGAGTGGAAAACTAATTATGTCCTGATATTTGTATCGCTTTCCGGATTTTTGGAAATTTTACTTTACCTACCTTTTCTTTACCACCGCTCAAAGTGTTTGTGTACAGATAGTCTGATTTCGAGTGTCAGAAGCTGAGAAAAAGCGACGTGCTCTCACCTTGAAATCAGCGGGCTTACTAAATTTTGCTGCTAGGACGGCTTGTATATAAACAATGTTCTATTTATCTTCGCGTTCTATACGAAAATGTATGAGCGAAGCGCGCTTCAAAATTGTCAATCTTTGACGCCAGATTGTTCTCAATTTATATAAAAAACGGAAAATATGGCGCGGTGAATCAATTCTATGTTTCATTGTCATTTAATTTAACATTAAATATTATTAAAAAGATTATTTTTCTTTAACAATATCTTTAAAACAAAAAACGTTGATTTCACTGTTTTTAGTGAAGTTTGCGTTTTTTTTGCCATTAACGTGAGTAAAATATTTAAAATTTTCCACGGTGTTATTGTAGAGTAACTATTCCTGTTCACTATCATATTTTTTAAAGTAATATCTGTCGTTAATTCTATGTTCAAAGTTTAAAACCCTGAAAGCTGTTTTACGCTTTTCACTTACCGCCGGCCCTTAAATTCATATTTTAGGTCTCAACTTCATCAAAGGTAAAGAAAAAAATAGATGTAATTATGTTCAAAATACTTTATTTTCAACAACTTTTATGTATAAAACATTCTCACTGTAGTTATGTATAATTTATATGTACTACTTTATAAATACTACATGGACTTATGTATGTACCAGTATAATGTGCATTCTCACACAACTCTCGACTTAAACCCAATGACATAAGACTTTATTTTCATCGAAGGTACAACAAGCGAAAACAGTATTAAATTCGTTAGTTCGTATATACCATCTGTACTAATTATAATTAAATCTGACTGAAAAATTATCCTTACTTTAGATCGCACAAAGTTTTAACTTCTTTAGACTAATAATCATCACATACTATGCGATTACAATAAGAATATGGCAGTTGAGTTAATAAATTTGATTCATTCATATAAGTATGGTCCACAAATATACGCGCAAATTGTTTTTCCTGACAAATATTTTCAAAAACAATATGATTTGGTTAGTTTAGTAGGGTCATGTTTTTATACAACGTGTAACAGAATTAATGCCTCAACCAGAATGTGTTAGATAATTAGGGCCTATGAAACAGAACAACTTTTACCTAGAAATCGCGAAATAAAATCGACCGTTTCATATAAGTAAATATTAATAACGAAAATATGATACGATTTCAGAGTTGGTCCCATAGTAAAAGTTGTTCAGTTTAATGGTCGCTATCTACCATATTCTGGTTGAGCGATTAATTCTGTTACACGTTGTATAATTTTATTATTTGTTATAGAAGTATAATTACATACCTTCAAGTAGGTATGTAATTATACTTCAATAGTACAATAGGAATTGTATTACGACTCTCCAAAATAACGCTGCACCATTCCCCTCCTTATAATAATCGCATTGCATCTATCATAATCATAAATTATTCTGTTTTCATTCACATTCTAGCCTTACAAACTAACATTGACATAGAACAACCAAGTCAGCTCTCTTACTCTTGAAACAAATTCTAACATTAAAGCAATGTCAAACATTGAATCAGTGAACTTTATGGCCTTGCAATACAGTCCTTACTTTTGACGTTTGACATTAATTCAATCTACAGTGCCACAAACTTTGCTGTGCCGGTGGCCAAAATGTGAAACTAGCTTTTTTTTTTAATGTCATTCTGCTGTCAAGTTGATGTCCTGCTGGCGGCAGAAGTTCTTAGAAGTCAGGGTTAAATTGCTACAAAAAAAAAAACGTACGTAGCGCCGCTGTCACCGGAACAGAAAAGGTTGTGGCACTGTACTTCGCGTTCGCTTCGACTTGGCCGCTACCTCTCTCCCCCCCTTACCGCACCGCGTTCCTAAACAGACCTTATTACGACGTGCTAAGGTCTATTACGTCGGACCTTATTACGTTCAATAAGGTCTGTTTAGCAGCGCGGTGCGGTGGTAGCAATTTCGTTCAAGAGTAAGGTGGTAGGTTTATTTTTTTCATTTCTGGGAAGTGAGAATGTATGTAGTATGTACAAACTATCAAGCGATCTGCGTTGTGTTTCAACGGATTGAGAGTTGACCAAAAAACAACGAAAAAGTCCGTATAATTTTCAACTTACATTTAGCTACGTTAATATTAGAGGTTCATGTAAAACCAAAATTAAAACAACCGTGTGGAAAGTTTACAACTTACACAAATAGATGGCGTTGACCAAAACTCTTTCAAATCGATTTACAAAACACAACTTATACTAAAGCTCAAGATATAAATAAAATTCACTATTATAATTTTTCATTTATTTATCTAGTAACATTAAACGACTGAATTTAAAAAAAACTATACACAAGCAAATAGACTATTTACTATAATAGCGAGTATTTTGGAAACATGTAATATCCTTTTTATTGTCTTTGGGTATTTTAGGGATTTAAAGTTCACTGCACAGTTACTAACCTAAACTTCCTACCGGATTTAGAAAATCGCTGAATTATATTTTTCTTATATTTATTTGGATGCATTTTTGTTTCCTGTATTTTTTACGAAGCTGCCTTTAATTACAATTATAAAAAAAAAAACAAATAAATAATATTAATAAAAAAAATAAAAATAATTTTATTTCCCAAGAAATACAGAAATTAGTGGATATCGCAAATTAATATTCAATCTTTCGTTTTGATAACAATTTTTTTATTTATTTAACTGTTGTTGATATGCATATATTTAATAGCGATAAAAAAAGAATTTGTAAAAATTTAACTTTATTAATTTCTAAAAAAAACATAATTTAAATTAAATTAAAATTTTACTTAATAATATAATTTTAATTTAATTTAAAATTTATGACAACCTTTTTTGCTGACTGTAAATTATTCGTTTTGTCATCAATGTATGCAAAATTTTAGCTCAGTTGGAAACTGGGAAGTAGGTAGGTAAAATGTATCTTGCTAGATTTGGCCCACACGAGCCTGTACACATTGAGCGCTCGGCGAGCGTTAGCGTTACATTTTGAATACAAATTTGTACAGCGCCTCTAGTGGGTAGTAGCAGAACTACAGATTCTCGTACAAATTGTCTCTGCGCTCACGGCGAGCGTCCAATGTGTACAGGTTGTTAGACAGCAAGTCGAATAAAAGCTTGTATGATAGTGGTAAAAACAAACAGAATAATTTTTACTTTTTTGCATTCACAATGCAATTTTTACATGACTGACCAAGGAGTGCATTGTGTTTAGGGTTAATGTATGTATGTATGCGAGATTCTTTTTATTATAAAAAATGAAGTATTAGAAAACATCGAAAAAGAGCATTCGCCCAGACAGTGAAAGGTCGTGGGTTCGAGTCCCATCGGAGCTAGTTCTGAGACGTGTCGTCTTATTCTAATAATTAATAGTAATAATAATAAATATATACTTAAATACTTTTTGTTTGTAAATACATACTTAATATACATAGAAAAGAAGGTACTTAGGTTCTTCATTTTTAATATTGACAAATTAGAATTAAAAAAAAAACATTGAAGCGAAATATCTCTATGTTAATTTAACGATATCCACAAAAAAGGTTTTGTTTGCAATTACAAATACGGAATCGGGTCGCTTATCTACAACTAAACACATATTATAAGTAAATCGGTATAAACATTTCTAAACTGAGCGTCACGCTAAAGAATTTACAAAACTAAAAACAGTCAAACGTGTTTAGTCAACTCAACGTAAATAAATATCATTACACCAGTTAAACACAATATCATCTAGTTACTTTGACTAGGTTTTCAAATATGAACTTAAAATGAATGTTATACAGTTCGAATTTCAGTTATCATATGCTTATTTCACTATTATCAACTTAAACATGAAAATAAAGTAGTTATTAAAATAAAATGTAAGCAGAATTTATTTTTTATTTCATGACGAAACACATAAATCTGCGCTTACACGGGCAATTTTTTAGCAATAATAGGGAGGAAAACTAACTTTTTATCACGACAGATGGCGTAGGTGTTATTAGGGGGTGTTTTGCTGATTGGTTGATAACAGCTGGCAAAATCTATGAAATCTTTTAATTGCGTCATTATAGGGATGAATGAAACGATACCATCAAGGTGTCGATCCTTTTACTCGATACGGTTTCGGTCAGAAGGTATCGATACTTTGGTTGGAATGAAAAGAGTCGAGCAAAAATAGGAAGTAGGTACTTGAGCGTTTCCGAAAATTTATATTTTTTAAATGTGTAGATGCAGGTTGTAGATGCATATAATTGAAATATGTATCTAAATTATGTATTTTATTTAAATACTTAACATAAAATGTTAAAATAAACATCTTTGGATGTATCAAATTTTGCAATTTTATTAAAAAATACGATACGATTTTCCAAGATCGAAGGAGATCGATTCTGATCGTGGATCGATATACTAAAAGCAAAAGATCGGGCATCTCTACAGTCGACCACAGAGTACATTATTATCTCACAGATTAGAAAGTGAACCCCCAATCACAAAAACGCCATCTACAAAAACCTTTGCCTGTTTCTCCCCATTGCTTGGCAACTGTAATGAATCAATTTGGAGCAATTAAGTGGAGCAATCTGGCCCTACAGTCGACAACAGAGTACAGTAGTATTATCCCACAGATTAGGTAGAAAGTGGACCCCTAATCACAAAAACGCCATCTACAAAAACCTTTGCCTGTTTCTCCCCATTGCTTGGCAACTGTAATGGATCAATTTGGAGCAATTAAGTGGAGCAATCTGGCCCTACAGTCGACCACAGAGTACAGTAGTATTATCCCACAGATCAGGTAGAAAGTGGACCCCTAATCACAAAAACGCCATCTACAAAAAGCTTTGCCCGTTTCTCCCCATTGCTTGGCAACTGTAATGGAGCAATTAAGTGGAGCAATCTGGATGCAACTTTCATGGTATTGTTTGGCCGTATGTCAGCAACAGGTTGCTACATTTTGACATCGCCCTAGAATTGCTTGGTGTGGTTGTGACTTCAAAGACGTCATAGCTGACAGGTATTGACAAGAATTGCGCAATTTAGTTGCCCATTTAAGCGTTACAGCTTTATAATGTTACGGCATCGCACCGCTGAAAACGGCGACGCCTGTTAAATATTATACAAGCAATAAACCCAGATTTGCATTGAAACATTAGCTTGGGCCAATATCGCTGGCATGCGAGCGCTTTCTCCATGCAAACGTTTATTCGTGCCAGTACAGCGCTGGTACCAGCCCTGGCATGGAGTAAAAGTAAAACTGTTGCCTTTTAGGCGCCAGAATTTGGCGCTAGGTACTGTATCAATGTAAATTGGCTTATGGTTTGTACTGACCTGGTGCGTCGCTTATATTTTCAGGCCAAGAACGCAACGCGTTTCAGAAACGTGACAATTTAATGTTTTGTTTAAAACTCTTCGTTTTATTTACTGTGCACCGAATCGTACAAAAATCGAAAATAATTATTTGGCATTTGTGTTCTATATAAGGTAAAAACATGTAAGTAAAGGTACTTTTGCAAAAGATTTATTGAATTACATAATTTGAATACAGATACAATATAAAAGGAGAGTGAGGTCGACTTGTGCACTTTTGTATTACGACTATTTCGTTTATATTAGGAACAGATTAATTACATTTTGGCACAACAATCTCAATGGAAGCTTAGAATGTATGTACTTTGTTTTTTTTTTAGATTTAGGTTAGTCGCTGCTTTTAAGCTATATAATAGCTAAGTTTAAGTTTTTTTTTTCAATTTCTTATCAAGTTATCATTGTTAGAACAAACTTTGTGCGTTTTTTTTAATATTTAATTTTTATGGAACGGCCCCATATCGAAAATCGAAATACAGGCAAAATTTAACCATACAATTTACTTTCAAATCTATCTTAAGATTGTTTTATCGTGTGATAATTTTCTTACAACCATTTTCTTACAAATGGTTGTAAGAAAATTAAAATTTGTGAAAATGGTGACCAAATTGACAAATTTTAAAGTCCGATATAAACGAACTGAGTGAATTCGGATGGTTATAAATCAATTTGTTGCATGAGAATATCTATACTATTACTAAAACATTTTTAGATTAAAGTATTTTTTTTAAATTTAATCTAGCTTTCAAAAAAGTTTTTTTAAACAATCAAAATAACATAAAGCAGTAATGTCAAACAAAATCACGTCTTTTTACACAATTTTTTTTTTCTTTACTTACATAATAAAATATTTACATATTGCAATCAGACCAATACAACGAAATATTTAAGTATCAAGTTATGGTAACACAGCAGTCAGTAATGACTTTTTTTACAGATAATAATACATAGACCAGAGACTACAAACTCTTAGAATCTCACCAAAAAAGCTGTCTTAAAGGAAATGCACGATTCTACATGATTATACTAAATATGATACGATTTTCTTTCTAACATTATAAGCACCATCATTTCTCTGGTCAGTATCATATTATTATTAAATCTTCTAAATTTAGTTAGAGTACATACACGAATTCCAGATTTTTCTATAACTACTTAGAATAATAGTAAGCCTCTTTTTGCACGAAGGCATACACGTCTGTTCGGATTCTAAGAACCGATGTGACTTGAAACGTCAAAAAATGACAGTGAATCAAATCCATCATGCATGAAATACAACGTGACTACTGTCAAATAGAAAATAAGAGGTATCGTTAAACGTTATACATAAGACCTATGTACGCCATACGTAAAGTACCTAAGCTACTATTTACAGTGAGGTATTCCGACTATGCTAGAGGAAAAAAAAATAAACTAGAGGAATTCGAAGAAGGTACAATGTGTGAGCAAAACTTTTTGTTGTCACTTTGACAGGTGCACTTACCCGCGCGTCGTGGCTGTCACCGTGACAGGTAGGATGGCGGGAGTGACAGCTGTCAGTGGGGCGGGGGGCGGCTGTCAAGCCGAGTCGTCGTGCTTCTTTATCTCTCCCTTTCGTTGGCTGAGCTTCTTTTTCATATCGAGTAGCATCTGCTCGAACGACATGTCTTCCGTGCGGCGGGACGGCAACGCCGCTTGGCCATGAAAAGCGCTCTCCGTGTATTTAGCTTCTAATCCATCTGCATGTAAATAAAATTATTATAGCATATAAACAGAAAATAACGTTCAATGTCAAAATTTTAGTTTTATGTGAAATTACATTAAATAAAATACGAAATACTAAGTAGTTTCGCATTCGAGAGATCGCTTTCAGGATGAACGACCAGTGCTAATATTTTGTTTCAACTGTACTCAACAATAAGTTTTTGTAAAAATTTCATTTTTATGACAAGCTTTTTTGCTAACTGTACTTTAATATTGTATTGTCATCTGAACCAAACCTGTATACGAAATTTCAGCTCCATTGGATACTGGGAAGTGGGTCAAATTAAGCTTGCAAGATTTGTCCCCTACTAACTAACTAACTAACATACTAACTAACATGGCAAGTTAATAATAAGTTTTTAGTAAAAAATATTTTTATGACAAGCTTTTTTGCTGACTGTACTTTAATATTGTATTGTCATCTGAACTAAACCAGTATACAAAATTTCAGCTCCATCAGACACTGGGAAGTGGGTCAAATTAAGCTTGCAAGATTTGTCCCCCACTAACTAACTTACTTACATGGCAAGTTAATAAAAAGTTTGTAAAAAGCTTGTAATAACAATTGACTGATGTCAAACATGTGTCATATTGAAAGCAATTGTGATAGATGCTGAGTAAGACTCTTTAGCGACCAGGGGCCCCGCCCAAATGTCGTCGGCATCGCTATCGACTTCATTTGACAGATAGATGTGGCACATATCTACTTCTTTTTTGCACCAACAAAAAGTTATCACGGAAAAGAAGCAATGTATCACATCCATCTGTCAAATAGCGATGCCGACGACACTTGGGTAATTTTTTTAGAAGAAATATGTGCCGTATCCGTTGTAGCGATAAAGGTTAATTTTCTTTGTGAAATTTCAGATTGACGCTTCGACTTTGCGCCAGTGTTAGTTGAGCCTAAGGTATAATGAGTGCAACATTGGCGTGGCGCGATATAAGGGCGCGATCGAATCAGACGAGATCCACAGCTTACTTCGTATCACGGGCACTACACACAATGAACCTTATCATCTAAGGTATAAGGGCGACATTGGCGTGACATATTCTGTCGGTAGAAGGCGCGTCATCCGCCGAAGCCGACGTCGTATCGCGGAAACCACCCACATTTAACCTCATGAGTGGACTGACGATCTGGTCAAAGTCTCAAGAAGCCACTGGATGCGAACCAAGCATCAGGACCGATCGACAATCGACAAACGGTCGACACTGAAATCGAAGCAGAAACGACGAGATCCGCAGGAGATCTAAAACAACTGACTTTGCTCGAAGGATTCCTCAGCTGGAATATAGCGCGGAGAACCGATGGCCGTTGGGGCGGACAGGTTCATAATGGCTCACGTGCACTGGACAACGTTCCGCAGGCAGGCCCCCTACAAGGTGGACCGACAATCAGTCCCTTGATTCACAAATCATCGGGTACACTCCCGACAGCGGAATGTACGTGTAGCAGGCGGATAGTTAAATATGGCGGCAACAAATTGGAAAATTGGATTTATATTCTTCTTGCGCAGAAATTTCAATTCGGTTAGGTTAGGTTAGTATTGTGATCAAGCGATGAGGAGCGAGAGGCTACGTCAACTTAGCGGAAGATAAAATGGCTTACGGAAGAAAATATCGACCTAGGCATTTAATTAAATGGTGGATTTAACTATTTGGCTGCGACATATGCACTGTCTCTGTCACTCACTATAGAATAGACCAAGACAAACAAATAACTCGAATCCGATTCCATATCCGACGGTTTGTGAATCAGGGGGCTGATCAAGGTCGCGGAAAGCCGCTGGATGCGAGCCAAGCAGGACCGATCATTGTGATCCTTGGGGAAGGCGTAGGCTGACACATTAAACCGTAGGCGTAACAGCGTAGCTCTGACACATCACACATTGGACCTTAGCAAGTAAGGTATAAGGGCGACATTGGCATGACGTACCCAGATCGGCGTAGCTCTGTCGGCAGAACGCGCGCCGTCCGGCGAAGCCAACGTCGTATCGCGAGAACTACACACATTGGACCCTAGCATGTAGGGTATAAGGGCGACATTAGCGTGACGAGTTTTAAGGGCGCGATGGAATAAGAAAGGACGAGATTTCGCAAGAGATCTTAACAACTGACTTTGCTCGAAGGATTGCTCAGCTGAAATACTGCCATTTCAGTACATATAGCGCGAAGAACCGATGGCCGTTGGGGCGGAAAGGTTCATGATCTGATCAAGATCGCGGGAGGCCGCTGGATGCGATCCAAGCAGGCCAATCGTTGTGAAGATCCTTGGGGAAGGCGTACACTGACACATTGACGCGTAGGCTTAACGGCGCAGCTCTGACACATCACACATTGGACCTTAGCGAGCAGGGTATAAGGGCGACATTGGCGTGACGTACCCAGGTCGGCGTAGCTGTCGGCAGAAGGTGCGTTGCCCGCCGTATCGCGGGAACTACACACATTGAACCTTAGCGTGTAGGGTATAAGGGCGACATTAGTGTGAAGTAGTGCCCAAGTCGCAAAAGACGAGGCCGTATCGCGGGAAATGTGCATCATCGACCACAACATGAAAAATTTAGTAACACCAGGGGTTTGCGTCCAGGAAAATGTTGGGAATTAGAGAACGCAACTCCATGCTAACAATAATCTTAACGTTAAAAATGTCAACTGTCTTTGGTTTTGGGTTTTTGACTTGCCTTTCTTATAAAATGTTGCTTTATTTGATCATGTGTACCCAGATCGGCGTAGCTCTGTCGGCTGAAGACGCGGCGTCTTCCGTATCGCGGGAACTACACAAAGAACCTTATCATGTAAGGTATAAGGGCGACATTGACGTACCCAGGTCAGCGAAGCTCTGTCGGCAGAAGGCGCGGCGTCTTCCGTATCGCAGGAAAAACACACATTGGACATTAGCATGTAAGGTATAAGGGCGACATTAGCGTGACGGTCCCAATGAAGTCGCAAAAGACGCGGCCGTATCGCGGGAAATGTGCTTACGAAGGTATTCCATCGACAACAACATGAAAAATTTACCAACACCAGGAGTTTGCGACCAGGAAAATGTTGGGAATTAGTGAACGCAACTCCATGGTAAAAATAATCTTAACGTCCAAAATGTCAAATGTCAACTGACCTGCAGCCGCCAGCAGCGCTATGGTTGGACAAGACAACAACTTAACAGCAAAATGACATTTAAGAAAACAAGTTACTTTCACTTTTTGGCCGCCGGAACAGAAAAGATTACATACATATAGTCGCGCCTATGGATAGACTATGGATCGCCACCTGCTACGATCCTTTATCTGACCATGTGACGTACCCAGGTCGGCGTAGCTCTGTCGGCAGAAGGCGCGGCGTCCGCCAAAGCCGACGTCGTATCGCGGGAACGTAGAAGCCGCTTCGACCGCGCCCCACGCGTCGCGAGCGTGCTTGTACGTCACGAAGCCGTAACGGGTGCTGTAAGAAATAAGTTAGTTACAGCACAGATTACTAAACAGTTACTAGTAACAGATAGTGCACTCCCGCTAAGTCATTTAAATAAATAGCAACTCTAATTATAACGCAATAAAGTGGAATCTTCTAGCTTTAACAATGTATTAAAAAATGTATCTTGATTACCGAGTGCTTTTATAGTTTAAGTGAATATTTTAACAATAAATATTAGTGAACACTTTTTGATAAGTAATAATATAATTTTATAAAATATATAGTTTATTGTAAATTTCTAATATAATATTAATGCAATCTATTGTATAAATTAATTTTATGAAATGCAAATGTATACTTTAATTGTTAATGTACTTATTAAGTTTTATCTGTATTATTGTTGTGCCCTTATGGGGCGTCACATGTACTTTTTATGTTCTAATACCACCTAAGACAAACACAAAACACTGTGACATGCAATAAAGAAATCTGAAATCTGAAGAATTCAGCTTGTACGGCGCAAATTACGAACGGCCACTCGTTGCATCTCTTTCTATCGCATATATTCTAGCTCTTTTGCGGATGTAATTTCTATGGATTTGTACCGCCGGCGTTGCCACCGCGCGTAGGTATGTTTTCGAGCCGACACGGGGAGTGAAACAGGCCTGGTTACAGTCCGAATCTTACTTTTTAGGACCAACCCACACGAATCACAACACGTGGGCGGGGCGCATTTTGTATTGAAAACATTGAAAATGAATAGTACAATTCACACGTATGACGTACCACATTTAGCAGTCATTATCGACCGCGTGGGTGATACCGGCCACAACGCAACCACCAGCGAAGACGCTGCGAACTAGCGGCCGGACACATCCACAGCACAACTACTAGCGACAACACATTTTGTCGCACAACCACAACATCGATGCAGCTTTTTGCAGCACTACAAAAAGCTGCATCGACACTATTCGCTCGTTACCACATTTGGTAGCTGCGATGTGGTGTGGTTATGGTTCCTGTGGGTTGACACTAAATAGTACACAATTTAAATGTATGCGGGTGAGGGAGAGGTAAAATTGTGGGGTACTCTGCTGCCCACTTCACGACCGCCAATAAGATTGAATCGCACTGTTCTGTATTAAGCTTTAGTTTAGTAAAACACGAACATAATTTAAGAAATATGGATTGATAATTATTTATTGACAAAAAAGAAAGTCAATTTAAATATAAACGAAAAGGGGTATAATCCCCGCACGACAGACTTTGTATCGTCCGATAGTTCGATGGTTTATAGTTGTTGTTGTTGTTGCGTGCTTGCATACATGTCCATACTGATTTATGGGCCCGATCAAACTATCAGCCAATAGGGGATCGGACTGTTATTCATGTCAATATTTAAAAGCGACATTCAAAAATATAACATTAAATTATAACAAAAGTGATAAAAAAGTTCAATCTGCTTGATAACAAGCAAGTAATGAGCTGCTGAATTGTGACCAACCGTGACTCTAGCTATCTCTTTCTAAAACGAAATTTTATATGGCAGGCAGGAGTATGGCGCTACATACGTTTGATGTCACACGTAATTAGCGCTGTGCTTGTCTAATGAGGAAGTTTCATGATCTATATCTTCGAAAATAAATGTAAAATATGTAAAACTAGCTTTCCGCCCGCGGCTTCGCCCGCGTGGACTACACTACGTCATCCCGAGGGAATGTGTTATTTTTCCGGGATAAAAAGTAGCCTATGTTCCTCTCCAGGCTTCAAAATATCTGTATTCCAAATTTCAGCCAAATCCGTTCAGCCGTTTTGGCGTGATTGAGTAACAAACATCCAAACATCCAAACATCCAAACATCCAAACATCTAAACTTTCACATTTATAATATTAGTAGGATATTTGAATACTTTTTTCAAATATTTTCTGTGTTGTGTTTTGTGTTGTCTTAAAAAAAAAAGTCAGTCCGATCCCCTATTGTAGTCAGACGGGGAGTCTAAAAGTAGAATTGGGTATTTGACTGAAATTTTTTTATTGACTTAAAATGTTCATTTAACTAGTAGCAACTCAACATAGGTATTTATTTTCAAATATCTTGCATATTTTCAGCGATATAGAGCATCAAACTAGCTATAGAAACGTGAGGTCACGTTTCTATAGCGCCATACTCTCGCCATAGAAAATTTCGTTTTAGAAAGAGATAGCTAGAGTCACAATTATTAAGTAGCTCATAATTCGCTTGTTATAATACATATTGAATTACTTTTTTCATATTTGTTATTCAATAATGTTATATTTTCGCATGTCATAAATAAATATCTACATTTCAACAACAGTCAAACATCCAATTAATAGAACAATCAGAGCACCGACTCACCCGTCCTCCTTGCTGTGCAGCCGCACTTCCATCACAGAGCCGAACTTGGAGAACATGCTTCGGAGCGAGGACTTGGTGATGTCCTTCTCCAACTTGCCGACGAACACTATCCGTCTCTCTTCCACGGGCGTGTTGCTCTCTCTGAAACATTAGGGTAGTGATAGATAAGAAAAAACTTACGAAATAAAGAAATACAACAGCAAATAGTTCAGCTAGGAACTGCCCATCTATGTATTTTTGTACTCGTTTGTCATATTACATTAACTTGTTTTCTTGTACTTTACTCTTCGATCATATGTATATATATATCATATCATATACAGCGTAAACGCATAAAAAGTGAAGCCGCCAACGAATGCTCCATTCGAAAGGGAGCATTAGATCGCTCTCAGTAGTCATTTGACCACCCGGCGAAACGATGCCTAAATGTGCTGAGAAGATGCGCAAAAACAATTCGAAAAAAGGAAAAAAAGAGATGTAATATCATAGTTTCAGTCAGTATTGATCGTAAATATAATTGCACAATTAATTTAAAGTCAAACATGTACTGAAACTATCATAATTTCATTATTTATACTAAAATATTGCAATATTCCTTGCAGCGCAACCGTTTCTTCTATTTGCGTTAGTAAGACAAGAGATGCAGACATGACGAAATACGATTCGCTGTTCTAGCGTCGGCCGACCGTCTGAGCTTTCCATGTAATAACATCGTAAGTATTACCACTGCCGTCCGAATTTAAATCCAATTACTGTGGCTTAGGGTCGAATATCAAATGTGGTGACGGCAGTATTCGGAATCGAAATATCTATAACTATAACTACTAATGACAGCGCTCTGTTAGCATCACTTTTTCAAGCGCATTTAGTATGGAATTGAGTATCTAGATCGAAGACTGTACTAGAAATAAAGATTAAAAAAAATATAAATAAATAAAGTAAAAAGAAACTGCTTTTGGAAATCGGATCGCTAATCAACAATCATTTAACAATGGATTCGGATTCGCTAACTATATCTTCACTATCTTTTCTAACTGTCGTCGTATGTTTCCACTTACAGGCAGCCGTACAACATCCTTACTCTATTATAATACCTCAGTGCTTCTTAAACTGTTGATACTGCCGCTTGTTCACCTGTCTTCAGAGCTGAAGCTCCTGTAGTTCTTCCTGTAGAGCTCATCCTTCTAGTAGGTGCTGCTCAATCGCCGCATGTCATCCTTACTCTATATAATACCTCTGTGCTTCTAAAACTGTTGATGCCGCTTGCTCACCTGTCTTCAGAGCTGAAGCTCCTGTAGTTCTTCCTATAGAGCTCATCCTTCTGGTAGGTGCTGCTCAATCGCCGCATATGTCATCCTTACTCTATTATAATACCTATGTGCTTCTCAAACTGATGATGCTGCCGCTTGCTCACCTGTCTTCAGAGCTGAAGCTCCTGTGGTTCTTCCTGTAGAGCTCATGCTTCTTGTAAGTGCTGCTCGATCGCCACATATGTCATCCTTACTCTATTATAATACCTATGTGCTTCTCAAACTGTTGATGCTGCCGCTTGCTCACCTGTCTTCAGAGCTGAAGCTCCTGTAGTTCTTCCTGTAGAGCTCATGCTTCTTGTAAGTGCTGCTCGATCGCCACATATGTCATCCTTACTCTATTATAATACCTATGTGCTTCTCAATCTGTTGATGCTGCCGCTTGCTCACCTGTCTTCAGAGCTGAAGCTCCTGTAGTTCTTCCTGTAGAGCTCATCCTTCTGGTAGGTGCTGCTCGATCGCCGCGAAGACCCGCCAGAACTCGAAGACGACGATGATGAAGAGGATGAGGAAGAACTGCTAACAAATTGACAGAATAAAAGTTTAATACCAACGTAAACACTTTGACACGTTTAGTCCACGTTTTAGAATCGACTAAAATAGTCCTGGTTTAAAACTGGTACTAAACTGGTGCTGTCACTTTCATTCCCCAAATGAAGACAGAATTAGTTTCAGTTTTAAACCAGGTCTAACTTTAGTCTACGTTTTGGAATAAGAGGGATAGAAGTAAGGTATAAATTATTAATTATTAGCTACTTTTAAAACTATGCAAAGCATTACCTTAATAAATACATACTGTCGATATTATTATATTACAAGTTTATTGGACTTGCTATTAGTTTTGGGATAAGAGATTTTTACATAGGATAAGTTCATAACAGAAAGGATTGTTGAAAAGTTCTATTTAAATTTGTAAGTCCAACTTGAGGATGTTTTATTTAATTTAGAAAAGCCAAACTAAATAAAAGCAACAAAAGTATTTTAGGTGAATAGTGTGCGCGTAAATCTAAGATGTGAATGTACACTCGCCTGCACTTCAGACTACCACAAAATGTCAAATATCTACAAACGGTTTTGAACTTAATGCTCCAGTGTTATGGTTGAAAGTCGATTGGAGAATTTTGACAGTTTTGTGTAGTCTGCAGTGCAGCCGTCCGTACATCAATAACAGATAACTCATACTGATAACAGATAAAGGTTCAAATTCAGCACTTCTTCATAAAAAAAGGTGATCCAACGCTTGTCCATGGCGAACGCCGAACGAGGAGTTTAGAATTATCCATATGAAATCCTATAAAACCTCGCGTATCTGCCGGAGCCAAATCATCCGATTTATTCCTTACTTATTTATTTTGATTTTGTACCGCGAAGATATGTCTTCCTTTTACTTTTTTAATTTTTCAAAAATATAAATCGAAATAACTCTTTGAAAGTTATGTTGCCCTGGTACTTTTGACTGAATAGTTATAACATTATTTCGTAATTGAATATAAAATAAATAAAGGATTTTGGGTTACGTTCGGAATAATCTTTCTTTATTACTTACTAGCTTTCCGCCCGCGGCTTCGCCCGCGTGGACTCACGACGTATTTCCGCGGGAATGTGATTTTTTTCCGGGATAAAAAGTAGCCTATGTTCCTCTCCAGGCTACTAAGTATCTGTGTTCCAAATTTCAGCCAAATCCGTTCAGCCGTTTTGGCGTGATTGAGTAACAAACATCCAAACATCCAAACATCCAAACATCCAAACATCTAAACTTTCACATTTATAATATTAGTAGGATCTATCGATACCTACTAAAGGACACTACGATATTCTAAAAAGCCCTAGTCCAGTAGGACCACGAGTACATAGTGATATACCGTGGTCCTACCAGTAGGTTAAATCGGTAAGTCCACGGTAAGGGATTTATTGACGCGGTTTCCATACAGAATTCTAAAGCTCACTTCGTTCAGTGCGTTTCTTTGCATTCACACAACTAAAATTGTTTACTGTTTTAGGTAATAAGCAAAATTGTACTTAATTTAAGCGGTATTCTGTATTGTGATGGAAAGTAACCTTACTATTATGTGAAGGTAATTTTTCAAATTTAACAATTTTTCAAAAACCAAAAAAATAGCCCTTGGCGAGTTTCTTGCCGGTTCTTTTCGCTACAAGGTCTCCTGCCGTAGGATTTGCGAACCGATGGCGTAGCTTCATTGACGTTCATAAGTGTTGTTAAACAAACCTAAATTGAATAAACGATATTGAATTTTGAATTTAGAAAATTTTAAACCTTACAATTTTATCATAAGAAGGATATTCCAAGAGAATTTATTAACTCTATCAACTGAACAAAGATTAATATTAATTTTATGTAGAGAAAAGTAAGAATGAAAACTAAGATTTAGCTACAGATATCTGTTATCAAGTCAAGCAGTTTTCTTTCATAGATGTTTGGCTTTTCATAAAGATAACACTAGGTACTTCATAAGTTCGTCAATAATCTTATCAAAAAGTAGTTAAACGATAATGTACAAGATTTCGTAAATTGCAGCATGCGGCATAAACTCGTCTCTGATATATGAATATGACCCAATGTCACACTTACTGCAGTTATCATCCAGAGATAAATTAATTACTAAGGTATTATTTAAATTTTTACTTTTTTGCATTCACAATGCAATTTTTATGATTGAAAAATGGAAAATGAAGTATTTAGATATTTATTTATGAGGTAGTAATATCTTCACATTGATGAAATTAACGCTGGCTATACAGCGCGTAAGAAGTATTTGATAAATTCGACGCTTCTCGTAACGACTCCGTAGCTCAGTGGTTAGAGCAGTGGGCGACTGCTCTAACCACTGAGATATAGCGAAAGATCGTGGGTTCGAGTCCCATCGGAGCCGGTTGTGAGACAGGTAAATTTTTTCTAAATACTTCATTTTCCATACTTAGGTATTACTTTCTTGCCCATGCATGATTAATGGTCACTAACGAAGATTTATCTATTAGTGCTTTGGTATTTGTAAATTGTCTTTTTAACGCCTCAATTTATCAGGACAAGCACATAATTATATTTCTGTAAAACTTGTGTTTGTAACTTAATAAGTTTTGAGTAAAAATTTCATTTTTATGACAGGATTTTTTGCTGAGTGTACTTTAATATTGTATTGTCATCTAAACCAAACCTGTATACAAAATTTCAGCTCCATCGGACACTGGGAAGTGGGTCAAATTAAGCTTGCAAGATTTGTCCCCAACTAACTAACATGGTAAGTTAATAAAAAGCTTGTTATAATATTCGTCACTTCATAAAATGCAAGAATGCAACGACCTCGATGCGACGTACGTAGCAGCCAGTGCCTACGTGACCCAAAGTGCTGACATCGCATCGAATGTTCTACTCGTTTACGCAATTAGAGTTATTTTAAATATAATATTTGTCATTCTGATTCTAGCATCGGTCAGGCTTAGATACTAAGTTTTAATTGTAATTTTTACTAGTAATAAAAACCTTCAAATAATTTTGGTTTTTTTGGATCCTCCGATTGTGACCTCCGTAATTGGCGCAGTCGGTAGGATACTCGAGGCGTCTCGAGGTAGTTTGGATAGGGTTTTCTCACATTGATTCCCGCGTCCCGCATATCGCTACCGCGTCGCGAGCGATCGCGTCCGCCCGAGTATTCCTGCAAAAAGAACCTGAGGTTCCCGGTTGGAGGAAAAATCAAGACATCGATTCCAGAGAAACCAGAATGCAGTATATGTAAGTACACTGAAATCGTTTCTGTGTTGCTTCCTTTTCCTTATAAGTACCTTTTATAGTCGCAACCATTTTTTATCCAAGGCAAACTTCCCCTCGAGGGCCCGCTCGTGGTAGGAGAGCCCGTAGGTTAGATTTAGATTCAAATAGGGATATTCAATCACCAGATAGTATTACACTAGAAAATCTTTTTGAGTATTCATTGTTACAAAGCCCCGGACCTTACAGGAAGAAAATGGCTGACGTAGACACAATTTTTAAAGCATTGCGCTTAGTGCCAGAGTTCGACGGGAATTCGCATATTTTACCTAGATTTATTAACATATGTGATCAGATAGTGTCAGAGTATATAGATGCGAATCCCGGTAACGAGTTAAATAAGCTTTGTTTAGTTAATGGAATTTTAAATAAGATTACTGGACCAGCTGCTCGAACAATAAATTCAAACGGTATTTCAGAGGATTGGAATTGCATTAAAACAGCTCTTATAAATAATTTTTCAGACCAAAGAGATGAGACCGCTCTTTATAATGATCTTATGTTAGCTACTCAGGGGAATGGTTCGCCGCAAGAATTTTATGATCGTTGTGTTAATCTATTCAGCACTATTATGACTTACGTCCGACTTCACGAAACTATAGCTACTACTATAGAAGCGAAACAAACGTTATATAAAAAATTAACCATGCAAGCTTTCGTTCGCGGTTTAAAAGAGCCACTAGGCTCTCGCATTCGGTGCATGCGTCCTAATAGTGTTGAAAAGGCCCTAGAGTTTGTGCAGGAAGAATTGAACGTCATGTATCTTCAAAATCGTGTAGACCCAGGGTCAGATAAAAGATCACAGGCTCCCAAGCCTTTCCAAATGCCCCCTGTCGCTTTGCCATCATTTAAGCCGTTCAATTTTCCTCCACAACCACACCCTAGGAATAATTGGCAGCCGCCTCCACCCATGTGGAAGCCCAACTTCCATGCTCATCCACCAGCTCAGCAAAGGCCTGCAGGTATGCCCTCGCGTACACAGCAGATGTTCAGGGCGCCGCCGCCAAATTATAATCCTTATCAGAATAGGTTCCAAATGCAACCTAGGAACGAACCCCAGGGTCACGGGCCGAAACCCATGAGTGGCGTCAGTCACTATGTTGTTAAGGAACGCCCTCAGTTTGGTCACTTGTCAGGTCATGATTGGCGTAAGCATGGCAATCCACCGCCGTCCAACTATTTCAAATCTAGGGAGATGAATATGAACGAGTTCGCAAATTATAATGATACTTATTATCCCGAGTGTTATAGTTATAATGAACCGGATGACTACTATTACTATTCAGGTAATTCTGAGTACTATAATGTCGAACCTTGCTATGCCGTCACTGAGCCTTATGAATACGATCCGTGTAACGAAATTACATCGGGTTCAGTAGACGATCCTGAACCTAGTACTAGCTCGGTAATTGACCAGGATTTTCAGAAGCGCGGGAGATCAGACAAATTAAAATAGAATTAAACATGCAATCTCAAAGACAGCTTCCTTATATACAGATTACTGAGCCGCCCTTAAAATTTTTAATTGACACCGGCGCAAACCAATCGTTCATAAGCCCGGACGCTGTTGAAAGATTTTATAACAACGTCGAGTTAACTTTCGATCCGTTTGAAGTTACTAACGTACATGCAACTACGCGTAATAACTATTCTATTACCATTCCATGCTTCCAGGAGTTTCAGGAACCTGAAGCCACGAAATTTTTCATTTATAAGTTCCATGAGTACTTTGATGGGCTTATAGGTTTAGATCTTTTAGAGAAATGGGAGGCTAAAATCGATCTTAAAGATAAAGTACTAATAACACGCAGTTCTGAAAATCCTATTCACATGTATAACTCGCGTAATCTTAACTTGTATGAGGATATTATTCCGGCTAACTCATCAAAATTAGTTAGAATACCCATTAATATTCACGACGGTGACGTATTCATTGATGAGCAAATTATTTCTAATTGCGTCATTAACGAATGTTTGACTAAGGTCAGTAATAATCGTGGTTACCTAGAGGTGACAAATCCGACGTCACACGACTTAATTTTTAGTATGGACCGCGCCGTACAAGCCGAGTCGTATAACGTAGATTGCACGCGCATTAAACAACCTGACTCGCGCGCGCAGGAAGTACTATCGCGCTTACGGACTAACCATCTTAATCCGGAGGAACGCGCTAATTTAGAGGCTTTGTGTGAAAAATATGCAGACGTGTTTTATCTCGACGGTGAATCTCTTACCTTTACGAACAAAATCAAACATCGTATTAAGACCACTGACGAAATTCCGGTATACACAAAAAGCTACAGGTACCCTTACGTACATCGAGATGAAGTTAGGGATCAAATTAGTAAGATGTTAAGTCAGGGCATCATAAGACCTTCCGAATCCGCTTGGAGCTCGCCAATATGGATTGTTCCGAAAAAGGCCGATGCCTCAGGCAAGACAAAGTGGCGATTAGTTGTAGATTTCCGTAAGATTAACGAAAAAACATACGATGATAAATATCCGATACCCAATATTAATGACGTGTTAGACAAGCTAGGGAACTGTCAATATTTCTCAACTCTTGACCTTGCCAGTGGATTCTACCAGGTTGAAATGGACCCAGTAGATATCCCGAAGACAGCCTTTAATGTGGAGCACGGACATTACGAATTTTTGCGTATGCCGATGGGTTTGAAAAATTCCCCTTCAACTTTTCAACGGGTGATGGACCACGTGCTTAAAGATCTTCAGAACGTAGTCTGCCTCGTATATTTGGATGATATTATAGTTTTCAGTACCAGCCTCCAAGAGCACATGATCAATCTCGAAAAGGTATTTACAAAATTAAGAGAATCCAATTTCAAAGTCCAAATGGACAAATCAGAATTTTTAAAGTTAGAAACCGCGTATCTTGGCCATATCATCACTAAGGACGGTATCAAACCGAATCCCGACAAAATTTCCGCCATACAAAAATACCCAGTGCCTAAAACACCCAAAGAAATAAAGCAGTTCCTCGGTCTTGTCGGATACTATAGGAAATTTATACCTGATTTCGCACGTATAACGAAACCCCTTACACAGTGTCTAAAGAAAGGTAAAAAAGTTGTAGTTAATTCGGAATATTTAAATTGCTTTGAGAAGTGTAAACAGCTCCTAACGAACGATCCAATCTTACAGTACCCAGATTTTACTAAAGATTTCATTTTAACAACCGACGCGTCAAACGTAGCAATAGGCGCGATTTTATCACAGGGTACTGTAGGAGCAGATAAAAAGGTGTGTTACGCATCTCGCACGTTAAACGAAAGCGAGATGAATTACAGTACAATCGAGAAAGAACTTCTCGCGATAGTTTGGGCGACCAAGTACTTCCGGCCTTATCTATTTGGGAGAAAATTTAAAATTTTAACAGATCATAAGCCACTCCAGTGGATTATGAACATAAAAGAACCTAATTCACGCCTAACGAGATGGAGGCTCAAACTATCCGAATACGATTTTACTGTAATTTATAAAAAAGGGAAGTCAAATACTAACGCCGACGCCCTTTCGCGTGTAGAGATACATAACGAAGAAACTGATTCTATGATTGTTAATGCATTTGAACGGCCGCCTTCTGTAGCCGATTCATCTACAGCCACCGCTCACACTAGTAATGAGAATCCGATCTTAGAAGTGCCTATTGTTGCCGAGCCTTTAAATAAATTCCATAGACAGATTCACATAACTGTTGTTGGAGATATTAAGAAACGTCCCACAGCATCCAAACCATTTGACACTCACACTAGAACCGTAGTACAAGTATCTCAATCTAATTTAGAGGAAGATATCGTAAATATCATTAAGGAATACGTTAACCCCAAGGTAAAGACCGCGTTGCTTATAAATCCACCTTTAGCTATGTATGATATCATTCCTATCATTCAAGATAAATTTAAAAGCTCAGCAATGAATCTGGTTCTGGCTAAATTTGAAGTCGAAAATGTTAAAGAGTACCTCAGGCAACAAGAGATAATTAAACACTATCACGAAGGCAAAACTAATCACCGCGGCATTAATGAATGTTATCTGTCTTTATCTCAGCGTTACTACTGGCCCAAGATGAAAGATCATATAACTAAATTTATAAACGATTGTACCATTTGTGGCCAAGCAAAATACGACCGTAATCCAATTAGACCACAGTTTAACGTAGTTCCACCGGCCACAAAACCATTTGAGATTGTGCACATCGACTTGCTATCTATACAAAGCGAAAAATATCTTACAATAGTCGACGTATTTTCTAAATACGCGCAGGCTTATCACATACGTGATGGAACTGCAATAAGTATTTTACAATCTTTGCTTAAATTTTGTACCCATCACGGTTTGCCCTTAACAATAGTCTCCGATAACGGCACAGAGTTTACAAATCAGCTGTTTAACGAATTTGTTAACTTACACAAGATAAATCACCATAGAACCCTTCCTCATTCGCCTAATGATAATGGCATTGTGGAAAGATTCCATTCGACTCTCTTAGAGCATTTGCGCATCTTAAAATTAACTCGTAAGAGCGAAGATGTAATTAATTTAGTACCGTATGCCATCTTAGCGTACAATAGTGCAGTGCATAGTTTTACTAAGTGTAGGCCGTATGATATTTTAACCGGACATTTTGACCCGCGAGATCCATTTGATATAGACTTAAGTAAACATCTAATGCAACAGTATACACAAAATCACCGAGAACAGATGAAATTAGTATATGATACGATTAACGAAAATAGCCTTGCGACTCGTAGTAACATCATAGAGAATCGTAATAAAGGTCGCGAACCGGAAATCGATTATGAAACTCAACAGCGAATATTCGTGAATAATCCTCTCGCAAGCCGTCAAAAGATAGCACCTAGATATAGTCAGGACACCGTCCTTGCGAATTTACCTATACATATATATACTTCGCGAAAACGCGGCCCCGTGGCTAAGAATCGTCTTAAAAGAATCCCTAATAGTGCCCAATTGTTACAGGGTGCTACTGGTCCTGACTGCTCCTTTGATAACGTCCCAAGGGATGAATCAGGAGATAACACTCGATAGCCTCGATGAAGGCCCCGGACTACTTCCGTTTCGTCTAGGCGAAACTAAGCTTATTACACACCACCACGCGTTCCTACAATATATTGATATTAAGGATATCGAAGATAAGATTAGGCTATTACAGGAGCAACTACTAGTTTTTCGTCGTCAGCTGCGTAATGACACGTATCAGCTGTACGAGCTTCAATTAGATTATCTTAGTCATAAGTTAGTAACAGTTATAGATTATTTAGATACATTAAAACCAAGGCGTATAAAGAGAGGTCTCGTGGACGGCTTAGGATCGTTAATAAAAGGTATAACTGGAAATTTAGATCAATCGGATGCTGTTAAATATGATAATGCAATCAAAATTCTAAAAAATAACAACGATGCAATAGCACAAGAATTAAATAATCATGTTAGTCTCAGTAAGGAATGGATGGTCCAGCACTCTAATATAATTACTAACTTAGTCGAGAATCAAATTAAGATAAATAATACTTTAGAGATAATTTTAGATAGGGAAGCTTATAAAGAATCAAGTCTTATTAAATATGCTAAATTTGCCCAGCATCTTGTAATTATAACTGAAAATATAGATGAAGTTTTATTAGAATTAAATAGAATAGAAAATATCTTAGCTTTTATACATTCTTCAACTACACATCATTCTATGATAAGTATTGAGGTCTTAAATCATATGATACAAAGATTAATTAAAATTTACAGTAAAGATAACGTTTTAGAATTAGAATTGAGAGAATATTATGATCTTATTAAACCAGGTTATTACTACTCAGGCAATCTAATTGTAATAGTATTTAAGCTTCCTATATTTTCTTCAGATAGTTACGATTTTTATAAATTATCAATGGCTCCTAATAAGTATAAGCAGGCCCTCATCCCTCCTTATCCTTTTATAGCAACGAACAGAAAAGGTTACGTGTACATAGACGCTGAATGCCCGAAGTACAATAACTGGTATCTCTGTGAAGAGAAGATGGACCACCAGCTTCAACAAGGAACAGATTGCGTGCAGTCTCATCATGGACCAGCATCTCGACAAATCCTGTGAAACTGTTACTGTCTCGCTGGCCAAGACAGCTATGGAAGAACTGGACGAGAAACATTACGTCATTTCATTTCCCAACACTACAAAAATACACACCGTATGCGGCAAAGAAGATTATAAAACACTCAGAGGCAGTTATCTAGCTATCATCCCAGTCGGGTGTTTCATCTACACACCAGACTTCACTATCACCAACATCAATGATCAAATAGAAGGCCGCCCACTGAAGATAACTTCACTTCCCATCGAGAGCGACAAACCATCCCGAGATGCAGCATCCCATGTAAATCTTAACACCATTGATCTTAGGAGACTACATGATGTCCAACACCAAGTGATGACGCAGCCTCCCGTGCAGTTGGACCACACACCAACGTACTTGTACCATACTACGCTACCATTGTACATTATGTTACTATGTGCAATTTCAATCGGCATCTTTATCATCTCAAGGCGCTGCAAGAAAAATGAAACATCTACAGAACCATCCCACGAAGATAAGATTTATGCAGAGCCACAAGCATCGGGTCACCGGAAGCCTCCTGCAGCAATATTTTCTCAGCTCAAAGTTCAAAAATAATTGCTGATCTGCGGGGGGAGGTGTTATAATATTCGTCACTTCATAAAATGCAAGAATGCAACGACCTCGATGCGACGTACGTAGCAGCCAGTGCCTACGTGACCCAAAGTGCTGACATCGCATCGAATGTTCTACTCGTTTACGCAATTAGAGTTATTTTAAATATAATATTTGTCATTCTGATTCTAGCATCGGTCAGGCTTAGATACTAAGTTTTAATTGTAATTTTTACTAGTAATAAAAACTTTCAAATAATTTTGGTTTTTTTGGATCCTCCGATTGGGACCTCCGTAATTAGCTTGTAAAAAAAAATTGTGTGTAAACAAAAATAATGTAACATATTATTTTTTGGAACTATGGTAATAGCGGTTGGTACAATATTGTCTGATACAACTTCTAGTTAGAAAATTCGAAAATTAAATACTCTAAAGGTGCGCTTACACGGGTAATTGTTTTTTTTGCAATAATTGCTTGGCAACTGTTATGGATAAATCTGGAGCAAATCAGTGGAGTGATCTGGATCAGTCACAACAAATTACGGTAATTGTTTCGGGAATATTGCTACTAATTGCTCCATATATTTCACATTGCATTAAACACTAACCAGTCCCGCTTATAAGACCATAAAATGTTTTGGTTAAAGGCTGCCACACACCAAAAACGCACGCATACGTGCTGCAGACGCAATGTCTGCGTGCGTCATGAGTTGTAATATATGAATTTGTACGCGTAGGTTCACACCAACAGTATCGCAGCTGCATTGCGATGCGTTTGCGTGCGAGAGCCGCACGGCCGCGAGATACAAACCGAAACGGCCGCGACGCGGTCGCGCAACAGCGGAACGGCAACGCCGCACACGAGCTCCGGCATTGTGACGTTGTATTCTACAGGATTTCTCAATTGAGGACACACCGCGGTGACGTATGCTTCTGCGTGCAGCTGCGACGCTGACTGCGGCACGTCAGTTGTCAATATTTACAAATTGTCATCATGGATTTTGAAATACGCGAAAAATTAATTAATATAGTACGCAGATACAAATGTATATAAGATCCACAAGATAAAAACTCTCTTTTGTGGGATAAAATAGGATGGGAATTACGAATTGAAAGAAAATGTCAATCGCGATCCGAAAGCAACACACGGCGTCGCTGACGCACGGCGTCGCAGATGCACTGCGATGCGTGTGCGACGCCGATGCCGGTGTGAATTGCTTTATGTCGCAGCGTGCTGCAGATGCAACGCATCGTGCTGCTCACGCATCCGGTATGTGGAAGCCTTAAAGGCTGCCACACACCAAAAACGCACGCATACGTGCTGCATTGCGTCTGCGTGCGTCATGAGTTGTAATATATGAATTTGTACGCGTAGGTTCACACCAACAGTATCGCAGCTGCATTGCGATGCGTTTGCGTGCGAGAGCCGCACGGCCGCGAGATACAAACCGAAACGGCCGCGACGCGGTCGCGCAACAGCGGAACGGCAACGCCTCACACGAGCTCCGGCATTGTGTTGTGACGCTGTATTCTACAGGATTTCTCGATTGAGGACACACCGCGGTGACGTATGCGTCTGCGTGCAGCTGCGACGCTGACTGCGGCACGTCAGTTCTCAATATTTACAAATTGTCATCGTGGATTTTGAAATACGCGAAAAATTAATTAATATAGTACGCAGATACAAATGTATATAAGATCCACAAGATAAAAACTCTATTTTGTGCGATAAAATAGGAAGGGAATTACGAATCGAAAGAAAATGTCAACCGCGATCCGAAAGCAACACACGGCGTCGCTGACGCACTAGTGATTACATGCTCTTTGGACGCACAGCGTCGCAGATGCACTGCGATGCGTGTGCGACGCTGATGCCGGTGTGAATTACTTTATGTCGCAGCGTGCTGCAGATGCAACGCATCGTGTTGCTCACGCATCTGAGGGCCTAATCTGAAACGCAAAACCCGAAACTTCGGGATACCCGTCCCTCTCACTCTCAAGTCGTGACAGAATCGAGTGAAAGGGGCGGGGCTAACCGAATTTTCGGATTAGCGTTTCAGAGTACGGTCCCTGGTGTGTGGAAGCCTTAAAGGCCGTACGAAACCCACCGCAACCGTACACGTAGGCACGACTACGTGCTCAGGAACGTACATTTACGTTGTAAAGTATGGAACTGTATGAGACATGGCACACCGCTTGCGCACGTAGACTGTATGCGTACCGCTACGCATTGCAGCTCCCATGAGACAAACAGGCTGCGTACCTACGCAGAGCTAAACGGCAACGTATCGCATTGATGCGTGCAGTAATGACGTTGTAGTCAATAGCATAACTATTGGACGTCACACCGAACAACTTGTAACACGCACGTATCTTTCGTGTCTACGCGCCTGTACACGCGCGTCTGGTGGGTTTCGGCCTTAAACTATATTAATTAAAAGAAAATCACCAATTACCTATCTAAAAGGCAATGCCTAAAGTTGACGTCTTTTTCTTTGTCTCGCGGTCATCAACAAAATGTTTGAACATCAATTCTTGATAGTATAACAAACAATATTTGCCAAGACAGTATAGCTGTAAACTCAGTCAGAACCAAGTTAGAAGCATTCATCCGTATATTATAGAACACCGCAAATGTAACTTTGGCATTTCGTCCGTATATTAGAATATTTTTAAAAACCGCAAATGAAACTTTGTCATTCATACAAACACTATGAAAAACAAAGTTAAGTTCTAGCTAGTCTCACTCGGTTCGGACTGAGTTTACAGGTATAATTCCTTTGCAAATATTGTCTGTAGTGCTGCCAACAAATTATATTTCAATGTTTGGTTGATGGCCGCAAGAAAAAAAAAAAGACGCCAGCTGCCATACAAAAATGGTCATTGTCCTTTAATACTACTACCCACATACCTTGTGGAAGAGTCCGAGCTCTCGGATAAAGTGGGCTTCCTCAGTGGTGGTGTCATAGATATCTGTTTCTTTTCGTTTATCTTTTCAACAGTCTTCTGAGGGCTTAGTTTAGTTTTCTTTTGGACCGGAGTCTTCGAGCGACGCGCATCGGGTTGCGGCGACCGCGATCGTGTGCGACGGTGGTTTCTTCGTATTGAAGGCGACCGGCGGTCGTTAACTGAGCGACGACCGGACGGCGACCGGCGACCGGACGGCGACCGGCGCGGGGTAGCTCTGCGCCGGTACGGGGATCGTGATCGCCTTCTCCTCCTATACGGGGAGTAAGAACGCCTGTATCTGTATCGTCCGCCAGAGCGGGATCGACTTCGACTGCGCGATTTCCTTCTTCTTCGACTCCGCGAGTGCGAGCGAGACCGACGTCTGTGTTTCGGTTCGTATTTATCTTTCGAACGAGATCTCTTCTCCTTAGAAACCGACCGTTTCTGTACTTTTTTCTCTATCGGTTTTATGGCAGTCTTCTCTTTCTCTTCTCTTGGTGATTTGCTCTTTCTCACCGGACTGCCTTCACTCGACATTGACATGTCGCTATCATTTCGCTTTCTATTTGATGATACCTCTTTAGTGACTGGTGTGTTCGTGACTGGTGTGTTCGCAACTTGTGATTCGCGAGTTTGTTCAGCAGGTTTGAGTTTCTCATTTGTTTGAACTACTATAGTAGAAGATGTTGGTTTAGTTCTATCCTTTCTGAGGTGTAAAATCACTTTGTCTTCCCCATGATCAGCCTTCGCATCATATTCACGTACTATCGTAGTTTTTACGTGTTTGTGTACATCTCTTCTCTCTGTGGGAGATTTTGGTTTGGAAAACCTATCTTTCTCTTTGTTCTCATCCTCCGGCGCCTTTTTCATGACCACATCTTGGATGCTGGCAAACAAAGAGTTACTAGATATTTTGGGGTCCACTTGCTTCTCAACTCTTTTCAATGCTGCTGTTATGTCTTTATACCTTTCCTTGTCTATTTTCGGTTCTGGTTTCCTTTCATCTACAGGGCTTCGTTTATCTCTTTTCATTGATTCAAACACATTCTGTTTCAGGACATGATCAGACTTCTTAATTTTGAAATTGATAAGAGATTTTGCATCTGCCTGCGGCGATTTCGATTTGCGCTTTTCGTTTAAGGTTCTCAATTTGCGGAAATCATCTTCGTCTGTATTTACCCCAATACTGACTAATATGATTTCTTCATATTCTGCAGGCGCTTGTGGTCTTTCAGGCGCGACAGGTGCAGGCAATTCTTCAGTTGATGTCATACCAACTATTTTCATCATCTCAGCGTCGCTAATCAAAGGCTGCAGTTCAAGATTTTCAACTTTGGGTATTTTGGTCATCACATTGTCTTCATCGCGTTTTCTTAATGCTTTCTGTTTCATTGAGTTCATTAGAATCTTTCTAGAAGCTTCGCGAATAGGATCGAATATCTTCTTAGGTTCCAAGTTTGCTTGGTTTTTAGTTGGATCAGTGATATTTGTAGTCTGAATCATTGCAGACTTGAGAGTTTTATCAAGGTTTAAGTGAGGCAGGTCTGGGAATATCGCTTCTGGGCTCACTGTAGTGGAACTGTTATTTGAATTAACCTTCCTCATTTTATACTCATGCAGGTTTAATTTCTTTCTCTTCTGTGGTTGCTCTGTTTCTTTTTTGATGGTGATCTCCGATATCTTTTGGAGTTCTTCATCAAAGGGCCTCTTTTCGGTCTTCACTATCACAGTAGGAACTTGCACGTCTTGCTTATTCGGAAACAGAGCTGTATAAAAGTTGTCCTTAGGCTCTTCTTTTATAATGACACTACAAATCACACTGTCTTTTACCGTCTCTTTCATCGATTCTTTTACTGTTTCTTTCGCGGATTCTTTCACAGGTTCTTTACTGTGCACAGTTTTAGTTTTACTACTTATTTCTACCTCCTTTACACTCTTAACAGCCTTAACATCCTTAGCTTTCGTTTCTTTAACAATGTTCGATGTTTTGTCACTGTCAGAAGACTTATCACTCACACTAATATTTTTGGACTTTTCACTATGTTTACTTTTATGAGAGTCTTTAAGATCACAGGAAAGTATGACTTCGGATTTATTCTTTATAGTTAACTTAATGCTACCATTAGAATTTTGACTACAAGGAGTATCACTTGCTTTAGAAGCACTTTTGTTAATCACAGAAATGTTCTTAACACTGTCGTTACTCGCACTGTGCGGAGGTGAAAGTTTTTTACGACAAGTAGCTTGTGCTATAGGTTTAACTGGTTGTTTTATAGTTAGTTTTTTAAACTTAACGTCACTGTCGTCACGATTGTTCACATTCTTCTTGTTCTTATTGTTATTATTGTTACACTTTTCACTTTCATCATCACTGCTTAGATTGTAAACTATTTTTTTATTTTTGCACGACCTATGTCTTGAGTTTAAGATTCTGCTATTACTAGATAGCACTTCCGGCTTGAGCAGGCTCTGCCCTCCTTTCAAACTGGGAAGGCTATGTCGCTTTTTGGACGTGCAGTAGTCGTGATCAGAGTGAACAGGACTGGGTGAACGCTGCACTGTAGCGTTTATTGTGGACGGCATCTGCAATATTGAATTTAAATAGAATGTGTTCTTTTAAAATTTGGGAACACATGAAAGAGTGAGTGGCAATACTTACAAGTATGTGTCGCATTTTGTTTTTGTTCAGTTGGACGCCCGCGTCCTGCAGTCTCATACCATTTGTCAAACTATTCTTGCTAGGCGCGCTCTTAACTTTAGGCTCCTCAGTTTTGATCACTAGTCTCTTCGTCTTTGTGTTCAGCTTCTCCGTAGCTTCAAACTGTTCTAAGAGTGCATTCAAGTTGTTTGCCTCTAAAACTGGTACTACTGTATCATTACATGATTCAACATCAATGAAATCATCAAGTTCAGCTTTAATATCAACAACTTCATTCTTGATAGGGGTTGATGTAGTTGATTTTTCAACACAGAAATCTAAAACTGTAGGTGGTATTAGTTTTATAGGAGTGGATGAACGATTCTGCTTCGCGATGGGTGTCACAACAGGTTTGTCGTGTATAGTATTTATGGAAGACTCTACAGGTCGTTCAATCTCCATATCTTGTGAACTGAAGTCATCCTCTTCCTTTGGCTCAGTTTTCGATTTAGGTTTACTAGTAATAAGAAAGCTATTGACATCTTCTTCAGTAAGCGTGCGCGGAATGTCGTCACTTTTATTTGCAAGACTATCAGATTTGTCAAAGGTTAAATCGGACAGGTCTAAGTTTAAATCTTCGAAGCTCAAACAGGTTTTCGCATCATCAATATCCACACAAATATTAATGGGAGAATGTGGCAGTGAGCAAGACCTTTGTGCATTTTTCAACTTCGTGCATGGTATATCTTCTATTAAGAACCTCTTCAAATCTTCGATGTTTGGCAGCACTTCTAGGTCAGACTCATGAATGGCAATATCGTCAGTCTGCAGTTGGACGATTTCAGACTTTGGAATTTTCTTTTCATCTGCTTCTCGGAAGAGCTCAGCTGGCACTTTAGATGGTGGTTTATCAATTCTGAATTTTGTGCTCGCATCCTCTGACACTTTGTGCTTGATGAAGAAATCATCAATGTTAGGTATTCGCGGCGCTACATCTTTAATAAAATATTCATCCACATCTTGGACAACAGGATCATCTTTTACATTCAACATTTCCTTATTATTATCAACTTTAATGAAATACTCATCGACATTTGAAACTACAGGAGCATCAAGATCAATGTTCAATGTTTCCTGAAGTATATCTGGCGGTTTTTCATTATAACTATTTTGGTTGTAGTGAGAATCGTCAGGGTTTACGTATTCTTCTTCTGTTTCAGCATAGTTTTGTATGGAGTAGTCAGCCTGTTCTTCATCCTCTGAAGATCCTTCAAGATCTAAATTAGGATCTACAGCATAGACCTGAATTATGTCATAGTCATCACCTTCGACCAGAGAGTTCTCCTCATTGTTATCTACTTCTGATGAGCATGGATCATAAACTAGTGAGTCTGTGTCCCTCACTTCATATTGTACTTCTTGGACTTCAATTTGTTCATCTTCCTCCTCATCATCTGTTGTATCTTGACTTGATTGAGTAGTATTTACCTGGAATACAAACAAGTAATCTTATACTTGCGAATTTTAAACCTTGTTATTATTAAACAAAGTGTTAACACTTTTAGCGAAACTGGGAAAATAGTTTGTTCAGAATCGAAAATAGAATCGATTCCACACATTTTTTGACAGGGATTAAATTTTAAAAAAAAATTGTTTTCATTTTTTGCCCCTTCTAAAAATGTTGTCTACTGCCTGTTCATTCAATAAGCGAGCGACCAGTCACATGCTATCTTACATCATAGTAGAGCTTAAAATCTGTCAGAAAGTCACGGAGACCTATGAGCACGAAAATCTTGAAGAAGTATCTTAAAAAAATTTTTTTTTTCAATGGGATTCTATTTAATATAAAATACTTAAATTAGTTAGGGTGTATGGGCTTTTCAGTTATTGCATTAGCACGTTGTATTATTACTATCTATATTATTACTTATTATATACGTATTATTATTGTATACAGTGAAAAGCTTTGCTTTCATTAATATTGGTGGTATTTTTTCCGTTTTCAATACTTACAGCTTGATTCTGCCAATCTTGGGCTTCATTACTTTCGTCTTCATAATGACTTCTTTCGAACCCAGGATCTTGCCTCTTATACTCAGGGCTATTTTGATTACAACTACTTTCTGAAGAGAGAGAGTCACTAGTGGTCCTCATAATTTTATGCCCGATAGTTCGGTAGCGGGCTTGGTGATAGGGCACATTCATAATGTGTGACTCCATATCTGAAGAGAAAGAGGAAATCAGATAAGAAAAGACAAAAAAATTCTAGTTATATCTAAATAAAAAAAAATCATCCATCATTTATTTAGGTTCTCTTGCATGCAATTAGGGATTGCAGTACCGGTACTGAAATCGGATTTGTATTTCCCGGTACTGGATCTACCTCAGTACCGGGAAATACCGGGAAATTCGATACTTTCGGTACTAGAGAAAATATGGTTTTATATGCTTGTTGAGCATGAAATAAAACGTTGGGAATAGTTTTAAAGATGTTTTATTAGCACAACAGTTACAAATCAGTGATTACCCTATGTATGTAGGTAGGTACCAAATTAAATAAAATTTAAATTATTTTTTTAAAAAATAATACTACCTATAATCAGTCTCAAATCTCAATAATAATCTTTGTTATTCAACAAACTAAATATTACTAACACAACTTAAACAAAAAATAATTAACTTGTTATAAAATTTCTTTTCATTCTTAAATCTTAGGTAAGTATTAAATATAATTAATAATACAGTTATTATTTACTTACTTACTTACAGTGACTGAGGATTCCGGGAGTAGTGCGCTTCCACCTTCAGCCTTATCACCACTTAACATCAGTAAGCCTAGCATGACCACCCAAAACGTGATATGTATCGCATGATAGAGCGACTTATCGACATTCAAACGTCAAAACCCATAGTCTTTTGACAGTTAAACCGGATAACTTATCATATCATATCGAATTTTGTTGGTCATGCTAGGGGGGCTGGTGTGGTGAAGGCTAAGGCCCGTATTCTTGAACGACTGATCTCTTCTCAAGTACAGTTAGAAAGGGATGCAAATACATGCAACGAATACATTCATCCCTTTCTAACTATACTTGAAAAGAGATCAGTCGTTCTAAAATACGGGCCTAAGTGCTACCCCGTAGAGAATAAAAAATACATTCTTCATTATTTTGGGTATGTTTTGAGGATTTCAATAGTTTTTCTAATTTAAGATAAAATATCGTGATATCTGAAATATCTTGTTTGGGATTCGGAAATCTCGCTTGTGAACTCTACACCACCATCTTCTTTGCCAGAGGAATCCTCTTCATTCGGAGTTCTAATAAATCTTTGATTTTGCAAGCGCACCAGATCAACTAAAAGTATATCTTCATCATTGTCTTCTTCCTGTTCTGTACACGTATCTAAAGCAATAGGACTCTTCTTGTATAATATGTCGAAGATTGAAAGCTGTTCTGCATAAGCAATACATTTTTGGTGAAGTGTTGGTTGGGAGGTGTCGTGTCTTTCAGTTTTTATTATCATGCTACAGTCATCAGTAGTACTAGCCACGGTGTCTTTAAAAAGGTTTATCCCGTAACTTAATAAGAGATTATGTTTTAAATAACCGACGACTATTACAGCATTTACAGCTTGATAATAGTTAAAAAAATATTAAAATTACTAAATCTTTTTGTAGTACCGAAATTCCCGGGAAATGGGATTGTTTCCCGGTACTACATGCGATGAAATTTCCCGGGAATTCCCGGGATTTTCAGTACCGGGAATTCCCGGGAGCAATCCCTACATGCAATGTGCATTAAACAGTTCTTCATAATTTAATAAAGCATTTTTTTACTACTAAAAACTTTTTTGATGTCAAAACTCTTTGAGTGTGTGACTAATTTTACTTTTATTTGCCATCTAAATGACACAGTCAATAAATGTATGTCAAAAAATATGACACAAAACTTCATACACTTGTAAACAAATACAAAAAATCCTAAAAAAATATAAAAGAAAACTAAAAAGCAAATAATTTATGATAAGAGCATTGTTGATTAGTGTTGCAGAATTTATGGAATAATTGAATTGAAGTATGAGGTACAGTATTTTTCAAATAGTAGTTGTTATTTACATAATTATTAAGTGTAAAGTAGTTTGAACCAAGTATAATGAAGAAAAACACATAAAAAATACAAAAAATAATATATTTGATAACAAAAACATATCTCTTGTTAAATTATTTTGACAAGGGCATGTTGAAATAACTATATTTTTTATTTAGCATAATAAATATTACAAAATATAAGTGCCTGTTTCACAATGTCTGAAGAGATAATTTCCATTTCATTGAGTTTTGTATGAACTATCTGTCAAGTAACAGCTAGTGAGAACTTACTTAGACAATGTGAAATAGGCCGCACTCAGAGACGCCAGTTAACTTTAATTGACAATTTAAACTCTTTCTGTCTCTTTTTTATGTCCAGTTTTGAATAAAGTAGGAAAGATATTTAATTCCTAATTAAATTTAATTGACATCACTGAGTGTGGCAATTAGTGTAGTAACAGGTGGATTAACTCTAGTGGAAGACCTATTTACCAAATACGAGAAATTGTATAACACCCCTATTTATGCAATTGGATACTACAAAAGTGCATTTAATAAAACTTATTTGAGAATATACAATAGTGATTGTGATACTTCTAAGGACACTTTCCACTTTCCTTTTGCTGGCCCACCACCACAAATAATACCTAGCTATAGTCTGTTTTTTTTTAACAAACGAGTACTGAGTATATTTATGTCTCTCGCACATTTCCAATATGACAGAGTCAGTTGGGTAATGAATGACCCATATCACTACCCATCTCAGTCGTGAAGGGTCCATCCATACAAGCTGATTCCCATCGGCATCCCTTTTAAAAGTCTTGGGGCTTTATCTTCTAAGGACATGCTTGACATTTGCATCACATGTTAGTATTTTTTGTCCGGCTTACCTTCATCAATATCAAATATCAATACCAAATATTTATTTTATCACATAGACATAAATAAGCATGTACTTATGAATCGTCAATATTTTCCTACCACCCAGTCATTTCACCCATCAAATTTTGACCCCTCACCTTTGCTAGCTACTTTATCATAATGCCATTTTGAGCACATGCATGTTTATGAGTGCATGCTAGTGTTTCTTATTTTATCCTACTATAATATTATAAATGTGAAAGTTTAGATGTTTGTATGTTTTTTACTCAATCACGCCAGAACGGCTAAACGGATTTGTCTGAAATTTGGGACACAGATACTTTGTAGCGTGGAGAGGAACATAGGCTACTTTTTATCCCGGAAAAACATCACATTCCCGCGGGATAACGTCGTGAAGTCCACGCGGGCGAAGCCGCGGGCGGAAAACTAGTATATAATATAGACCAATACAATATAGGGTATAATAACACCCAGACATAGAACATCAACAAATCACATTTGTCAAAAACCCTTAGTTTATACATAAAATTTGGTTACGCATTTTAATTCAGCCAAAAATGGCTTTTTGTGTTAGTGTCAATAACAACCGATTCTAAATGTTCAAAATATAAAAGGCATTGAACCCTATTGGCATACCTAAAGTGCAAGTATGAAATATTTTGGTGTACACCTAGGAAACATGAGCTAGTCAACCGAAAAAATAATTACAAACAACAAATAGTATTGAAAAAATGTCGTAAATGATTACTTTTTGAAATATTTCAGTTCAAAGATGTAAAATAATTTTATTTTGCACATTCAAAGTGAAATATTTCGAAAAGTATATCATTTACGACATTTTGTCAATAGTATTTGTTGTTTGTAATTATTTTTTCGGTTGACTGGCGCATGTTTTGTAGGTGTACACCAAAATATTTCATACTTGCACTTTAGGTATGCCAGGCTCCATATAAAAAAGTTCGAAGTCTTTTTATAGTTAATAGTTATATTTATTGTGATTATTAAAAAAACAAATTGTAACTTATTGTTGTAGTCTCCAAACAATAAAGGTAATTTATGCTATATATTTTTTATAATCAAAAGTAAATAAGGATTAATAAAGTCAGATAAATACAAATAAAAGGTAACATAAAAACTTAACTCCAGTTAACTGACACCGAACAGTAATAACCATGCAAAAATCATCAAAAATGTGATTGTAACGTTACACCTGCTTGTTGTAGATAACCTTAACATTGTCACTTGGCAAATTATTTACATGTGCTTCCAAAACAAACATTTGTTTAACCTAAGCTTGCAATCAAACACATGTATGTATATTCCTAGTGGATTTCCTCTAAATTCTTATGAATGTGGACATTCTCTATATTTTATAGTAGTTAAGGGTCAAAATACCGCTCAGAGTGACTATCACCCATCTGTCAACCACTGAAAACAATCCGCGATATCACGTGATCCACTCAATTTTAACGCTAAAACAACAAATTTAACCACTAAAAGAAACTAGAATCACATGCACACATTGCTAAGTTAACGGTTTCATTACCGATCACTGTTCTTGCAAAAAAAGTGCACTTATAGAACTGCAACGTATAGGTTATGTTCGCGATTACAATGCTTTTTTGAAAGGTTAAAGACTTTTGAGTATTGGAAAAGACGTATTTAGTGATTATAAGCCTCCAAATAAGCGTTTTGTACTACTTTTCAATGAAAGCAAGGGCCAAACAAACAATTTTGCGATGACATAAATCACCCGCGCTAACCTAACCTTGGTTGCGGAAAAAAGGTTCTTACAGATTTCTAGTTCAAGGTCCTACGAAAAACTGAAAAGTCACATGAAGGCGTTACACAAACAAAACTGAAATATCATTACGACCCGCACAGAAATCTATTTTAAGACAAACAACAGATGAAAAAAGCACTAACCTTTACAACCTCAAGTGACGGCTTTATCCATGTAATGCTTTCTCGCGGATTCATAAGCTTTTAGCACAATCCACAAGACACAACACTATCACTATTTGGTTTTTTATCACACTTTAATACATCTTATTATTCTGTAAATTATTTTTCGTAAAAAATTAACACTTCACGAAACATCACATGTTACGAACTTCACGACAGCAAAATTCCGAATCTGATGTTGCCATCATTGAAATTTTGTTGAAATAAACGTCAAGTCAAGCTTGATGACGTATCTTGCGCTGCGTTTTATTTAACCTAATATTATTGTATTCTAATAAATTTCAAAATAAATTATCAATTTTAAAATCAATAAATTACAACAACCTTGTCAAATAAATGAATTGTATTTTTTTTTATTTTATAACCTTTTAGCCCATATCGTTAAGTACATACAATAGTCGGTTAGTTTACGTAGTAACTATTTAGTAATCTGTGGTTTAGTATGGTATTTTTACCTAGGTAAGTAGTTTTTCAAAGTACAAGACTATAAAGACCTCTACACACTAAACGCCGCCGCCGCGCCGCCGCCGCCGCCCGCTTCCGGGCCTGCCGCCTGCGCCATAAGTCACCAGCATCTGCCGGCGAACACGTTTTCTTAAGGCGCTACTCGGAAAAAGTATGGACTCTTTGATATAAAACTATAGGACGATTAGAGTTGCTATAAATCTGGTAATCCTATCCTTCTAATATTATAAATGTGAAAGTTTGGATGTTTGGATGTTTAGATGTTTGGATGTTTGGATGTTTGTTACTCAATCACGACAAAACGGCTGAACGGATTTGGCTGAAATTTGGAACACAGATACTTTGTAGCCTGGAGAGGAACATAGGCTACTTTTTATCCCGGAAAAATAACAAATTCCCGCAGGATAATGTCGTGTAGTCCACGCGGGCGAAGCCGCGGGCGGAAAGCTAGTTAATATTATAAATGTGAAAGTTTAGATGTTTGGATGTTTAGATGTTTGGATGTTTGTTACTCAATCACGCCAAAACGGCTGAACGGATTTGGCGGAAATTTGGGACACGAATACTTTGTAGCTTGGAGAGGAACATAGGCTACTTTTAATCCCGGAAAAATGTCACATTCCTGCGGGATAACATCGTGTAGTACACGCGGGCGAAGCCGCGGGCGGAAAGCTAGTAAGATATATATTTCTTCATACCTTTATCTAGAATCGTATAGTTTCAGAAACACGATTTTATGATTTTGGCTCGACACTTTGTATTTTCGAAAATACCTCTAAAAATAAGAAATATCAAGATTATTCTTAAATGGGGTTACATATACTATTGAAAATTGGTTTAATTAGTGGACACCAATAATATTTAGGATCGTATAGAAGCATTTTTTAAAAATCGCTATAGTTTTTGAATACGAAGTGATTTTGTGTTTTTTTTGCGTAATCGGCAAAATCGGTCTCGCTCCCGCGCGCGTCGTTTTCTCATTGCTATCTCGCTTTAGCATAATTTTTCCGAGTATCGCCTTAAAAATACAATCATTATAAAAAAATATCAGTAATTATAGGTTGTGCTGTATACTTACCGCACCGCGCCCGTAGCCAGCCGGCCGGTGCGTGTCGTGCCCGGCAGCTTTGATAGTGTAAAGTCACGCGCGCTATTATGTAAACCACATTGGACGATGTTTTATTACAACTTTGATTCCAAACGCTTCTATGTGACAAAGTTCTATGTTGTTTACATATTAATGCTCGTGACTTTACACTTTACTAAACTATCTTTATACCTAGTATAACAGCTCTCAAGACGTACTTACCTAATAATATAGGCACAGAATATAAAATATATAATAGGTAGAAGTAGTTAATAAAAACAAACTCAATAGCTGGGTGGGTCGTAAATATCGTGGGTACCTCTTCATGTGGGTACAGTACACAGATCACGTCCTGTAGTAGCAAGGTATAGTACCTACAGTCAAAAGTCACAACACAACTCAAACAATAATCGTCGCCGGTCGCCGCCCGCACACGAACCACAAACGCCGCCACTTGAAGCGCAAGAATAAGAAACAAGTGACCACTATGTATGAAAACTACAAGAAAGTGGTCGGTGTGCGGATACGATTTACGATACGAAGATAGCGATTTTTTGAAGACCACTCCCAAATGCCATGGCCACTGACTTAGTAAAAATAAATAGAAAATAAGACTTATCATTATTTCCCTTTCACATGTAGATTTTCGGACTGGACTCGAATTCACACCCTTGGAAATCCAATCCATCATCATCATCATCATCATCATCAGCCATTTAATGACTCACCTTTGGGGGTCCTACCCACTAAAACTCCCAGTAGGTACTTCCCTACTTGCTCTCATGGCAGTCATGGGTAATGGGGGGTTGGGGTGACAGTCTCCCCTGATACCTGACAGCCGCGGCCCGGCTATCCAGGCCCCTTCGCGGCTGGAAGATGGCTGAGCAAGTTTGGCCACCTTCCCAGACGGTGCAAGCCGTGCGATTTCGGCGATAGTACACCCACCATCGTCGACGTGACTTCACTATGGGGGAATGAGGCGATCATACTGTCGCCTCCTTCTCCCCAGCCATCTGCTGCGGATAAGGACCGCGTGCGCATCCGCTTCGCGAACCCTCTCCGCTGTCTCCTTTTGGAGGACCACGTTTTCACAAAAGGAGAGATCTGTTCATCACGATCTGTCATTGACCAGCATTTCACTAAATGCTGGGCAGTGAGAGATCTGGCCCTACCACTGCCACGAGGTCCCGAAGCTGCGCTGACCATGCAGGAGTCAGGACACACTTCGAGTGTATGCTGCGCAGTGTCCAGCACCGCGTCGCACTCGTGGCATTTGGGTAACTCTTCTCGCTGAATGCGGTGCAGGAACTTACCGAAGCACCCATGCCACGTAAGAACCTGCACCAGTCGAAACGTCAGAGTCCCGTGACACCGATCCCGCCATTCCGTCAGAAAAGGGCGAACCGCGTCCACCGTGAGTGCGCCTGCTATCGGAGAAGCTACCAAAAGGCCTATGAAATTAGTCGGATCTTTGTATTGCAATCTTCTCCAAGTTACAAAATTGCATTGTGACTGCGAAATGTATAAAATTAATTTAAAATAATTATTTTCCCCTTTCAGATAAGTTATAGCAGTCAGAATGGCAGAAAATGAAGCACTTGCAGTAATAAGAGAAGAACAATGTTCCACGGCGTCGTCATCGGTAAACTTGGATGCTCCTTCAAACAAACAGTCAGTCGGTTCAGTCAAGCATGTCTGCGAATGTCACTGTAGGAGTGAGTCGCAACCACAAGCGCAGGAAGTGAAAGAAGACCCGCTTAAAATTGAGGCAATCCTGGAAAAGAAGGAAGCGACTTTAAAGAAGGAGTTCGAGACGAGACTGGCGACTGAAATAGCGCAATTGAAGGATAAATTCGACTTAATTTTAAGGTACCTAGCTGGAACTACTTTTGGCTCATCTACAGGTTGTTTGTTTAAAGAAGTACATCACTTCAAAGGGTGAAAGTACCCATCAATACAATAAACTTTTACTATGGGACCAAGTGCGATATCGCATCTCGGCCCATTCGATATTGCACTTTTGTACGTTAGTTCTGGGTATTATAATATACCTATTCTGTGCCTTTGTATGAAACAGCCGATTTTATTTTCGCGATATCGCACTTGGTTCCAAAGTAAAAGTTAATTGTATTGTTGGGTACTTTCACCCCCTAAAGTGATGTACTTCTTTAAACAAACACCCTGTATATTATTATCTATAATCTATAGTATGGAGTCTATACTAATATTATAAGGAAAGATTTGCACGTTTCTATCGAATAAACTCAAAAACTACTGGACCGATTTCAAAAATTCTTTGACCATCAGAATGCTAAATTATCCCTGATTAACATAGGCTATATTTTTATCCCGATATTCCCACGGGAATGCGTACCACGCGGATAAAACCGGTAAAGTAGAAGATAAATAGTACAGAGTTCAAATCATATAAAAAATCAAAAATATTTATTTTATACCTAGGATAAAAAAATACTTACTTACCTATTTCTGGAGTCTCCTTTTTCATATAAAAAAAACATCTGTGTCAGAATGCCCCGCACTTCCATGTCGATGCTTGCGTTAAGGAAAATAAACTCAACTACTTACTTATAAGTTGGCCACCAATTATCTATATTCTGGTGGTAATAATAAGGTAACACCGTTTTCAGATCCAAAAGTCCCACGTTCGATTCTCGATGTTATCCAGCTGTTTATCAACTGCATCTTAAATAAATATCACCCTATCAACAACGTCTTAGCGCCATTCCTCCGATCCAACCGATCTGGCGCAGGGGTCGGATACCTGCCTTCTGCGCCAGAGGTCTCGGGTTCGATCCCCGAACAAGACAAATATTTGTGTGCATAAACATGTCTATTTGTCTTGGTATGTGTGTTTTCTATGTATATTAAGTATGTATTTATAAACAAAAAGTACTTACTTAAGTATATATTTATCCGTTATCAAGTTTTCCATGACACAGTTTTAATGAAATTTACATGGGCTTAGATAATTGGTGTGATTGTAAAAACTTATTTATTTATTTATTATTTATTTATTCCTTCGGTCTTCTTACCACTCAGCATCGGGTACAGCAGTCACGAGGTCACGACGAGCGATAATATGTAAACAACATACGACTATGTCGTATTACAATATTGAATGACTTTAGTGGGTGGGACAGATAGTTTTATTTCGCTTCAATGTGACAAAGTTCTATTTCTATGTTGTCACATAATATTACTCATGGTCGTGATCGTGGCTGTATAACGAACGATTATGCAGTGTAGAGATGGTAGAGGTAAGGAGGAATATCTCTGTAGGTAGGTACATACCTAGTGAAAAAGTGTCCGTCAAACGATGGCGCCACAGTCCTAGCGGTACACCCCGAAATTCAGTGAAATGCTGCAAATGGTGTTAAAGGCATGAAAATCGGAACGATTGATCTTTAGGCCTTAGGAATCAATTTGACCCGTAGCACGAAAAAAAAACGAAAATGGAGAGAGTTTATGACTTCTTCTTTTATTTGTATGGGAAATAAAACTTTTTTGTTCTGAAACCTATCGTGTAAGGTATCTAGTGAAAGGGTTTACTAAGCCGATTCTAAAAATGTATCACGTCATTATATTTCAGTCACTTGTTTTAAATTGAAATAAAAACCATTTTCAAAACATACCAAGTTTGGGCTTCTCCAGATATGATACGGTTGAACCATTATTTGTAAAATATACCTTAAATGATAGGTAATAGCCTCATATCTAACCCCAAGAAAGCAATCTTGAAAATATTTACGTTTAGTATTATTTTTTTTAATTTTTAAAAATTACTGTTTATACATATTTGTACTAACAAACTTTGTAATATTAAAAAATAACTTCAGTCCGTCAACAACTACCCTACTACCTACTACATTCACACCATTATCATGTTCATGTCTACCAAGGACGTACCCAAGGGGGGGTCCAGGTGGTCTGGACCCCCCGAAATTCATTAATCCGCGGGATAGGCGTGAACTTCACGACGTTATCCCGCGGGAATGTGATATTTTTCCGGAATAAAAAGAAGCCTTCAGTTCCACTCGAGGCTACAAAGTATCTGTTTCCCAAATTTCAGCCAAATCCGTTCAGCCGTTTTGGCATGATTGAGCAACAAACATCTAAATTACCCCCCCCCCCCCCCCCCGACAAAAAATCCTGGGTACGTGCTTGATAGCTACGCCATGCGCCAGCGCCGTTGCGGATTTTGGAAGTTTTGGAACTGTTAGGTATTCAATTTTCCCCCCTTAAGAGATAGTCTTCCTTGTCTCTATACTCCTCAAACTTTTTGACGAGTCGGACATTCGGGTGGGAGGGAGATGAGAGGTTGCGGGGTTGGTAACTTGCTACTACTGCGGCTAGTGTAGTGGGCTAGTGGTGACTGACTTCACGAATGCCATTGAGAATCTCACAGTTCCATCTCTGATCAACAGGTGTTAATGTTGATCGAAGAGTTCCATGAAAGATATTTTTTTTCTGTTTAAATTGTATTTGATTGATTAATAATTTGCATGCTATTTTTAATAGTGAAACATGAGAACTAAATTAAATAACAACTTTTTATACCATGTTTCAAGTGAATAAATGATTATGATTATGATTATGATTATGATTATGATTATGATTATGATTATGATTATGATTATAATAAGCGTTTAAAGGATGGGCCAAAACGTTTCCCGTTGAAGAAAAAAATAAAGGGTGGGCCAAAAAATTTTTCACTTTTGAAACATGAATAAAAATAAAACTTCATAAGTTATTTTGTTGATCATTTATTCAACGTAAAAAATATCTAATGCAATTATTGTTTTAAAAATAACGTGTGCACTGTCTTGCTTGTCGCGACTAGGTACGCAAACTTCGGCAAAATTCCCTCCCGAAAGTCCCAAATGTTTTCATCGCTTAATTCTTAAGCGTGGTCGCCCTGTTTGTTTAATATTCTTTGTGGAACCAGTTGGCTCAAACTTCTCGATCCAAGCTTTGATTAAATTAACACTTGAACATTCAATTACACAGTGTAATCCGTATTTAATCCTAAACTGGCGTCGTCGTACAGTAACGTGAGAATCGTTGTTTTTGTAAAATAATTGTATAACACAAAAAGCACGCTGTTATCCCGTAAAGCGCTCCAAAACTATTTGTGGCTAAAATTGCATGAACTGAGTGCGATGCATAGTTTCCCGCCAACCAGTACCTAAGCACGTGCCTCAATTTAGTGTTGCTATTTGCAAATTTTGCCCGGACAATGAAAGGTCCCGAGTTCGATTCCTGGTGAAACTACTTAGAGGATGGGTCGTTTTAAAGGTTCCGTACCAAAATGATAAAAATGATCCACCGGGACTGAAAGGGGATCTTAAAAATTCGATGGGATCTACTAGGGCATATGGGGTATCTATCTATCATATGAAAGAGCGCTGCTTGCACATTCTCAAACTTTTTTTCTTTTCTTTTTAGGCCGCATAGTTTCTGATTTTTGATGAAAAATGTAAAAAAAAAGCTATAAGTAGTCTATACTAATATTACAAAGAGGAAAGATTTGATTGTTTGTTTGTTTGTTTGCATCGAATAGGCTCCGAAACTACTGGACCGATTTAAAAATTCTTTCACCATTAGAAAGCTACGTTCTTCCCGAGTGACATAGGCTATCATCATCATCATCATCAGCCATTTAATGTCCCCACTGCTGGGGCACTGGCCTTCCTTATGGATGAATAAGGAGAATGAGCCATGACCCACCACGCGGGCTCAGTGCGGATTGGTGGGTATTATTATTATGACATAGGCTATACTTAAGTATTTTATCCCGATATTCCCACGGGAACGGGTACCACGCGGGTGAAACCGCGAGGATCCTCTAGTTTCAATAAGAAAAGAAATATTTTTCAAGGAATGAGGAAGTCCGAGCGGCGCACATGCTGCAGGAAGCTCACAGGGAGCGCCAGGAGAAGGTCACGGCGCTCCAAGCACAGCTGGAGTGCAAGAACCTGGCCGGGCTGATGTTCGTCATGTGCGCGGAGCGGCGCCAGTGCAAGCTCGAGAGGCTGAGGCTCACTGAAGGTGAGTTTACTTGGATACTGCCCAGATTAAGGCGATTAAGGCGATAGTCGGAAAAAAATTGCTGAAGTGAGATAGCAATGAGAAAACGACGCGCGCGGGAGCGAGACCGATTTTGCAGATTAGACATAAAAACACAATATCACTTCGTATTAAAAACTACAGCGATTCTAAAAAAAATGCTTCTATACGATCCTAAATATTATTGGTGTGTGTAAACCTATAGTGTAAGTAACCCCATTTAAGAATAATCTTGAATTATCGTATTTTTAACCGACTTCTAAATCAAAAAGGAGGAGGTTCTCTATTCGTCTGTATGTATGTTTTTTTTTTTTTTTTTTTTTTTTATGTATGTCCACCGATTACTCGAAGACGGCTGAACCGATTGAAATGGTTCAAACGTTATTACATCAGGTTGGTTTCCAAGTTGGTCCCATTTTTTGAAATTTTGAAATCCGTTCAGTAGTTTTCAGGAAATCTTGAAAATACTGTCGTTTTCGTTACCACTTAATGTGAATTTAATACGTATCTTTAGGCATAACTCCTTTGTTTATAAACCGATTTAGATGATTCTTGTTTTGTTAAAAAGGGGATACCTCAAGGTATTTTAACCGACTTCGAAAAAGGAGGTTTTCAGTTTGATCACATACCTATTTACCAGAAAACACGTAAATTGCCTGCACGATGCACTAAAAAGAGTGAAATAAAAATTATTTTTATAAAAAAATAAAACCGCCTTCAAAAAAACCACATCAAAAAAGTAAGAAATAATTCCTCACCAAATAAATAACGTAAGTACTTTGAAGACGGGCGGGTTTTAACAAAAACAACAAAAAAATTGAACATGTTTCACGCCCGACTTCAAAGTACTTACGTTATTTATTTGGTGAGGAATTATTTCTTACTTTTTTGATGTGGTTTTTTTGAAGGCGGTTTTATTTTTTTATAATTAGAGGTCTTTTCGAAAAGAAGAAGTGTCGAGGCAAAATCATAAAATCGTGTTTTTAAAACTACTTATACCTACGATTCCAGAGAAAGGTATGAAGAAATATATTTCTTATTACCAGATTTGTAACAACTGTAACCGTCCTATAGTTTTAAATCAAAAAGTCCATACTTTTTCCGAGTAGCGCCTTAACGTGTTTTAAGGGTTTCGACAGTAACAAAAGACGAAACCCTGATATCACTTGTGCGTCTATCCGTCCTCGTGTTACAGCCAATTTGCGCCCTCTGTTCTGTAACCTTGGCATTGACCTGTGACATTGCGAGGTGACTTGGGCACGAAATAAAAGAAATAAAAAAAAGTTTTTATTCCTTTATCATATACCTATGGCCTATCAAAGGAAAGGTCTTTTGTTGGGTTTTAAACATAAATTTATAGTTTTATACTTGTTGAAATTTTTAATTATTTTTATGCTTTTACAATGCAATTTTGTAAGTAAGTACCTATCTAAGTATAGGAAAAATTTGATAGTAAAAAACCACGAGCCCTATGAGTAACTGATCCCGCCTGAAAGTTACTTACCTATAGCACAGTCTACTTATTACATATAAGTAGACTGTGCCTATCACAGGTCTGTGGTGCCTATAGTATAGGGCTCGTGGATTTTTACTGTTTTTTTATGTTATTCAAGTAACAAAGTAACAAGACGAAAATATACAATTTCCCTCCATTAAATTTGCTCGAGGAGCCCGTGGCGCAGTGGATATAGCGCGCTCCGCCTGCGATCGTTGAGGTTAAGCAACGTTCGCAATGGTCGGTCACGGGATGGATGACCAAAAACTTTTTATAAGCTCCTCCGTGCTTCGGAAGGCACGTTAAGCCGTTGGTCCCGGCTGCACTTGAAATCGTTAATACCCACCAATCCGCACTGAGCCCGCGTGGTGGGTCATGGCTCATTCTCCTTATTCATCCATAAGGAAGGCCAGTGCCCCAGCAGTGGAGACATTAAATGGCTGATGATAATGATGATGATGATGATGAAATTTGCTCCGAATGATTTGTCATATCATTTGGTCCAGTAAGTAGTCTACTGGACCAAATGATAACTTGATCCAGTAGTTTCGAAACAACTACTTACTACCTACCACCACGCTACTTTTGGGTTGGGGGAGGCCTATGCCCAGCAGTGGGCGTCGTTCGGCTGACGATAATGTGCATGACACTACTTTGTAGTGCCGGAATAGCACGTGGCAGTGTGGGCGGTCGCCTGTTTGTTTACACCTTGCATAAAAATCCCTCGCTGAGACAGTAAGTGTACAAATAATTTCTATGTCTGTTTTATACAGGGTGTTTTTCTATAAGTGCAATACCTCTTAGGTGGTGATTGTGCTCATGAATATGAACAACTTTTACCATGGGGCCAACTCTGCAACTAAACAAAAAAAATCAGCTGTTTCATACAATTTGTTAATACCTACCTGACCAAAATGTATGGAACAGCTGATTTTTTTTGTGAAGTTGCAGAGTTGGCCTCATGGTAAAAGTTGTTCATATTCATGAGTACAATCACCATCTAAGAGGTATTGCACTTATAGAAAAACACCCTGTATAGGCGTGCTTTCAGGCAATAATAATAATTTATTTCAGGCATCTCATTTATTATTTACTGATGATTAAAATATCAAGTTACTTTCATATTTCTTTTATTTATTACTTTCTGGAAGGTTAACTTAAGTAAAATGAACTAATTTGCACCCCAACCACCCTCCAACCCGCGACCTGAGCCCCCTCCTGAACCAAATCCTAGATCGTCTCCTGGTTTGATAAGCCCGTCCCGTCGTGGTATCTTCCGCAGAGTACACGGGCTACATACGCGCGCTGCAGAGCATCCTGAACGAGGGTCAGCAGCAGATCCTCCACCTGTCCCGGGGCTACAAGACGGCCGCGAGGGTCGACCACGAGTGGCGCGAGAAGATGAAGAAAGTCATCAGTGAAGTACGGTTTGAATCCATACAGGAAAAGAAACGATAGATCGCACCGTAAATGTTCGCAGATTTATTTTGAAACAAGCTACCGGAGTTAAGTCGAATACAAAATTCAAAATTTCTTTATTCATAGGTTGTGATTACAACAATACATGAACATCAATGAAGCTACGCTATCGGTTCGTAAATCCTACGGCGGGCGGGATACCTTGCGAGAAGAACCGGCAAGAAACTCGTCGGGCAATCAATTCAGATCATGGCTTTTCAGATCACGCAGGAACAGTCATAAACATAAAAAAACAGACAAAAATAAAACAAAATAATTGGTTTATAGAAAAACGATTTTATAATAAAAAAGAAATTATTAACTTCAAATTGGAACTGAGCTTATTGAACTGGAATGAAATAATTAATCCTTGCATGAATGTAAATGAAAACTATAGTAATTTTCATGACATTCTAATGAAGATATTAAATAAGTGCATACCAAAACGTAAAGTTAAATTAAAATCTAAATCAAAAAAGTACTGGTTAACTGTAGGTTTAAAAAAATCTTGTAAAAATAAAAGGTTGCTTAAAATACTTGCTACAAAATCTAATAATTTAATCCTTAAGCAACATTATAAACAATATGAAAAAATATTAAAAAACTAGTAAACTGCTCAAAAAGAATACATTATAAAAACAAAATAAAAATGTCAACTAATAAGGTAAAAACCATGTGGAATGTAGTAAATGAAAGAACTAACAAAATAAAAAAGAAGTCGAAATGTAATATAGAATTAAATATAAATAATACATTAATTTCAGACCCTACATTGGTTACAAATGCATTTAATAACTTTTTTGTATCTATTGGCCAGCCCGACTCAGAGCGGCAACGCGGAGATACTGGTAGTCCTCCCCAAACAGCTGGTTGTGCCCGCGGCCGCCCCGTGCTACACCCCTCGGAAAACTCTATGTTCCTTAGCCCGGTCGACTGCCGCGAGGTCAATAGAATCATAAAAAACTTAAAAAATAAAAAAAGTTGCGGTATTGACGAGTTGCCACCTAGTTTATTTAGAGAATGTGCTGATGAATTGACTTTACCTTTCTGTTTGTTGATAAATCAGTCGTTTAGCGAAGGTATTTTCCCAGAATTACTTAAAACCACTCTCATAAAACCAATTCACAAGAAAAATGATAAAAAAGATACTAGCAACTATAGACCAATTGCCATACCACCAACAGCATCAAAAATTCTGGAAAAAGCAATGTGTGACCGAGTGCTAAAGTTTTGCGAAAAATATAATATTTTTGATGACTCACAAAATGGCTTCCGGAAAAACCGCTCCACAGTATTAGCAGTATATAAATATATGAAAGAAGTTGTCTCATTATTAAATAATAAACATTATGGAATAGGTATCCTTCTCGATATGTCCAAAGCATATGACCGCGTACAACATAATATCTTGCTTAGCAAACTATATGATATAGGTATCCGCGGAAATGCTTATAAGTGGTTCGCATCGTATTTGAAGGATAGGCGCCAGCTCGTTGAAATCGAATACTTTGACAACGATATTGGTCAGATCACACGCGTGCGCTCCGATTGTAGAATAGTAAATGCTTCCATTTCTCAGGGTAGTGTAGTCGGGTGCCTCTTATTTATAGTCTACATTAATGACCTCCCGAAGATCATGGAGGAGCCCTGTATTCTATTCGCCGACGACATTTCCTTATTAACATCGTGTGACAGTAACATAAATATCAATGAAAATATTAACGACTTACTAACTAAAACATCTGGCCGTGTAGTGCCGGCACATAAAAAGAATAGCACTACCCCCTCTCTTCCCGTGGGTGTCGTAAGAGCCGACAGAGGGAAAACTGCCAAAGGAGATGGGCAGCAGCGTCTCCATTTAACAGCAGGCCATACTGCGATCGCCAACCCGCCTGCCAAGCGTGGCGATTATGGCAAAACCCCCCGATATGGATACACACAACAAAAATCGGCCCCCAGTCCCCGGCGGCCCCGCTATTCCTAGCTACGGTAGCGGCTATGGTAACGGCGGGGCAGGGGGTGCTAAGAATCCCCGGGTAGGCTCCGGCTACCAACACCGACGACTTGACCTGGCAACCTACAACACGCGCACGTTGAGGCTCGACGAGAAGCTTATAGAGTTGGAAGAGGCAATTAGTAAGTTGCATTGGGATATTATTGGGTTATCTGAAGTCCGAAGAGAGGGGGAGGACTCGATTACCCTTCAATCCGGTAACTTACTATACCACCGGGAGGGCGACCAACAGTCCCAAGGTGGTGTCGGGTTCATCGTCCATAAATCCCTTGTCAACAACGTGATCACCATCGGAAGTGTCTCGAGCAGGGTAGCGTACCTGATACTCGGATTATCGAAACGATATTCGCTGAATGTTATCCAGGTCTACGCTCCGACCTCGAAACACGACGATGTCGAAGTGGAGGCTATGTATGAGGAGATCTCTAAAGCCATGCATAGCTATAAAACCCACTACACGGTTGTGATGGGGGATTTTAATGCTAAGTTGGGGCAACGCTGTGGTGATGAGTTGAGAGTGGGGCAATTTGGATTTGGGCAACGGAACGAAAGGGGCCAGATGCTGGCAGACTTCATGGAGAGGGAGAACCTCTACATGATGAACTCCTTCTTTAAGAAGCCCGTAAGCCGCAAATGGACCTGGATTAGTCCGGACGGTAAAGTCAAAAACGAGATAGATTTTATTATGTCAACGAGGAAGCAAATATTCAATGATGTCGTTGTCATCAACGCCGTAAAGACGGGAAGCGATCACCGCATGCTTAGAGGCACATTGAATATCAACGTCAAGCTGGAAAGATCTCGACTAATAAAATCTACGCTCCGACCAATACCGGCTCAAATTCAAAACCCCGAGTGCTTTCAGCTCGAGCTCCAAAACCGCTTCGAAGCCCTTGAGAACAGCATCGATATGGACGATCAATACAACATGGTAGTGGATACTGTCCGCACGGTAGGGTCCAAGCACTACAAAACCCACCGTCCTAAATTAAAGAAACTCTCCAGCCACACTATCCGACTCATGGATCAGAGAAACGAAATGAAACTACAGAACTCAGCAGATGCCCTTCGTTATCGACAGCTAAATAGGCAGATCTCCAAGTCCTTGACAAGCGACCTTCGCCAATTTAATACCGAGCGTATTAAAGAGGCCATTGAGCGGAACAAAGGCTCCAAAGTGTTCGCTAGAGATCTGGCTATAGGGCAAAGTCAACTGACGAGGCTGCAAGCTGAGGACGGTAGTATCATTTCATCAACACCTGAAATCCTGAGGGAGATTGAGAGTTTCTATGGACAGTTGTACTCCACGCAAACACCTGTTGAAAGTAAGGCTACAGAACCTAGAGCCAAGCTTACCCGACACTATACCGAAGATATCCCGGACGTCAGCCTGTACGAGATTAGAATGGCTCTCAAGCAGCTCAAAAACAACAAGGCGGCGGGCGATGACGGAATCACAACAGAACTTCTGAGAGCGGGCGGTAAGCCGATACTTAAGGTCCTCCAGAAGCTCTTCAACTCTGTCATCCTCGAGGGCAAAACGCCAAAGGCATGGGGCAGAAGCGATGTGATGCTGTTCTTCAAGAAGGGTGATAAGACTCTCTTGAAAAACTACCGACCCATCTCGCTTCTGAGCCATATCTACAAGTTGTTTTCGAGAGTCATTACGAATCGTCTCGCTCGCAGGTTCGACGACTTCCAACCTCCCGAACAAGCCGGGTTCCGAAAAGGTTATAGTACCATAGACCACATTCATACGCTGCGGCAAGTTATACAGAAGACCGAAGAGTATAACTTGCCACTATGCTTGGCGTTCGTGGACTATGAGAAAGCCTTTGATTCGATCGAGACCTGGGCAGTGCTGCAGTCTCTTCAGAGGTGCCAAATAGACTACAGGTACATCGAGGTGCTGAGGTACTTATACCAAAACGCCACCATGTCAGTCCGACTACAGAACCAGAGCTCTAATCCTATCCAACTACAGCGAGGTGTGAGACAGGGAGACGTCATTTCTCCGAAACTATTCACAGCTGCGTTGGAGGATATTTTCAAGCTACTGGACTGGAAAGGATTCGGCATTAACATCAATGGCGAGTACCTAACACACCTGCGGTTTGCCGATGATGTAGTTCTCATGGCTGAGACCTTGGAAGACCTGAACACAATGCTCGAAGATCTCAGCAATGCTTCCCAAAGAGTGGGTCTGAAGATGAACATGGATAAGACGAAAATCATGTCCAATGCCCATGTTGCATCCGCTCCAGTTAATGTTGGGAACATTACACTCGAAGTTGTTGACCACTATGTCTACCTAGGACAGGCAATCCAATTAGGTAAGTCCAACTTCGAGAAAGAGATCTCTCGTCGAATCCAGCTCGGATGGGCAGCGTTTGGGAAGCTCCGGCATATATTTGCGTCCAAAATTCCTCAATGTCTCAAGACTAAGGTCTTTGACCAGTGTGTGTTGCCAGTTATGACTTATGGAAGCGAGACGTGGTCTTTTACTATGGGTCTCATAAGAAGGCTCAAGGTTACCCAGCGAGCAATGGAGAGAACGATGCTTGGTATTTCCCTGCTCGATCGAATCAGAAATGATGAGATCCGCAGGAGAACTAAAACGACCGACATCGCTCGAAGGATTGCTCAGTTGAAGTGGCAGTGGGCGGGACACATAGCGCGGAGAACCGATGGCCGTTGGGGCGGAAAGGTTCTCGAATGGCGACCGCGAACCGGACGACGTTCCGTGGGCAGGCCCCCTACAAGGTGGACCGACGATCTGGTCAAGGTCGCGGGAAGCCGCTGGATGCGGGCAGCGCAGGACCGATCGTTGTGGAGATCCTTGGGGGAGGCCTATGCCCAGCAGTGGGCGTCTTACGGTTGAAATGATGATGATGATGAACTAAAACATCAGACTGGCTAGAAGAACATAATTTAAAAATGAATTTAAGTAAAACTAAAATAATAACTTTTCATCCCTCGCAAAAAACAACTTTAAACATAAATTGTAATTTTAATGGTACAGAATTGGAATGTGTAGAAGAATTTTCATTATTAGGTATAGTTATAGATAAACATATAAATTGGAAAGTCCACATACAAAAAATGAAATCAAAACTGTCTAGCTTTACATATGCGCTCCGTGAGGTAAAAAAAAACCACTGACATTGAAACAGCACTAGTTATGTACCACGCCTACGGTCATGCTTGGCTATCCTACGGAGTGGTCCTGTGGGGTAACAGTACGGATGCGGCGTTGCTACTTACTCTACAAAAGAAGTTGATTCGTATCATAGCCAACATTGAAGAGACGGAGAGCTGTAAACCCTATTTTCAAAAATATCAGATACTTCCCCTGCCATGCTTATATATTTTGGAAGTTTGCAAATTTGTTCGCAAACATATGGACTTTTATATTAAACGTCAAGACATACCTTCTAAGTATCCAACACGGTACAAAAACAAATTAATAATTCCCAGTTCTAGGCTTAAACTAACATCTAATAGTACTTTTCACTCTTCAATAAACATATATAATAAATTGCCAGAATCAATAATTAACGAAAATAAATACCCCATATTCATAAACATATTGAAAAAATATTTACTATTTAAATGTTATTATAGCATAAATGAATATAAAACTGATAAAACCAGCAAATAATTAATTAATTTCAATTCGAATTTCAATTCATTCATTATTCAAGTAACATTGTTAATATCAAATTGTACTTAGCCTATGTTAGTAACCATAATTAAATGACATTAATAATCATTATTATTAATAATTAATACAATAATAATAATAATTCAAAAAGTCTCGTCTAACATTATAATCTACACAACTTTATTTTGTTTTTATTTGATTTTATTTTATTTATTTTGTTTGTTTAATTTAATTTCATTGTTTATATAGCTTTCTGATATATTAAAGCGTTTCCTCTCTTTTATCACCATTTTTGCGTGCCCGACAGGGTCCATAATGCTCTAAAATAAATATGTATCATCCTCTGTACCCACATTATGGTTTGCAAATAAAGTATTGAGTATTGAGTATTGAGTAATTTCTCTCCCTTGTATTTCATACCGAATCGTCAAATTGAAAAATTCACGTCACTTTCACACAAGATCACTTTCCATCACAATAGAGAAAAAGGTTTTCTCTGTGGTTTTTAACCGACTTCTAAATCAAAAAGGAGGAGGTTCTCTATTCGTTTGTATGTATGTTTTTTTTTTTTTTTTTTTTTTTATGTATGTCCACCGATTACTCGAAGACGGCTGAACCGATTGAAATGGTTCAAACGTTATTACATCAGGTTGGTTTCCAAGTTGGTCCCATTTTTTGAAATTTTGAAATCGGTTCAGTAGTTTTCAGGAAATCTTGAAAATACTGTCGTTTTCGTTACCACTTTATGTGAATTTAATACTTATCTTTAGGCATAACTCCTTTGTTTATAAACCGATTTAGATGATTCTTGTTTTGTTAAAAAGGGGATACCTCAAGGTATTTTAACCGACTTCGAAAAAGGAGGTTTTGAGTTTGATCACATACCTAATTACCAGAAAACACGCAAATTGCCTGCACGATGCACTAAAAAGAGTGAAATAAAAATTATTTTTATCCTACTAATATTATAAATGTGAAAGTTTAGATGTTTGGATGTTTGGATGTTTGGATGTTTGGATGTTTGTTACTCAATCACGCCAAAACGGCTGAACGGATTTGGCTGAAATTTGGGACACAGATACTTTGAAGCCTGGAGAGGAACATAGGCTACTTTTTATCCCGGAAAAGTATCATATTCCCGCGGGATAACGTCGTGTAGTTCACGCGGGCGAAGCCGCGGGCGGAAAGCTAGTAAAAAAATAAAACCGCCTTCTAAAAAACCACATCAAAAAAGTAAGAAATAATTCCTCACCAAATAAATAACGTAAGTACTTTGAAGTCGGGCGGGTTTTAACAAAAACAACAAAAAATTGTACATGTTTCACGCCCGACTTCAAAGTACTTACGTTATTTATTTGGTGAGGAATTATTTCTTACTTTTTTGATGTGGTTTTTTAGAAGGCGGTTTTATTTTTTTATAAAAATAATTTTTTTCCCACTTTTTCCATCTAGCTAGCTTCCTCACCAGTTGCAAGCGAGCCACTCCGAGGTAGGTATGTAATAGGATTTGACTATGGAGTATGATACAAGCTAATTGCTGCTATAATTCTTACCAATATAGGAAATATAGTTAGGATTTGACCGATTTCACGCGGTGCTGGAAAAGTAAAACCAGTAAAACTACAACTAGCCTTAGCATTATGATTAGAGAATTACATATTTCAGTTCCAAGCGTACATCTTGCACTTCGGCGGGGGCACGCCGGAGTCAAACCAGTACCTTCTCGACTTGCCAGCACTGCTGGCCACTGAGACACCTACGCACGACGATCCCAGCGAAGACCCTATACAGAGGGACGAGGAAAATGTTGGTGTCATGGAAATTGGTAATGAAAGAAAGTTACCTATGTGTAGGTAGAGTCAGCTTAGTAAGAAGACAGATGAAGTTAAACAAGTAAAAAACATTAACCATGAAGTGATACAATAGCGTCCCTAGACTAGGCCTATGCAAAGACTAATAGTAAACCTTGGGCTTCAGAAAAATTGACAAGTTCCAAATGTTAGTACCTATGTCTACATTTCTTGACATGGCGAGATCAATCTCAACTAAGTATACCATATTTACCAGCATCAATGCTCAATCATCAACTTCATATTAGTATGCACGTTGTCAACTACAAGAGGTACCTATTGTGTTCGTCAGAACGGTCAGAATGTTATCTTAGCAAAACGCCATGCAGAATGTTAAAATATAAGTGACTCTTTTTTCCACTCAGAATCCGATACAAACAAGCTGTGGTATGAAGCTCTGGAGGGCGAATGCCGTCCGTTCGTGATGTATGGTGACATGGGAGAGTTTAAGCCTGATCGACGCAGGAAGGTGCTTGGCACGCTGAAGGCTTCGAAGACCGCGCCGCCGATCTGGAAGGAGTACGGTCAGTTAATGCTTTTAACAGCTGTATAGACAGCTGTTGCTCAACAAGTCAACCACCAATACAGCCGGTTTCTTGAGTAATATTCATCACCACTATTAGCTTCACGACGCCTGCTGTTATGCCTAATCGGCGCAGGAAGGTGCTGGGCAAGCTGAAGGCTGCGAAGACCGCGCCGCCGATCTGGAAGGAGTACGGTCAGTTAATGCTTTTAACAGCTGTATAGACAGCTGTTGCTCAACAAGTCAACAACCAATACAGCCGGTTTCTGGAGTAATATTCATCACCACTATTAGCATCACGATGCCTGCTGTTATGCCTGATCGGCGCAGGAAGGTGCTGGGCAAGCTGAAGGCTGCGAAGACCGCGCCGCCGATCTGGAAGGAGTACGGTCAGTTAATGCTTTTAACAGCTGTAGACAGCTGTTGCTCAACAAGTCAACAACCAATACAGCCGGTTTCTGGAGTAATATTCATCACCACTATTAGCTTCACGACGCCTGCTGTAATGCCTGATCGACGCAGGAAGGTGCTTGGCACGCTCAAGGCTGCGAAGACCGCGCCGCCGATCTGGAAGGAGTACGGTCAGTTAATGATTTTGCCAGCTGTAGACAGCCGTTGTTCAACAAGTCAACTGCCAATACAGCCTTAAGGTTTCTGGAGTAATATTTATCACCACTATTTAGCTTCACAACGCCTGCTGCTGGAATTAAGCCTATCCGTCCCTGAAAGGATCTCTGATACGATAATTGAAGCGTTGTTACAATGGCATCTTGTAACCTTTATCAGATCGTCGCTGCATCTTATAGCTTGATAGTCCGCCTAAGTATGGTTAGTTAGCTGTACGTTACACCTGTTGCTCAAGAAGTTACAGTCAAAGTACGTATAAGAATGTCAAATTAATCATATAAAATGTCATGTAAAATTCCCCATATAAATCACTGATTTATATGGGGAATTTTATGCCTGATCGACGCAGGGAGATGCTGGGCACGCTGAAGGCTGCGAAGACCGCGCCTCCAATCTGGAAGGAGAAGGTATAGTTATTCAGTTAGATCGACACCTATAGATATATGTACATAGAATAGCTCAGGATCATGCGTGGACACTGGCTTTTTGAAAGATCTCCACGATCCTGCTTTGCGCACATACATAAGATTTCCGTGACCATCACTAGATCGTCACCGTCTCGGTACACCTTGTAGACAGATAGTTCAACAAGTAATGGTCATCAGTTTAGTAGCTCGTCTAGGATACACTACTTTAGTAGCAATTATTCACGTCCATCATAAGCGTACGACGTCTCTGCAAATGAAGGTGAAAACAGTTTATTCAAGCTCGGTTTAAGCCATACCCATAACTTCGGTTCACATTAATTATTTCCTTTCTTCGCTGTTATCAAACTAAGGGCGTTTGTGCACTACACTGAATTTTACCGATCCGGCGATCCGGTTTTTTCCGGACCGATATGGCAGCAATGAAAAACATATGGGCGCTTGTGCACCACACTGAATTTTACCGTCCGTCATTTTACTTTTCCCCATTCCGGACCGTTTTTTTCCGTTCCGAGATGACGGCAATGAAAAACATATGTACGCTTGTGCACTACACTGAATTTTACCGTCCGGAAAAAAACGGATGGTTGTATTTTAATCATAAATCACTACATAGTATAAAACAAAGTCGCTTCCCGTCTGTCTGTCCCTATATATGCTTAAATCTTTAAAACTACGAAACAGATTTTCATGCGGTTTTCACTAACAGGTAGCGTGGTTCTTCAGAAAGATTTTAGTATATAATTTATGAAAGTTTTGTGTAAATTGGTAGAAATATAACGATAATTGTCGAAAGTGCCGGCAAACGGCAAGCCGCCCGGGAGTTTTCTGCAAAAACGCTGCCTAATCCTTTCGAGGTTTAAAAAAATAATGCATGTTGGGATATTCCTCTTCTATAGATCTACAAAAAAGTCCGCGATAGCATATGTCTATCTTTTAAGGATAGCATATTCTAGCCATATTATCTCTTAAAAAATGGTTACGAACAATGCGGTAATTTGGAAAGCTATTTAAACGGATACAGTATTAACCCTTATCAATCTAAATACGTTAGTTGCTTTAAGCATTTCATGCACATTATTTTACTCTTTTACACCATATAATTTAAATGAATATCTTAGGAGTTATCGCAAATAAATTAACGCACGCCAAAATAAATTCAAGCGCCTTTCTCGATTGACGACCGATTTGGCGCAGGAGTAGGCTACCCACCTTCTGCGCCAGTGGTCTCGGGTTCGATTCCCGGACAAGACAAATATTTGTGTGCATGAACATGTCTATTTGTCTTGGTCTGGGTGTTAACTATGTATAATATGTATGTATTTACAAACAAAAAGTATTTAAGTATATATTTATCCGTTATCAAGTTTTCCATGATACAGTTTCTTAATGAAATTAAAATGGGCTTAGATAATTGGTGTGAATGTAAGAATTTATTTATTTATTATTATTATTATTATTTTTCACCAATAACACGTAATATATCTAGCACCAAAAATATGGATTTTGAAATTTTTGTTTGTCTGTCTGTCTGTCTGTTGTCCGTGTTTCACGCAAAAACTACTAAGCGGATTTTGATAAAACTTTTTTTGTTATATAGCTAGCTGTAGACATTCGATAGTAGTTAAAAAATAATTTTTCATCAAGCCTCAATTAATTGTGATTTCGGTAAAATGACCCTGTCAGGTACCTTTCACTGATAAGAGGATGAACCCAAAACTCTTTCTGTCTTCTACGTCTTCGTACATAAAGCAATAACGCAAGTAATTGCCGACGTTCCAAGGAACTCATTATTCCTCTCGTTTAAAACGCGTCCGTAGAGTGTAGTTTCAAAGAGATCACTGCGCTGCCCCGGCCAGTAAAAAACCGGACAAGTGCACAAGCTACCATCCGTGTTTTTCATGCCACGCCGGTCCGGAAAAAAACGGACCGCCGGATCGGTAAAATTCAGTGGTAGTGCACAAACGTCCTAAGCATGTATGATTCACATCACCGCGATTCTCATCGTCCGTCATATAGGTACGTGGACAATTTTACTGCTTTCTTATGCTGCTGTATGTGACATTTTAGAATGCTGAAAAACACCATAAACCTATACTGCAGCATGCAGAAAAACACTGTTAAGGTGGTTCGTTGAGCTCAGTAGCGCCACCAATGGAAATAAATCAATTACACTTTATTAAAGGCTTAGATCAAAAGTTTCGGTTATTTTGCGCAAATAAAAGAGTAAAATTCATTTTATAAATATAGTTTTAAGAACTCAAACTTACGCAAGAAGTAGTGAATGTGAATAGTGCCAAAAATGGCCACATTTAGCAATATCGACATCCATAACTTAATGCTCATATTTGAGGCCCTGAAAAAACAATAAAAAATTGCATTTTACTCTTTTATTTGCGCGAAATAACCGAAACTTTTATTCTAAGCCCTTGATAAATCGTAAATGATTTATTTCCATTGGTGGCGCTACTGAGCTCAACGAACCACCTTAAGGCATAAAATCACTTATGCCATGAAAGTGTCTTACACAAAGGTGACAATCGCAGCAATGAGAATTACTTAGGGCGAGACCACAACTTGCGGTGCGTTGCAAACGACGACGTCGTTTTTGCGATACGACGCCGCAACGCAGTGTTGTGGCCTCGCTCTTGCCCAGGCATTCAACGCAGGTTTGTTTCAGTGTTCAACGAGATGTTCCTGAAGGCAGACTGCCCCAACGCTGACCACATAAAGGACGAGTACCCCAGGTTTCCCTCACAGACCTACGGGTGGGAGTGCGTCGGAGTGCAGACTGAAGTCCAAGCGGTGTCCAAAACGGTAGCCTAAGTTTACTTGGAGGTGTAGCACGTAACGTGGCAGACACAGTATCACATACAATACAGTATCACATACAATACCCTATATCACTTAGTGAGAACGCGGCTTTAGACGCCGAAAATATGTACGTTTCTTCAGTTTAATAATATAGGTATCTGAAAGGTGCAAAAATAGTGACACTGAACACCATGTCATGTACCCAGCAGTTAGTTCCCAACTGTCGTGGATAAGTAAGGCCTGATTGTTTCAAATAGGTACCTCTTACCTATGTCCCACTTGTACCCTCCTTGATCAGTTTATTGGGGGCGTTCTCATACATTCATATCCACGGGGGCTACCACGTAAACTTTATGGATGAAAAATGGAAAATGAAGTATTTAGAAAAAATCGACCCGTCTCACACCGTAAAAATGTAAGAAACTTTATGGAAATGAATTTCATACAATTTTATTTAAAAAAAAATAGCCATTACAAGAGAGAAGTTAGCTAGCAACACGCAGGGGCCCGGTAACGGGCCAACCATCAGGCCGCAGGGGCTGCATACCACCACGCCCCCCCCCCCCCCCCCACAGTCGGTGTGCTTAAAACGTCAGGCGGAAAGCAAGTAGTGAGGGATTTAGTTGGTAGTGCCTACTCTCAACCGACCCATCTGGTCAGCCCACCCTGAGTGGGTTACTCGAGCTTTTGAGCTCGTCAGGGGGAGGGGCAGGGGTCAGAACCGCCGAAAGCAGGCCTGTGTCTGACTGAGTCCAACATGCCGATGCCGTTAGCGGTATACAAAAGACTGTATTTGCCCTCATTATAAACAAAACAAATTAACTAGCAACGTTTAACTACAAATCTATCAAAATAAGGTATTCAAGTGACAGATGAAGCCCATGTCCATATCCACATTTTTTTGCCGCCCTACTCCGTTCCTGCACGGGTAGCATGCATGATGAACTCGAGAAAGGTTCTTCTTCTTCTTCTTAACATTACGGGCGGTTTCCGCAACTCGACGTCTATTGCGCCTATTTTGCGTCCGGAGGGTGCGCGGCCAGATCACTCCAGCCAGCCCAGCTCAGCCAGGAACGCTCCAAGAGCTTTCACATTAGTGATCGCTTCCTGGACGCTGCCCGGCGAGCCGAGGTACCTCGCCCGGTAGGGGGCCACCCCCCTGCATTCCAGCAGTACGTGGGCAGCTGTTTCTTCTTCCTCCATGCATCCTCTGCATAGGGGACTGTCGAGAAAGGTTTGTCTATTTCGAAACGTCAAAAAGACATTTTATCGTAGACAAATCTATTGTTCGGCTGTCAATTATAGACATTCGAGGTAGACAAAACTCTTCTCGGGTTTGTCATGCTACGCGCTGAAAACCACCTAAGAAATGGAGTGGTGCACCGCTTTAAGTCACGCTAAAATATCTCTAGGTATTTGAGAGATGGTAGGAAAAGTCAAGTTCATTCAGCTGCCATGCCATTTTCATCAAATTATACTTACTTAATTTTACTTTCAGTCGCTCCACAACCGTCGCCATACATCCCCCAGCCTACGAGGAGATATGGGCTCCATCTTGAAAATCATGTGAGCGTCACATCTGTTTGTTTTAAGCTCTCCGCACACGGGCCACCGACCACAATTAAAAAAAGGCCGCCACTGATTTATTTCCTGTAGTTTTCATACATTTAAAGGCTGATTTACATAGATCCAGTAGCTCGATCTAGTGTCGGCACTGGATTGGCACTGGATCAATGTAAACATGTTTCAATCCAGTACAGCGTCTAGTAAAACGTGTTTACATTGATCCAGTGCCGATCCAGCGCGGCAATCCAGCTGGATCCACGCTCGATCGATCTACTGGATCAATGTAAACATGTTTTAATCCAGTACAGCGTCCAGTAAAACGTGTTTACATTGATCCAGTGCCGATCCAGCGCGGCAATCGCCCCTCGTTCCACTAGGATCCACCGAGGACGATCCACCGGTGGATCGATGGATATTTTTTTTCCTCTTGAATCCACAGGTGGAGCCAAAGCTAATTTTTCTCCTCTTGAATCCACCAGTGGATCCACAGGTATTTTCTTTGCCCCTTAAATCCACCGGTTCATCCAAAGTTTTTTTTTCAATCACTCCACCGATGGATCTAATTATTGGATAATAAATTAAATAAAAAAATAATAATATTTGGATCCACTTTTTGCTCTAAAAGTGTGGATTGAAGAGGAAATAAATTATCCGTAGATCCACCGGTGGAGCCTCGTCAGTGGATCCAAGTGGACACTAAACGAGACCACAAGCTGCGGACGGAGTTATTTCTTACATTTTGTATAGTATCGGCGCCGGCGCAAGCCGAGCGAGGCAGAGGTCCCGGGTTCAATTCGCATTCGTACATATTGTATTCGGTTTGGTCGGTGGTATAGGTAGGACTTGTTCTTAGTCCGCCTGGCTAGCTCAAGCTACGACCATATTATCTAAGTCTACGCTTCAAAAATGATGTTGTCAGCATTATTAAGTCCGACAGTTAAAGATAAGATACTTAGCCAGCTCCTCAGTGATTGACGATTCCGGGAGTAGTTCACTTCCACCTTCGGCCTTATTCTTAACATCAGGTGTGATGAAGGCTAACCACCGGTTGCACCAAGTTTTTTTACATTATACTTTTACTTTGACAGGGTTTATGGTTTAAAAATGTATGGGATTTGACAGTTTTGACAGCAAAATTCAGTTGTAAGTGTTACCTCGTTGTGGAAAAACTAAAATAAAAATATATTGTCCTATTTTAAATTATTATTGGTTTATTATTGAAAAATGGAAAAATGAAGTATTTAGAGAAAATCGACCTTCGATTTTTTATAAATACTTACTTCATTTTCCATTTTTAACCGACGAAAAAAGAAGGAGGTTCTCAAGTCGTATGAATGTTTAAACGATAGCTCCGCCAATTGTGAACCGATTCTGATAATTATTTTTTTATTAGACAGACCAAAGCTTCTTCAATAATAAAAATTGCATTGATATAATAAAGAATATTGTGAATGCAGAAAAGTAAAAAGTTGAATAACTATTATTGGTTTGCTTACTACAGTACTTCAAGCATTCGTCCACCACCGTCAGCAAAGGCTACGTTACTAGCAGCGAAGGATTCAATAGAAATAGCTTCTTCTACAAGACTGGTAAGCTTATTTTGAGATTTTGGGCCATTTTGCAATAGAGACGCGATGGCAGCATCGATTATGCCCATAATAATTATATGGACTTCAAATGTCAAATAAAATGTCAGAATGAACAGAGCTTCTCTGTCAAACCGCCCACCTGTGTGTGACATTTCGCTGCACACACTTTCCTTACACCAACACTTTTCTTTTTCATTTTTTCTTGCTATTTTTGCGTACCTATTCTTGTCCTGTCTTTTTTTATATGTGTGTGTGTGTGTGTGTGTCAATAAATTTTTTTTTCTTTCTTTTCAAATGAAGCCCATACTTGGGCTACAAATACCTACTTAGGGAAAAGCACAGTTACATATTCTTACTTACAATAATATCATTCTGAATAGAAAAGCTAACACCAAAATCATTATTAGATTGTATCGATTAACATCAAATATCACTTGTATCGAGTAAAAGCACTTTCAAACTACGTTTTTATGTAAAAACTCTGTCAGACTTCAATATTTACTAACCCCTCGTAGCGTAGTAGGTAGGTAGTTAGTAGTAGTAGCATACGTTTGCGCACTCGACCTGAACATATTTAGCATGTATAGTCTGATGTGCCGCCGTGTGTACTTATTCCAACCAAAGAGAAGTAGTGGCAAAATATGAAGTTTTTACGTGAAGGCTCCACTTTTATTTATTGTCTTTGTCCTATGCGAAGAACGCTATAGCACTAGGAGGTACATACCTATACAAATGTTTTTGTGTAATTTTTTTTATATTTTTTTTCCAGCGCGACAAGAGTAAACTGTCTACTGGTAGAGTTCTACTCAACGTTGGGAATAGAAAGGTCTGTAAGGAAAATGTATTAAGAAAATATATAGGTACTTACTTATTTTTTTTATTTTTGTACTTTTAATTAAATTTGGTTCCGAATTTATGTGACTTTGTATCAGGTACCTATATCAAGATTATTTGTGCTTCGTAAAGGTATAATTCGCAATTATTGCTCTAAAATCGCAAATTCGTATTATTTAGCAGCAAAAATTTGCGATTTTAAAGCAATAATTGCGAGATTTTCGCTATCGCTTGGTTTTTGCAAGTTACGCTTACGTGATAAGCCTGCCGGTCGCACAAAAAACTGCTTAAGGGCCCCTCAGACTATCTGTCCGTCAGCAGGCAACGGCCTGTCGGTTGGCCGCATTCGGCCACACACTCACAGTTCTGTTTTACATACAAAAACCGAATATCACGGCCGATTGCGGACAACTGACTGACAGGCCGTAGGCTGCTGCCGGACTGATAAGTAGTCTGTGGGGCCCTTTAGATAAATTTATAATGCTTGCTTGCTAGTACCTATACTAACTGGGGGCCCTTTAGATAACTTTATATGCTTGATTGCTAGTACCTATACTAACTGGGGCGTAACTACCTAGTTACGCTTGCAGAGTTGCAGATCGTGCGACGCGGTCGCTTGCGTGGTTAGGGTTTCGTATAAACTCATTGATGTGCCTCCGGAAAACATACAGCATTGTCTATGAAGAAGCAGTGTGTACTTAGCTTTACGATGGTGTGGTCTGGCCTTTAGCCATAGACAAAGTCGATCTTCCACTATTCGTCCGCTAGGTGTCGCCTGTGTCCCCAGCTAGGGCGGAAGGTGTTTGCCGCCATTCCGAGTCTCATAGCGTTGTGTACTTTCGTCACGTACGGACGAAAATCGTCCTGAATCTTCATGATCTTCAAATAAAGATCGGAAATTCAACTCACACGTTAATTATTAACGTCTTTCATAAACGATCTATATTAAATTTGTTATTTTTTTCTCGGTTATTACGGAATTTGCGGAAAAATATGGCGTTGGTCAACGGGCTCCATTACATCGACATCGACGAGAGGGATCCAGTACAAGAGGAAAGTTTGACCAGCAGCTCCAGTGAGACTGATCAACAAGCATCAAACACCGAGAAAAGGAAACTAAGAGCTGAGGTAACGGTCGATCCTCGGATCGATGCGTGATATATCAGGTCAGTCTTTTTACAAATACAATACTGATGAGAACTTGACTAAGCCGATTTGTATCAATGTCAAGACACCAACTGGATATGCAAAACTGTTAGAACTAAGTAAATGTACATAAAAAGTTCATCAAACCAGTTGACAAGAAACTTTTCAAACTTATGATGGAATTTCAACCTTGTTACTCTTAAAATCGGCAATACGTTCACTACAATTGTAGGGAAGCTTAAGCTTAAGCTTTGCATGATATGTTTTAACCAACCCGGTATTGAAATTAAAAATAATAAAGAGTTATGTTTACGGTTTTTTCTAACCAACATGAATAGCAGGCACAATAAACTTGCTAGCGTTTTCTGAGCTAAGGATATTTATATCGTTACTCATTACACATTATTAATAAAAAGAGAAAAAAAAAACATAATGCCTAGTGTTTATGTTACATCAATACCATGCATTGCGGGTCTTTATCCCTTTTGCCCATGGGTGAATCTTTATAAACTTTTGAATTTACTTACACAAAGGTGAATTGATTTAAAGGCGGTAGAATTTTATTAAAAAGGCTACGTTTGCTCCCAGAAATGAGCCTGGGTTTTTACCTACCCTCATCTTTGAAATTATTTAAGAAATGTTCACGGAACAAATTCCTTTCACATCGGCAACGAAAATATAATAAAACAGACTGAAAAATTAAAGCAATGTGCTATTTCGTACATTTGACATTATTTTCTTCATATATCTTATTAGAACGTAATGTTAGTACCCCACATGTAAATTGGGCTTTCACTATCTTGCACATTACAGGTAACGTTTGTTTTATACACCTTTATATAGTATTTCATTATGGTCGTACTACCAACTGTGTGTTTTGTCAACACAATATAGTTACCTCTATATACGCAAAACTGATCTGTGCGGGTTAATAATAGTGAATCTCATGTGTGTATCTTGCTCTTGCCACACATTAACCATTTTTTTAAAGAAAATAATGCCTTCACAAGTAACAGTGAAACATTAAATGACAATACCAGTGCAATGACAATACCAGTACATGTACATGCAATGACATTACCAGTAACAACAGATTGATCCGGGCACTTTTGAAAGGAAGGATTATGGTCTGTTTGTTATAAACAAGACTCCCAGTCTCATTTCCAAGCCTTTTCTGCGGAAGAAAAGCAATGGAATAATGCATCCAATCTTCGAAAGCTGAACGAATAGTTAATTAAAATAACTCATCACTTTTTTATTTATTATTACTTGCGCAGACAGTACCTAATTATAATTACATCACCAACACATATAACTTGTCAGAACTAGTCACTGTCATATTTCACATTCCGTGAAGTCGGTGTTCCTTCAGCTTGGAGACTGAATGGAAAAAAAAAAAAAAAAAAAAACTAGATATAAAACTAGAGTAAAGGAATCTACACTCGTATCCCTACTGCACAATCGCATCGGGTGGTTTTAAGGACCAATTATCAAGGTTCGTTTTTGTGTTTGCATTTTCGTTTGTGGGATCTGACAGCAGCGCAGTCTCATATAACCGCTTAGTGTTTGAGAGGTCAGGTCATGACGGCCTACACCTACTAAGTTGCGCCTACAGGCTGCGTCGCGGAGACCCTATCAGCGAGAGTTCGTCGAAAATTATTGCAACTGCAACGTGCTGGATCGCAAAGACCCAATAACGTGCAGGGTCGCGGAGACCCTATCAGCGAGAGTTCGTTGAAAATTATTGCAACAGCAACGTGCTGGGTCGCGGAGACCCGGTAACGTGCTGGGTCGCGGAGACCCTATCAGCGAAAGTTCGTCGAAAATTATTGCAACAGCAACGTGCTGGTTCGCGGATACCCAGTAACGTGCTGGGTCGCGTAGACCCTACCAGCGAAAGTTCGTAGAAAATTATTGCAACACTAACGTGCTGGGTCGCTGAGACCCAGTAACGTGCCGGATCGCGGACACCCTATCCCGACCCGGAAGTTTGTCAAGGTCTTACCTGCAGGGTCGCGGACACCCTATCCCGACCCGGAAGTTCGTCAAGGTCTTACCTGCCTACTAATAGACCGATGGACCAAGAAACTGTGGAGGCCGTTAGACACCTGGAGAAACCTGGTTTGTACAGTCAGTTACTAAAAACCTACCCTAACGCCCTCTCAACACTGGGAATATTCCCGAATTCGGCGAAATACAGCAGAAAATTCAAAATATAGCGAATAATTTAGTAGCAAGTAGACAAATTCAACAGGAGTCTAGATCGCTTCATAGAACAGAGGTACTGCCTGGCCTGCGTGCACTTTAGAGTCTGCTGTACCCTGGCGGAGCTTTGCCAATTTCGTTATGCGTAATAGCGAGGCCGGCGAGATTCTGTAGGCCACGGCACGGCCGCACTGCCGCTACTACTCACAAATATTGTAACGCTAATTCGACAAAATGTAACTTCGACATACTATCTCGATTCCTACAAAGGTATGCCAAGAGATGATGTGGCGCGGAGCCACACAGCTGTGTGTGTTGTGGCGCGGAGCCATAAACCACTCGACAAAAATACTAGAACCTCCAGTTACTCACTTTCTAGCTAACGGACGCTTCCGAGTAGAGTTGGGGCACTCATCTATACAGAACATGCATGATAGTCGAGCCAGAGTGTACTCGAGCTTTCTTTCTCTGATCACAAGTTCCGAAATCGCGATCTCTGGATCACACGCGTGAAATCCTGCACTTGTCCAAGACGCTGATAGGTATAACGTTGTTACTGCCACCTCCACAGGTTCAAGCATTACAAATCACCTGAAAATTAAAAAAATTGGGGGTGGGGTAGTCAAATATGAGTGGTCATAAGAAGGAAAAGATTTATTAAATAAAAACAAAACTGACGTAAATCTACCTAAACGGCTTATATGCCAGCAAGTAGAAGATATTTTAGATGGTGATAATCAAGACGATCCTTAACATCTCTTGACTAAGCCTTATAATATCGCATAAATTCTTGATAAATCTATTGTAACAGAAAAATTATTATAATCTTTGGACTTCACAGAGAAAAACTATAATTCTCCAACTGAAACTTGAAACGAAATTTTAAATGTGGTTGGGACCCAAGTCTATTCCTAAAGTGGCTTTCTGCCAACCAAGTCTAAGATTATTAACTCCTCGATATCGCTAGTATATCAGCAAAGTACTATTCTTATCATCTGGACGCAGAGTCCATTAAAACAGTTTTCTTATTCCATATTTTGGGCTTGAAACTGACTCACATGTTCATAGCCAGCTTGGAAACCATTTCAAATATACCGGCAGTAATACCAGTAATACTTCTCGAGATAATTAGAGAATACTTCTTTTAGGTCATGACTAAAAGACAAAGGAACTAAATTAAATAATTAATTAAAGCTTAATACTGCAGTAAATGAAATTAAGTATAAAATGTGCTTACTGATAGCTTCAGGAAGCTGCAGATCTGTTCGCCTCTTTGAGGTGGTAAAAAATACTTTCTAGGGGCAATTGGAAATTGTCCAAGACATAATTTTTGTAACAATTATTGCAAACGATTAGTCTCCCTAGAAATAAGTAAAAACCATTTTGATCGTTTTCTTTAACTCTGAAAACTTTCTTATTATATTATAATGACAATTTAACATTATTTTTATCAGACATAAATATAAAATGTCTTAATCATCATAGCGTTGTGTTAATTATTTTCACCAGCAGATAACAAACACGTCTTCATAGACAATGCTGTATGTTTTCCGGAGGCACATCAATATAACGGTTTTACAAAACAATAAAACCGATATTATGTGCCGAGAGGGAAAACATACAGCATTGCAGGAAGTTCTTCCTGGTGAAGACTATGAGACTCGGAATGGCGGCAAACACCTTCCGCCCTAGCTGGGGACACAGGCGACACCTAGCGGACGAATAGTGGAAGATCGACTTTGTCTATGGCTAAAGGCCAGACCACACCATCGTAAAGCTAAGTACACACTGCTTCTTCATAGACAATGCTGTATGTTTTCCCTCTCGGCACATAATATCGGTTTTATTGTTTTGTAAAACCGTTATATTATTCATACTAAGCAGTTACAGATAATAATAATGCTAAATGTAGTAATGGTTATGAATACTTGATTATTAACGTTTGCTATGCTTCCAGGTGTCAATATATGACAAACTTAATGAGATGAATGAAAAAGACGAGGAGGTATGCGAGCAAACCCATGAGCCAGAATATACTGACGATGAAAAGTATGTGAAACAAATATCATTAAAATATAATTTAAATAAGTTACAATAAAAAACTTTTATTAATTATTTATAACAGACAACCCGAGGCTAAACAACAACAAGAAGATATGGATATTTCTATAAATGAGTAAGTTACTGCTTCTTTATTTGATTGTATAACGTTAACATACTAGTATCATAGTATAGTAACCTCACAGAACAAGGCACTCACATCGCTACATAAGCAAGACGTCGAGTATTGAAAAAATGCGGGATCTGTGAAAAGTAACCCTACTTATTTGGTCCTAGGTTTTTCTGGGACGCCTTTGCGCAACCGATCATTCCACATTCACACACTTGATTCGCCTTTCATTCATCCTCTAGTGACCAAAGCACCGGATCACTCCTTTCTAAATTCTCGTCACTATATCATCCTTGGGGGACGCCTATGACCAGCAGTGGGCGCCATTCGGTTGACCTGATGATAATATCTTTCACGGCGGGTTTCGATTTCATTTAGTTCGGTATTCAACCACTATTCGATTGGCGCTACAATCATTAGTAGGTACTAGAGAATGGTGAGTTTCGATCTGGATTCGATTTCTATCTCAACTCAACTCCGTCAGGAGGGGGGCTGAAGTCATTCAAAATCGCATCCCACCCACTTGCTTGTTCTAACACCTTTCTGGTGTTCTGTTAGTAATTGTAGGTACATTATTAATATAGAGTATTTCTTTTCATTGTTTCAGAAGCCTCAATGACAGTCTAAATCTTAATTTAGGTCCTCATAAAGCAGAAAAAGACTCGAGGATAAATTACGAAAAGGTAATTTTAAATCTTATTCCGTCCGAATAAAACTTATTTATTAGCATCTTCGATAATGATACTGTGTGTGTGTGTGTGTGTGTGTGTGTGTGTGTGCGTGCGTGCGTGTGTGCGTGTGTGCGTGCGCGCGTGTGCTTGTGTATGTGTATGTGGGTCTCTGTGTTAGTTTTCACAGACGTAGGTAATGTTAATGCTGCTGGAATGGAATTGTTACTCTTTCGCGCAAAAACTACTAAACGAATTTGGTTGAAATTTGGCACACAAGTAGTAAATAGCCAGGATTAAATTATAGAATACTTTTTATCCCGATATTCCGACGGGAACGGGAACCACGCGGGTGAAACCGCGGGTGGCCGCTAGTTTAATAAACTGAACTAGCGGGATAAAAAGTATCCTATATATTATTCCAGCCTATAATTTATTTCTTTTGCAAATTTCATCCAGATCCATTCAGTAGTTTTTGCGTGAAAAAGTAACAAACATACATACCTACCTACATCCAGACACCCATACTCAGAAACTTTCGCCTTTATAATATTATTTTTGAAGTGAAAACTTCTTTATTATAGTGGCGCTGTGCACTTTTTGTGATTGGTAAAAAATGTTTAACTCGCGTGAGGACACGTGACCGTCAGATCGAAAATTCGTAAGACGGACACGTGACGATCGAAAAACTGTTACAATGTCATTAGAATACGAAGGCAAATTTCGCCACCGTTTGCTTAGTTGTAATAGCTCAAGTTAGAAAACAGGCGGCATTGAAGCCAGAAGACCTCGGTTCAAATCCATGCTGTCTGTATTTTTTAATTTTTTTGTCAAATTCCTTTTTTTTTTGTGAAAAGTCTAGTGAGCCCTTTTCACTTCTGCCGGCACTTGTTTATTTTAATAGGCATGATGAATATTTTTTATTTACTTTAGGTAATATACAAAGATCTCCCAAAGATAGAAACATTGGTAAAATAATTATTTTGCTAGCATGAAAACTCCCCTAGATATCACAGTTTGAAATGCACACACATTGGACTCGCCCAAAAACGCTCCATACTAACGGCTACTCTATTGTGACGTCACGCTAGAGTAGTTTGTATGCAACGCGTAAGAAATTTGTTCGGCAGCTATATTAAATATTGTGTTTACTTATCAAAATAATTTCTCAGACAAATTAGATAAACATTTTAGGGACTAATTAAAGGTAGGTAATAGTTATTTTAATAAATTTTATAATTTTTTAATGGATTTGCCCACCCAACTTTGAAGGGTCATAAAACTAATAAAACGCAATATACACCACTAAATTTTAATTAGCGTAAATATTTTAGGGGATGTTAGTGTCCATCAATATGAACAACTTTCACTATGGGGCCAACCATGGAATCGCGAAAAAACAATCAGCTGTTCCATACATTTCAGTCGACTCGATGTTGTACTTTTGTATGGAACAGCTGTTTTTTTTTTATATGTTTACGCTTTTTATTAGTATTTCGTTATTTTATTCATCAGTCATCATCCCTATTGCAGGTGTGCCCCATCGACAAATGCCACCGCATGCGGACGGACTCCTTCATGAGGACCCTGCCTCCGTACATGAGAGCGAGCCCCTTCACGTTCTTCGAGCAGACCTACGAAGACTACGAGACCTGCACTCCAGGTAAGAGATAAGTGTAAAGGACATTTTTCATTTTCGGCTAGGACATTGTACACTATTCGTACTAATAGTAAAAAATATATTAAAGTCAAATAAAATATTAAAATTCTAATTGTCTTTCTGGATAAATGATACAAAAATAAACTTTGAAATAAAAATTCTTTGCCATCCATGGTCACACTGGCAACCATTTTAAATCACGTTCGGAAACTTTGATGTTTCTGTACGAAAAAACGATGACATTGACGACTGATGATAATCTGTCAATGTGAACCTTTTTTTTAATGTTAGTGTGACATTTTACCGCCATATTGAATCGGGGTTGCATAATTATTAAGACTAGATAATGCTTTTGTACCATCAAACGCGTTAGCTTATTGCGATATAATTAGTTTTCAGTTATTATATTTATCTTTTGCTTGCCTATGGTATAGTGTACAAGGTCCTAGCCGAGGCTCCATACAAAACTGAAAAATCTCCTTTTGACCTAGTTGGTATTGCATACAAAAGACATCAACGAAATAACCTGTTGTAATTTAATCCGTTAAAAACAACGACGAAGAATCATAATAAGTTTTAAAATTGTTTGTTTGTGTAGGAAATATTATTTAAAGGTAGTTTATATAGACCATCTCCGTAGCCGAGCGGTGTACGCACCGGTTTTCAAGGTGCCGCTATCTCTAGAGGTCCCGGGTTCGATCCCCGGTCGGGTAAATGTTGAAAACGAACTTTTCAATATTTCCTCGGGTCTGGGTGTATGTGGTAAATACCCGTCTTTGTTTCCAATTTCCATAATACTAGTGCATGAGCTACTATACTTTGGTATTGCAACAACATACATTGTTCCAATACCAAAGTAATGGTGTCCAATATAAAAAAAAAACAAATACGCTGACTGAAACAACTCGTGCTACTTTTCGTGTGGCTTGCCTCGCTATTCACGCGCGGTCTGCGCTGGTTATGTTGAAAGGCGCTACTCGGAAAAATATGGACTTTTTGATATAAAACTATAGGACGGTTAGAGTTGTTACAAATCTGGTTTTAAGATATGTATTTCTTCATACCTTTATCTAGATTCGTATAGTTTCAGAAACACGATTTTATGATTTTGCCTCGACACTTAAAATTTTTGAAAAGACTTCTAAAAAATACGAAAATTCAAGATTATTCTTAAATGGGGCTACAAATACTATTGGAAATTGGTTTAATTAGTGGACATTAATAATATTTAGGATCGTGTAGAAACATTTTTAAAAAATCGCTATAGTTTTTTAATACGAAGTGATTTTGTGTTTTTTTGCATAATCTGCAAAATCGGTCTCGCTCCCGCGCGCGTCTTTTTCTCATTGCTATCTCGCTTCAGCACGATTTTTCCGAGTATCGCCTTACTAGGGACTAACTTAGTTTAATTTGTACATACCCAAATAGTCAAACAGCCGGTTGCACCAAAATAACTATTCATTTTACGAATTCGTAAAAAGTAACTGAATTTTGCTGTCAAAACTGTCAAATCCCATACATTTTTAAACCATAAACCCTGTAAAAGTAAAAGTATAATGTAAAAAAAACTTGGTGCAACCGGGTGTATAGGTTGTATGTATGTACAGTCAGCGTCAAAATTATCTATGCGTTCAAACATTTGTTGTTTGAGAGCAAATTACAACAAATGATAGTACGCCTTAAAGTATTTGTGCTAAGAGTGATTTTTGTCAAATCTGCAGATACTTTTGGTAGGTTTTAACGCTTAGATCATTTTGACGCTGACTACTAGGGGAGCGGGCCCCATTATGGGATGGTTTCCTAATTTGGGATAGCAAAGTATTTCTGCCTACAAGCACCGCCACCTCACGGAAACGCTGTGAAATACTGCCACTTGTAGTGCGGATGCCATATTGGAACGCTCACGCGTCAGTCGCCATTTTTCTGCATCATCTAATAACGTTTGTGTTGAGGTGCATGTGTTGTTTCTTGCTGCATTTCAATTAGTTTTTGGTTAACGACCATGTGTTGGCAGAAGACGTAATCGTCCTAATATGGGATACTAAGGTGTGCCTAATACGGGATATCTAATATTGAGGTACATGTATCCTAATATGGGATGTGTAATCCTAAGTTCATTATCTTAATAAATATTCTTGCATTACCTTAGGTACTTGTAATTAAAATTTTTACTTTTTTGCATTCACAATGCAATTTATTATTGAAAAATTGAAAATGAAGTATTTAGAAAAAATCAACCCGTCTCACAACCAGCTCCGTTGGGACTCGAATCCACGACCTTTCGCTGTTAAATTCTGTCGGTATACTCCTTCCCACCCTGTATAGGATATCCCTTAAGCATTGCCAAAAAATAAAGTGTATCCTAATATGGGATATCCCATATTAGGGAATGAACCTAATATGGGATATCCCATGATGGGGGTGTATGGTATCCCATATTGGGATACACTTTTTCTTTTTGCAATTTTGTTCTATTTCAACATTTTTGTCTGTAGTTACAAAAGTATGAATGGTAGAAGAATACAACTTCATAGCAATGTAAAATATAACATTTCGAATGAATTATTCTTAGTTTGTTCAGTATACTGTTATAAAAGTTTATAGAAATAGATGTTCAAACAAAACTATCCCATAATGGGGCCCGCTCCCCCAACAATGCATTTAGTTAAGGCGATAGGTTAGACGAAAGTGGCGCCCGCCGCGGCGCGCCGCGGTGAATTTTATTTAATTTTAATATAAGTAGGTACACAACTTTAATAAAACTTTACATAGAATTTTTAGGACCAGTAGTCTAGTATTTTTAGACGGTATCATTCATTACATTCCCTCGTAGTCACTGTTAGAAGTAGATAGCAAAACTGCTAAAAGTGTCCATTTTGACACATTTGCTATCTACTTTTACGAATGACTGTGGGAATGTAGCGATACCTTCTAAAAATACTAGTGGGCTCTAAAAAATCCATGTAAGGTTTTATTAAAATCCTTTTCTATTAGCAACTTACGAAATAAAAACCTCTGAGGGCGCCACTTAACCTATCGCATTGGAATTACAGATAGGGACTGCAAGACAACGGCGAATTAACTATGCTGACCAATAGTAAATCATACCGTTTTGTATCCTTTTTTTTATCAATTCCACTATTTTCAATCATCTGTTTTTAATATACCAATATAATTATATTTAATTATAGACTAATTTATATAACAATTATTCATTTATTCTTATTTCATCGTGAGTATGCTTCTTGACAGACATAGTTGTCAAAAAAAAATCTATAGGTGCCAATCGAAAACTAGCGTCAGGGATATCTGACTAAATGCTGAGTTGGCCACCTGTTTTGGCGCAGCCGTGAGACAGTGAATATTTTTATTTATTGTCATTTCTTTTGTATTTCCTTTTGTTTTTTTTAGGTGTATTTTTGTTATGTCTTGCGTCTGTGACAAAATAAACATATTTTCTTTCTTTCTTTCTTTCTAGTAATAATAAAATATTTGCCTAATCGATCCAGCAAATATTCAAAACGTTAAATTTCCTTATTCCAGAACAACTAGAAATCCTCATGCAGAGGCTAGAAGAGAAGAAAAAGAAGGAGCGAGGAGAAGCACCAGCCAAGGACCAAGATCCTCTGGAAGAGTGGTGTCCCGCAGTGGAGGGGGTGGCGGTGCAGACCTCCTTGGACTCGCTACCTCCGTGCACCTGCGTGGGGCCCAACCCCACGCCCGCCTCCAGCGTTGGGAAGATCTTTGACAGTAAGCGTTGCACGTTTTTAGTCTAAAAATTTCAATTTTATTGGTACTAATGCCAGAAAAAAGTTACAAATTCAATTTAGCCAACCAACATTGCTGTAAGTTATAGAAAACTAGCTTTCCGCCCACGGCTTCCGCGTGGACTACACGACGTTATCCCGCGAGAATGTGATATTTATCCAGGATAAAAAGTAGCCTATGTTTTTCTTTAGGCTACAATGTATTTGTGTCCCAAATTTCAGCCAAATCCGTTCAGCTGTTATGGTGTGATTGAGCCACAAACATCCAAACTTAATATTTTTCATGTATTAACTTAAGATTATTTACTGTTATGGTTACCGGATTCCCCTTCGTCCACTCTATATTTTTGATATTATATCTAAGATTTTGTGATGGAAAGTGACCTTACTAGCTATGTTAGTTACTTTTCAATTTGACGACTCTGTATAAAACAAGACAGAGAGAAAAAACAATTCATGGCGAGTTTTTTGCCGGTTCTTCTCGTTACAATTACAAGGTCTCCCGCCATATGATTTGTGAACCGATGGCGTAGCTTTTTTGACGTTCACAAGTGCTGTGAATAAAAAAAATTCACAAAATGAATAAAAAACTGTAACTCTATTTCTATAACTTAAAGTTACACTAATTCCTTTATAGCAGAAATACTTGATTCAACAACTCAACTTGAGTTTATCAAGAACTAAATATTATGCCCGCGAAGTGACATGACATAATTTTTATTTAGTAGGTATACTAACATCGCAGGAGTTGCAGGACCGATCGTTGTGAAGATTGCCTGATTGCGTGTTGGCCTGGAATATCTCGCAAAGACTCGGATGCTTTTTCAATATCTTCTTTATTTCAGACACTCTTTTCTTAATGAAGTCCTCTTGGGAATCGTCTCTTCTGTAACACGATATTTTAAATTATTGCTGTTAAGCAATGGGCGTCGTACGGCTAAAATGAGGACGATGATAATACGAAAGTTGATCAAGATTAACTTTTTCTTTGACATCTCTACGCCTCTTGATCTTGGTCAAACCATATCAACTCCCTGTTTCAGTGAAAGACCTGGTTCCCGTGAAGCTGACCCTAGACCAGATCCGGAGGGACTGCTTCTACGATAGCGACATCGAGTTCAACAGGTTCAGGGTCGTCGGACAAGGCAGCCATCAGAGACACATGTATGTTCAACTTATTTTCCTTACTCATAAGAAAAGGTGAAGAGAATAAATAACGTGTATTGAACATAAAGAAGTTTTTAGTAAAAATTTCATTTTCATGACAAGCTTAACCAAACCTGTATACAAAATGTCAGCTCGCATCGGACAATGGGAAGTGGGTTAAATTAAGCTTGCAAGATTTGTCCCCCACTAACAAAGTAACTAACTAACATGGCAAGTTAATAAAAAGCTTGTAAAATACACATTAACGTAATTGAATTTAAATCCTATTCAAAATATTAATCATTTATTTTATTAAACACGAGTATACATTAAATAATTATGCAGGTGATAAGTTTTATCTGATGAATCTGATGCAAAAGTCTATTCCAGAATAATTTAAAACAATTAACAGTAATAATTTACAGTAATAATTTGAAACATCGTGTTACAGAAGAGACGAACCCGCAGAGGACTTCACTAAGAAAAGAGTGTCTGAAATAAAGAAGATATTGAAAAAGCATCCGAGTCTTTGCGAGATATTCCAGGCCAACACGCAATGCTAGAAAAAAAGAACACAGAACACCGTTTTCATAATGTTGCGTACAACTTTATTTCTAAATCACAAGTAAACTAAAACCTAATAAAAAAGTGGAAAAACACGATGAGTTTTAGTCCCTAAATATCAAACCGACTAGAAAATTTGGTAAACAATTCTCAAACACTACAACCGTCAGACATCACTTTAACAATTCACTGCATGATATAATTCAAATCGGCCGAATTAGTACTAGGTTCGATTATGTCTTTTATTTCTTTCTTTATCGAGGCGTCTATTGTAGTCACGTTATCTGTACTATCTTTGAATTCATCAGCCTCTAAAGAATCTAGCGGAGTCTGTTCTTCATAATCAATATCGCTAACTTGCTGTAAGCCTTCTTTTGACGCTACAGTGGCACTCTCGCTGTTCAGTTTATGTTCTATTAGAGAAGTTTCTTCAATATTTCTGATATCTTGGAAAACATCAGATCTTACTACGTCTACATTATTTATACATACTACATTTGTAGATGACACTTCCGTGATACTGGGTTTCGAAAGAATCTTTTGGATAACAGATTCCGTTTTTTCCGTGACACTGGGTTTGGATAGAGTCTTTTGGAGGACAGATTCCGTTTTGGGTACTGGAATTTTGGATTCCTCTTTCGAAGTCTTGGAATTGGCTTCTACTATTTTATGGGAGGATTTCCTGCTGAGCTGTAGAACTTCGGCGACTACTGGTGACTGTATGGTTTCAAAAGGCACAGCGAGGCTATTCTGGAATACTTCTGCTTCTTTGCGTCTAGTCTGTTTTCTGTCGAGCTGGTTTTGAAGTTCGTCTATCCTTTCTTCCTTCAGTTTTAGCATATTATCCAAATGTTCTACCTGTAAGTAACACAATGAAAGACCTTTAAAGTTAATTTATCTCCTATTTAATTACCTTTAAGAGTAGATTCGTGATAAAAGGTAACCTTGGTCCGTTTACCTTCTGTTTTAGTAGTTCTGCAGTATCCTTTGCGTCCTTGAGCTCTTCTTTCATGTTCTGGTAGCACTCAAAGCTCACCACCTTCTGTTGGATCGTCTCCAAAACTCCGTTCACTCGAGTCTTTAATGGTACTACCAGCACGTTCTCTGAATGATGGGGAAAAAATATAGTAAAATCAGGGTATAGAACTAATGGGTTGATGGCTAATGGCTCTTAAATGATAATGATAAATCCCCCTTTTGGCCGATTTCAGCTACGGTGACCGAAACTTATTTGTAAATTCATCATCATCATGTCATGTCAGCCGAACGATGCCCACTTCTGGGCATAGGCCTCCTCCAAGATTTTTTAAGATAATTTTAATTAACAGAACATACAAAAATAATAATTATTAGGTACTTATAGCAACCACTTGCGAAATCGTCTGTGTGAACACTGTATCGTTGCGTTTTTATTCACCAGTAAGTGGACTACAAGTTATCCCAGCTGATTTGATTTTGGTGATTTAGCCTGAACATTTAATATTTGTAGTGACAAATTTTTCCGAAAGATAATACCTACACCACAGAATATAATAATAGTACCCTACACCTTGGAAGTAAATTCTTCACCCATACACATTTTATTTAAAATCTATTTTGAAATAGGCATTGCGTGAAAGAAAAGCGAACAGACAAACTTTTCAACACCTATTTTTATAACGTAGGTTGCTATATCACAAAGTACCTAATCCTTATTAAAATTATCTGGGGTGATAAAAAAAATCCGTGTATATGGAATTGAAATATTAGTAGCGACTATAAGAAAAAAAAAATCTGCATTGATTACCGTCATCACCGCAGGCTTCATAGTAAGTCCCGCCGCTGGAGACGTTCTGTTCACCTTCCTTCGTGATCTTGTTTAGCTCTTCATCTCGCCGGATCTTATCGCGAACTGTAACAAACGCCTGTTTATAATACCATCAAGAGCGCATCTTACAGAATAAGGCCATATACAGAAAGAAAGCTGGCAACCTATCGGCGCTTATAGGAACCGAACCGCGCAGATAACTGGCGGGCGAGGCAGTCTCTATGAACAAGCGCCGAACGTCGCGGACAAGTTCCGACACGCGCTGGTCAGCCTCAGCGCTGGCCTGGCCCTTTTGTAATAATGATTATACTATGGATTTAAATGGTATCTGCTTCAATCGGCTTGCTATATGTAGCTGTTACCTAAATGGACCAGCGCTTATAAGCGCCGGTAGATCGGCATCGGCTTCCAGCTTTCTTTCTGTATACGGCCTTAGAGATGTGCTATCGTAATTAGAGATTGGTTTGTAGTATCAACGACTGTTATATTACACACCATCAGCGCCAAAAGATCTAATACACACATCTTAGGAAGGCAAGAAAAAGGCAAATTGAAATGTAAATCAACAATCTGCTGTGCACGTAGAATTTCTTGATGGTGTCTGTATATTTTTCGTTAACGTCGCACACACAGCACGCACAGCACAAACTACTGGACGGATTCAAGTTAAATTTGTCACGCAGATAGGTATAAAGATATAGACGTCCGCTATGAATTCTGTAAAAGCTCTAGGGGGATGAAACGAGGGTTTGCGTTACCCAAATAGCACGCAATATAACAAAATAATGCGATATAACGAGGTCGAAGGTTTTTGTGCTTGGGGTACTGGCGTGAAACCGCGCAGGATAGAACGAGGTGGCGATCTCTTATGCTGTTGACCAAAACTATAACTTGGGTTGATGGGCCATAGTTACAATTAAGACTTCTTCTTCCGGTCAATAGTTAGTTGAAGTATTTATATCTAAATCAGTATACAATTAAGTACAGTGGTAGTTCTGATGTTCCCTCACCCATTAGCAGCACCCCCTCAATGATCCCCAGTTCGCTGTCTGCCAGCTGCTCCGTTGTATTGCAGTACAGATTCTGTTGTTTTGTTGCTGCCATGGTAAAAAGATATAGCACCCTCTCAATGACCCCCAGCCAGCTGTTCGCCAGCTGTTCCATGGTGTTGCAACACAGGTTTAGCCGCAGCTTCTTCAGCACCTTCCGATGCGAGTGATTCCCACTTGGAACACTTTGTGTAAGGAAAATTTGTGTGTTCCGTGCCTTTTCGCACGTCCTTTGGTTCTGTTATCCGTAACACAAGTGTTAAAGCTACCTACTTATTTCGGAATCGTGATGTCGTCAGTAAGTTTTTTGTAGTTTAGATCAGAAGATTCGTCTCACCCATCAGCAGCACCCTCTCAATGACCCCCGACGCGCTGTTCGCCAGCTGTTCCATGGTGTTACAGCACAGATTCTATTGTCGCTGCCATGGTATCTTAATAAGATATAAACCACAAGATAAGTAAGTAAAATGGTAGTTCGGATGTTTCCTCACCCATTAACGGTACCCTCTCAATGACCCCCAGTGCACGGTGTTGCACCACAGGTTTAGCCGAAGCTTCTTCAGCACCTTTCAGTTGAGGGTCATCCAGTTGTTCGGTTTTTGCGCTATGGTATTGACCATATAGGACTCTTGAGTTCGATTCCCACCCGGAAAACTTTGTGTTAAGAAAATTTGTATGTGTTTCGTGTCTTTTCACACCTCCTTTGGTTCTGTTATCCATAACACAAGTGTTAAAGCTACCTACTTATTTCGGAATCGTGATGTTGTCAGTAAGTTTGCTGTAGTTTAGATCGGAAGCTTCGTCTCACCCATCAGCAGTACCCTCTCGTTGACCCCCGTTGCACTGTTTTCCAGCTGTTCTATGGTGTTACAGCACAGATTCTATTGTCGCTGCCATGGTATCTTAATAAGATATAAACCACAAGATAAGTAAGTAAAATGGTAGTTCGGATGTTTCCTCACCCATTAACGGTACCCTCTCAATGACCCCCAGTGCACGGTGTTGCACCACAGGTTTAGCCGAAGCTTCTTCAGCACCTTTCAGTTGAGGGTCATCCAGTTGTTCGGTTTTTGCGCTATGGTATTGACCATATAGGACTCTTGAGTTCGATTCCCACCCGGAAAACTTTGTGTTAAGAAAATTTGTATGTGTTTCGTGTCTTTTCACACCTCCTTTGGTTCTGTTATCCATAACACAAGTGTTAAAGCTACCTACTTATTTCGGAATCGTGATGTTGTCAGTAAGTTTGCTGTAGTTTAGATCGGAAGCTTCGTCTCACCCATCAGCAGTACCCTCTCGTTGACCCCCGTTGCACTGTTTTCCAGCTGTTCTATGGTGTTCCAGTACAGATTCTGTTGTCGCTGTCATAGTATCTTAATAAGATATAGCCCACAAGATATGTAATTACAATGGTAGTTCGGATGTTTCCTCACCCATTAACAACACCCTCTCAATGACCCCCGGTGCACGGTGTTGCAGCACAGGTTTAGCCGAAGCTTCTTCAGCACCTTTTAGTTGAGGGTCATCCAGTTGTTCGGTTTTTGCGCTATGGTACTGACCATATAGGACTCCTGGGTTCAATTCCCACCCGGAAAACTTTGCGTGAAGAAAATTTGTATGTTCTGTGCCTTTTAACACCTCCTTTGGTTCTATTACCCGAAACACAGGTGCTAAGCTACCTACTTATTTCGGAATCGTGATGTCGTCAGTAAATTTTCTGTAGTTAGTTTAGATCAGAAGCTTCTACTCACCCACTAGCAGCACCCTCTCAATGACCCCCGGCGCACTGTTCGCGTTCTATTGTCGCTGCCATGGTATCTTAATAAGATGCCCACAAGATAAGTAAGTAAAATGGTAGTTCGGATGTTTGCTCACCCATTAACAACACCCTCTCAATGACCCCCGTCGCGCTGTTCGCAAGCTGTTCCATGGTATTGCAGCACAGGTTTAGCCTCAGCTTCTTCAGCACCTTCCGGTTGAGAGTCATCCAGTTGTTCAGCTTCAGCGCGTGGCTGTTCCGCGGCGGGTAGTTGTGCATCTCCACCAGTTTCGGGTAGTGTACCATCAACATCTCGGCAAGGAGGACTGGAAATAAATTAAATATACTTTTTAGATATGAACATGCAAAACAAATTTTCTGATGAAGTTTATTTTGGAAAGGTGTACTTAAGTGATTACAAAATTCACGAACTTGAAAGTGTGTTTGACGACCTCCGTCGCCAAGTGGTGTACGCACCGGTTTTAAAGGCGCCACTATCTCTGGAGGTCCCGGGTTCGATTCCTGGACGAGTACATATTGAACACTAACTTCGTTGTTGTTTCCAATGTCCATAAAAGTAGTGCGCAAGCTGCTAAATTTGTGATGGTGTCCAAAACTTAATACTTTTTTATTCAAAACGGGGCAGCACTTAACCTTCATCACACCTGATGTTAAGTGGTGTGGTGATAATGCTGAAGGTGGAAGCGTACTACCCCCGGAATCCTCAATCACTGAGGAACTAGCTATCTTATCTCTAACTGCCGGATCATAATAATGTTGAAAACATCATTGTTATGGCCGTCAGACTCAGAAAAGCTAGCCAGGCGGACTAGGAACAAGTCCTACCACTAACTAAACCAAATACAATGTGTATCCTCACTGGGAATCGAACCCGGGACCTCTGAGTCTGAAATCGGTGGTGTGAACCACTAGACCAAAGAGGCGTTTAGAACTTATACCTACTCAATTCTATATCGCATGCGATACAAAAGATGACACTCTATTCTGAACATAAGCTAAGAATAAACTAACAGCTAAGTAGGATACCTATATCATACAATGTAGTGAGAACATTAGCCCTAATTCGAGCAAAAACCTTTGCATCCGAGGCCTTTGAATAATGTACCATTGCTTTGGAACATATTTCATACAAACAAGCATTATTTTTATAAAAGCCAGAAAACCTGGCTTGCCCAAACAAAGCAATTACATTTGTGATAAGACCTACAAGTACCAAACCGGTGCGTACACCACTCGGCCACGGAGGTCATCTATATAAACTACCTATACTTCCATAATAGTGTAGGAAATAAATTATATTTTCTACACAAACAAACAATTTTAAAACTTATAAAATTATAATTCTTCGTGGATATTTCGTTGATGTCTTTTGTATGCAAAACCAACTAGGTGAAAATTTATAGACTTGTCTCTTTCTTTTTAGCATTCTTAGGCCGTACTCATTGGTTCACCCTTGTTTGGCAGAACAACGTTTGATCGAATTTTACTAACTCGAACAACGTTTAAGAAAATAATCACTTTGTTTAATATCGATTGACATAATTTTCATTTCATCGAATATTCATTTGCGATAACAACATTTGGGCTAATGATCATAAAATAGAATGTTCATTTGATATAATAATCGTTTGGTATAAAAACGTTTGGTAGAAAAGTCCTGTAGTCCTCGGAAGTCCTGTAGAACACGAGATAGGTTAGAAATTTAAGGCGATAAGGCCTTAAATTTCGTGTTTTTTTTTTTGTATCAACACAACTTATGGATTTTCACAAAAAAAAATAACCACGAAATTTAAGGCGATCGCTTCGCTGCGCTTCGCGATCGCCTTAAATTTCTAGCCTATCACGTGTTCTACAGGACTTTCGAGCCACTCAAATATTAACAATCTTTCGACTAAATCATTATTAGTCTAGCGCAATTGAAAATTCGGTAAAATGACATTCGTCCAAATAAAATTAGCGCAATTGAAAATTCGGTAAAATGACAGTCGTCCAAATAAATAATTATACGAAATAAAATTATGCCAAACAAACATTCGATCAAATGAATAAGTCTGTGAAATGACTTTATAGTACCTAACTAAAATTAGTCGAACCGGTTTTCGACGAAACGTTGTTCTACCAATCAAGGGTGAACCGTATTCATTAATCATAGTTAGGTAGTTCTATATTAACTAATTTTATTTTTATCAGTTTATTTATGACAAATTTATTCTATGTATTTTGATACGGTCCATAATATTTCGTTGATGTCTTTTGTATGCAAAACCAACTAGGTGAAAATTTATAGACTTGTCTCTTTCTTTTTAGCATTCTTAGGCCGTACTCATTGGTTCACCCTTGTTTGGCAGAACAACGTTTGATCGAATTTTACTAACTCGAACAACGTTTAAGAAAATAATCACTTTGTTTAATATCGATTGACATAATTTTCATTTCATCGAATATTCATTTGCGATAACAACATTTGGGCTAATGATCATAAAATAGAATGTTCATTTGATATAATAATCGTTTGGTATAAAAACGTTTGGTAGAAAAGTCCTGTAGTCCTCGGAAGTCCTGTAGAACACGAGATAGGTTAGAAATTTAAGGCGATAAGGCCTTAAATTTCGTGTTTTTTTTTTTGTATCAACACAACTTATGGATTTTCACAAAAAAAAATAACCACGAAATTTAAGGCGATCGCTTCGCTGCGCTTCGCGATCGCCTTAAATTTCTAGCCTATCACGTGTTCTACAGGACTTTCGAGCCACTCAAATATTAACAATCTTTCGACTAAATCATTATTAGTCTAGCGCAATTGAAAATTCGGTAAAATGACATTCGTCCAAATAAAATTAGCGCAATTGAAAATTCGGTAAAATGACAGTCGTCCAAATAAATAATTATACGAAATAAAATTATGCCAAACAAACATTCGATCAAATGAATAAGTCTGTGAAATGACTTTATAGTACCTAACTAAAATTAGTCGAACCGGTTTTCGACGAAACGTTGTTCTACCAATCAAGGGTGAACCGTATTCATTAATCATAGTTAGGTAGTTCTATATTAACTAATTTTATTTTTATCAGTTTATTTATGACAAATTTATTCTATGTATTTTGATATGGACCGCCAAAAGTAGAAAGCTAAAGTAGAATGATAAATTCATGATTGCTCTTTTATTTCTAAAGGCACTTGGTGTCTCCAACCCATCGTGTAGGTATGTTCCTAAAAACGTTGATAACATTTCTTAGTAAAAGCATACAAAAACGTTACCGAAACTATGAGCTTCTATGATCTATGCAAAAATATTGCCTAATTTCTATTAATCTTTCGTATAGGAAAAAATATTATAAAAGTAATCAAATACCTCCATAGTAAATAAATATATTTTTTGACGACCGATTTGTGCGCAGGGGTAAACTACCTGCCTTTTGCGCCAGAGGTCTCGGGTTCGATTCCCGAACAAGACAAATATTTGTGTGCATGAACATGTCTATTTGTCTTGGTCTGGGTGTTTTCTATGTATAATAAGTGTGTATTTACAAACAAAAAGTATTTAAGTATATATTTATCCGTTATCAAGTTCACATAGACACAGTTTCTTAAGAAATTTACTATGGGCTTAGATAATTGGTGTGATTGTAAGAAAATATTTATTATTATTTATTTATTTATAGTAGGTTTTTAAGGAAAGGTTTCAAATCCGTGCTTTATCTAATTAAGCTACCAAAAGACCTTTATCTTTCTTTTCGTTTCATCCCCCTCGAATTTTAAATTGCGATAAATATATAAATTTCAAATAAGTTTGTAAATAGCCTGAAATCAAGAGAAAATAAATAAAACATTTAAAAAAAAAATTGATTTCAACTTCATCCCCTAAGGATAATATCAATTTGTTTCACGTTAGAGAGCACAGTAGAGTACAATTTTCTGTTCTCCTAGTGAAAGTTGATAAAGTTACTTTTGCATTTGCATTAACAAATTGCAACCTTATCTCCTTAACAATACGATCTATCAATCGAACGTAACATTTGCTCGCTCAGCACTTAGAAATCTTGGAGGCTGCGATCGCCAAAAGTCTGCCAAATACTAAGAAAAAGCCTTCAATTTAAAGGGTAGGTACTTACTTTACTAGAAGACAATATTCTTAAAAGATTAAGCTAAGGAGCCTGATTTAAGTATTAATATTTTAATTTCACCATACCAGCATCAGAGAAATCCCTGTTAATTTTCTTCGTTGGCCTCGATAGTTTATACGTGTCAACCCACGCCAGTACAGATTCTATTTCGGACAGAGGTATAGGAGAATCTAAAGTCGACATTTTGATATATTTATAATAAGTATTTTATTTGCTTTTATTATGTTTACTGATGATTACAATTTGGTGTTTGTCATGTTGAGGTCAAAATATGATGTGCTGTCACTTTGTGTAGCAACCAGTGTGTTTGGTTTAGTTTATGGAAAAGGTTTTATTCGGATTTTTAGTCTATTGTCTAAATATTGAAAAATCTAGGGTGACTTTTTCTATTACAGTGTTTAGAACAATAGAAACAAAAAAAAATTAATTTAATTCATGCAAAACAAACTTGCTACACTTGAACTGACCGTCCACTTAAATTTCTTTGAACAGAAAAAAGTCACCCTACTTTATAATATTTCAACGAAAAACGAAACTTCGTTAGCCCTGCCGCTTTCACTGGATTCTGCCATGCCATGCCCGGAGAGTGAGAGCGACGGGTGGCGACGGTATAACCAAGTTTCGCAGCGTAGGTTCCAAAGACGTCATTTTTAGGGTTCCGAACCAAAATGATAAAAAGGAACCCATCATCATCATCATCATGTCAGCCGAACGACGCCCACTGCTGGGCATATGAACCCATATGGTGAGACTTTTTCTGTCTGTCATAAGTTCTGGACATCTCGACATGCTTGCACATGCTCTGACGAATCTATCCTCGCCAATGAAAACATTTTCACGTTATATTCATTTAAATTTATGATGGTACGGAACCCTCGGTGCGCGAGTCTGACTCGCTCTTGACCGGTTTTTTTATTTAATAAAGCTATCAATAATAATATATTTTTTAACAATAAGAAAAAAATCAATTAAAGCAAATAAGAAAGAAACTTTAAACTGATCTTTACTGGTTCATACTTTTTTAGGGTAGGCTAAGATCACAGTCAGGTGCTTTTTGTGTTTTTGTTAAAACCCGTCCGACTTCAAAGATTTACGTTATTTGGTGTGAATACAATATTATTATTATTAGGTATTATTTCTTACTTTTTGATGGCATATTTTTAAGGTGGTTCTATTTTTGATTTGTGAACTAAAATTGCATGAAAGCGCTCGTACCGTACTGTACCGATTGCAAACCAACCGCAACTAGTAGCAGTCGCGTTGCAATTGTACAATTAGCAACTGGTTGCATGTTTTGGTAATAAGCCTGCCGGTTCCAAATGTTCCGTTTCATCAAGTTATGAATGCAAAATCGAATGTTTTTCGTGCTTTACTAAAAATCGTAGTTACTTACAACAAAATACCTATTCATTAAACTAATAGATGGTGCCTTTCAATGATTTTAAAATAAAATTTAATAAAATTTTTACAATCGTGTGTCGTCTTGAGTTTTTCGACCCGAAAGTCCTGGGACTTTAAAACATGGTACTTTCCGGGACCCAAACCCTAGAACAAACGTTGTTCATGATGTTAGTAATCAACTCCTGCGAGGTGTTAAAAATAACCCTGTTTATATATTTTTTTAATTAGGTACAGCGTTTAAGATTTCCTATATTTTTGTTAAGTCCCATTTTTACTTCAAACTAACATGATACTCTTTCCATATGAAATTCTTTCCATAGCGCACCGACTCCCCTATACTCCACTTTTATTTATTTCTTTCTTTCCACCTAAGGTTGTCTGGAAGAGATTGCTGTTAAGCAATAAGGCCGCCTTTTGTATACTTCTTTCTGTTGTAACTGTTTTTCTTCTATAGATATTTATTTTTGTGTGCAATAAAGCGTATTTTATTATTATTATTATGATACCTAATGAGGTCCAACCAGAGGTAAAGTCGTTGTTTTTATAATTTTATTTTATCTTATACTTAACGATAATGTCGACGTATGAGGCGTGCGTGAAACACCATTGAATCAATAGGTAGAAAGTGTTATTTATAGCCATTCGGCTCTAATCTACCTTGCACCACAGTATATAAAAGATATTGATGTCAAGACAACAACTACTTAAATGAGACATTTCTCTATTTATAGATGTTATGGGTTGGCAGATCGTTAATCAGACGGAATAAAAAAATACAGAATCGAAAATTAGTCGAAATTGAGCCCTCGGCTCGACCCAAGTGAAACAAAAATAGAGCTCGGTCTCCGTAACTACTGACTGGCGTCGAATACCAGTCGTTTCGAGCCTTTGAAACTTGAGAAAACTTTTTAAAAATCTACGAGCCGTCGTATCCACTGCAGTGCATCGATTCTGCTAACGTTAAATCATAATCGTGTCAAAATAGTGTTTTTTTCACACTAGGTACAAGAAATGTTTAGTTTTTTCACAATATTACTGATGGTCACACCACACCCTACATTCACATCACATCGAAGTGTCATAATAATTTAAATTTATAATTCTTGTAACTAGTGTGTAAATAAAAAAGCACTACAATTGAAACACTATTTGGACACGATTATGTCTTAACGTTAGCAGAATCGATACCTACCCAGGAGTAGGGGGTTCACATAGATTAATAACTCTTCGCTTCGCTTACGCTAGATCGATAGTCTTCATACTAAAGCTTCGTCAAAAGTGATGCAAAAAATCAGATTTATGTGTGTGCGAGCATTACGTGCCTACGTGCGCCGACCAGCCCCGACACGCACACAAACAAAACTTTGATGTGTCCAGTAGGAACAATTTCCTGAAATCGGAATTTTTGTTCATGATAATGTTTGTTTATTGTTAATTCAAAGATAAGTAACAAATAACAGCCTAAATTGCCTTTGAAACACATACATACATACTCTTTTGTAAATAATTTAATGAATTACGTGAATGTTTATATACCTAAGTTTTTAAAGTAAAATTTGTAATAAGTGTCATACTATTGCATGACGAGGTGCTTTCTTTATTACATAATATTTATATGTATATGTACAAATCACTAGGTGAAACAAATAACAAATAGGGTGAAGGACCCAATTATCAGCACTTTAAGAGTAAAGTCCTAACTTAAACCCTATATCACATTGAAAAATACGTTTTCACCCGTTATGACGAGTTTTCTGGTTTCAATATTTAATCAGTAAGATTATATATGAAAAAAATAGTTTATCTTTGTCCAATTTTTTTTAGACAGGTTAGAGCAAAAAATGACTATCTCACCATTTATCAGCACCATCACCACCAATTATCAGCACTGTGATAGTGGTATTGAAATTATATGAAATATTTTTTATTTAAATTTTACTTTTTTGCATTCACAATGCAATTTTTATTATAAAAAAATGGAAAATAAAGTATTTAGAAAAAATCGACCCGTCTCACAACCAGCTCCGATAAGACTCGAACCCACGACCTTTCGCTATCCGGGCGACTGCTCTATCCACTGACTAACGGCTAATGACTCCGTAGCTCAGTGGTTAGAGCAGTCGCCCGGATAGCGAAAGTTCGTGGGTTCGAGTCCCATCGGAGCTGGTTGTGAGACGGGTAAATTTTTTCTAAATACTTTTAGTTTCCATTTTTCAATATTATTTTTTATTAAACATTTTTTGATAAAAATAAACTAGGGGGTCTGAAAAAAGGAAAGATGATGAAATGCTAAAATAACCAAATGATCAGCATGCTTTTGATCCAATTATTAACACTATACTGACAAACGGCAAATGTAGTTTCAGCACCATGCTAAGATATAGATTCCGAAGGTATAATCTACTTTTATCAAAAAAAATCTACACCTAAAATAAACACGGTATGCAAAAAAAATATGGAATAAGTATTTACGTACTATTTTCCACTTATCTGCACCAGTGCTGATAGTTAGAAATTTGCAAAATAGTGTATCCATATATCAGCACCACATTTTTACCAATCTATCAGCTTCTCTACCATCTCATCTACCATAACCACAAATTCTTCTCTTCAGATTATCCTCATAAACTATCTTATAAATCAGAGAAATCAAAAGTTTCAGTAAAAAATATCTAAAAGATATAATAAAGTATAAAATGTAAACACATGAACTTAACTTCGATCACAAGGAATTGGCAAAAAACAGGACAAACTGCAGGATACAAACGTTTGATCACAATTTTTTCGCCATTTATAGGGTCGGAAAGTAGGTATGGTATGGCCCGGAGTAGGATTCCCAAAACATCAATTTATTTATTTTCCAAAGTGGTAGCTCAAATTAGTGCGTGAAAACCTTATACTTAATTTTACTATTTATTCGGAGTGCTGATTATTTGGTGCAGTGCTAGCATTTAGGTCCGTTACCTTATGTAATGAAAAAAAAAAATTATAAATATTTATTTAAACACTTTACACGAAAAAGGGAAAGGTATTATCTTACTACAACTGACAACTCTCATTATAATTGGTCACAAAAACATTTTCGATAAGAATTATTTCTATAATCAGTATTTAGGTATAATATATAATATCAATAGAAATCGGGAACTTAATGTCTTATTACTGGTAACACTTTCAAAAGTATGACGGGTTTCAATTTTATTTTCAAACGTAGTGAATATTTAGCAGAATACAAGTAATATAGTGAAACTAACGTATGAAATGTTATGTTCGAGGCTTTTTTCTCCTTATCCGAAGCATTGTGACAGCCATTGACCACACAAACCATCATAGTTTATTTAAATTATCAGAGATGTTTACTCTGACGTGTAACCTTGACAACTGACGGGACGTTCGTGTAAAGTCGGGCCGACTGAGCCAAATTGGCTCAGTTTGAATTGCTTCATTTTCTTAGGCCTACTCGGTTTCTAGGCGTTATTATTCTAAGGGGGTTCAATACTTCAATCAATCTCACTTCGGAGCCTCAACTGGCCGATAACAAAATGTTGAAGTTTTTAATCTTGGAATTGGATTATAACATTCTTATAGATTTGATAATATTTCAATACAGCTTGGATATTAGAAAAGCGAAGGTGTCTACACTAATATTATAAAGAGGAAAGATTTGATTGTTTGTTTGTTTGTTTGCATCGAATAGGTTCCGAAACTCTGGACCGATTTAGAAAACTTTTTGACCATTAGAAAGCTACATTCTTCGCAAGTGACATAGGCTATATTTTATGCCGATATTCCCACGGGAACGGGTACCACGCGGGTAAAATCGCGAGGATCCGCTAGTTCAGTAATAAAATTCTAATCATAAAGTATAATAGCAACCCTAATACAAAAAGGCACTAACTAGCTTCCTGCCACACAAAGGCCGATTCAGTTGTTATTGTTGCTGGCTGCACTTTCTATCTCGGTCTACACATCTGTCGCGCCGTTACATTGATGTCACTATTTTGGAGTTGGCACACTTTGTTAACATAACGCCACTATTTTAGCAATTAAGGCGCTACTCGGAAAAATATGGACTTTTTGATTTAAAACTATAGGACGGTTACAGTTGTTACAAATCTGGTAATAAGATATATATTTCTTCATACCTTTATCTAGAATCGTATAGTTTCAAAAACACAATTTTATGATTTTGCCTCGACACTTTTTCTTTTCGAAAAGACCTCTAAAAATACGAAAAGTGAAGATTATTCTTGAATGGGGTTACTTACACTATTGGAAATTGGTTTAATTAGTGGACACCAATAATATTAAGGATCGTATAGAAGCATTTTTTTAAAAATCGCTGTAGTTTTTTTATACGAAGTGATTTTGTGTTTTTTTGCCTAATCTGCAAAATCGGTCTCGCTCCCGCGCGCGTCGTTTTCTCATTGCTATCTCGCTTCAGCACATTTTTTCCGAGTATCGCCTTAAAATTACCGAAATGGCTGTCAGTTGTGGGAAAAGTTTTCAGTTCTTAAATTCACCAGCACATCGGGTCGGTTAAGTTTTTGGTACTGTACAGTGTTGATATTATACTAAAGTAATAATTTTAAATGTTTTTTATAAAACAACTGAAAAGCTAAGGCCACACTTTAGGTGCCAAGCAACAGTGCCCTTTGGACACACGCAGATTTTTTTACATAACTATATTTTTATAAAAGAATCGCGTTTTGTTACCGTTAAATGAATAGCAACAATGCATACAGATGAACAATCCTGGTGCCTAAACGGCATTAGCTCAGCGTCTTCTCGTCACAAAAGCCTATTCACTTGTTGCTGACTGCACTTTCTTTCTGACTTCACGGATGTTACATGGTAAAGGCAGTCACGACTTTAGTTCCATTGTTGTCACCATTTTGTCGTACACAGTTGAGAGCACGTTAGCTTCATATGTTGACCTAACCGCCTCTGTGGTCTAGTGGTTCACACCACCAATTTCAGACCAAGAGGTCCCGGGTTCGATTCCCAGTGGGGGTACATATTGTATTCGGTTTGGTTGGCGGTAGGACTGGTTCTTAGTCCGCCTGGCTAGCTACCATCTTATCTAAGTCTAACGCCATAACAATGATGTTTTCAGCAATATTGTGTTCCGGCAGTTAGAGATAAGATAGCCGTTCCTCAGTGAAATGAAATGAAATGAAATATTATTTATTTGCTTATGAGAAAGGGTTACATTAATGATATTATAATCTCCTCTTCAGCTAGCAAAAGTAGCATGCAAAATTTAACATTAATAAAATAAAATTTATTGAATTAAATTTACCTACATTATTTGTCAAAGTAGCATGAAAAATTTAAATAGTAAATTTATAAAGTAATAGTGATTGAGGATTCCGGGAGTAGTGCGCTTCCACCTTCAGCCTTATCACCACTAAACATCAGGTATGATGAAGGCTAAGTGCTACCCCGTTGTGGATAAAAAACCTTACGGGGGATGGCGTGCGATCGAGGAACTTGCTACAAGCTACAACTCAATGAATAGAGATGAGTGACAGTATGTATGAAATATCGAAATTCAGACACGGTCGGTACGGTTGCCAGCCTCCTGATTCACAAAGCGTCGGAAACGGAATCGGATTAGAATTCTGTGCTAAGGACTGCGTTCCGTGGTTTTGGGTGCGGTTGTTTGGTTAAAGTTTCACCCGTTTGAGTTGCAACTTGCAACCATGAAGCTCGACTTAATACTGAGGTAACTGGAGAGTGCAGTACGAACAATTTTTTGTCACCACAAATTACACAGTGGCTGTCTTCCATCTCACCTACACTTTAAAAAAATACGTAAAATATGAGACAACTGACAGCCACTACATACATAAATGTCAAATTTGCTGGGTACACTTTTTATTCACTTTTTATTGAGAACTCCAGTTACCTCAGTCATAAGTCGAGCTTCATGGTTGCAACCGAGCCACAGAACGATCGAGTTGTTTTCATAACCTCAAAATTTTTGACGACGCTTGTGTTGGAAATAATTTACTTTTGCTCGAGTTTTATAGCTCTATTTCTGCAACATTTTGACTTTAATCCTCCTGAAAGATGAGATAGATGAAGTAATTAGGGCGTTATAGTAAAAAAAGTTCGAGACGTCATTCAAACTTTGACACTTTTCGTTGTTCAAGCGTCAAATAGCTGTCAGAGTGAAAAACAACCATTCGATTTGATGGTTGTTTGGTTGCTGCACTCTGAGCCACTGAACGGGTGAAACTACACTCTGACAGCTTTCAGAGTAAAATTTCACCAAGCCACGGAACGGCTAGAGCGCGCGCCGGAGTGCGCTCGAGTGCACTCGAGCGAAGCCACAGAACGCAACCTTGTTTTTGTCTATTTTATAGTGAGCGACAGAGAAAGGGCATACATTCCGCTGTCGGGAGCGTTTCCGACGGTTCGTGAATCAAGGGCAGATGTCCGGATAAAGCCGAACGCGGGCAGCCTTTTCAGTTCATTCATCATCATCATCATCATCAGCCATTTAATGTCCCCACTGCTGGGGCACTGGCCTTCCTTATGGATGAATAAGGAGAATGAGCCATGACCCACCACGCGGGCTCAGTGCGGATTGGTGGGTATTAACGACTGCAAGTGCAGCCGGGACCAACGGCTTAACGTGCCTTCCGAAGCACGGAGGAGCTCGAGATGAAAAGTTTTTGGTCACCCATCCCGTGACCGACCATTGCGAACGTTGCTTAACCTCAACAATCGCAGGCCAAGTGCGCTATCCACTGCGCCACGGGCTCCTCAAGTTCATTGTCCGGCTAAATAAGACGATGTCCGGATTTTACCTCTTTGGAAATCGAACCCGCCGGCACCGGTCGCGGCGCGCACTGAGAGTTGAGTGAGTGAAAAATATTATGAGTTTTATATTAGGGCGTTGCACTACACTGAATTTTACCGATCCGGAAAAAAACGGTGCTTGTATTTTAATAATTAAGGCGCTACTCGGAAAAATATGGACTTTTTGATTTAAAACTATAGGACGGTTACAGTTGTTACAAATCTGGTAATAAGATATATATTTCTTCATACCTTTATCTAGATTCGTATAGTTTCAAAAACACGATTTTATGATTTTGACTCGACACTTTTTCTTTTCGAAAAGACCTCTAAAAAATACGAAAAGTGAAGATTATTCTTAAATGGGGTTACTTACACTATTGGAAATTGGTTTAATTAGTGGACACCAATAATATTGAGGATCGTATAGAAGCATTTTTTTTTATCGCTGTAGTTTTTTAATACGAAGTGATTTTGTGTTTTTTTTGCCTAATCTGCAAAATCGGTCTAGCTTCCGCGCGCGTCGTTTTCTCATTGCTATCTCGCTTCAGCACATTTTTTCCGAGTATCGCCTTAATTATTATAAATAATAGAATTTATTTATTTCGTGTAGTTTAGGGTTCGAAACATTCAAACTACACGAAATAAATAAATTCTGACTATTATAAAATGATTACATTATTAAAATACAAGCATCCGTTTTTTTCCGGATCGGTAAAATTCGGTGTAGTGTACAAACGCCCTTAGACTACACGACCGCCCGCCCGCGTGGACTACACGACGTTATCCCGCGGGAATTTGATATTTTTCCAGCTTATAAACTATCCCCATACGAAAAATCACGTCGATTCCGTGTTGACGTGAAAGACGGACAAACAAACAAACACACTAAGTAGGTATCACATTTATAATATTATTATGGATATTGATTTTACCATCACAAAGGAAAGGCTATTCACTTTGCCGTGCGCTTTCTATCCGAAGGCTTCGCGGCTAACGTACCGTTAAATTGTGTCGCTAGTTGTTTGTATACGTTATACGTCTTTTGAGCTATTGTTGAAAACCGGTTAGTTGAGAAAAGAAATGGTCAGTTTATTTCCTTTCCAATATGAATTGGTGTCAATAAATACGATCGCAGTATTAACGTAGTTTTATGTGGAATAAATTATATTTAAAAAAACATTTTATTTAAAATCAAGCTTTTATTAAAATGTCCTAAAAAGAATAAAATAAACTTTGTATCAAGACAAATCCAACTTTATTAGGTACATTAAACAATTTATATGTTTTAAAAGCTTGTCGCTTAATTTTATATGTCAAATATAAGTGAAAGCATTTGTGTTTAGTGCCAGCCCAGTAACAATAAAATCTCGCGACAAGCTTTTAAAACATATAAATTGTTTAATGTACCTAATAAATTTGTTGGATTTGTCTTGATCATATCATATCATATAATACTTTAGTATTATATGATCTGAGGTCGCAGCTCAGCGTCATATTACTTGACTTGCAACGCAAGCAAATGCTTATTTTCAGCTGTAAATTTTAGTAAGTATTTAAGTTTCTATCAAAGTTGATAAACATAGTACTTAAAGAAAAAAAGGATTTTTCTTTTCTGTAGGTAGACTATGGTTGTATTTGTATTAAGTTGGAGCCATCTGTCGTATACTTTAGTGAACTATTTATGTGCAAAGTGACACCTAGTAGGGTCTGAATATAGGAACTTCGCGTTTTTTGCTCGCGTCTTATAGCCGCTACACACGTCCAGACCTGACCTAACCGCCGATTTGGTGCGGACGAACTTTGCAAATATAATCCGTGCTACACACGTTCGTACCAAATCAAATTCAAATCAAATCAAAAAAGCTGCACCAAATCTGGCCAAGGCCAAGGCTTTGTATCACATCACTGGACCAGGCCTTGTATCACATCACTTTTTCTTATCAAATACGAGTATGTTTTTATTTTTACCTATCTTCAAAAATGACTGAGATATTGAACGTTAAAGTACGGCCTCCGTGAAAAATTTGGGCGAGCGAATGGAATTAACGTGTGACGTCACATCGCGATTGAGAGTTGGCGCTTCCGTATTTCTCCATTGGCTATTAGAGTTGCGCTCTCACGGTTTCGCAATAAATTCATTTATTTTTCTTATAGTCGATCAATGATCAATTTTGTGTTGAGCCCATGTGAAAAAACACCTGCAAATACATAAGTTGTATTTTCGTGATTAATAAATTAAATCAACTTTCGTAATGGCTTTTCTGTAAATATAAATAGCAATCGTCAAACTTCGATCAACAATAACATGAAGCCGTCAAATGGATGGATGGAGTAGGTGACAGTTTAAGAGTGCGGCTGCGCGCGGTCAAAATCGAATACTAATCATTTACCATAACCTTAGAACGAAGAAAATGTATTGTAACTAGCGCCAAAAACGCACCAGTTGCGCGAAGATTGCGCACGGACGGACTCTATGTAGGTACAGTTGAACGGAAATCACCCGCAGCAGTCGCAATCGGAGATGTCACTGCGACATGACTTCATCGCAATAGCGCGCAAGGAAAGCAAATTTACAAAAGCTGGTGAAACTTTACAACGCTGTAACTTTGAAAATCCTGGACAGATTTCGATGAAACAAAAACTTTTATTACTTGCACGAGTACGCGCATTAAATGCAGTAATTTTTATAGTCATATTTTGATGTGTTGGTGTGACTCAATTGGACTCATGTTCTTTCTCAAATAACCAATTCAAATCGGCTGTCGGGTTGGGACGTGTGTTCTATTACTAGTTGAATTTAGAGTGTACGCCAGATAAGTCTGCGCGGGGTCAAAATCGAATACTAATTACTAATATTTTCCATAAGCTTAGAACAAAATAATGTACTGTAACTAGCGCCAAAAACGCCCCAGTCGCAGAGTTATCTGACACGTACTCTATGAAGATTGCGCTCGCTGAATGCTCGCTGATTATAACTTTATGGTACATTGACAATATGTCAAGTAACCATCACAACAAAACAAGATTATAGTACTTGAAAATTTGCAAGAATTCTGAATTGATAACTATACTGATTATATATTTAATTGAATTGTCATCGGAACTAAAGGTAAATTCCAAATTTCAGCTCAATCGGACATTGGAAAGTGGGTCAAATTTAGCTCGCAAGATTTGACCCGAACGGACATACATACATACATACACTGCAAGTTAAATAATAATAAAAGCTTGTAAAAAGAACGTATTTTTTAAACTTTCGCGTTGCATTTTATAGTATTAAGAAAACAGGTATTACCTATGTTTAGTTTTAACGCATTTAATACTTACCCGTTTCCTTAATACTATGTAATTTTTTAAGTTTTTTAATACAAAGTGATTTTGTGCTTTTTTTGCCTAATCTGCAAAATCGGTCCCACTCCCACGCGCGTTGTTTTCTCATTGCTATCTCGCTTCAGCATAATTTTTTCGAGTATCGTCTTAAACAGATTTTGCTTTTTCCACATTTTTTATAAGAATCTCTAGACTCCACGCTCCAAAAAGAAAAATGTTGGACTTTGGAACAATTTTGGAACCAACAATACCTAAACTCTTGCTCTTGTTTATGTTTATGTACTTACTAGCCCTCCGCCCGCGGCTTCACCTGCGTGGAATACACGACGCCGACGGTATCCTGCGGGATAATAATGATATATTTATGGGATAAAAAGTATGTCACCACTCTCCCCCCAAACTATCCCCATACTTAAAATTACGTCGATCCGTTGCTCCGTTTTGCCGTGAAAGGCAGACTAACCTAACAAAGAAACAAACAAACACACTTTCACAATTTATAATTTTAGTATGGATGTCGTGTGTTTGCCAATTAGCATTATAGTTAACAAATTATTTTAACTTTTAAAGAGCAACACCATTACACCATTATAAAGACATCAACGCGTCACTCACGTTAACGTTTTTTCAAACATTTACAATTATACATTGTTTACAATTACCTATTGTAAGTTGTATAGTGCGACAAGCTTTTCTGTTCCGGTGATTATCTTTGAAACTAAAACAGTTTTCATACGACAGTCCATTTTGATTGATTTTGATAGCTAATTTCGTAATGCAAGTGGCTCCTCTGTCACGGCTGTCACCGGAACAGAAAAGCTTGTGTCACTGTAAGCCTGGTGTACTGTCAGATAAGGGGGTGTTACCCTATTTAGACACATTCCCCCTTATTAATAAACGAAGAGTAACAGAGTTTGCTTAGGAATATGACGCTTTAAAACGTCAAACGTAAGGAGTAATATTGCTAAGCAATATTTTTGGTTTAAACTAGGTGTAAACTTACGCCTTGTTTATTAATAAGGCCGCAGATGTCTTAATCTTATGTTTATGTTACATTATTAGCGCGTCTTCAACTTTTTTTTTATCCACGACGGTGTAGCACTTCGCCTTCATCACACCTGATGTTAAGTGGTGTTAAGGCTTTAGGTGGAAGCGCACTACTCCCGGAATCCTTCATCACTGGGGAACTGACTATCTTATCTCTAACTGCCGGAACACAATAATCCTGAAAACATCACTGGCAAGACAGCGACACAACTTGCACAAATCTTTCCGTGTTCTGTGACTTGCACCTTCACCGATTAGACTACTTACTCTTTTTTATTATTCACCGTAATTTTTTTATCACCCCGCTAATTTTAGGGATTATTCTACTCATGAAAACAAACAACTTTGGCTGAAATCACGAAAAAAAAATCTGCTGTTCCATACAAATGTACAAAAATATTCAATCAGTAATTTTTTTTGGTCTCATAATAAAAGTTGTTTGTTTTCATGAGTAGAATAATCCCAAAAATTATCCAGGGTGATAAAAAAATACCGTGTATTTTTAACCGACTTCAAAAAAAAAGGAGGAGGTTATCAATTCGACTGTATATTTTTTTTTTTTATTTTTTTTTTTATTTTTTATGTGTGTTACCTCAGAACTTTTTAGTTAATGAACCGATTTGGATAATTCTTTTTTTATTTAAAAGGTGTCGCTTCTCGTGTGGTCCCATTCAAATTTTATCAAGAACTGACAAGAAGTTCAGGAGTTATCCTGAATAATGTGTATTCAGACTTTATTTGGGTATATGGACGATTTCATAGTTTCATCAAATTGGGGATCATTTTCAAAATATTTTTTTTTTCGAAAGTTGGTACTTCTGACCTGGTCTTACTTTCACCAAGTCAGGACCAGGGGATCAAATCCCAGGAAAATTGAGAGAAATTCTCAAATATAGGCAAGCTTTATGCGTTCCATTTATTTTTGAAGTTAATCAAGTATTTGCATCTGGTAGTCATCATCTCATAGTGATGAGCTGGTGATGGAAGCTACAACTCCTTAACGGTTAGGAGCTGGAGAATATTTATTTAAGTATTAATCGTACGTATGGGCCAATAGTTATATTCTTTCAGGTTATTAGGGTGAGCTGCTGATGAGAGGTGAAACTCCTCAACAGTTAGGAGTTATATTATGATGTTTTATAGTTACCTTATGCACGAATAGGACCTTCAATTGTATTCCTTCAAGTTATCTAAGTAGCTAAAGATGGTAAGCTGAATTCCGTAACGGATAGGATATTTACAACAATTTATCATAATCACCATGTAGTTTCGCTATGATTAGGTATTTACACTAAAAATCGAAAAATAAAATGTTTTTGAAAAAAAAATGTAACCGCCTTCAAAACGGATCTTCAAACAAAAATTAATAAACACTAAAAAACGAAAAAAATAATAAGATTTTTTAATTCAAAGGACGATGATACGTGACTTTTTCTAATTTATCTTGGTACTTACTGAACTGTTTGAAGTCGGTGCCAAGCCAAAAAGAATAAGAACGAAATATACTGAGTGAAATAACTAACATATTAAAAAAAACCCGGTCGCCAAGCGTGAGGTGTAGGACGTAATTACCTCAATACGTATAAGACGGCACCGACTTCAAACAGTTCAGTAAGTACCAAGATAAATTAGAAAAAGTCACGTATCATCGTCCTTTGAATTAAAAAATCTTATTATTTTTTTCGTTTTTTAGTGTTTATTAATTTTTGTTTGAAGATCCGTTTTGAAGGCGGTTACATTTTTTTTTCAAAAACATTTTTTAGACATTAAAAAACGATGTAACGTAAGTGACCCAAAGTAATTGTACTTAATTCATGTTTTATGGCTGTTTACCGAACACCTACGCGCGTAGGTTGACCTACGCTTCATCTCTTGCGTTGCGTGTCATTCAATCGTCTCTGAACTTTCTCCGCCTTCATCTCGAGTGTTTGCGATTTCGAATGCATTCAGAGCTGACCTGCAGTGCACTTGTTGCACGCAGTGCACCTGTCAACGCCATTACAGTTATGATTAAGAAATGCATTCACTATTTCCTGAATGTATTACTTTAAAGTTTGCAGGAATAAGTGCAAGACAATGATAATAATACTATCCTACGAATGAAGACAACTTTAAGCTCGTTTTTGGGATATTTTTTTTAGGAATAGAAATCGTTTATTTGTTCAACACAGAGGAATATACTAAACTAGCGGATCCTCGCGGTTTCACCCGCGTGATACCCGTTCCCGTGGGAATATCAGGATAAAATAGTCTTTGTCACTCGGGAAGTATGTACCTAGGTAGCTAATGGTCAAAGAATTTTCGAAATCGGTCCAGTAGTGTCGGAGCCTATTCGATGCAAACAAACATACAAACAATCAAACAATCAAATCTTTCCTCTTTATAATATTAGTACAGACATAAAAATCATACAACTTTCTTACATCCAATAATAAAATAATAATAATCAAAAAGCTTTATTGCACACAAAGAAAGAGACAAATAACACAATGAGACAAATGTTTTAGAGAACAGACTATAGGCGGCCTTATTGCTATATAGCAATCTCTTCAAGGAAACCTTGGGTTTAAGCATAAATATTTAAGCATTTCAATAAAATAGCTGCAGCTGCAGCCTGCAGCCGGGATCGGAATAGCACCTTAAGCTAAAATAACGCTATTTACGTTCTTGTTCACACAAATGCAGTCATTAGTCTCGAGCCACGGCCCGCTGCCCCCCTATAACTATAATTAATAATTACGAGAAGGCTGTCTGTCGACATGAATATGGATAGTAGAAAGCTGACCAATTTGGCAGACTTTAAGAAACAAACAAAAAATGGGTGTGACTCAACTTTTTCCTTATAATTGGTTTAAATACCTAGGTTTTAAGATGCACTAGCATATTTAAAAACATTTGGAATACTTGTCCAGACTAAAACTTGAATGAATGATATAATATACTTAGCCTTTTTTGTTTGAATCAGTACCTACTATTTCTGGAATATTATTATAGCCTTATCCTAAATAGCACTTAATTTTAAAACTTTTTGGTAAACTTTTGTACCCTGTAAACTTTTATTTTCATTCCAGGGGTTCCCAAACGTTTTTGGAGTTTTCTTAAACACCTTTCGGCCCGCTCGACGAGATGGGGGGCGGGCGGCAGCGGCAAACAGGTTGCGCATTCATTGCGCAATCGAGACAGACGTCTAATCAAATAAGAAGTGTTGTGTCAGGGGGGTGTCACTCCGCAGTTTAGAGTACGTTCGGACGGCGCGCCTGCCGGGCAGGCGTATGGCATAGAAATTAGGTCTGCAAAAGAGCTAGAATATATGCGATAGAAAGAGATGCAACGACACGACAACGAGTGGCCGTTCGTAATTTGCCTGCGCCGTACAAGCTGAATTCTACTTTATTGCGTTATAGTTAGAGTTGCTATTTATTTAAATGACTTAGCGGAGTGAACTATCTGTTACATAGTAACTATTTAGTAATCTGTGGTTGTGTGACGCACCAACTGATGCGCAAATCGCTCGCCGCCCCTCGACAATGTCGTGGCCGAGGCTTAGGGAATGTAGCAAATGCTTGCGAAACCCTTTAACGCGCGACGCGGCGGGCCCAAAACTTTTATGAAAAAAGAACGATAATCAAAAGTGATATTTGCTGGACACTCATGAGAATGGTCTTCTGAAAACAGATCTATAAGTTTATAAATGCGACTCTCATATCATTTATAAATTTATTTTCGACCCGCTTTTAATACTGCAACTGCTGAAAAAACTTGAAAAAACGCACAAGCGCGATGTAGCGAAATCTGATGAAATGCTGATGTGCCAAGACGGTTCAAGACGGACATTTTATGTAGGTACTTATATTGCCTCGCGACCCTGGGAGACGGGAGGAGCAGAGTTTGGGAACCCCTGTTTTATTTTCATTTCTAAACAAAACGCGTTGAATGTACATATAGTACTTAGGTAGTAGTTTATTTTACAAATTGGTGAGCTGTGAACATAGCAGTTGAGTCATAGCTATTAATATGATGTAACTTTGATATAACACGGCTATAAGTCATTAATGTTCTTATTACGCACTTTCTCTTAAACTTACGCAGTTTGCTGGAGAAATGCACGACTTTTATAGTAATGGGCCTTACATGTAGCCGAATATAATAATAAAAAATGACTTAACTTTCCCTACAATTTAAATGCGAAAAAAATGTTCTTTATTTATTAAAGCGAATAACCTCGTCGGAAAAAACTAAAATTCCTGTAAAAACACAACTAAAAATTAACATATAAAATTAAATTAATAGGTAAGTAATATTAAACGCGTGGAAAACGGGGAAGGCGCAGAGATTCAGAGACTTTTTGATTATCTTAACTTACATTTTTTTATTTATGCGAAAGTTTAGATGTTTCGATGTTTGTTACTTAATCACGGCAAAACGGTTGAACATATCTGGATGAAATTCAGCACAGAGATAGATTACAGTCCCCTGATTCACGAACCGTCAGAAACGCTCCCCCGACAGCGGAATGTATGCCCTGTCTTTGTCACTCATTATAGAATAGACAAAGACAAAGTACAGAATTCGAGTCCGATTCCGTATCTGACGGTTCGTGAATGAGAGGGCAGGGGGCTTAGACAAAGTAACATTTGAAAAACGATAGCGAAGCGATAACGAAGTTCGAAAGAAATTCAAGGTATAGGATTGGCGGATTGGTATAAGCTGCGCTAAATCACGTGCTCTTGCCGCAAGTTGATTGGAGCATAAAGACGATAGCGATAGCGATTGTCGTTTCGCCACATAACGATGTTACTTTGTCTAAGCCCCCTGGTCTGGAGTCCCTCAGGATAAGCCACTTCTTACCCCACTGGGAAAATATCTCCTTCCCACGGGAATTCGGTATTTGACTGATTTTTTTTATTGACTTAAAATATTCATTTAATTAGTAACAACACAACATAGGTATTAATTTTCAAATATCTTGCATATTTCCAGCGATATGGAGCATCAAACTTTCTAATTAGACAAGGAGAGCGCTATAGAAACGTGACGTCACATTTCTATAGCGCCATACTCTCGCCATAGAAAATTTCGTTTTAGAAAGAGATAGCTAGAGTCACAGTTAAGTAGCTCATAATTCGCTTGTTATAATACAGATTGAATTTCGATTTTCACATTTGTTATTCACTAATGTTGTATTTCTGAATGTCATAATTAAATATCTACATTTCAACAACTGTCAAATACCCAATTAAACACCGTGCAAACTATCTTGATGACAATTTTACAATATCATACAAATGCGTAAGCTTCCTTTTCACACATCTACCTACTCGGTTTTTTTTATCACCCCGGGTAATTTTAGGGATTATTCTACCTACTCATGAAAACATTCAACTTTTACTAACGGATCAAAACTGAAATCGCGAAAAAAAAGTTAAATATTTTGTTCCATACATTTTGATTAAATATTTTTGCACTTTTGTATGGAACAGCATGGGAACAGCTGATTGTTTTTCGCGATTTCAGTTTTGGTCTTATAATAAAAGTTGTTTGTTGTCATGAGTAGAATAATCCCTAAAATTATGCGGGATTATTAAGATAATACCGTGTCTAAGTAAACTCTTGCGTTAGGTACTGACTGACTGACAGACAACGCACAGCTGAAACTACTGGGCACAAGAAGCTAAAATTTGGCATGTATGTTCCTTAGGGAGTGTAGGAGATCACTATAAGGAAGGATTTTTGGAAATTCCCCCTCTAAGGGGGGTAAAAAAGGGGATCTAGCAGACGAAGACGCGAGCGGAGCGCTAGTAACTAATATTTTAAGAGCATTCTGAATATTTCAAAGGCGTATATTGGAAAAAGCACAAGTAAAGTCGGCTTCTATGAAACACTTCACTCCAAGAATAGTAGATTGTACAACAAGTGCATAAAACGTACCATTTTACCCGAGACGTATATATCCATCCGAGCCGTAGGCGAGGGTGGATAGTCAATTCGAGGGTAAAATGGGTTTTATGTTCGAGTTATACACTCTGCTTTTCACTTCGAGTGTGAGGAAAATAAATAACAATATTGCAAAAAAGAAAAATTGGCGGGAAGACTTTCTTTTTCTTTTTTTATACGTGGCATTGGCAGCACAGTGACTTTAGCATATCGTAGTCCATAATGCTCTTGAAATACTTATTTTTTAGAAAACTCATTAATTTTGCCTAGTTTTATTAATTTAGTAATTTAACATGGATTTTGTACAAAATTTAAGAAACAGAATGAAATACGTTAGGTATTAATAAAATTTATTTAACGAAGTGTAATTGCGTGTGTGACTGTTTACTTGACGACCTTTGTCTTAGAGTCTGAGTCTTAGACGAAGATTTTACTTTATGCACTAGAGCATAAAAAGCGATTTTATGCAGCCTATACCCAACATAAACACGAACTTTACGAGCATGTGAAGTGAAAACCTTATTTAACTATAGCAAAGGTAAAAGTAGCAAAGTCTGTCACTCGACAAAATTTCCATTTTCGAATGCATTTCCATTCAAACCTCTCTACATATTACCTAAATTCAGTTCCCAAAGTTCTTATTTCGGAAGCTGTAAGTTTCAAATTGCGTTACCAAGTGAAAGTAACATTGCTTATTTTTTATCTCGAGAAGATATTTCATTTTGCGATTCTGTGCGACCAGTCAGTTTTGATTCGTGCCTTAGTGCTGTAACACGTTCCATTCCAAGATATTAAAAAGTGAAGTGTTTTCTTTTTTTTGCTGTGTTCATAAAAACTGCCAGTGAGTATCTCCGAATGCTTTTTTTTATTAGAAGCTTCTTTTAAAAAAGCTGTACTCAATAGTTATAACTTTATAGAAGTACTACAAGAGTATATTTCTGTAGAATGAATTTCAGCTGAAACTAATATGTGTAAAAAAAATTCTCTTTAATTTATTTCATTAACTTACAGCAGTTATTTTATATGTTGTTAGTAGGGAAAACGAATTTTATTGTTAACTTTACTACGACTCTACACAAAAAGTTTGCTTTGCCCGAAAAGTTAACTGACTCTTTCAAACGCTCAATCATACAAATTGGCAAAAACAAGTTTCAATGTTTAGTTACATTGTGTCCACAATTTAGGTAAGTAGATATTTAACATTAATTTAAGAAAATAAAATTATTTTATTTTGTTCATTAGGCTTCGTTTTCTTCAAGTGGTTACAGACGCTTATTTAATTTGACTTAAAACTTTTGTTGACTTGCCAATTAGGACCAAGATTCGAATCCCGAGATGTTAATAAGTCTACAGGGGGCTTACCGCGAGCTGCCAAACATTGTTATAGTATAATATTGATTATTGTTATAGTAGGTAATATTGATTACACGACGGAGCTACTCTGCATGTAGGGCTATCTCGCTTGCAAATTATATTACCTACTATAACATTGTTTTAGTTCTCCTAAAGAACTAAAACAACTGACATCGCTCGAAGGATTGCATCGTTGAAGTGGCAGTGGGCGGGACACATAGCGTGGAGAACCGATAGCCATTGGGGCGGAAAGGTTCTCGAATGGCGTCGAACGTCGCAACGTTCCGTGGGCAGGCCCACTACAAGGTGGACCGACGATCTAGTGGTTGACTAGATTCAAGGTCGCGGGAAGCCGCTGGATGCGGGAAGCGCAGGACCGATCGTTGTGGAGATCCTTGGAGAGGCATAGGCCCAGCAGTGGGCGTCGTTCGGCTGATATGATGATGATGACTATAAGATTGTTTGTCAGCTTGCGGTAAGGCCCGGGGCCCCGTTTTATTAATAACTTTATGATGGCGATTACTACCGAACCACTGCCAAATATGTACATTTGTGTAGGTGTTATTAGATCCAGTCATTACCTTAACGGAGTATCCGGTTAATTTATTTTCAACCTTAACACAAGAGAAAATGTTGGCGTGTCACCCTTTTGCATGTCTAAACAGCTGGGTCACAGGCCTTATGGATGGATAAGGAGAATGCCCCATGAATGACCCACCATGCGGGCCCAATGCGGATTCATGGACAACTGCAAACGGCTTAACGTTCTTTCCGAAGCGCGGAGCGGCTCGACTCGAGATAATAAATTGTTGGCCATCCTGTGACCGACCATTGTGAAAGTTGCTTAACCTTAGCGATCGCAGGCCGAGCGCGCTAACCACTGCACCATGGACTCCATTTGAATCAAACCATAGACTATAAAATCTGCGCAGAAGAAAATTTGTACTAAATATTGCAATTGCGCAGGTGTTTTTGTCTATGGGTTGGTTCAAGACAAATGCCGGGAGCTATACTGTGCTGTGGCTAATACCACAGATTACTAAATAGTTACTATGTAACTAATACTATAAATTGGTCCATGCATGTCGTAAATAATATAAATGCGAAAGTTTGTGAGTGTGGATGTTTGTTACTCTTTCACGCAAAAACTACTGACCGGATTTGATTGAAATTTGGCACACAGACTCTAAATCTACTATAGATAGCCTGGATGAAAACATAGGATACTTTTTATCCCGATATTCCCACGGGAACGGGAACCACGCGGGTGGCCGCTAGTTAATTCTAAAGTACAGACAAATGACAAGCGAACTTAAAAGTCGAAATAAGTGCACCACTTTTAACCGCATTGTAATTTACCTGGAAATTAAAAATAACTGTTGTTTTAAAAGAAAACGTTGCGTCGGACTTAATTCCCAAAAACCTGCCGGCACCGACCGGACCATGACGAAATAAAGAAAAAGAAAGCGCGGTCGTTGACTTCCAAAGTTTTTTTAACTTATAAATAAACTTTTTTATGCTAATTAAGAATACGTTTTTGGTGAAATCGTTTACGTCGCATTGCGGTTTTAAAGTTTTATTCTGAGAATGATAAAATTGCTGAAAGCAAAAGTAACTAATTCTAAACTACTTATTTACCGGCATTGAGATTTTTAAATTATTTTTATGAATTCACAACGCAATTTTGTAAGTAAGTATAGGAAAAATGTGATGGTAAAAAACCACGAGCCCTACAAGTAGCTGTATCCCGCCTGAGAGCTACTTATAGGGCTCGTGGTTTTTTACTATCACATTTTTCCTATATTTAGGCAGGCAGTTTACAGGCTTTTACGAATTAATACTACCTAGACTATAAATGGATGTATTTAGGTATTTGCCTGAGGTCTAATTTATTTGTAATAGAAATGAATTAGACCTTAGATAATATTTCCTGAAATGGTGATGAAGGGTAATAGCGTGCACGCAAAGGACTGTGTTACTGAAAGTAAACGAAGCAAAAGGCTTTAGTAGTCATCATCATCATCATCATCATCAGCAACCATTTAATGTCCCCACTGCTGGCCTTCCTACGGATGGATAAGGAGAATTTGCCATGGCCTAGTACCCTGCAAACGCAGCCGGAACAAACGACTAAACGTGCCCTCCGAAGCACGGAGCTCGAGACAATACATTTTTGGTCACCCATCCCGTGACCGACCTTTGCGAAAGTTAGTTAACCTCAACGATCACAAAACAGAACGCGCGCGCTAACCACTGCGCCACGCACGGGCCACGGGCAAGAGAGAAGTAATCTCTGACTGCCCCTTGATGTGAGAAATTTAATGATTCGGGTTGGATCTTAAAACAAGTCGCCTTCTTTAAGGTTAAGGCGATACTCGGAAAAAATGTGCTGAAGCGAGATAGCAATGAGAAAACGACGCGCGGGAGCGAGACCGATTTTGCAGATTAGGCAAAAAAAACACAAAATCACTTCGTATTAAAAAACTACAGCGATTTAAAAAAAAATGCTTCTATATGATCCTCAATATTATTGGTGTTCACTAATTAAACCAATTTCCAATAGTGTAAGTAACCCCATTTAAGAATAATCTTGAATTTTCTTTTTTTTTTTGAGGGCTTTTCGAAAAGGAAAAGTGTCGAGGCAAAATCATGAAATCGTGTTTTTGAAACTATACGATTCTAGATAAAGGTATGAAGAAATATATATTTTATTACCAGATTTGTAACAACTGTAACCGTCCTATAATTTTAAATCAAAAAGTCCATACTTTTTCCGAGTAGCGCCTTAACCACTGTGCCACCTGCGCCACGGGCTACAGAGAGGATTTAGAAGTTCCTTGATATGAGAAATGAACTATTATGATTCTTGTGGTAAAGCTTTTCGAATATTTAAAACTGCTTTAGCAAACCACTGGCGAAAGTGCGGTGGGCTTAAACCGCATTAGTGCTTGCATTCTTGTAATTTGATGCAATTTCAACGTGTGCTGCTGCGTAGCGAAGCAAAAATAAGAAAGTAAAGCAGTGAAATTCCCTGTCTTTGCCCGCATGTTGTTTTTTAAGATCACACTAGATTAGATAGAGCTTAAAACAAACCCACCTAGTGCCACCTTCAACAGTACCTACCTATACATCTCATCATCATCATCAGCCATTTATGTCCCCACTGCTGGACCACTGGCCTTCCTTGTGGATGGATAAGAGAATGGGCCATGATGACCCACCACGCGGACCCAGTGCGGATTGGTGGGTATTAACGACTGCAAATGCAGCCAGGAGCAACGGCTTAACGTGCCTTCCGAAGTACGGAGGAGCTCGAGATGAAAAGTTTTTGGTCACCCATCCCGTGACCGACCATTGCGAAAGTTGCTTAACCTCAACTCGCAGGCCGAGCGCACTAACCACTGCACCACGGGTTCCTCGTCCTACACATCAAACGCCATACAAAAATGTTTCCAGTTTGCGATCGAACATTTAGAAAAAAAAACCGGTCAAGACATACATCCATTCCATACCATCATACATAAATATAAATAAATAAAACGTGAAAATGTTTTCATCGGCGAGTCTCGTAATAGGTCTGTGGGCGAGGCTATATTCTTTAAAGAATTTGCGATGTAGAATATTGCAGATTTAGGTCAGCGCCATCTCTTGACCGATAGCGGAACTAATATATTTTTGTTGACGATTTCTGATAAAGTTTACTATGTTTTATTTTTCCAATTAAACTTCTATTGCTGCGGCTACATTAGCGGGCTACGGCGAAGTATCGTAATATCTTTCTCTTTCTAACTAACCGGTAGTTAGTGGCGTATGGAAAGAGATAGTAGACAATTATCGTCCGCTAATGTAGCCGCAGCATATCACATAAAATAATTTCAGATTTTTATCTATACAAACTTCATACGGGCTGTGATACGGGTTCCATAAGGGTTCCTTTTTACCATTTTGGTACGGAACCCTAAAAATTCGCATAATGAACTCTAATCAAAATAGATTTCACTAACAATTGAATTTCAATGACACTAAACAGTTAATAGTTAACACTTTCAGAATAAATCTTAAAAAACACTTATTAAATGTACAGAAATCCAACATATAGGCGGCTGTTTTGTATTTTGTTTGGTACATAAGTATTTATCTTAATCTATCTCAAACGGTTTGTATAATTCTGTCAACGCCATCTCATTATATAATTTCTTGACTTGCTTAGTATCTAAAATCAGTATCTTAAATTGTTATTAATAATTAATATTTAAAAAACAACACATTTTGTTTGTTATGATATGATATATATTTTATGCACGTGATGCAAACCTTGTCACTTACTTACACACGCTGTTGGCGCCACGGAAGACCAGTGCTGCGACCTTTCTGGGTCACAGTGTTACTGAGTGGTGACCAAATTGGTTATTTTATTTAAAATTTGTATCAGCTGTTGCCTCAGATTTGTATAATGCTGCTAAATTAACCAATAAAATGTTTTTCATTTCATTTCATTTCATTTCATTTCACTACGTTCATCGATTGTAAAACAACGATTGTCGTCGCTCTCACGATTTTTGTTTAGGTACTGTTTCCGAGTTTTTTCTTATTTTATTTTACTATGTATGAAGTAGGTATGTAGTTTAGGTACTTTTGCTCGGGAAGCAAGAAAAAATCCAGAGCTTACATAGAAGATGCCAGTTCACCCACTTGAAAACAATCGGGGCGTCTCTCGGAAACACATAGGTACCTTTCTCGAGCTTTCTCATAAAGCCTCGATATGTGGACAGTCACGTAACCCTGAGACTCACTCAACTCAATGCATCAACACAACATCCAAAGAAAGTTTACGTAATCTTAAAAACAAAACTTTCGAAAGTTATAGATTGCTTTCTTCATCCATATATTCATCGCGGATGAAATAAACCTGTTTTAACAGTTTGAACTGAATACCTACTTACTTACAAGTTATATGGTAATAATTAATAAGTATGGCTTTTTTCTTTGAGATTGTTTTGTAAGCATCCTGCTTATCTTTTTGGCGTTCGCACTGTGAGTATTGACTAAACTTCAAAGTGGATACAGGGTCACTTGTAAAACATCAACAACCCCGCAGGTCTAGATAACTAATATCATAAACAACATCATAAAATTTTCGTAATTTCATACAAAACTCGACTTCTTTTTTTTGGAAAGTTGTAGAACAAATGTTGTTGTTTATGATGATAGTTATCTAGTCCTGCGAGGTTGTTGATGTTTTACAAATGACCCTGTCCTGTATATATTTATGTCACAGCCATCTCTATCGTCTTCTACAAGCCATGCGCATAAAGTTGGCAACGTAGTTTTAAGTGAACCGACGTTTGCACCGTTTGACAGGTAAACAGCGAGTAAACCTCGAGTACTGAATCCTATGGAGATGGCATATCTTCTATACATCTATACAAATAAATAAAATTGGAGTGTCTGTTTGTAACATTAAATAACCGCTTTTTACGACGTGCATATGATTAAATATACGGTACATATACCAAAATGACATTTTTTACAATTTTTGTCTGTCTGTCTGTTTGTTCCGGCTAATCTCTGAAACGGCTGGACCAATTTTGACGGACCGATTAATACGACAATTAGAAGTAGTTTAAAATTGAATTCCAAGATTTTCTTAGATTGTGACTTTTTCCTCACTCACTTTTTCGTAGGTATGCCACCTCCATAGGATTTAGTACTCAGAGGAGTAAACCGGTTCACAGCAATGTTGCCCTTGCGTATCATAGCATGGCTTGTAGAAGACGATAGAGACGGCTGTGATTATGTGCATAACATTACATTTATAAAAACAATTACCCAAACCAAGACAATCTATTAAAAGTTTCCTCATAAAGAATGGTTCACACTAGGGCACATTTAATATTTTTGGCTATGGTAGAGTCATTGACTTACCGTGTATATCAATGGGTATAGTGTTAAAAATGTTTACTGATTTTTTATTAATGTTCAGAGACTCATGATGACCACCACCGTCAAGCCGACTCGGCTTTGTGGGTCAATATGTACTCAAAAACCATTGTAACTCTTGTGTTTAATAAATAAGTAAACACGGATCTTTAAGTTTCAACGCTTCAATGTGACAAAGTTCTATGTTGTATTTATAATATAAATAATAAAAAAGCAATAATATAAATTTTATATTATTGCTCGTGAATGGACACTTGCATCCTCTGAATTAAATATTTGTACGTACTAATAAAATAAAAGTTAAGGGTTGAATAATGTCTGAGAAGAGGGACTCTGAGATGAACACCATCTTTATTGTTCAGGCCAACTCAATCACACTTTATGTAGGAGAGATCAAACTGAACAGAGCTTTATGTTAAAATAAGATGTTCTAAGTACCTATGATGACGTAATACCAAGATTTGACCACATACTTACCCTGGTATTGTGCGCGTCAGTACTACGCGTGCAAGTCGTGTTTCAACGTGGGCTTTATAATAAGGCTATACCTATACGGATATCACTCTATTCATCACTGATTGTCGCAAAAACTGTAAGTTTACTATAACTTAGAAAAGTTTGTATTAATGACAGCTCTTAAGTGAGACATACCTACATACATAAGTCGTGTTATTCTGTTAATGTATGCTAATTTTATTTTAAAAGTGTTGTCGTTCGGCTCACATGATGATGATGATGATGTCAAAGTATTCGTACAGAAGTAGTAGTACGAACATCTTGTTTAAGATATTGACAAATATTATTTACCTACTTAGGTACCTAACTTTAAGGTTGTTTGTACTTACCTAATAATCATTATAAATGATTTTCTTACAAATACCCATTGTATGTTAGGTATTATTCATGTCCTAACTAAATACCACTTTGAACTTGTAGTATAATATATTGCCATAGATGTACTAAGTACATAGGTAAGTAGTACAATCAATAGGTTCATAACGACCAGACATGATTTTGTATAAAACTATTAAAAATCTATTATACTTACCTAACTGAATCGCCTCCCGGATCTCACACAGTGATACAAAGCACATAAGGATTTTTTTTATCTGTATTCATATTAAATTAAAACCTGTACCCCAGCAGCATAAACTTAAAAAAATGGTTTCTGGTTATAATGAATTCTTAAGCCATACGAGCATAGTTAGAGAAAGTTAAGTTAATTAAAGTAAAGTTTTAGTGATCCAAGTTGGTTACGTAATTTTGATAATATTTGGCAATGCGAGAAAGTCCTAGGTACTCACTGACAAGAGATTAGTCATTGGTGCTTTTTCAAAAACACTGTAAAACACGAATCTAACGTAGACTTATCTTATGGGTAGGTAGGTATACCTACTTACTTCATTTTTCACGACTAGTGTCGTGCGTGATGCGCGTGGACACGGGAATTTAAAAAACATTACCGACGTCATTGAGTAGGTAGTACTTACCTACATTATAATTATAACTTAATGACTGCCGTCCAAATTATAACTCCATAACCCCCCCCCCCCCCCCCTCTCTCAAAAACAACGAATTTAACATGCAAAAGTTAAAGAAAGCGCCTATAAAGAAAAGTTTGGCAATTTTCTCTTTCTCAAACAAGAAAGTAAACAAAGAAAAGAAAGGAAACCTAGGTAGTAAACTCGGATCATAATAGTAATAAATGATTTGAGGTAGTAAGGTTTTACCACAGTTTAAGCAATCTTTCTATACAGTTGGACGACGCCCTTGAAGTCGGGCGATGCCGACGCCTGTATAGGTATTTACGTAAGTACGTAAGGGTTGTCACTTTAAAATGTGACCGTGGACCTTTTACGACCCCGGGTGGATACATTGGTATTGCGATATTAAATTAATAATATAATTTAATAATGCAAATGCAATGTCAAAATTATTAAAAAATTCAAGACGGCGGCCGACTTTTTTGTTTGTAGGCTGATTTCGATTAAACTCGATTTATGGTACTATTTTGACAAGAAAACAGCAACGCAATGTTAAAAGTATTAAAAAATCCAAGATGGCGGCCAACTTTTTTGTTAGCACGCCGATTTCAATGAAACGCAGTTTCTGGTACTATTTTGACAAGAAAACAGCAACGCAATGTTAAAAATATAAAAATTCAAGATGGCGGCCAACTTTTTTGTTTGCTGGCTGATTTCGGTGAAATTCAGTTTCTGGTACTATTTTGACAAGAAAACAGCAACGAAATGTTAAACATGATAAAAATCCAAGATGGCAACCGACTTTTTTGTTTGTGGGCCGATTTTGATAAAACTCAGTTTCTGGTTCTATTTTGACAAGAAAACAGCAACGCAATGTTAAAAATATAAAAATCAAGATGGCGGCCAACTTTTTTGTTTGCAGGCCGATTTCAATAAAACTCAGTTTGTGGTTCTATTTTGACAACAAAACAGCAATGCAATGTTAAAAATATTAAAAATCCAAGATGGCGGCCACCTTTTTTGTTTGTGAGCCGATTTTGATGAAACTTGGTTTTTAGTACAATTATGACAAGAAAACAACAACACAATGTTGAAAGTATTAAAAAATCCAAGATGGTGGCCAACTTTTTTGTTTGCAGGCCGATTTCAATTAAACTCAGTTTCTGGTTCTATTTTGACAAGAAAACAGCAACGCAATGTTAAAAAAATAAAAATTCAAGATGGCGGCCAAATTTTTTGTTTAAAATAGTACCTAGATAGTACATAGAAACTGAATTTAATCGAAATCGGCCAGCAAACAAAAAATTTGTCCGCCATCTTGGATTTTATATTTTTAACATTGCGTTGCTGTTTTCTTGTCAAAATAGTACCAGAAACTGAGTTTCATCGAAATCGGCCTGCTAACAAAAAATTTGTCCGCCATCTTGAATTTTTTTATACTTTTAATATTGCGTTGCTGTTTTCTGGTCAAAATAGAACCACAAACTGAGTTACATTGAAATCGGCCTGCAAACAAAAAAGTCGGCCGCCATCTTGTATTTTTTAATACTTTTAACATTGTGTTGTTGTTTTCTTGTCAAAATTGTACTAAAAACCAAGTTTCATCAAAATCCGCTCACAAACAAAATAGTTGGCCGCCATCTTGGATTTTGGAAATTTGCCTTTTTTTTAATAAGCGAGATGAAGATTTGCACTCACTCACACTACATGTCGTATGCAACATAATATTAATTTAAAAATAAATTATAACGATAAAGTCGTGATAGCCCTGGAAGACTTGTCCCGAGTTAGCCGCTACACACGCTCCTATCCGACCGCCGATTTGGTGCGGGCGAACTTCACTGCAGATCTGATCCGCGCCTACACACGTTCAAACCAAATCTGCCAGACCAAATCGGTCGGCGCTACACACGTTCCGATTTGGTCTGGCCGACCTCTAGCCGTTGTTGCAGTGTTGCCAGCCACTGCTAATCTCCCAATATTATTATTATTTATAAATACTGAAAACATCAATTTGCTTGCAATAAATAAATTAAAAAGAAAAATATTTTCGGTGTTTAATGTTTTATTACTATAAAAAAACAATTTCATAATTTTTTAATTTTCTGTTATTTTCATTAAAATACTAAAACATGCAAAATATTTACTAAAAGCAGCACTTATTGATGAGATGTTATGCCCTTTTTATATATGTTTAGTTTTACGACAAATTGCTAGTTTTTAAACAAAATATTCTAAAAAAACAAATAGATAAATGGAATCTTTTCATAAATGGCCATATTTAAACCTTTCGTTCGTTCAGTCCTACGTAAAACTCATGAACGAGCATTAAATTGAATCCTCTGAAAAACCCTTAAACGTAATTTACCTGCTTTAAATATTTCCGCTTTTACATATTTTCTCCCTAAATCTAGGGGAAAACCTCCGAAATTGTCAACACTTCCAAGTTGGTCCGGTCGCAAGCCTACACACGTTCCGATTTGGTAGGAAGTGAAGTTCGTGCGAACCAAATCCGGCCGACCGCGTCAAACACGAATAATAATAATTATGGTCGGACGACTACGCTACACACGTCCAGATTTGGTCTGGAGCAGACCAAATCGGCGGTCGGATCGGAACGTGTGTAGATGCTATTACTATGAACGGCGTTGTATGTAACTCGGGACAACCACTCCCCCGTCTCACCCCGCAAGCCCCGCACGATTGACCTGTCTAGACGTCTCCGTCGGCCTACTGTATGAAAAGTTGCTTATTCTGTGGTTTTACTATGTAAGTAAGTGTGTAATAGCCGCTACACACGCTCCTATCCGACCACCGATTTGGTGCGGGCGAACTTCACTGCAGATCTGATCCGCGCCTACACACGTTCAAACCAAATCTGCCAGACCAAATCGGTCGGCGCTACACACGTTCCGATTTGGTCTGGCCGACCTCTAGCCGTTGTTGAAGTGTTGCCAGCCACTGCTAATCTCCCAATATTATTATTATTTATAAATACTGAAAACATCAATTTGCTTGCAATAAATAAATTAAAAAGAAAAATATTATCGGTTTTTAATGTTTTATTACTACAAAAAAAACAATTTCATTATTTTTTAATTTTCTGTTATTTTCATTAAAATACTAAACATGCTAAATATTTACTAAAAGCAGCACTTATTGATGAGGTGTTATGCCCTTTTTATATATATTTAGTTTTACGACAAATTGCTAGTTTTTAAACAAAATATTCTAAAAAAACAATTAGATAAATAGAATCTTTTCATAAATGGCCATATTTAAACCTTTCGTTCGTTCAGTCCTACGTAAAACTCATGAACGAGCATTAAATTGAATCCTCTGAAAATCCCTTAAACGTAATTTACCTGCTTTAAATATTTCCGCTTTTACATATTTTCTCCCTAAATCTAGGGGAAAACCTCCAAAATTGTCAACACTGCCAAGTTGGTCCGGTCGGAAGCCTACACACGTTCCGATTTGGTAGGAAGTGAAGTTCGTGCGAACCAAATCCGGCCGACCGCGTCAAACACGAATATGGTCGGACGACTACGCTACACACGTCCAGATTTGGTCTGGAGCAGACCAAATCGGCGGTCGGATCGGAACGTGTGTAGCGGCTATAGTAGCCGCTACACACGCTCCTATCCGACCACCGATTTGGTGCGGGCGAACTTCACTGCAGATCTGATCCGCGCCTACACACGTTCAAACCAAATCTGCCAGACCAAATCGGTCGGCGCTACACACGTTCCGATTTGGTCTGGCCGACCTCTAGCCGTTGTTGCAGTGTTGCCAGCCACTGCTAATCTCCCAATATTATTATTATTTATAAATACTGAAAACATCAATTTGCTTGCAATAAATAAATTAAAAAGAAAAATATTATCGGTTTTTAATGTTTTATTACTACAAAAAAAACCAATTTCATTATTTATTAATTTTCTGTTATTTTCATTAAAATACTAAACATGCTAAATATTTACTAAAAGCAGCACTTATTGATGAGGTGTTATGCCCTTTTTATATATATTTAGTTTTACGACAAATTGCTTGTTTTTAAACAAAATATTCTAAAAAAACAATTAGATAAATATAATCTTTTCATAAATGGCCATATTTAAACCTTTCGTTCGTTCAGTCCTACGTAAAACTCATAAACGAGCATTAAATTCAATCCTCTGAAAATCCCTTAAACGTAATTTACCTGCTTTAAATATTTCCCCTTTACATATTTTCTCTCTAAATCTAGGGGAAAACCTCCAAAATTGTCAACACTGCCAAGTTGGTCCGGTCGGAAGCCTACACACGTTCCGATTTGGTAGGAAGTGAAGTTCGTGCAAACCAAATCCGGCCGACCGCGTCAAACACGAATATGGTCGGACGACTACGCTACACACGTCCAGATTTGGTCTGGAGCAGACCAAATCGGCGGTCGGATCGGAACGTGTGTAGCGGCTATAAGTTTACATGTAGGTTTATAGCATCTACACACGTTCCGATCCGTCCGCCGATTTGGTCTGCTCCAGACCAAATCTGGACGTGTGTAGCGTAGTCGTCCGACCATAATTATTATTATTCGTGTTTGACGCGGTCGGCCGGATTTGGTTCGCACGAACTTCACTTCCTACCAAATCGGAACGTGTGTAGGCTTCCGACCGGACCAACTTGGCAGTGTTGACAATTTTGGAGGTTTTCCCCTAGATTTAGGGAGAAAATATGTCAAAGCGGAAATATTTAAAGCAGATCAGAGTATTCAATTTAATGCTCGTTCATGAGTTTTAGGTAGGACTGAACAAACGAAAGGTTTAATTATGGCAATTTGTGCAAATATTCTTTTATCTATTACTTTTTTTTTCGTTTATTTTATTTAAAAACTCGCAATTTGTCGTAAATCTAAATATTTATAATAAAGGCATATCACCTCATCAATAAGTGCTGCTTTTAGTAAATATTTAGCATGTTCTAGTATTTTAATGAAATTAACAGAAAATAAAAAAATTATGAAAATGAATTCTTTAAAATAATAAAACATTAAAAACCGAAAATCATTTTTTTTTATCTATCTATTGCAAGCAAATCAATGTTTTCAGTATTTATAAATAATATTAATATTGGGAGATTAGCAGTGGCTGGCAACACTGCAACAACGGCTAGAGGTCGGCCAGACCAAATCGGAACGTGTGTAGCGCCGACCGATTTGGTGCGGCAGATTTGGTTTGAACGTGTGTAGGCGCGGATCAGATCTGCAGTGAAGTTCGCCCGCACCAAATCGGCGGTCGGATAGGAGCGTGTGTAGCGGCTATTAACTACCTCTTACCTTTTGAATGAAGCTGTAGCGACATCTGCATGACGACGCACATATCACAGACGGCAACCACAAGACGGCAACCACAGCACGAGTAGCACGACACGCAACACGACTCTGCTACAAATGCCGACAGATGGCGCTACCTAACGCTACCGCAACAACTTCTATGCGCGCCTACAAATATATATGAAATGACTACATCACGCAAGCAATGTAAATCCATCAAGTTTGTATATATACAACTTTCATCCATCAACCACTAGGACAGTGGTCCCCGGGCTAACACTACACTACCCTAGCCCGGAAAGGATTGACATACAATCAGTCTTCCTTCAGCAGTTGCATCAACCTTCATGCGGCTAAAAAGTGACTAAAATCATCAAAATGTACTTTTTCTATGAAAGCGTTTACAAGAGAAAGTATTTTCAGCTGTTTCATACATTCGAGTCGAGTAGGTAAGTAGGTAGGTAGTTAGGTGTCGATTTCGATCTTGCTCCCACAGGAAATTACTTACATAATTAGTTGGCCTGAATCACGGCCTGAATCACGGCCTGAATCACGTCCTATAAGTATTTATGTCGTTACTTGTTGTAGTTATTTTATGTGGGAAAAGAAAATAGGGTCTGATTCCTATTTGATTGTTTGGTGCATTAGTACATACGCAAGCTGCTCTTACCAAACATTGACGAAGCGTTATTGAAATCAGGCTTAATTTCTACCTCTTCACTATCATCACTACATAGTATAAAACAAAGTCGCTTTCTCTGTCCCTATGTACCTTTGTATGCTTAAATCTTTGAAACTACGCAACGGATTTTGATGCCTTTTTTTTTAATAGATAGAGTGATTCAAGAGGAAGGTTTATATGTACTTTTTATCCCGATATTCCCACGGGAACGGGAACCACGCGGGTGAAGCCGCGGGCGGCCGCTAGTTAGATAAAAAAATTCATTTTAACCTTTGACCCGGAACAAATTGCAAGAAAACCACCTAGTCACCTAATTAATTCTTGAACTAATGTCACTGTAGAGAAATCGTTCACGTCATTACGAAATCTATTGTTTAATGTTGCTCACGCCACAGATGCTCACGCGCATATTGTACGCATACCTAGTCTTATGTTCACATTCGATGTGATGTGTATAGCTAATGTAGGTAGTTATCATCTACTCTGTAAAGTAACATCTCAAAGTGTCAAATAAAAAGTAAAATAAAAATTTCTACCTTCATTTAAAAAGTGATTAACTACAAAGTAGCGGTTCTTAAATTGTAAGTTCTAATATTGTTTATTGCAGTGTTATTAGAAGATAGTTTTATATTTTTACGTGGTGTTGGTGGAGTCACAGAATAAATAATAGTGCTAAAGGGTGGAGTCTTCTTGTTGTTCAAATTAATAAGTTATTAACACTAACGATGGAAGAATTATGTGAAGAGATTATTGGTCTATACTTCCTTATTTTTGATATTGCTTTGCTTGTCTTGGTTTTTGTGTTCAGAGTAGTTTTCGATATAGGTAATTGATAAAAAATTGTTGAATCGGAAAATCAGACTCATCAAAAGTAATTATTTACGAGATCAAAAGTATTACTTACAGCATAATTATTAATACCCACTTACTTATAATTTTGTTTATTATTCTTAGGAAGGTACGAGCGGTTGTACCTAAATATAGGGCAGAAGCCCCGGTTTTGGCCACTGTACCGGTTTTGGCCACTTTTTGCTCTAAAAGTTTTTAAACAACTTTTCGCCATTTTTGCTAAACGCAATTAAAATAAGGTATTTTAAGGTAAAAATAACAATCGTTATCACTATCACTACATAGTATAAAACAAAGTCGCTTTCTCTGTCCCTATGTCCCTTTGTATGCTTAAATCTTTGAAACTACGCAACGGATTTTGATGCGTTTTTTTTAATAGATAGAGTGATTCAAGAGGAAGGTTTATATGTACTTTTTATCCCGATATTCCCACGGGAACGGGAACCACGCGGGTGAAACCGCGGGCGGCCGCTAGTAATTCCATAAGTCATACGATTTTATTTCAAGAAATTCCATTTTCTGTTTTAAAAAATGTTTTGTATGAAAATTTTAAGAAATTTGTTTTGCATGAAATACTTTATAAACCTTTGTTTTTTACAATTAAATTGTTGTTTCGCAATTGATTGGTTTCTAGCATTGAGTTATAATGTACTAAGTTTCTAGCGCATTAGAATATATTGATTTAACCTGGGTTTTGTTTCGATTTTTCGCTATACTTACGAAAGTTTAACTATCAATAAGTGGCCAAAACCGGAACATTCGGCACCTCTCACACATTTTGTGTTATATACAAAAAACTATTTTATTTTTTTAAATTTGAAAAAATGTGCCTTTAAAGTTAGATAAATTATCTTTGTGTCTTAAATAGGTACCTAAGAACATTTAGTACTTAGTAAAAGTCAAAAAATCCTTAAAGTGGCCACAAAGGGTACCCCTGCCCTAAATTCTGTTAATTCTGTAAAATACATATACTTACCTACTTTCTCTTTAGAAATGTTGAATTGTTGGAGTGACTAATTTAGTAATGATTGATTGGCAGAATTTATCAACTTTTAGCCTCCAACAACACACTACAAAAATTCCAATAACTTCCATTTATGCAAACGCGTAGGCATCTCTATAAAAACTACTCGTTCCATCAAACAAATTCTTATTTCCTTTCTCCAGCCCCCTGATTCAACGGAATCGGCGAATTCTGTGCTTTGTCTTTGTCTATTCTATTGTGAAGTGACACTGTGACTACGTTAGTAATATTATAGTATTCTTTGCTGTGACAGTGCATACATTCCGCTGTCGCGTCGGGAGCGTGTCGACGCCCAACTAGCAAAGCACCTACGTTTTATAATTATCCTGGAACCATATTTTATCAGGACTATATAGGATTTATAACCAGTTATAAGTCCGGAAAAGGGCCCAATTTATAAGTCTATCTGCACTTGTGGGGTATTTATAATGGTCCGTGAATGTGCCATTTACGCCAACAGTGATCCTAGTTAAGAGCCACATCAACCCAAACAGACTTGCGGTATCAACTATTAGTGTCTTACAGTATAAAATGAGACTATTAAGCTCTCGGCAAATTCTTTTGTAAGTTTATTTCTGGCAAGTCGCGAGATGCATACTAAATCGTCACGAAGTGGTTCTGTTTAATTAAAACAGGTTGAAAAATAAGTAATGGGGAGAGTAATACATTATCTCTTTTAGAGGAGGTGACCTATAAATTATTGTGTTGTTGAACTACGTACCATGTTTTCGTCGGGAAACTTGAATTTTGTGTGAAACCCTATCACGTTTATAGTTAAAATTTTAACGCGCCACATAAATTTTGCAATTTGACATATTAATATTTATTAATTATTTTAAGAAATACCCGAGGCACCTGTCATTTTTGCAGCTGGCATTTAGAAATGCTTTATAATGCTGTTATAGGATATTTAGTTTTATAAAGGCATGTATCAAAACCAAAGAAATCGCCATGTTTTTTTTTACTTATAATGGCCATTTAATGTTATCCTATAATCGCTTTTAAGCCTAAGTAATAGGTGTAATTAGTCCTAAGTGTATTTACTCCTAACATTAGCTCTTATAAGAGCAGTGAGGCTATAACAGCACGCAGATGTTCTCTTTTAAACGCCTACAAGTCAAAGTAATCGGAGTAATTACTCTCCAGTTTTATAGGAGTATATACTCCCATATTTTATAGGAGCAATTTTTTTACCCACATCGGGGTAACTCTTAGCCTTCATCACACCTGATGTTGTGGTAATAAGGCTGAAGGTGGAAGCGGACTACTCCCGGAATCCTCAATCACTGAAGATCTGGCTGTCTTATCTCTAACTGCCGGAACACAATACCTACTTAATCCTGAAAACATCATTGTTATGGCGTCAGACTTAGATAAGGCGGTGGTAGCTAGACAGGCGGACTACGAACAAGTCCTACCACCAACCAAACCGAATACAATATGTACCCCCACTGGGAATCAAACCCGGGACCCAAGCACGTACCCAGGATTTTTTGTCGGGAGGGGTCCGTTCGGAGGGGGGGGCGAGGGAGGGGGTAGTTTAGTGTTTGGATGTTTGTTGCACAATCATGCCAAAACGGCTGAACGGATTTGGGTGAAATTTGGGACACAGATACTTTGTAGCCTGGAGTGGAAAATAGGCTACTTTTTATCCCGGAAAAATTCCTGTTCCCGCGGAAGTTAACGTTGTGTAGTTCACGCGGGCGAAGCTGCGGGCGGTAAGCCAGTGTATAAATATTTTTTTGCAGAAATGACAAACATCCGGGTCTATGCGATATTAAATTATGTTATCTTTATAATGGCGTTTTACATAAACAACACATATTATTATCCAGTATTTTTTTTTGAAACCACATAAGTAATAATAAGTAGATTTAAGAAACAGACAGTAATCTGTGCGTGCGATGGCCGTCAGGACGCCCCGCCACCCGCCCTTCCCGCGGATTAATGGACACTTTCGGGGAGGGTCCAGCCAGACCCCCTGGGTACGTCCTTGCCGGGACCTGTTGGTCTGAAATCGGTGGTGTGAACCTAGACCACAGAGGCAGCTGGCGGAGGTGACTCCAAACATAAAACCAATTCTATATAACCTATATTTTGACGACCTCCATGGCCGAGTGGTGTAGATACGAACCGGTTTTCATGGTGCCGCTATCTCTAGAGGTCCCGGGTTCGATGCCCGGTCGGGTAAATATTGAAATCGTACTTTTCAATATTTCCTCGGGTCTGGGTGTATGTGGTAATAAGAGGGTCGTTGTTTCCAATTTCCATAATACTAGTGCTTAAGCTACTATACTTTGGTATTGGAACAATGTATGTGATGGCGTCCAATATTTATTTATTTATAAACGTTCTCTTTCCCAGATATGATCGTAGTAGAGTCGTGGCAAGCGCGGTTCATCCTGTGGCTGCTCCCGATTATGGTGATCATCGGTCTGCTGGCATTGCTGAGCTTCATAGGGCTCCTGTTCGCGCTTCGCATCTACGCCAGCTACACTTGCGGCCGCTTCCGTGACAGAACCAAGATGGACGGCAAGACTGTCATTGTGACTGGCTGCACCAGCGGAATAGGGAAAGAGACTGCCAAGGAGCTGGCCAAGAGAGGTGCTAAAGTCATCATGGCTTGCAGGGACTTGGAAGCCGCTGAGAAAGTTAAAAGTAAGTTATTCTATATTGTTAAGTGTTGTTGTAGCTATTTACGGATGTTTAAAGTCGATTGCTATACTTAAGTAGGGCAGAGGTACCCTTTGTGGCCACGTTAAGGATTCTTTGAGTTTTAAGCACTAAGTACTAAATGGTCTTAGGTATTTAAGACACAAGTTATATGTTAAATTATAGATAATTTATCTACCTTTAAAGGTACATTTTTCAAATTTATAAAAGTAAAATAGTTTTTTTTTATATTACACACAATGTGTGAGACGTGCCAAATGTACCGGTTTTGGCCACTTACTGATAGTTAAACTTTTGTAAGTATTGCGAAAAATCAAAACCAAACCAGGTAAAATCAATATATTCTAATGCGCTAGAAACCAGTCAACTGCAAAACAACAATTTGATTGTAAAAAACAAAGGTTTATAAAGTATTTCATCCAAAACAAATTTCTTAAAATTTTCATACAAAACAGTTTTTCAAACATAAAAAGGAATTTATTGAAAAAAAAAAAATTATGACAAGGAATTCTAACGATTGTTATTATTACCTTAAAATAGGTACCTTATTTTAATTGCCTTTATCAAAAATGGCTAAAAGTTGTTTAGAAAACTTTTAGAGCAAAAAGTGGCCAAAACCGGTACAGTGGCCAAAACCGGTACGCCTGCCCTACCTACTTACGTGAAAATTATTCTTTTGGCGAAAATACAATAAGTAGGTAAGTATGTAAGAATATTAAGCCAAGACTAGATAGTCTCTGAGGTATCTACTTCGATCATATTATAAGGTATCTACTTACCGGTAAAAACGCGTACCTATGTGGATATTACCCAAAAAGTGGCGCCCTCAGAGGTTTTTATTTAATAAGTTGCTAATAGAAAAGGATTTTAATAAAACTTTACATGGATTTTCAGGGCCCATAGTCTAGTATTTTTAGAAGGTATTCATACATTCCTCCATAGTCATTCGTAGAAGTAGATAGCAAGTGTCAAAAACGGCCACTTAGCAGTTTTGCTATCTACTTCTAGCAGTGACTACGAGGGAATAAAATACTTACTACCTATATAGACTAAAGACCCTAAAAATTCCATGTAGTTTTATTAAAATTGTGTACTAAACTTACAATATTCAATAAAATTCACCGCGGCGCCACTTTCGCCTAACCGATATACTAAACGCTGCGCTGGCAAAAAACCCCACTCGTGGACTCGCTACATCAGACGGAAAGATAGTCAATCGCCTACGCAGAGCCTTACTCGGATGAAATTAGCATAAGTAGTTAAATAATAAAGCTGTATAAAATGCAACTTACGACCACTCAAAATCAACATCTCTTTTCAGATGATATCATCGAATCAACAAAGAACGAGAAGGTGTTCGTCAAAAAGCTGGACCTCAGCTCCTTCAAATCCATCAGAGCATTCGCCGAAGAAGTCAAGAGCCAGGAGAACAAGCTGGATGTCCTCATCCACAACGCTGGATACGCGCAAACCTTCAGGAAGAAGAAGTCAGAAGACGACCTCGAGCTGACGATGGCCACCAATCACTACGGTCCATTCCTGCTAACCCATCTTCTCATAGACTTGCTGAAGAAGAGCGCGCCTTCCAGAATTGTCGTGGTCGCTTCTTCTCTCTACCGTTTAGCATCAGTCAACCTGGACAACCCAAATCCCGTGGACACTTTCCCAGCCTACTTGTACTACGTCTCTAAGGAGGCCAACATACTCTTCACCAGGGAACTGGCGCGCAGGTTAGAAGGAACAGGAGTCACTGCCAACTGCCTTCACCCTGGCCTCATCGACTCTGGCATCTGGAGGAACGTGCCAGCCCCTCTCAGCTGGTTACTTCTTCCCATAGTCAAGGGCTTCTTCAAGACACCCAGGGAGGGTAGCCAGACCAGTGTCATGTTGGCCGTCGACGAGAAACTGGAGAAAATCACTGGGAAATACTTCTCCGACTGTGGGGAAAGCTCGGTGTCAAACCTGGCAGGCGACATGGGCAGGGCTAAGAAATTGTGGGAGATTTCCGAGACATTGGTCAAGTTGGAAGAAACTGATCCCAAGATCTAATTGAGTACCTACCAGATTTCTGCTATCTATTCGGGAGTTTGAAACGTGAAGATTTAATGATAAAGTAATTGCTTGGTACTACAGAACTTCTGACTCATAAGATGGTATGCATAGTCAGTGTCACATATTTAAAAGGTAGCTTATACTCCCGTTTGTACAATTCTCTAGGTTTTATGAATGTCCAAAAAACCTATGACTCAAACATTAGGATACTCAACAATTTATGCAAGTTGGCTGCTGAATGTCTCTTCATACATAAAGTGTAATTTAGTGCTATGTAATGGATTGAATAAATAATTTCTAGAAGCCGAAAGTAAAGTCACATACATACATTAACCCTAAACACAATAGTCCTTTTTTGGCAGTCATGTAAAAATAACATAGTGGGTTATTGCCTACATCATTTTCATACACGACTCGATAATCGTTAAATATGTCAGTTACTTATTTACCTACTTAAAAAAATAAAAACTGATAATTTATTGAATTTGCTTCACAAGCCCATTTTTTAACATTATATGTAGGTACTTAAGCAATTAAATATGAGCTGCTTTAACAAAATAATTTCATATTTTAGAATTTAGAGAAACATTGGGTTTAAATTGCTTTTTCTAAGATAAAATCTGGCTTTTCCTTAATAATTTTAAGCAATTTTTAATTTAGATTTAATAATTTAAGATTATTTATGTTTCTTATTTTAATAAAATGTTGGTACAACTGGTTTTGTTTTATTGGATAAAAAGACATAATTATTTTTAAGTAAGTATAGTTTATTTTTTTTTTTTTATTTTACAAGCCCTTTGTACAGCAATGGAGAAGATTATAAGTAGGTACTTACTAAAGTTGTTAACAAAAACAAAGAATGAAATAATTTAGCAGTGGTGAAACTGATGGATGAATCATACAGTGACATGATGAAGTACCTTTAGTATTTGTGAATTGTGACCATTCATCCAACACACATGCAATATGGAAAAGATAACATAAATCAAGCAGTCTTATGATCTTATTAAGTAAGTTATAACAATAATGGCAATTCTAAACATAATTTAGATATTCCTTAATACTATTTTTATGGAATAATATTATTTCACTGTGTCTAAAAAGTTAGTATTCAATAATATTGTTTTGTTTATAACAAATAGGCCACAGAACTGGTGTTAAACCATTATTAACAAACAAATATATAATTGACAAACACAATATACAATATCAACACTAGTCTATTAAATCAAATTGGTCTAAGAATGTGTTGTCCACACCTAGCATTGTGCCCAGACTCTGTCTAGGTTTTCTGGTTATCTTATCATCCATATCTAAGCAAAGCTGGTCTAGATAATCAGTATCAGTATAATCAGTAGTAGCAGTAGTAGTACTAATAACACTGCAACTTGGACTCAAAAGGTCTGGCAATAAGATTCTATTTGCTGTGAACACATCAACGTTAACAACACTCAAGTTCTCTTTCTCTTCGACAATTGTCCTAAATTCTTCTTCCTCTTTACTCTCAGAAGGCATCGGATTAGCTCTAACTTTCTTAAATCTATTGATAATTTTTTCTAAGGAACTTGTCTTTTTTATCAAATATGCATTCATTTTAGGTGTCTCAGTCTTAGGTTCCTCTTTATTTTCAGAACTTTTTCTTGTTTCAACTAATTTTGACTGTATTTCAGAATGTTCAATATTAATTTCTTTATCTAAGTCCTCTTCGATTTGTTTGATTATTGTAGTTTTAAATGTCTTGTTAACTGTTACTTCTTTTGCTGGTGTGATGGTGATTGTAGGGACTGATATAGCAGGCAGGCTAGCAGCATCTATTAATTTTCTAGAGCCTTCCAAACCTACTCCTTCAGGAGTGCCATAAGTATCATCCTTTTCTAACTCGGCAATACCAGATACTTCTAAAAGAGACGGACTGTTTTCTTGCATGACTGAAAGTTTTCTGTGGCCAACTTTTATGGTCCTCTTTTCTCTGTTTTCATAAAGATTGGGTGAAGAGTAACTTCTGAACAAGCCATTGCTACCATTACTGTCATTTGATGCAATAGACTCATTAAATAAACCACCTTTTTTGATATTAATACTGGGTCTTTCAGTTTTATATTTGAATTTCTTTGAGCTACTTGACTTTTTAGTGGAAAGTAACCTCATTATCTGCTGTTTTGTAAAACCAGTAGAACACTCTGCTATAGTTTCATTTGCTTTGCTAGTTGCTTGTGATATCATTGATATGTTGTTGAAGTTTTGGCTTAAATTTGAACGATCATATGAACTGACACGACATGATATTAAGCCCTTGAGGAAATCATCTCGAGGTGCTTGGTGGAACGGAGTTATTAAGCTTTTAGGCTTCGGTTTGGTAAAACTGAATGAATTATGCTTTCTTCTCAAATTGAACTGATGTTTTGACATGCTCAGTGGTGTGTAGGTATCAAATAGCACTTGCCCCATGCTGTCTCTGTTTGCTTTTAGTCCTGAGAGATCTGGAAGTGGTGGTATTTCAAAATCTCGTATTGATACTTGTTGATGAAATAATACTTGTGATGGCTGCAAAAAAAATTACACTCATTTTAATAAAGTGCTACAACAAAAAGCTTGAATTCTGGATAATTTGAAACTAATTAACATCCAATAAATTAGAACTAAAACTATGTTAAGCCAGATTTACATTGATCCAGTAGCTCGATTTAGTGTCACTGGATTGTGGCGCTTGATTGGCACTGGATCAATATCAACATGTTTTACTGGACGCTGTACTGGATTGAAACATGACAATGTAATTTACATTGATCCAGTGCCAATCCAGTGACACTGGATCGAGCTACTGGATCAATATAAATCTGGCTTTAAGGTGGATAATTACCTGAAGTCTAGCTTCTGCATTCATAACTCTATTATTTAGAATCCTCATTGCAGACACTAATTCACTGTAACTCTTGTGCCCGAGTTCCAAGTATTCATTAAACTTGAATATTTCATCACCAATTTCATTGTTTTTAAAAATAAAACATATTGATATTAAAAAGCTTCTGATGAGATTAGGAAAGTATAGTCTTTCATTTCTAACAATATTTTTCAGTATGTATTTTTGTTGACTGTTTACTTCATTTTGTAATTCCTTTGTGCATATTTCATCAGTTAAATGGTTATACTCTATCATGTATGAATTTGAGTCTGCTTCTCCAGTATGCCGAGCAATAAGGTCATTTGTGTTCCTCTGACACTCGGTACAAGTATTTAAAAATGGTGTCACTTTCTCATCCCATTTGGATTCCATTTTCATAACTTTGTCATCCAAATATTGCAGCCACTTATCAAAATATGATGCCGGATGGCTTACATCTTTTATGCACAATAATTCAGTCTTTGTAGCCTCATCTAAAACATTTTCTCTAACATATTTGTCAACTAAATTATCAATAAATTTTTGTGCATTCAATGACTTAAGTTTATTCTCCATACTAAGAATCCGTTCCTGGAACAGTGATGCTACTTTTTCCATGGCAGTCTGTTTTCTTTGGTGATTATAAAACTTGCTTAGAATTATGTCAACTTCTTTGTCTATATCTTCTACAAATTCATCTGTACTTGTTTTGTATTTTTCCGTCATTTTATTGTACAAATCTTTTCTACTTTCCTTTTCCATTTTACTTACAAGGAGACGTTGAACAGCCAGCTGTGACATTTGGAACATAAGCATTATCACTTTGTAACAACCAGGATTCACTAAATATGATGACATGACGGGAGATAATAGCCCTTTGCTACTGTAATCGTTAATGAAGCTCGATAACTGGCTTCTGAACTCTCTCTCAGTCTTCGAATCATATAAAGGCCATGAAAACTTATCACCAATGTGTGTATCTATGATAGACACCAAGTAATATGATAGATGGTTGAACATGTTTTGAGTAGGCTTTTCCACCGCATTCTCTTTATGGATCAGCCGTGATAATTCTGGAGGCATCGGCCGTAGCTTACTCAATACACGTAAATTGAGACATATCTCTCTTTTTAGATTCACAACAAGATCTCTTTGCATCGTTACCGAAGCCATTATTGTGTATTCAAATAGTGCACGTTTTCGTACACTTCGTACAGGAACACTTAATTAGAAAAGAAACGAAAACACATTTTTATTCAGTAAAGCTGGCTACTACAAAGAGAATGTAACCGGCCTGGACTATAGAAGTATCGTAAAATAAATCAATTTGATTGAATCACACAACAACAAACATTTCAATTCAAAATTGAAATGTCAAATTTTCCGTTACTGTTACTGTCATGTGTGGTGTCGTCATAAAAGGGTAGTATTCCACTTATCAAAGATCTTTGCCCAATATCGTCCTCGTCCAATTTTCTTTGATCAAATATTTGATAGGTGGAATGTTCAACTCAGGGGGGCTACCATGGAGCTAGACTACATACTGAGGTAACTGGAGAGTGCAGTACTAACACTTTTTTGTGACCACAAATTATACGGAGGCTGTCTTCCGTCTCACCTACACTTTGAAAAAATACGTATGGTCATATGAGACAACTGACAGCCACTACATACTAAATGTCAAATTTGCGGGATACACTTTTTTATTCAGGGTGAAAACTCCAGTTACCTCAGTATTAAGTCTAGCTCCATGGGGGCTACCGGCTAAAAAATATGGGTATGGGTATGGGCTTCAACTGTCATTTGAATTCCTTATTGTTTATGTTTTATTGTTATTAATTTTATTTTATCGTAGCTTGTATGGCACTGTTTATTATTGACCATGAAGCTCGACTTAATACTGAGGTAACTGGAGAGTGCAGTACGAACAATTTTTTGAATACCACAAATAACACAGTGGCTGTCTTCCGTCTCATCTACACTTTAAAAAAATACGTATGGTCATATGAGACAGCTGACAGCCACTACATACATAAAATGTCAAATTTGCTGGCGACACTTTTTTATTCAGGGTGAGAGCTCCAGTTACCTCAGAGTATTATGTCAAACTTCATGTTATTGACTCTTAATGTTCTTAAACTATTCAAAGTTTTATTAGCCTTTGTTCGGAAAAGATCGACGTTTCTGAACGCATCTATAATGTCACGTCAAATTGACATTTAGCTGTCACTTGAAGTTGACAGCTCCTCACTTGATTGGAATTCTTGTGACAAAAATGTCGGATTAATTTTGCTGAATTGTAAAAAACCGCTCGCGTTGAATATGCCTGGCATATCGAGTTTGAATTGAATCTTAAATTATCTATGTGATCCCGTTTTGTACGACCAAGGTTTTGACGCCATCCATCGGGCCGGTCGCGGAGTTTTGAAAGAAAGATAATTGTCCACCACGCGCTTGTTGTCGGGACTGTAAATCGTAATAAAAGAGGCTCCCCCGTGTGTGTCATTGTGTACCTATTGCTGAAGCGCCCAGTGTCTTGGGAACGCTGTTATTTGTGTTGTGAGTAAGGTGACGAATTGGTAAGGTCTGCAGACGAAGAAAGGACACCAGGGGCGCGCGCGCCCCCTTACACCACTTCTGCCTTGGAGAATTTTGTGGTTATTAGTAACCTCCAAATATTGGAGATTTTGTGTTATAGTGAATATTTTTTTTTGTTTTTGTTGATAAATTTGTGACGTTACAATGACGGCCTCCTCTGCTAAAGCCAAAATACGTTCTGAGTTACGGTGGTTAGCTTCTGCGGTTGCGTTGTTGGATCGACCGGATAGAACGGAGGCCTTGTTGAACAGATACGTAGATCTGCCCATACGTTTGGCTGTTGTTGATGAGCAGTATGCCTTATTTTTGGAAAGGACTGTTGAGGCCGAGGTGGAAATGCGACAAGAAGTCGGTTTGGATGTGGACCAGTGTTATGATTTTGCGGACAGAATTACACAGGTGGCTCGACCTTTGCAAGTGGCAAGAGAGAATGATCCGAGCCCGTCCCCGGTCACATCTAAGAGTATGCCCCCTCTCTTTGCTAGATTGGCCCCCTTAGACTTAAGGCGTTTTGCTGGTCGTCTAGAGGACTGGGAGGGCTTTATTAATATTTTTGATAGTCTGGTACATGCCCGGGATGATTTGACCCAGGGCCAGAAGTTAGCGTACTTGTTATCCGTGTTGGAAGGGGAGGCCCTTGAATCATTTGGCCCCCTCGGATGAAAACTACCCTATTGCTAGGGATTTGATTGCCCGTCGGTACCAGAACGTACGACGTCTGGCGGACAACCATGTTGCCGCCGTTTTGAATTTACCCCGCGTTGCCAGCGTGATGCACTTGAGAGTGGCTTTGTTGAATCCGCTGTTGGTTGCATACAACGCATTAAAAAACTTAAAACTCCCAGTGGAGCAGTGGTCGTTTTTGTTACTGCACATTGTCCTGGGAAAGTTGCCGGACTCTGTTAAGGTCCTAGCCCGAGAGCCAAACTAATTCGCTCTATGGAGACTCAACAATAATTCTATATCAGTAATTTCTTAACATTGAAAATTAGATTATCTAGTTTAATAAATAATTCATTAGTAATCCACCAATATTTATGACAGCAACATTAAAAAAAAACAAATACAAAGCTTTAAAAAATCTTTAAAAAATAGGCAAAAATGGTATAAGTGTTATTCACTTTACATTTGAATACATTTATTACTATCTTTCGTAAAAGTATATAATCCCCCTATATTTGTAAATGAAAAACAAATAAACTTTAAAAAAAACTCTCTACGTAAACTCAAATTGGCATTACACCTATGTTAAAAATGCTATCAGAAACAACCGACTTCTTCCTAAAGCATTAGTTTCCCGTTTTATATCTTTATGGATTTCGACTTTGGTGCTTAGATATGGTGAACATAAACACATGTTATTGATAAAATTGGTGATAGCATATTTGCTGAAAGAATTGCACCATTTTCGGAGTATAACTTTTTTTTTATACCTTCCAATGCGATATTATGTTGGATTCCAAAATATAGTCTCTTAAAATTATATTTAAGGGGCGTTTACAAAAATTTGCCCTGTTATTGAATTTTTTACAAAAATATCGGATAGCTCTTGGGGTATCCGTTTTGAGCAGCAGTATGGTGGGGATAGTGCGACTTATCTGCCACCCTTCTCGGACCTCTTGACGTTCCTGGAAGGAGAAAGTAGACTGGCAGATAATTCCTCTCTGGCCGGTCCTATGGGACCCGAACGACCTGTGCCACAGAGTAGATCCCCCACCGGACCCCCCCGTAGGGGGCGTATGGCCCCTCGCGCGCCCGGCCGCTATGCCGCCGTCCAGGAGACCGCCCGCTGCTTGTACTGTCGGGAACCGGGTCACAGCACGACCCGTTGTGATAAGTTCCTCGACCAGCGCATCCAAGGCCGTCGAGCGATCGCGCGACAACGGACATGGTGCTACTCGTGCTTGGGCCTGCACATGCAGCGCGAATGTACCCAAGCGCACCCATGCCGCTTTTGTAAGGGCAACCACCATCCCCTCCTCTGCATGAACAGCCCAGAGGGCGGCGGAGCGCCGCAGCGTGTCGCTGCAGGATCACCTCGTATGGGTGGGGGTCTCGGACCCCCCGCGGTGTTTGCATCCCGCAGCAGTTCTAGTGGCCACCAGAGTGGCCCCAGACGCTCTCCGCCACGTTTGGACCCTCAAACGGGCGGGGGTCCCAGGGACCCCCCCATGGGAAACCGATCCCCAAGGATGGGGATGAGTAATGCGAGCGTTGCCGGAGGTCGTAGAGGCCCCCCGCGACGTTTTGAGCCTCGCACGGGCGGGGGTCCCACGGACCCCCCCATGGGAAATCGGTCCCCAACTAGGGGGTTCGATTTTGCGAGCGATGCGGGAGGTCGTAGAAGCCCCCCGCGACGTTTTGAGCCTCGCACGGGCGGGGGTCCCCGGGACCCCCCTTCTGAAAAACGGTCACCGTGCCCCCGCGACTATGGGGCGACGTACACGGTGGATGCTAGGCACCGATTCTCGCCGCCGCTCGCCGAATACCCGCGTTTGGAGCGGCGCCCGCCCCGTCTTCAAGGGGCCGGGAGATATAACCCGCCTGATACCGGGCGAATTGGACGTAGCCAGTATGTGGGAGAATGGGACCCACTGGATCGCTATGAGCGACCCCCTTACCATGGGGGGACGTCTGGGGACCCCACATACTAGCAATCAACGTGCTTACGGTCGATTGTAGCCACCCCTCCAGAGACCGTTTTGTTGCCCACGGCCTCTGTGCTTGTCAGGGGATTGAATGGCGACCTTGTGGAAGTTCGCGCCTTGTTGGATTCCGGTGCTCAGGGGTGTGTTGTGTCATCTTGGTTAGTTAGGCGGTTGGGCCTCAAGGTGCACCCCCACACGGAAGGCGTGAGAGGTGTTGGCGATGTGAAAGTCCCCGGGTTGTTAGGGCATGTTGACTTCACATTTACATCACGTAATAAGTCCACGCCAGGCATTAAGACCTCGGCGATTGTGTTGGACACAGTTGTTGGCCGTCAACCTTCAGTTGACTTGGGACCGAGTATGTTGTCTTTGGTGTCTGATTCCCCACTCGCCGATCCAAATTTCTTCCGCCCAGGCCCGATTGATGCTCTCCTTGGAGCCGATGTCCTGGGGCGAGTTTTGTTGACGGGGAAGCGAGTTTTGCAGCCAGATGGCTTGGTAGCTCTGCAGACGACACTCGGTACAGTTGTGATGGGCCCTGCTCGCCGCGTTTTGGATTCCCTTGATGAGGATCGCGGTCTTGTTTTTAATGTGTCTCTCTCCGAAGTGGTGCAGAAGTTTTGGGAGGTTGAGGAACCTCCACCAGCCCCGCGGGTAGACCCAGTAGCGGATGAATGCGAGTAGCGACTGCCAGTAGCGACTGGTCGCCTCCGCTCTGGTCGTTTGATCACCCGTCTCCCCTTTCGTGCCGGCCGACCTCCTCTGGGCGAATCCCGACCGCTAGCGGAACGTAGGCTAGTGGCGATGGAGCGTCGCATGAGCAAGGATCCGGTCTTCCGCCAGAAGTATGTTGAATTCATGCGGGAGTATGAGGAGTTAGGGCACATGTCCGTGAGCGATTTGGATTGGCGCTCCGTTGAGCACTTCTTTTTGCCGCACCACGCCGTTTTGAAATCCGGAAAGATTCGGGTGGTCTTTGACGGTTCGGCTCCCACCTCTACTGGAGCGTCCTTGAACCAGTGTCTGCATGTAGGTCCCAAGCTGCACACGGAGATCTCAGACATTTTGACCAACTTCCGGCGGCACCAAATTGTATTTATGACTGACATCCGGATGATGTTCAGACAAACGGTCATCCATCCAGAGGATAGGAGGTACCAATTGATTTTGTGGAGAGAGAGTCCTAGGGACCCCTTGTTGATTTATGAATTGAATACGAATACGTACGGTTTGGCTTCGAGCCCGTTTGTTGCGATTCGTTCTTTGTTGGAGTTGGCCGAGAAGGAGCGCTTGAGATACCCTCGCGCCTCCGCCATTTTGGCCAGTGACGTCTATGTGGATGACATTTGCACGGGCGCCTCATCTGTCTCAGACAGAGGCGATTGTCCTGAGAGACGAACTCACCGCCCTCTTGAAGTCGGGAGGTTACGAGTTGAGGAAATGGATATCCAACTCGCCTGATGTACTGGTAGGTTTGCCCGAAGAGCACCAGCAGGACCCCCACCTATTCGAAAATGTTGATAACCCCCATGTGGTGACCGTCCTTGGCGTACAGTACAAACCGGTCTCTGACACGTTCACTTATTGTGTGGATTTACGACCACCGAAAGTCTGGACCAAGCGTTTAGTATTGTCTACTGTCGCACGTACATTTGACCCCAATGGGTGGATTTGCCCCGTGCTGTTTATGGCCAAGTGTTTCTTGCAACGGTTATGGGCTTCGGGTGTGTCGTGGGATGAACCCCTCTCGGACGAGTTACTCCGAGATTGGTCGAGCTTCGTTTCATCCCTCCCCGAGATTAATGAAGTGCATTTGCCGAGGCTATTCCTCCCTTCTGAAAATTGTAAAGTTACTCTTCACGGCTTTTCCGATGCCTCCGAACGTGGATTTGCTGCGGCCGTGTACCTCCGCACCGTTAATGTTGACGGAGTTGTTGCTGTGCATCTGGTGATAGCGAAAAGCAAAGTCGCTCCCCTTCGGACTCGTCATACGATCCCGAGGTTGGAATTGTGTGGAGCTGCCCTCCTAATGCGTTTGTTGAACCACGTATGGCTCACATTAGGTCGATCTATTAAGATACAAGAGGTTTATGCTTGGACGGACAGTCAGGTCGTCCTTTGTTGGTTGAAGGCTCCGGCGCACACCTTGGACGTGTTTGTGGCCAATCGAGTGTCGCAGATTTGTAATTCCGACATCGAGTTGATTTGGAGACACGTGCCGGGAACCATGAATCCCGCGGATTGTGCGTCTCGGGGTTGTGTAGCCCCAACCCTAATTAACCACCCCCTCTGGTGGGGCCCACAGTGGTTGATGCGGCCTGAGTCGGAGTGGCCGCCCTCTCCAGCGTTGTCGAACGTAGCCGTTCCTGATATGCGGGCATGCGTCCTGGAGACTAACCCCGCCGGGGAAAAGGATTTGTTGTTGGATCGGTACAGCTCCTTACAGAAGCTGCTTGGTGTTACCGCTTGGATCAGACGTTTTGTGTACAATTGCAGAAACCCACGCGCGAGGCGTGATTCGTCGGTTCTCACTCCGGACGAGCGTAGGGACGCGCTCTTGTTTTGGGTCCGGAGAGTACAAGCTGATAGTTTTGAGTCCGAGATTGAAATTTTGCGTTTAGGCCGTCGCAAGTTGAAGGGCGCGGTATCGCGATTGAATCCCTTCCTGGACGAGAGTGGGCTTTTGCGAGTCGGCGGAAGACTTCGAAATGCGAACCTGCCGTATGGAGCTCGTCACCCCCTTTTGTTACCTAAAGCCGGACATTTGACTCAACTGATAATAACAGATCGCCATGTGAATGCACAACATGCTGGCTGTAATGCTTTGTTGGCCATTTTGCAGCGTGAATTTTGGATTTTGTCTGCTCGTCGAGCCATTCGCACTGTGGTTTTCCGTTGCCTGCCTTGCTATCGATTGAAGGCCGCGACCATGCAGCCCCAGATGGGTGATTTGCCTGCTGATCGCGTCACGGAATGTAGAGCTTTTGCCGGAGTCGCCACCGACTTCGCCGGTCCCTTTACTGTAAAGGCTTCGAGACTGCGTAATGCTAAAACCTATAAGGCGTACTTGTGCGTGTTTGTGTGTTTGTCCACCAAGGCTGTCCATTTGGAAATTGTCTCGGAATTGTCTACCGAAGCCTTTGTCGCCGCCTTGAGCAGATTTGTTTCCCGTAGAGGACTGCCGACATTGATACGTTCCGATTGTGGTACTAATTATAAGGGAACGTGTAATTATCTTAAGGAAGTAGTTAAGTTTTTTGTTGATAATAAAATAGACATTGGAACCACCCTCTCCCGGCGTGGGATAATCTGGAAGTTTAGCCCTCCAGCTTGTCCGACCTGGGGAGGAATTTTTGAAGCTTGTGTAAAGGCTGCCAAGACACACTTGCGTCGCGTGATTGGAGAAACTATTCTCACGTTTGAGGAACTTGATACGGTATTTTGTAAAATTGAGGCCGTCCTCAACTCGCGACCCTTGTGCCCGTTGTCTTCGGACCCGAATGACTTGGAAGCGTTGACCCCAGGTCATTTCTTGATCGGACAGCCCCTTTTGGCGTTGCCTGAATATCCGATTCAGGATGTAGGATCCCATCGTTTGTCGCGATACCAACTTTTGAAACAGATGTCCCAAAACTTCTGGGCACGTTGGTCGATGGAGTATTTGCATATCCTACAACAGCGCGTGAAGTGGACAGATAAAACCACCCCACCCCAGACTGGCGACCTCGTGTTGATTAAGGATGCTAACCTGCCGCCCCTATGTTGGCGAAGGGGGCGCATTGTTAAACTCTACCCCGGAACTGACGGAGTTCCTCGTTTTGCTGAGGTTTTGGTTCGAGATTCGGTTTTGAAGAGAGCCGTTAGTGGGCTCTCCCGATTACCCGTAGGTTGACGTACCGTTCTTAACGGTCCGGGGCGGGGGGATGTTCGGAAAAGATCGACGTTTCTGAACGCATCTATAATGTCACGTCAAATTGACATTTAGCTGTCACTTGAAGTTGACAGCTCCTCACTTGATTGGAATTCTTGTGACAAAAATGTCGGATTAATTTTGCTGAATTGTAAAAAACCGCTCGCGTTGAATATGCCTGGCATATCGAGTTTGAATTGAATCTTAAATTATCTATGTGATCCCGTTTTGTACGACCAAGGTTTTGACGCCATCCATCGGGCCGGTCGCGGAGTTTTGAAAGAAAGATAATTGTCCACCACGCGCTTGTTGTCGGGACTGTAAATCGTAATAAAAGAGGCTCCCCCGTGTGTGTCATTGTGTACCTATTGCTGAAGCGCCCAGTGTCTTGGGAACGCTGTTATTTGTGTTGTGAGTAAGGTGACGAATTGGTAAGGTCTGCAGACGAAGAAAGGACACCAGGGGCGCGCGCGCCCCCTTACACCACTTCTGCCTTGGAGACGTTCGACACACAGACCCGTATGTAACCTCACCTTACTTCACATTCTCTCCGCTGTGTATCGCAGTCCAATTGTTCAGTTACATCCCCGCTGAAACCAAGTTTTTGTCCGGAGTCTATATTAGTGAAACCGCTTCCACTGCGCTAGCTGATTCCGCGGTATAGGCAGGGGTGTACTGAACAGCCTTGTTTGGCATTTATATTTATTATTTTACGTTTTTGGTTGGTGTGTGATCCAGAAACTACCTTTTGTATGTATATTTCTTAGTTATTGAAAATTGTTTACTGCTATGATTACCGGGTTTTTTATTTTGTTTTTAAATTTAAGATTAATTTGTGATGGAAAGTGACTTTACATATTATATTATGTTATAGTCACTTTTCAATTTGACTCTGTATGAAATATGACAGGGAGAAAAAAAATATTGCCCTTGGCGAGTTTCTTGCCGGTTCTTCTCGTTACAAGGCCTCCCGCCGTAGGATTTGCGAACCGATAGCGTAGCTTCATTGACGTTCACAATAGTGCTGTATCAGCCTAAAATGATTTTGAATGAGGGATTTTCTGACAGATGATTAAAAAAGAAAAAAGTTAGTTCCAAAAAACTCAACAGATGGCGTTCATCAGACATGGGTTTGCTTTTTTTAAATTTGCTGGCAAGGGCCCTGTTTAACCATTTTTACAAGTCTACAATTATGTAAGAAAGCTATTGTAAGATCGATTGGGACGGGTCAGTATAAAAAAGTTTGAAACTATAAGAGAAGGAGATATTTGTTCTAAGAAATCATGTCATCGATTTTTAAATTAAGAAAAACTGCGATTCCCGGGTCGTGCATGAGTATTTTTTAAATCTTTGAATGCAGGGGCGTGCATCAGTTTTCCAGCGCAGTAGGCACTGTAGATCTAACTAGTGGTAGTTGCACTGATCATTTTAAAATTCGTAATATTTAGGCCGAGCGACGGCGACGTGACGCGGACAAAGTCGCGAGCGGAAGGCTATGTTGGATATAAATTCGCTTACCATATATTGTCCCGCTTTCTTCAGACTGTAACTAATGTTCTGTATGTTATGTGAACTTACTTCCTAGTGAACTTGCTCTGCTCTTATCCTTTGGCACCTGGCGGTCGTGTGCGGTGGAGCGAATTTTTAACCACCACAGATATCTCAAAAATGCATGAATATAGGTAACATGACTCGTAAAGAATCACACATGTCATTTGAGCGATAGCCGTAGTGGCTTTTAGAAAAGCCGTTGTATTTGTTTTATGTCACTTCACATCACTCACGATCACGAATACCGGGTTTAATTAATTAATAAACGAGTAATAACACACATATTGAGAGGTATTTAAAGTTAACTAGATTAAATAAAATTTAGAAATAAACACAGTCTTCGCTGTAGAAAACAAAAGACACGGAAAGCAAAATAATAAATTCGTATGGCGGCAACCAGCTAACCAAGTATAACTGTCGTAATATTTGGTATTAAAATGTCTGAAATTTTTACCTTTCTGTTGAGTTAAACTTATATTTGGCATAGGTCTATTGAATGAAACAATTTTTGTTTTATCTATGAACGAAAACTGTGCGAAAGGATACGTACGTAATTTCTGTAAGCAAATCGAATCCGGACAATCGGCACATTTTAATTTCTCCATTATATTTTAATTATTGATTACCTATATTAAGCACAAACACACACAGCAATTTCTTTTTATCACAGTACAAACACTCGATCACTCAACAGTAATTATCTAATTAGGTCTCGCGCGCGTGTGATGCCAAGAAGACAAAAACGAACTAAAAACAAAATGGCAGGAACTTTCGTTGTTGCAAATTACATCCGTAATTATTAATAATTCTATAACTCAATCACGGGTGCGGGCGGTTAACAATCACTCTTAAAATCAGCGCAATAAGGTTGATACTCGTTGAACGTACACGCACTGCAGCGCGCGGAACTAGAAAGAGACGGGTCGGAAATCATCGGTTCATTTCGCGACAGTTCGTCTAAGTAAGCTCAACTACCTAACCCGGATAAATTGAGAACATATGCATGTCCTTAGGACGACGCACATTTTCGGTAAACATTATACGCGGTTGTATTACCTTGACCAGTACTTTTTCTAATTTATGTTGTATGAAAGGCTGCTTGCGTCGAATAGGCGATTCGGAGTCTGCCTACCTTAGAGTTAGGTACCTAAGTATTTAGTATTTAGCGAGGAAAAACTTATTGGGTGAGGTGTTGAATAGACGTTTTATTATAGAATATCTGAACCATATTAAACTAAATTAACTTTAAGTATATAATTAAATTAGTGGAAAATTAGTAGCATGTTATTTAGGTTTTTAATGAGGTAGGCACAGCCTTATTGCCTATATGGTATGCACGCCCCTGTTTGAATGCAGTTTTTCTGAACTCTAAAATCGACGACATGGTTCCTTAGAACAAATACCTATCTCTATCTCTGATAGTTTCAAACTTTCACATACTGACCCGTCCCGATGGATCACCCTGTAAAGTTAGGTACATGTACGCCTACCTCTGAACTAGAACTGCTTTTTTCCCTCCAACTTTAGCTTGGCGTTTCCGTAGTTCGATTTTAAGGTCAGTTACCGACCAACAAACACACCAACTAACAAACAAACAAGCGGACACCGAGAAACTGGACTGGACAAAAGTTCGCGGTAGTCTCCGAAAAAAATAGAACAAACGTAAATAGGCGTAACAACGCACACAACGAACTTTAGTCTGCATTGAGCGCCCGATAGTGAAGTACGTCTTCGGGCAACAAATGACCGCACACTATATGCGTTGAGTCCGCGACAAGTACCCGGAGGAAATATTTTGGACGTACAGGGACTTTTTGTCCCACGGGGACAAAAGTCCTTCGTCTGATTAGGCCTTAAATATACATCACTTTTCGAATATGAGAGATGAAAAATATTTAGCAGCCAATGCATTTATATGTCATTAGGTATTCCAATGACACTCTTTTTTGTTACCGTAAAAAACACTTGTTATTTACTTCGTGAAACAGAATTTACAAGTCCATGTTACATTTCGAAGATTGTGAACTTGTAAACTTGTATCTTTCGAGAAATAGGCCCATCTCTGTGTGGTAATAAACAATAGAGGTGAGTGGATTCATGTCAGGTCAGCGCCATCTATCGAGCTAATAAATAAACTTTTTTTTTTAATTTGCTGGTAGAAAATCTTTCATTTTGAATTTTATTTTGTGTTCATAATAGAACATCACTATCTCAAATCGTAATATTGTCTGTGGCAGCAACGTTAGTTTGACAACCTCACGGGTTTGACAGGTGACGTGGGCTGTCACTTGCAAGTCGTCACCGCATCGTCACTTGGGCGGCGTGGTTTTATAGGTCTTTACTAGTCTATATAATTTGTGTTATAGGTTATAACGCGCCGGGCGCTTCAAGTGGTTTTGGTTATATTTTAAGTGCTTTTGATTGTTAAAATAAGTGGAACTAATTGATATAATTATTAATTCGAGGACCGATTTGGCGCAGGGGTAGGCTACCCACCTTCTGCGCCAGTGGTCTCGGGTTCGATTCCCGAACAAGACAAATATTTGTGTGCATGAACATGTCTATTTGTCTTGGTCTGGGTGTTAACTATGTATATTAAGTATGTATTTACAAACAAAAAGTATTTAAGTATATATTTATCCGTTATCAAGTTTTCCATGATACAGTTTCTTAACATGGGCTTAGATAATTGGTGTGAATGTAAGAAGTTATTTATATTTATTTATTTAAAAAAATATTACCGCATGGCGCGAGAAAACTAGTGATTAGTTCTGATTTTTGTTCTACCAACGCGCCGGGCGCATTGAATCGTGTTTTGTTGTTGATACGGTGAAAGTATTTGTACGGCGTGGCGCCGCGGACAGTTTTTACTTGTATTTGGTTTTAATGACTGTATGTGGAATCGTAATAAAGATTGTTTGTACACGACTCACAAGGACGCATTTGTTTCGCGAGGTCGCGATTGTCGTTTGCAATTTGTTCGTGTGCCTACCGCGAGTGGCTCGAGGTGTTGACAACGGGACATCAGATCTGAGGACAGGTCAAATCGTCGTCCTCAACAATCTTGCTACTGAGACGAATTGTTTCACTTTTTGACTCCCCCTTGGGTACCTATTTGTACATGGTCCTTCGAGCCGGATTGTTTATTCCAGTAAATACGTTTGTCTATATAAAATCAATGCACCATCGTTAGCGCGATGCAACCTTCCGGTGGCGCCATCTCTTGATGCATTTGGAAACCAACATTTAAGAATGTTGTATCATAGGTATTATTTCCATCCATAAGGAAGGCCAGTGCCCCAGCAGTGGGGACATTAAATGGCTGATGATGAGGTATTATTTAATTCTACATACCACGTAGTATTGTTAATAAGTTCAGATTGACGCTGACCTCACGATGCACAATCCGCGGGGTTAAACCTTGAGTTGACATGAGACCAGTTTTGTGGATCAAGATTGGTTAGAATTTCCGAAACCCTGTTTGCTACAAACACACTCCACTTACTGGGGTGTTTGTTTAGCCATGCGAGCACAACCGTTGAGTCAGTCCAGACATGTATGTTCTTTTTAGTAATGTTTAGTACGGTTGCGACTTCTATTAACAATTTGGTAAGTAGTACTGCACCGCATAATTCTAGTCTCGGTATAGAGACTTGTTTTACAGACGCTACTCTGGTTTTTGCAGTGACTAATGAAACGTTGACCTTGTTTGCAGAATCGACAGTTCGAATGTACACAGCTGCTGCAAAAGCCGACTTCGAGGCGTCACAAAAACCATGCAATTCGACTACGCGATCACTGCTGGAAGCGCCAACCCATCTAGGTATTCGAATTTCACTAAGTTTTATCTGTTCATGACGGTAAGTTAACCGTTCTTTCAATAAGTGATCTGGGACGACTTCGTCCCAGTCTATACCTGCAAGCCATAGCTTTTGTATCATGATTTTAGCTAATATTATGCTAGGTCCTACCCACCCTATTGGGTCATAAAGACGTGAAATATCTGATATAATTTTCCTTTTTGTTACAGGTTCCAGCAATGGGCGTTTTCACACTGGACGATAACGGTAACGACACGATATTACACCGATATCGTCCCGATATCGTCCGCCGATATCGGCACGATATCGTCACGATATCGTCACGATATCGGAACGATATCGGTGTGTGAAACGATAACCAGCAGCTTGCTATGCGGTTAGTCGCATTACGCCAGCTAAAGTAACCGCGCGGCTCCAAGTTTTATATTAGTTATTATACTAGTATAGGTATTCGAAGTAATAATGGCAGCAGTAAACAAATTACGTTAGCTTTATCTTTTATATTTACGGCGAAAAAAACGATATCGTCAAAGAACATTTTGGGTTGATCCTATTCTTCAAGTGCGATATTTAGAGGGAACATATTACCTTCTCTTCGATAAACTGTGTGCGCGAAGTAAAATGTTTTATAAATTTTTTCGAATGAGCCAGGACACTTTCGAGGACATTTTATTTATTTGGTGGATCAACAGTTAAAATACCAATTATGAAACTATTAATAGCTACAGTAAACCAATTATAGATCCACACCAATAAGGCACATTATTTTTACATGCACATATTACTTACCTATATAAAAAAAGCGCCTTTAAAAAAATGCCACCAAAAAGTAAAAAATAAATAATACCTCTATACTGAATTAACACCAAATAACGTAAGTAATTACTTTCAAGACGTCGGGCACTTCAAAGTACTTACCTACTTAAGTTATTTGTTGTTAATTCAGTATAGAGGTATTATTTATTTTTTACTTTTTGGTGGCATTTTTTTAAAGGCGCTTTTTTATATAGGTATTTTGTCTAGGCGTTTTTTTTCTATTAGAGTTAGAGGTATTATTTCTGACTTTTTGGCGGCATTTTTTTGAAGGCACTTTTATTTTTTATAAAAATATTTTTTGTCATTCTTTTTAGTGCATCATGCAGGCAATTTTCGTGTACCTACCTATTATCTTGGCCGAGGTTGGCCGACCATGGTCGGCGACCATGACCAATACATCGTACATTGACACTTTTGAACGAACAAGTTTAAAAAGGTTCTTTCAAAAGTGTCAATGTACGATGTATTGGTCATGGTCGCCGACCATGGTCAGCCACATACTGTACTGGGGGCTTTAGATTTCTGCGCGAACTGTCCATATAAATAAAACACTTTCACGGATTTTTTCACGCAATTTATTTAACAACAACCAAGTTGTTAAAAATCCGTGATGGTGTTTTATTTATACCTATAGCACAGAATAAGCAACTTTTCATACAGTAGGCCGACGGAGACGTCTAGACAGGTCAATCGTGCGGGGCTTGCGGGGTGAGACGGGGGAGTGGTTGTCCCGAGTTATAGCCGCTACACACGCTCCTTTCCGACCGCCGATTTGGTGCGGGCGAACTTCACTGCAGATCTGATCCGCGCCTACACACGTTCAAACCAAATCTGCCAGACCAAATCGGTCGGCGATACACACGTTCCGATTTGGTCTGGCCGACCTCTAGCCGTTGTTGCAGTGTTGCCAGCCACTGCTAATCTCCCAATATTATTATTATTTATAAATACTGAAAACATCAATTTGCTTGCAATAAATAAATTAAAAAGAAAAATATTATCGGTTTTTAATGTTTTATTACTATAAAAAAACAATTTTATTATTTTTTAATTTTCTGTTATTTTCATTAAAATACTAAACATGCTAAATATTTACTAAAAGCAGCACTTATTGATAAGGTGTTATGCCCTTTTTATATATATTTAGTTTTACGACAAATTGCTAGTTTTTAAACAAAATATTCTAAAAAAACAAATAGATAAATAGAATCTTTTCATAAATGGCCATATTTAAACCTTTCGTTCGTTCAGTCCTACGTAAAACTCATGAACGAGCATTAAATTGAATCCTCTGAAAATCCCTTAAACGTAATTTACCTGCTTTAAATATTTCCGCTTTTACATATTTTCTCCCTAAATCTAGGGAAAAACCTCCAAAATTGTCAACACTGCCAAGTTGGTCCGGTCGGAAGCCTACACACGTTCCGATTTGGTAGGAAGTGAAGTTCGTGCGAACCAAATCCGGCCGACCGCGTCAAACACGAATAATAATAATTATGGTCGGACGACTACGCTACACACGTCCAGATTTGGTCTGGAGCAGACCAAATCGGCGGTCGGATCAGAACGTGTGTAGATGCTATTACATACAACGCCGTTCATAGTAACTCGGGACAAGTCTTCCAGGGCTATCACGACTTTATCGTTATAATTTATTTTTAAATTAATATTATGTTGCATACGACATGTAGTGTGAGTGAGTGCAAATCTTCATCTCGCTTATTAAAAAAAAGGCAAATTTCCAAAATCCAAGATGGCGGCCAACTTTTTTGTTTGTGAGCGGATTTTGATGAAACTTGGTTTTTAGTACAATTTTGACAAGAAAACAACAACACAATGTTAAAAATATAAAAAAATACAAGATGGCGGCCGACTTTTTTGTTTGCAGGCCGATTTCAATGAAACTCAGTTTGTGGTTCTATTTTGACCAGTGTAGGCTACCATGTAACCATACACACACACAAACACAATTATAATTTATACATTTATTCTTATTATATATAAAATAATAAATTATTTATTCAATCTGAATTCTAACTTAAAACTACAACTTAATATCTAAAATATAATAATTATAATATTTACACTTATATCTATTCATAATAACATACATTTATTTGTAACTATCTATTTATATTATTTGTCATTATGTGTATCAGTTTGTCGATATCGATAAAGCGTCATCGATAACTTCTTATCGACGCGCACGTCCCCGCACTAGTCCCGTGCGCAACGTACATAAGGCTTTTGTCTTAGCTTATGTACAGCGGCCGGCCGGCGGCGCCCGCGCACCAAGTTTAACCAGTTGAGATTCATCTACGACGCGGAGCGCACGCCGCTTTATGCTCGCAAATCTATACTCGCACGCTTTCGCATTGTTTATAATTATTACTGCTTTATTATTCTTCCTATAAATCTGTCTATCTTCCTTCACGCTTTCCCAAAACTTATTAGTGTTGTGCTTGTGAATTCTTCCGTGCCTTCTGTTTACTTTATGTTCAAGGTGTACTGTGGATGGGAATAAACCACATATATATACCGCGAGTTGAATTATTTATTTACCACTGAAACATCCACCTAACCACACCAAAGTGGTGACCCCGAGTTTGAGCCATGCCCACGGATAAGGAATTCAGTGATGCACATGGAGCCGCCATGCCGACCACGCGGCCGAACACTAGTGATGGGACAGAGTCGACATCGATATCCGATGTCGATGTTTGCAAAGTCGTTCCGCGACTTCCACCATTCTGGCCCGAGGAACCCGAGATCTGGTTTGCGCAAGTGGAGGGGCAGTTCGCCGTATCTGGAATTACCAGCGACTCCACCAAGTTCAACCATGTAATCAGCCAGTTGGACAACCAGTTTTCCAGGGAGGTGAAGGACCTTATTGTCAGCCCGCTATCTACTGAAAAATATATTAAATTGAAAACCGAGCTGATCAGACGGCTAACGGCGTCGAGAGAGAAGAAGATCAAGCAACTTCTGATGCACGAGGAGCTTGGAGACCGTAAGCCCTCTCAATTTCTGCGTCACCTCAAGAGCCTAGCTGGCGCCAACGTTCCTGATGACTTTTTGCGAACCATTTGGATCAGTCGACTATCGCATGGGATCCAGACCGTGCTTGCAGGACAGCCTACGTCATCCTCCATCGACGATCTGGCGGACTTGGCCGACCGTATTCACGAGCTGGCCACTCCATCACCATTAGTGGCATCCACCAGCCAGCCTCAATCCAACCCTGGTTCGGCAATAGACGCGTTAACCAGAGAGGTTTCTGAGCTGAGGAAGCAATTTCAGCAGCTGTCGACGGAGAGGAACAGCCGATCGTACTCCAGACCTTCACGATCACCCCGCCGTAGATCTGTATCCAGGTCGCAACGCTCCCAGTCGAACTACAGGAAGTTTCCTTACTGCTGGTACCACAGTAAGTTTGGGGAGAAAGCCAGCAGATGCATAACCCCCTGCGACTATAAGGCGGGAAACGCCAGGGGCGGTCGATAATGGCGACTGCTGACTGCCCTACGTCTACTACTGGTCGCCTGTTTGTGACGGATCGAGCTTCGAAGGTGCAGTTCCTGGTCGATACCGGAAGCGACCTCTGCGTCTACCCTCGGTCCCTTCTTCGTGATCGTCGTGCCAAGACGGACTACACTTTGTGTGCGGCAAACGGTTCTAACATTTCTACGTATGGTTATGTTCATTTTAATTTAGATTTTGGCTTACGTAGATTATATAGTTGGCGTTTTGTAGTTGCAGATGTAACCAAACCTATCATTGGCGTAGATTTTTTAAATTATTACTACCTGATTGTTGATTGTCGTAACAAAAGATTATTAGATAGTACAACTTCTTTGTCATCTGTAGCTAAGGTAGTTAGTTGTAGTGATATTGCCTCTGTAAAAGTCTTGACTGGTGAGACTCGGTACCATAAAATTCTAGACGAATTTCCCGAGATTACCCGACCAACCGGTACCGCCGATGGCCGATTTCGATTAAATTCAGTTTCTGGTACTATTTTAAACAAAAAATTTGGCCGCCATCTTGAATTTTTATATTTTTAACATTGCGTTGCTGTTTTCTTGTCAAAATAGAACCAAAAACTGAGTTTCATTGAAATCGGCCTGCAAACAAAAAAGTTGGCCGCCATCTTGGATTTTTTAATACTTTTAACATTGTGTTGTTGTTTTCTTGTCAAAATTGTACTAAAAACCAAGTTTCATCAAAATCGGCTCACAAACAAAAAAGGTGGCCGCCATCTTGGATTTTTAATATTTTTAACATTGCATTGCTGTTTTCTTGTCAAAATAGAACCACAAACTGAGTTTTATTGAAATCGGCCTGCAAACAAAAAAGTTGGCCGCCATCTTGATTTTTATATTTTTAACATTGCGTTGCTGTTTTCTTGTCAAAATAGAACCAGAAACTGAGTTTTATCAAAATCGGGCCACAAACAAAAAAGTCGGCTGCCATCTTGGATTTTTATCATGTTTAACATTTCGTTGCTGTTTTCTTGTCAAAATAGTACCAGAAACTGAATTTCACCGAAATCAGCCAGCAAACAAAAAAGTTGGCCGCCATCTTGAATTTTTATATTTTTAACATTGCGTTTCTGTTTTCTTGTCAAAATAGTACCAGAAACTGCGTTTCATTGAAATCGGCGTGCTAACAAAAAAGTTGGCCGCCATCTTGGATTTTTTAATACTTTTAACATTGCGTTGCTGTTTTCTTGTCAAAATAGTACCATAAATCGAGTTTCATCAAAATCAGCCTACAAACAAAAAAGTCGGCCGCCGTCTTGAATTTTTTAATAATTTTGACATTGCATTTGCATTGTAAAATTATATTATTAATTTAATATCGCAATACCAATGTATCCACCCGGGGTCGTAAAAGGTCCACGGTCACATTTTAAAGTGACAACCCTTACGTACTTACGTAAATACCTATAAAGGCGTCGGCATCGCCCAACTTCAAGGGCGTCGTCCAACTGTATAGAAAGATTGCTTAAACTGTGCCTATAGTATGTTAGGAATGTACACATAAACCGCATCAATCACAAATACTCATCTGATGTAAAACGTATCAAAATCGATTCAGCCAAACGTGAGATATTCACGGACAAACATACATAATGTACATAAAGGGTCAAACTGAGAACCTCCTTTTTCAAAGTCGGTTGTAATACCAAAACCTTCTCCTAAATGTAACAAATACTTTTCTGAAACCGCATCTCGCGGACAAACCTTCATACATACATACGGGTCATACTGAGAACCTCCTTTTTTGAAGTCGGTTAAAATACTAAAACCTTATCCTAAATCTAACAAATACTTTCCTGAAAACCGCATTTAAATCAGTTCAGCCAAAAGCGAGATAAACGCGGACAAACATACATACAAAAAAATACAGGTCAAACTGAGAAGCTTCTTTTTTTTGAAGTCACTTAAAAATTATTACTATATTTCGGTCATTGTCGATACGATATTACATACTCGAAATAGAAGGGAGAGGTGAGGCGGGAGGAGATCCACCTCCTCTCTCCTCTCCACCAATCAACAAGCAGGCATAATCGTCGCGGAACTCACACCTAGCAAATCAAGAAACAAACGCTACCTAGCGGTGGCTTTTAGCGTAAAAACCCAAAAATGCAGTAAATAACAGATAAACTGTTAATTACCCTTGGTTACTTTCGTTAATAACCGGCTTCGCATCTTCCGCACTTGTGTCGTCACCGATATCGGCACGACAGACGATATCGTTGACGGTAACGACACAGTGTGAAAGCATTTAGTAGTGATTGTATGAAACTGCCAGTCCGACGATATCGTGCCGATATCGTGTCGTTACCGTTATCGTCCAATGTGAAAACGCCCAATGTTGGGAGATTCACGACGTAACGGAAGTTGTCTTCGCTGCGGTTAAAGGTAAGTCCCATTATTTTCATTAACTCATCTACCCTTATTTCCTTATCCTTTCCTTTTGTTGCCACCTTGTTCACTCCTTTTCCTTTCATTGTTTCCATAAGTTCATCATTATTGCTACTCCATTTCTGTAACTCGAATCCTGCTTTGCTCAATAGTTCATTCATTTCCGTAAATAGCTTAATTCCTTCATCTACGCTTTGAACTCCTGTCATAAAATCATCCACATAGAAGTTATTTAATGTTTCTTGAGCTGCCACAGGGTATTCATCACCGTGATCGTGTGCGACTTGTTGAAGTGCTCTCACGGCAAGGTAAGGAGCGGAAGCTGTGCCGAACGTCACCCTGGTAAGTTTGTAATGTTGTATCTTTTCGCTAGGATTTTTTCTCCATAGGATTCTTTGAAAATCGTTATCTTGTTCATTTGTTTTCACCTGCCGATACATCTTCACGATGTCGGCTGACATGCAAATAGGTAGCATTCTCCACTTGATGATAACGTGTCTGAGTTCTGGTTGAATAGTTGGTCCAACTAGTAATTGATTGTTTAGTGATAAGTTGTTTTTTCCTTTACAGGAGGCGTCGAAAACGACTCATACCTTCGTAGTTGTTTTATCATCTCGCACGACTGCGTGATGAGGTAAGTAAATTGCATTTTCTTTCCGAATTTCATTTTCTGGAATAAGTTCAATATGATTAAGTGTTATGTATTCTTCGATAACTTCTGTGTATTTACCTTTTAAAGTTTTGTCTTTGATTAATTTATTTTCTAATGATTCCAGTCTTCTTTTTGCAATTTCTCGAGACGACGTGACTTGAGGAGTTTCGGTTTTGAATAGAAGTCGAACAATGTATCGACCGTCAGCATCTCTACGAGTGGTTTTTGTAAAGTGCTCTTCGCAATATTGTTCTTCGTTTGTGAACAATCGTTGCTTAGACATTGGAATGTCGGTCTCAAGTTCCCAAAACCTTTTTAAGAAGTTATTGTCGTCATCTGAACGAGTCATGTTAGTTGGGAACTTGGATTGACAGAATCGTTGACTACACCGGATATGATCCATCCCAAGCTCGTTGCTTGAGCAAGTGGTGTCCCAAACGGTCCCTTTTTTATACCATCTTGAATGATTTGCGCATGCACTTCTGCGCCCAAAATTATGTCGATCCTATTTGGAGTATGGTAGAAAAGATGTGATGCACTTATTAATTACGTATGCGTTCACAGTTATCGTAAAATTAGGATCATGAAGAGACTTTATTTCAATGTTGACTACGGCTTTGGACACGACTGTTACGCCGCTACCTAATCCTGATATTCGTCCTGTGGCCGATACCTTTTTCAGCCCTAGGTACTGCACCATAGATTCGGTGATGAACGAGGCTTGTGAGCCCTGGTCGATCAAGGCACGAAGTATGATGTTCTCACCGCTTCGAGAAGCTGCCCCGACTAGCGCCGTCGGAAGTTATACCCGCTGGAGCATGTGATCTTACTTGACGCCACACATGAGACAAGTTGTGTTGAAGTTTCACTCGAAGAGGCAACACTCTCATTTATATCGTTTCGTACGGTTACGTCCTCGCCTTTAGGATGCAAGAGCGAGTTGCGTGCGCGCTTGCAAACGCGACATTTGACTTTACTATAGCATTCCTTTACAGAGTGATTGCCACCCAAACAGTTGAAGCACAAGTTATTGTCCAATACAAATTTGCGGCGGGTATCCACCGTCGATTTGTGTATTACATTGGTTAATTTTATGGTCACCTTTACAAAAAACGCAACAGTTTGTTGCAATGTGTAATGCCTTCATCTTAGTACTTACATTTGAAATTTGATAAGATTTGTTGTGTGACTGTGTTTTTGAATCAAGGCGGTTAATAGCGGAAAATCGTTCTTTAAGGAAACTCTCAAATAATTGGTAAGTAGGCAGTTCATTAGAAGTTGTTTTCGCGGTGACATGGAATTCCCACTGTCGCCGTGTTTCTGGGTCTAATTTCAAATTAATAATGTGAATAACAATAACATCCCAGGCGTCAGTTTTTACACCTAAACTTCCCAATGATGCAAGGCATTCATTGGTGGTATCGACAAGATCTTTTAATCCACAACCAGATTCCGTAGTCAAGTTTTTCTGACTCATGAATCGTTTTAAAATGTTATGGCACATCCATTTTTTGTCATTATACCGTTCATTAACGATATCCCAGCATCGATCAAAGTTACCCTCTTCTATAGCTACATGTCTGACTAACTGTTCCGGTTCCCCCTTTAAATATGCCTTTAAATATTGTAGTTTTTGAACGTCGTCAAAAGATTCGTTGTTTATAACAAGGGACTTAAAGAGAGATCTGAACGACGTCCACTCCTGATAGTTGCCGGAAAAGTACGGAATATTTATTTGTGGATAGTTAGCATTTGCTTTTTTTGAAGAGTTAGAACTCGATTCAGTAGTTTGAGCCTCCTTTTTTGATGTTACATAAAGTTTTAAGATCACATATCACATTTATACTCTAAATAAAATTCTTCAGCTTTGTCATAGACATCGTTAGTAATGTATGATGAAGCGTTAATTTCTTTAGCTGCGTAGTTTCTCATTAAATCTTTGTAACCGGACAAAAATTCAAACCAAAGTTGCTCAAGAATTTCTAATCTACCATTAACATATTCTTTAGTTATGCGCTCTTTAGGCGATTTTTTAAAATTAGTTTTAGCTTTAATCATGCGCTCATACAGGTTTTCTTGAAAATTTATAAGGTTCTCCATTTTACAATTTTATAATATACCAAGTTACAAAAAATGAAGTCTTCTTATGTTATAAATTAATAACAATGAAAAAAATTGTAAACTTGAATTTTTTATAATTACTTTTTGTTTGTTTACTAAAGATATTAAAATATATAAATAACTATAAATTCTAAGTGTTTTGAAATGCAAATGAGTTCGGACTGATATCGGGCATGGATTCCCCGTACCTCCGTTTTTTGCAAATTATTTTAAGTTCTAATTTATATCATGCAAAATATAACTAAGTTTAAAATTAACACAAATTTTCTAAGTCCCAAGAATGTCCAATATTATTTAAAGTTTCAAAGTTACTCGAATTTCTTCAGAGTTAATTTCTTCTAACAAATAAGGTTCAAAGTAGGTACTTACAATTTCCATGTTTTGGTTCACTTACACTTTATTATGTAGATTCACTTTACACTTGTAAACAAACACCTTGAATGAATGATATGAATGATAAAGTTTATTTGCAACAATTTTGAGTATAGGATAAGATGTTCTTAAATAACATAGTTCGTCAAAATCTACTTAATCTTAGCATGCAGATATTTTCATATTAAATCAGTTACTTCTAACAATATTCTATTTTCAAATTAGTACCTACTTATGACCTAAAATTATAAAATGTCTTATTTTATTGAATAAAGAAGAATCCCAAATTATTTAATTTTATTTAAGTATTCTTGGACCGAGTAAAAGCAGTTTTCAACAAGATAATCATGCAATTTCTTTTTAAATGTATGTCCATCACACTGTCTTAATTGGTCTGGAAGAGCATTAAACAATGTAACAGCCATTGAGCAAGCATTTTTATGTGCCAAACTGAGCTTATATTGAGGCAGAACTAGTTTATGACTAGGTCTTTGGCGGAAGTGCTTATAGTTTGAAAACTGTTTTATGGTGACTTTATCACTATTTTCTTTAGCAAATATAAATATTTGTTTAATATAGAGACCCGTAAGAGTAAGAAGTTTGTATCTCTTAAACAAAGGTCGACACGAGTCTAGTCTATATGCACCAAATAGAGATCTAAGACACTTTTTTTGGCATCTGAATAAGGTTTCTATCTCAGAGCAGTTTCCCCATATCATAATGCCGTATTGTAATACCGACGCTACATGTGCATGGTAAGCTAGGAGAGCAGTTTCTACCGATGAAACTTCTCTTAAGCGCCTTAGTGCAAATGAGAACCTACTCAGTTTACACAAAGTAGGTCAATATGATTTTTCCAACTACAGTTTTCGTCAATCATTAATCCAAGAAACTTAAATGTATGTACCTTGTCTATTAGCTCATCATTGTGTGTAATATTTAGCGATAACTCGTTTGTCCGATATGTACCAAATTGCATATATTTAGTCTTTTCAATATTCACTTTCAGATTGTTAAGTTTCATACAATTAAAAATTTTATTTAATGTCAAATTAATGTCAATTTCATTGACAATTTAACAGACATCTTTTTAATTTAGGTGTCACCGACAGTCCCCTATGCAGAGGATGCATGGAGGAAGAAGAAACAGCTGCCCACGTACTGCTGGAATGCAGGGGGGTGGCCCCCTACCGGGCGAGGTACCTCGGCTCGCCGGGCAGCGTCCAGGAAGCGATCACTAATGTGAAAGCTCTTGGAGCGTTCCTGGCTGAGCTGGGCTGGCTGGAGTGATCTGGCCGCGCACCCTCCGGACGCAAAATAGGCGCAATAGACGTCGAGTTGCGGAAACCGCCCGTATTGTTAAGAAGAAGGAGAAGAAGAATGTCATCTTCATAAGTTTTTACTTCAAGGCTCTTGTAGTTTGATGGACCTCGCACAAGAACCGTAGTATCATCCGCGAATAGTATTGACTCACGTTCAGTCACTGTTGGCAAGTCGTTTATGTGTAGAGTAGGAACAACAAAGGACCAGTCAGCGTTCCTTGTGGTACTCCACATCTATTAACCTTGTACTGCGACTGGAAAAGTGTTTTACTGTATGTATTATTTTGGTTTCTACATATTTTACACATTGGTCTATTTTTTAGGTAACTAGTTATCCAATTTAGGACCGTGCCTCTTATTCCATATTTGTAGAGCTTTTCACACAATCTCTTATGGTCCACAAATTCAAAAGCTTTGCACATCTCGAGGTAGAGAGCAACAATTGGAGTACCATTGTCCAAACATTGCATTATTGATGTAACCAATTTATAGTTGGCTGAAGTCGTATTTCTATTTTTTCTAAAACCGTATTGTTGCTCATTGATTAACTTAAATTTCTCAAGGAATTTGCTTAGTCGTATAAGAGCAGCTTTTTCCATAATTTTTGCTAATATAGAGATTAGCGTTATGGGTCTGTTTTGTCACCTTTATTGTAAATAGGCTTTACTATAGAAAACTTTAATTCTTGTGGAAAGATACCTTGGCTCATAGAGAGGTTGATAATATGACTTAGCACCGGCGCTATGTGATCAGCAACTGATTTCAATATCTTTGTCGGTATTTCGTCGTAACCGACTGAATTTGTATTCTTGAGAGACATTATAATTTTGTATACTTCTTCAGGTGTAGTGGGGTAAAAAAATAAAGAATGTTCGCATATATCAATCGATGAGTCACATGTCAAATTAGTATTATTTTTAGTATTTTCCTTAGTTATTATGTCAATAAAATAGTCATTAAACAAATTTGCAATGTCAGTAGGGTTATGAAATAAGTCATTATTAAATTTAATTTGGTCAATCTCTTCTTTCTGGGTATTATTTATTCGAGAATTTATAACACTCCAGGCTGCTTTGCATTTATTCTTAGAGTTGATTATCTTTTTCATATTGCCACGTCTCTGCGTATCTATAATGCAATTTTTCAGGATCTTGGAGTATTTTTTATATTTTCGTTTTAATTCATGTTTGTACTGTTTAGATTTGCAAAACTCATATTTAAGATAGAGTTTCCTTTTCTCTCTAGATGTTTTTTTTATTCCAGAAGTGATCCAGCGTACTTTATTTCTTCTATAGCTAACTCTGATAACAGTTTTCGGAAAGCATAGATCAAAAAACATCCTTCACACTGATAAAATAGGTACGCCCTGAGGGAGGGACGCCTTGACTTCCCTTCCACCTCAGGATCACCTGCTGCACTGCTGATGCTGCTTCTCTGATAATGGGCGGGCGCCGCCCACCGTAACCTGACCGGCGTCTCCCACGGAAGACACGGTCTGAAGCTGACCGATGCTGCGCTTAGCTTCGGTCGGCTCCTGTTACTTGCGTTTGCGACAGCGGTCCACTGCCCGCAAGTTCTAGTTCACAAAAGTACGCGAAAATCGCGGTTCGCGGTTGACATCCGCTTCCGAAGGACCATGTACAAATAGGTACCCAAGGGGGAGTCAAAAAGTCAAAATGTCTTGTCAAAATTCTATGCTTTTTTTTATGAAGGCAGGCAAAACTCATAGACTATACAGCCATTTCTTCATTTATTTATTTTCAAAACCACACACAATCATGTCTAGGATCAATAAAACCAAAAATATTGTGGTTTGGTAGAGTGCGCGCCAGATAAATCTGCGCGCGGTCGAAATCGAATTCTAATCTTTTACCCTTAACCTTAGAACAAATAGGTAAATGCACTGTAGCTGGCGCCAAAAACGCCCCTGTCACGCGCAGATATATCTGAAGCTTAGCGTCAACTAGGCGCTGAGACGAATCAAAGAAATTCGCCTGACGAGCATTTCGCGCGGTCGACTCGATTCGGCGCGCCGCGCTCCTACTGTAAATGGACGCAGCTTTAAGAGCCATTTTGCACTTTGCAATTGTCTCGCTCGCACAATGAACATTTTTAAAGATTTTTTTAGAAAAGTGTTTAATTATGTCTCTACAACGCAATTAGTTATACATTATTAAACATATTTCAACATTGTCAATACTGCAATAATACTAGATCTACGAGCTTAAAGTTTTCAAAAATTGACTTCCTAGATCTAACCAATACTCAGTTGAATGAATAAAATAACTTATACAAAATATCCGTAACATTGCGTTGTTAGGGACATAATGAAACACTTTTCTAAAAAACACAATGTGTTTTCCACAATCTATGAAAATGTTGCATTGTGCGAGCGAGACAACTGCAAGATATGGCTCTTAAAGACAGGTGACTTCCTTCGATCTAGGTTTTACGTACATTAAAAAAAAAATTCTTCCATTAATAAAATATAATGGTGTGTACCATGAAGCTCGACTTAATACTGAGGTAACTGGAGAGTGCAGTACGAACAATGAGAAGTTTTCCAGTAGGTTCTATAACGCTCAATAGATGTCGCTGCGATCACTTTTCTTTTTTTTCTTAATTTTTATGTATTGTGCCACAAGCTTTTCTGTTCCGGTGACAGTCGTGACAGAGGAGCCACTTGCAATACAAAATTACCTGTCAAAATGGACTGTCGTATGAAAACTGTTTTAGTTCCAAAGAGAATCACCGGAACAGAAAAGATTGGCACACTATATATTTTATGGTATGTTTTTTTGCGTTCCCCAGTTTACGGGAAAGTTGAATGTATTGTTTCACGAATTTTGTTGCGTATATATATTAATGAGTTATCGTTTTTTTCTTATTTTACCTGATTTTGATTATATTTTAATTTAAATAACTGTTAATGTCAGAAAGAAAAGAAAATGTGGAAAAAGTGGCATTTTCATGAAAAAGTTGAAATTAATAGCTCAAATTAATTAAGAAGTTAGTACCTATGTACTGAATTTTCATTCTCTAGATGCAAAAACAAACTTGAACAAACTTTTCAACTTGACAGTTATTGTACATTTTTATAGGTACAACAAAAATAGCGAAGTATGGATAAAAACCTACGGTTGAACTTTAAGTCATATCCTAAAAGTAGTAATTTAGAAATAAAACCTTATATAACAAGATTATTTACATATTTATTTACATTTTTAAAATTTTATTTTGTTTTGCGTAGGCTGACAAACGTCCAAGGTATTGTTATTAAAAGAAAAAAGAAAAGTTTCGCTAGCGCCATCTCTTGCACCTATTTGAAATAAGCTTACGATACCTTTTGGAAAATTCCTCATTTTTTGAATACCACAAATAACACAGTGGCTGTCTTCCGTCTCACCTACACTTTAAAAAAATACGTATGGTCATATGAGACAGCTGACAGCCACTACATACATAAATGTCAAATTTGCTGGCGACACTTTTTTATTCAGGGTGACAGCTCCAGTTACCTCAGAGTATTAAGTCAAACTTCATGGTGTGTACGGTGTGTAGGTTACTGTGGTTACTGTAATTTTTTTCTATGGTGGAAAGTGGAAAAAAACCAACCAAACTCAACTGCATCCCAGAGAGTCCGTGTCAGATAACTCTGGTCGTGACAGGTTTTTTTTTTCTCTCTCTTTCTGCATCGTGGCAATCTGTTGAACACAACAATAGGCCACCACTTCGTCGTCGTGACAGGTGCGTGCGTATTTGGCGCTAGTTACAGTATATTTTTTTGTTCTAAGCTTAAGAAAAAGATAAGTTTACGATTTTGACCGCGCGCCAAAGTATTCAATCGAATGAAACATCATTGACAGAATAGTTTTGGTGAGTAGTCCGCCATCTAGCGTGTGACTACAGTACCTTTTTTTTCTTTTAGAAAACGGCTCATTAGCTGACGATACCTTTTGGAAAACTCCTCATTTCTCCCCAACCTCAAAATCAACAAAAAACAACAACAATGTAAAAGTTGTAAGCTTCGATCAACAATAACACGAAGGTTGTAAGTAAAACTTTTAAGTTTCAGCACTTTTAAAAGTTTTGTAACTTAATAGTTTTACTTTCAACTTTTGGAATGAAGAAGACGAAAGAAAAAAAATACTGAAGACATTATTATTCAAGAGACTGATAACTAGGCTTTATGGCCATTGTTCCCTTTTGTTTGCCTACCAAGAAAGAGTAAACGTTAAAAAAAAGATTGTCTGTGTGACATTTACAATTTTACAGTGTGCGTGTGTGTGTGTGTGCATAAGGCATAACCTCAAAAATTGTTTTGTTGGTGGTTGACCAAACAAAATGCACGTGTAATGTAATGAAATAAAATAATAAGTTCTATTAAAATGGTACGTGATTGTCCTCGCATATAGTGTGTGGTGTGAACACCAATTGGTTTTAAAATGTAATTTACTTGCAGAGTAAGTTTTACGTGCTTTACGAGCACAGTGCGGGCTTCGCCCTCTTCCGGGTGGCAGAGTTCGAGGAGTTGGCCGCGTTTCTGCCGCAAGTGGAGGAATCAGTGACAGATTTACAGCGCTTTAACTCGGTAGTGACGCTGATAGCGTTCCAGCCTTTTAAGTCAGCTATACTTGCCTTGGAAAATATAAATGCTGTTTCTGAAGGTTAGTTTGTAGGTTATGTTTTTTTATAACAATTATATAACTAAGATTTTAGTAGATCATATAATATTTATATTGGTTCTGGTTAATTGCTAGAAGTTAGAAGTCATTTTGTTGAGTTAACATATTGTTCCGAATACAAAGTCTACTAAATATTTCTTCAAGAATATACCTAAATGGTATTTTGGGTTGGAGTGACTAAAAGAATGTGCAAGGACTTTTCACTAATTGCCAGTGAATGTATTGTTCGGCCAGGTTAGATCAGTGAAAAAAGTGGGGTATCTGAGCGAGCGTAGCAAATGTGCCGCATTAGCGAGCGCCAGAATACCATTAGAAGGCATTTTTTGGCAAAATTATTAAAGACTTTTAGTATAGTACCCTTTGCGACTCACTGACTGGTTCTCGGTAAATCATTAAGCAAACAAACATTGCTTTTGACAGGTATTTTGCCAGAAGATTTGAACTTATTCCTGGAAGGCGCATTACCAAAACGCAAGAAACGGGGCAAATGCACATTAGGAGTGCTGGACCCAAAGTTAGGGGCGGCGATCAGCGAAGCTTTAGAAATACAATGCTCACACACTGGAGCAGTCCCAGAGATATTGAGAGGTACATAATTCAAATACATTTGTGAAGTTGGGTCAAGTGAACTTTATAGAGGATCATCGCAGTTTCACTAGCGTGGTACCTGTTCCCGTGGGAATGTTGGGATAAAATATAGCCTATGTCACTCAGGAAGAATGTAGCTTTCTAATGGTGAAAGAATTTTCTAAATTGGTCCAGTAGTTTTGGAGCCTATTCGATGCAAACAAACAAACAATCAAATCTTTCCTCTAATATTAGTATAGAAGTATAGATTATAGTCTGTAAAATATAGCTTGATTAGAATGACAGCTCATTTGTACAAAGCAAAACATTGCTTCTGCACAAGGAGTAGGGTTTAATATGCAAGCACAAGCTATATTAAAAAATGTCTGATGCTGTTTTTCTTGAGCTTTATTACAATAGCATAAAGAACTTTTTGCTTTGCATGAATGAGCTGTCATTTAACCAAACTATATTTTACAGACTATAGTTGCCTTAACTACCTTTGTTTACATGTTTGAAATTTTGGTAGAAGATCTATAATTTAGCATGTGGAATTCACTTTAACATAACAATAATTTAAAGATAAAAATGCAGTTTTATTTTAGTACATATTATAATTAACTGTTATTTATTTTACAAATTTAATGTGGTTTATGTCTCCTTTCTCCTGCACATTTTTTAGCCTGATTTTTTTTCTTCATGCTGCCCTTAAAATAAAAAAATAAAAATTCAAAATTCAATATCGTTTATTCAATTTAGGTTTGTTTAACAACATTTATGAACGTCAATGAAGCTACGCCATCGGTTCGCAAATCCTACGGCCTTAATATTATGTTTATAAGTTGCTATGCCCTAGCAGTGTTCATGTTACTGGCATAAGCCAGTAACATGAACACTGCTGGGGCATATTATATATTACGTATTACATATTATTATATATTACGTAGTTAGTGAACATAAGTTCACTAACTACGTAACCACTTGATTGCAATAAAAAACTCAGTCTTGAACTATCTAACTGTCTACTACCCCAGGAGCTGCTCTAAATGCCCTGCTGAACTTACCACCACTTCACTTATTTATTGTGAATGAGGCGAAAGCTGGCATGTATATAACAAACAGCACTGGCAAAGTAAACTGGCACTCTCAAGCGCTGAGATCTCTACACGAATCAGTGCATGAACACGAACAACTTGCAATGACAACAGATGTCATGCTTCCACATTGTAATTTCACAAGGAATTACTCAGTGGAACTGCCGAGCAGAGAGGACTGGTCAGACAACCTCATTACCTGCAAGGCTGGAAGTTTGATCTGGTTTACAGACGGCTCCAAAATGGGTGAAAATGTAGGATGTGGGGTATTTGGCGTCAGTCCGAAATTCAGCAAGAGCTTGAATCTAGGAAAATACGCCACTATATTCAAAGCGGAGGTATACGCCATTATAGAATGCGCGGAAGCCAACCGTCAACGAAACTACACAAATCAATCAATTCTGATTTTTTCAGATAGCCAGGCAGCTCTTAATGCCTTAAACTCGAATGTCATTAATTCGAAACTGGTAAAAGACTGCGTAAACAAACTGAATGATTTGGGCCAAAGGAATAAAGTTATTCTGAAATGGGTACCAGGTCATTCGGGAATCATTGGCAACGAAAAAGCCGATGAACTTGCAAGGACTGGAGCTCAAGACCATCAGATAGGACCAGAACCTTTCTGTGGTATTTCAAAGAACCAGGCCATGCAACTTCTCAAGAGTAACTACAGTTGCAGTCGGGAATAATTCCGAATCTTTCCCGTGGAATACTTACGAAATATTCCGAAGTATTACGAAACATTCGGAATATTTCGATCGTCGAAAAGTACGGGAGTAGGTAACGATAAAAAGGCAGCAATCGGTAAAAAGCAGTAGAAAGCAGTTGACACTTATTTTGAAACACCTTCCTAGCTAGAAAAAAGTCAATCATAGTAAAAGTAAGTATGGATGGATAGATATCTTACTATCTAGGTAGGTACCTATGTACCCTTCGCTACGCCACTGCTAGGTAGGTACAAACCTCGGCACCGAGAAGCCGTCTTCTATTGGTTCTATTATAGTAGCAAGTGCCGAGGCTTATCATCACTTCACTATCACTAGGTAGGTAGGTAGGTACATAGTATAAAATAAAGTCGCTCTATGCATCTGTCTGTCTGTTTCTAAGCTTTCTTCTTTTAAAACACGCAACGGATTTTGTTGCAGCTTTCACTGTCATTTAGAAAATTTAATTCCAACGGTTTATAAATAGGTACATACAAAACATTCTTATTACTTACGTATTTATGTACTTTATAGAGAAAATTACATGTTTTTTGGTGAAGCCGTAAAAATCTCGATCGATTTTTCGAGCGCTTACATTGCGAACGCTGAACCTTATGAGATGCATCAAAATAATTTACTACGGAATTGTAGGTAGGTATATCATTAAAAGGCCAACAAAAAAGTCCGCAACAGCGTCATATGTCTATCTCCTAAGGTTGACTAACAGTAACCATTTTTATCTTTAAGTAATTTAAAAATATTATTTTATTTGCAAAGCCAATTTCTCCTATAATCGGTATTAATCCTTATCCAAATAAGTTACCTTGGCCATTTAATGTAGGTAAATCAAAATTGTCCTTTACCCTATATCATTTAAATGAATACCTTAGAAGTTATCACATTTAAAATTGCTGTAACTGTCGAAACACCAACAAATTGTTCAAACGAAGCCGGGCCGGGTCGCTAGTACCTAATAAAGTAATAACAAGAATAAAAATTAGTTTTAGTGCTATGCTAACAGTACTTACCTACTTTTGTTGTTAATTTCGTCTTACATAGGTAAGGAATAAAATAAACATTCAAATTTTACTTACTCTAAATAACAACCAATTCAACATCAATCCATCACTGCACTGAGCAAATAAGTACTTCGTTTTTAAAGAAACAACGTTTACTTTATAAATTTTATTTAATCGTAAATCGAAATATTGCGAATTATTCCGAAACATTATGAATCTTTCTCGGCGGGGACGGGGCGCGGGCGAAAACTTCTCCGGGGGGCCCGCCCGCCACTCCCCGCCCCGCTGCGCGCCCCGCCCGCCGCCCGCCGCGCCGAGCGCCACTAGATTAGCTAGATAGAATTTATTCTGGCTTAGGGCGTTTGTGCACTACAACTGAATTTTACCGATCCGGCGGTCCGTGTTTTTACGGACCGGCGTGGCATGAAAAACACGGATGATAGGCTTGTGCACTTGTCCGGTTTTTTACTGGCTGGGGCAGCGCAGTGATCTCTTTGAAACTACACTCTACGGACGCGTTTTAAACGAGAGGAATAATGAGTTCCTTGGAACGTCAGTAATTACTTGCTTTATTGCTTTATGTACGAAGACGTAGAAGACAGAAAGAATTTTGGGTTCATCCTCTTATCAGTGAAAGGTACCTGACAGGGTCATTTTACCGAAAGCACAATTAATTGAGGCTTGATGAAAAATTATTTTTTAACTACTATCGAATGTCTACAGCTAGCTATATAACAAAAAAAGTTTCATCAAAATCCGCTTTGTAGTTTTTGCGTGAAACACGGACAACAGACAGACAGACAGACAAACAAAAATTTCAAAATCCATATTTTTGGTGCTAGATATATTACGTGTTATTGGTGAAAAATAATAATAATAATAATAAATAAATAAATTCTTACATTCACACCAATTATCTAAGCCTATTTTAATTTCATTAAGAAACTGTATCATGGAAAACTTGATAACGGATAAATATACACTTAAATACTTTTTGTTTGTAAATACATACATATTATACATAGTTAACACCCAGACCAAGACAAATAGACATGTTCATGCACACAAATATTTGTCTTGTTCGGGAATCGAACCCGAGACCACTGGCGCAGAAGGTGGGTAGCCTACTCCTGCGCCAAATCGGTCGTCAATCGAGAAAGGCGCTTGAGTTTATTTTGGCGTGCGTTAATTTATTTGCGATAACTCTTAAGATATTCATTTAAATTATATGGTGTAAAAGAGTAAAATAATGTGCATGAAATGCTTAAAGCAACTAACGTATTTAGATTGATAAGGGTTAATACTGTATCCGTTTAAATAGCTTTCCAAATTACCGCATTGTTCGTAACCATTTTTTAGAGATAATATGGCTATAATATGCTATCCTTAAAAGATAGACATATGCTATCGCGGACTTTTTTGTAGATCTATAGAAGAGGAATATCCCAACATGCATTATTTTTTTAAACCTCGAAAGGATTAGGCAGCGTTTTTGCAGAAAACTCCCGGGCGGCTTGCCGTTTGCCGGCACTTTCGACAATTATCGTTATATTTCTACCAATTTACACAAAACTTTCATAATATATATATTAAAATCTTTCTGAAGAACCACGCTACCTGTTAGTGAAAACCGCATAAAAATCTGTTTCGTAGTTTTAAAGATTTAAGCATATATAGGGACAGACAGACGGGAAGCGACTTTGTTTTATACTATGTAGTGATTTATGATTAAAATACAACCATCCGTTTTTTTCCGGACGGTAAAATTCAGTGTAGTGCACAAGCGTACATATGTTTTTCATTGCCGTCATCTCGGAACGGAAAAAAACGGTCCGGAATGGGGAAAAGTAAAATGACGGACGGTAAAATTCAGTGTGGTGCACAAGCGCCCATATGTTTTTCATTGCTGCCATATCGGTCCGGAAAAAACCGGATCGCCGGATCGGTAAAATTCAGTGTAGTGCACAAACGCCCTTACGCATCTGTCTGTGGCGCCCGCCGCGGCTTGTGGCCGCGGCGCGCACGAGTTGTTCGTTCGTTCGTCCGTTCGCCTCGGTCGGACGGGTGGGACTCGGGCATACGATATTTTCTAGCAAGATTGACCTAAGATAAAAAGAATTGTCAATATTTTTAATCAAATCTATTTTGAAAAATTCTGATGGAAAGAAACTTTCTGAGAAGTATTCCGTAATTATTCCGAATCATTCAGAAGTTTTGCAACTGTAAGAGTAACCTATTTGGCGAATCAAAAAAGCACTGGCTGACACAACCAGGACTGCTACACGCCAAATCCCTTATAGAAGGCTACTCGCAAAGCCGAACTGCCGAACTCCTGGAGCTTAGCAGGACGAACATCTGTGCGATAGTCCGCGCCTTAACCGGCCACTGCAAACTAAACAGGCACCAATTTCACATGAACTTGAGTGACACTGATGTTTGCCGCTACTGTAAACAGGAGAGGGAAACACCGAGGCACCTTCTGTGTGACTGCGGGCCCCTTATCCACAAGCGCAGTATCCATCTGGGTCGACACATTATGCGCCCGGAGGAGATTAAAACTCTAAAAGCTAGGAGTATTCTAGACTTCTTGGAAGCCTCCAGGCTAAAAGAGTTACTTTAACCAGGTGGCGAGTCACAATAAATCTTTTAGGTCGCAGTGACTACTTCTCCTACCGGATGCATAGCCCCTTACATTCAAAAATAATAATATATAACTGTCTTTGGCCTGTTTTTTTTTCCTGTAATGGCTTCTTCCGTTTTACACAGAAATTCCGCCAACGTCCCGTAATGAAAGACGCACAGTTTTGAAGAAAAAAAGGTTATTGAATAAAAGTAATCAAACTTTGATATCCAGGTATCCGTCACCACTTCCACTCTCTGATCAAAGGCCTGACACTGAAGGCATGCAGTATTGCTCAGCTTGGTTTGGGCCACTCATACTCCCGAGCCAGGGTCAAGTTCAACGTCCACCGCGTGGACAACATGATTATCCAGTCGATAGCACTGCTGGACCAGCTTGATAAAGACGTTAACACATTTTCTATGAGAATCAGGTATGAATTAATAAAAAATTGTTTAATTTGTTTATTTCGTTAATAAAAACAATTTAATTTACTGTTACTTCTGCTATTTTTTTTGTTTGTTTGGCTGGTAAGGCATTCTTGTTACATTTACATCTTACAATCTTGTTACTTCGTTCTTCTTAAAATTTACAATCTTGTTACTTAAATTGTAAATTTATATGTTTGGCAAAAGTGGACCTATCCGTAAAAGAGATCTCTTCCAGTCAACCTAAATGTAGTACAAGAGAAAATCGTAAAAAGGGTGACACAAAGTGCAACAGAAAAAGTTAAACATATTTGATTAAAAACTTAAAAAACCTTAATACGGAAATATATATAAATACATACCGTGTACGTCTTCATAAAGTACACATTAAAATTGGGGATGCTACACTGAATTTTTGACAGAAAATTTAAAAAAAAAGTCTTGATTTTTTTTATAAATTCTTAACATTAAAATTTTTAGGTGACCTTGTAAAGTAAACAAATCGGTATCGGTTGGTTGGTGTTTTTATTGGTTTTACACTGCAGCTTGCATAGCAATCTTAACAATACTGTGTAATTAATTACCTACTTTTATTATTTTTTAACTTAAACTCGGAGAATTTTTAGGGGAAATTGGACATATTGTATAAAGTCACCCTATACTATTAATTTTGCAACAATTTATACTGTTAATCCACAGAGAATGGTACTCATACCACTTCCCAGAGCTCGTCAGCATCGTACCCGACAACCACCTGTACACAAAATGCGCCGAGTTCATAAAAGACCGCAAGACCCTCTCGGAGGAGTCCGTGGAGCCTTTAACCGAGATCCTGGGCGACTCGGAGAAGGCTCAGGCGATTATTGACGCCTCTAAGATGTCCATGGGAATGGATATATCGCCAGTGGACCTTATTAACATACAGATGTTCGCGGGTAGAGTCGTGGCTCTAGCTAATTATAGGTAAGTTTTATGTCACTCAATTTGAAAGTAATTTCAATTTTTATTTAAATTATGAAAAAAATATTTTTATCTAGAATAGATAATTCTTTTTAGTGTTTGGTTCTTCCATGAAGCTCGACTTAATACTGAGGTAACTGGAGAGTGCAGTACGAACAATTTTTTGAATACCACAAATAACACAGTGGCTGTCTTCCGTCTCACCTACACTTTAAAAAAATACGTATGGTCATATAACATATGAGACAGCTGACAGCCACTACATACATAAATGTCAAATTTGCTGGCGACACTTTTTTATTCAGGGTGAGAGCTGCAGTTACCTCAGAGTATTAAGTCAAACTTCATGGGTTCTTCGATCAACAACACAACTTGATGACGCCTATATAACTAAAAAACAACCTTACACAAGCACCGAATGTCATTTTTTTTAACATAGAAAAAGGTTACGAATGTTACGTTCATAATCGATACCTTCCGGCTCAAAGGTCGTAATCACCAAAACACGACTTTTCAGGAGAGCCAAAAAACTAAAATTAAAATTTTGTATTTGTCACAACTTTGCTGTTATTGATCCTATAAATAAGATTCTTACACCAAAAGTCGTTAATTTTTGTGATGCATAATATCAAAACATAATGTTTTAAGAAATATTTATAATTTAAAAGTTAGCTGGTGGATACGCCGCACAAAATCAAGCATGTATGTCTTTTATGCCCCATAAAATGACCGCTGCGTTAGTAACGCTGTCTTTTATGCCCAAAAAAAGACTGCTGCGTTAGTAACGCAGGGTGTAACCACCAACTTTCAGAATTAAAACTGTAGTTTTTATCGTTCTGTTATTAGTTATTAAATTGTTTGGGTTTATATTACAATACTTACAACAGTTATAAGTAGAATAGGTCAATTTGGCAACCCTTAGTCCATCAGAGGCTTGTATTCTTTACTGATATTTATAACTAGCGAATATTTTTATTTTTGGATTTGTGTTATGGCAAAATAAATTTGGTATTTTATAGTAATTTACTAGAAAAAAGTTAGGAGTAAAAGGCTAAACTTTTTCATATTGCAAAACAATCTTGATTGTTAGCAAGTCCTAAAGAAGGGTGGTCCTAAGGAAGGAAAGAATAATATGAAAAATTAATTGTTTAACTACAAATTATTTATTTTCTACACAGTAAGATTTAACTTACCATAACCTACAAAATTTGCGAGCTTCATAACTTTGTCAAATGTAAGCCACATTACAGCAATGATGAACTCTGTTATCCTCGAGGGCAAAATGCCAAAGGCATGGGGCAGAAGCGATGCGATGCTATTCTTTAAGAAGGGTGATAAGGCTCTCTTGAAGAACTACCAACCAATCGCACTTCTGAGCCATATCTACAAGCTGTTTTCAAGGGTCATTACGAATCGTCTCGATCATAGGTTCGATGACTTCCCACCGCCCGAAAATTTAACTAACCATAAGGTACAAAATTTGCAAAGCTTCATAGCATTGTCAAATGTAAGGCACATTACAGCAAAGATGAACTCTGTCACCCTCGAGGGCAAAAAGCCAAAGGCATGGGGCAGAAGCGATGTGATGCTTTTCTTCAAGAAGGGTGATAAGACTGTCTTGAAGAACCAATCTCGCTTTTTGGCCATATTATCTACAATAATATCTATTTTCGAGCGTCATTACAATTCGTCTCGCTCGCAGGTTCGACGACTTCTAACCTCCAGAACAAGCCGGGTTCCGAAAAGGCTATAGACCACATTTATACGCTGCGGCAAGTTATACAGAAGACCGAAGAATATAACTTGCCACTATGCTTGGCGTTCGTGGACTATGAGAAAGCCTTTGATTTGATAGATTTGCATGGGTAGTACTGCAGTCTCTCTAGAGGTGCCAGAAGGTGGAGGTGGTGGTAGAAATATAGACTACAGGTACATCGAGGTGCTGAGGTACTATACCAAAACGCCACCACGTCTCGGTCCGATTACAGAACCAGAGCTCTAATCTTATCTAACTACAGCGAGGTGTGCGACAGAGAGCAATATTTCTCTGAAACTGTTCACAGCTGCGTTGGAGGATATTTTTAAACTCCTGGACTGGAAAGGATGCGGCATCAACATCAATGGCGAGTACCTAACACACCTACGGTTTGCCGATTATGTAGTTCTCCTGGCTGAGACCTTGGGAAACCTGAACACAATGCTCGAAGATCTCAGTAATGCTTCTCAAAGAATGAGTCTGGAGATGAAAATGGATAAGACGAAAATGTTGCATCCGCTCCTGTTAATGTTGGGAACATTATACTCGAAGTTGTTGACCACTATGTCTACCTGGGACAGACAGTCCAATTAGGAAGTCCAACTTCGAGTTGGAGTCCGAATTCGAGCTAGATTCGACGAGAGAAAGAGATCTCTCGTCGAATCTAGTTCGGATGGGCAGCGTTCGGGAAGCTTCGACATATATTTGCATCCAAAATTCTTCAATGTTTCAAGACTAAGGTCTTTGACCAGTGTGTGCTGCCATGCCAGTTATTACTTATGAAAGCGAGACGTGGTCTTTTACTATGGGTCTTATAAGAAGGCTCAAGGTCACCGAGCGAGCAATGGAGAAAGCGATGCTTGGTATTTCCCTGCTCGATCGAATTAATGAGATCCACAGGAGAATTAAAACAACCGACATCGCTCGAAGGATTGCTCAGTTGAAATGGCAGTGGGCGAGACACATAGCGCGGAGAACCGATAGCCATAGCCGTTGGAGCGGAAAGGTTGGCCGAACCGCGAACTGGATGACGTTCCGTGGACAGGCCCCCTACAATGTGAAATGACGATCTGGTCAAGTCGTGAAGCCGCTGGATGTGGGCAGCGCAGGACCGATCGTTGTGGAGATCCTTGGGGGAGGTCTATGCCTAGCAGTGAGCGTCGAGCTACGGCTGAAATGATGATGATGACTTATTTCATAACACATTCAGCACTTTGTAATACAATTTGTATTACCTACCATATAGCTTTTCAAAGTAAAAAAAACACATGGATGTTAGATATTAATGCTCGCACTTCGTACAATGATTGTTTTCAAACCAATTTATTTATGTTATACTCTATAAACTTATCGTCACTGCACTGACCACACCACACGTGGGCGTAACCTCCGCTATCCGCACCGCGCCCCACTGCTATCCCGCGCGTTATGTGTTGACATTCCATTTAACTCTATACGTTCTAGTTGCAAGAATACTTTATTCGGGCGTAAAATCATTACATATTTTCAAATATAAAAGAATTATGGGAGTAAATACCATTTTATTTGCATCAAATTAAACTGACTGGGGCGTAAGATTCTATCAATTTCAAAACACAAAAACTTTTTGGGCGTAAACACCAATGTTAAGATAAAATTTAATAAATCTTGGGCGTATATTCTTTATGGCTTTAAGTCATACGGATATACGCCCTACAATTTTATTTGAGAGTGTCGTTTACGCTTTTACGTCCAAAAATCCAAAAAATTCAGCATTACCAGCCTTAAAATTTGAGGTCGTATTCACCATTGTTTTCAGAATTTTAGAACTTTAAAAATACAGTTCGATAGCGCAGAAAAAACTGAATAAGATGGCATTCAAAACATCATTTAGCCCAAAATGGTGGTTACGCCCTTTGAGCCGGAAGGTATCGATATGTTAAAAATTACAGGAATCGATATGAAATAAGAGCTGTTATTCGAGCATCTTTTTTTGATCTCTAACCTGTGGTACTGTTGATTGAAGGTTTGGTTAAAATTATAAATATTCAAAACCTAATCTTTTTACTAAGTTCATTTAATTTATGCTTTAAAATTCGTTTTTATGAACTGACCATGTTATATTTCGTGGCGGAGGTGTAATTAGACAATTACTAGCGCCCTACAATCGACAACTCGGGCGCCGGCCGCTACTATTGTTTCCCGGCATTTACCTATTCTGAAGACTTTTGTCCGCCGGACTAACTTAGAAAGTGATAATTTTCGCCACGAACTCAATCCATACGACGTTTATTTCATTCGTAAAGATGAATGGGATGGGAGAACAATCTTAGTTTACTTTGCATTCGCAGCAAATGTTTCCACTTTTAGGTTATGTCGGCGGTCAAAAGTCCCTCGTCTGGGCAGGGCGTATAGTTCTCGAATAACAATAACTAATTATTTTTATTTTTACTTTTTTCCATTAACAATACAATTTTAGTTTTTTATTATAATAAAATATTGAAAATTAAGTAAGTATTAGAAAGAGTTGACCCGTCTCACTACTCCCATCCCATCCATCCTTTTGGATGGGGGTTGTCACAGCCTTCTCTATCGTCTTCTACAAGCCGTGCGCATAAAGTTGGCAACGTCGCATTTCTAGTTTTAAGTGAACCGATTTAACACCGTTTGACAGGTAAACAGCTAGTAAACCTCGAGTACTGAATCCTATGGAGATGGCATATTGTTCTAAGTGGTTCCAGTCAAATTCACCGAAAAAAAACTCACCGAAAAGTTTTCTTCAAAGGTGAGTTTGGTTTTCGGTGAGATTTTTTCGGTGAGTTTTTTTCGGTGAGAAATCTTTTCGGTGAGTTTGGTTTTCGGTGAGTTATTTTTGGTGAGTTTTTTTTCGGTGAGTTTTTTTTCGGTGAGTTCGGCCGACACCGTTCTAAGTATATGAACTATCCGTTATACAAATATGAGCTAAATCGACATTGTGCTCATAAACAGCCATCTTGTTCTATCTTACCTCCAATACTCCATGTAAAAAGAGACATCACTATATTTATACGACCTATTTTTGGCAACATTAAAACGTGACGTCATAGTATGTGTCATAGTAATGCATGATTGAAGCCGGTGACCGGTCGCCATTTTTGTTTCTCGGTATGTCTAGGTATGCCTCACTTTTTCGTAGGTATGCCATCTCCATAGTTTAGTACTCAGAGGAGAAAACCGGTTCACAGCAATGTTGCCGGTCCGCTTCATAGCATGGCTTGTAGAAGACGATAGAGACGACTGTGGGGTTGTCCATTAATCACGTGAGGCCCAAAGGGGGGAGGGGGGTTCCGGGATAAAATTACCAAATATCATTCAGATATCACGTGTATTTATTTTCGATACCGAAACACATTGTTTATACGTATAACGCTGCGAAATTACGTAAAACTGATAACGCTGAACACCTTAAATTTTTTACTATCAAGTAATTTTAGTCTGAATACGTACAAGGATTCTTATCCGTTGTGGATTCGCAGTGTCCTTTCAATTTTCCCGCTATCGTGTCACCTAAAGTATGTACAAACAAATACACGTGAACTTAGGTTTGGGGATAGTACAAAACTTCACCACGTATGTGAGACGGGTCGACTTTATCTAATACTACCGACTAGCCGACGACCGATTTGGCGCAGGGGTAAGCTACTTGCCTTCTGCGCCAGAGGTTTCGGGTTCGATTCGCGAACAAGACAAATATTTGTGTGCATGAACATGTCTATTTGTCTTGGTCTGGGTGTTTTCTATGTATATTAAGTATGTATTTACAAATAAAAAGTATATAAGTATATATTTATCCGTTATCAAGTTCACATAGACACAGTTTCTGAAGAAATTTACTATGGGCTTAGATAATTGGTGTGATTGTAAGAAAATATTTATTTAATACTTAATTTTCATGTTGATACCAATAACTTGTCACAGGAAGCAAATAGCCGAATACCTCCACACAAAGATGAACTCGGTGGCCCCCAACCTGACCACGTTGGTGGGGGACCAGGTGGGCGCCCGCCTCATCTCCAAGGCTGGCTCGCTCACCAGCCTGGCCAAGTACCCTGCTTCCACACTACAGATTTTGGGTAAATATACAGTCACAGAATATATAATAGTACTAAGGTACAGAAGGCGCACTCTGCAAACTCATTCAAACAAAAATAAATCTTTCTGCATGAAAATAAAGTCCAATTCCGGTCGCTTTGTCATCGCTTGCCTACTGTTATAATAACCTAAAGTTCGCGCTTGCAAGCAAAACTGTACCCAACAGCTACGCGCGAGAGTTTCTATTTCTATGAAAGTCTCACACAGCTCCCTCGCTGGTTAGGGTTGCGAGCGACTTGCGAGTTCGGTTTAGTTGTTTCTTTTGTTCTTTCTTTTAATTAGACACCCGTAAACACACCAGTATCTTTTATACGGATTATAAAAACGTTAAGTAGTCATTGTTCGGTGCACAAAAATCACAGAAATGATCGATCGTTTTACGCGCAACGTGGAGCGTACGAGCCCAGCGGCATCCTTCTGCCATACGCCTGCCCGGCAGGCGCGCCGGACGAACGTACCTAAACTGCGGAGTGACACCCCCCTGGTAGTAGCTAGCAGATTGAAGCGAGACGGCAGACAGTTATTGTACTATGAACGTTATGCGCAATGCAAAAGGTTGAAATTAGGTTGTTTTCCAGAATAGTAGGTAAATATCTCGGGGATTTTGCGCCGTTTGTATGGAAGTGAGACAGGCCTGGTACTACTTTATCTGTGAAATTAATACACGCGAAGCGAGACAGATGGCGACACATGCGGATGCGTGCGCTGCGTGTGCGACAAGTCGAGCGAGTGCCAGCTTATTGAGACTAGTCCGGTGACCGGACGCTTGCGTTTATCATACCTAAAGTCGGGAGTGAAATTTCTGTACCGTAAGGTACTAATATTATATTCTGTGATATTAGTAAGTTGCATGACGCCAACACTTTTCATTTATGACTTTTCATCTATCCTTTCATTTGAATAAAACTAAAAATGCATCAAATAGCATAAACAGGGGCCAATCAGGGGCCGTATCGGCTAACGATCCGAACTTCGGCAAGTCTGCCTTCAAAATAATAGGTAGGTTATTATGATGACACAGGAACATCGATATCTTCCAAATAACTTCGGCAAATAGTACAATACGAAATTACGTAGTTCGATTTATCTGTTTACGTTGAAACACGGCAGATTTGTAGAAGTTCGGAATGTTATCCGCCCGCCCGAAATAATCGCACATGTACACCGACATTCGACGACCGATTTGGCGCAGGGGTAGGCTGCCTGCCTTCTGCGCCAGAGGTCTCGGGTTCGATTCCCGAACAAGACAAATATTTGTGTGCATGAACATGTCTATTTGTCTTGGTCTGGGTGTTGTCTATGTATATTAAGTATGTATTTACAAACAAAAAGTATTTAAGTATATATTTATCCGTTATCTAGTTTTCCATGTTACAGTTTCTTAATGAAATTAACATGGGCTTAGATAATTGGTGTGAATGTAAGAAGTTATTTATTATTATTATTGTGTCCTTTCGCCGTTATTCGAAGCCTAGGTAAACATATTTTGAGAAAGCCCTTTCCGTTTCCGTTCGACATCAATTTTCCTATTGGTCAATTTTACCCACGTGACGTCACTTCCGTAACGTCATCATAAGTCACGTGATACGAGTTCACCTTTTAGCAACGGCGGAGGATTTGTGTCATTGGCGTCCATTTTTCGCAACCGTTCACATCTAGTCATAAACGCTGTTAGCGTTCGAAATTTAAAAATTTAAAAATTTGTACGAGTGGTTCTTTTATTTTACTTTCTCGGATAAAGTAATATTATTATTTATGAAAATTGTTCGAATTTTAAAAGAGCGTGCCTGTGAGTGAGCGCGCGAAAACATGGCGGGTCGGGCTCGAGGTCCACCTGTTAATTTCAAAGTACCTATCGTGGAAATCCAACGCATTTAGGACGACGAGATGGAGTATCAGGTTTATTGGCACATAGGAATTGAGGTATTTTAACACCTCGCCAGGTCAGTGAAAGTTTTGATTTTTATTTTCTTACCCACAAGCAAGTAAGAAATTTTATATTTTCTCACCATGAAAAATCTGTTCATGTGATAGTTAGTAGAGAGATTTTGCGATCTGCGCTGAGAGATTATAATTCATAATTATAATCATTTATGTCAAACTAACGGCCGCCCGCGGTTTCACCCGCGTGGCTCCCGTTCCCGTGGGAATATCGGGATAAAAAGTACATATAAACCTTCCTCTTGAATCACTATCTATTAAAAAAAAAAAAAAAAAAAAATACGCATCAAAATCCGTTGCGTAGTTTCAAAGATTTAAGCATACAAAGGGACATAGGGACAGAGAAAGCGACTTTGTTTTATACTATGTAGTGATAGTGATAAATTTCCTTTTAATAGTGATACAATGTGATTTAGGGATTTTGAAAGGATCGGGAAGTATACAGTGGGTCTCGGCTCCCGTCGTCGCCCGTGCTTGACCTTGACACACTTTTCTCTTGTTTAGTTTATAAATCCTATTTTACAATTTGTACCGACTTCTTTTGGCGATTTATTGTTACGAAAGCATTTTGAAGTACCTACATTTTCTTTAATGGTTATCATGTCCATTGGAAAAGTATCATTGCAGTTCGAAAATAAGGTCAGTATAGTCGAGTGGTATAGCACTAATTTTGTTAAGTTGCTTTTGTTTCAACGTTTTGTTTTTGATCATGTATCTATACCGGCACATAGTGTGTGATTACTGTTATACTTTTATTACTCCCATGTCTGTATGTGAGTGCTAGCTACCTGCATTAAAAATGGGAACAAGCGTCGCTAAGTATGTATTAACTAACCAACAAGTGCAAGGCAAATAATATTTTAAAGGGAATAGTGTATTTATTTTAATAATTTTAAAAGTACATACTGTTGTTGCAAAAGTTTATTCTAAATACTTTCTACAGTTGACCCTTGCCCCTTTTAGGGAGTGTTTATGTGGGTCGTGTAATGTAGCATGGAGCAAATGATTTGATATTGAAAAATGGGGTGCTAAGCCCCCCCGAACCCCCCTACCATTGGTTCGATAATATTTTATTAATGGATACGTAATTGGATCCATTATCCCTGACATTTTTAATATGATATTCAATGCAGATTTTAAGCTGTGGTTACATATAAAAAAAAAAAAAAAAAAAAAAAAAAAAAAAAAAAAAAAAAAAAAAAAACATAGCCTGCTTACGCAAGTAACGGGTGGCATTTCCTGCTTACGCAAGTATCAGGGTGCAATGTTTTTGACAATAAGCATTATGAATCTTTTTATTTTTAAAATTAATTAAATTAGCCTGCTTACGCAAGTAACGGGTGGCATTTCCTGCTTACGCAAGTATCAGGGTGCAATGTTTTTGACAATAAGCATTATAATCTTTTTATTTTTTTGGATTACGTGATATTATTAGTGCCGTCAATGCCATAATTATGATTGAAAGTAGAAACTGTATATTCAAATAAATATAAGTAAAAAAGGGGGGGTATAGGTATATCGACTACACATACCTTTCATGTTTATATGCGAACAAGCCCCGCTAGTATTAGGCACGCTGGAAGCTGTGCTTGGCACTAATAGTTCATATATTGATTGAAATACTGCGGTAGCTCCCTATGGGCACCAGTGATAGCAATAATTAGTATTTTAACGAATAATAGGTACCTACTGACTATAAGCTATGCAGTCAAAGTAATTATGCTATAAAGCCAATTGGGATATTGCGATTCTGACTTTTAGTGTAATCTCACATTCTGCGATTTCTGATAATGCGTGTCTGGCGTTTTGCGTATCTGAAAGAGCCTGACAGTCTGACATAGCTGTAAGCAACAGCACGAGCCGATCGGGTCTGCCCTTTCGACTGTTTCATACCTAAATTTAGTTTAGATTAAGTAAATGTGTACCTATTGTTAACGTAGAACACCGAATAAATTATTACTTTACTTTATTTCATCAGTAGAATGTTTTGGAAAATTTATAGGCAATAGTTATTTTAGCCGTCTAGAAGAGTGAAGTCATCTGATACAGGCATTGTTTATGCTTACTTATCGTCATGTATAAACATGGCAGGCTGCTCCATGGCACCGTAGATTTATATTGTGAGACGAATTCTGACGATCACGGTCTTTTAAAATGGCAAAACTAGGTAGGTATATATACCATATTTTGTTGCCTGTAATACAGATCAACCTACAACGGGCAATAGCAGTCAACGTTACTGATATTATGTTTTCCTGTGCTCATGTAACTCATGTAATTGTGTGTGTAATGATGTTGAAAATGTAAACCTTTTGTTATCATGATATAAACTATTCATGTATTCAGTCAAAAGTACTTGTACGTAAATGATTTTGACTGTCTTAAACAATAGAAAAATTACGCCTTTCCAGGCTATAATGAATGCACTTTGGAGATTGACAGGGTCTACAACAATGATATTGTCTACAAAGACATCTTTTTATGAACCTTTAATGAATCATTATCATAAAAATTGGATAAATTATGATTTTTTTGGAAAGAATAAGTAAAAATGGGTTTCTGAGATTGATTTCGCAAGGACGCGGACCCATACAAATGTAAAATTAGTAGATCAGATCGTTGATAATAATTTACGAGTTTTCAGATTGACAGTCGCTCCACAAGAACACTGTCTTGTACAATAGCAAAATTATGCCCTAAGGGCAAGCATTAGGGCAACTAAAAGAAGTTGCTCGTTTTTTCGTTGATGAGGAAAAGAAGTCTCTTATGTTTCTGATAAACAATGTCTTTGGTGAGTTTTAATATATATTTTTAGTTCATTATGTTAGAATTGTTTGTATTCATTACGAAGTTATATAATGTGCCCGGTTAACCCACTTTTACTAAATGGATGGGTATAATGAGCCATAACTCAATGAAATTTTTTAATTTTTTATATTCATGTTTCTTTGCTAGATTGGATATAACTATTTAAGATGTTCCGTGTAGCTAAATTGACAGTAATTAACGGGAGTTTTTCATTGGTTCGATAGTAATTAATAATAAGAGAAACGCGTCTTTAGAATGGCAGTCTATATAAACAATTGTGTCCTGCAATGCAACTTGGGACCGTGTCGGTAAAATATATGAAGTGAAACTGTCATTATCGGCCATTACCAGTCATTTTCGTTGTCATTATTATATTTATATGTAAAGTTACAGTTAAAAAGTCTTGAATGGGTGGTAGGAAAATATTGACGATTCATAAGTACCTACATGCTTATTATATGTCTATGTGAATAAATCAATATTTGATTGATTGATAGATAAAGTTATGACAAATTGCAAAAGATTTGCAATATTTATCTTTTAGAGTTACATTAATTCGATTTGTATGCAAATGAGATTTGTTACAAAATAGCAGATGCTTTAAAGAAGTTAATATACGAACTACTTTTGTTTTGATCTTGTAAAATAAGGCATGTGCTTACATTATTTTCAGAAATTTACTTGACCTTTATACATGATCGCTCTTTTTGTCAGACCAGTAAGACAAGCCGGCACAAGTAGTTTAGGATGTTATACATATAACATCCTGCTATCTGCGATCCTATTTATTCGAATAATGTTAATGTTAATTTTTGCAATCAAACTTTAATGCATCTTGCACTGCATAAACATAGCAATAGTTGACTTCTTCTCTAGCACAGAGCTTTAAATAATGTCTTTTCTCTTGAATTTGGTGTAGGTAGTGAGTTAACAGTTTAACTGCCAAAAATAACGTCGTGGGTTCGATATTTTAAGTATAATATTATGTTTAATTGATCGAAGTGTTTTGTATGTAACACAAACATGTATTTACAAAATACATGTTTATTTATTTATTTAATTCTTCATGCACTAATTACAGTACATAGGTGGACTCAATGCTTCGCACCCTACAGAACCATAAGAATTACGACTTGGGCATCTTGGCCATAGGACAAGCTTTGCTTAGATTGGGGCTACACAGTGGTATATTAAAATTCCCCAAATTATTTATTTTAGTATATTTCCTATGAATAATAATTTCCCTATAGCGGTAAAGGATATACTGAGAAACAGTCGTCAGCTTCGTAACAATGCTAGTGCTCGGGAGTTTTAGCGTGTCACTAGCTTCAGTTAGTCTTGTGCTTATGGTTTCTTGTGCCGAAAGTTTTTACAATTATTATATTGTACTTATATTTTGCTTTATTATGTGTTTTCAGATCATATCGTATCGATGTTATATCAGAAGAGACTTAGCCAAAAGATTTTCAGATGTTTTTGCTTCAAAAATATATAAGGGATAGCACAAGTTGTGTTAATGTAATGTTTGTTTCTTTTCAGTTTTTGAATATTTCAAGAATATGTAAATGATTTATGTAACATAGTTTACATATTTATGAATAAGGTTTGATAGATTGAGCATAAGTATACATTATATTTTCTTTTCAATCATGTTCAGTCCGTGCTCATATTTTCATTATATAGGTACTTACGTACTATTGTATGACATACTTGAATGTTTGATAGTAATAGCATAATGTTTCTGATATCAGTATTAATTTGTGATGTTGAGTTATAAAGTTAAACAATTAATTCTTGTACCCCTTGTACCTGTCGAATTTGTCAAAAGGTATAAGATTAATGTCAATTGCTGATACATGTCACATTGGCGTCCTCGTTCACCAGGCGATAACAAACAAGGTCTCAAAATATGTTTACCTAGGCTTCGAATAACGGCGAAAGGACACAATAGGAGCGTTTTACCTACCATTAAAACGCATATTGTGTCCGGAGCCTTATTCGAAGCCTAGCTTTAAGACCTGCCTGGTGTAGATTTTATCCTTAATGGTTGTCAAGTGTTTCAGATTTTGAGACTACAATGACACAAATCCTCCGCCGTTGCTAAAAGGTGAACTCGTATCACGTGACTTATGATGACGTTACGGAAGTGACGTCACGTGGGTAAAATTGACCAATAGGAAAATTGATGTCGAACGGAAACGGAAAGGGCTTTCTCAAAATATGTTTACCTAGGCTTCGAATAAGGCTCCGGACACAATATGCGTTTTAATGGTAGGTAAAACGCTCCTATTTATTACACCACGAAAATACCAGTGCACAATACCTACATTTAACAAGACAGCAACACACCTTCACTAATTAGACTACTCTTACACGAGTTTCGCCCGAACCCGGAGCATCATCAGAAGTTAGAGCCAGCGCGCACTTGTGATTTTTAATTGGGCGATAGACTGGCTCTTAGATCTTGCGAAAACCAGCCAGGGTTGCATGATTTAAATCAACTTGATTTAAATCACGATTTTTATTGTATGATTTTTTAAATAAAAATCACTGATTTAAATCAATATACGAAAAAATAATTAATTAAACAATCTGGGAGGTATTATAATCAACTGTAATGTTCGAAAACAATGTTGATAGGTGCAAGCAAGTTAATTATGACGATAAAAATCAACAATCAAAAAATTTTGGTTTATAATAACAAACAAAATTTACACTCGAAACTCAAATAATTTTTTCGGGTTGATGTAACATTTTACTTTTTTGGCGGTGTTGTACATCAATTCTACCTAAATAAAAATGTTGCCCTCAAGAAAAACTAGGGTAATTATTGCATAATGTAATAAAAATCAAATTAATCATAAATATCACGATTTATTTAAAAAAATCTGATTTTTTTGATTAAAATAAAAAATCGTGATTATTTTCAACCCTGAAACCAGCACTCAATCTGTTTTTTCTCTCCAGGCGCCGAGAAAGCTCTGTTCCGCGCCCTGAAGACTCGCTCGAACACGCCTAAATACGGTCTACTGTATCACTCGACTTTCATCGGTCGCGCCGGACTCAAGAATAAGGGCCGAATCAGCCGGTACTTAGCCAACAAGTGCTCCATCGCTTCGAGGATCGACTGCTTCTCCGGTAAGTTTGGTGTTTACTAAGTAATTAATGTTAGTACAGTCAGCGTCAAATTGATATAACCGCGTAGAGTAGTAGTCCAAAAGATCTGAAAAACATAAACGCAATTTGATCTAAGCAGTGCGAATCATCATATTGTTGTAAGCGCGCAAGGTGTTCAAAATATCTAGGCACTCATTGTTTCATATTTATATGAGCAGTCAGAGTGTTCAAAATATCTAAGCAAACAAAGCTCTCAAAATATCTGTGCAATATGGTATTTTACATAATGCACAGATGTTTTGATAGCTTTGTTTGCTTAGATAAATTTGAACACTCTGACTGCTCATATAAATATGAAACAATGAGAGCCTAGATATTTTGAACACCTTGCGCGCTTACAACAATATGGTGATTCGAACTTCTTAGATCAAATTGCGTTTATGTTTTACAGATCTTTTTGAGTGCTCTAGACGCTTATATCAATTTGACGCTGACTGTACGGTCTGCTGTATCACTCCACGTTCATAATAAGGGCCGAGTCAGCCGGTACTTGGCCAATACGTGCTCCATCGCTTCCAGGATCGACTGCTTCTCTGGTAAGTTTGGTGTTTCCTCAAGTAATTAATGTTAGTACTGTCTGCGGTATCACTCGACTTTCATCGGGCGCGCCGGACTCAAGAATAAGGGCCGAATCAGCCGGTACTTAGCCAATAACCGACGACCGATTTGGCGCAGGGGTAAACTACCTGCCTTCTGCGCCAGAGGTCTCGGGTTCGATTCCCGAACAAGACAAATATTTGTGTGCATGAACATGTCTATTTGTCTTGGTCTGGGAGTTTTCTATGCATATTAAGTATGTATTTACAAACAAAAAGTATATAAGTATATATTTATCCGTTATCAAGTTCACGTAGACAGTTTCTTAAGAAATTAACTACGGGCTTAGATAATTGGTGTGATTGTAAGAAAATATTTATTATTTATTTATTTAATAAGTGCTCTATCGCTTCGAGGATTGACTGCTTCCCCGGTAAGGTCTAGTTTACTTTACATTGTCGAATTACGTTCATTTTAATGCCGGACTCATGTAAGGTCAAGGGTCTCATGAGTCAATACCTACTTAGCCAACAAGTGCTCCATCGCTTCGAGGATCGACTGCTTCTCGGGTAAGTTTCATTATGATTCATTTTATATCCTTACATAAGTCATACCTACTGTACACTCACGAGCAACCACAGAGAAAGGCATTCGTCCGGATAGTGAAAGGTCGTGGGTTCGAGACCCATCGGAGCTAGTTGTGGGGCGGGTCGATTTTTTCTAAATACTTAATTTTCAATAGATTTATCCTATACTAGCGGCTGCCCGCGGTTTCAACCGCGTGGTTCCTGTTCCCCTAGGAATATCGGGATAAAAAGTATTCTATGTGTTATTCCAGCCTATATTTATTACTGCTGTTTCAAATTTCATCCACATCCGTTTAAAAGAGTAACAAACATCCATACATCCATACTCAAAAACTTTCGCATTTATAATATTAGTAAGATTTATTATTAAGTGGCACACTTTGATCTATCGCTAGTGTTATCAATCGACTGGCGGTAATAACAGTTGTGCTAAAGTAACTGCAACGTGAGTTACATATGCATTTCATCGATAAATGCGTCCAAAACTAAGACGTTGCTACAAACTAAAAAACATGTCTAATACATGTAAGTAGACAAATATTTTTTATTATAGGATGCTGGTACCCTGTTTCAAACTTGTCCTTGTTTATTTTCACTGCAAAAGGTTATATATAACTTATATAACAATATTAATCAAAATTGGCACAGTTCAGACATGAAATGGTAATAGACAGGAGACAAACAATCTATATTTTGTACTCCTATTACGAATAACCTTATTTTATTATAGCTAAAGAGTTGATTTTAACTCGCCTATTACTGAAGCTGGTCAAAATTGTAAATGAACATGGTTATAGACCAGATCAATGGGGATGAACATGACATTACCCTTTGTCTCGAAAATAAGTCAAAAATAATCCACATATTAGGAAGCTATAGTATAATAGATGAAAGTTCCCGAAAAGAATCCACTCTTCAAAACCAAAGTACAATTTTTTGATGACTCTCTTCATCTTTTCCAGAGAGTCTAACAACAGTGTTCGGTGAGAAGCTACGTCAGCAAGTAGAAGACAGGTTGAAGTTCTACGAGACCGGAGACATCCCCAAGAAGAACATAGAAGTGATGAAGGAGGCCATAGAGGAGGCAGCTCAGATTCTCGAGACGGCCAGCGCGAAGAAGAAGAAAAAGAAGAAGAAGAAGGAAGTAGTAGCTATGGATGAAGATTAGGTATAGGTGCTTATGTTTTGAACATATAATAAATACTATTTCTTTATATTCTATTTTGCAGCTTTTATTTATAGATTTATAAGTAAACCCTAATTCCTAAGACGTAAGTCCTATGAGAATATAGATTAATGTTGTAAATCTTCTCATACATAAAGTAATGCTGATTTAAGGTTGCTAATATCTGAAAATATGAATATAAAGTGATGAGGGAGAGGAAGGGGATTGTGTCTTAAAAGTAGTTAAAGTCTAGAATTTTCAATATAATATGTTTGAAATAAAAAAAGATGTAGGTAACAAAATTTCAATTTATTCCCTAATGAATTTACAACTTGTTATCAAATACAGTGGGCAATTATAATAAACTTAACAGCGACTTTTGACTTCATCACATTAATAGCTTACTCTTCCATGATACAATATAAAAGTATTCTTTCCTACAATACAGAATTATTTAACATGATCAATTCTTTGTCCGTTATTCATTAGTATTTCGTATTTACTAGTGTCTTGCAAAATTATTCTTTTCTTCTATACAAATAAGGTTGTATTTAACAAACATTAATAGCCATATTGGTGCTACTGTTGATCTTAACATTGATATTATCAGCTGCTTACTGTGTGACGGAAGAACTTGAATATGCAAGTTCCAATATCAAAATCACACCTTACTTCTATACAAATACGGTCGTATTTAACAAGCATTAACAGCCGTATTGGTGCTACAGTTGATCTTAACATTGATATTAAAAGCTGCTATGCTAACTGTATGAGGAAGAGAAGAACTTGATGAATATGTTGTAAAGTTCAATATGTCAAAATCACACCTTACTTCTATACAAATAAGGTTGTATTTAACAAGCATTAATAGCCATATTGGTGCTACTGTTGATCTTAACATTGATATTAACAGCTGCTAACTGTGTGACGAAGAACTTGAATATGGGGTCCAATATCAAAATAATACCTTACTTCTATACATATAAGGTCGTATTTAACAAGCATTAACAGCCGTATTGGTGCTACAGTTCATCTTAACATTGATATTAACAGCTGCTGTGTGACGAAGAACTTCAATAATATTGAAAAAGGTCGTTTTTAACAAGCAATTGAGTCCCAAGAAGAAGTATGAGATACTCAATCTTGTGAAGGAGTTTGTCATGTTTGTGAGAATAATAATTGTGAACTTCTTCAGGATTGGTGAGTTTAAATAGGCATACTGGTGCTACAGTTGATCTTAACATTGATATTTACAGCTGCTAACTGTGTGACGACGAACTTGAATATGTAAGGTCCAATATCAAAATCATACCTTCTATACAAATAAGGTCTTATTTAACGAACATTAATAGCCATACTGGTGCTACAGTTGATATTAACAGCTGTTAACTGTTTGACGAAGATCTTCAATAATATTGACTAAGGTCGTAGTTAACAAGCATTAATAGCCGTATTGGTGCTACATTTGATCTTAACATTGATATTAACAGCTGCTAACTGTGTGACGAAGAACTTGAATATGTAAGGTATGGCGATGGAGACCAGCTCACCGTCGCCGCAGAGACGGCACGTGGTGACGAAGAACTTGGAATATGTAAGGTTTAATACAAAATCACACCTTACTGCTATACAAATAAGGTCGTATTTAACAAGCATTGATAGCCATATTGGTGCTACAGTTGATCTTAACATTGATATTAACAGCTGCTAACTGTGTGACGAAGAACTTGAATATGTAAGGTATGGCGATAGAGACGAGAACTGTGCCTTATCATAACTGCAATAAGGTCGTATTTAACAAGCATTGATAGCCGTATTGGTGCTACAGTTGATCTTAACATTGATATTAACAGCTGCTAACTGTGTGACGAAGAACTTGAATATGTAAGGTATGGCGATAGAGACGAGAACTGTGCCTTATCATAACTGCAATAAGGTCGTATTTAACAAGCATTGATAGCCGTATTGGTGCTACAGTTGATCTTAACATTGATATTAACAGCTGCTAACTGTGTGACGAAGAACTTGAATATGTAAGGTATGGCGATGGAGACCAGCTCACCATCGCCGCAGAGACGGCACGTGTCGGTCTTCTTACCGCCGACGTGGTGCGCTATAGGGCCTAGGAGAGTTCCACACTTGGAGCAGAGGATTGCCTGGAAGAGAAATATATTATTAACTTTACATGCATATTATACATAATAGACCGAACTGTTATTGATAAGTAAATATTCGTTAACATTAAAATTTTAACATATTTCAAAATTTTCATTCAAAATAAAATACGATATTTTATATGGTGAGAGTATGGCGCTGTCATGCTCACTAACGGCCAGAATTAATAACCTATCCACAGATAGGGATAGGTGCGATCCAGATTAGTTGCTATGCAACGCCTGATATTAACATAGAATTAACGACAGTTGCCAGGGTGTTGCCAGGTGTTGCCTAGCAACTAATCTAGATCGCACCTATCGCTATCTGTGGATAGGTTATTAATTCTGGCCGTAAAACATTTCTACGGTGGTGGCGTGTGAGGCGGGTCGTTACGTTCCCTAAAATATGGTTGAGCGAAGCGATGGCTGGTTCATGCGTCATGCTCGTGAACGGGTGCTGCCAGTGGGAATGGGTCTGCTCTTATCTGCTTGCCTTAAAATGTGTTTTCTTTTGTTTTTATTCATATTATTAAGAAATCACATTTGAAACATGTATGGCGCAACTTGCAGTATATAGTAGAATTGTCTTTTGTTTTAACTAATATTAAAGCTTTAACTAGAGTTCCTAAGTAATTGAAAATTATTCACCGCTATGATCTTTAGTTCGCCTATACTTAACTGTATTTATCATAACCCATTGTGTAATTGTGATGGAAACTGACCTCAGTTAAGGTTCATGTTAAGGTCATTTTTCAATTTGACGACTCTGTATGAAACAAAACAGGGAGAAAAAAACAACCCTTGGAGTTTCTTGCCGGTTCTTCTTTAAGGTCTCCCGCTGTAGGGTTTGCGAACCGATGGCGTAGCTTCTATGACGTTCACAAGTATTGTAAATAACAATCTAAATTGAATAAACAAATTTGAATCTTTGAATCTTTGAACTCACTTTTGCAGCCGGGGGTTAAAAAAACAAGTGTTCATTATAGTGTATATAGGAATTGAAATCCGTAAGGTATTATCTCGCCCGAATTCAACTGACCCGCATTTTGGTTTTTATTTTTATAAGTCACAGTTCCAACCTAACCCAACCATTTTTGATGTAATCATTTAAAATACAAATTACTATAAACTTAAGTTCATTTGGTTAGGTTAGGTTAGATTACATTACTGTGATCTATAAAACAAAACACAAAAATGCGGACCAGTTGAATTCGGGCGAGATAATACCTTACCCATTGAAATATGCTTCACATAACCATTTTCGAAAGACATTATGGACATTATAATAGGGTATTTTACTGTTGTTGAAATGTAGATATTTAATGATGACGTTAAAAAATATTGCAATTAAGAATACCAAATGTGAAAAAATAATTTGAATCTGTTTTATAATAAAAAAATTATAGTCTGTTTGATTTTGACTATAGCTGTCTCTTTCTAAAACGTAATCTTCTATGGCGTGACTATGACGCTACTAACCCACTGACGTCACTAAGATAGCGTCCTGTCCTTGTCTAATTATAAAGTTTGAAGTCCTATATCTTTGAAAATATTTAAGATAATTCAAAATGAAAACTTGTTTTGTGTAGCTAATATTTCGAAAAACATTTTAAAGAAATAAAAAAAAAATCAGTAAAATACCGTATTCTTTGTTGGTGATATAATTCTATAAATTAAATTTCATGTTTGTAGAAACAACTAGACATGATCGCAACTATAAGTCAGTTGCGCACGAGTTACGTTTCTATTACTTTAGCACAGCTGTTATTACTACAAGCAGAGAGCATCACTTGCAGTAGATCAAAGTGTGCGTTAAACATTTTTTTTAAGCCCCGACCACAGATTACTAAATAGTTACTATGTAACAGTTCACTCCGCTAAGTCATTTAAATAAATAGCAACTCTAACTATAACGCAATAAAGTAGAATTCAGCTTGTACGGCGCAAATTACGAACGGCCACTCGTTGCATCTCTTTCAATCGCATATATTCTAGCTCTTTTGCGGGCCTAATTTCTATGGATTTACACCGCCAGCGTTGCCGCCGCGTTTTCGAGCCGACACGGGGAGTGAAATAGGCCTGCCCCGACTTCAAAAATCGCATCGTAGCTACTGAACGAATGGACTGATTTTAATGCAGTTTGTTTTGTTCGTAAGCAATATAAATTCTGCAAATGTTGTGTATGCCTGTAATTGGTATACTTATATATAAGAACTTTTATTGTAATTTGGTTATATTTAAGAATGTGTAATATATATACTGTTGGTGTACCTTATCTATAAAAAAAAAAATTGAGCTAACGTGATCGAGATGGCTCTTAGCTAGTTCAGCTACAATTTGTGAATCGCTCTTATCCGAGCAGTGGAACAGCCTTATTTGGAGCTGGGAAGCTTCGTGTCGTGTGATAGTAAATTACTTCAGCGATCTTTCAAACTGCATTCTAAGGACGTATTTCACGGACCTAATAGGATTTTTTTTCTTCTTAAAAGTCTACTTTAAATCATCCATTGCTTGCTGGGTCTTCTTATCACTTCCTTCACTTACTTGATCTAGATAGGGCGGTTTAATCTTCACGGCGATCTTTGCAAAAATCGTTGAGTTTGAATCAGACTGTGTAGGCGGTTCGAAAGCTTATCGATGATTAAAATGCCGGTTTGTGAAAATAGTATCGTTTACTTCCAAAAATCACAAGATTCAAAGCAAAAATGACAACTTTTAAAAAGGACGTGATTTTTATAGTTCTCAGGGTAAGGCGGTGAAGTTTCCATGAGGGCTCGCGGCAGACTGGCTGGGCGTTACTTTTGCATCAGCTACATACGCGGGGACGTCACCGTACTACCCTCTTTTATTTAACAAAAGTATAAAATAAAATTACAATTAAAGCGCGTCGCTTACAGGCTGTATTTAAAGGGTTTATTAGGGAACTTACCTCACTCTTATCCGAGCAGTGGAACAACCTGTCCTGCAGTAAGAAGGCGGCGCCGTGCGAAAGTAGAGCGTCTCGCTCCATCTCGCCGAGCCTCACGCCCCCGCCGCGCCTCCGCCCTTTTAAGGGTTGACGGGTGATGATCACGATGATGATACCGACCTCCGACCTCGCTCTTATCCGAGTAGCGGCATTCAGCCTTCTTTGAAGCAGCAAAGCACCGTGATAGTAAATATCTTGAGCTATAATTAAAACTGCATTCGAAGGACGTATTTCAAGGACCTAAAGGGAATCTTTTTTTCACGGCGATCTTTGCAAAATTCGTTGAGTTTGAATCAGCCTGTATCTAAAGGGTGTATTAAGGAACTCACCTCACTCTTATCCGAGCAGTGGAACAACCTGTCCTGCAGTAAGAAGGCGGCGCCGTGCGACAGTAGAGCGTCTCGCTCCATCTCCCCGAGCCTCACGCCCCCGCCGCGCCTCCGCCATTTTACGGGTTAGCGGGGGTGATAATCATGATGATGATGATATTACTCCCGCTCATATCCGAACAGTGCAATGTTTTTAAAAGCAGCATCTATATCAGCATCAGTCATTTAATGTCTCCACTGCTGGGGCACTGGACTTTCTTACGGGTGAATAAGGAGAATGGGCCATGAACCACAACGCAGGTCCAATGCGGATTGAAGGGTATTAACGACTGCAAATACAGCCGACAGGACGAACGGCTTAATTTGCCTTCCGAAGCACAGAGGAGTTTGAGATGGAAATTTTTGATCACCCATCCCATGACCGACTATCGCTAAAGTTGTTAACTTCAACGATCACAGGCCAAGCACGCTAACCACTCTGCCACGGGCTCCTAGTCAAACGAAAGTCACTGAGTTTGAATCAGGCTGTGTATTAGGGAACTCACCTCGCTCTTATCCGAGCAATGGAACAAACTGTCCTGCATTAAGAAGGCGGCGCCGTGCGACAGTAAAGCGTCTCGCTCCATCTCCCCGAGCCTCACGCCCCCACCCTTTTACAGGAAGACGGGTGATGATGATACCGCCCCTGACTCTTATCTAGTGGGACAGCCTTCTTTGAAGCAGGAAAGCACCGTGATAGTAAATACCTTCAGCGATATTTAAAATTGCATTCGAAAGACGTATTTGAAGGATCTAAAGGGAATCTTTTTCTTCTTAAAACTGGACCTTAAATCATCCATTGCTGGGTCTTCTTATCACTCCCTTCACTAGCTTGATGCTGCGGTTTAATCTTCATGGCGATCTTTGCAAACTTCTTCGAGTTTGAATCAGGATGTATCTAAAGGAAACTCACCTCACTCTTATCCGAGCAATGGAACAACCTGTCCTGCAGTAAGAAGGCGGCGCCGTGCGACAGTAGAGCGTCTCGCTCCATCTCGCCGAGCCTCACGCCCCCGCCGCGCCTCCGCCCCTTTATGGGCTGGCGGGTGATAATCATGATGATGATATTAATCTCGCTCTTATCCGAGCAGTGGAACAGCTTTATTTAAAGCAGGAAAGCACCGTGATAATAAATATCTTTAGCGATCTTTGAAACTGCATTCGAAGGAGGTATTTCGAGGACCTAAAGGGAATCTTTTTTTCACGGCGATCTTTGCAAAATTCGTTGAGCTTGAATCCGGCTGTATCTAAAGGGTGTGTTAAGGAACTCACCTCACTCTTATCCGAGCAGTGGAACAACCTGTCCTGCAGTAAGAAGGCGGCGCCGTGCGACAGTAGAGCGTCTCGCTCCATCTCGCCGAGCCTCACGCCCCCGCCGCGCCTCCGCCCTTTTAAGGGTTGACGGGTGATGATCATGATGATGATATTACTCCCGCTCTTATCCGAACAGTGGAAGAGCTTTCTTTGAAGCAGGACCGACCTCCGACCTCGCTCTTATCCGAGTAGCGGCCTTCAGCCTTCTTTAAAGCAGCAAAGCACCGTGATAGTAAATATCTTTAGCGATCTTTGAAACTGCATTCGAAGGAGGTATTTCAAGGACCTAAAGGGAATCTTTTTCTTCTTAAAACTTGACCTTAAGTCTTCTTATCACGGCGAACTTTGCAAACGTCGTCGTTGAGCTTGAATCAGGATGTATCTAAAGGGTATGTTAGGGAACTCACCTCGCTCTTATCCGAGCAATGGAACAACCTGTCCTGCAGTAAGAAGGCAGCTCCGTGCGATAGTAAAGCGTCTCGCTCCATCTCCCCGAGCCTCACGCCCCCGCCGCGCCTCCGCCCCTTTACGGGTTGGCGGGTTAGCGCGTCCACCACGCCTGTGGTACGGACCTGCACGAACAAACGATACGTTTACGGCCAGAATTAATAACCTATCCACAGATAGGGATAGGTGCGATCCAGATTAGTTGCTATGCAACGCTTGATATTAACATAGAATTAACGACAGTTGCCAGGGTGTTGCTAGGTGTTGCCTAGCAACTAATCTGGATCGCACCTATCTCTATCTATTATTAATTCTGGCCGTTAGTCTGCCGTCATCAGTCAGGCGACCTAGGAGAGGTGAAAATATGTCAAGTAACTTCAATCTGCTTATCTAAACAAATTGAAGAGCTTTTTACATAAACAGCACTTGCCAAAAAAAGGCTTTTCAGTAGATCAAAAAAACAACATATTTATGTCACTTGACATCTGTTTGTTTTTTTGGAGAAACAACTCACTTGACTTGTATTGTTTTACAGAAACAACTATGACTTCTGTTGTCTTCGGTGGAATCAAACAAAATTTAAAGTAGTATAACTTTGTACATGTGATGTTTTTGTGGAAACGCAATACACAGAGAAAGCTTAGCAATATCCCTGGTAGATGGCATCAAATCGCAGTGGAACACAAAAAATGTAATTTGCTGTTTTTGTAAGAAGCTCCTCAATTGTTTAACATGTAAAGAATCAAATTCGATCGGATTGACAGTTTTGGAAATCTTTACTTAATGCGGCACGGCACGTCCAAACAAAAAGTAAATTCTTTAAATTAATAAATACAATTCTTTTTTATTCGATTAACACTGACATAATTTTGAGTTTTTTAATGGAAATGGAAAATTTATCCTGTACTAGTATAGAAGCCGTTATTTCAAAACCAAAAGTTTTTATTTTAACAACGGCTGTAGTTTCACACTATCATTTGATTACAACAACGCCATCTATGAATCAAGTTCGTCAACCCACCTGTCACTTGTCAGACAGCATAGCATATGCTTGAGTCGCTGGTAGTGGATGACCCTAAAGAATAAGTCGGCACGGCAGTCATCTCCCTTATAGCAACACCGCTGTAGTTTCACACTATTATTTGATTACAACAACGCCATCTATGAATCAAGTTCGTCAACCCACCTGCCATTTGTCAGACACCATATGCCTGAGCCGCTGGTAGTGGATGACCCCATAGAATATGTCGGCAGTCATCTCCCTTATAACAACAACACTGTAGTCACACTATTATTAGATTCAAACAGCTCCATCTATGAATCATGTTCGTAAACCCACCTGCCACTTGTCAGACACCATATGCCTGAGCCGCTGGTAGTTGATGACCCCATAGAATATGTCGGCAGTCATCTCTCGCCCTTCGACTCCGCTGTACATTCTCTCGGTGACGTAGTATTTGTAACTATTATAGTCCGTTCGGTTAGATAGTGTCGGTACACCCGCACGGCATTGTGGCAGAGCGACACTATCTAAGCGAATGGACTATACTGTTGATTCACACAATACATACAGCGCCATCTATGAACCAAGTTCGGCAACCCACCTGCCACTTGTCAGACACCATATGCCTGAGCCGCTGGTAGTTGATGACTCCATGGAATATGTCGGCAGTCATCTCTCGCCCTTCGACTCCGCTGTACATTCTCTCGGTGACGTAGTATTTGTAACTATTACTGTTGATTCACACAATACATACAGCGCCATCTATGAACCAAGTTCGGCAACCCACCTGCCACTTGTCAGACACCATATGCCTGAGTCGCTGGTAGTGGATGACCCCATAGAATATGTCGGCAGTCATCTCTCGCCCGTCGACTCCGCTGTACATTCTCTCGGTGCCGTAGTAGTTGTAACTATTACTGTTCATTCACACAATACATACAACGCCATCTATGAATCAAGTTCGTCAACCCACCTGCCACTTGTCAGACACCATATGCCTGAGCCGCTGGTAGTGGATGACTCCATAGAATATGTCGGCAGTCATCTCTCGCCCGTCGACGCCGCTGTACATTCTCTCGGTGCCGTAGTAGTTGTAACCACCGGCTTCTAGTAGGCGACCGAAGTAGTTAATAGCAGTGTCCTTCTCGTTGAAGCGGAATGGAGTCGCGTCGTGGACCTTAGCACAGAATAAATTAATAATAGTACACTGGTACAGAAACTTCATTCCCCTAAATCATTTAAATAAAAAGCAACTCTAATTACAACGCAATAAAGTGGAATTCATGAACGGCCAGAGGTTGCATCTCTTTCTATCGCATATATTCTAGCTCTTTTGCGGATCTAATTTCATGGATTTGCACCGCCTGTGGTGAGGGCGAGAGAAACGCGCAAGTACATCGAGTGAATAACGCCTGACAGGTTGAAAAAAAAATATTTTCTTTCAACTACCTACGTTGTAATGTTATCATTAATCAAATCACTACAAAACCGATCATAAAGTACGTATTTTTGCTTAGAACTAAAACAATGCAGAAACGTTATACTTATAAAATCTCATTCTTGCACTGTTTTTCATTAATGCAGTTTTTTGATGGAATGTAGCAAAAGGTGTGCAGGACTTTGTATGGGGCCAGGACTAGTAAAATTTTCAAGAATTATTTTTATAAAAATGAGAATATCTCGAAAACAGTGCGTCGTAGCTAAAATCTAACAAAATTTTCGACCTGGGGGCCGATTCTCAGGCAATCGAGAAAATTTCACATTTATAGCTCGAAATTCAAATATTTTACGAAAATAAGACAGTTTGTGTATTGTCAGAATTTCACAATCGAAAAAGTTCGATCGAAAACCAGTCGAACGCTACGAGTGGTAAAAACCAATAGATCGTTCGTATACGAACTTAGCTGTCAAAAATGAATTTGTTGACATGTGGGACAGCGTAGTTTGTTTGAAACGTTCTAACTTTTCAATAGAAACCACAAACAAAATGTTCGACATACGAATTACTACACTGAAAAAGTTCGAATGCCTGAGAATCGGAATAAGTTCGTATACGAACATCTATTGGTCTGTACCACTCGTAGCGTTCGACTGGTTTTCGATCGAACTTTTTCGACTGTGAAATTCTGACAATACAAAAACTGAGTTATATTTGAATTTCGAGCTTATAAATGTGAACTTTTTTCGATTGCGTGAGAATCGGCCCCCAGGGGGTTGAAAATTAATGCACTAGCAGACTTATTTCACTCCCCGTGTCGGCTCGGAAACGCGGAGGCAACGCCGGCGGTGTAAATCCATAGAAATTAGGTCTGCAAAAGAGCTAGAATATATGCGATAGAAAGAGATGCAATGAGTGGCCGTTCGTAATTTGCGCCGTACAAGCTGAATTCTAATTTAATGCGTTATAGTTAGAGTTGCTATTTATTTGACTTAGCAGAGTGAACTATCTGTTACATCCTACTAATATTATAAATGTGGAAGTTTAGATGTTTGGATGTTTGTTACTCAATCACGCCAAAATGGATTAACGGATTTGGCTGAATTTTGGGTCACAGATAGATACTTTATAGCCTGGAGAGGAACATAGGCTACTTTTTATCTCGGAAAAATATCACATTCCCGCGGGATAACGTCGTGTAGTCCACGCGGGCGAAGCCGCGGGCGGAAAGCTAGTAGTTCATTAATAAACTTAGAGTATTAAGAGGCGACAAAGGAAAAACCAGTAGTTGGGATACTGCCCATCTCCTGATGGCGGTAAATAAGATAAATAATCGTTAATGTTGGTTTTGAACTAAATACTATTTGAACTATTTGAAATTACGACATTAGTTTGTGACGATTTTAAAGTTAATATGGTCCTTGTTACTCACATGCCCGTGTAGTCCCGCCGCCTTCCCCGCCATGCACTCGATCATCATGGCGATGGTCATCCGAGACGGGAAGCCGTGAGGATTGAACAGGATATCTGGGATGAGGCCGGACTCCGTGAAGGGCAAGTCCTCGGCCGCCCAGCGTTGGGAACAGATGCCCTTTTGTCCCGCGCGGGAAGCGAACTTGTCGCCCACTGTTGGGTTACGCTGTTGGACAATAATGAGTCAATTATAAACTTAAGCCTATATACACTCATAGACAACTAAATCAAATCACTGTACTTTTTTCATACAAACATGCATACTTTAACGTCTCATAGATAGCAATCTATTTGCATCTGTGTAATGACTGATAAAGAGGAAAACGCCCAATTATCATCACATTTTTAAAAATTCACAAAAAGTGCTGAATTATCTCAAAAAATAAAAACAGTAAGTCAAACTTTATCTCGCATATAACGTTACATGGAGCGATGACTTCGATTTATACTTTTTTCTTTTTCGCAAAATTGAAGACAGTTGGAAAGTTTTTGAAAGTGTGTATCGACAATTGGGCGTTTTGCCTCTTCATCGACGTAAATCATTGCACAGATGCTAATAATTTCCTACCAATGAGACGCTAAAGTGAGAATGTTTGTATGGAAAAAGTCCAGTGATTCATTCTATCGTCCACGAGTGTATAATGGTCATTTCGAGACGGGAAGCCGTGGGGATTGAACAGGATATCCGGGATGAGGCCGGACTCCGTGAAGGGCAAGTCCTCGGCCGCCCAGCGTTGGGAACAGATGCCTTTTTGCCCCGCGCGGGAGGCGAACTTGTCGCCCACTGTTGGGTTACGCTGTTGGACAATAATGAGTCAATTATAAACTGAATCCTATAGTATCTACAAGAGAATTTTCAAGTCGAGTTCTTATACTTTTTTTTGTCTACCATCGATTCCTTATTCTAATTTATATCTAACTAATGTTTGATACATATGTAAAATGTATGCTGATGGTTTGCTGTTTTAAGCAAGGGGGTTCCACGCTTGCCCCGCCCACTTACTACTTTTCAAACTGCTTTTTCGTGTTTCGTGGTATCAATCCTCATTAGACGGTTACGCAACCATCAGTCAATTTCATCACTCAAGACTAGCTAACCAATCGGTATAGAGGAACTTCGGGCGGCGTTATGAATGGTTCATTTTGATTGGCTAAAAGAATCGTGACTGATAGCAAACTGACAGCAAAACCTAATCTAATGGGCGCCTAACTGTCAAAAGAAATATTCCGATTTATTATTTATTTTTGAATGGGCGATTTTCTGAAAGCTCGCTCACTAGATGGCGCTGTCTCACTTATGCAGTTAGAAGGAACGGAACGTTATAAATTTTACTTTGACGCGTTTTTTGTTACGTAAAACGGAACGTCAAACAGATGTTATTTATTTACCTTAATCTTTAAATTTACCTATTTCGTTTCTGTTCCTCACAGTAGTACGTATCAGTACTTATTTAATTTATTTTAAGTTTCCTTTGGGTTTTTAAAAGTAAATAATTTAAATATGATTCATACCAAAATATACCATAGACATGTACATACTTCGTTCAACGCCATCTAGTGAAGCTTTTGGAAGCTTTTTTTTTAAATAGCCTCTCAGAAAATAGCTTATTGAAAAAAAAAAGCATTTCTGACTTAAGGGCAGGATCTTCCAAAAACTCTGTCTTTGTCTTTTTGCTTACGTGTAAAGAGTAATGAAAATAACATCACTTTTTCATTTTTTCAATGTTTTTGTTGTTATTTTGAGCATAAATTCACTTTTTGAAAAAGTAGCCTGAGAATAGTCTACAATATGTCATTACCAGTGATCGGATAATCGGATGCATATTTACCTAAAGTTGTGGTGTTAGCTGTTATGGAATGCACTTTTGTCTCGAAATTTTTTAAATCAATAGCTCATGCTAAAGACTCCGTTTCCACACCATGTTACTGACTAATTATGCATTCGCGAATTTTCTGGAATCCCGATATTTATATATAAAAAAAAAACATGTTTTAAGAAGCCGCTTCCATAATTTCCTAACCAAATATTAACTTTAGGTATTTACCTTTAGGTATTTGCATATTTATGCATCCGATTATCCGATCTCTAGTCATTACCTATTTTTCTATATATTATTAGTGAATTAGAGATTAATAAATCTAAGTATAAAACCAAAAAAATATAAAAATAATGAAACTTTTCTTTGTTTTTGAAAATTTTTATTGTCGAGTTACGATACGAATATTGTGTTTCTAGCCACAAAATAATTGTTTAGGCTTCCCATCCTTTTATCCTCTCATTTACCTACACCTAGCGCCATCTCTGGCGTTTCCACATAAACAGTGGCCGTGCGACATTCGCGCCACCCAACGAGGAAGAAAAAAAAAATCACTCTCTCGAAAACTGACTGCCGCACGCGCCGGATCACGGCCGCTTGTGAAAAATCTGTATTACCTGAAAAACTGTGTTAAATGAGGAGCCGGCTCCAGCAGCTGTTCTGATATTAGTTACCCGAACTGTGTACGTGAAAGAAAGTGACGAGAAAGTGCGTTGTGATGGCATTCGTATTATTAGCAGATGTGCGGGCCGGGCTCGTAAAACAAAACTAGGAATAAAAAAAAAAAATTCAAAAAAATGTTTCGAATATTTCTTCTAATAGATTAAGAGCGACAAGTTTTATTAGCGCACGGCGGGGACTAAGACAAATGAAGTCTTGGGTAGGCCGTAAATTACGCTCAACTGTCAGACAAACTATTCAAACTGGTGAATGATGGACAATTTTAGTTTAAATGCACAGATTTCTAAGAGTTTGGTAGATATTAAATGTGTTGCAGATGGGTGAAGTAGACGAAGGAAGGAAAAAACTTGAGTTCTCAGAATTGTTAGGGCGGATCGTGAGAAGTTGTGCGTAGGCGTCACCATGGAGATTGCAAGCATCAAGCTGACCAATGAGGGATCGAGATGGGCGTAGAGCGGGAGGGGATAACTTCAGTAGAGATGGAAGAGATAAAACGGGGATGCAACTGGCATTCGGGAGACGATTTTTGATATTTTAGGAGAGTGATAGATTAGGAGTTTCGTGACTCCATTGTAACTAACTGTGTGAGAAATAAAGATTAAAGAGTTAACTATTAATTAAATACTAACTTTGTTAAGTAAATTGTAGATTTGAATATTAAAACAAGTGTAACTATTTTACAAAGTGAATTTAAACAACGTCGAGAGGGGTATGTAATTGTGTACATTGTGGCTTATTCCGTGTGTCAATAAAGGTACAATCTCTAGAATAACGAGCGGTATATCACATACAACGTAGAAATGTATCAATACGAAGAACAACACCATTCTGGGGGTTTCGCTTTAATAACCGAATGGAACCCGATAGAACATCTCATTTTTGTGTTGGCTTTAATATGCGCAATAGTTGTGTTAGGGTGTTGTGGATATAAGATATTCAGTTATTGCAATCGTCGAATATTAAATAGACGGAGGTATTTGCAAGATGGTCTACCGAATGAGATAGAAATGCAAAGAGCCGGGTTAGACCTCAATCGAGGCTGAATTGGATTGCGTCTTTTCTCGATGCATAGTTAATCTCAGAGATAGGGATGGTTAACGTGAAAGTATTAATTAAAGCTCTAGAGACTGTAACTTTATGTAGCCTGGTGGAATACGAGACACTAATATCTACCATGAATGTTAATAATCAAGTCTAAATTAGACTAATATGTGAAATAGTTGTCCTTTCCATTTTTTCAATCAATGGAACAGGTTTGTTCTATAAATGTGTTCGTATCTCACTTTAGACTTAAGTTGTAAAATAACTATTGAAACTTTAGTGTGTGTTTAATTAAATTTAAGTGTGAATCTAGATGACCTTAGAGAGTTTTTTCTTTGGATTTTCGCTTTCTCTCTATGTAGTATGGTCTTAAGATAGGAGCTGAAAATCTAGCTGTCATTATATAGCAACCTATAGGTGACAGCTTAAATAATCAAACCAGTTTCTTTTTGCTATTTCGAAGATAAACAAAACACATTTAAGTTAAATAAATAATATTTTTTTTCCATAATTATATGTTTTACTGCTTAGATATAAGATTCCTAAGAGGAAGCACAGTGTGAGGCATAGTCAAATCCGTGTTAAATACTAAGAAATACTTAGGAGAACCATTGAGCTAGTTTGTTTGACTTCGCTTAACACCTTGCGTTCTCACATGTACACCTTTCAGTTGAATCACGATTTCTATGAGCTAAATTCGTTAGATTTCAGTCTAGGTCTAGGTAGATTTCTATACATATACCTAAATAAATAAACATGGGATAGTAGGGAGTGATTAAAGACTTTAAGGGAGAGACTACATTCAAACCGTTGAGGTTACCTGTGTATAGGTAGTTTATTTAAACGTGTTAGTAAAGGGGTCTAGCTGCTGAATTTGGACGAGAGAGACAACAGGAGCAGAGCAGAAGGAAGTATAATGTATTAGTGTTGAATAGGTATAATGTGTAAGTTCATTTTGCCTCTACACAGGACATAGACGCTGTTAGGTGCACTTATAGACTTGTATTTAGGATAGGAAATAGAGATAGGTATACTAGGTGATCTGTGATGAAATAGGACTTGCACAGGGTGTTTAAATCCTGGGGTGTTTGGCCGCTTGAGGCTGCGAGCTAGTCATTCCACCCACTGACTTTAATCGAATGAGGGCCCTTGACTATAAGAGATTATTCTCTTAGACTACTGAACGGGATGCTCTGGCCGGCACTCGCGAGCTCAGCCTTATTGAGCCTAAAGGCTATCTGCGTGTGGGTTTCAGTGAACGGGTAGCAGCATTTCTGGGTCGTCGTCACACTTGCACTTCCATAGCGTTCAGCCATCGCCCGATTTGGCCAAATCGAACTTTCTCAATTAATACAAATATGAATAAATAAAGTATACCATGGTATTATGGGGAAGGTGTCTAGCGAACACCTTATAAAATAAAGTAAATAAATGTCCACATCCTGGAGATGTCTGACATACGCTTCGCAGCGTAACAAAGATGGCTGACGTTCCCCAAATAATAAACCTCAGAAGGGTTTTTCCTAGAAGGTTTTGTAGGCGCTACTAAACGACCAGAGTGTAATCCACTACGTGAGCAGACATCTATTGGTTATAGCTTAGGAATTAGAGTAGAGGAGAGGCGAAGGTCGCGATCAGATTAAAACAATTTGCATTTTAATATTAACAAGCTTCGCAATGTTATTTAAAACCATAGGCCTGCGGAATGATGGATTTATCTCGATGAGCTTCCGTTCTATTCACACGCAGCTACTAAATAGTACAAACATAAACACGATTCGCAGATCACTTAGATGCCAGTAACATCGACTTTCACCAAGACCACCAAATACATAGAAAAACATTATAACTAGACGATCACATATACAAATCAGGGTTAGAGCCACTACAGCGTGAAGCTGCAGTTGGATTCGTCGCTGCGGTCGTTGCAAAACCAGCAGCCAGCCACCCACGTGAGTCCTGCCCGATTCCCTTCTTCCAAAGCTTTCTATTTATCCACTTGCATAAGCCCCTTGTGTTCATAGTCAAAGTAAGGAAGTCAAGGTCGAAATTATTAAAACCTATGAAACACAACCCCTTTCAATAATCAAGATCGTTTATGAAACTTCAACATTATATTTTTATCTGGTCATAATAAAGAATATTTGATTGTTTACTTTTGAATCAATAATAGGTTGATTTCGATAATTTGGAAGTACGTGCCCTTAAGGCGCTACTCGGAAAAATATGGACTTTTTGATTTAAAACTATAGGACGGTTACAGTTGTTACAAATCTGGTAATAAGATATATATTTCTTTATACCTTTATCTAGAATCGTATAGGTTCAGAAACACGATTTTATGATTTTGGCTCGACACTTTTTATTTTCGAAAATACCTCTAAAAAAATAAGAAATATCAAGATTATTCTTAAATGGGGTTACTTACACTATTGGAAATTGGTTTAATTAGTAGACACCAATAATATTTAGGATCGTATAGAAGCATTTATTAAAATCGCTGGTAGTTTTTGAATACGAAGTGATTTTGTGTTTTTTTTTGCCTAATCTGCAAAGTCGGTCTCGCTCTCGCGCGCGTCGTTTTCTCATTGCTATCTCGCTTCAGCATAATTATTCCGAGCATCTCACCTGCAGCCGTAGCATGATACAGGCGCGCGCCGGCGACCTGGCGGAGAAGTCTCCGCACAAGCGCACGCTGTCCACGAACACCTCCTCCTTGCCGCGGTAGCGCGACATCACGTACTGACTCTTCTCGCCGTCGAAGTAGCTGACAGACAAAGGACATTTTTCATTTTCGGCTAGGACTTTGTACACTATTCGTACTAATAGTAAAAAATATAGTAAAGTCATATAAAATATTCAAATTCTCATTGTCTTTCTGGATAAATGGTACAAAAATAAACTTTAAAATAAAAATTCTTTGCCATCCATGGTCACACTGGCAATCATATTTAAATCACGTTCGGAAACATTGATGTTTCTGTACGAAAAAACGATGACATTGACGACTGATGATAATCTGTCATTGTTAACCTTTTTTTTTAATGTGAGTGTGACGTTTTACCGCCATATTGAATCGGGGTTGCATAAAATTAAGACTAGATAATGCTTTTTCACTTCTCATGCTCGTAAAGTTCGTGTTTATGTTGGGTATAGGCTGCATAAAATCGCTTTTTATGCTCTAGTGCATAAAGTAAAATCTTCGTCTAAGTCTCAGACTCTAAGACAAAGGTCGTCAGGTAAACAGTCACACACGCAATTAAACTTCGTTAAATAAACTTGTTATTTCATTCTGTTTCTTTAATTTTGTACACAATCTATTTTAAATTACTTACTAAATTAATAAAACTAGACAAAATTAATGAGTTTTGTAAGAAATAAGTATTTCAAGAGCATTATGGACTACGATCGATGCTAAAGTCACTGTGCTGCCGCCAATGCCACGTATAAAAAAAAAGAAAGTCTTCCCGCCAATATGGCGAAGTCTTTATTTTTTTCTTTTTTGCAATATTGTTATTTGTTTTCCTCACACTCGAAGTGAAAAGCAGAGTGTATAACTCGTAGATAAAACCCATTTTACCCTCGAATTGACTATCCACCCTCGCCTACGGCTCGGATGGATATATACGTCTCGGGTAAAATGGTACGTTTTATGCACTTGTTGTACAATCTGCTATTGTACCATCAAACGCGTTAGCTTATAGCGATATAATTAGTTTTCAGTTATTATATTAATCTTTTGTTTGCCTATAGTATAGTGTACAAAGTCCTAGCCGAGGCTCCATACAAAACTGAAAAATGTCCTCTACATAGTTTCTGAATAAGTTTTTTGACGTGAAAACTTCTTTAGCGGCATTGTGCACTTTTTGTGATGAGTGAAAAATAACTATTATGAAAGACGGGATTTTTACCATGTGTATTTCGTTTTTCGAGTTCCTGATATTTCGGCGCAGTTGCACACGCCATGATCGCGGAGTAACTGAATAAAGTTAATGCGGGTGGATGGTATTAGGAGCAGACGAATCTGTCTACCCTCTTTCTTGTCCGTTTATTGCGCTTGATACCCGTACCACTGTTTTCGTTCTCGCACTCAACTCGGAACTTGTCCGCGACACACAATACTCACAGTATCACTCCGCGGAACACTTTTTTGATTTTTGTTGTTTTTACACAATCGAATCACTGGATTCCAGACATTTGACAATTTAAACCCATCCTCGCGATTAAAATTATTCTTATGCTTTTTTATTTCAATCGCTTCTCTGACCAGTCTTGGTACATAGTGGCGTTCCGTCGAAATAATCTGACGGTTATAAAACTCCATACCATCCAATCATAATACCATCCACCGGCATTAACTTTATTCAGTTACTCCGTGATCATGGCGTGTGCAACTGCGCCGAAATATCGGGAACTCGAAAAACGAAATACACATGGTAAAAACCCCGTCTTTCATAATAGTTATAGTGATAATGACCATGTAAGTTTAAAATCTTATTGAGTGAAAAATGTTACAATGTCATTAGAATACGAAAGCAAATTTCGCCACCGTTTCCAAAGTTGTGATAGCTCTAGAAAACGGCCGGCTTTGAAGCCAGAAGAGCCAGAAGCTCGGTTCAAATGTAGTCCGTATTTTTTCTTTTTTTTTGTGAAAAAGTCTAGAAAGCCCTTTTCACTTCTGCCGGCACTCCCGGAGTGCAACCAGTTGTTTGTTTCTTGTAAAAAACTTTGTTTTTGTGAGAAGCTTTTCTGTTGACTGTACTTCAATATTGTATTGTCACCCGATACAAACCCGTATGCGAATTTTCAGCTCAATCGGACACTGGGAAGTGGGTCAAATTAAACTTGCAAGATTTGACACGAACGAACGGACATACATACATACACTGCAACTTAAATAAAAGCTTGTAAAAAAAATACAAAGCGGGATGGCAGCAGCCGCGTGTCTTTTTTGAACTTTTCAAGCGATACAGGTCTTTTAAGTATGCAGATAAAGTTCAAAATTATTTACAACTGAAAGTTACAACCGCCCTTGTGGTCTAGTGGTTCACACCACCGCTTTCAGACCCAAAGGTTCAAATTCTTAATCAGTAGATTTAAAATATTTTAATGATGTGTGTTTTAACACACAAAAGTAAGCAAAGATAGGTTTCATGTCCATCTATAAGGAAAACTATGGCTAATGATGACGAAAACTTGGTCCTTCGAACCGGATCCGGATACAAAATTCGTAGTTTTCATCAACCTCTAGACTTGCGCCTGAATACTCGAAGGCTACTCAACTTCATAAGCATCATGGCGTCTCTTGCATGCCTTTGACATTTAATGCAACAGAGCAATGTTTGAGACGCTCCTAAACTTGAGTAACGTTCAAGTATTCGGCCGTTAGACTGATGATGATTGTTCAGTACACCCCTGCCTATACCGCGGAATCACTTAGCGCAGTGGAAGATTTATCATGAGTAGACTCCGGACAAGAACTAGGTTTCAGCCGGGATGTAACTGAACAATTGGACTGCGATACACAGCGGAGAGAATGTTAAGTAAGGTGAGGTTACATACGGGTCTGTGTGTCGAACGTCTCCAAGGCAGAAGTGGTGTAAGGGAGCGCGCGCGCCCCTGATGTCCGTTCTTCGTCTGCCAACCTTACCAATTCGTCACCTCACTCACAACACAAATAACAGCGTTCCCAAGACACTGGGCGTTTCAACAATAGATACACAATAACACACGGAGGAGCTTTTTGTCAAGACATATATTGCCCCTGCAACAACGCGTGGTAGACAATTATCTTTCTTTCAAAACTCCGCGACCAGCCCGATGGATGGCGTCAAAACCTTGGTCGTACAAAACGGGATCACATAGATAATTTAAGATTTCATTCAAACTCGATATGCCAGGCACATTCAACGCGAGCGATTTTTAACAAATTCAGCAAAATTATTCCGACATTTTTCTAACAAGAATTCCAATCAAGTGTCACTGTCAACTTCAAGTGACAGCTAAATGTCAATTTGACGTGACATTAGAGATGCGTTCAGAAATATCGATCTTTTCCGAACTTTTTTTATCTGTCCACTTCACGCGCTGTTGTAGGATATGCAAATACTCCATCGACCAACGTGCCCAGAAGTTTTGGGACATCTGTCTCAAAAGTTGGTATCGCGACAAACGATGGGATCCTACATCCTGAATCGGATATTCAGGCAACGCCAAAAGGGGCTGTCCGATCAAGAAATGACCTGGGGTCAACGCTTCCAGGTCATTCGGGTCCGAAGACAACGGGCACAAGGGTCGCGAGTTGAGGACGGCCTCAATTTTACAAAATACCGTATCAAGTTCCTCAAACGTGAGAATAGTTTCTCCAATCACGCGACGCAAGTGTGTCTTGGCAGCCTTTACACAAGCTTCAAAAATTCCTCCCCAGGTCGGACAAGCTGGAGGGCTAAACTTCCAGATTATCCCACGCCGGGAGAGTGTGGTTCCAATGTCTATTTTATTATCAACAAAAAACTTAACTACTTCCTTAAGATAATTACACGTTCCCTTATAATTAGTACCACAATCGGAACGTATCAATGTCGGCAGTCCTCTACGGGAAACAAATCTGCTCAAGGCGGCGACAAAGGCTTCGGTAGACAATTCCGAGACAATTTCCAAATGGACAGCCTTGGTGGACAAACACACAAACACGCACAAGTACGCCTTATAGGTTTTAGCATTACGCAGTCTCGAAGCCTTTACAGTAAAGGGACCGGCGAAGTCGGTGGCGACTCCGGCAAAAGCTCTACATTCCGTGACGCGATCAGCAGGCAAATCACCCATCTGGGGCTGCATGGTCGCGGCCTTCAATCGATAACAAGGCAGGCAACGGAAAACCACAGTGCGAATGGCTCGACGAGCAGACAAAATCCAAAATTCACGCTGCAAAATGGCCAACAAAGCATTACAGCCAGCATGTTGTGCATTCACATGGCGATCTGTTATTATCAGTTGAGTCAAATGTCCGGCTTTAGGTAACAAAAGGGGGTGACGAGCTCCATACGGCAGGTTCGCATTTCGAAGTCTTCCGCCGACTCGCAAAAGCCCACTCTCGTCCAGGAAGGGATTCAATCGCGATACCGCGCCCTTCAACTTGCGACGGCCTAAACGCAAAATTTCAATCTCGGACTCAAAACTATCAGCTTGTACTCTCCGGACCCAAAACAAGAGCGCGTCCCTACGCTCGTCCGGAGTGAGAACCGACGAATCACGCCTCGCGCGTGGGTTTCTGCAATTGTACACAAAACGTCTGATCCAAGCGGTAACACCAAGCAGCTTCTGTAAGGAGCTGTACCGATCCAACAACAAATCCTTTTCCCCGGCGGGGTTAGTCTCCAGGACGCATGCCCGCATGTCAGGAACGGCTACGTTCGACAACGCTGGAGAGGGCGGCCACTCCGACTCAGGCCGCATCAACCACTGTGGGCCCCACCAGAGGGGGTGGTTAATTAGGGTTGGGGCTACACAACCCCGAGACGCACAATCCGCGGGATTCATGGTTCCCGGCACGTGTCTCCAAATCAACTCGATGTCGGAATTACAAATCTGCGACACTCGATTGGCCACAAACACGTCCAAGGTGTGCGCCGGAGCCTTCAACCAACAAAGGACGACCTGACTGTCCGTCCAAGCATAAACCTCTTGTATTTTAATAGATCGACCTAATGTGAGCCGTACGTGGTTCAACAAACGCATTAGGAGGGCAGCTCCACACAATTCCAACCTCGGGATCGTATGACGAGTCCGAAGGGGAGCGACTTTGCTTTTCGCTATCACCAGATGCACAGCAACAACTCCGTCAACAGTAACGGTGCGGAGGTACACGGCCGCAGCAAATCCACGTTCGGAGGCATCGGAAAAGCCGTGAAGAGTAACTTTACAATTTTCAGAAGGGAGGAATAGCCTCGGCAAATGCACTTCATTAATCTCGGGGAGGGATGAAACGAAGCTCGACCAATCTCGGAGTAACTCGTCCGAGAGGGGTTCATCCCACGACACACCCGAAGCCCATAACCGTTGCAAAAAACACTTGGCCATAAACAGCACGGGGCAAATCCACCCATTGGGGTCAAAGGTACGTGCGACAGTAGACAATACTAAACGCTTGGTCCAGACTTTCGGTGGTCGTAAATCCACACAATACGTGAAAGTGTCAGAGACCGGTTTGTACTGTACGCCAAGGACGGTCACCACATGGGGATTATCAACATTTTCGAATAGGTGGGGGTCCTGCTGGTGCTCTTCGGGCAAACCTACCAGTACATCAGGCGAGTTGGATATCCATTTCCTCGACTCGTAACCTCCCGACTTCAAAAGGGCGGTGAGTTCGTCTCTCAGGACAATCGCCTCTGAGACAGATGAGGCGCCCGTGCAAATGTCATCCACATAGACGTCACTGGCCAAAATGGCGGAGGCGCGAGGGTATCTCAAGCGCTCCTTCTCAGCCAACTCCAACAAAGAACGAATCGCAACAAACGGGCTCGAAGCCAAACCGTACGTATTCGTATTCAATTCATAAATCAACAAGGGGTCCCTAGGACTCTCTCTCCACAAAATCAATTGGTACCTCCTATCCTCTGGATGGATGACCGTTTGTCTGAACATCATCCGGATGTCAGTCATAAATACAATTTGGTGCCGCCGGAAGTTGGTCAAAATGTCTGAGATCTCCGTGTGCAGCTTGGGACCTACATGCAGACACTGGTTCAAGGACGCTCCAGTAGAGGTGGGAGCCGAACCGTCAAAGACCACCCGAATCTTTCCGGATTTCAAAACGGCGTGGTGCGGCAAAAAGAAGTGCTCAACGGAGCGCCAATCCAAATCGCTCACGGACATGTGCCCTAACTCCTCATACTCCCGCATGAATTCAACATACTTCTGGCGGAAGACCGGATCCTTGCTCATGCGACGCTCCATCGCCACTAGCCTACGTTCCGCTAGCGGTCGGGATTCGCCCAGAGGAGGTCGGCCGGCACGAAAGGGGAGACGGGTGATCAAACGACCAGAGCGGAGGCGACCAGTGTTATTCTGGTAATACAACTCGCATTCATCCGCTACTGGGTCTACCCGCGGGGCTGGTGGAGGTTCCTCAACCTCCCAAAACTTCTGCACCACTTCGGAGAGAGACACATTAAAAACAAGACCGCAATCCTCATCAAGGGAATCCAAAACGCGGCGAGCAGGGCCCATCACAACTGTACCGAGTGTCGTCTGCAGAGCTACCAAGCCATCTGGCTGCAAAACTCGCTTCCCCGTCAACAAAACTCGCCCCAGGACATCGGCTCCAAGGAGAGCATCAATCGGGCCTGGGCGGAAGAAATTTGGATCGGCGAGTGGGGAATCAGACACCAAAGACAACATACTCGGTCCCAAGTCAACTGAAGGTTGACGGCCAACAACTGTGTCCAACACAATCGCCGAGGTCTTAATGCCTGGCGTGGACTTATTACGTGATGTAAATGTGAAGTCAACATGCCCTAACAACCCGGGGACTTTCACATCGCCAACACCTCTCACGCCTTCCGTGTGGGGGTGCACCTTGAGGCCCAACCGCCTAACTAACCAAGATGACACAACACACCCCTGAGCACCGGAATCCAACAAGGCGCGAACTTCCACAAGGTCGCCATTCAATCCCCTGACAAGCACAGAGGCCGTGGGCAACAAAACGGTCTCTGGAGGGGTGGCTACAATCGACCGTAAACACGTTGATTGCTAGTATGTGGGGTCCCCAGACGTCCCCCCATGGTAAGGGGGTCGCTCATAGCGATCCAGTGGGTCCCAGTCTCCCACATACTGCCTACGTCCAATTCGCCCGGTATCAGGCGGGTTATATCTCCCGGCCCCTTGAAGACGGGGCGGGCGCCGCTCCAAACGCGGGTATTCGGCGAGCGGCGGCGAGAATCGGTGCCTATCATCCACCGTGTACGTCGCCCCATAGTCGCGGGGGCACGGTGACCGATTTTCAGAGGGGGGGTCCCGGGGACCCCCGGCTGTGCGAGGCTCAACACGTTGCGGGGGGCTTCTACGACCTCCCGCAACGCTCGCAAAATCGAACCCCCTAGTTGGGGACCGATTTCCCATGGGGGGGTCCGTGGGACCCCCGCCCGTGCGAGGCTCAAAACGTCGCGGGGGGCCTCTACGACCTCCGGCAACGTCCGCATAACTCATCCCCATCCTTGGGGATCGGTTTCCCATGGGGGGGTCCCTGGGACCCCCGCCCGTTTGAGGGTCCAAACGTGGCGGAGAGCGTCTGGGGCCACTCTGGTGGCCACTAGAACTGCTGCGGGATGCGAACACCGCGGGGGGTCCGAGACCCCCACCCATACGCGGTGATCCTGCAGCGACGCGCTGCGGCGCTCCGCCGCCCTCTGGGCTGTTCATGCAGAGGAGGGGATGGTGGTTGCCCTTACAAAAGCGGCATGGGTGCGCTTGGGTACATTCGCGCTGCATGTGCAGGCCCAAGCACGAGAAGCACCATGTCCGTTGTCGCGCGATCGCTCGACGGCCTTGGACGCGCTGGTCGAGGAACTTATCACAACGGGTCGTGCTGTGACCCGGTTCCCGACAGTACAAGCAGCGGGCGGTCTCCTGGACGGCGGCATAGCGGCCGGGCGCGCGAGGGGCCATACGCCCCCTACGGGGGGGTCCGGTGGGGGATCTACTCTGTGGCACAGGTCGTTCGGGTCCCATAGGACCGGCCAGAGAGGAATTATCTGCCAGTCTACTTTCTCCTTCCAGGAACGTCAAGAGGTCCGAGAAGGGTGGCAGATAAGTCGCACTATCCCCACCATACTGCTGCTCAAAACGGACCTTAACAGAGTCCGGCAACTTTCCCAGGACAATGTGCAGTAACAAAAACGACCACTGCTCCACTGGGAGTTTTAAGTTTTTTAATGCGTTGTATGCCACCAACAGCGGATTCAACAAAGCCACTCTCAAGTGCATCACGCTGGCAACGCGGGGTAAATTCAAAATGGCGGCAACATGGTTGTCCGCCAGACGTCGTACGTTCTGGTACCGACGGGCAATCAAATCCCTAGCAATAGGGTAGTTTTCATCCGAGGGGGCCAAATGTTGAACTGATTCAAGGGCCTCCCCTTCCAACACGGATAACAAATAAGCTAACTTCTGGCCCTGGGTCAAATCGTCCCGGGCATGTACAAGACTATCAAAAATATTAATAAAGCCCTCCCAGTCCTCTAGACGACCAGCAAAGCGCCTTAAGTCTAAGGGGGCCAATCTAGCAAAGAGAGGGGGCATACTCTTAGATGTGACCGGGGACGGGCTCGGTTCATTCTCTCTTGCCACTTGCAAAGGTCGAGCCACCTGGGTAATTCTGTCCGCAAAATCATAACACTGGTCCACATCCAAATCGACTTCTTGTCGCATTTCCACATCGGCCTCAACAGTCCTTTCCAAAAATAAGGCATACTGTTCATCAACAACAGCCAAACGTACGGGCAGATCTACGTATCTGTTCAACAAGGCCTCCGTTCTATCCGGTCGATCCAACAACGCAACCGCAGAAGCTAACCACCGTAACTCAGAACGTATTTTGGCTTTAGCAGAGGAGGCCGTCATTGTAACGTCCCAAATTTATCAACAAAAACAACAAATTCAAAATATTCACTATAACACAAAATCTCCAATATTTGGAGGTTATTACTAACCACAAAATTCCAATATTACAACAACAAGTATTTATAATGACACAAACTCTTAAATATCTGGAGGTTATCAGAAAACAACAAAACTCACTGACTATTGAAATTCACTCAAAATCACTGACTATTGAAATTCACTTGGATATCAACACAACATACTGTTACACAACAACAAGTTAATTTTAATTATTTCAAAGCACAAGTTTCAATGAGTTTCAATGTGTAAACAATGTCCCAAATCATTTAAGTTTCACTAAGTATTGAGTGCAAACTTATTAGCTAACCTTTTATTAGCTATTATTTTAGCAACAAACTTGTCAATATTCACAATTCAAATTTGCTAACAAACTAAATAATAATTATTATGAGCAAAGAAAGGCATCTGTTTACACTTTGGAACTTCAATACATGACAATTAATTACAAGACATGGAACCAATAACAAAGGAATGCCCTTTACTTTTCAAATGCAAGCCAATTACCATTTACAAGTACAAATTAATCTAGTCCGGACCAGACTGGGTCATCAAAACGGCACTGATTAATACAAAGTTTTGGCGTGGGCCTCTCAGGCCTTCAAGCTACGCTCTTGGCTACCAAGAAATGTTCAGTACACCCCTGCCTATACCGCGGAATCACTTAGCGCAGTGGAAGATTTATCATGAGTAGACTCCGGACAAGAACTAGGTTTCAGCCGGGATGTAACTGAACAATTGGACTGCGATACACAGCGGAGAGAATGTTAAGTAAGGTGAGGTTACATACGGGTCTGTGTGTCGAACGTCTCCAAGGCAGAAGTGGTGTAAGGGAGCGCGCGCGCCCCTGATGTCCGTTCTTCGTCTGCCAACCTTACCAATTCGTCACCTCACTCACAACACAAATAACAGCGTTCCCAAGACACTGGGCGTTTCAACAATAGATACACAATAACACACGGAGGAGCTTTTTGTCAAGACATATATTGCCCCTGCAACAACGCGTGGTAGACAATTATCTTTCTTTCAAAACTCCGCGACCAGCCCGATGGATGGCGTCAAAACCTTGGTCGTACAAAACGGGATCACATAGATAATTTAAGATTTCATTCAAACTCGATATGCCAGGCACATTCAACGCGAGCGATTTTTAACAAATTCAGCAAAATTATTCCGACATTTTTCTAACAAGAATTCCAATCAAGTGTCACTGTCAACTTCAAGTGACAGCTAAATGTCAATTTGACGTGACATTAGAGATGCGTTCAGAAATATCGATCTTTTCCGAACTTTTTTTATCTGTCCACTTCACGCGCTGTTGTAGGATATGCAAATACTCCATCGACCAACGTGCCCAGAAGTTTTGGGACATCTGTCTCAAAAGTTGGTATCGCGACAAACGATGGGATCCTACATCCTGAATCGGATATTCAGGCAACGCCAAAAGGGGCTGTCCGATCAAGAAATGACCTGGGGTCAACGCTTCCAGGTCATTCGGGTCCGAAGACAACGGGCACAAGGGTCGCGAGTTGAGGACGGCCTCAATTTTACAAAATACCGTATCAAGTTCCTCAAACGTGAGAATAGTTTCTCCAATCACGCGACGCAAGTGTGTCTTGGCAGCCTTTACACAAGCTTCAAAAATTCCTCCCCAGGTCGGACAAGCTGGAGGGCTAAACTTCCAGATTATCCCACGCCGGGAGAGTGTGGTTCCAATGTCTATTTTATTATCAACAAAAAACTTAACTACTTCCTTAAGATAATTACACGTTCCCTTATAATTAGTACCACAATCGGAACGTATCAATGTCGGCAGTCCTCTACGGGAAACAAATCTGCTCAAGGCGGCGACAAAGGCTTCGGTAGACAATTCCGAGACAATTTCCAAATGGACAGCCTTGGTGGACAAACACACAAACACGCACAAGTACGCCTTATAGGTTTTAGCATTACGCAGTCTCGAAGCCTTTACAGTAAAGGGACCGGCGAAGTCGGTGGCGACTCCGGCAAAAGCTCTACATTCCGTGACGCGATCAGCAGGCAAATCACCCATCTGGGGCTGCATGGTCGCGGCCTTCAATCGATAACAAGGCAGGCAACGGAAAACCACAGTGCGAATGGCTCGACGAGCAGACAAAATCCAAAATTCACGCTGCAAAATGGCCAACAAAGCATTACAGCCAGCATGTTGTGCATTCACATGGCGATCTGTTATTATCAGTTGAGTCAAATGTCCGGCTTTAGGTAACAAAAGGGGGTGACGAGCTCCATACGGCAGGTTCGCATTTCGAAGTCTTCCGCCGACTCGCAAAAGCCCACTCTCGTCCAGGAAGGGATTCAATCGCGATACCGCGCCCTTCAACTTGCGACGGCCTAAACGCAAAATTTCAATCTCGGACTCAAAACTATCAGCTTGTACTCTCCGGACCCAAAACAAGAGCGCGTCCCTACGCTCGTCCGGAGTGAGAACCGACGAATCACGCCTCGCGCGTGGGTTTCTGCAATTGTACACAAAACGTCTGATCCAAGCGGTAACACCAAGCAGCTTCTGTAAGGAGCTGTACCGATCCAACAACAAATCCTTTTCCCCGGCGGGGTTAGTCTCCAGGACGCATGCCCGCATGTCAGGAACGGCTACGTTCGACAACGCTGGAGAGGGCGGCCACTCCGACTCAGGCCGCATCAACCACTGTGGGCCCCACCAGAGGGGGTGGTTAATTAGGGTTGGGGCTACACAACCCCGAGACGCACAATCCGCGGGATTCATGGTTCCCGGCACGTGTCTCCAAATCAACTCGATGTCGGAATTACAAATCTGCGACACTCGATTGGCCACAAACACGTCCAAGGTGTGCGCCGGAGCCTTCAACCAACAAAGGACGACCTGACTGTCCGTCCAAGCATAAACCTCTTGTATTTTAATAGATCGACCTAATGTGAGCCGTACGTGGTTCAACAAACGCATTAGGAGGGCAGCTCCACACAATTCCAACCTCGGGATCGTATGACGAGTCCGAAGGGGAGCGACTTTGCTTTTCGCTATCACCAGATGCACAGCAACAACTCCGTCAACAGTAACGGTGCGGAGGTACACGGCCGCAGCAAATCCACGTTCGGAGGCATCGGAAAAGCCGTGAAGAGTAACTTTACAATTTTCAGAAGGGAGGAATAGCCTCGGCAAATGCACTTCATTAATCTCGGGGAGGGATGAAACGAAGCTCGACCAATCTCGGAGTAACTCGTCCGAGAGGGGTTCATCCCACGACACACCCGAAGCCCATAACCGTTGCAAAAAACACTTGGCCATAAACAGCACGGGGCAAATCCACCCATTGGGGTCAAAGGTACGTGCGACAGTAGACAATACTAAACGCTTGGTCCAGACTTTCGGTGGTCGTAAATCCACACAATACGTGAAAGTGTCAGAGACCGGTTTGTACTGTACGCCAAGGACGGTCACCACATGGGGATTATCAACATTTTCGAATAGGTGGGGGTCCTGCTGGTGCTCTTCGGGCAAACCTACCAGTACATCAGGCGAGTTGGATATCCATTTCCTCGACTCGTAACCTCCCGACTTCAAAAGGGCGGTGAGTTCGTCTCTCAGGACAATCGCCTCTGAGACAGATGAGGCGCCCGTGCAAATGTCATCCACATAGACGTCACTGGCCAAAATGGCGGAGGCGCGAGGGTATCTCAAGCGCTCCTTCTCAGCCAACTCCAACAAAGAACGAATCGCAACAAACGGGCTCGAAGCCAAACCGTACGTATTCGTATTCAATTCATAAATCAACAAGGGGTCCCTAGGACTCTCTCTCCACAAAATCAATTGGTACCTCCTATCCTCTGGATGGATGACCGTTTGTCTGAACATCATCCGGATGTCAGTCATAAATACAATTTGGTGCCGCCGGAAGTTGGTCAAAATGTCTGAGATCTCCGTGTGCAGCTTGGGACCTACATGCAGACACTGGTTCAAGGACGCTCCAGTAGAGGTGGGAGCCGAACCGTCAAAGACCACCCGAATCTTTCCGGATTTCAAAACGGCGTGGTGCGGCAAAAAGAAGTGCTCAACGGAGCGCCAATCCAAATCGCTCACGGACATGTGCCCTAACTCCTCATACTCCCGCATGAATTCAACATACTTCTGGCGGAAGACCGGATCCTTGCTCATGCGACGCTCCATCGCCACTAGCCTACGTTCCGCTAGCGGTCGGGATTCGCCCAGAGGAGGTCGGCCGGCACGAAAGGGGAGACGGGTGATCAAACGACCAGAGCGGAGGCGACCAGTGTTATTCTGGTAATACAACTCGCATTCATCCGCTACTGGGTCTACCCGCGGGGCTGGTGGAGGTTCCTCAACCTCCCAAAACTTCTGCACCACTTCGGAGAGAGACACATTAAAAACAAGACCGCAATCCTCATCAAGGGAATCCAAAACGCGGCGAGCAGGGCCCATCACAACTGTACCGAGTGTCGTCTGCAGAGCTACCAAGCCATCTGGCTGCAAAACTCGCTTCCCCGTCAACAAAACTCGCCCCAGGACATCGGCTCCAAGGAGAGCATCAATCGGGCCTGGGCGGAAGAAATTTGGATCGGCGAGTGGGGAATCAGACACCAAAGACAACATACTCGGTCCCAAGTCAACTGAAGGTTGACGGCCAACAACTGTGTCCAACACAATCGCCGAGGTCTTAATGCCTGGCGTGGACTTATTACGTGATGTAAATGTGAAGTCAACATGCCCTAACAACCCGGGGACTTTCACATCGCCAACACCTCTCACGCCTTCCGTGTGGGGGTGCACCTTGAGGCCCAACCGCCTAACTAACCAAGATGACACAACACACCCCTGAGCACCGGAATCCAACAAGGCGCGAACTTCCACAAGGTCGCCATTCAATCCCCTGACAAGCACAGAGGCCGTGGGCAACAAAACGGTCTCTGGAGGGGTGGCTACAATCGACCGTAAACACGTTGATTGCTAGTATGTGGGGTCCCCAGACGTCCCCCCATGGTAAGGGGGTCGCTCATAGCGATCCAGTGGGTCCCAGTCTCCCACATACTGCCTACGTCCAATTCGCCCGGTATCAGGCGGGTTATATCTCCCGGCCCCTTGAAGACGGGGCGGGCGCCGCTCCAAACGCGGGTATTCGGCGAGCGGCGGCGAGAATCGGTGCCTATCATCCACCGTGTACGTCGCCCCATAGTCGCGGGGGCACGGTGACCGATTTTCAGAGGGGGGGTCCCGGGGACCCCCGGCTGTGCGAGGCTCAACACGTTGCGGGGGGCTTCTACGACCTCCCGCAACGCTCGCAAAATCGAACCCCCTAGTTGGGGACCGATTTCCCATGGGGGGGTCCGTGGGACCCCCGCCCGTGCGAGGCTCAAAACGTCGCGGGGGGCCTCTACGACCTCCGGCAACGTCCGCATAACTCATCCCCATCCTTGGGGATCGGTTTCCCATGGGGGGGTCCCTGGGACCCCCGCCCGTTTGAGGGTCCAAACGTGGCGGAGAGCGTCTGGGGCCACTCTGGTGGCCACTAGAACTGCTGCGGGATGCGAACACCGCGGGGGGTCCGAGACCCCCACCCATACGCGGTGATCCTGCAGCGACGCGCTGCGGCGCTCCGCCGCCCTCTGGGCTGTTCATGCAGAGGAGGGGATGGTGGTTGCCCTTACAAAAGCGGCATGGGTGCGCTTGGGTACATTCGCGCTGCATGTGCAGGCCCAAGCACGAGAAGCACCATGTCCGTTGTCGCGCGATCGCTCGACGGCCTTGGACGCGCTGGTCGAGGAACTTATCACAACGGGTCGTGCTGTGACCCGGTTCCCGACAGTACAAGCAGCGGGCGGTCTCCTGGACGGCGGCATAGCGGCCGGGCGCGCGAGGGGCCATACGCCCCCTACGGGGGGGTCCGGTGGGGGATCTACTCTGTGGCACAGGTCGTTCGGGTCCCATAGGACCGGCCAGAGAGGAATTATCTGCCAGTCTACTTTCTCCTTCCAGGAACGTCAAGAGGTCCGAGAAGGGTGGCAGATAAGTCGCACTATCCCCACCATACTGCTGCTCAAAACGGACCTTAACAGAGTCCGGCAACTTTCTCAGGACAATGTGCAGTAACAAAAACGACCACTGCTCCACTGGGAGTTTTAAGTTTTTTAATGCGTTGTATGCCACCAACAGCGGATTCAACAAAGCCACTCTCAAGTGCATCACGCTGGCAACGCGGGGTAAATTCAAAATGGCGGCAACATGGTTGTCCGCCAGACGTCGTACGTTCTGGTACCGACGGGCAATCAAATCCCTAGCAATAGGGTAGTTTTCATCCGAGGGGGCCAAATGTTGAACTGATTCAAGGGCCTCCCCTTCCAACACGGATAACAAATAAGCTAACTTCTGGCCCTGGGTCAAATCGTCCCGGGCATGTACAAGACTATCAAAAATATTAATAAAGCCCTCCCAGTCCTCTAGACGACCAGCAAAGCGCCTTAAGTCTAAGGGGGCCAATCTAGCAAAGAGAGGGGGCATACTCTTAGATGTGACCGGGGACGGGCTCGGTTCATTCTCTCTTGCCACTTGCAAAGGTCGAGCCACCTGGGTAATTCTGTCCGCAAAATCATAACACTGGTCCACATCCAAATCGACTTCTTGTCGCATTTCCACATCGGCCTCAACAGTCCTTTCCAAAAATAAGGCATACTGTTCATCAACAACAGCCAAACGTACGGGCAGATCTACGTATCTGTTCAACAAGGCCTCCGTTCTATCCGGTCGATCCAACAACGCAACCGCAGAAGCTAACCACCGTAACTCAGAACGTATTTTGGCTTTAGCAGAGGAGGCCGTCATTGTAACGTCCCAAATTTATCAACAAAAACAACAAATTCAAAATATTCACTATAACACAAAATCTCCAATATTTGGAGGTTATTACTAACCACAAAATTCCAATATTACAACAACAAGTATTTATAATGACACAAACTCTTAAATATCTGGAGGTTATCAGAAAACAACAAAACTCACTGACTATTGAAATTCACTCAAAATCACTGACTATTGAAATTCACTTGGATATCAACACAACATACTGTTACACAACAACAAGTTAATTTTAATTATTTCAAAGCACAAGTTTCAATGAGTTTCAATGTGTAAACAATGTCCCAAATCATTTAAGTTTCACTAAGTATTGAGTGCAAACTTATTAGCTAACCTTTTATTAGCTATTATTTTAGCAACAAACTTGTCAATATTCACAATTCAAATTTGCTAACAAACTAAATAATAATTATTATGAGCAAAGAAAGGCATCTGTTTACACTTTGGAACTTCAATACATGACAATTAATTACAAGACATGGAACCAATAACAAAGGAATGCCCTTTACTTTTCAAATGCAAGCCAATTACCATTTACAAGTACAAATTAATCTAGTCCGGACCAGACTGGGTCATCAAAACGGCACTGATTAATACAAAGTTTTGGCGTGGGCCTCTCAGGCCTTCAAGCTACGCTCTTGGCTACCAAGAAATGTTCAGTACACCCCTGCCTATACCGCGGAATCACTTAGCGCAGTGGAAGATTTATCATGAGTAGACTCCGGACAAGAACTAGGTTTCAGCCGGGATGTAACTGAACAATTGGACTGCGATACACAGCGGAGAGAATGTTAAGTAAGGTGAGGTTACATACGGGTCTGTGTGTCGAACGTCTCCAAGGCAGAAGTGGTGTAAGGGAGCGCGCGCGCCCCTGATGTCCGTTCTTCGTCTGCCAACCTTACCAATTCGTCACCTCACTCACAACACAAATAACAGCGTTCCCAAGACACTGGGCGTTTCAACAATAGATACACAATAACACACGGAGGAGCTTTTTGTCAAGACATATATTGCCCCTGCAACAACGCGTGGTAGACAATTATCTTTCTTTCAAAACTCCGCGACCAGCCCGATGGATGGCGTCAAAACCTTGGTCGTACAAAACGGGATCACATAGATAATTTAAGATTTCATTCAAACTCGATATGCCAGGCACATTCAACGCGAGCGATTTTTAACAAATTCAGAAAAATTATTCCGACATTTTTCTAACAAGAATTCCAATCAAGTGTCACTGTCAACTTCAAGTGACAGCTAAATGTCAATTTGACGTGACATTAGAGATGCGTTCAGAAATATCGATCTTTTCCGAACAATGATGATAAAACTACTTAAAACTCACCAAAAAAAGCGGGCTTTCTGGCAACACCCTCGCCCCGACCGGTGGCTAACCATCTTTTTTTTTTTTCCACAACGGGTTAGCACTTAGCCTTCATCACACCTGATGTTAAGTGGTGATAAGGTTGAAGGTGTCAGCGCACTACTCCCGGAATCCTCAACACTGAGAAACTGGCTATCTTATCTCTAACTGCCGGAACACAATAGTGCTGAAAACATCATTGTTATGGCGTCAGACTTAGATAAGATGGTGTTAGCTAGCCAGGCGGACTAAGAACAAGTCCTACCACCAACCAAACCGAATACAATATGTACCCCCACTGGGAATCGAACCCGGGACCTCTTGGTCTGAAATCGGTGGTGTGAACCACTAGACCACAGAGGCGGTCTTGATCCAATGAGGAGCCAACTCCGGCTTATTAGGATCCCTTTGGAAGAATGATCCTGGGTTCTTCAGCTCTACGAACTCTGGCAATAATTACCAGTACTCACCAATAGCAAACTAATATAAGAGGACAGCGCATTCGGCTTGTGATTTTGACAGTTAAGCAACTCTCGCTATGGTCGGTCACGAGATGGACGACCAAAAATTTGTAATATTTTTTTTATCCACAACGGGGTAGCACCTAACCTAGCCTTTCATCACACCTGATGTTAACTGGTGAAAAGGCTGAAGGTAGAAGCGCACTACTGTGGCGGAGGTATTAAAACAGCTGCATGGTGGATAGTCATGACCTGTTCTTTTTATCCATAAGTAAGAATTTTGCCCCAGTAGTGGTGACATTGAAATTACCAAAGATGACAAAAACTTGGTCCTTCGAGCCGGATAACTGAATTTGCACTAAACTTACATAAAAAATTGCACTAAACTCACCAATAAAGCGGGCTTTCTGGCAACACCCTCGCCCCGACCGGTGGCAGACCATCTTCATCCATATGAGGAGCCAACTCCGGCTTATTAGGGTCCCTTTGGAAGAATGACCCTGGGTTCTTTAGCTCCACGAACTCTGATTTGTAGACGGAGCCGGCGGCGAAACCTCTCTCGTAAGCTGACTTGTTGATGGTCATCGCGTCTTCCATGTCGTAACCCTGGATATCAATAATAATGATAACTAGGGTTTTATTTCCACAGCGAGATAGCAAAGCCTTCATCACACGTGATGTTATCTTACTTCCTACTAATATTATAAATGTGAAAGTTGAGATGTTTGAATGTTTGTTACTCAATCACGCCATCGATTTGAACGGCTGAATGGATTTGGCTGAAATTTGGGACACAGATACTTTGTAGCCTGGAAAGGAACATAGGCTACTTTTTATGCCGGAAAAATATCACATTCCCGCGGGATAACGTCGTGTAGTCCACGCGGGCGAGGCCGCGGGCGGAAAGCTAGTGGAAGATAAGGCTAAAAATGGAAACGCACTACTCCCTGGATACTCAACCACTGAGGAACTGGCTATCCTATCTCTAAATGCCGGAACATAATAATGCTGAAAACATCATTGTTATGGCGATGGCATTAGATTTAGATAAAAGAACTTATTAGTACCCCAAGAACTATCCGATATTTTTGTAAAAAATTCAATAACAGCCCAAATTTTTGTAAACGGCCCTTAAATATAATTTTAAGAGACTATATTTTGGAATCCAACATAATATCGCATTGGAAGGTATAAAAAAAAAGTTATACCCCAAAAATGGTGCAATTCTTTCAGCAAATATGCTATCACCAATTTTATCGTTAACATGTGTTTATGTTCACCATATCTAAGCACCAAAGTCAAAATCCATAAAGATATAAAACGGGAAACTAATACTTTAGGAAGAAGTCGGTTGTTTCTGATAGCATTTTTAACATAGGTGTAATGCCAATTTGAGTTTACGTAGAGAGTTTTTTTTTTAAGTTTATTTGTTTTTCATTTACAAATATAGGGGGATTATATACTTTTACGAAAGATAATAATAAATGTATTCAAATGTAAAGTGAATAACACTTATACCATTTTTGCCTATTTTTTATAGATTTTTTAAAGCTTTGTATTTGTTTTTTTTTATGTCGCTGTCATAAATATTGGTGGATTACTAATGAATTATTTATTAAACTAGATAATCTAAATTTCAATGTTAAGAAATTACTGATATAGAATTATTGTTGAGTCTCCATAGAGCGAATTAGTTTGGCTCTCGGGCTATAGGTAAAAGACTTAGATAAGTTCGAAAGATATTAGCTCTTAGCTCTAACTGCCGGAACACAGCAATGCTGAAAGCATCGTTGTTATGGCGTCAGACTTAGATAAGATGGTGGTAGCTAGCCAGGCGGACTTAAAGGCACAGGACTATGGACCAGGCAGTTAAAACAAGTCTTACCACGTATACCGTAGTTTGTACAAGCGTAAGAAAAATATATAAACCCTATGGTAAAATGAGTCTTACCGTGTACGAAATAACGGCTACAATCGCGTTGGTTCCGCAAGGATAGTCATCCAAGCCTATGTTATCATAATGAGTAGGTCTGAACAGGGGCGAAGCCGGGGTCTGCAGCCTGTATAGCTTAGTCTCGGCATTGGTCGCCCACGTATGGATCGGGGTACCCATCGTTTGTTTGCCCATCTGGCACTGGTACATGTTACTGTTGAAAACAGTTTATTTATAGCATTATCGTTGGTTACTGGGACTACAAACTACAACATTCAGAGTTTTTAATGGAAGGCTGGAAAGTTAAAGAAAGGTCAATGGGTAATTTTGTACGGAGTGTACTCTATACGATTTTAACTGAACATTGTATGTTACTATGATATTAAGTGCCTGTTTCACAATGTCTAAGTAAGTTCTCATTAGCTGTTACTTGATAGATAGTCCATACAAAACTGTCAATTAAACTGGAATGTATCTCCTATAGTGTAGTCAATGAATCCAGTTGACCCCCACAATAATTCCTCAGTCAGAAAAAACTTTACAGCATGATAGAGAATCAATAAATTAAAAGTAAGGTATAAAATTCCAAAAAATAATAATAATAGAAGGTTAGGTATTTTTTAATGAAAGTCTTATTTCATTGATATCTTTTTTAGGAAAAATGCTCCGTCTAAACTTTCTTCATCGGACATATTCATGTAACGTTTATAAACAATAATATGAAATATCAAAAAAAAAAATCCCAGCAGAAACACCAAATTTTAATAAAATAATTGGGGTGACTTGGACTGAAAAATGTCTCTGTCGAACTTTTGAACGGAATTATACCATTTTGCCAAGCGTACTCACTCATGTTTGAAAAAAGTTTTGGATTTTTATCAAGTATCACATACTAGTATAAATAACTCATTTGGTAAAATAAATTTGGACTGAGAAATTACTCGGTTCAATTTATAACCAGATTTGTATATCACTACATAGTATAAAACAAAGTCGCTTTCTCTTTCCCTATGTCCCTTTGTATGCTTAAATCTTTGAAACTACGCAACGGATTTTGATGCGTTTTTTTTTAATAGATAGAGTGATTCAAGAGGAAGGTTTATATGTACTTTTTATCCCGATATTCCCACGGGAACGGGAACCACGCGGGTGAAACCGCGGGCGGACGCTAGTTTAGGTATAAATACCTAACTTCCGTGTAAGGTTTTTTTGGATAATCATTTAAAAGTTTATGGGTCATGCTTTTTTATAACCCAGCAAAGTTTCATCGACTGAGAAATTAATGTATGGGTCTCCATACAAAGAATCTGTTCATTGCCTACACTACTAATCGGATATTGTGAAACAGGCACTTAATATCTTTAAACCCAAACACCTTCTAAGAAAGTTAACGAGAGAAAAACAAGTATTTTCTTCATTTCATTTGTCAATGTATTGTATACATGGTAGATGATTTTTATATTAATTTGGAACCTCACCGCGGCGACTGGTTGCAGTCCGGCATCGGCACCAACTGCGCCAGGTTGCTCATGAAAGCTGACTTCGACAGCTCCAGATGTGTGGTTTTGCCTAAAACATTTCATTCATCATCATCATGTCAGTCGAACGACGCCCACTACTGGGCATAGGCCTTAACATTTCATTAATTACAATAATTACCAGCCTCTTGATTGTGTAACTGACACGTTCGCTTGCAGTTCGAAAGATATTGTACATCCTTTGCAACGGTAGGACAATACAGATGGCGAAGACTAATAATAGTGTGTATGTCTGTGAGGCGAAGGTCGATAACGAGCCTCATCATGATGGACAGGAACTGGGGGGCTACCGCCTAAGCACTGTCGTCGGCTTGATTACGATTACGACGCATCGTGCCATCCTTGTCATGTCGTAACACATTTGGTATCGCATGACAAGGATGGCACGATGCGTCGTAATCGGCTTCAAGCCGAGCTTAGGCGGTAGGGGGGCTGATCTTCGATCATATAAACCCTAGATACAGCGTAAACGCACAGAAAGTGAAGCCGCCAACGAATGCTCCATTCGAAAGGGAGCATTAGATCGCTCTCAGTAGTCATTTGACCGCTCGGCGAAACGACGCCTAAATGTGCTGAGAATATGCGCAAAAACAATTCGAAGAAAGGAAAAAAATATATGTAATATCATATTTTCAGCCAGTATTGAACGTAAGTATGATTGCACAATTAATTTAAAGTCAAACATGTACTGAAACTATCATAATTTCATTATTTATACTAAAATATTGCAATATTCCTTGCCGCGCAACCGTTTCTTCTATTTGCGTTAGTAAGACAGAGATGCAGACATGACGAAATACGATTCGCTGTTCTAGCGTCGGCCGACCATCTGAGCTTTCCATGTAATAAGATCGTAAGTACTCCCATGCCGACCGAATTTAAATCCAATTACTGTTGCTTAGGGTCGAATATCAAATGTGGTGACGGCAGTATTCGGAATTTAAATATCTTTAAGTATAACTACTAATGACAGCGGTGTTGGAATCACTTTTTCAAGCGCATTTAGTATGAAATTCTGTATCTAGGGTTTATATGATCGAAGGGGCTGATCAATAATTGACACAGACCTGTGATGACCTCCAGCGGCGTGACGGCGATGTCAAGGTACAGCTGTTCCATAGTTCCGATCAGCTCCAGCTGGTTGGTGGAGAGGTTGATGACAGGTCTCATCATGCGAGCTTCGGTCGTGAACAGGAATATGCCGGGGTATTGGGAGCAGATCTGGCGACAAAACTTTTGGTTTTTAACCTTACATCTTCGATCAACAATAACACCTAGTTCTAGAATGTATCTAGTTGGAGTGACAGACATGGCCGAGAGATATACGCCCACTTGAGAGTATAATTATAAGTACTAGATTATTTTGACAGTGTCAATAATACTAAGGTATTTCAAACTTGGAACGCTTCCTGTCATTTATTATGTAAGATCGTAACATTCGTAACCTTTTTTCTCCGTTTAAACAAAAGTCAGTCTGTGTCATATAAAGTTTTCATTTAGTTCGTGAACCTTCATCTAGTACTAGTGTTGATCGAAGCCTTACATAGATATACTCACGCCTGCTTCTTACGCGGGTAGGCAGAGACTATGGATCGCCACCTGCTACGATTCTTGCACACTTCTTTCGCTTCATTCACATTCATCAATTTTCCATTTTATTTAACCTTTTTTGTTGCAATATTGGCTAAGGTGAATCAGATCTCTTGCGACGGCAGGCATCGCATTTGTGAGAAACAGGCAAAGCTTTTTGTAGATGCCGCTTTTGTTAAGTAAACTAACTTTCTAATTATTAGTCTGAGGGATAATAATGTAATCTGTGGTCGACTTGTAGGGATGCCCAATCTTTTGCTTCTGGTGTATCGGTCTGAACCGTATTGCATTGAATCGATCTTGTTGTGACGTCAGGTAAGTTAAGCATTTATTAGAATTGCTGATGATGAATACTTGGTCCTTCGAGCCGGATACAAAAACAAATTTACTATTTAAAATGATTCAAAAAGCATCCTTGACCAATATCCTACCTGTTTCCTCGGTATGAGCACGATCTCGGTCTGCACGGGCAATTCGCCGCGCACTTTGAGGGCCCTTAAGGCGATACTCGAAAAAATTATGCTGAAGCGAGATAGCAATGAGAAAACGACGCGCGCGGGAGCGAGACCGATTTTGCAGATTAGGCAAAAAAACACAAAATCACTTCGTATTTAAAAACTACAGCGATTTAAAAAAAAAGCTTCTATATGATCCTAAAAATTATTGGTGCCCACTAATTAAACCAATTTTTATTAGTGTAAGTAACCCCATTTAAGAATAATCTTGAATTTTCGTATTTTTAGAGGTATTTTCGAAAATAAAAAGTGTCGAGGCAAAATCATAAAATCGTGTTTTTGAAACTATAGGAATCTAGTTTGTATGAAGAATTATATATCTTATTACCAGATTTGTAGCAACAGTAACCATCTTAAAGTTTTAAATAAAAATGTCCATACTTTTTCCGAGTAGCGCCTTAAATGATGAGTGGCCTTATCCGCCCCGTCCCTCCGCCAGGTATCCCAAAAACTTGCCGTCAACGAACACTGGGTACTTGTATAGTAGTAGGGTTACGAAATGGCCGATGATGATGGAAACTTGGTCCTTCGAGCCGGATACAAATACCAATTTTACTATTCAAAACTATTAATAATATTAAAAAAGACAGCTTGACCTATAACCTACCTGTTTTCTCGGTATGAGCACGATTATTACTATTAAAAGGAAATCTTGACCTATAACCTACCTGTTTCCTCGGTATGAGCACTATCTCGGTCTGCACGGGCAGTTCCCCGCGCACTTTGAGGGCCCTCAAGTGATGAGTGGCCTTATCTGCTCCTTCTTCCGCCAGGTATCCCAACAACATGCCGTCCACGAACACTGGGTACTTGTAAGAATCTCGGTCGAGGGGAGTGCTGGCTACGGAGCTTATAGGTTCCAAGCCTGCGTTAGAAAAAATATTTATTCGCAAATTATTTCGTAATTAAGGCGATAGGTTAGGCGAAGCGAAAGTGGCGCCCGCGGTGAATTTTATTTACACAATTTTAATAAAACTAAACATGGAATTTTTAGGGCCCATAGTCTAGTATTTTTAGACTGTATCATTACATTCCCTCGTAGTCACTGCTAGAAATAGAAAGTGGCCGTTTTTGACACATTTGCGATAGCGATACCTTCTTAAAACACTAGACTATGGGCCCTCAAAATTCATGAAAAGTTTTAATAATAATAATAATAAATAACTTCTTACATTCACACCAATTATCTAAGCCCATTTTAATTTCATTAAGAAACTGTATCATGGAAATCTTGATAACGGATAAATATATACTTAAATACTTTTTGTTTGTAAATACATACTTAATATACATAGTAAACACCCAGACCAAGACAAATAGACATGTTCATGTACACAAATATTTGTCTTGTTCGGGAATCGAACCCGAGACCACTGGCGCAGAAGGTGGGTAGCCTACCCCTGCGCCAAATCGGTCGTCAAAGTTTTATTAAAATCCTTTTCTATTAGCAACTTTTAAATAAAAACCTGAGGGTGCCACTTTCGCCAATTCTATAGCCTAAATTGGTTTTGAAACGTCATTATATTACTACTACTTTCGATCAAGAATACCACTAGATAGCCGGTAGGTGTGCCAAAACCGCCTAAGCGAAAAAGAGCGCACCAACGCTCTTATTTTCTGTAATTTTTGACGTTATATAACATTCATATACGTAACCTTTTATCTCTCCGATTAAAAAAAAGCCATTAAAAAAGAGCATTAGGCCGGATCCCCGGAGGCGCGGGTTCGAATGCCGCCTGAAAACTACTTATAAGGCTCGTGGTTTTTTACTATCACATTTTTCCTATAGGTACCTACAGAATTGCACTGTGAATGCACAAAAATAATTTAAAATCTCAAGGGCCCCAGATAGTAATAATGTTCAGGTACAAGCTGTATAAAAAGTAATAATTATGGGGCAATTTTTGGGCAGTTTTTTTTATGTCTGAAACATTTTCTATGGAAATAGCGTGATTTTCCACATCTAGGCGGGGAAATTCTAATGAATAAATAAATAATTAACTTCTTACATTCACACCAATTATCTAAGCCCATTTTAATTTCATTAAGAAACTGTATCATGGAAAACTTGATAACGGATAAATATATACTTAAATACTTTTTGTTTGTAAATACATACTTAATATACATAGTCAACACCCAGACCAAGACAAATAGACATGTTCGTTCATGCACACAAATATTTGTCTTGTTCGGGAATCGAACCCGAGACCACTGGCGCAGAAGGTGGGTAGCCTACCCCTGCGCCATATCGGTCGTCAAAAGATGACGTTAATGATAACGTTATTTTAAGAATACCCATAGTGCACGTAGTGGAGTGAGTCTATGTAAATACTAGGGGCTCCTCGCGGTTTTACCCGCATGGTACCCGTTCCCGTAATATTGGGATAATATATAGCCCATGTCACTCAAGCGGGAATAATGTAGTTTACTGGTGACAGAATTTCCAAAATCGGTACAGTAGTTATTGAGTTTATCGATTACAATCAAAGAAACAAAAAATCTTTTGTATTTATAAGATTAACTAGCTGACCCGGCAAACGTTGTTTTGCCATATATTAGTGGACCCGGTCATCAACATCTTGTGTGTGTTTATACACCAAAAGTTGCCTACACCAGACAATAGATAGCGCTAGTTACACACTACCAATAAAAGGGCCCAAGCTTGGTCTCTATTTCTTACACATAAAAAATTACTCTGTGGAGTAGAGTGAGTGTCAGGTAACTCTGCGCGCATGCACGACTGGGGCATTTTTAGCGCTAGATACAGTACATTTTTTATTCTAAGCTTATGGAAAAGATTAGTATTCGGTTTTGACCGCGCAGACGGCAGTGATTACATACTCTTTGGAAACGGCAATGGAAGAAATGACAGTTTAGTGTCGAAGGTACGATAGTTAAACGATTTTTCATGAAAAATTACAATTTTTACTCAATTTTCCGGAATAATAAGTAGCCTATGTTACTCTCCAGCTCCCAAACTATCTCCATACCAAATATCAAGTCGATCCGTTGCTCCGTTTTCACGTCAAAGAAGGACAAACAAACAAACAAACAAACAAATAAACAAACAAACAAACACACTTTCGCATTTATAATATTAGTATGGATAATTACTTACCGCATCTTTCAAGAACTTGGGGCAGGTTTGCCAGCTGATCAGCGGCTGCGCATTGTGTAACCTTAAGTAAGAAAATATGTAATTAACTTAGGCCCAATTTCACCTCTGAAATTGAACGCTATGAAAGCTAAACGTGTTTAAAACATAATTTTGTCTCAGTCATCTGTTTGAATGTGACAGAGACAGAAATATGTTTTAAACACGGTTAGCGTTGATCGCGTTTAATATCAGTGGGGAAATCAGGGGGGTAATTGTCTAACTCAACATCAATCGCAATCGCATTCAGTTTGAAAGATATTGTACGGCCATTGCTGCATTAATATAAATAATTTTGTCAACTTTCTTCAGCAACAAGTGATGGATGTCAAATGGATGTCAACTGAAAGCGATTGCGATTGATGTTGAGTTAGACAATTACCCCCCAGGCCTTAGTAGTTAGTTATCATAGTGCATATTGACGTTCGTATTAGTTTTATTAATTTGGTGTGGGCAACTAACGAGATGAGAAAAATAATATTGATGGATAATAATAATATAATATTTTAATTCGTCCATGGTAAAGGCATACAAAGATAGATCATCCAGATTTTGAAAACCATCATCAGTTGTTAGTCTCGTGTTTCAGACTGGTCTTGTATGTTTTGTCGAAGAAACCTAGACACGTTGGTTTTTATAGAACTCGGGCTCCTCTCGTGACTTCGTCTGGGTTCCCACCCCCTTTTTCCCCCTTAAAGGGGGAGAATTTCCAAAAATCCTCTCTTAGTGCTTCCCTACACTACCCAAGGAACATACATGCCAAATTTCAGCTTCTTGCGCCCAGTAGTTTCGGCTGTACGTTGTCTCGCAGTCAGTCAGTAACGCAAGAGTTTTATATAGATAGAGGGATATGGACTTCCGCCAGATGACATTTGTTTTGATCAAGGGATATTCTTAGGGGTTATAAAGCCCCATGCAACTGGCAGCATCTAGTTCCACGTATCAGATGGTATATTCCCCGTACTTGGGGTCGTACCGGCTAACGCTCCGAACTTCGGCAAGATGGGCTTCAAAATGAATACAGATAAATCGAGTCCCAATCAGGCCAAAATGGCGAACCCCGATTAATGCAGGAACATCGATATCTTCCAAATCGCTTCGGCAAATAGTACAATACGGAATTCCGTACTTCGATTTATCTGTTTTAAGTTGAAGCCCGACAGATTTGCCGAAGTTCGGAGAGTTAGTCGGTAGGGCCCCAGCCGGCCTCCTTCCGGCCGCGTGGTTCGATCGCGTTGTTCGATTGATCGAACCACAAGGATCAGAAATTCTTTGTGGTTCGATTGTACAAGCGAACTAAACGGAACGTTAGTATTTAAGTGCTTATGGTTCGATCACTCGAACCACGAGGATCAGAAATTTTTCGTGGTTCGATTGTACAAGAGAATTAAGTGAAGCGTTAGTAGGTATTCGAGTGATTGAACCACATTTGTCTAATCGTGTTTTTCTAGCAATCATTCGGTATGTAGGTAGGTATCCTATTTTTTAAGAAACTTTTTTAAGACACAATTTGTAATTATGAATACCTAATTTATATAAATAAAAAAAACTTTTCCTTTAGCTTAACATAAAAAATTCTCTACTTAGAGCTGCTTGAAAAAATATTACCTATTGAAATAAGTGCCGTGTAGTGCCGGCACATAAAAAGAATAGCACTACCCCCTCTCTTCCCGTGGGTGTCGTAAGAGCCGACAGAGGGAAAACTGCCAAAGGAGATGGGCAGCAGCGTCTCCATTTAACAGCAGGCCATACTGCGATCGCCAACCCGCCTGCCAAGCGTAGCGATTATGGCAAAACCCCCCCTAAATGGTTACACAAAATAAAAATCGGCCCCCAGTCCCCGGCGGCCCCGCTATTCCTAGCTACGGTAGCGGCTATGGTAACGGCGGGGCAGGGGGTGCTAAGAAACTCCGGGTAAGCTCCGGCTACCAACACCGACGACTTGAGCTGGCAACCTACAACACGCGCACATTGAGGCTCGACGCGAAGCTTATAGATTTGGAAGAGGCAATTAGTAAGTTGCATTGGGATATTATTGGGTTATCTGAAGTCCGAAGAGAGGGGGAGGACTCGATTACCCTTCAATCCGGTAACTTACTATACCACCGGGAGGGCGACCAACAGTCCCAAGGTGGTGTCGGGTTCATCGTCCATAAATCCCTTGTCAACAACGTGATCACCATCGGAAGTGTTTCGAGCAGGGTAGCGTACCTGATACTGAGAATATCGGAACGATATTCGCTGAATGTCATTCAGGTCTACGCTCCGACCTCGAAACACGACGATGTCGAAGTGGAGGCTATGTATGAGGAGATCTCTAAAGCCATGCATAGCTATAAAACCCACTACACGGTTGTGATGGGGGATTTTAATGCTAAGTTGGGGCAACGTTGTGGTGATGAGTTGAGAGTGGGGCAATTTGGATTTGGGCAACGGAACGAAAGGGGCCAGATGCTGGCAGACTTCATGGAGAGGGAGAACCTCTATATGATGAACTCCTTCTTTAAGAAGCCCGTAAGCCGCAAATGGACCTGGATTAGTCCGGACGGTAAAGTCAAAAACGAGATAGATTTTATTATGTCAACGAGGAAGCAAATATTCAATGATGTCGTTGTGATCAACGCCGTAAAGACGGGAAGCGATCATCGCATGCTTAGAGGCACATTGAATATCAACGTCAAGCTGGAAAGATCTCGACTAATAAAATCTACGCTCCGACCAATACCGGCTCAAATTCAAAACCCCGAGTGCTTTCAGCTCGAGCTCCAAAACCGCTTCGAAGCCCTTGAGAACAGCATCGATATGGACGATCTATACAGCATGGTGGTGTATACTGTCCGCACGGTAGGGTCCAAGCACTACAAAACCCACCGTCCTAAATTAAAGAAACTCTCCAGCCACACTATCCGACTCATGGATCAGAGAAACGAAATGAAACTACAGAACTCAGCGGATGCCCTTCGTTATCGACAGCTAAATAGGCAGATCTTTAAGTCCTTGACAAGCGACCTTCGCAAATTTAATACCGACCGTATTAAAGAGGCCATTGAGCGGAACAAAGGCTCCAAAGTGTTCGCTAGAGATCTGGCTACAGGGCAAAGTCAACTGACGAGGCTGCAAGCTGAGGACGGTAGTATCATTTCATCAACACCTGAAATCCTGAGGGCGATTGAGAGTTTCTATGGACAGTTGTACTCCACGCAAACACCTGTTGAAAGTAAGGCTACAGAACCTAGAGCCAAGCTTACCCGACACTATACCGAAGATATCCCGGACGTCAGCCTGTACGAGATTAGAATGGCTCTCAAGCAGCTCAAAAACAACAAGGCGGCGGGCGATGACGGAATCACAACAGTACTTCTGAGAGCGGGCGGTAAGCCGATACTTAAGGTCCTCCAGAAGCTCTTCAACTCTGTCATCCTCGAGGGCAAAACGCCAAAGGCATGGGGCAGAAGCGATGTGATGCTGTTCTTCAAGAAGGGTGATAAGACTCTCTTGAAGAACTACCGACCCATCTCGCTTCTGAGCCATATCTACAAGTTGTTTTCGAGAGTCATTACGAATCGTCTCGCTCGCAGGTTCGATGACTTCCAACCTCCCGAACAAGCCGGGTTCCGAAAAGGTTATAGTACCATAGACCACATTCATACGCTGCGGCAAGTTATACAGAAGACCGAAGAGTATAACTTGCCACTATGCTTGGCGTTTGTGGACTATGAGAAAGCCTTTGATTCGATCGAGACCTGGGCAGTGCTGCAGTCTCTCCAGAGGTGCCAAATAGACTACAGGTACATCGAGGTGCTGAGGTACTTATACCAAAACGCCACCATGTCGGTCCGATTACAGAACCAGTAAGCCTAGCATGACCACCCAAAACGCGATATGTATCGAATGATATAGCGACTTATCGACATTCAAACGTCAAAACCCATAGTCTTTTGACAGTTAAACCGGATAATTTATCATATCATATCGCATTTTGTTGGTCATGCTAGGGGGGCTGAGCTCTAATCCTATCCAACTACAGCGAGGTGTGAGACAGGGAGACGTCATTTCTCCGAAACTGTTCACAGCTGCGTTGGAGGATATTTTTAAGCTACTGGACTGGAAAGGATTCGGCATTAACATCAATGGCGAGTACCTAACACACCTGCGGTTTGCCGATGATGTAGTTCTCATGGCTGAGACCTTGGAAGACCTGAACACAATGCTCCAAGATCTCAGCAATGCTTCCCAAAGAGTGGGTCTGAAGATGAACATGGATAAGACGAAAATCATGTCCAATGCCCATGTTGCATCCGCTCCAGTTAATGTTGGGAACATTACACTCGAAGTTGTTGACCACTATGTCTACCTAGGACAGACAATCCAATTAGGTAAGTCCAACTTCGAGAAAGAGATCTCTCGTCGAATCCAGCTCGGATGGGCAGCGTTTGGGAAGCTCCGGCATATATTTGCGTCCAAAATTCCTCAATGTCTCAAGACTATGGTCTTTGACCAGTGTGTGTTGCCAGTTATGACTTATGGAAGCGAGACGTGGTCTTTTACTATGGGTCTCATAAGAAGGCTCAAGGTTACCCAGCGAGCAATGGAGAGAGCGATGCTTGGTATTTCCCTTCTCGATCGAATCAGAAATGATGAGATCCGCAGGAGAACTAAAACGACCGACATCGCTCGAAGGATTGCTCAGTTGAAGTGGCAGTGGGCGGGACACATAGCGCGGAGAACCGATGGCCGTTGGGGCGGAAAGGTTCTCGAATGGCGACCGCGAACCGGACGACGTTCCGTGGGCAGGCCCCCTACAAGGTGGACCGACGATCTGGTCAAGGTCGCGGGAAGCCGCTGGATGCGGGCAGCGCAGGACCGATCGTTGTGGAGATCCTTGGGGGAGGCCTATGCCCAGCAGTGGGCGTCGTACGGCTGACATGATGATGATGATGATTGAAATAAAGAACCTTTCCATGCGATGCGTTCCAGGAAAAACCCCACTTGCAAACCATCAGTAAGCATCATGTTTGTTCTTATTATAAATTGATGACGTTTTCGTGCTTCGCTTTTTCGTTTTTCTAAGCATTCTCCTTTCATTCTGATTCCATAATATTGTGATTACTTAAATTCATCGAACTACGAAGAATCAAGAATCCACGCTGTTCGATTGATCGAACTACCCGCATTTTAAATTCCGCGTGGTTCGATCAATCGGACAACGCGATAATTTATCGAACTACGGAGAATCAAGAATCCTCACTGTTCGATTGATCGAACTATCCGGATTTTAAATTCCTTGTGGTTCGATCAATCGAACAACGCAATCGAACCACGCGGCCGCAAGGGCCGGCCTAGCATGAGCGGCTTTTATGGTACGGCATGCCGTCTTGCTTACACCTTAGTGGGGTAAGCGTGACAACTTGCCGTACCATATCATATCGCGCGATAAAAGCCGCTCATGCTAGGCCGGTAGAGCATATTTTCCCCGTAGTTAAGCGTACATTCCCGTACCTAAGCGTTTTCCCCGTACATGAGTGTGTTTTCGTGTTTTCACAGTACGTGAGCGTATATTCCCTGTAATTGAGCGTATATTTCCCATACCTAAGTGTGTTTTCCCTGTACCTGAGCGTATGTTCCTTGTACCTGAGCGTATGATCCCCCTACCTGAGCAGACATGGTGAGATGATTGAGCAGCCCGCACGGCGCGCCGTCCGGAGTGTGTACGGGACAGACGAAGCCCCACGCGTCTGGGAGTAGTTGACGAGCTTCGGTGGTTCGCATTTCCATGAAGAATGAGCCTCGATGGATAGCTCTAAGGGCGCAGTAAAGATATATTAAAATAATTACAAATCTTTCATTAAACGTCTATAACTCTTTAACCTTTTCTGATCATTTATAAGAATAAAATAACAAAATACGATCGTATTCTATAGCTGTTTAATACACCGTCGCAAATGGGTAATAGACACGCAACGCAACTCTATATTGTGCTTCTAACGGTAACTTCGTGGAGCAAAGAAATGGTTGCAATTGCTCAACTCACTTTTTTGGTTGTGGATCACAAAGGGTTAAAGTACATTATAACTGGACAGGTGCGAGTGAAACTCACGTGGATAGGGTTCCGACCGAAACCAGGGGGGTAAATTGTCTAACTCAACTTCAACCGCAAATCGCAATCGCTTTCAGTTTGACATCCATCACTTTTTGTTGAAGAAAGTTGTCAAAATATCAATATATGAATGCGATTGCGATTGATGTTGAGTTAGACAACAAATACCCTCCAGATAATCTTAGTTTGATAAAAAAAAAGTTACAAGTAAAATAAATTACAGAAACAAATTATAAGTAGGGTAAACTGCCCTAATTGTTGGAATCCATCTTATGATTGGCACCCTAAAAAGTTTACCTCGAAAGGACATATAAATAAAATATGCACAAGATTGAATAGATTCGTTTATGCACTTAAAATGATTCGCAAAACTTCTGGTGAAACTACAGCCCTAATAGCTTATCATGGTTACGTAGTTTCAGTAATGCGGTACGGAGTAATTTTATGGGGTAGCTCACCAATATTCAATAAGGCTTTTATAACACAAAAAAAATGTGTACGGGCTATTTGCAAAGCTCATCCAATGGACTCATGCAGACCTCTATTCAAAAAGTTAAAGTTGTTGACGTTACCATCTTTGTTCATCCTGGAATCTGGACTATTTGTAAAAAAGCATCCAGAGATATTTAAAAAGGCAAAGGAATCCAAAAAGTATATGTCCAGAGATCCTACTAAAATACTACTGCCTGCTGCAAACTCGACGCTATATCAAAAAAATTGTTATTTTATGACTATACTAATATATAATAAGATCCCAAAATCCATTCGTGAACAAAACTTTAACCTGTTTAGAATTAAATTGACGAAATGGCTAACGGATAAATGTTATTATACTATTAATGATTTCTTTAATGATAAAATTTGACAACTGTATAACTAAATTAAATTTATAATATAACCTATTTGACATTTTATACATTAATTATATTTACTATCTTTATAACTTAGCTAAATTGTAAATAATTTTGTAAGAAATAACATAATGGACAGACATTTGCACGCCATTAAAATTGGCAAAATATGTGAACCTATATTTAGAATCTCAAGATCTCAATGTACCATATTTTATGCAAATAAATTATCTTTATCTTTATCAAGGAAAGAATAGATTACTCAAGTTCAGTAGGTATGCATTTAAATGTGAAATAGTATTAATATATTGTATAAAATTGGTTCTTAGTTTTGCCATTTGAGTAAGCAATAAGGGCAGTTTACCCTATATGTCGTTTGGTATTACAGTTTGCAAAACTTTACTTTTTATAATAATTTGTCCTTTATAAAAAAATCCCAAGTTATATGAGTGTTTTAAATCTAAAAAAAACTGTTATTTATAAATATATTCTTCCATACGAAATGTATGGGAGAATATGTTTAACACTATACTATGTTTAACAATGTAATACTTATTTGAAATGCGACATGTACAGCATCCTGTTAATATTCTCGGCGACTATAGTCAGCCTCTTGTACTGCGTCAGGTTGACGTTGTTTGACGGCGCGTTGCCGGTCGCTAGGAAGGTACATTACACCTGTACTATAAATAACCAATAATAATACTCACTTGAAATGCGACATGTACAGCATCCTGTTAATATTCTCGGCGACTATAGTCAGCCCCTTGTACTGGGTCAGGTTGACGTTGTTTGACGGCGCGTTGCCGGTCGCTAGGAAGGTACATTACACCCGTACTATAAATAACCAATAATAATACTTACTTGAAATGCGACATGTACCGCATCCTGTTAATATTCTCGGCGACTATAGTCAGCCCCTTGTACTGCGTCAGGTTGACGTTGTTTGACGGCGCGTTGCCGGTCGCTAGGAAGGTACATTACACCCGTACTATAAATAACCAATAATAATACTTACTTGAAATGCGACATGTACCGCATCCTGTTAATATTCTCGGCGACTATAGTCAGCCCCTTGTACTGCGTCAGGTTGACGTTGTTTGACGGCGCGTTGCCGGTCGCTAGAAAGGTACATTACACCCGTACTGTAAATAACCAATAATAATACTCACTTGAAATGCGACATGTACCGCATCCTGTTAATATTCTCGGCGACTATAGTCAGCCCCTTGTACTGCGTCAGGTTGACGTTGTTTGACGGCGCGTTGCCGGTCGCTAGGAAGGACTCCATCCTGCCTTCTAGGTTCCCCGCTATACGCATCATACCTTGGATGTCTTTCTGGGAAAAACATATTCTTTTAAGTAATCGTCGACTTACTCTAGTTTTGTTAAGGGAAGAAAACCGCATCAACATCGGTAACTAAGATGCCAAAGACAAACACACAGATACACAGGTTATACCTTATAAGGTATTGCTATAGCAAGACATGGAATCAATCACCTTTTAAATTTATTTGCGAAAATAAACATTCTTGAACCGTCTTTTACCCAACCATCAATATGTCTATTATTGTACGACAAGCAGTATAGGCGGGCGTACATTAAATTGAATGCGATGTATTGGATGGCTTTAAGTAAAATCGAAATAGTATAAATAAAATAATAATAATAATAAATAAAACTTCTTCTATTCAAGCAAAATTAACAGGGGCAACGTTAAACACACACACTTACTGAATCCATCTTGAGCTTTACGGACCCTTTGCATCGCTTGTTGATGAGTACTCGAAGCAAGCCCATCATGGCTTGGAGGCGCTCCTTCAGGATTTGTAGGTAGAGGTGTCCCCCAAGGAGCAACTCTTGGACCATCACTGCATCTGCACCTTCCACCTGAGGAAAGAGCTAGTGGTTAATCCTCTTATTGTATAGGATATACCAAGAACTTTTGAAAGTTTAATTTTATTTTATTTGTGAGGTGTTAAATCTATTTTTAATCAACTTCCAATCTAAAAAGGAGGAGGTTATTGTTCCACTGTTTCCATTTCTTTTCTATGTATGTCCGGTGATTTCGCTTTCTTGTTGCTTTGCTTTACTAGATAAATCATGGCCAAATATGGACTTTACTCTTGTCTGAATTTTTGTACTTGGACCTAAGGTTCAACAAAAAAAAAACTGCTAGACTTTTGATAAACAATCATGAGAAGAATAGGGTACCTAGTAAGTAGATACCTAGTTCGTGCCAGCTAGAAGTCTGACTCCAATGTAGAAAATATTGGAAAACGACAAATGATAAGAAGACTATAGAAAATACCCTACATTTTTTTTATTTCAATTTGTTAGACTTTATAAGAAGCAAACAAAGAAAAGTGTTGCGACACTAGAAAACGACAAGTAAGTAGAAATCTGGGTCATAAACACCAAAGCATGGTAATTGTTGTCCAGACGGATCATGAAGCAGCGTTTAATCAAAAACTCCGCGGCTTCTTCATCAGTTGCGTATGGGTTGAGCTGAGATAGGTATGACTATATAATATTTGCTAGACTTTTACTGCAACAATCTTGTGAGGAATCGCGCCATGCTCTTGCTATCCCAGTTTCAAACGACGACAAGTTACTAAAAGAAGACACTAGAAAATCTCACAGAAACTCACCTTGCATTTATTCTGCACCAAATCACAAAGCTTCTGTGTCATAAACACCAGCAGCGCATAGAACTTATCCACATTGTTGTCCAGATGGATCATAACGCAAACGAAACTCCGCTGCCTCCTCATCAGTCGCGTCTGGGCTGAGCTCGTACAGGCGCGAGCGGAACATGCGTCCGAGGCACAGACAGCATTCTTGGATATGGATGAAACATATCTGTGGCATGGCTGCTCTAGGTATAGCTTCAGAACATCTACCAGACTTTAGGAACAACAACCGTTTCTTGCAACGAGAGCTTGTTTGTATCATGCCTGCTCTATAGCAGGAGCCAGGCAATGGTGTGACTCCAGAAAATTCGCTGGACTTTATTAGAAACCATCTAGATAGGAATAGCTACAGTTTAAGGTCGAACTCCAGTATTCCAGCACTAGAAAACAAACAAGTGACTAAAAAGAGACACTAGAAAACTATAAAATCTATTAGAATCTTACCTCGTCAAACTTGGGAGAAGTAAAAATCTTGTTTTTACTACCTTATTAGGTGTACAATATCAACAGTAAAATCTCAAAAAATGAACACACAACTAACCTTGCATTTGTTTTGCACCAGATCACAAAGCTTCTGAGTCATAAACACCAGCGCATGGAACTTATCCACATTGTTGTCCAGATGGATCATGACGCAGCGTTTGAGCAGGAACTCCGCCGCTTCCTCATCAGTCGCGTCTGGGCTGAGCTCGTACAGGCGTGAGCGGAACATCCGTCCGAGGTACAGGCGGCATTCTTGGGAAGAGTGGAGGCTTTCTTCGTGGAGCTCGCGGAGCATGTTTTGGATGCAGCTGTTTGGAGGGAAAGAGATTTTGGTTTTGTTTTAATTGTACTTAATCTTCGACAATGGGCCTTTGGAATTTCCATATATGTAAAAATCAATGCAGAAATGCAAATATTATACTGCTCAAAACAAAATGGGGTCCAACCCATGATAAATAAACTTTTCTTTACAAATTATTTTTTATGGTTATCAATTAGTGTAGTCAATGAAGCTAGTTGACCCCCACAGTAATTCCTCAGTCACAAAAAACTTTACAGCATTATAAAGTATCAATAAATTAAAAGTATGGTATAAATTTCCAAAAAATAATAATAATAGAAGGATAGGTATTTTTTAATGAAAGTCTTATTTCATTGATATCTTTTTTAGGAAAAATACTCCGTCTAAACTTTCTTCACCGGACATATTCATGTAACGTATAAAAACAATAATATGAAATATCCAAAAAAAAATCCCAGCAGAAACACCAAATTTTAATAAAACAATTGGGGTGACTTGAACTGAAAAATGTCTCTGTTGAACTTTTTAACGGAATTATACCATTTTGTCAAGCATACTCATGCTTGAAAAAAGTTTTGGATTTTTATCAAGTATCACATACTAGTATAAATAAATCATTTGGTAAAATAAAATTGGACTGAGAAATTACTCGGTTCAATATATAAACAGATTTGTTTATTTAGGTATAAATACTTACCTTCCGTGTGAGTTTTTTTTTGGATAATCATTTAAAAGTTTATGGCTCATGCTATTTTATAACCCAGCAAAGTTTCATCGACTGAGGAATTAGTGTATGGGTCTCCATACAAAGAATCTGTTCATTGCCTACACTAAATGTTATGTATGTTATGTGGTCGGGTAGTGTATCAGACAACTGAAGATAAGCGTCAGAGGGACGTAGAATATGAGTACATTACTATAATACTAGACACGATACCTACTTGAAAAAGTACAGCTCATCCTTCTTCCCGTGCAGCAGCAGTCAGTACATAGTGGTGGGGGTAGTCCACCAGACACTTGAGGATCAGCCTCAGGGGCGCGTAGTACATCACGCGGCGGTGGGAGAACATCAGCTTGCATGTGCCGTTTATGACAATTATAATACGTTAACATTACTATAACACTAGATACTGACTTGACAAAGAATAGGTCGTTCTTCTAAACGTGTTCTTCCCATGCAGCCACTTGAGGAGCAGCATCAGAGGGACGTAGTATATGATAACTTTACTATAACACTAACTAGACACGATACTTGACAAAGTATAGGTTGTCCTTTTTCCCGTGCAGCAGCAATCGGTAGATGGTGGTCGGGGTAGTCCACCAGACACTTGAGGAACAGCATCAGTGGGACGTAGTATATGATAACTTTACTATAACACTAACTAGACACGATACTAGACACGATACTTGACAAAGTATAGGTTGTCCTTCTTCCCATGCAGCAGCAATTTGTAGATGTAGTGGTTGGGGAAGTCTACCAGACACTTGAGGAGCAGCATCAGAGGGACGTAGTATATGATAATATTACTATAATACAAGACACCATACTTACTTGACAAAGTACAGGTCGTCTTTCTTCCCGTGCAGCAGCAGTCTGTAGATGTAGTGGTCAGGGTAGTCCACCAGACACTTGAAGATGAGCACCAGGGGCGCGTAGTACATCACTCGACGGTGGGAGAACATCAGTTTGCATGTGCCGTTTTGTAGGAAGTGGAGGACGTTCGTCTGGATAAATAATAATATTGAAAAATTTAAAATGAAGTACTTATTTAGAAAAAATCGACCCGTCTCAGACGACTCCGTAGCTCAGTGGTTAGAGCAGTCGCCCGGATAGCAAAAGGTCGTGAGTTCGAGTCCCATCGGAGCTAGTTGTCAGATAGGTCGATTTTCTAAAAACTTCATTTAAAATTTTTCAATAATAAAAATTGCATTGTCAATGCAAAAAAGTAAAAAATTTAATAATAATATTGTTAAAATATAGTAAATCTAACCTTCCGTCCGTGGCTTCGCCCGCGTGTACTACACGACGTAATCCCGCAGGAATGTGATATTACTATAAAATCAACAACGGTGCGCCTTTGTTTTGTGTAGATTGACGGTGACGATTTATGTCAAATGTTTCGTCACGTCACAATTCGTCATTGGACAAAATAAGAATATTTTCTCTCGTTTGGTACTATAGAACAGGTAATACTTATAGTTCTCAAAATAAAGAAAATAAGACCTCTTCCATCGCAAATCTAATCATTAAAAGTTGTCCTTATCAATGTTATATAATATCCCATGGAAGAATTTGGGGAAACATATGATTCCCATTTTGTTCAAATGGGCGAATTGTGTATTAGATCTTCGTCTAACAAATCAAACAAAATAAGACCAAATAGTACTGAACTGAATCAGAAAGTATTAAAATGTAGCTAATATTTCTCTTGAAATGAAGTACTTACCTATTTTATGTAAAATCGTAAAAAATCAATCAGTTTTTTCCCTATGTCGACGCACCCCGCCCTGCCAGGAACAGTATGTTTTTCCATATAATATCTTGAAGGTAAATAACCAGATAATTACAAAGTAATCCTTTTTTTAAATGATACACTGTCAAACGTTCGCTTAGTTCGCGATCATTTAGGAACCAACGAACGCAGCGCCATCTACAAATACCTTTGCGTTGCCCATTGATTCCATTCTGTAGTTATGAAAAGCATTCTATCTTATAAACCAAGTACAATAAATAGAGCGAACATAGTTCGGTTTCTTTATAATATGAGCTTGGAATCCAATCTACAGAAGTTGTAGTTTCAAAAGTCTAAATAAATAATGCAATTAACTTTAATCTTTTTATCAAGAATTTAAATTCATCTGTCTTCTTTTTACCTATACTAGCATAGATCCATTTATAAATAATAAATGTGAAAGTGTGTTTTTGTGTTTGTGTTTGTCCATATTTCACGTCAAAACAGAGCAATGGATCAACGTGATTTTTGGTATGGGGATAGTTTAAGAGCTGGAGAGTGACTTTTAATCACGGAAAAATATCACATTCCTGCGGGATAACGTTTTGTAGTACACGTGGGCAAAGCCGCATGCGAAAGGCTAGTAAAAAACATAAATTTCACTCACAGTAGCCGTCTGATCCGGTCTGACAGACCGCACCAGGACACCATACTCCGAGAAGAGGTTTCCTCTCATTCTCCATGACGGTCTCTTGATGGCGACAGGGTAGTTCCGTCTGGTCACCAGCAGCATACGAGCGAGACGCTCATGACCCTTAATCGTAAAATATAACAATATATCTTAGACAAGTTTTGACAAGATTACTTTTTTTTTGCAGATAATAAATAAAATAGCTTCTAGCCAACCTATTAGAAAAATAAATAATCTTCACTTTCAAATAGGTTGGCTAGAAGCTCGATCGATTGGCGATTGTCAAATATCTGGAAAGGCATTTCTTTCGTGTGTGAGAATAGTAATATCTTCAGATTGATGAAATTAACGCTGGCTATACAGCGCGTAAGAAGTATTGGATAAATTCGACGCTTCTCGTAACGACTCCGTAGCTCAGTGGTTAGAGCAATCGCCCGGACAGCGAAAGGTCGTGGGTTCGAGTCCCATCGGAGCTGGTTGTGAGATGGGTAGATTTATTCTAAATACTTCATTTTAAATTTTTCACTTGAATCTCTTTTAGAGATAAATCCACCTTTGCTCACTTCTTACATGTTTCAAATCTATACTTCTATACTAATATTATAAAGAGGAAAGATTTGTATTTTTGTATGTAATGAATAAACTCAAAAAGTACTGTCTGATTTAGAAAATTCTTTCACCGTTAGAAATCTACAGTCTTCCCGAGTGACATAGGCTATATTTTATCCCGATATTCCCACGGGAACGGGTACCACGCGGGTGAAACCGCGGGCGGCCGCTAGTAAGTAAATATTTCAATTAAAACAAAGAGTATAATATACATCACGATAATGTTTTGAAGAATAAGCATTAGTTTTGATAAGTAATACCTATAGCCTTTCAAAATGACTTCATTATTTCTATCAGGCGTGGCTCACTCCGCAATTCAGTCTACTTATTCACTTACGCGCTGTCTACTTCGAAGTAGAGAATATCAGGCGGGTGTCACGCGCACTCAGTCGTGGGCCACACTGGAGCGACCGCGGGGCGCGGAGGCGACCTGCGGATCCGCAGGACGCGCGAACACGTATACTATTCCCTCCGCCGGCGCCGGTCGCGGCAACCGCCGAACGCGCCAGTGTGGCCCACGACTCAGTTGTGCACGCGACGCGACGTAATAGGTACACAGGAACAAAATTAGTTTATTTTCGCGCCAAAACACACGTGTTTCACCCATTGCAGAATCGGCAATATTTTCGATTGTAATGAACGGTAAATCAGTTATGTAAATGTGCGGGTGCAAATTATTTTTACCTAATTTTTGCGTAGAAAAGATTGATAATTTATTGTAACTGTTTCAGATGTGAGCCTTCTGTGACAATATTATTCTGTGGCTCTACCTTTACTACGAAGTATCCTCCCCATTCATCTGCGTGTTCATTGTGCTGTACCAGCTCCTCAGGTGACATATCAGCTAGGTGACACATTTTTGACTGAAATAAAATATATCTTTTTAGTTACTTACGCTAAGAAAACTTCACAAAAAAAAACATTTAGCATTTCTTCATTTTCAATTATAAAAATTGTATGTTGAATACAAAAAAGTAAAAATAATTTGAAATAGTATTTCTGTTATGATAGTATAGTTCTTTTGCCATATCAATCATGGATATTACATTAGTGAATGACCTCGAAAAGTAGAATCAAGCCATAAAATTAAAATTTCAAATTAAGAATTGAACAAAATATTAAAAGTTAAAATAATTCAAAATAAACATAAGTCAAAATTATTATAATCAAATATTGAAACAAGTCAACCCAAATTTTAATGAATAAAAAATTTAGATTTAAAATTAGTTTTATGCATTCACAATGCAATTTTTATAAGTAAGTATAGGAAAAATGTGATAGTGGCTCATGGTTTTTTACTATCACATTTTTCCTATACTTATAAAAATGCATTGTGATGTGAATGCATAAAAATAAATTAAAATCTCAATTTAATTACTGTATCATTTTAATTGATTGTTTGTTGTTTCGGATGTAAGGGTTTCCGCACATTGATGAAGCAACGCTGGCCTACAGCGTAACAAGTGATAGCAAAATTCGTGGGGTTGTTTAAGCCTTTCGGTAGTTGGTCAGGGCATCGGGCTGGATTTTGAAAGCTGCTTATAGGGCTCGTGGTTTTTTACTATCACATTTTTCCTATAAATATTAAAAAATACTAAAATAATAACAAATTCTTACATAAAAGGGCATCTGGCCAAAAGATCTGTATGAAGGGTTCATCGCACCTCAGCCCTATTTTTCATCAACACTATCTGTGTGATGTGTGAGTGCACACAACTAGTCTTGCTGTAACTCACACTGACTTTACAGTAATATAAAAAAACACCCATTTGCTATTACTTGATTCTAAGTATTCAGTTAAGGTCTGATTAGATCTTGTCAGGCTTTTTTGGAACAAGATCTATCATTAATGTAAATTATGTAATGCTATAATATAAGGCATGAAGAACTTCAATCATTACTTTACTGTACTATCATAACATAACAGAAATATTATTGCTTTTTTAAGTTGACTTTTACACAACCACTCATGTAAAATGGGGAAAAGTCCATTTAAGTACCTATCTATATAATGCTTTGACATCATAATGAAGTGTAATTTTTAACAAACACTTAAATAAAAAAAATGTAATACACACCTTAATCATAATAGGTAACAGCCCCAGTGATCTATCCGCTGTTATAGTTTTCCCATCAACAGTTATAGACAGACGGACTCTAAAGTCCCCTTTATACGTAGCAGCCCTTTGCCTACACTCAGTCGGAAACACTTTCATGTTTTTAACACCCACAGTGTCCAGAGGAACGCTTGGTTTAGCGAATGCTGCTTCTTCTACGACGATTTTTACTCTCTCGCCCGAAGGAGCATCGAATTCTACGGGTATCAGGTCCGCTATGGCTGCTTTCAGACCATCTTGAAGCATGTAGTTGAAAGAGTCTATATGAGGCGCTCCTAGGCATTGTAAGTACTGTAATAGATAAAATAGAAACGTAAGAGATAAATTTTTTCCTTTTTGTTGGATTTGGAGTATTAACGTAAGTAAAATCTTGAAGAAAAGCAGAAGTAAACAAACTTACCGGGTTAGTTGTCTTAGGCGGTTTACTGTAGTCGGGGTTGCTTGTGTAAGCAAGGGATGGGTTTTTTGCAACCTTTTTAGGATTCATCTCGTTTAATTAATGATCATTTATGTCGGAAATCTTGAAATAATTAGAAAAAACACACGAGCGAGCACGCACGTGCAAACATACGTCAATTTTGACATTGACATGACACTGTCATGATGACAATTTGTATGACAGTTGCGTTCCGTTTTTTTTTACTTCAGTTACATAATTATATTCTTTTCGTTTAGTTTTGTAATAAGGTTTATATCTTGTTTTGTATTTGCTAAAGGTCCTTAACATCTCTTGTTGCTTGTTTTCAATGACCTTTTAGCACAGGTTGTTTCTTTTAGATAGAGGACAGAGGTTGTTTCATTCAAAAATAAAGGAATGTTTCCCACAAATTATACCTACCTAATTATGTTTCCTTTGAGTATGTTAAGGAATTTATCATTATTTCAAATAGGTACTTTTCATTCAGAGTGGCTACTGGCTAAAAATATGGATATGATGGGCTTCATTTTTGACATTTGAGGTTAATATATTATAGTCTTCATGTATTCAGTATTCAGTTCGGTTCGGTCGGAGCATTCACCTGGGGGGCTACCGCGTAACTTTATGGGTATGAACTTCATACGTTTTTGGGAACTTTAAGTCAATTTTATAAAGAAAATAGCTGCTATCAGTTCCTTGTTTTGTGACGTCGGGTATAACGATAACTAGCTAGCAATGTTCAACAGGACAAAGCAGCAAAAAGCTATCAAGATAAGGAATTCAAATGACAGTTGAAGCCCATACCCATATTTCTTAAAATATGGATATATGGACTTCATTTGACATTTGAAGCCCATATCATGCCCATCCCATATTAAGCCCCCAGTACACGATGGCCGATCATGGTCGGCGACCATGACCAATACATCGTACATTGACACTTTTGAACGAACAAGTTTAACAAGGTTCTTTCAAAACTGTCAATGTACGATGAATTGGTCATGGTCGCCGACCATGATCGGCCATCGTGTACTGGGGGCTTTAGGACAAAATATGGTCTTCAAATGTCAAATGATGCCCATGTCCATATCCATATTTTTTGTGGATGAAATGTCGGGGGTTGGAGTCCCATCGAAGCTAGTTGTGTTGTGATACGGGCTCCAATGAACAATAGAATACGGGTCGATTTTTTGCCCCCGTATTTTCTGCAAAGGGGTAAGTATAATCTGTATTATTATACTTACTTTATTATTATTTTTTTCCACTACAGGGAAGCACTTAGCCTTCATCACACCTGATGTTAAGTAGTGATAAGGCTGAAGGTGGAAGCGCACTACTCCTGGAATCCTCAATCACTGGGGAACTGGCTATCTTATCTCCAACTGCCGGCACACAATTATGCTGAAAACATCATTGTTATGGCGTCATACTTAGATAAGACGGTGGTAGCTAGCCAGGCGGACTAAGAACAAGTCCTATCACCAACCAAACCGAATACAATATGTAACCCCACTGGGATATTATTATTAGTAATTATAATATTAGTAGTTTTAACCGCCTCTGTGGTCTAGTGGTTCATACCACCGATTTCAGACCCAGAGGTCCCGGGTTCGATTCCCAGTGGGGGTAGGTACATATTGTATTCGGTTTGGTTGGTGGTAGGTAGGACATGTTCTTAGTCCGCCTGGGTAGCTTAGCTACCACCATCTTATCTAAGTCTGTCGCCATAACAATGATGTTTTCAGCATTATTGTGTTCCGCCAGTTAGAGATAAGATAGCCAGTTCCTCAGTGATTAAGGATTCGGGGACTAGTGCGCGTCCACATTCACCACCCTTATCACCGCTTAACATCAGGTGTGACGAAGGCTAATTACTACTACCCCGTTGTGGATAAAAAAAAGTAGGTAGGTACCTACATTACTACCACAGTTTAAGCAATCTTTCTATACAGTTGGACGACGCCCTTAAAGTTGGGCGATGCCGACGCCTGTATAGGTATTTACGTAAGTACGTAAGGGTTGTCACTTTAAAATGTAACGGTGGACCTTTTACGACCCCGGGTGGGAACATTGGTATTGCGATATTAAATTAATAAAATATTTTAATAATGCAAATGCAATGTCAAAATTATTAAAAAATTCAAGATGGCGGCCGATTTTTTTGTTTGTAGGCTGATTTCGATGAAACTCGGTTTTTGGTACTATTTTGACAAGAAAACAGCAACACGATGTCAATAATAAAAAAAAACCAAGATGGCGACCAACTTTTTTTTCGTAAGCCGATTTTGATGAAACTTAGTTTCTTGTACTATTTTGACAAGAAAACAGCAACGCAATGTTAAAAGTATTAAAAACTCCAAGATGGCAGCCAACTTTTTTGTTTGCAGGCCGATTTCAATGAAACTCAGTTTCTGGTTCTATTTTGACAAGAAAACAGCAACGCAATGTTAAAAATATAAAAATTCAAGATGGCAGCTAAATTTTTTGTTTGCTGGCCGATTTCGATGAAATTCAGTTTCTGGTACTATTTTGACAAGAAAACAGCAACGAAATATTAAACACATTAAAAATCCAAGATGGCGGCCGACTTTTTGTTTGTGGGCAGATTTTGATAAAACTCGTATTTTTTTACTATTTTGACATGAAAACCGTTGTTAACACAATGTGAAAAAATACAAATGGTCAAGATGGTGGCCGTTTTTTGTTTTTGTTTCTCTCTTTTCGCTTTTTAAAATGAAACAGGTTTTTATTTGAAAGCTTGAGATGAGACAGAGTCAAGTATCATCATCATCATCATGTCAAGTAAAAGATTTAATTAGTTATTTATTTGCTTAACACAAGCACAGTAAATTACGACGTAACATCCTTCGTAATTTACTGTGTTTTTGACAGCTGTAAACCCTATTTAAAAATATTAAAAATAATTGATATTAAGTTACAGAGTTTGAAAATAATGATTGTGACATGCGATGATTTTGATATATAGACGAAGGCGCTTTAAAGGATAAGAAATATGAATCGGCTTATTTCCAATCTGAATATTTTTCTTTAACAAAACTTCAACCCATTCAAACCAATTCAAAGGAGTAGGTCAAATTTATCTTGCAAAATTTCATGGCAGACAGACAGACAGATACAATTATAGCTGAAACTAAATTAAACATGTAATATATTTTATTTTGTAAAATTCTAAAATGCTAACCATAATTATTTATTTTATTTTATTTTGCAATACACCAAAATGTACCTGCCACATTTTAATTTTGTTACAACCCTTCTGTAGTTACGGAAATACCTATACAGATGTCGGTATCGTCTAACTTCAAGGGCGTTGGCCTACTATATAAAAAAATTGGTTATACTGTGCTAATTGTAACATTTTACCTATATATAATTTAGAGTTGCTGTTGCCTTGTCAAAATAGTACCAAAAATCGAGTTTTATCCAAATCGGCTCACAAATTAAATAAATAATAATAAAATTAATGGCTGCCATCTTGAATTTTTATATTTTTAACATTGCGTTGTTGTTTTCTTGTCTAAATAAAACCAGAAACTGAGTTTCATTGAAATCGGCCTGCAAACAAAAAAGTTGGCCGCCATCTTGGATTTTTTAATACTTTTAACATTGTGTTTGTGTTGTTGTTTTCTTGTCAAAATTGTACTAAAAACCAAGTTTCATCAAAATCGGCTCACAAACAAAAAAGTTGGCCGCCATCTTGGATTTTTTATACTTTTAACATTGTGTTGTTGTTTTCTTGTCAAAGTTGTACTAAAAGCCAAGTTTCATCAAAATCGGCTCACAAACAAAAAAGTTGGCCGCCATCTTGGATTTTTAATATTTTTAACATTGCGTTGCTGTTTTCTTGTTAAAATAGTACCAGAAACTGAATTTCATCGAAATCGGCCAGCAAACAAAAAATTTGGCTGCCATCTTGAATTTTTATATTTTTAACATTGCGTTGTTGTTTTCTTGTCTAAATAAAACCAGAAACTGAGTTTCATTGAAATCGGCTTGCAAACAAAAAAGTTGGCCGCCATCTTGGATTTTTTATACTTTTAACATTGTGTTGTTGTTTTCTTGTCAAAATTGTACTAAAAACCAAGTTTCATCAAAATCGGCTCACAAACAAAAAAGTTGGCCGCCATCTTGGATTTTTTAATACTTTTAACATTGTGTTGTTGTTTTCTTGTCAAAATTGTACTAAAAACCAAGTTTCATCAAAATCGGCTCACAAACAAAAAAGTTGGCCGCCATCTTGGATTTTTAATATTTTTAACATTGCGTTGCTGTTTTCTTGTTAAAATAGTACCAGATACTGAATTTTATCGAAATCGGCCAGCAAACAAAAAATTTGGCCGCCATCTTGAATTTTTATATTTTTAACATTGCGTTGTTGTTTTCTTGTCAAAATAAAACCAGAAACTGAGTTTCATTGAAATCGGCCTGCAAACAAAAAAGTTGGCCGCCATCTTGGATTTTTTAATACTTTTAACATTGTGTTGTTGTTTTCTTGTCAAAATTGTACTAAAAACCAAGTTTCATCAAAATCGGCTCACAAACAAAAAAGTTGGCCGCCATCTTGGATTTTTAATATTTTTAACATTGCGTTGCTGTTTTCTTGTTAAAATAGTACCAGAAACTGAATTTTATCGAAATCGGCCAGCAAACAAAAAATTTGGCCGCCATCTTGAATTTTTATATTTTTAACATTGCGTTGTTGTTTTCTTGTCAAAATAAAACCAGAAACTGAGTTTCATTGAAATCGGCCTGCAAACAAAAAAGTTGGCCGCCATCTTGGATTTTTTAATACTTTTAACATTGTGTTTGTGTTGTTGTTTTCTTGTCAAAATTGTACTAAAAACCAAGTTTCATCAAAATCGGCTCACAAACAAAAAGTTGGCCGCCATCTTGGATTTTTAATATTTTTAACATTGCGTTGCTGTTTTCTTGTTAAAATAGTACCAGAAACTGAATTTCATCGAAATCGGCCAGCAAACAAAAATTTGGCCGCCATCTTGAATTTTTATATTTTTAACATTGCGTTGTTGTTTTCTTGTCTAAATAAAACCAGAAACTGAGTTTCATTGAAATCGGCCTGCAAACAAATAAGTTGGCCGCCATCATGGATTTTTTAATACTTTTAACATTGTGTTGTTGTTTTCTTGTCAAAATTGTAATAAAAACCAAGTTTCATCAAAATCAGCTCAGAAACAAAAAAGTTGGCCGGCATCTTGGATTTTTAATATTTTTAACATTGCGTTGTTGTTTTCTTGTCAAAATAGTACCAGAAACTGAGTTTCATCGAAATCGGCCTGCTTACAAAAAAGTTGGCCGCCATCTTGGATTTTGTTATACTTTTAACATTGCGTTGTTGTTTTCGTGTCAAAATAGTACCAGAAACTAAATTTCATCAAAATCGTCTTACAAAAAAAAAGTTGGCCGCCATCTTGTTTTTTTTTTATTTTTGACATTGTGTTGTTGTTTTCTTATCAAAATTGTACCAAAAACCAAGTTTCATCAAAGTCGGCAAACAAAAAAGTTGGCCGCCATCTTGGATTTTGGAAATTGCCTTTTTTTTAATAAGCGAGATGAAGATTTGCACGCACTCACACTACATGTCGTAGGCACCATAATATTAATTTAAAAATAAATTATAACGATAAAGACGTGATAGCCCTGGAAGACTTGTCCCGAGTTACTATGAACGGCGTTGTATGTACCGTAAAACCGTACGACTTTGCCCAAATTTCTTGCAATTTTAGATCTTGCGTTGAATATTTAAAAAAATAATAAAGTTTTTGATTCATGATTGTGCTAAACCATTGTTAAATTATCAGCTCTTTGTATAGAACATATCATGATACCAATAAAATGTATATTAATGTGATAAAAACATTAATTTAAAGAGGGGGCCAAATATTAATAATTTTTACAAGTTTGCCCACTTTGCAGAAACTTTTCTAAATTTGCTATTGTTAACCTTATGATTATAAGATTTAGGGGTTATTTTAGAGAAATAGTGAATGTAACATATGATTTTATTATTATAGTTTAATAGTTTATATTAACGGTCAAAATTGAGTGGGCAAAGTCACAAAAAGTTTTTTGTAATATTTCATACAAATAAAACTATGTGCAAGGGTTGTCACTTTTTATTGTGGTAACCAACGCGGTTTGAGGTATGAATACGCTCACTTTCTACTACACTATTTATGTAAAAAATTAAATACTGAAACAGTTGAAATGAGATGAGTTGAGATGAAACAGTATTTCTGAGATGTACCTAGCTATAAAAACAAACATTAAAATATTTAAAGATCAATAATTGGTAAGCAACTTTTACATAACTTAAAGAACCATATATTTTAAAGATTCTTAAAAATTATATAAACGCTTTTCGCTCTAAAAACAAACAATATACGTAATGCTAGCGAGCAACTCTTATTATAGGTAATAGGAACTTTTTCATTTTAAAGTCTCATAACAATTCAACGTATTTTATATTATTTTTTTATGCATTCACAATGCAATTTTGTAAGTATAGGAAAAATGTGATAGATCCCGCCTGAAAGCTACTTATAGGGCTCGTGGTTTTTTACTATCACATTTTTCCTATAATTCAACGTATTCTCATTCCAACGTATAATGGTTAAAACAAAGTATACATTGCATCAGGGTTCAACTTGTTTGCTGATTATACCTATTTATCACTCTTTTAGTTTTTAACGCGGAGGAGACAACCCTAACGGTAATATTTTAGTGGGCAAAGTTGTAAATACTGCTTCAGAAAAAGTAATTTGACATTGCCCACCAAAATATTTTCGAATTTGAGAGAGATTTTGCGGTGTTTATTCGGTTGGACTTGTTTATTGGTTTCAAACAAACAGTAGTTAAGAAATAACTTACCTGCTGCAATACCAAATCAAGTTCTGGCAAAAGTTTTCACACTGTTTTTGGCCCGCGAATCACACCTCCAACTTTGTCATAGACTGACACCCAACTGAAGTGACATTAGCAAAAGTTACATCCGTAGTGTTGCCAGAAATATATTGAAATTTCTACTATAGATTACGTAATACCACAGTTCTAAAAAAAGTTGCCACATTTTTCAACATTTGTAATAAATGCCCTACAGGGCAAACTCAGATCGGTTGGGCAATCTTGTAAGGTTTTACGGTAACTCGGGACAACCACTCCCCCGTCTCACCCCGCAAGCCCCGCACGATTGACCTGTCTAGACGTCTCCGTCGGCCTACTGTATGAAAAGTTGCTTATTCTGTGTTACTACTATACATATTAGTACCTAAGTTAAGTACCTACACGTTATTAAAACTTCTCGTAATCATCACGTACTTACCTGTTTATTATATTGACGACATACGATTATGGGCTTTACCAAATAAACAAACTATGAGAAATGCATTCTCATTTAGCTTTTATCCAAAAGGGTGACAAAATAAATAATTTTCCTTCCTTTTGCTAGGTATGCTTTGACGTAGTATTGTGTTGTGTGCCTACGTGCAAAGTTTGTGTCACGGTTGTGTTACTTTAACAATACATTTGGAATGTAGATTACTAACAAACTATTACCTATTACTAACTGGATTTTCCATGAACTTTTCTCTTAGGGTTGTAACGTTGTCTATCGTTGCAAACTACCTACTCTAAGTACACTACTCTATATTTTTGGGCTATGTATTTTTATAACCTCCTTTGTGGATTTAAGAAAACAATTTGTCAAAAAGGGTTTGTTCTGAAAAGAAATAATTTGAATTGTGGAATCCGGCTTGACTGAGTCAGTGGTCCACCAGAAACCTTTTTGTGAAAAACATTGTATCAAAAATATATTTGTGCTATTATTATTCTGCTGTTGAAAGTTTTACTTAAAGTTGCATTAATTATAAGAAAACCTGTATCGTTTTACAGGTAAGTTTAATCATCTCAAGCTGCCGAATTTGTGTAAACATTTCCCTAAGGACGTTTTTATATAGGTACTTAGGTACTTACTGTGGAAACCGCATTTTTATTGCGATAGGTGGTACTATTATTGACCCCAGAGGCGCGTAAATACTGAGTAGAGGCCCAGAGTCATTAGGTAGGTAGGAAATGACATGTCTCTCATAATATTTTAACAAAAAGACAAAAAGAAAGAAAATATAGTTAAAGAGCTATCTTAAATATGGGTCCGGCCGTTATGTATGGTACCATTCCGCTACACTACACCTCCGGCCGACATGCCCCCATTGTTTCTTCTGTGGGTGACTTTTTCCAACAAAAGAAACACCGGGGCCGGGGGCATATTGGCCAGGGGCGAACCGGAATGGTACCAGCATAACGGCCAAATCCAAAAAAATCGTACTTATATGGATATGTATTTTAAAATAATGTTATATACTTGGTGGTATCTTAGATTGTTTTTTTAAGTAAGCATAGCATTGTAACATGACACCTTGTAGGTACATGCTGTTAAACATAAAGTTTAGCTGTTAAATTAAAAAGAACTGCTCTTTATTATTATGACTCCCCCAAAGTAAACATGTAAGGTAGAGTCTCGAATTCGATTAATGATGTTCATGTACCTACTTGATTCATGTACACGTCACAACACAACCATCCATCTCTTTACCTAACTAGTATTAAAAACAATGTTTTTGACCTGAAAGTAAACTTTTACTTCAACTAGTAATTTTAACCAATTTGTATTGTAAAGGAAATAATCATTGTCGTTTACGTAAATGGCTCGTCAGTGAACAATAATGACGTTGTATTTGTTTCTTTAAAAACGGGCGTTTCTGAATGTTAATGCATCGCTTTACCATGAATCTGAAACAGGATTATTTAACAAAAAGCGTTAAACTTTGTGGTCGCGACCAAAGATGTACTATTAAACAGTGAAATGTAGGTAGATAGGACATCCAACCGTTAAATGAAGGAATCCTGCCTGCCGAACTAGCAGAAAATTATAACGGTTAATAAAGCTTTAAATTTATTTTAATTTTTAGTTTTTTGCATTCACAATGCTATTTTTATAATAGAAAAATAGAAAATAAAGTATTTAGAAAAAATCGACTCGTCTCACAACTAGCTCCGATGGGACTCGAACCCACGACCTTTCGCTTTCCGGGCGACTGCTCTAACCACTGAGCTACGGAGTCGTTACGAGAAGCGTCGAATTTATCCAATACTTCTTACACGCTGTATAGTCAGCGTTAATTTCATCAATGTGGAGATATTACTACCCTCACACGCGAAAGAAATACCTTTCCAGGTATTTGGCAATCGCTAAAGATGAAATTACTATTGCAACTTATTTTAATTTTTGTAAGAAGTATTGGATAAATTCGACGCTTCTCGTAACGACTCCGTAGCTCAGTGGTTAGAGCAGTCGCCCGGAAAGCGAAAGGTCGTGGGTTCGAGTCCCATCGGAGCTAGTTGTGAGACGAGTCGATTTTTTCTAAATACTTTATTTTCTATTTTTCTAAAGCTTTAAATGTTACAATAGACTGCAGTAGGGCACGAATTAAGGTGGGTTGCCGAGACGGGCCGCAGACCGCAAACTGCAACCGCAAACTGCAAGCGACACTACTTCTTTCTATGAATCTCTATTGCTGGGGCCAAACTATGGGGATAATTATGCCGATGTTCAACTTTGCTTGAATTGTCGCAAAATTTCTCACCTATAACCGCCACTCGAGCTATCGGCATAAGGCATACGGTGTAGTGAATGCCGTAGTAAAATTATCGCGATAACGTGGCTACACTGTGTTGGAATTTGGCATATCCCGATGTCTATTGGCGTATTCCCATAGTGTGGCCGCAGCATATGAAATTGATTCCAAGCGCGGCAGCACTGCGGCCTGCAGTCGCGGCGCGTAAATTACATAGAGATTATAGAAACCAGTAGTGTCGCTTGCAGGGTCTCAAGTGTTTCCACATTGAGGGGAAGTTCCCCTTTTGAGGGGAAATTAGACTCTAGAGGGGAAGAAAAAGGGGAAAGATCTAGAGAAGGGAAATCGAGGGGACAAGCTTTTTATTATTTACATAGAACTCCTAAATCTTTCATAAACAAGCATAGCAAACAAGCCGCAAGCAAAGAGTAGAGTCATATACTTTTACTATGGTAGAGTGGAATGCCTGCGGAGTAGTGCGGGTGTGTGAACCACAGACTAGTTTTCCATTTCGTTAGTCCACAGTTTATATAACTCTAGGTTAGGGAAACGTCTTTAAATAACGTAATTTGGTGTGACCAGATTATGCTTCTATTAGTCTAAATAATTTTCGAGGGGAGAAAAAGGGGAGAATTCAATTGAGGCGTGGGGAAATGACACCATCTAAGTGGAAACACATATATAACAGTTTGCGGTTTGCGGCTCGTCTCGGCAACCCACCTTTACAAGGATTGTGTTTCATCCTAACGCCCGAATATTTGAACGCTACTCAACTTTGCGAGAGAGCCTACCCCCTACGTAAAGTACCCACAGTACCCACCCTATAACCGCCCCGTGTCGGATTTATTCGACGAGTCTTTTCTCGTATCGGCTGCACCAACTACCATTTTCGTTCTCCGCCAAAAAAAGTGTAGGTACCTACGTGATATTAGATTCCCTTTAATAGAAAACGAAAATAAACTTATAGGAAACACAGGTTTACCTGCCAGATAGAAAAATCAGCAATAAGTAGAATGCTTGTCGGATAATTTTATAACTTGTTCGACTTGACTGGTTAAAGGGTTACCTATAGTTATAACGGGGTCGGGCTGCCCCATTTGCCCCGTCTAGCTACGTCACTGCTACAAATATAGGTACAAACCCCAATTCTAGATCGCAGTGACCTAGGTCGGAAGGGGTACTTCCCCATCCTTTTGTCTAAAGATTTAGCGAAAATTACTACTCTGAAAGTCGTTACACTAACCTAAATAAAATATAATAAAACATAAAACCACTTCAAACGCTGTCTCTTTCACAATCGGTAGCAAAAGCAATATTACCGTCGCATGTCAGTGTCGCACTGATCCTGACCTTGGTACAGCATACTTAATCCTTGATAAAGGAAATAGGTAGGTACTTTTAAAAGAAATGATTAGTCTTCGGCCTCTTCGCCGATCATCTATATACAATTCCTATTGTAGTCTAATTTAAGAGCTGATTTAAATTCCACAAAGTACCTACCTTCTATTCTACTTGAGCCTCGCTTGGGACATTCTTGGTAAAGTAAGTAATTTGAAGCCATTGAGATAGTCTGCGGGGAGTCAGTGGGCAGTGGCTACTTTCGCAGTGGTCCGGGGTTGGATGACCAACAGAGCATTTTTATTTCGAGATTAGGTAGGTACCTAGGTACCTACATTATGCAAAGCCTGTGTTAATTATCAAAACAGATGGGGTCTATAATTATCTTAGTATTTAGTCTTATTTGAAAGTCTTTATCATTATGCCGAAATACCTACTTCCAACTTAACCTATAATAACATTTCTTTCTACCGAGCAATAAAAGAAAGGACTATATTAGCTACCAGTACTTACCTAACTTTTAACTCAATTATCACCTCTATTATACCTAAGGGGAAAGTTATCTATCCATCCATCCATGGCTTGATATTAAACTTGTAAGTTAATTTTATTAACATATTATTGTAAAGTGCAAAGGCTGGAGCGAAACAACCTAACACGAGCGTTCTAAACTGCTAAGTAGGGCTGTTTCAAAAAAATTTATTGTACATGAATTCTTATGTTAATAAAATATTTTTTATTTTTTTTTTATTTTTTATCTATTTCGAAATCAATTTTCGTAATCTGATATTTATTTTAGAGATAAAGCGATAAATACATACAATGTTAGTGTTTACGCAAAATGAAAACGTTATACTAATCTCACAGCTGCACCCACACGCTTTTACAAAAAATTGTATCCAAATATTTGGATTTAAGCCATCTGATGCTTTAAATGTGTTAATAACAGTTTTTCTTAAATGAAAATAACTTTATTTTAAAAAGCATTAGCCTCATGGACCCCATGTCGAAGTACCGTAGGTACCTACACATCATCATCCCATGATCATCCCCTTCTTAACTTCCGTATAGCGAATGGTAGCTGTCTTACCCACACTTACCCTTTGCGGTGTAACGATGTCGATTCGTACCAGTCATTATGGATGGTTAAAAACTCCATGATGGCTGGAAACTCCATCTAGTTCTACATACTGGTCATTAATTTTATCGAATCCTATCATGTTCTTTCAATTCAAATTCAAAATCTTCGTTTCACGTGTCCTGTTCATCATTTTTGATTCAGTTCTACTAAAATCACCAAGCCGTACAGAGCTCGCGGAGCAATACCAGTTTTTTATACCAGTTTGAGTTGTTTGTTATAGTATTAAATAAGTGGAACCCTTGACCCTTGGAAAGGGGTAAGTTTTCATCATCATATCCACTACTACCTACTTACCTACCTACTTTTTGTTATTCATGTATTTTTTTACCACACTTTTATTAGCTTCACTTGTAAGTCTTGTAACTAAGTCACAATGTAAGAAAATCTTGGAATTCAATTTTAACCTACTTCTCATTGTCGCATTGATTTGAAACTTTGCAAGTCTATATGAATCCGATGACAATACAATAATTTGCTACCATCGAGCTGATCTGATGATGGAGTCAAGAGGTGGGCAATGAACTCAACAATGGCTGCTAGGAAACCCCTCGACTTTAAGCTCATTTGTTTTGTTTTGATGAGACCTATTTGCTACACTTGATGGTGAGGATCTGATGATGGAGCTGGGAGGAAGCCAGTGGCACTCCTTAATAACTAATAGGAAACACCTCGAGTTCTGGCTCATTTGTTTCGTTCTGATGAGACCTCTTCGCTACAATGGGTGGTGAGGGTCTGATGATGGAGCAGGAAGGAAGCCAGTGACACTCCTTAATGACCAATAGGAAACCCCTCGAGTTTGGGCTCATTTGTTTCATTTTGATAAGACCTATTCGTTACACTTGGTGGTGAGGGTCTGATGATGGAGCTAGGAGGAAGCCAGTGAAATTCCTTAATGACCACGAGAAAGCCCCTCGAGTTTGGGCTTATTTGTTTTGTTCTGATGAGACCTATTCGCTATACTTAGTGGCGAGTGTCTGATGATGGAGCAGGGATAAAGTAAGGGTTCGGCTCGCGCATCCGGTAACTTATAGACTCACTTGAATTTGTAAAACTAAATACATACAATCACGCCTTTGAGTTATAATGTTTACGTGGTGGGCAGACACATGAATGGACTGTGAAATCCATTACCATCCATCCATGGCTTGCCATTTATTAAACTAAAAAGTAAAAAATAAATACGTAGTTTAAAAAACTAAAACAACACACTTTTATAGGAACAGACTAAAAAGTACAAAATAACCGTCTATTCAGTAACTGAAATTAAAAAGCGTGGTGCGCCCTTTGCAAAGCATGCATTTCAAGTACCTAAGTACTTAATATTGACAACGCGCACCACGCTTTTTAATTTCAGTTACTGAATAGACGGTTATTTTGTACTTTTTAGTCTGTTCCTATAAAAGTGTGTTGTTTTAGTTTTTTAAACTACGTATTTATTATCTTGTTGTTACAGTTCTTTATTACTACCCTTACAATAAAAAGTCAAGTCCCTATAAACATCTTTTTATTCATATATCTAACTAAATACTGGGCGGCGACTTCTGACGTTCCGGCTAGTGTACCGCTGGCCGACGAGGACGTCCCGTCACAGCCGTAAGGTCCCAGGTTCAGGGACCGTACTCTGAAACGCAAATCCGAAATTTCGGTTAGCCCCGCCCCTATCACTCGATTCCGTCATGACTCGAGAGTGAGCGGGACGGGGCTAACCGAAGTTTCGGATTTGCGTTTCAGAGTAGGCCCTCAGGACCTATGAGTAGAGTAGGTATTTGTAAGCCGCTACCTACCTACCTCTGGTGCCTCTGGTGAGCAAAGTTCAAACACATTAAAATCTTTTTCAAGGTCTGATTAGTATTGAATACGTAATCAAGTAGGAAAAGTACATTGACAGTGGTAATGGTAAGTTTAAGTTTTTACTCGTAAATTGTTTTTGAAGTTTATACGTTATATTTTTTGCAGTACCTATATAAGTTTTTTTTCGAAAGTTGGTACTTCTGACCTGATCTTACTTTCACCAAGTCAGGACCAGGGATTAAATCCCAGGAAAGTTGAGAGAAATTCTCAAATATAGGCAAGTCTTATGCGTTCCATTTATTTTTGAAGTTAGTCAAGTATGGTAGTCATCATCTCATAGTGATGAGCTAGTGATGGAAGCTACAACTCCTTAACGGTTAGGAGCTGGAGAATATTTCTTTTAGTATTAATCGTACCTACGTATGGGCCAATAGTTATATTCTTTCAGGTTATTAGGGTGAGCTGCTGATGAGAGGTGAAACTCCTCAACAGTTAGAAGTTATATTATGATGTTTTATAAATACCATATGCACGAATGGACCTTCAGTTGTATTCCTTCAAGTTAACTAAGTAGCTAAAGATGGAAAGCTGAATTCCGTAACGTAACGGATAGGATATTTACAACAATTTATCATAATCACCATGTAGTTTCTTAAGCTACTTCACTAAAAATCGAAAAATAAAACGTTTTTGAAAAAAAATGAAACCGCCTTCAAAACGGATCTTCAAACAAAAATTAACAAACACTAAAAAACGAAAAAAAAAATTAGATTTTTTAATTCAAAGGACGATGATACGTGACTTTTTCTAATTTATCTTGGTACTTACTGAACTGTTTGAAGTCGGTGCCAAGCCAAAAAGAATAAGTACGAAATATACTGAGTGAAATAACTAACATATAAAAAAAAACCCGGTCCCAAGCGTGAGGTGTAGGACGTAATTACCTCAATACGTATAAGACGGCACCGACTTCAAACAGTTCAGTAAGTAAGTACCAAGATAAATTAGAAAAAGTCACGTATCATCGTCCTTTGAATTAAAAAATCTTATTATTTTTTTCGTTTTTTAGTGTTTGTTAATTTTTGTTTGAAGATCCGTTTTGAAGGCGGTTTCATTTTTTTTTCAAAAACGTTTTGACAGTCCTATTCTTATAATAATCGCATAGTACTCAATTATACTGCACAAGTAGCTATGCCTACCAAACTTATCAAAACACCGCTAAACTGGTGCTTAATTTTATTGAACCATGACGTATGTTTCCTGCTCCCACTAGATCCGGTGGCGAGCCCACAAAATGACGTAGCACGGGCATTGAAGGTAATTTTGAATTTATTTTCGGCCATCGCATCGCATCGGCCATTGCCAGTTGCGTACAGAAATACGGAGAGGACGCTGCGTTGCGCGCGCTCCCAGACCACAGATAAAATCCCAGCGCGCCTAAACTCGTCTCGTTACATAATTTAAAAATCGAACGCTATCAGTTCGATATAATTTAGTAATTTATATTTTTTATTCATAGCGTTGTGCTCGTGTGGCTTGTGTGTTCGTTTTTTTATTATCTGACTTGGCTGCTTGTTCTGTTGGTAAGTTTTTTTTTCGGTTTTTGTTTACTTATTTGGTATTTTTACAGTGTTCCCGTTTATAAATCGTCATGAAACTTGGCAACTTTTTGGCAACATAATAAAATTGATAAGAATTGATAATTAAGTACCTATTTAAAAAAATCGACCCGTCTCACAACCAGGCTCCGATGGGGCTCGAACCCACGACCTTTCGCTAACCGGGCGACTGCTCTGGATAGCGAAAAGGTTAAAGGTTAGGTAGGTACATTCATAGATAAGTAGGTACTTTAAATAAAATAAACTGTTATTTCTATGAAATTAACGATGCTTTGCGGATTGTAAATTGAAATACTTACCTTATGGCTTAAATGATGCTTTATCGCAGATAAAAACTAAGTAATTCGTCTCTAGCTGTGCTAGCACAGTATAAAAAATTTTAAGGCTGTGTCTCTAGTAAGGGTGGTATTCCACTTATCAAAGATCTTTCTCCAAATAGGTTTGATCAAAGAATTTATCAATTAAACGATTCATAAATTCGTCCTCGTCCAATTTCTTTAATTAAGTATTTGATATGTGGAATGCTACCCTTTGTAGCTAATTTTCTACATTTTTTGGAAGAATCACTAGTTTTACCCTACCTCTACGATTTTTTATAAGTAAGTACCTACTTACCTACCTATATTGATTTATGTTTGTAGGTAAGTACAAAAGTTCTTAATTTCTTCAATATATTTATATTCTCTCTATTCCGGTCACTCAATGCCACAACCTTGAAAGAAATGAACCCGTGTTAGACAAGTTAGTATCGTCAATAAATAAGCTATTTTTATTCCACCCATGGATCGTCCTATTATAAATTATTTCTATTTTGTCTGAACAGTCAACGGGCAATGCTCTGTTAGTTCTATTTTAATTTTGAATAGGGTAGGTATTTTTAAATAGCTATCATGAGAATTTATTGAAATGAAAAAGAAGCGGTTATGTGAAAAGGGGTCCTTGACAAACCGATCAAGTGATCATAAAGAGGGTAACTTTTTTACCCGACTGCGACAGAAGGAGGGTTATGTTTTTCGAGAAGAGGATGTAGCTATGTATCTGTCGCAGGGATATGAGGAAATCAGAGATTTCACGAAATCCCTAGGGATAAGTATCACGAAATCACGGAAGATGTGTAATTGTCTTATTTTCGACGTCTTCTTCCTAAACCGCTAGATTTAGTTTAGTGAAATGACATAGGTAGGTATATCACTGAACTTGTTTAGGAAGAAGACGTCGTAAATAAGAATATTCGACATCTTCCGTGATTTCGTATCCCTAGGGATTTCGTGAAATCCCTGATTTCGTCATATCCTTGCGACATATCCTTAGTCAGTAGAACTGATAGAATGATCAATCTTTACAGTTGCACTAACTCTACAGTTGGCAATATTTTTTTTTCTCGTATTTCCTTAATTGAGACATTCATGGGCGGATCGGATAGTCTGTCACTCTAACATAATGAAACCCGATCACTACTTGCATGATATTTTTAAGTCAACATGTAAAGTTAAGTTTCCTACAACCGCCTCTGTGGTCTGGGGGGCTACCGCGTAACTTTATGGGTATGAACTTCATCTACAGCGGAATGTATGCACTTTCTCTGTCACTCACTATAGAATTGACAAAGACAAAACACAGAATTCGAATTCGATTCCGTTTCCGACGTTCTTGAATCAGGGGGCTGGACTTAGAAAATTTCAACTGATTTTGTATGGAGATAGAACTTAAATTTTTTTTGACTGTTTTCCAGAACAGAAAAATTTTGAGACATTTTTGTATGGATTTGGGACTCGGTAAAATTTTCAAGAATGAATTTTATAAAAATAAAAATATCTTGGAAACGGTGCGTCGTAGCTGAAATCTAACACAATTTTCGCCCCAATGGACACCCCGATTTTTTTTCGATGGACATAAGTACTACTAATAAAAAAAAAACTTTCTTCCAAAAAATGTTTTTGTTAAATTCTTAATTTTTTATATACTTAGGTATATAACCCGCCACACAACAAAATGTAACGGCCGACGTTTCAGGTTAGGTTAGGTTAGAACTTAGAACTGTGACCAAAACGTGCCAAAACGCCGCCGCGCGAGCCGAGCGAAAAGTTCAATTTCAACGTCCCTGTTTAGGTTAAGTACCTACCTACCTACCTTTAATTTTAGATGATAGTTGGCTGTTGGTACCGCTTCATATTTAGAAACCCACTAATTAGTGCAATTGAGTAATGATTAATATGGAACGTGTCGTATGCACTCATTAGTCCGAATCGAACATGATAATGGTTCACTCACGATTGGCTGGGTCGATCACCCCGATAAATATGTATAATGTCAGCATTAGATTGTGAAACCCGTTAGTTTATAATCTACCTAGTGAGATTATAATTTTTCGTTAAATTATGAACAGCACGTACGAGACAGTATGCACACGGCTTAACGTTTAGTTAACATTACGTACGGTACGAGACAGTAGCACACACGGCTGCGAGCTCACGAATTTGCCTCGGAAAAGTCCTGTACTCCTCGGAAGTCCTGTAGAATACGTGATAGGTTAGGTTAGATTATTTGCTTATAATATAGCTGCTCTAGAATTTTTGAAATCGGTTCAGTTGTTCCACATCCACAGATTTCTTCCTACATACAAACTTTACCAGAGGTAGTTTAAATTAGGGGGCTGGGCCAACTAGCGCCGCGCGCCGCCGGCCACCAACGTAAATGTTTTAAATGATAATTTAAGAAATAATACTAAAGGGTGTTTCCACAGCCTTCTCTATCGTCTTCTCGATAGAGAAGGCTGTGGTCTTTCAGTAACTGTTACAGGTTAGTATGAGCCAACTAGCGCCACCAATCGATTTTATTTCATATCTTCTAAATAATAAAATCAATGGGCTACCTACCTATTTACTTGAACATTAGAAAAAGATTTCTTATTATTTTCAATGAACGCCTCTTTATCGCACGTAGAAAATAAAATTTATTATGCCTACATCAAAAAAAAAACGCCACGTTCGATTTCGATAGCATTATCTACGACAAACAACGATAGCTCAGTGGCGGTGACCCGGGGGCGCGGGTCGCGACGTCGATGCCAGATTCGAAATAATATGTTGATCACTTTATATTTTATCGTGTAAGTATGTAAAAGTACCTACAGTTGACAAGAATGAATAAGCTTTGATATTAAGAGCAATTTTAGGCTTTAGGTGCAAGTGCACAGGTTTCTTCTGTTTTTTTAAATTTAAAACGGGGTAGCACATCTTTCATCCTGATGTTAAGTGGTGATAAGGCTGAAGGTGGAAGCGCACTAAATCCTCAATCACTGAGGAACTGGTTATCTTATCTCTAACTGCCACACAATAATGTTCAAAACATCATTGTTATGGCGTCAGACTTCGATAAGATGGTGGTAGCTTGCCAGGCGGACTAAGAATAAGTCCTACAACCAACCAAACGGGACCAACCCCCTGGGAATCGAACCCGGGAACTCTGGGTCTGAAATCGGTGGTGTGAACCACTAGACCACAGAGGCGGTTAAGTCCTAATAAATAAAATAAAAGACTTAAATAAATGAGTGAACAGGATTCTTTTGGGTTAACTCGCTCCATAAGGGCTCCACAGACTATCAGCCCGCTTGCAGTCCTAGATCGGATCGGCCGTCTGCCGTTCGAGACTTCCACCGGCCACACACTAGACCGATCATTGCCTGTCGCCAATAGTCGAAATCCGGCTTTGAGGCCACACACTAGCAGATGTTAGTCGTCAGTTTTAGTTTTCTGTCCGGCCGATAACTGTCAACATGATAGGCCGTCTGCCGTTCGAGACCTCCACCGGCCCGGCCACACACTAGACCGATCATTGCCTGTCGCCAATAGTCGAAAACCGGCTTTGAGGCCACACACTAGCAGTTGTTAGTCGTCAGTTTTAGTTTTCTGTCCGGCCGATAACTGTCAACATGATAGGCCGTCTGCCGTTCGAGACCTCCACCGGCCCGGCCACACACTAAACCGATTATTGCCTGTCGCCAATAGTCGAAAACCGGCTTTGAGGCCACACACTATTAGCGGTTGTTAGTCGTCAGTTTTAGTTTTCTGTCCGGCCGATAACTGTCAACATGATAGGCCGTCTGCCGTTCGAGACCTCCACCGGCCCGGGCACACACTAGACCGATCATTGCCTGTCGCCAATAGTCGAAAACCGGCTTTGAGGCCACACACTAGCAGTTGTTAGTCGTCAGTTTTAGTTTTCTGTCCGGCCGATAACTGTCAACATGATAGGCCGTCTGCCGTTCGAGACCTCCACCGGCCCGGCCACACACTAAACCGATTATTGCCTGTCGCCAATAGTCGAAAACTGGCTTTGAGGCCACACACTATTAGCGGTTGTTAGTCGTCAGTTTTAGTTTTCTGTCCGGCCGATAACTGTCAACATTGGCCAAACTAGTTATTGTTCTGAGGGCCAAACCACCCAGCAGCCATACACGTCAGAAAGGGAACTGCGAGAGTTTGGCCTGTTGCGGTTAACTGACAGGTCCTTGCCAACAGGCGGACTGATAGCCCTTTAGACGTCACTGGCTAGATTAAAGTCAAGAGTAAGCCCCCAAAAATATTTCCATGTTCTGTGGTAAGCCCATTTAATATTTAAAAAAATGTCCATACGGTTCTAAATCAAGCGAAATTTTTATTGCAGTTTTGTAACACAATGTAAGTAAGTAGGTCGCCAGCACGTCGGGTTACTACAAAATGTCAAAGTTTTATTAATTGAAACTGAACTCTATCTGTTGGACATAAGGTTGAATTTTATTTAAGGAAATTTGACAGTTTGTAGTAACCTGATGTGCTGGCGACTGTACACTTGTAAAAGAACCGATTCTTTTACATTTGTTACCAGTACATTTGTGTACAATTTACCGATTTTTTATAAATGTGGCATATGGAAGCAAGAAAAAAGCTCTGCTTAGTATGTTTAAAAAAATATTGGACACCATTACATAGGGTACATTGTTCCAATAGGTACCAAACTTAATTATTTGTATCTATCACTTTCTTCCTTTCCTGTCTTTCCTATTTTCTGTCTTTCTTTCTTTAATATCTCCGTCCTCTACCCTCCTTCCACAATCCACCTTGAGGTTCGGCCGGAATGTATGGAAACGGAATTCCGGTTCCGAGGGGTGAAAAACCCAAAAACCTGGGACACCTTCCAGTCCCAATAGGTACACTCAATTCGGTCAACAAAACAAATGTTATAAAGACTCTTTATTAAATTTTCCATATTCGGGCAACAAAATAAATAAGTATAAAAAAAAACAAACTTTAGTAGCTTGATTGAGTAAGCCACTAGGTGGCCACTAGTAGTGTTAGCTTTAGCATTGAGCACTAGTGTTATGGAAATTGGAAACAACGACGGGTATAACCACATCCATCCAGACCCGAGGTAACATTGAAAATTTCGTTTTCAATATTTTACCCGACCGGGAATCGAACCCGGGACCTCTACAGATAACGCGGCACATGGCGGCACCTTGAAAACCGGTGCGTATTAGTGATGTAAAGAATGTTAATTTTTAAACATTCGCGAATGCGGTTGCGAATATCTGTCGCTGATATTCGCAAATGCGAATACGAATGCGAATCTTTCACACAATATTCAAAACGTATTGAAAGAAAGGCTCAAAGCTCTCAATAAACTGTGACAGCCGCCTTACCAAATGTACAAAGATCAGAACACCTTTTCATCACTCGAATTTTACTCAAGACGAGAACAATATAGAATAGGCACGTCTCAAGATTAAACAAGAGTGTATTTCTAGATGGAACAGCAACTTTTATATATAACAGCGTTTTTGGAAGTCCTGGAGTCTTAATGAATTTACATATCCACAAAAAAAAAACAACCAACTTCTGAAAAGTGGATATTTTTTTTTGCGTTCATATTCGCAAAATATATTTGCACAGTGTTTGCGAATACGAATCCGAATGCGAATATCAAGAAATAAGCGAATATTCGCGGACGCGAATGCGAATACGAATATTCGTTACATCACTAGTGCGTATAGGTACACCACGGATCCGGAGGTCGTCGACACATAGGTGTTTGTATGGTATGGTGTCATTGATTACCCGCATAACTTTTGTAGTTAGATTGCAGCGACTTTGGTTCGGGAAAACGGTGAAAAATACACTACCAAATTACCGACCGACTAACCGACTATTGACATAGCGCGGAGAACCAATGGCCTTTGGGGCGGAAAGCCTTTGTGGATAACGGTGTTGACTGTACAAATACCCAAAGAACCGATTAATGTGCTGTGTGTATGTAATCTCTTTGTTCAGTTGTTTGTTGTGCTAAATAAATAAAAAAAAAAAAAGGTTCTCGGATGGCGACCGCGAACCGGACGACGTTTCGTGGGCAGGCCCCCTACAAGGTGGACCGACGATCTGGTCAAGGTCGCGGGAAGCCGCTGGATGCGGGCCAAGCAGGACCGATCGTTGTGGAGATCCTTGGGGGAGGCCTATGCCCAGCAGTGGGCGTCGTACGGCTGAAATGATGATAATAAAATAAATAAATAATAAAAATAGTATATTTCTCATCACAAAGTTATAAGCACTTATAAAGTTAAAGGTTACAAGCATAGATTAATAACAGCTTCGCTTCGTTACAAGTAACTAAAATTATTTAAGCTTACAAGTTTGTGTGAGACTGATGCCTGAGGTGAACAAAAAATATCCGTGTTACAGGACATCAGGCCCCCACTCCCACGAATTAACCAATATAATGCAGACAGATTTTAGTTAGGTACAATAATTCGCTTAAGGAAATGAAAAGAACTGGATACATAATTATCAAACAAGAAACAAATGTGTGTATGGTGTGTGTTTGTGTGTGCGTGTGTGTGTGTGTGTGTGTGTGTGTTAGTGAGTGTAAGAATGAGTGTGTTATAATATGGGTAATAAAAGTTTTTCTGTTTCATCATACGACAAGGGTTACCTAATGGAACGCATAACATTTTTCGCCATAAACATGAAACGCATCGTGTTGAAAGGCATAATCATCGAAATGCATAATTCTTAAAGGCATAATTTCATAACGCATACTTTTTTGCCCTAATTTCGAAAGGCATAATCATCGAAAGGCATAATTTCAATAAGCATAATTATCTAAAGGCATAACTTTTAAATGTCATAATACTTGAAAGGCATAATATTCAAAATGCATAAATTTAACGGGGTATTATCTTGTGTTTATTTATTTTGAAGCTTGGTCTGTGAAAATAAAAAAGGCTTTTCTGGCGCTTCGCCGGCCGCTGCCGCGGCACGCTCGCTTCGCTCACTCGGCTCGCGCGGCGTTTTGGTCACTGTTCTAACCTAACCTAACCTAAAACTACTGTTAGGATTTCTTGAGTGGCGGGGGGCTTCGCCCCCCGAGCCCCCTTGGTGGGGGGCTGCGCCCCCCCGTCCCCCTGCTCCTCTGTTTTCTTCCATTTGAACTAAATTCAGAACTTATAAAGTAAAGATTTTTTTTTGAGCCATCAGATCTCAAAAAAAGATTTTTTTTAACCATTGGATGTCTCTCAAATACCTCCGGAGTTTTTAAAAGGGTATCAAAAATTTCGTCAGATTTTGGCTACGACGCACCGTTTTCGAGATATTGACATTTTTATAAAATAATGTTTTTAAAAATTAATTATGCTTTATAAAGTTATGCGTTTTAAAGTATGCTTTACGAAATTATGACAAACGAAAATATGAATTTCGAAGATTATGCTTTTTTATATTAGGTTTAGGTTTAAAGAACTTTATTCTCATAATGACAACATTGTCACTTACATGAGAACATTATAAAATAAAAATACTAAAACAGTTCGTGGTCGCAAAAGCAAAACAGATTAGGTAGGTAGGTACTTACTAAAACTGAGTAGAAGTTGATTAATATACAGTACAATATTTACAAATTTCAATGCATAGTCCCGTTTAACGCACTTTTTCCATAACTATTGAGTACGGATAATATATTGGGCAAGTTTCTTCTTAAATACGTTAAACGATATTTATTATGCCTTTCAACTATTATGCATTATTATCATTATGCGTTATGAAATTTATGCCAAGTAATAAAATGCTTTTCAATATTATGCCTTATGATGTATGCCAAATGAAATTATGACAATCAACTGTATGCGTTTCAATGTGTCACCTACGACAAGTTATGAAGCCATGTGGTGACTTTAGCTTTGCAACATCTTCTTGTCATGGAGTATAACGAAAGGATTGTATTTAATTTATTATACAGAAATCCACCCAGAATACAATAAAATCTATTTGTTAACATAGTCTTTAAAGATCGAGATGGGCACACAGAGCCTTTTCGTCGCTTGTCTGAGATTATTTTTGGGTCGTAGAGAAGCTGTGAATGCTGTTGGAGAATAATGGCGAGAATAAAAAGCTGACGAACGGTAAGTACTCCCCAAAGCTTAAAGACTTCAGTCGTGGCGCAAAGAAATGGAAGTGATGCACCTACTTTAAGGACAATTCTTTGTGCTCTCTCCACTTTGATTAAGTGAGTTTTGGCAGCTCCTCCCCATGATGATATGCAATATCCTATAATCGACTGGCACAAGGCAAAATATACGGACTTAAGTACTCTTCTATCAGCTACATGGCGAAGTGTTTTAAAGATATAAATTAACTTTCTGACTCTGCCTGTAAGAAGTTCAATATGCGGACAGAAGGTTAGTGCAGAATCTATCATTACGCCCAGATATTTAATAGAGTCCACTCTGCAGAGCTTGGGACAGCAGCAATGAGTAGGTGATGAACAAAAGTGGACAACTAATGAAAGACTATCAGGATGATGCTGGCGCCTGGTGGAAAAGGCAATATATTTGGTTTTTTCTACGTTTAAAGTAAGTAAATTCCCTGATAGCCACTCTGAAACCACATTTAACACTCTTTGTGCATGATTAAAACTCTCGGTCCAAGAATTAGCTTGGAACAACAGAGCAGTGTCATCAGCGAATGTTAGGATTTTGCCATTGGTCAGATTCAATTGACATAAATCATTGATGTAAATTAAAAACAATGTTGGACCAAGTACGCTACCCTGTGGGACACCAAACGTGACAGGCAACTCCTCACTTATCCAATTTTCGATCTTAACTTGTTGGTACCGGTTTGTAAGATAACTCTTAAACAAATTGAGAGCTAATCCCCTGACACCCACAGACTCAAGCTTATTGACAAGAATGGAAACAGAAACTGTGTCAAATGCCTTTGCGAGGTCTAGAAAAACCGCTAAGACTTTCTTACCTCCGTCCACATTCGAAGCTACAAACTCAGTCAAGTCATGAACTGCATCATCCGTCGAACGTCCCGAACGAAAGCCAAATTGCGCGGGCGATAATTTGGCATGAGAATCCAGAAAGCTTATAAGTCGTTTGTTCAAAATACGTTCGAGGATCTTCGACAGGACAGGAAACAAAGAAATCGGTCTATAATTATTGACACAACTCCTATCTCCACTCTTGTGTATTGGTATGACTAAAGACTTCTTGAATACATCTGGAAAAATCCCCGTATCGAGACATAAGTTACATATGAACGTAATAGGGGTAATAAGGAGATCCTTATAACGTCTAACAACCTGTCCAGAAATATGGTCGACTCCAACTGTGCAATTGGGTCGAAGTCCCTGTATTAGAGTTTTTACCTCATCTTCGTCAATCGGAAAAAGAACCATCGACTCGAGAGAGGAAGTCTGGCACGACATATTGACAGCAGAGTCTTGAAGCTTAGACGCTAGCTTACTACCAATGTTTACGAAGAATGCATTAACGTTATTTTCAACACACTTGCTCATAAAGTGAAGATTATTACATCGATCTTAGGGCCATAAACCGAACTATAAAACACGCGTGCATAATAATATTACAGTACTAGTTGCGTAATAAAATTAACCCTACAAAGTTAAGTAAGTACCTAACTGCAAATTATATGCGAGTAAACAGAGACTTTTCAATTTAACCGGGTAATACAGTATCCCTACAAAGTTAAGTTAGTACCTAACTGCAAGTTATATGCGAGTAAACAGAGCATTTTCAATTTCACCGGGTAATACGTACAGTTCTTTTTTTGTAACAACAAAGAGGTTTTATACGGTTGAAAATCCATTTACGTTTTTAGAATAAATAAACATGTCCCTAATTAAATAAAAAAAACATAATTAAGTATATTATTATCAAATTATTTATAATTCATAATAATTTGTTATAATACATTTGCGTTTTATCACTATTATTATAATTATTTTGAAGTAGGCTGTATGGCTGTATGTAATCAATGACCTTACATTTGGCGCGTGCAAAAAAAAACTTGCGCGCTTTTTCCCTTAGCTAATTAGGTTAATTAATTTATGAACGAATGCAATAAATGTTTGTTTTTCCTCGCAAGTGTGTTGGAAAAGTGCGTATGAAACTCGTGAGCAACTTACTCACTAGACACTCGGCTGATTTACGCCCACAGCCTCGTGTATAATGAGCAACGTTAGCATACCTACTTGTATCATAATATACTATTACATTAGCTTGGGGATCTCCTTTTGCTATCAAGCCTAGAGAGTCATTTTTTTCTAGCTTGTAATTAGTTATTCTATTTACAGCTCCCCAAAGTTGTTTACTATTGCTACCCGTCTTAAGGATCTCATTCTTATCGTATGCACGCCGAACCTTCTTAAGTAACGCGTTACAGAAATTTCTGTATCGTTTGTAGGAACTAACAGTGTCAGTATCATCTGGGTATCTTTTTGCTTTTTTGTGTAGGCGATCTCTGTGTCTCATGCACCTCAAAAGTCCCGGTGTTATCCACGGTTTTTTAATGATTTTACGCTGATTAATTTTTTTATTACAGTATTGTTTAGGATCTCATCTTTAAGAAGATTTACAAAAAGTGAAGTTGCCGTATTTGGGTTAGTTAATTTGTATAGGGATTCAAAGTTCAAGTTGTTCATCGCAACGTCTAATTTAGCATAATCAATTTGTGTTTGGTTCCTTTGCAGAGACCGTGTTTTTGATAGCAATAAATTAAAAGCAACACCGTCATGGTCAGTCACCGATGCTTTGATAACGAAACAACTTGTATTTAAAGAGCTTTTGACCATAAGATGGTCTAAACAAGTACGACCGTGTGTGGGGAAGGTATGTCCAGGATGGATGTCAAAAGTAGCAAGTAGATCTAAATAATCCCCTGTACGAATCCTCCTTCGTATTCGGGATAATGTCAATATTTATATCTCCAATCAGTAAAATGTGTTTGTAATTTGAGAGCTGTGAGATTAGTGACTGCAGTGATTGAAAGAAAATTTGTATGTCTTTATATCCCGGAGGCCGATAGACAGCAATGATAACAGTAGAGGTATTAATTTTTATAGTCAGACAGTTAGCATTGTTAAAATATGGTTCTTCTATAGAAAGAACGAGATGTTTTTTAAAATAGATCACAACACCTTCAGATGATGATGATGATGATGATTGACCGAGTATCGCAAATTAAGTGGTACCTACTACATACTTCAAGTAATGTATATTATATTATGCATTGTCATATAATATGTACTTAATCTGTATCATAACCATAACATTTTATGATTTATACTTTAGATACATTATCTCAAGTAAAAGTTAAAAGTTAAAACAACAAGATTACTCAAACGATCAGAGGTTTTATCTGATGGTCCGTGACTGGGGTGGAGTATACACTTTTCCTAATTATTATTATTTATAATCGTTATCATTTCTACTGTTATAGGTTATGTAATAAATAACAAGCCATTAAACGAAAAGAAAAGGAGTGCTAAAAGACCCCAAAAAAGCTCTGTAGGTATCAACACAATCAAATAATACGAATAAGTACCTACCTAATAGTTTTCAAGGTGCCGCTATCTCTAGAGGTCCCGGGTTCGATTCCAGCGACCGACACCATCACACACTGCTCCAATCCCAAGCTAAAGTATCTTAAGGTGGTTCGTTGAGCTCAGTAGCGCCACCAATGGAAATAAATCATTTACGATTTATCAAGGACTTAGAATAAAAGTTTCGGTTATTTCGCGCAAATAAAAGAGTAAAATGCAATTTTTTATTGTTTTTTCAGGGCTTCAAATATGAGCATTAAGTTATGGATGTCGATATTGCTAAATGTGTCCACTTTTGGCACTATTCACATTCACGACTTGTTGCGTAAGTTTGAGTTCTTAAAAGTATAAATTTATAAAATGAATTTTACTCTTTTATTTGCGCAAAATAACCGAAACTTTTGATCTAAATTTCCATTGGTGGCGCTACTGAGCTCAACGAACCACCTTAAGACCCTGTGTTATTATATTATACCTAGACACAAGAAAAAATTTAAAAACATATCGTTTTAATATTTTACCCGACCGCCAATCGAACCCAGGACCTCTGATATAGGGGCAGCTTGAAAACCGGTGCGTAAACCTCTCGGCCACGGAGTTCGTCAATAAATAGTTTGTTTTTTAGTGGAAACGTTAATATTTTTTATGCAACTGTGAGTTTGAATCTAAGTGAACCTCAATGAACTAGCCAAAGAATTAGATTTGTTTGTGTGTACTAAGAGTGAATTCGCAAGGGTTGTTAAGGCAATGCACTGTATAGATGTAATTATATATAGGGGCTGATGTAATAATGAAAGGGCAGAACTTTAGAATATACGTGTATTCGTCTCAAGAGACTCAAGAGAAGAGCGTCAATGACAATGACTGATTAAAGAGCATATATAATACTTATGCTAAAGAAATTATTAAATGCCAGCTATTTATGCTAGCTACAGAGTAAAAATGTTGGTATTCCAACAAGGGTTGCACTTTATGTAATTTGTTACAAAGTAAATTAGTGTATGTAATTGCTGTGCTAGTACTATCGCATTGGATTTAAAAAATCTGTAATGGTAGTGTTAAGTTATGTTGAATAAATAAATACTACTAAATACTAAAAATATTTATTTTCTTTATGTGCAACAAGCTGTATTTTATCCTTAAACCTATAATTAGCGCAGGATCGATTGTACTTTTCCTTGTTTTCATTAATATTATTTCAATATGTCTGTTGTCGTAATATAAATAACAATAAATATTGGGAGGCCTATGCCCAGCAGTGGGCGTCGTTCGGCTGACATGATGATGATGATGATGATGATTGGACACCATCACAAAGGTAGGAACATTGTTCCAATACCAAAATAAAGTAGCTTGAGCATAGTGTTATGGAAATTGGAAACAACGACGGGTATTACCACATAGGGCAGAAGCACAGATTACTAAATAGTTACTATGTAACAGATAGTTCACTCCGCTAAGTCATTTAAATAAATAGCAACTCTAACTATAACGCAATAAAGTAGAATTCAGCTTATACGGCGCAGGCAAATTACGAACGGCCACTCGTTGTCGTTGCATCTCTTTCTATCGCATATATTCTAGCTCTTTTGCGGACCTAATTTCTATGCCATTTGCCTGCCCGGCAGGCGCGCCATCCGAACGTACCTAAACTGCGGAGTGACACCCCCCTGGCAGAAGTCCCGGTTTTGGCCACTGTACCGGTTTTGGCCACTTTTTGCTCTAAAAGTTTTCTAAACAACTTTTCGCCATCTTTGCTAAAGGCAATTAAAATAAGGTACTTTAAGGTAAAAATAACAGCCGTTATTATTCCATAAGTCATACGATTGTCGTCGGAAATTGTAGGTAATATATTTATTTACCTATATTGGTCTTAAAATAGTATGAATTGCAATTATCTTTAGATTTATATGATATTTTTTAAAACACGGCGTGTAGACGGACTTCCCGTGCAGTTAAAGGTAAGTCCGTCTACTAGCACTATATCCATAACTTGTGAGGCAATATGTATGAAAACAGTTTCTAGCAGTGACGTAAAACTAGCGTTGAAATGTGTGATTTATGTATTTGTCTATAAGGTTTACATTTCAAAGATAATTGATTTTATTTTATTTTAGGGCAAGTCTATCTTATCATCTATTCTTTCATATCTTATAATCACTACATAGTATAAAACAAAGTCGCTTTCTCTGTCCCTATGTCCCTTTGTATGCTTAAATCTTTGAAACTACGCAACGGATTTTGATGCGTTTTTTTTAATAGATAGAGTGATTCAAGAGGAAGGTTTATATGTACTTTTTATCCCGATATTCCCACGGGAACAGGAACCACGCGGGTGAAACCGCGGGCGGCCGCTAGTCCAATATATATGGCATATCTTTGGTGACAGTAGTGGTTGCAAACATTTTTAATAAAATTGTATGTAGCGAATTTCCTTTTTTTGTAAAATAAAATACTAAGTAAAACATAAATCTTTATTTCAAATTCAATATTATAAGTAGTGACTGCAAAATAACCAAGAAATTTAATTTTTTTTTTAATTTTTTATATTTCTAGTAAGATAGATATACGAAAGCGATTCATTACTATCTTACGGTACATAATTATATCCCTAGGGATATAACTATATCACGGCTTTATCTATCTTGCTGCGACATATATATCAAGCTTTATCGTAGGTGTAGAATGATTTTCAATAAATCAAATAAATACATACTAGTAGTAGTAGTGGTAGCAGCACGTAGTAGCTAACAAATACAAATAACATAAAATACGTGCAGCTGAAAAGGTTGACAATATCTGCAATTGAGGCAAGACCGTCATATGACGGACTTGCCTTACGTATGCCAGATGGACTTCCCAACTATTACATTTTGTGGTTAGAAATTTGTTGCAGGTCATAATTACGAAACTCAAGCGATATAATTGAATTTATCACCAGAAATAAGTATATGGATCACTAAATGACTTACGTAATCAAAAAAACTCCAAAAACTCCATTGATTTTCTACTTTTTGTTTTAGTTTTTTGAAGAGACGTTACACTCCAGCTTCAAGTACAAAACGCGAAAAAAAATGGCCTACCAATTTCTTTCAACCTAATGATGTTAGCGACGTCTATAATTCTCAGTTCGAACTAGCTCCGTAATACTGTTTTACCGACCGAGGCATAAGAACCTAGTCGTTCAAAAATGGAAGTTATTGCCGCTAGACGGATTTACCTCCTAGACGGACTTCCCCACATTGACCTTACCTTTAAAGGAAGATAAACTCTCTTTAATTTAAGATATAATTTGTTTCTTAAATACCTAAGACCATTTAGTACTTAGTGCTTAAAAGTCAAAAAATCCTTAAAGTGGCCACAAAGGGTACCTCTGCCCTACATCTTGTTGGCACAGGGAAATATTGAAAAAAAAAAACCCGACCGAGAATCGAACCCAGGCCATCCCGAGATAGCGGCACCATATGAAATCCGGTGCGTACACCATTCGGCCATGGAGGTCGTCATCAATGTGCAACCTCACATAGTTGCTTCGTTGCTTTATCATGTTTTAGTTTGAAACAAACATAAAATCATCGGTTAATAGAAATGTGACAATGTGCTTGAACCCTGTTAGTCTTCATAAAACGTTCTATTTGTTACATAAACTACAAGTTGGAATGACTTTAACTTATATCACTTACTAGCTTTCAGCCCGCGGCTTCGCCCCGGGCCGCGTGGACTACACGACGCTAGGTATCCCGCGGGAATGTGATGTTTTTCCGGGATAAGAATAAGCTACAAATTATCTGTGTCCCAAATTTCAGCCAAATCCGTTCAGCCGTTTTGGCGTGATTGAGTTACAAACATCCAAACATCTAAACTTTCACATTTATAATATAAGTAGGACTAGTTATTTACCCCGGGTTTGCACTTTTATTATTACTTATTGAGATTTTTTTACAAAAATAGCATCAAAATTTTCCGATGGCTTTTCCAAAGTATAATTCCTTGCGACAAAAAGAATTGACTCCAAATCGACCCGTCTCACAACTAGCTCCGATGGGACTCGAACCATCGAACCCACGACCTTTCACTGTCCAAGCAAATGCTCTAACAAAAAAAAAACATTTACTTCTTAGACATGCACTTATGAATCGTCAAAATTTTCCTACCGCCCATTCAAGTCTTTTTTAACTGACGAGAAGAACATACATAATAAAAACACACACTATTTTCTTGTCCTTAAAATACTTAAGCTATCTATGTTAATTACTAGAAAAATAGTGATTTATTGGCATATCAATATAAGTCGATTCAAGGTTTAATGATCCATAATAATAATAGCTAACAATGATAGCGAATTGAAATAATCGCGTGCTAATAATATTAAGTAATCCTGCCGGCAGATAGTAAGTAGCTTACCTTAATACTTACTTAATAATTTTAATCCATTATTGCATAAACATTATATTAATTAAGTATTAAATTAGCAACGAGAATATGAGAGGACGATTAAAAGAGGCACTATGTATGATGACATTGATGACAGCTTAAATAAATAAACCCATCGATCAACAATACCTACCTACCATTAGATGAGGCTTTTCAGTAAATTTCCAAAAATTTTGTCCTACTCGTATGTTGAGTGCTAAAAATTAATTATTTTATTTTTAGTGACCAAAATGCTGAAAAACATTTATTTATTTTTTCATTTTAAAATTTCCCCTGCTTTCCTGACAAAGGGCTTAAATAAATTCCTGACACGTCAGGAAAAAATCCTGTCGTCTAGTAAACCGCGCGGTCGTTTCAAACTGCATTGTTAATCCTATCCATCGATTAACATAAAATGGTTTAATCACTTAAATAACGACTTTATTGTAATAAAACAACCTTTACGAATATAATACAAAAAAAACTATAAAGAGTTAGGATTTTTTTTTAGAAACGTGATGAAAATCCGGAAATAAGTTTTCAGGGGAATCAATCAATCATACAAATTTTCCGAATTTTCTACTATTATTGTGAGCTAACATAATATTACCACAGTTTAAGCAATCTGTTGCTTATTCTGTGATATTACTGTGGTACGAACGATTGGCAGTGCAATTCAGTGCAGGGCATGCTAATGTATCTAATGTCGATAATTGAGTGTGAGGTCATTTTATTGCGACCTGTCTGCGCTCAGTGTAAAAAGTATACTTAGCTCTTAATTCATTCCACTTTACTGAAAAATGTATGAAGAAGATGACCCTCCGACCCGAATTGGGCATTGGCATCCATTTCGGTGGATGGACCACGTGGGCCCAATGCGTATCAGAGGGTGTCAAAGAGTGCAAAACGCATTTGGTGATGTTGCACTCAGATAAGCCTGAAACTCTTTTTCTCCATTGGATTTTTAAAGTTTCTAAAAATGTGAAAGACCTTTTTTAAATAATTAAATGACAATGATGATTTATTTATTCAAGTGCAGATTTTAAGAACATCCGCGCGACATAATACAACTATATCCTACACATCCGATATGCGAGAAATTTCATCTGTCTGTCAGTCTGTTAACTATTATTTAACACTTTTTACTGTTAATAATAGGTCTTTACCTATGAAATTGCCGTTTTGTATGGAGATTTCTGTAATTATTTTTTTTCCATACTAACGTTTTTGTTATTATTTAACGACTAATATTATGTAAATTTACAAAATTTTACACACGTATTTATGGACATTTTAACTACTAAATGACACATTCGTTAAGAGAAAATTTTTTTTTTCACTAAGTTACAACTAATAAAGTACGAAATTCTGGAAACAAAAATAGTCGTAACTTTCGGAATAAGTTTTTTCTATGTTAATAATCAAATATCGTGGTTATTAAATTATCAAAAGTTGCTCGATACGGTCTTAATGTAACGCAATATTAAAGAAATTATATATTTCTAATATTATAAAAGTTATTAAGTTATATGTACAAAAGAAAAAAACGGCAATTTCATATGTAAAGACCTATTATTATAAATGCGAAAATTTGTGAATATGTACTGTACTGTAAATACTACTGAACGGATCTGCGTATTATCTCATAATGCAAATTTCGCAAAATGCCAACCGCTCGCAAAATGACAATTTCTCAGAATGCCAACTTCTCAAAATGCCAACTTCTCAAAATGCCAACTTCTCAGAATGCCAATTTCTCACAAAGCCAACTTCGCATCATGCCGACTTTTGAACGAAAGACCGGCAGGCATAAAAATTACAAAAAATCTACTATTATCTAAACTCGTGACTGTACCAGTAAATTAAATACTTATATCAAGTTATTAAATTTTTTTTTTTACTTTTTTTGCATTCACAATGCAATTTTTATCATAGAAAAATGGAAAATAAAGTATTTAGACCATATATTATAGACTAGCGGTTTCACCTTTAAACTGCGGTTTCACCCAAGTGGTTCCCGTTCCCGTGGGAATATCGAGATAAAAAGTCCTATGTGTTATTCCAGCCTATATCTATATCTGTTGCAAATTTCATCCAGATCCGTTCAGTAATTTTTGCGTGAAAGAGTAACAAACATCCATACTCACAAACTTTTGCATTTATAATATTATAGGATACGTAGGTATTTCGAATAGATAAAATTACAAAACGAGATTAATTTTATGACGCCACATTTGTGTCGGTATCATTAAAATACGTAAAATCATAAAAACGTTTTTATCAAAAGACACTTTTTATAATCAATGATCACTATCTCTTGTTACCTATATGGTTTTATGGGTCAGGCCGTAGATTTTGCCACATTCGAGGGTACAAAAGTCTCCGCCTCATATAATTTCAAATATAGTACTCTTAGAAATGTCTCAATTTTATCATCGTGTTTCCTAAGAAATAGCAAACCAAGGCAGATATAGATATTTGGATAAGTTTATATATTTGGAAAACTATTTGACATTTCCCTCCCAAAAGTGACGGATTTTTTATAAAAACCGCGAATCCGCATTGGTAGGTGTACAGCTTAAACATCGATAAAATTATCATTTTTTAACTTATTGATGAGCTGTTTGATTTGACGTTATAAAATAATAATAAGGTTGCCATTCCTTTTATATCTTTGCGTCTTTCCTAAGAAAAAAGATAAGTTTTCGGCAATAAGATTTTTTTTTTGAAAAACCATTTTTTTGCGCTACTTATATTGCGTAACCATTTTCACCCATTTTATGGTTTTAAAACATTTATTAAGATTTTGTTTGAGTGCTGGCATCACCAAAGTATCGTATTCTATGGTCAGTGCAGCGTTGACGACCATATTTTTTGACATTTCGGTGTCAACTCCGATCAAAGTGAAAAGTGTCGCCTACTTTGCAGAGTGCATTTTTTGAGATTTCAAGGTAAGTTTTTGATTAAAACTTATAATTTTTGTTGCGCATGGTTTAATTAGATGTGTGTGATCTGTATATGTTAAACTAGCCTTGTAAAATAGTATACTTTAAGAGTTATAATCGATTTCATTTGCGTCTCGGTTCCGCAAAACTGTCTTTATGTCACTTTGCGATACCGGTTGCGTAGAAATTGCGCCACTTATTTTACGCTATTGAATAATAGTGCATGCACACAAGGTTTTCAAGTTTTTTATTATTTTGAAATTACTTTTAGCTGTAATTCCGCTAAAAACATGACTAGCATTACTATTAATTGATTTGTTAGCTTTTATTAATATTCTATAAGTACAGGGTGTTCGGCAGAACGTTAAACATACGAAAATAGGGGTAGGTGCGGTGGTCTGCTACCTAACCAGCCTCAAAGATTTTACCTAGGTCCAAAGTTTTTTTTTATTTTGTATTTTATAAGTTTTGGAATTTCGTCACTTTCATACTAACTTTTAAACCCATGTAACTTTTATTTTATTTTTTTACTTTTGGCATCCTAATGGTTGGCAGGTCCTTTTAAAAGTGATACTTCAAGCAGGTTGTTGGTAGAGTTAAAGTAATGGACTCTCAAACATTGAAAAGAGTTGAAATAAATTTTAAAGTTGTATTAAATTTATATAATTAATAATGAATAATACCAAATACCTCCATCTAACAAATTAAATGTATTTTTTTTGTAAATTGAACAAATCAGACATAGGTACTTACTAGTTTTTGTCATCCTGTTTAACTTTTCATTGTGCGCAATATATAAAAAAGAATTACTCATAGGTACATTATTGTTAATTATTAATTAAACATACTTACATACCAACATCGTGTTTCTTTTTCTAGTTTGATGCAATACCTCTTGTTAGTACATGTTTGTTAAATAAAATCACATTAATGTACGTGCTCCTTAATAATTTTGCGCTACCATTTTGCACCACTTTGTGCGACCGACTCGTAGAAAATTTTGCGTCACCATTGCGCTATTTGTGGCAAAATCTACGGCCTGACCCTTATACGTTTGCTTCTGATTCAATTTTAGTAGGTAGACATTATCTCATTTATTATATTAGAATGTTTATATTTTAGTAGGTATACTTAGTATAGATTTTCAGGTAAAGTACGGTCAGATGCTGTGCACGAAGAATTTCGTACAATGACCTGCTAATATTACATGGTTGTTCTTAACAGGGTGTTCTTTTATTTACACATTTGATGAGAAGTATCAGGGGTAAAATTATTTTCTCGTAGTACTACCAGAGACACATCATTATTACCACTGGCAAAAAAAAATCTCCTTGGACTTGGTCATTCTGCTTAACACCTTAACTGCCGCGTAGGTCACCGGTGACCGGAGTTTAAAAATTTGTTTGTATTTTATGTTGTATTTTTTCCAGAAGGAAGCTGAATGGAAGAAGTGATATTGTATATTGTATCTGAAATTTTCTACAAATGTTTTTCTAATTGTTCATTTATTTTTAGTGTTTCATTCATAAATTATAAAAAATATATTTGTATGTGGCAGTTAAGGTGTTAATTAGATAATTTGACGGACAGCTTCAGAAATAGTTTATATACTTATTTTTTATTGGAAAAATTCGTGTATGTCATAGGTGTATGTAGGTACCATAAACTTATTATACTTTACCCCAAGTATAATGTAACTGAATTGCAGTGTTTGGATTACCTATGCTCTTATTATACCCATTGTATAACTTTATGGTGTAGCGAGCGTAGTGTCAATAGACAATTCGCGGCAATTCACAGTAGCCCATTCTTATCTGTGTTTGAGGATACAGCTTCGATGCGATAACGTAGTTCTAAAGGCTTGCGTCCACTAGGCGCGCTGAGCAGAGTCAAATCGAATCGCAGAAAGTCGCCGCTATATAATTTATGAAGCTGCGTCGATTAGAGACGAACCGCGGGGCGCTCCGAATTGTTCGTGTCTAGTGGACGCAGCTTCATAGAAATATACAGGGTGTTTGCTAAAGATGAGACATAGGTACTTTAGGGGGTGAAAGTACCCATGCAAATGCAAACCACTTTTACCAAGGGAACAAGTGCCACATTGCGAAAAAAAATCAGCTGTTCCATACATTTTGGGTCGTTCGGTATGAAACAGCCGATAGTTTTCGCGATATCGCACTTGGTAAGTAAATAGTAAAAGTTGTTTAAATTGATAGAACTTTCACCCCTGAAGTATATCTCATCTTTAAACAAACACCTTGTTCCTTTATAGCAGGCGACTTTCTGCGATTCTATTCGACTCTGCTCGGCGCGTCTAGGTGGACGCCAGGCTTTACAGTCCACAGCACATCAAATAACGAAATCACTCTTATTACCTACATGTAAAGTACACTTTATACTACGTAGCATAGGTCCTATCACAGCTCAGTTTCGTGCAAAGCAAAATGTTACTTCTGCACAAGGAATAGGGTCGAATTTTCTAGAATAAGTTTTATTCCAATAGCACAAGGAAATGAATGAGCTATCAAAGGGCCCTTGTAATTGTACAAAAAGTCAACTGTATTTCTCTTTAGTAGTATCGTAAGTATCACACACTTTTTAATCGAGTTCAAAAAAAAAACGGAAGAGGTTCTCAAGTTACTTTCGGTTTCGCACCGACAACAGGCAAATCAAGTTCCAAGATTATTTATAATAAGTTTTTAATAAAAAAAAAAATTTATGACAATCTTTTTTGCTGACATTACTATAATATTGTATTGTCATCTAAACCAAACCTGTATACTAAATTTCAGCTCAATCGGACACTTGGAAGTGGGTCAAATTAAGCTTGCAAGATTTGACCCGAACGGACATAGGTACAATACATAGTTACCTACCTACACTGCAAGTTAAATAAAAGCTTGTTAAATACCAACCATTTTCGGCGGTTTAATTGTTTTTAAGGTGACTTTACATGGTGACTGCGGCTTAAATGGCACAGTAGTGGTCCTTATAACTTACTGAGCTCATGGGATTTGATTCATCACATCTGGATTTCATTTCTGTTAAGGTTTTGACTTATCTTAGACTACTTACCTAGCTACCTTGATTGAAATCGGATCACGCCATACTTAACTATCCGGCGGATTCAACTATCCGCCTGCGACATACATATAATTTAAAGACTGTAAGTAAATATATTAAATAGACAGTTGTTTTTGGTCAGACAGGATCACTCACCCCAGAACTCTCTACCAAAGTTTCATCACAATCATGTGGTTTCGGAACGCACAGTGGGCTGAAAGGTCAGGTCAGACATACGACATTGATTATTATTATTTACATAGTTTTCTATGTACTCGCATTTTACATCAAAATAGCTTACACCATCCCATTATCGAGTGGACCGATAAAATTGGCGCCAAATCTGACATCAGCCGTATCAGTACGTATCAGTTTGAAAGCCAGATATGCACTATCTTGGAGTATCACTGTCATCGACGCCTCGAGTGCCGGCCTTGTGAAAACGTGATCGGGAACTGGATTTATAAGTTTCATTTGCATTTTATCTTGATTTCTACCGTGTTCTTTGACTAGCGCTCCGCCCGCGACATCGTCCTCGTGGAATTGAGATATTCACAAAAGATTCATACAAACTCTTTTCCCCTTTTTTAACCCTTCGGGGGGAGAATTTCCATACAATTTCCAATTGCGGCTTAAAAAATACTAAGTTGCACACCCTATGTAATTCGCGTTTTTAGGTGTGCATTTTAGTATTTTTTTTCTAGGTTAGGTTATTAGATTGGTAAGCAGTTAAATAGTACCCATTTTTTTACAAAGTGCCTGTTTATATTTTTTTATATTTAGAAGGTATTTTCGTAAACTGACCTTTCCTCAACGCGAAATCCGGGTCAGCAAAAGTTTAGAAACATTATTTAATATTATTGATATCGATAATAACTATTATAGTTTTAATACGAGTGCAAAGTTCGAATTTCGTTTTAATTTCTTTACAAGTAATTGATAATGGACACCTAGAATTCACTTAGGTACCTACCTACATTATTTATATCGTCCATTCTATTTAATTTGGTTGATATTAAAATGGAGAAAATTATTATCGACATTTCAAGAGTTTAGAAGACTCTGCCTATTTCTCGATTCTTGTAATTGTTAGTAGTTTTTGTAAAGTCTTCACTAATAATTAAGAAATAAAAAAAAAATTTCAAAAATAAACCGGCTCTAAAAAAAGTACTTACATGTGAACTAAAAAAAAAAAAAAAAAAATACTTATCTGTATTACTATTGTCGTGCACTGATATAGTTAAGTAATTGTTTAATTTTAACTGTACAGTTTTAGAATGCCCGTAATTTATATACTTACCCATAAATCCCAATTCCTTTTTAATTTCTCTCTACTGTTTATTGTCAGTTTACATTACTACTGCATGTCTTGTCTGTTTGATCCACCAATCTGAACAGGCTGGGATATGTATGGCCCGTTTCTCTTCTTCCTTCCGTTCACTGTTCAGACAGACATTTATGAATTATTCGGTGCTGGATTTCGCACGGGTTACTCCGTGCGAAATCCAGCACCCCCTTTTTTTAAGGAGAATGCGATTTTTAGCCATTATACCAAACGTTATGTTGGACTCGGTGACATCCAGGGCATGTCCCTCGCCCGCCGAGCCTAAGCCTCCTCCCCAGCTGCCCATAAGGCTACCCACTCGTGGTGGGCAGGCCAGATGGGGCGAACGGGAGAAGGCACCAGGTCTAAGAACCCCTGAGGATGCCCCGGGTTGGGGCGAAACGCGTGTAGACTAATCTAATCTGTGATGGTGCAAGGTGTGTCACTGTTTTGCTATCTGCAGCTGCAGGTATTGTGCAAATCAGGGCAGCCAGTGCAACGCTAGCACAACGAAACTATCAAGTTGCGTGGTGTGCATGTACATTTTTATTGTGGGCGGGCGGTGCATCTTGCGTGGTGTGTTTTTGCGGTGCATCTTGCATGATGTTCTCATGATGATGATGTTTCATCTGATGATGAAGTTATTTAGGTTATTACAGCAGTGCCCTTAGACTCTTAGAAAGCTTTTACTTTGTTGAATATTACAAGAAACGATAAAAACAACTTTCGCATCATTCCTTTGATCTGATTCCAATTAGCACCAGTTCAAGAGGACAGATCAATTTGATAATCAATCGTTAATAAGATAAAAGGGCCGAGGCCGATCGCATCGTGTCATATCACATGGGGGCAGGTCAGCTCTCGTTTTATTAACTTACGATACGAGAGTTACGTATAAAACATGTTTATTATTAATTAAACGTCATTACAGTTGAGTTACGTACGGGAGAAAGTAAAAGGTCTCTTTAATCATCAAAACAGTGTTTTGCCTCTTTTCAAATTTATTGAATTATTTCTTTTCTTTAATAAAGTCATCGGTGTGAAAGGAGCTTTCCCCTATAATATCAATTTTGGTAAGGTTATTCATTACTTTAATGACATACATACACATACTTAAGTATGTGTAATGGCTCTGGTTTACACGCTTTTATTTAACTTGCAGCGTATGTTTGTATGCTATGTGTATCCGTTCGGGTCAAACCTTGCAAGCTGATCAACTTCCCAGTGTCCGATTGAGCTAGAACTTTGCATACAGGTTTGGTTTGGATGACAATACAATACTATAGTAGGTACAGTCAAAAAAGCTTGTCATAATTATTTTTATGGATAATAGGTAGGTAGTGATTTTTTGACGGCGATAACGGTTTTTAACGTTTTCACACAATGAGGATGACACACGAATCGTGGGTCTAGTCTAGTGGGTAGACCCTAAGTAAGCGTCCTCTCTACCAGGGGGCCAAGCCTGCTAACGTTAAGTCATAATTGTGTCTCAATCGTGTTTCAATTGTAGTTCAATTGTAGTGCTTTTTACACACTAGTTACAAGAATTATGACAATATGATGTGATGTAAATGTAGTGTGTGGTGTGACCATCAGTAGTATGGTGAAAAAAGTACACATTTCTTGTAACTAGTGTGTAAAAAATAACTACAATTGAACTATAATTGAAAGACGATTGAGACACGATTATGACTTAACGTCAGCAGAATTGGCCCCCTGTTCTTCATCAAAACTTCTGGTTGGGTCATGAGTGGGGGATCAGAAGGCAGTCAAGGCAAACCGACAGAGTGTTTTTAAATAGTTTGACGTGTCTCGTATAACATTAGTAGTCGAAATCATCCATTTATTAAAATCCTAAGGTATGCCTTGGAATGTCCAGTAGTTTTTTCTTTAATACCGAGTAGTTAGTTCGCATTTTGAGTACTGGCCGGTCCACTGTGCATCTTCTGTTACACTTTTAGCGTTAGTGTTACGGTTTATTTAGCGCCTCATTAGCGCCCGCAGCTTACGGTTTGCGTTAATTCTTCAAGGTACTTACTGGGACGACAGACGAGAATAGAAACGACTTGACGAAAATATATTGATATAGAAAAATGGAAAATGAAGTATTTAGAAAAAATCGACCCGTCTCACAACCAGCTCCGATGGGACTCGAACCCACGACCTTTCGCTATCCGGGCGATTGCTCTAACCACTGAGCTACGGAGTCGTTAGCTGAACTGAACATAGAAAGTATTTCATCCAAAATAAAAATATATTTGTTAATTAAAAGGTTTCATAATGCCAAAATTTGGCATTACTTACTTATTAAATAAGGTAATTACATAGTTAAAAATGTATATTGAAATTCGTTTTAGGTACTGTTGAAAGTCGATACCGAACATATTTTTCCCTTTGGAAATACCTATCTAATTAAACTTCCATATTGTTAGTTACTGGGCTACCTATAGGTATTACCTACTAAAGCGAGATAGCAATAAGAAAACGACGCGCGCGCGACCGATATTGCGATTAGACATAAAAACACGAAATCACGTCGTAGTAAAAAACTAGGTATAGCGATTTAAAAAAATGAAAAGAGGCAAAACACCATCCTGAATATTATTGGTGTCCAGTCCACTAATTAAACCAATTTCCAATAGAAGTTAAGTATTATGTAACCCCATTTGAGAATAATCTTGAATTTTCGTATTTTTAGGGTTCTTTTCAAAAAAATTAAAATGTGTCGAGGCAAAATCATAAAATCGTGTTTCTGAAACTTTACGAATCTAGATAAAGGTATGAAGTAATACACATCTTATTACCAGACTTGTAACAACTCTAACCGTCCTATAGATTTATATCAAAAAGTTTATACTTTTCCGAGTATCGCCCTAAAAACCCAGTCAGTCGCTAAACGCCACCGCTCTTGTGTGGCTTAATTTTATAACTTGTTGTAAGTAAACAAAGCAGCAATCGGCCAGTAGCTTAGCAAGTCAACAGTCGTATTGAGTCGATTAAGTCAGTCAACTCCATTAATGCCGTAAATCCTAAGTCAAAAACAAACTTGTAGACCATTTTATCCCACCTGGGATTCTAGTCTTGGTGAGGAGGTGAGGGCTTTTTTTATAAAGAGGAGAATGGATTGCGATCTTTAGGTATACCGCAAACGGCATGTTGGACTCGGTCACACCGAGGGCATATTCCTCGCCGCGCCCAACCCTCCCACCTAGCCTAATAGGCTTAGTGTCAGGGCTGGGCGGTTCTAACCCCTGCCCCACCCCCTAACTAGCTCGAAAGCTCGAGAGGGGGTCGGGCTGAAGGAGGAAGCGTCCTTGAAGGCTTATCCATCCATAAGACACTGCACCAAGAAGAACTACTTTCTATTGTTTAGCTTTCTCTTGTGTTCTTTTAGATAAATATTAACATCGTCCTTTGTTTGTTCCAGAATGTCTTGAGTACCAGGCCAGCAGAACTGATCAGAGATGGACAAACCGACGATGCACATGCTGTCCGTCCAGGAGAAGGGCGGGCAGACGAGGCAGACCACACAGTACTTAGCAGCCATTGCAGGTAAACTAGACAGAGTACCTACAGTTGTGCGATTCTCTAAGATTCAATCAACAAACTCACCGTTCTTTTTCACTTGACTTTCACTTGTTTATTTTGAATTTTGACATAAAGAATCGAAGTGAACGACAATGTCACACAATGTGACGGTGAAACTTCGTTAGAGAATCGCACCCATGAAGCTCGACTTAATACTGAGGTAACTGGAGTTCTCACCCTGAATAAAAAAGTGAACACCAGCAAATTTGACATTTAGTATGTAGTGGCTCTCAGTAATCTGTTGTCTCATATGACCATACGTATTTTTTTAAAGTGTAGGTGAGACGGAAGACAGCCACTGTGTAATTTGTGGTCACAAACAATTGTTCGTACTGCACTCTCCAGTTACCTCAGTATTAAGTCGAGCTTCATGATCGCACCCCTGGGCTAAACTAGCAGAGATCATGTTGATGACGTATTCGGAGCTTCGATCAACAATATGTGACAATAGTACTTACTTACCTAGTATAAATTATGAAGGCTCACTGGCTCACGAACTAAATCAAAACTTTCCATGGCACCTTTAAACGGAGAAAATAGGATAATAATGTTACGATCTTACGTCATAAATAACATGAACTATACCATACTTATAAAATATACTCGCAAGTGGCTCATGTGGGAGTATAATCGCTCGGCCGTGTTTGCCACTCCCACTGTGTCAAGCTAGACCTAGGTGTTATTGTTGATCGAAGATTCGGAGACTACCACAATTTTGTTTTATACGCAACGGGGTCGCACTTGGCCTTCATCTCACCTGATGTTAAGTGGGGATAAGGCTGAAGGTGGAAGTAAACTACTCCCGGAATCCTCAATCACTAAGAATCTATCTTATCTCTAATTGCCGGACCACAATAATGCTGAAAACATCATAGTTATGGCGTCAGACTTAGATAATGATGGTGGTAGCTAGGCTACCTACCACCCAACAAACCGTATACCTACCTACAATATATAACCCATATCGAACCCGGGACCTCTGGGTCTGTAACCGGTGGTGTGAACCACTAGACCACAGAGGCGATTAAAATATGGAATTGCAGTAATGTAACTTGACGCATCTCATCAACCTTCGATTCGAAATTGGATAGGCTTCCTTCATATAGGTAGAATTCCTGTGTGTGTGATGTGAAATGAGATGGGTCGTGTAGTATGTTACGTTACTTACGTTACAACAATCAGTAATTTCATTCGTCATTTGTATCTTGAGCACAAGACTTATCAGAACGAAACAGTGATGGAGTGAAGGAATCAGAAAAACATAAGCTAAGTAATAGTAGCTAGCTAAGACGGGTCGATTTTTTCTAAATACTTCATTTTCCATTTTTCTATAAGCTAAGTATTTAAAAACAACAATTTCTAACTGAGAGCGTCATACTTGTTGGGAGTCCGTTGAACGTATTTTCTTGGCAAACTATTTGTTTTTCGCCAGAACAAAAATATCACAAAAAAATGTTAAATTTATCATTCTAAAATATATGATTTGTATTCAGAAGAGTGTGTTATTTGCTAAACGGACCAGAATAATAATTTTGTTGTTGGGTCTTGAGTTTTCATATACAGGGTGTTAGAGGCACCCTAGCAAAAACTTTAACCATGGCTTCAGACCATCATGCTGAACAACGTACAGCAAGATTTTTGTCGGAAATGAAAAAATAATTGAACTTTTCATACAAATTTAGCAACTTATCGGGACATTTTGTATGGAGAGTCGAAATATTTTTTTCATTTCCGACAAAAAATCTTGCTGTGCGTTGTTTAGCATGAAGGCCTGAAGCCATGGTAAAAAATTTTGCAAGGGTGCCCCTAACACCCTGTATGTATTATGTCGCAGGGATATGAGGAAATCACGAAAGATGTCGAATATTCTTATTTACGACGTCTTCTTCCTAAACAATTTCAGTAATATGTCATTTCACTAAACTAAATCTAGTGAAATGTCAGTAATGTGGATTTCAGAGGTGCGAGAGTTGCCAGGGAAGTCCTGTAGAACACGTGATAGAACAATAGATAGAAAACAATCCATAAGTTGTTTCACAAAAAAAAAATAACCACGAAAGTTAAGGCGATCGCTTCGCTGTGCCTCGCGATCGCCTTAAATGTCTAACCTATCACGTGTTCTACAGGACTTCCGAGGAAACTCTCACCTCTGAAATCCATTTTTCTGACATTTCACTAGATTTAGTTTAGTCAAATTACATATCACTGAACTTGTTTAGGAAGAAGACGTCGTAAATAAGAATATTCGACATCTTCCGTGATTTCGTGATATCCCTAGGGATTTCGTGAAATCTCTGATTTCCTCATATACCTGCGACATATATATACCTACTACTCAAAAGAAAATAGGGGCCACAGGGCTTTTTTCATACAAACGTGCTCACTTTAGCGTCTCATAGATGAGTAACTTTTTGCATCTCTGCAATCATATTTTTTACGTCAATGAAGAGACCAAATGCTCAATTGTCAAAAAGCGTTCTCAAAAATCAAGTGTATGTTGTCAAAAATTGCCAAAATCCGCTCAATTTTCTCAAAAAGGAAAGACAATAAGTCAAACTTCATGTGCCATTATATTGATATTATGGAGCGTGGAGTTCAGTGTTTTGTTTTCCTTTTTGAGAAATTTGAGCGGTTTTTGGCAATTTTTGAACACGAGATTTGACAATTTGGTCTCTACATTGACGTAAAAATCATTGCAGAGATGCAAAAAGTTACTCATCTATGATAGGGTTAATAGTTTTGTCTGTACTATTTTATTAACCTTCCCTTAATTACTAATGTCAAAATTTAAACCACCCCCGGACAGCTTAGTTATCAAACTAAGCTGTCCCACATGTCATCAAATTCATTTTGACAGCTAAGTTCGTATGTAAGAACATCTATTGGTCTGTACCACTCGTAGCGTTCGACTGGTTTTCGATTGTGAATTCTGCTATATTTCGAGCTTATAAATGTGAACTTTTCTCGATTGCGTGAGAATCGGCCCCCAGGGGGTGACAGTACTTATCAATACAAACTACCTTTACTGTGGGACCAAGTGATAGATTGTGAAAAAATAATCAGCTGTTCCATACATTTTGGCCCATTCGCTATTGCACTTTGGTATGAAACAGTCGATTTTTTTTTCGTGATATCGCACTAATTCGTCCCATAGTAAAAGTTGTTTGTATAGATGGGTACTTTCACCACCTGAAGTATGTCCTATCTATAAACAAACACCCTGTATAATAGACGACAAAAATAGCTCTTATGTTATCAACCCTGTCGCGCTACAATGAACTTTTGGCAAAACATCTCCTTGTCCATAAATAAATCGATAAATCACGTGGTCTTTCTATTAAATTAATCACAATTTGAGCACTATTACTTACTTACCTACTTGTTTAAAGTGTGGAGAAATGGCAACTCATTTAAAAATTGTTCTAAAATTCCTGGTACCTATTAGGTAATTTGTTTTAAGTGTAAGAAGTTGGGGGTCACTCACTATTAAAGATTGTGAGGCGTGTGCTATAGCTGTAAGAATAGTTCTACTAGTCCAAAAACTGATTAGGTCGCATCGATCTCCAGTTTTTGGTAAAACTAAGGATGAGACGATGTGTAAAATTGTTAACAGCTATGCAAAGGGCGACTGTGTGTCTCCAATGTCCTTAAGAAAACAAATAAAAAAATATTTTTAGCTGTTTTGTGATCAATCAATGTTCCTTTGTACAAGCTTTTTATTAACTTGCCATGTCAGTTAGTTAGTGGGGGACAAATCTTGCAAGCTTAATTTGACCCACTTCCCCGTGTCTGATGGAGCTGAAATTTTGTGTACAGGTTTGGTTTAGATGACAATACAATATTAAAGTTCAGTCGGAAAAAAACCTTGTCATAGAAATGAATTTTTTTACAAAAAAACTTGTTACAAGCTTTTTATTAACTTGCCATGTTAGTTAGTTAGCATGTTAGTTGTGGGGGACAAATCTTGCAAGCTTATAATTTGACCCACTTCCCGGTGTCCGATGGAGCTGAAATTTTGTATACAGGTTTGGTTTAGATGACAATACAATATTTAAGTACAGTCAGCAAAAAAGCTTGTCATAAAAATGAAATTTTTACTAAAAACTTTTTATTAACTCTCCATGTTAGTTACTTTGTTAGTTAGTGGGGGACAAATCTTGCAAGCTTCATTTGACCCACTTCCCAGTGTCCGATGGAGCTGAAATTTTTTGGTTTAGATGACAATACAATATTAAAGTACAGTAGGCAAAAAACCTTGTCATAAAAATTAAATTTTTGCTAAAAACTTATTTATTCGTTTCAGCTGCCATAGGCGCCGTTATAGCCGGCACCATCCTCGCCTGGACCTCCCCAGCACTACCACAACTGGAACCCATGAAGCCCAACCTGACAGCCGTCAACGTGACGAGCAATGTCAACGTGACACCCGTCATTAACAATGGGACTCTCATCAACTCTTTGGGGCAGCCCGCCGAGTTCCTGCTCGATACTAAAGAAAGTGAGTATTAAAACGTTCGATCGACAGCAAAGAGCTTAGACTAAATACTGAGGTAACTGGAGATAGTAGTACTAGGGAAGGGAAATATATAGACTGTGGCAGGGGGGTGTCACTCCGCAGTTTAGGTACGTTCGGCCGGGCAGGCGTATCGCAGAAGGATGCCGCTCGGCTCGTACGCTCGCTCCACGTTTGCGCGTAGAACGATCGATCATTTCTGTGATTTTTGTGCACAACAATGACTACTAAACGTCCTTATAATCCGTATAAAAGATACTGTTGTGTTTACGGGTGTCTAAATAAAAGAAAGAACAAAACCGAACTCGCAAGTCGCTCGCAACCCTAACCAGCGAGCGAGCTGTTTGAGACTTTCATAGAAATAAGAACTCTCGCGCGTAGATTTTGGATACAGTTTTGCTTGCATGCGCGAACTTTAGGTTATTTTAACAGTAGGCAAGCGTTGACAAAGCGACCGGAATTGGACTTTATTTCCATGCAGAAAGATTGATTTTTATTTGAATGAGTTTGCAGAGTGCGCCTTCTGTACTTTAGTACTATTATATATTCTGTGACTGTGGTAGTACTAACACTTTTTTGTGGCACTGTGGCCGTCTTCCGTCTCACCTACACTTTGAAACAAAACGTATGGTCACATGAAACAACAGACAGCCACTAAGTACGTACTAAATGCTGGGTACACTTTTTATTCAGGCTGAAAACTCCAGTTTCCTTGTAGAATCTCCTTGATCGACAGTCATCTACTGCAGGGCATAGATATAGGTAAACTCCTCCCCCTTATTCCTAAACGTGGACTAAAATAGTCCTACTGGTTTAAAACTGGTACTAAACTGGTGCTGTCACTTTCATTTTCCAAATGAAAGACAGAAGTAGAATCAGTTTTAAACCATAGCTCTAGTCCATGTTTTGGAATAAGGGGGATGGGGTCTCGATTCAATTTGGTTCTATTGGACCAGGGTCCAACCTTATTTTACCAAATGTATTATTTTTGTTCATTATTACGACAATTTTGATTCAAATTCATTTTCTGTTTCTTTGAGTGTAGCTCACCAAGTTAGCTATAGGACGAAGAGCAAAATTTGGAGCTTCCGGGTATAGCTCTACAGAAAACAATAGTTATTCTACTCATCCAGTAATGGCGTGCCTAGCACTGACAGAATCAGCAGTAATCGATGGCAAAGACTTTCAAAGTTTCATCAAAAGTAAAACAGTAGGTAATCTTTGAAGGGTCGTCGCTCCAAAAATTGGAAATATTTTATTTTCAGTTATAGACATTAAACTTGCTTGGTTAACCTTCGACCAGCTATTTATTTCAGTTCACACGATTATCTAACGTCCAAACCAGAAAATAAACATGCCATTGTTTTCTAAAACTTAGTTTACATTTCGCTACAACTGTTTGCGTCATATCCTCAAAATATCTCAACCATCATCCATCGAGCATAACTTTGTTTTTACGATTTTACGAGTCACACCCACGGACATCTTTCTGAAAACTGAAATTGTACCGTCTTGGTACACATGTTAAGGTTGGTTTTCCTTGGGTGTTGCTGTTGAATGTTGACGCCAGTCCTGGAAGATGGCCAGGGATCCATCAGCTGATCGGTATTGTTTACCGACCGACATGTGACAGTCGAGTAAGATAGAGTCATTTACGCAAGAGTTACATGAATGGGGTATTTTAATTGCAGCAAGATGTCGGACACTTATTTTATAGATTACTGAATCATTTATTTATAAAGGTGCCAAAGAGAAACATGGCTAATTAAATGTTCAATGGCCAAAGTAGAAGAAAGTAGGGATCAACTTTGTATTTAGATAAGTGCCAATGCGAACATCTATATTTTGGATTTGTTGATTCATTGCATTTCTGATGACTTGAAAATAGCAAAAATTTTAGACAACTTGGGTATAATGTGGTTTAGCTTAAGGTGCATGTAGTCGTGAAACGATAATTTTTGAGGCCCTAAAACTCATAAATTAGCCTACTGATGAATCCAGAATTAATATATATTAAATATTGATATATAAACTTCAATCTGAGCATTTAAAAAAAACATAGTCTTTAAGATACTATTTAAAAAAAAGCATTGAAATGAAGCTGTTTTCAACGTCAAATACGCTACTGCTTCTAAACTACAAGTGATATTTTCACGTTTCTTTGAGGAATAGATTGCTAACTTGTTTAACTTAAAACTGAGCATTTTTCGTTTTAAAATAATACATATAGTTTTAACGAAACCTGTATTTAAGCTGTTTTGGTGCGGGTAACGGCCGGAACAATTAGGCCACTTTTCTATGCCCAAGGTCGTTGGCGATACCACGGGCCTTAACGCTCGGCGCATACGGGCGTTGCGATGACCACTGCTGTGGACAGTGACAAACAATTTACACCATTTTTTTTCAATATTAGTAGAGTTTTGCCGCACACATGTGGAAGGTGTAGTCACCAGTAGCAGTAGTCCGTCACTTGTTTGCATCGATCTTTTTATAAGCAATCTGCAAAAATAATCTGTCACTGTAACAACTGTAACGCCCGAATATCCGAACGCTACTCAGCTTTGGGGGCGTCTCAAACATCATGTCGGCTCTTTCATAAATGTTTGACATTTAAAGCGATAGGGCGATATGTCTGAACTCAAAGGCGAAGCTGTAACAGCCTATTTTTTCCAGGTTCCTTAGCGTCTTCGATCTTGGCCATCGGCGCGTTGATAGTGGCGCTGCCAGTGGGCTACCTCGCCCAGAAGATTGGCAGGCGGCCCACCATCCTGATCCTGGCCATCCCCTTCATGCTGAACTGGCTGCTCATCATCTTCGCCAACGGAGCCGGCATGCTGATCGCTGCTAGGTTCATCGCTGGTCTTGGAACGGGTGAGGTTTTGATTTAAAACATTAATACTTACTAAATAACTCACCCTGGAGTCCTGAAATACAGGGTCGCCCTAGTTTAGGCTCCAGATCGCACATTCGAGGCAGTTATTGTACCTACTAACTGGTTATTGTACTGTACCATCTTGTGTGTGATCATCATCATCATCATCATGTCAGCCGCGATGCCCAGTATTATTAGTATTTGTGTGTGATGAATAAATGTATTTTTATTTTATTTATTTTATTAAATAAATACTCATCAAAATAATTTGATATATTAGGCATTATATATATTTAGTTCTTTGTAAGTTATTAGTACGTAACGGCCAAAACCATGCGGGTTAAAGACCGTTTGAGCGAGTTGGATATTTGTTTTGCTATCAGTATAAAATTCGTAGTACCTATAGAGTTTTGCCTTATTATTTTTAATGTTGCCTATCAATTTTATTTTTGGTGTATAAGTATTCGTAGTTGACTCACACTGAAACTTATTTACTACGTATAGTGACCTAAAACTATTCATTTACTGCACAACTAATTTATATTTAGTGTCATTTAACGCACACGAAACTTTGCCAACATCTCAGACCGACAAATCCGATATAATAATGCTTACGCACGAATTTGTAATGGTCGGTGTAACTAGAGACTTCCTTTTGAAAGTATTGGGGCTCTACTATTAATGCCAATGAATGGATCCTATTCATATTCAACCACCCTATTGTAGGCAATAAAGGCATCAATGATTTTGATTGTTTATTTGATCAATGTAAAATTTCTAAGAAAATATTGGAAGATTTTGTAAAAGTAGAAACTAGGGAATAAGTATTCAGGTAGGTATTCATTTTTTGTAGTACCTATAACCCTTTAGTTTCGATAAAAACTGAACATAAAAGATGGCTTTAGATTGTGACCAAACTGAGGAAAGTAGGTACAGTACAATCTCACTAATCCGGCACGTCAATACCTCGTCACGTCCAATAAACCGGCACCCTGCGCCCGCGCATCCCTCGCCCATTTTACGGAAATTCAAAATTATTTTAATAAAAGCATGTAAGTAATTTAGTTATGTGAAATATATTCATCATCATCATCAGCCATTTAATGTCCCCACTGCTGGGGCACTGGCCTTCCTTATGGATGAATAAGGAGAATGAGCCATGACCCACCACGCGGGCTCAGTGCGGATTGGTGGGTATTAACGACTGCAAGTGCAGCCGGGACCAACGGCTTAACGTGCCTTCCGAAGCACGGAGGAGCTCGAGATGAAAAGTTTTTGGTCACCCATCCCGTGACCGACCATTGCGAACGTTGCTTAACCTCAACGATCGCAGGCCGAGCGCGCTATCCACTGCGCCACGGGCTCCTCGAAATATATTACAGATATATAAAAAAACGTAGAACATGAAATAGTAGATTGTATTACAAGGGAGCAAAATAACATATTTACGGCGAGGGCGCTATTTTGAATCCAGAGCATTCTAGAGTAAATCCTGAACGCAGCGAGGGATTCAATATACGTTGCCCGAGATGAAAATAATTTTGCGGCCGAGTAATACACTCTACTTTTCATTTCGAATATAAGGAAAGTAAATACACTCTTCTTTTCATCTCCCTCTATAAGAAAAGCAATAAAGACAACTAAAACTATCTAGAAAAATAAAAGAAAGGTGGCGGGGGCTTCGCTTTCTCTGTTTTTTCTATAAAAGGTATATAAAAAAATTTAAGTTTTGAAATAACAAAAACAAATTTTAGAACAAAAAAATTACTTGAATAAAAAAATTTTTTGTCCAAAACTTTTTTTTTTATAAGTATGTCTATCGGATGCCTCCTAACTATCTCCGGAGTACAATAGGGGGTTGAAAATTTTGTTAGATTTTAGCTACGCTACGGGACGGACCGTTTTTGAGATATTCTCGTTTTTATAAAAAAAAAAAAAATTTGCTTGAGTGCATGAGTCCCGTCCCCATACAAAATTAGTTGAAAACTTTTTCATTGCCGATGAGGTAACTCTATGGTTGACTGTAACCAAATTCAGGTCTATTCTTAAAATTCATTTCCACCCTAGGGTGAAACGGATAGTTTTGGAGCCGCTGCTCAGTTTAAATATACATCACTTTCCGAATCTGAGAGATGAAAACAAATTTCAGATCGTGTTAGTGAGATTCTTCATTGCATTCTAGGTAAGGTTTTATTAAAATAAGTTTTTACCTAAAACCTTTAAACAACCTTTTTTGTAAAGTACAGGCAACTTTAATATTGTATTGTCATCTATCTAAACCAAACCTGTATACAAAATTTCAGCACCATCGGACACTGGAAAGTGGGTCAAATTAAGCTCGCAAGATTTGTCCCCCACTAACTAACAAACTAATTATCAAACTAACTAACATGGCAAGTTAAGAAAAAGCTTGTAAAAAGGTTGTAATATTTTTTTTTTTTTAATTTTAGGTGGTATCTGCGTAGCCGCTCCCATGTACATCGGCGAGATCGCCGAGACCTCCATCCGAGGCTCGCTGGGAGCCTTCTTCCAGCTGTTCCTGACTGTCGGCATCCTGTTCACCTTCGCCGTAGGAGGGTGGACTCACTGGAGAACGCTGTCTATTGTTTCTGCTGTGCTCCCTCCACTGCTGGTTATTGTTTTCTGGTGAGTACTGTAAGGTTTATATACTGTGCGCAGCCGAGAGATAACATTGTAGGCCGTAGCTTTTTTTAAGAAGATAAGATCTCGTTGGTATTTGTAATTTTCAAATCAGTCATTGAAAAGTTTATTTATAAAAATAGATTTGATTTGACGTATTCGATGCGAGGTCCTAAGACAGGGCAGGTCTTTCCAATTAATTAAAATAAGCTGGTCGTACTGGCGTAAGTGTATATATTCTTTGGTACTGGCAAGTGTATTAAGTAGTAAAGTGCTATAAATAAAGTATTAAAACGAAGCTAACAGCTTTCAATCAGCTCCTGTAGCTTATAGTTGAGAAGAGGCGACATAAAGTACTTACCTACGTTGAATTGGATCCCGAACACAGATCACCTTGTGATCCCGAACTTCTCTGTTTAGTCTTTAGAGTTTTCATCTTTTACTTATTCGTAGACTTCCTGAAATGCTGTCAGTTTATCCGCTGCTTTTGGTAATGTTGCCAGTTTTTTGTGATCTTTTATCTGGAAATGGTTTATCTTCTTTAGAAGTAAATAAAAGTTAATTTCCATTAAAACAGTAAGAAGTTTCCTTTATTGTATTCATTCAATTTGGCTTCCATTTCAATCGACCTGTTACACGTGATTTACTTAGAAGCACTGCTTAGAAGCTATTATCATCGTCCTCTATACTTTTTACAAGCTTTTATTTAATTGCCATGTAGGTAGTTAGTTAGTTTGTTAGTTAGTTGGGGACAAATATTGCAAGCTTAATTTGACCCACTTCCCAATGTCCGATGGAACTGAAATTTTGTACACAGATTTGGTTTAGATGACAAAACAATATTTAAGTACAGTCAGCAAAAAAGCTTTTCATGTAAATGAAATTTTTACTTAAAACTTATTATTAGGTTACTCTCTTGTTTGTACGCAATTTTTGCAAACGATTTTATACTAAGTAGCTTCCCGATGAGCTAGACTTAAAACTTTAAACATAGGTTAACTGGATGACAATGCAATATTACGGTGTCATTGAGCTGATATGATGATGGAGCCGGAAGAACGCTACAGGAACTCCATGATGAAACCGTGCTACCCCATCGTGTTTGGGCTCGTTAGAATTACCTTGACGAGTACTGTTGTACTGGAAAATATTTCTAGTCTGTTTTAAAAACGTGGTTTTATAAAAATAAAATTGTATTCATTCAATTTGGCTTCCATTTCAATCGAGCTGTTACACGTGATTTACTTAGGAGCTATTATCGTCGTCCTGTATACTTTTTTATGTACTTTCGCTAAAGTGAAGCCACCTGTCGTTCCCCAGGTGGATGCCCGAGACCCCGCAGTACCTGCTGGGCAAGAACCGGCGGCGCGAGGCGGAGCGCGCGCTGCGCTGGCTGCGCGGGCCCGACGCCGACCTCACCGCCGAGCTAGAGGACATGCAGAAGGACGTAAGTCTGCCTCCACCTCTTATAAGATCTAGACGTACAGGATATTTTTTTTATCATTGCACAAATTTTTAAGATCGACTCAGAATCGGTAAGTGAACAACTTCCTACTAAATAGAAACATGGGTCGAAATACGAAAAAAATTTTGGACTTCCCATACTAAATCGATCACGTGATCAGTGCGATTTGTATGAAGAGTCATTTTCATGTTTCATCCACGGATGTTTCGATTGGATTGAACTCCTGAGTTCACCAACCGGCAGTTACGTTAAACGTTGGTTATTTGGTTGGTTAACGCACGTAATTGGTGTTTGAATGGGTTATCCATAAATAATTTATAGATACCTATTACCCATTCAAACACCACAATTATTGTGTTTCTTATTTTCGTTAATTGAGAATTCAGGATAGGAACACATTATCGCTTTTTATGGATGATATTTGTACGATAAAGTTGAATGACTGCTAAACCCAAATCTAGAAATGGTTTGAGATTTGTATGGGCACTGACAGACTGTTAACAGTCTGTCACATGTTTCTTTCAGAAACCCAAACTACGATTAATTGGAGATAAATTGGGAATTAGGTAATTTAATTTTAATCTGCGTTTCGGAAACCGGCCGTAAGTGCCATCAAGTTGAGACTTGAGTTATAGCGAGTCAATCGAATGGTAATAATTATTACCTTGAAATTAACTTGAAATCCCGCCATAAAATACTAAATTCGAGCTCTGAACCAAGCAGTGGTTTGGAATGGATTATGGCTGGTTAACATTAAATAACTTAAAATTTCGCTTGAAGATCGATTAATTTCAAGAAAAAGAAATCATATAAAATCTGAATACCTACATTAATTAGTTTAAGATTATTTGTAAGGTTTTTTTTCAGTTTTAGAAGTTGTATATTTTTAATTGCAGGTAGACAACGCGTCCCGGCAGAGCGCGGGCGTCCGCAGCATGTTCACGGACCGCGCGCCGCGCACCGCCTTCATCTGCTCGCTGGGGCTCATGTTCTTCCAGCAGTTCAGCGGCATCAACGCCGTCATCTTCTACACCAACCAGATCTTCCAGTCAGCTGGCTCCAACATCCCGCCCGCCATCGCCACTATCATCGTGGGCGTAGTCCAGACTATCGCTACATATATCTCCTCGTTGCTTATTGAACGCGCTGGGAGAAGAATCCTGCTGCTTCAAAGCAGTGTTATTATGGGCATTTGCTTAGTTATATTAGGCGTTTACTTCAAATTGCAGGAAAACGGCGCGGATCTTGCTGCTGTAGGCTGGCTACCTCTTGTATGCTTAGTCCTGTTCATTATCTCATTCTCTATGGGCTTCGGCCCTATACCTTGGATGATGATGGCTGAGCTTTTCCCTGTCGAATACAGAGGCACCGCTTCCGGTATTACTGTCATCGTCAACTGGTTCTTGGTGTTCCTCGTTACCTTGTGCTTCCCCCTGATGAAGAACGCGATCGGCATTTACAGTTGTTTCTGGTTCTTCGCCGCTTTCATGGTGCTCTGCACCTTCTTCGTCTTCTTCTTGATCCCGGAGACTAAGGGCAAGACTGTCTCGCAAATCCAGGCCATCCTAGCTGGGAAGAGGTCGTAATTCTTAAGCGTTAAATACTCTAAAATAATTGTGGAAAATGTGAAGTTGAGGTGGGATGTAAAGTGTGAGTTGTATTTCGAATGTTGGAAAAAGCTAGTCGTTTTAGACTCAAAGTCATGAAGAGGGGGAAACGATGAAAGAACTAAGAAAGAACTTACGAAATTGTGATGCAACGAAGAAGCCGTGTCTATTGTGATAACATAATTATTGTGTGTTATGTATGGAAATAAGAACAATAGTGAAAAAAAAAACTAAAGAACTGAAATCTAAGAAATATTTATTTGTATCACAAAAGGTAAAGCTAGAATAATTTCACAAAGAATGTTTTTTTAAGAGATTATTCACAAACCATTCTCATTCTAAACAATTTAAATATTTTTTTACTAATAACTTTTAAATAGTGATCATTTACGTGAATTGTAAATAGTAGAGTAAATGAAATTAACAATTTAATCGAATTAATTTGTAAAAAATATTGAAAATTTATGGAATTAGGATGACCAAAGAAATACCTTAATTCGATAATAATGAGTATAATTTAATTGAACAAAGAATTGATTTTGTAGTAAGTACCTACATATTTTAGTTTTGGTATCAATAGCATTTGGACATGTACAAATTATATTTAAGTTTTTACAATTTTCTTTTTTTAATTAGATTTATTAGTTAAAGAAAGCTTGTAACTTTTATCATTCAATTCTTATAATTTATCATTACATAGTGTAGTGTAGTATAATATGGAGAGAACCAAATATGGTTTTATTCTTATTTAACATAAAGCCAAAATGTCGAATGAAATAAACTTAGGGTGAAAATAAATTATAAATGTGCCAAATGTAATTAGGAAAAAACTTAAACGATTTGAGACTATTGAAAGAGTTCAGCTGTGAAATAATTGAATGTTTTTAATTGTTTCGAGTCTGTACAACTATTTTCCAATAGAATTTGCTGTAGGTTAACGATGATATTAACATCACTTTCATTTTAAATCCAAATTACCATTTTGTAATCTGTGAATTTACCTATCTATAGATGGATAGGTAAATAACTAACGATTTTTTACTCATGTGCTAGGAAGATTATCACAAATACAAAAACCGTTTATTGATCTCTTATAAGCAGAAGAGAATAATTTATATATCCTATAGAGCACGTTCTATTGAAAAAGACAACGAGTATAAAACTCTTGAATGTTAAATATAATTTATTTATAATTCTTGTTGTAAAAGCAATTTAGAATAATAAATTTTGTAAGAATAGTTTTTGTTTTATTTGAGACTAGCGGATCCTCGCGGTTTTACCCGCGTGGTACCCGTTCCCCCAGGAATATCGGGATAAAATATAGCCTATGTCACTCGGGAAGACTGTAGCTTTCTAACGGTGAAAGAAATTTTGAAATCGGTCCAGTACTTTTTGAGTTTATTCGTTACATACAAAAAAATAAATATGTAGTTTAAAAAACTATAAAAACACACTTTTATAGGAACAGACTAAAAGTACAAAATAACCGTCTATTCAGTAACTGAAATTAAAAAGCGTGGTGCGCGTTGTCAATATTAAGTACTTAAATGCATTCTTTGCAAAGGGCGCACCACGCTTTTTAATTTCAGTTACTGAATAGACGGTTATTTTGTACTTTTAGTCTGTTCCTATAAAAGTGTGTTTTTATAGTTTTTTAAACTACATATTTATTTTTTACTTTTTAGTTTAACAAATGGCAAGCTATGGATGGGGATGGTAATCGATTTCACAGTCCATTCATGTGTCTGCCCACCCCGTAAACATTATAACTCAAAGGCGTGATTGTATGTATTTAGTTTTACAAATTCAAGTGGAGTCTATTAGTTACCAGATGCGCGAGCCGAACCCTTACTTCCTCCCTGCTCCATCATCAGACCCTCACCACCAAGTGTAGCGAATAGGTCTCGTCAATACGAAACACCGGAGCCTAAACTCGAGGGGTTTCCTAGTGGTCATTAAGGAGTGCCACTGACCTCCTCCTTGCTCCATCATCAGACCCACACCACCAAGTGTAGCTAATAGGTCACATCAGAACGAAACAAATGAGCCAAAACTCAAAGGGTTTCCTATTGGCCATTAAGGAGTGCCACTGGCTTCCTCCCAGCTTCATCATCAGACCCTCACCACCAAGTGTAACGAATAGGTCTTATCAAAGCGAAACAAATGAGCACAAACTCGAAGTGTTTCATATTGGTCATTAAGAAGTGTCACTGGCTTCTTTCCTGCTCCATCATCAGACCCTCACCACCAAGTTTAGCGAATAGGTCTCATCAGAACGAAACAAATGAGCCAGAACTCGAGGTGTTTTCTATTGGTCATTAAGTAGTGCCACTGGCTTCCTCCCTGCTTCATCATCAGACCCTCACCACCAAGTGCAGCTCATATATCTCGTCAGAACGAAACAACGGAGCCTAAACTCGAGGGGTTTCCTAGTGGTCATTAAGAAGTGCCACTGGCTTCCTCCCTACTCCATCATCAGACCCTCACCATTAAGTATAGCGAATAGGTCTCATCAGAACAAAACAAATGAGCCTAAACTCGAGGGGTTTCCTAGCAGCCATTGAAGAGTTCTGTTGCCCACCTCTTGACTCCATCATCAGATCAGCTCGATGGTAGCAAATTATTGTATTGTCATCGGATTCATATAGACTTGCAAAGTTTCAAATCAATACGACAATTAGAAGTAGGTTAAAATGGAATTCCAAGATTTTCTTACATTGTGACTTAGTTACAAGTGAAGCTAATAAAAGTGTGGTAAAAATACAAATCTTTCCTCTTTATAATATTAGTATAGATTTATTTTTTTCCCAAATACGAGTAGGTATAGGTACGTATGAAATAAACTGCAAGCAGAAATAAACAATGATAAAAATACAAGGAATCAAATTCCATTTTATCCTTTAAATCAAATTTTATTTTGAATTACTGTGAAGAAATTCTGGACAATGATCTATCAGCCCCCTGATTCACGAACCGTCGGAAACGCTCCCGACAGTGGAACGTATGCTCCAAAGAGAAAAAAATCTTTCCGTGTTCTGTGGTATGCTCTGTCGCTCACTTTAAAATAGACAAAGAACAGAATTCGTATCCGACAGTTTGTGAATCAAGACTCTTCTATTCAATTCTATTCAGGGGGGGCTGATATGCTTAATTAAAAGAGTAGAATTAAAATGGAAGGAAACGGAAAAACCAAAAACCATGCTGGCCTAGCATGCTCACCGTGAGAAAAAAAAATCATCTCACGTTTGCGACAACGCGTGTTGCGTGTTGCCACAAAGTAACTAGGTACGCGGGCGGTCGCGTGTTGCTGTAATTCTTCTTTGTTCCCAACCAGTAACACCAAAACTGCGGCTCGTTGGGACATTCAATTCAAATCCATTCACACTGGAACTCGTTTTGGGACAACACTTTATGGAATATTCCCAATGAGTTACTGTGTCACTGGTTTGTAAGTTATAGTAGGTACCCACTTAGTACGAGACGATATGGTGATAACTTGATCCAAGCTCCTCCAAAGGCGACGAGTATGATAGTCTTCATCCTCCTCCGCTTCGGGGTAATTAGGAGACAATGTAATCTCAAAAAATAGGATTAACTGTCAAATTGAAACCTCGATATAACGGATATGGAAAACGGCAGAATCGTTGCAAATGGTCCACTCTTTATCGTGAACGTGGATCCGCTATGTGCCGCTTAGTGTCGTCAGCTCATAGCCCTAGAAAATTGGGTGGGTGGTTTGTGTTTACTATAAATAAAATAATGATATATATACTGGATCTTTTTGAACCTCTTCTGTTGCATCTCGGGAGTCAGTGTCCCAGGAGTTGCACTAATATTGCTTGCCTAAAACTTTATTGGACTATCCCCTCTAACCATTGTCTTAAGAGGTACCTAGCTAGGAGAAGAGATTTAAGAAAACAGACATCATCCAGAAATGTTGGCGACTGTATCAAGGTTGGCATTTAGGACTTAGTTCCTATATTTCTATTGAGAGGGCCGAGGGCTATAATCAGAATGGATTATTCTGCTCCAAAGATGAAAAACTGAGTAGGTAAAAAGAAAGAGCTGAGTAAAAATTTTATGCAATTAAATCACTCACTAAACGCCAGAGAAAGACACTCCTTGCGGATATGGTTCACTACTCTATAACTATCTCGTCGACGCGCGCCGTATGTGCCGCACGATGGCACCAGCGTCGCGTCTCTGCAGAATCCCCCCGGCACGCAAGAAACTTTAGCTGAAACTAAATATAGTCGTCGCACGGTGCTGGCTAGGCTAGGCCAGGCTAGTACCAGCCTAGAATACTTTAGTTGAAGTCTCCTTACCACCATTTCTATTGTATAAAACACAGCCAAAAGGTAAGTAGCAATATAATTGGAAATATTGGCGACTGCGTCCAAGAATGTGGCTATTAGACTACTTATCTAAAGCCTCTCGCTCTTCTAGCAAGGACTCAAGTCATACGACTAAAATTGGTGACACTGAGTAACAGAAACACAAATGAAAATCAAACAGATAATTTAATCACCAATCAAAACATGGAAGACGTTAGGGAAGGACACTCCTTGCAAATGGTACGCTTCTCTATATCGTCGACGCGCGCCGTCAGATCCGCTATGTGCCGTTCAATGGCGCGCACATCACTTCGGAACCCCGTCACGGTCGCGTCCAGCTCCGTCAAGTACTGGATCTTGTTGCACAGCTCATCATACTTCTGCGATATGAAGTCCCTCGCATTCTGAGAATCAGTAAGTTCCTTCTCGATCTTATGGATTATCTCGTAGCGTAACTCGTCGAATTTGGATTCTAAACTTGGACCTAAGAGATGGGCTCCTTTGATCGCCAGCTCATCTTCCAGTTGTAACTTGCTGGACAGTTTTCTGTGGCAGGCCATCTCAGAAGGTTTTGATGACACGAAATAATTTTATGCTGTCGTAACCACTGTGCATTTTGCAATGCAATGATTTTGTATGCGAAACTAAAAATTTACTGACGTTTGAAATCTATCGTGATGGATTGTCATTGGCGTTGCCATGGCGATTTTTTATTTTTAATTATTTTCAACCAGTCAAGTGTAGGCTGCCATTTATCTCGATCACAATCAATGATCGAATAATTGTTGATCGAAGTGATCGACTATTTTAAATTCTGTGATCGCGATCCAGATTAACTGTTTAGTGGATGCCCAGGAAACCTACCTTGGTACGGTGCGATAACGTTTTCTGTTCCGCTTTCTGTGTCTGTGTCTGTCTGTGTATCTGTGCAAGGAAAAAGCTTTTTCCTTGCACAGATCGACAATCTTTTCTCTTTCTGTTACTGTAACAGCGGCGCTATGTATTTTTTCTTCTTTTTGTAGCAATTAAGCCCTGACTTCTAAGACCTTTAGCCGACAGCAGCACTTTGGTTGGACAACAACTTGACATCAAAATGTCATTTAGACAAAAAACACGTTAGTTCCAGTTTTTGGCCACCGGAACAGAAAACGTTATCGCACTGTACCAAGGTAGTGATTAAATCGATTAAATGCTCTTTGCTGTACCTACCTACATTTTGATAGTAGTACTTTTGCGGTCCTCCCTCCCTCACTCAAAGAGTCCAAGATCCCAAGGTTGCCAGACCTTACTTATAAAAGGTGAAACGAGGCTCTATAGTGTAAGCATACCCCCCCTAGCATGACCAACAAAACGCGATATGATATGATAAGTTATCCCGTTTAACTGTCAAAAGACTATGGGTTTTGACTTTGAGTATTCAAAACGTTTTGACGTTTGAATGTCGATAAATAGCTTTAAATACGATTATAATTTATTTATTTATAATCTACTAACACATTTTAAATATAAGTATTGTGCGCATCTTTATTTCAGATAGGTCCACAGCAAGTTCTACAGCCTCAAAATTCTAAAACTTAGACCACCTACGTTGTATTCTTACGAGACGCCTTGAAGAAGCAGAGTCTGTAGGAACAAAAAACTGAGCCAAAAACTGGACATTGGCGAAATCCAAAAGGGAACCGCCACCGCATAAAAAGAAGAAGAAATAGCTTTATCATGCGATACATATCACGTTTGGGTGGTCATGCTAGGCTTACCTACTGGCAGCTTGAGCAGACGCCAAATTAACAGGTACCCTAGGTGATCAAGGTCAAGGACTATCTTAGTAAAATATTAACACTACCTAATGTCACATCTTTTAATCATCAGAAAATAAGTTAGGTCTGGCGGCCATAGGATCTCGCTCTATCATACTAATGAGCAAGTTTTCAACTTTCCTATCTCTACTCTCGATTATACTCGTACATAGGTACTAATATTATAAATGTGAAAGTGTGTTTGCTTGTTTGTCCGTCTTTCACGTCAAAACAGAGCATCGGATCGACTGATTTTTAGTATGAGGGTAGTTTGGGAGAGAGAGTGATATATGTTAGGTAATTTTTATCCTGGAAAAATATCACAATCCCTCAGGATTTATAACATCTGCGTTGTGTTCGTGAAGTAGGTACACGCGGGCGAACGGAAGGCTAGATTGAAAATGTTTGTAGATTTCTTGTATAATTATTTCAATGCAATGATGATTGTAAAATTATCAGTACCCACTGAAATTGACCTTGGTGATTAAATTTGTTATCTATTAGAGTAAAATAGCTGCTATCAAGAGGACTACTGTTTCGTTCGAGTGGTTTTAGTCGAACTTAAGACATAAGTGCCTAGGTGCGTAGGTTTCTAGAAATATTTATGACTTTGCCTTCTTATTAATGACGCACTTCAATATTTTACCAGTAAAACTGGAATTCCTAACAGGAAACTTCTGACAGGCAATACTCTAGGTCCTAGAGTAATAAATATTTTATATATATAAATAAAATTAATTTAATAAATAAATTAAATAATATTGCCAATTACTACCCCGTTCCCCTGCTCCCGCAACTTTAAGCTCGCGTAAATTTATTCCAAGAGTAAAATCTGCCGGCCACACTATTTTTTCTCATGAAAACCTTAGGGATGAAAACTGACAAAATAGTTTTTTCACCACTCCAGCTCGAAAAGGGCGCTTTTGGCGCCTAAAAACTCGCAGCAAAATCGATTTTTGCTGCGAGCGTGAGGCAAAGTGCTTTTTTAATTTCTTACACCAACTTTTGAAATAATTAATTAATTTTAAAGAAAAAAGAAATAGAGTGACAAGGATGAAACTTTTAAAATTAATATGAGCAAAAAGGATAGATAGATAGCTTTATGTCGATGGACATGAAATATAAAGCTTAAAAAAGAAATACACGGATACCAAAGGTTCGAATAAAGAGTATGGACGAAATGAGGTCGCATGCATGAAATATCAAATAAGAAATATTTATGAATTCTAATAACAAGTTATATAAATACGATGGTACTACTATTGCTTTTTATTAAACACGCAATATTAAAAATAAATAATATGAAGTGAACATAATATCGCTTACTAATATCATGTTTGGTTTTCATAAAAATTACATGCAGTGCAGTTTTTGAAGGCAATGCAAACAGTTACCTTCAACTTGCATAATTGCACCAATTTTACTCTTAATTATTAATTTTGATGTTTTCTTTATTGTTAAATGTTGCCTTCAATGTTGTTTTTCTGACCTGTAACACTTTTCTCGCTGGTAGAGGTGAAAAGTTGTATGTTTAACACGAGAGCAAAATTTTCTGATGTCTCGTGCCTTTAAATCACTCACTGTGCTCAGTAGTCTATATTTGAATCAATTTCGAACTACGAATTCAAACGAACGAATTCAATTTTAGACTACTTCGCTAGTTCGTGATTTAAATTCAGCACTCGCAGCGAAAAATGATTTTGCTCTCTTGTATAACAAATAACTATTGTCTCCAAACGGCGAAGTTCTGTGGTTTTGACAGCCCTGCTCTAGGCTAGGATATTCCTTTCATTTGCCATAATAAAAATAAAACCACCTGCAGTTCTTTTTTTTTCCTATATTCATGTGAAAAGGATTGGTTATTCATAAAATAAATTATAATTTATAAACACTCCTGACTGGTCACTGGATCCTAACAATGTGCATCTACGAGTAGAGTTAAATTAGCTTGAAGTATTTCGAAACAAAACTATAATGTGATTATGTGACACAAAAGTCATTCACTATTGTAATATGACATAGTCCTATGAGGGAAATATATCTAGACTGTGGTCCTATGTTGTTTACATATTATTGCTCGCGACTGTACATATTAAATATTGGTGAAGTCTGCGTCAGAATAAAGAACAATAACTTCGAAAGACAGCAAATGTCAAAATAACAAAGAACCTGCATGCGGTCGATGCACTTGTATTTGTTTCGCATAATAATATTATTGTGTTTAATTGATCAAACAAATTCAATGTCACACCTGCGACACACTTGTGTTGTGTTGTTTTGTCACCAAACATTATTTTAATGTTTTTTTACCATAACATTGGGCCTAAAATATCTCATTGTAAACAACCACAAACCCCAAACTAAGGCCCGTAGGTATTCTAGAACGAAACTCAAGTGTAGATCTCTTCTTATGCTCTCTGTAAACATTTGTGCGGTGTTGTCGAGGCGGGTCGCATGGTTGAGCGAAGAGATGGATGGTTCATGCGTCATGCTCGTGAACGGGTGATACCAGTGGGCTGGCTCTGCTCCTGGCTTCTCGTCTCAAAATATTTAATTCATTTTTTTATCAGATCTCTTACAAGAACCGTGGCACTATAATAGACGCCAAGACTCGTGGCAGTGGCAGTCATGGCCATAGAACGTTCTGTGGTAGCGACTGCCTTGAGTCTTGGCTCATGTACAACAGTAATATAATTTTAATATACGGAACCCTCTTCAACTGATATGAATTAGTCAGCTTTTCACCGACTATCAGTTGTGGGCCTAAGTGGTGGAGAACTTGGCTTAAGTCAGTAGCTCAGAAATCAGGCCGGGATACAGACCTGTCTGAACAGTGCTAGAACTTTTTAGTGGTGAATTTTGGTGAGTCCCTATACTGTGCTTATACCCGGTTATACATACCTAGTTTTATACATAAGAAATCATCATTCGGTCGATAGGTACTTATCTTACTATAGATAAGTAGTAATAAATATTATTTTTTTTATTATTAAAATTGAATGGCTAACTTCAAAATAATGAAGTTAAATGAACAGTTAACTTTCTTTGGCGCGCAATAGGTAGGTAAGTACTTAGGTACTTAATTGAAAAATAAATATTGAGAAAGTAAACTTTTCGGCAACTAAACAAATAAAGCGTCTCATCTTGCTGTTTCAGTCAAAAATGGTTTGGACTTAACCACATTATGAGTTTTGACAGTTCCTACTTATGATAAAATGTCCTGTGAGAATCGAACCCATGATGACATGATTTGGTAGTCCACTACTTACTTCAACCGCACAAAAGTCGTCGGCAATAAAAGTTTCATCATCATCATCATGTCAGCCGAACGACACTCACTGCTGGGCATAGGCCTCCCCCAAGGATCTCCACAACGATCGGTCCTGTGAGTTAATAATAATTTTAGATGAACTTATTGGACACGGTGATCACAGGAAAAGTGTCGGAAGTCGTAAAAATATTTTAAAGGCACATTTCATGTATGTAGATATAAGCGTATAAAAATCAGTTTAAAAGTTATGTCAATGAACAGTTCGCGCTAAAATATAAGAGATAGACAAGTTAAGTATATCATTATATATTGCTTAGTTAGTAAATAAAAATAAATAATTAATATAAGTACCTGTTTGCCGACGCGCCTTCCCTAATCACTTGAAGTCATTTGAAGTTATAAGTTTGCAATTACTTTGAACGGAAAACTTAAATAGGTAGTCCTAGTATTGGTACAGTCTACAGCAAAGAAACTGTCAGTTACATTTTTAAAACAAAAGTAATTGCCACAGATAAAGTTGAGCCACGGATTAGACCTTAGTTACATAAGGACGCGACATAACCAGGGGTGCGATATTCCATGTGGCTAAAGTTGATGGCACCCACTATTAACCCCTTTACATAACCTACTACTAATAACCTACTGAATAAGTAATAAGTGCAGTGCGTATTTCATAGTGCATGTTGTGTCGATTGTACTACTAAGAGATATTCTGCATTAAATAAAATCAATATTTGATTTCACTTAACACACCATGTAATGTAAGTATGTACTTACCTACCTATACTGTACATAGAAGTCACGGTTGGACACATAAGTAGTTGCAATAGCTCTGATAAATGCAATGGCACCGACTTTGGGCAGATCAGGGAACAGTTACTAGTTAATTAAAATTTAGAAGTGTATAATTTTCCATACTTAATAATTATGAAGTTTTATCATCAGTGAAGTGGCGTCCGTTTTTCGTAATAACTGTCTTGTTGTGCTATATTATCTGACCATCGTCATATTAGTCGCCTATAATACGCGTTCATGTCGATAAAAATCGTCATTTCGTAACTGTGATTGTGTGCTGAAAGTTGATAAACCTGAAAATACACTGTAAGTGACATACTTTCGTTTTTGGCAAAGGATTTTGTGATATAGACATTTTTTAGATCCCTGGCTGTGTTCCACAGTTATATTGAAAATGAAATATTAGAAAAAATATCTACTCGTCTCCTTTAACTCCCCTAGTTGTGATTTTAAATTCTTCATGGTGTATATGTAGGTACTAAAATAACATTAGTTAAATCTAGGTATATATTACACTATAAATTTGAATAAAGGATAAAGGATTTAATTAAAAGTATAAGGTAATAAAAAATATCTATACATATAATAAAACAGAAACGGAAAAAAAGTCTGTACATGAAAGATTTAAAAAAAAAAATTACTGCTATGTGATGTGTACAGGATATAGACCCCAAAACGATAGATATTAAAATTTTTGTCTGTTTGTCTGTTTGTCTGTTTGTCTGTTTGTATGTTCGCTTTTCACGCAAAAACTACTGGACGGATTTATACCAAATTTTGTGAAGTAATAGCTTATAACCCGGGTCAACATATAGGGTACCTTTTATTGCGGGAAAATTTCTTATTCCTACGGGAAAATACAAAGACCGATTCTTACTAAAATAGATGGCGCCACATGATTATGAAAATACGTTATATTTAATCGCTGTCTCAATTAATAATGAATCATGTTATTTTTTTTTACCTGCTTCAAAACATAATATAAATTGAAACCCATCCAGGCCCATATAAAATCATAAAAATAATTTCATGTTATTTACGTCATTATATCTACTAAGCAATAGATGGCGCAGGTAGTCAGTAAGATATACCTCTCACAAAAGTACATTCGAATGATTATTTTAATTAGGGTGAAAGCCCCCTCTGTTGCCACTTTAAGATGTTTTTCACTTCTTTCGCATCATAACTTCTAAGCAATAGATGGCGCAGGAAGTCAGTAAGATTACGATATACCTTTCACAAATGTACATTCGAATGATTATATTAAGTAGGATGAAAGCCCCCGCTGTTGCCACTTTAAGATGTTTTTCACTTCTTTCGCCTATGGTCTTAAGTAGGTATCTATAAAATACAACATTTATATCTAAAATTGTCAAGAATGTATCTTATACTTTTCTTTACATTTTTAAATTCTTACAATACAAAAAAACTACTTAAAAAGATTTTACAGACTCCAAAAAGTATTTGTCAACTGAAAAGGAAGAATTTAATATCTATAATTTAGGTACCTTTTTGAGGTCGGTGCCAGTCCGTTTATTTTTTTTAATTACTTTTTATTTCTTAAGTTTTAGTGTACAATAACAATAAGTTTTAGTGAATTGTACTATAACATACCCACGGAAACTACTAAACTGATTTTGATGAATCTTAGACTGTTCCCAAAGTTAGAATACACCTAATTTAAATCAAATAGAATCATCTCGATATGCCTTAAGATTTCGAGAAATTCGTGGACAAACATAGTAAAAAACATATAACTAAGTATTCATATACTTACGAAATTTAGTTTTATTTTAGTAAATTAAAAACCTATTTTTTAAACTTAAAATGTGCGAAGGGTGCCGATTGATGTGTTTTTGTTAATCAAATTTTAAAAGATACATCGAGAAATCAATACTTAACTAACTTAGATAAAACAAAAGAAACATCTAATTCGATGTAAACTGAATTATTACTATTGTTATTATGACTTAAAAGTCATAGATAACAAGTATATTATCAAGCAAAAGTTATTAACGAAATGTTTTATGCTAAGTAAGCACTCGGGCCGTGGCCAAAACTGAAGTTTTCACCCTATTGATGTAATATTTCTATTTCGCATTTCCACTCGACGCTAGATGTCGCTACAGTAAGTATAGTGGTGCCACAAATATATCTGACCCGGTGACAGTGGTCGTGGAGGAGCCACTAGCAATACAAAATTAACTGTCAAAATGGACTGCCGGCAGTCAACAGTATATTTAGTACCAAAAACTAACCACTGTGTGAAATAAGTTTGTCGCAATGTAGACAAAATGTCACCAATGTAATTTTGAAAAATTTGCTCATAAACGCTAAGTGGCCAGTACGTAGATACCGACACCTACCTACCATTTTTTATGTCATTTAACCGGCTCTGGCTACTTAGGCCTTCAGCCGTAGGTACCATCCAATAAAATAAAGGAATATTAAAAATAGTTTTCTATCTAACTTATTTATTCATTTATTTACTAGGAAAGCTTACATAAATGATGTTAAATTAAATAATTAAATGGTATATCATTACATTTTATACCTGTTACTTAAAGAAAGTTAATTACAAGCTCTCACAAATAGGAAATGTCTCCATATCAAAATACTAGCCTTCCGCCCGCGACTTCGCAAGCTCGGACTAAACGACGACGTTATCCCGCGGGAATGTGATATTTTTCAGGGATAAAAAGTAGTCTAAGGCAGCCATTACACAGTCCATCCAGATCGCGATCACTGATCGTGATCTTGATCGCGATCGAGATTTACTATGTAGATATTTTGCGATCAAGATCGCGAGCCGTCAATCACCTTCGTACACAGTCAATCTGGATCGCGATCATTGATTTTAATCGCGGATCGCGATCCAGATTGACTGTCTAATGGCTGCCTAAGTATGTCACTTTTCAGCTGCCAAACTATTCCCATTCCAAAAGTCAAGTCGATCCGTTGCATCAATTTTGACGTGAAAGACGGATAAACAAACAAACCCTCTTTCACATTTATAATATTAGTATGGATACACACAATCTCTTTTTCATTTTATAGTAAAAATATGATTGCCCTGATATTATGCATTACTAAGTAAGAACATAAATTTTAGCTTGATACCTCCCACGCATACTTGAGAAAAAGTTTCTTGATAGGTAGACGGACAGATCTATGAATGAGGGCTCAACTATGTTCATGCAGCATTTGATAACAACATACCATGTTCATACCCTAGCCTGCATATTCGATATTCTTTAGACCCTTTTAGTAGAGAATAGGATTTCAAGAAGAGCGTTATGAAATCTGGGCAACAAACACACATAAACTAAACTAACACAAAAGTCACTACACCGCGCGTACGAAGTCGCGGGCAACAGCTAGTTTTTAATAAAGTATATTTGAAAATAAATACTTACCTTATGTTCTGTTACTAATATTTCAATAATCTTTAAAGTCAATAAAAAAATCAGTCAAATACCCTATTCCTGGGGGCCAAGTCTGCTAACGTTAAGTCACAATCGTGTCTCAATCGTGTTTCAATTGTAGTTCAGTTGTAGTGCTTTTTTAAACACTAGTTACAAGAATTATGACAGTATGATGTGATGTGAATGTAGTGTGTGGTGTATCCATAGTATTGTGAAAAAAGTACATAATTCTTGTAACTAGTATGTAAAAAAACACTACAACTGAACTACAATAGAAACACGACTGAGACACGATTGTGACTTAACGTTAGACTTGGTCCCCTGAAGGAAAGCTCATTAAAGGAAACATCCTTTATTTTTCCGACAGTTCCCCTGTAGGGTCCATAAAAAATTTCCATCCTGTTTATACATAAATATTTATGTATTTTATGTCAATACCTACATAAATATTTGTAATATATTTATTATAATATTATAAGAAAAAAAGTGTTCTAAAATAGTTTTGATGGAAGATATAACTAGATGTCTGTCATTAGATCATTGCCTACAAGTCTCGGGAAGTCGGGACCATGGAACTGTATACTACAACAACATACAAGTTTCTTGGTCGGGACACACAGGGTACAGTGCCACAATATTTTCTGTTCCGGTGGCCAAAATGTGAAACTAACGTGTTTTTAAAATGTCATTTTGCTGTCAAGTTGATGTCCAACCATAGCGCTGCTGGCGGCTGAAGTTCTTAGAAGTCAGGGCCGGTTAAATTGCTATAAAAAAAAGAAAAACGTACATACGTAGCGCCGCCGCCGCTGTCACCGGAACAGAAAAGGTTGTAGCCAAGTTGTAGCACTGTACTGAGATAATATGGGTTATCGTTTGAACTGCACCGCAAAGACTAAAAAACTAAGAGAAATAATAAATTGATCCACAAAAAACACTAAGTTTAGGGTACGTTATTATAAATATTCTGTGGTTTAGGCTCCATCACAAAACTGCAAGGCTACGTCGCACGGTGGGCTGAAAATCGTCTTTCATAGACATTGGGACTTGTAATTTTAAGTGTCGTTTTTTATTATTGAAATGGGTTCTCCTCATCATTTTAATGTTCAAATATATCATCTTGCACAAATCTGACGAATTATATATTTTTTCGAAAAATTTGATGTGACATGAAAAATCAAGATATCTACGGAACCTCAAAGAAAACTGTAACATCCTCACACATTGTTATAGTGCTATTTATTTATGCTTTTTCGACATACTTCATATTCCAGTCCGAGGTGAGTTTTTTTTTTAAATCATTGAAAAAAAACTTATATTTTCTTATGTTTTCACTTCAAAACCACTGGGTACAATACTTGTCATGTGGTATCGCTACTTGTCATATAACTTCATAAATTATCATAATTATGTTATAGAATAAAAATAAGTAACTTACTATTAGATGTTTCATAAGATAAGATACTTAAAGATAAAAAAATTATCGCTTATTAAAAAATTGTCGCATCGCAAAAATCTGCGACGCGTGTCAGGTATTTGACAGGCTATAAGGCTCCTTAAATTATTTATTTCAATTTAAATTTCAAAATAATTATTCAAAATAAATAAGAATGAGTTTAACTCAAAAATACAATTTTATTTTGTGCCCCAGTTAAATTACTTGCATAGGTACGGAAATGAGCTGATTACCTACCTACCAGTTTACAGCCGGTGTCCGCCTGCAATTGCAATAAAATATTTATATTTTTCATTTATTACTTAATTCCTTCTTTTATATCTGTTTTCCATAATCAGTCCTAATCCCTGGCCTAACTTATCTGAAAACATTACCTATAGTTTTTACATGTTCTGACTAGTATAAATAAGTTTATGGTTCTGAGTCAAATAACATTGCTGGTTTGAAAGAGTAAAGAAGAAAGAATGGTTGTTCTCCTTCGTTGATAGAATCAGAGTAATCCTAGCGGTACACCCCGAAAAAAGTGTTAAAAGCATGAAAATCGGAACGATTGATAGGCCATAAGAATCAATTTGATCTGTAGCACAAAAAAAAACAATAAAGGAGAGGAAATAAATAAATAAATAAGGGAACATTTTTTGGATGGATGACAGAATTAAGGTCTCCCGCCCTAGGATTTGCAAACCGACAATGGGCGTTTTCACATTGGACGATAACGGTAACGACACGATATCGGCACGATATCGTCGGACTGGCAGTTTCATACAATCACTACTAAATGCTTTCACACTGTGTCGTTACCGTCAACGATATCGTCTGTCGTGCCGATATCGGTGACGACACAAATGCGGAAGATGCGAAGCCGGTTATTAACGAAAGTAACCAAGGGTAATTAACAGTTTATCTGTTATTTACTGCATTTTTGGGTTTTTACGCTAAAAGCCACCGCTAGGTAGCGCTTTTTTTCTTGATTTGCTAGGTGTGAGTTCCGCGACGATTATGCCTGCTTGTTGATTGGTGGAGAGGAGAGAGGAGGTGGATCTCCTCCCGCCTCACCTCCCCCTTCTATTTCGAGTATGTAATATCGACAATGACCGAACGATAGTAATAATTTTTAAGTGACTTCAAAAAAAAGAAGCTTCTCAGTTTGACCTGTATTTTTTTGTATGTATGTTTGTCCGCGATTATCTCGCTTTTGGCTGAACTGATTTTAATGCGGTTTTCAGGAAAGTATTTGTTACATTTAGGATAAAGTTTTAGTATTTTAACCGACTTCAAAAAAGGAGGTTCTCAGTTTGACCCGTATGTATGTATGAAGGTTTGTCCGCGAGATGCGGTTTTCAGAAAAGTATTTGTTACATTTAGGAGAAGGTTTTGGTATTACAACCGACTTTGAAAAAGGAGGTTCTCAGTTTGACCCTTTATGTACATTATGTATGTTTGTCCGTGAATATCTCACGTTTGGCTGAATCGATTTTGATAAGTTTTACATCAGGTGAGTATTTGTGATTGATGCGGTTTATGTGTACATCCTAACATACTATAGGCACAGAATAAGCAACTTTTCATACAGTAGGCCGACGGAGACGTCTAGACAGGTCAATCGTGCGGGGCTTGCGGGGTGAGACGGGGGAGTGGTTGTCCCGAGTTACATACAACGCCGTTCATGGTAACTCGGGACAAGTCTTCCAGGGCTATCACGTCTTTATCGTTATAATTTATTTTTAAATTAATATTATGGTGCATACGACATGTAGTGTGAGTGTGAGTGAGTGCAAGTCTTCATCTCGCTTATTAAAAAAAGGCAATTTCCAAAATCCTCGATGGCGGCCAACTTTTTTGTTTGCGGGCCCCGACTTTGATGAAACTTGGTTTTTGGTACAATTTTGAGAAGAAAACAACACAATGTCAAAAATAAAAAAAAACAAGATGGCGGCCAACTTTTTTTTTGTAAGCCGATTTTGATGAAATTTAGTTTCTGGTACTATTTTGACACGAAAACAACAACACAATGTTATAAGTATAAAAAAATACAAGATGGCGGCCAACTTTTTTGTTAGCAGGCTGATTTCGATGAAACTCAGTTTCTGGTACTATTTTGACAAGAAAACAGCAACGCAATGTTAAAAATATTAAAAATCCAAGATGGCGGCCAATTTTTTTGTTTGAGAGCCGATTTTGATGAAACTTGGGTTTTAGTACAATTTTAACAAGAAAACAACAACGCAATGTCAAAAATAAAAATAAACCAAGATGGCGGCCAACTTTTTTTTGTAAGCCGATTTTGATGAAACTTGGTTTCTGGTACTATTTTGACAAGAAAACAGCAACGCAATGTTAAAAATATAAAAATCCAAGATGGCGGCCAACTTTTTTGTTTGCAGGCTGATTTCGATGAAACTCAGTTTCTGGTACTATTTTGACAAGAAAACAGCAACGCAATGTTAAAAATATTAAAAATCCAAGATGGCGGCCAACTTTTTTGTTTGTGAGCCGATTTTGATGAAACTTGGGTTTTAGTACAATTTTAACAAGAAAACAACAACGCAATGTCAAAAATAAAAATAAACCAAGATGGCGGCCAACTTTTTTGTTAGCAGGCTGATTTCGATGAAACTCAGTTTCTGGTACTATTTTGACAAGAAAACAGCAACGCAATGTTAAAAATATTAAAAATCCAAGATGGCGGCCAATTTTTTTGTTTGAGAGCCGATTTTGATGAAACTTGGGTTTTAGTACAATTTTAACAAGAAAACAACAACGCAATGTCAAAAATAAAAATAAACCAAGATGGCGGCCAACTTTTTTTTGTAAGCCGATTTTGATGAAACTTGGTTTCTGGTACTATTTTGACAAGAAAACAGCAACGCAATGTTAAAAATATAAAAATCCAAGATGGCGGCCAACTTTATTGTTTGCAGGCTGATTTCGATGAAACTCAGTTTCTGGTACTATTTTGACAAGAAAACAGCAACGCAATGTTAAAAATATTAAAAATCCAAGATGGCGGCCAACTTTTTGCTTGTGAGCCGATTTTGATGAAACTTGGTTTTTAGTACAATTTTGACAAGAAAACAACAACACAATGGTAAAAGTATTAAAAAATCCAAGATGGCGGCTAACTTTTTTGTTTGCAGGCCGATTTCGATGAAACTCAGTTTCTGGTACTATTTTGACAAGAAAACAGCAACGCAATGTTAAAAATATTAAAAATCCAAGATGGCGGCCAATTTTTTGGTTTGTGAGCCGATTTTGATGAAACTTGGGTTTTAGTACAATTTTAACAAGAAAACAACAACGCAATGTCAAAAATAAAAATAAACCAAGATGGCGGCCAACTTTTTCTTGTAAGCCGATTTTGATGAAACTTGGTTTCTGGTACTATTTTGACAAGAAAACAGCAACGCAATGTTAAAAATATAAAAATCCAAGATGGCGGCCAACTTTTTTGTTTGCAGGCTTATTTCGATGAAACTCTTCTTATCTTCTTATCTTTTTATCTTATCTTATCTTATCTCAGTTTCTGGTACTATTTTGACAAGAAAACGGCAACGCAATGTTAAAAATATTAAAAATCCAAGATGGCGGCCAACTTTTTGTTTGTGAGCCGATTTTGATAAAACTTGGTTTTTAGTACAATTTTGACAAGAAAACAACAACACAATGTTAAAAGTATTAAAAAATCCAAGATGGCGGCTAACTTTTTTGTTTGCAGGCCGATTTCGATGAAACTCAGTTTCTGGTACTATTTTGACAAGAAAACAGCAACGCAATGTTAAAAATATTAAAAATCCAAGATGGCGGCCAACTTTTTGTTTGTGAGCCGATTTTGATGAAGCTTGGTTTTTAGTACAATTTTGACAAGAAAACAACAACACAATGTTAAAAGTATTAAAAAATCCAAGATGGCAACTAACTTTTTTGTTTGCAGGCCGATTTCGATGAAACTCAGTTTCTGGTTCTATTTTGACAAGAAAACAGCAACGCAATGTTAAAAATATAAAAATTCAAGATGGCGGCCAAATTTTTGTTTGCTGGCCGATTTCGATGAAATTCAGTTTCTGGTACTATTTTAACAAGAAAACAGCAACGAAATGTTAAATATATTAAAAACCCAAGATGGCAGCCGATTATTTTGTTTGCAGGCCGATTTTAATGAAACTCAGTTTGTGGTTCTATTTTGACAAGAAAACAACAACGCAATGTTAAAAGTATAAAAAAATACAAGATGGCGGCCAACTTTTTTATTAGCAGGCCGATTTCGATGAAACTCAGTTTCTGGTACTATTTTGACAAGAAAACAGCAACGCAATGTTAAAAGTATTAAAAATCCAAGGTGGCGGCCAACTTTTTTGTTTGTAAGCCGATTTTGATCAAACTTAGTTTCTGGTTCTATCTTGACAAGAAAACAGCAACGCAATGTCATAAAAATAAAAAAATTCAAGGTGGCAGCCAACTTTTTAATTTGTGAGCCGATTTGGATAAAACTCGATTTTTGGTACTATTTTTACAAGCAACAGCAACGCTAAATTATATATACATAAATGTTACAATTACCACAGTATAACCAATTTTTTTATATAGCATGCCAACGCCCTTGAAGTTAGGCGATACCGACGTCTGTATAGGTATTTCCGTAACTACGGAAGGGTTGTAACAAAATTAAAAATGTGGCAGGTACATTTTGGTGTATTGCGAAAAATAATTATGGTTAGCATTTTAGAAGTATTAAAATAAAATATATTACATGTTTTATTTAGTTTCACCAATAATTGTATTTGTCTGTCTGTCTGCCATGAAATTTAGCAAGGTAAATTTGACCTACTCCTGACTCCTGACTCCTTCCATGGGTTGAAGTTTTGTTAAAGAAAAATATTCAGATTGGAAATAAGCTGATTCAGATTTCTTAACCTTTAAAACGCCTTCGTCTATATATCAAAATCATCCCGTGTCACAATCATTATTTTCAAACTCTGTAACTTAATATCAATTATTATTTTATTAACTTATTATTTATCTTTTTAAATAGGGTTTACAGCTGTCAAAAACACAGTAAGTTACGAAGGATGTTACGTCGTAATTTACTGTGCTTGTGTTAAAGCAAATTAATAATTAATTAAATCTTTTACTTGACATGATGATGATGATGATGATACTTGACTCTGTCTCAAGCTTTCAAATAAAAACTTGTTACATTTTAATAAGCGAAAAGAGAGAAACAAAAACAAAAAACGGCCACCATCTTGACCATTTGTATTTTTTTACATTGTGTTAAGAACGGTTTTCTTGTCAAAATAGTACAAAAAACCGAGTTTTATCAAAATCGGCCCACAAACAAAAAAGTCGGCCGCCCTCTTGGATTTTTATATTTTTAACATTGCCATGCTGTTCTCTTGTCAAAAGAGAACCAGAAACTGAGTTTCATTGAAATCGGCCTGCAAACAAAAAAGTTGGCCGCCATCTCGGATTTTTTCATACTTTTAATATTGCGTTGCTGTTTTCTTGTGAAAATAGTACCAGAAACTAAGTTTCATCATAATCGGCTTACAAAAAAAAGTTGGCCGCTACCTAGTTTTTTTTTATTTTTGACATTGTGTTGTAGTTTTCTTGTCATAATTGTACTAAAAACCAAATTTCATCAAAATCGGCTCACAAACAAAAAAGTTGGCCGCCATCTTGGATTTTTGATATTTTTGCGTTGCTGTTTTTTTATCAAAATAGTACTAAAAACTGAGTTTCTTCGAAATCAGCCTGCAAACAAAAAAGTTGGCCGCCATCTTTTTTTTTAATACTTTTAACATTGCGTTGTTGTTTTCTTGTCAAAATAGTACCAGAAACTGAATTTCACCGAAATCGGCCAGCAAACAAAAAATTTGACCGCTATCTTGGATTTTTATATTTTTAACATTGCGTTGCTGTTTTCTTGTCAAAATAGAACCAGAAACTGAGTTTTATTGAAATCAGCCAGCAAACAAAGAAGTTGGCCGCCATCTTGATTTTTATATTTTTAACATTGCGTTGCTGTTTTCTTGTCAAAATAGAACCAGAAACTGAGTTTTATCAAAATCGGCCCACAAACAAAAAAGTCGGCCGCCATCTTGGATTTTTATCATGTTTAACATTTCGTTGCTGTTTTCTTGTCAAAATAGTACCAGAAACTGAATTTCACCGAAATCGGCCAGCAAACAAAAAATTTGACCGCTATCTTGGATTTTTATATTTTTAACATTGCGTTGCTGTTTTCTTGTCAAAATAGAACCAGAAACTGAGTGTCATTGAAATCGGCGTGCTAACAGAAAAGTTGGCCGCCATCTTGGATTTTTTAATACTTTTAACATTGCGTTGCTGTTTTTTATTTTTATTTTTATTTTATTTTATTTTATTTATAAGGCTTACAAAACAAGTTACAGTGAAAAAGTATGCTTAAGTTTATACATTCAAATAATTTGGTACTAGACCATAACTCTCTAGATGTAGGCACAGTATTAACTTAATTACTAGTAAATTAAAGAGGGGTACACTTAAAGTAATCTATAGTCTAGAACTCTAGAACACAATAACTTAATACAGAAAATAAAAAAGAAGAACACCAATTAAGTTAGTTTTATGAGTCATTCGGACATAGGGCAGTCAGAACTTCTCTCCTAAGTTTATTATAACTATTATTAAAAATATCCAGAGAAGAATGTCTAGACAAAGTCTCATTATATAATATAAAAAAAAAAATTCTTGCCAAAATAGGTACCAGAAACTAAGTTTCATCAAACCCGGCTTACAAACAAAAAAGTTGGCCACCATCTTGGATTTCTTTTTATTTTTAACATTGCGTTGCTGTTTTCTTGTCAAAATAGAACCAGAAACTGAGTTTCATCGAAATCGGCCCGTAAACAAAAAAGTTGGCCGCCATCTTCAATTTTTTAATATTTTTAACACTGCGTTGCTGTTTTCTTGTCAAAATAGTACCAGAAACAAATCGGCCCACAAACTAAAAAGTTGACCGCCATCTTGGATTTTAATTTTTTTAACATTGCGTTGCTGTTTTCTTGTCAAGATAGTACCAAAAACCGAGTTTCATCGAAATCAGCCTACAAACAAAAAAGTCGGCCGCCATCTTGAATTTTTTAATAATTTTGACATTGCATTTGCATTATTAAATTATATTATTAATTTAATATCGCAATACCAATGTACCCACCCGGGGTCGTAAAAGGTCCACCGTCACATTTTAAAGTGACAACCCTTACGTACTTACGTAAATACCTATACAGGCGTCGGCATCGCCCAACTTCAAGGGCGTCGTCCAACTGTATAGAAAGATTGCTTAAACTGTGCTCACTTTCACGGATTTTTTCACGCAATTTATTTAACAACAACCAAGTTGGTAAATAAATTGCGTGAAAAAATCCGTGAAAGTGTTTTATTTATATGGACAGTGCGCGCAGAAATCTAAGATGTGTTTATACTATAGGTACTATTTACCAAGATAATAGGTAGGTACACGAAAATTGCCTGCATGATGCACTAAAAAGAATGACATAAAAAATATTTTAATAAAAAATAAAAGTGCCTTCAAAAAAATGCCGCCAAAAAGTCAGAAATAATACCTCTAACTCTAATACTGTATTCACAACAAAGTGTCCTGGCTTATTCGAAAAAAATTATAAAACATTTTACTTCGCGCACACAGTTTATCGAAGAGAAGGTAATATGTTCCCTCTAAATATCGCACTTGAAGAATAGGATCAACTCAAAATGTCCTTTGACGATATCGTTTTTTTTCGCCGTAAATATAAAAGATAAAGCAAACGTAATTTGTTTACTGCTACCATTATTACCTCGAATACCTATACTAGTATAATAACTAATATAAAACTTGGAGCCGCGCGGTTACTTTAGCTGGCGTAATGCGACAAACCGCATAGCAAGCTGCTGGTTATCGTTTCACACACCGATATCGTTCCGATATCGTGACGATATTGTGACGATATCGTGACGATATCGTGCCGATATCGGCGGACGATATCGGGACGATATCGGTGTAATATCGTGTCGTTACCGTTATCGTCCAGTGTGAAAACGCCCGATGGCGTAGCTTCTTTGACGTTCATAAGCATGGAGCTAGACTACATACTGAGGTAACTGGAGAGTGCAGTACTAACACTTTTTTGTGACCACAAATTACACTGTCGCTGTCTTCCGTCTCACCTACACTTTGAAAAAATACGTATGGTCATATGCGACAACTGACAGCCACTACATACTAAATGTCAAATTTGCGGGGTACACTTTTTTATTCAGGGTGAAAACTCCATAACTGGAGTTTGAAGGAGGATGAACATGGAGCTAGCTCCATGTTCATAAGTGTTGTTACCTCTAAAACCATGAAGCTCGACTTAATACTGAGGTAACTGGAGAGTGCAGTACGAACAATTTTTTGTGACCACAAATATAATTACACAGTGGCTGTCTTCCGTCTCACCTGCACTTAAAAAAAATACGTATGGTCATATGAGACAACTGACAGCCACTACATACTAAATGCCAAATTTGCTGGTGTTCACTTTTTTATTCAGGGTGAGAACTCCAGTTACCTCAGTATTAAGTCGAGCTTCATGTCTAAAACGTAGTGATTTCTTTCTGTGGTTAGGTTACCTCAACCCCTCAACCTAAATTGAATTAAAAATAAATTAATTTTGATTTATTTTGAAACATAGATACTAGTATTTTGAAACATAGATATAGTATTGAAACCAGAGCAGCGCCTCTTTCGGTCGTAGGTGGAACTAAACACATTTTTGTCAGCAGCGCTTTGACAGCTATTATTACCTTCGAGCAACGCGGGCCATATATTTATCTTACTCTGATGCACGGGCCTTCCGTCCCGGAAGACCGGAAGACCCACGTTGCTCGAAGGCTATTACCGTGCTTTGTGATAGCTAGGGCTACTGCAAACATTTATACTATAACTTTTTTGTTCATTTTCTCAATTTTAGGGAAGGCAAGGGAAACTAAGTCCATACAGTCTTGTTTGGTGTTTGAACCATACTCTATGCAATTCCATGAAATGAATAGCCTGATTTTTATGTTACAAATACTTTATTTGGTTTAATCTGTTTCTAAAAACGCATTCTTTAAAAAAAACTATGTTATAAATATCAAAATAATAATTCTACGATATTAATTATTTTTTATAATAGCAAAACATGGCTGTATGTATAGGCTTCTGTGCCTTTGCCTGCATACCTTTGGTAAATAAATGTCTAAAGAGATACTTAAAGACTCTACACACGTTCCTATCCGACCTCCGATTCGGTCTGCTCCCAGACCAAATCGGAACGTGTGTAGCGCAGATTTGGTCTGGGAGCAGACCAAATCGGCTGTCGGATCGGAACGTGTGAAGATGCAATTACAGATTTTGACATGACCCCTCCTATTCCTTTTTTAAATTTCATAACGGCCCTAGGGCCGCCACATACCACTTTCAACCCGCATTTTAGGCAAGTTAGCAGTTACTTTCAGAATATGAGACATGAAAAATAATTGTGTAGCGCGATATTCCGGGACGCCAAAATGTTTGAATTGGACTGTACATTTTGCACGTTATTTTGTGGAAGAAAGCCAGTACTTTGGTTTGATTTTTATTAATTTATCAACATAAACATTATTCCTATGGCTGACATCGTTAATAGCTCAAACGTGGAAATGTTTTTTTGCTATCTACGTTATCGTGCGAGTCCATCGTCTTGAAGAATGCTTGTTGTAAGTGTAACTGATTTGAAATGCTTGTTTACTCGTAATCAACAGAATAATCTAAAACGTGTGATTTGCTCTGATAAGTCGGTCACACCAGCCCCCTAATCCACAAACCGTCGAAAACAAAACGTTCCCGACAGCGGAATGTATGGGGATTTCGATTTTGTCTGCATAGCTAGACCTCCATCCAAATCACTGCCTTAGAAAAAAAAAACAACTTGTCTCATATCAAAGTATCAGGCGGTACTTATGAGACTAGAAAACGGCCGGGCGAAATAAGAGCGCACTTCAAAGGTGCGCTCTTATTTCATATCGATTCCTGTCATTTTTGACGTAAGACCGTTACCTTTTTCTTCGTTAATAGAAAGAAATTCGGTGCCCTAATATAAAAAATTCGCTTTGCGTTGTGTTTTAGTTCGTGAGACGTCCGCGTCATCTAGAGATCTATAGTAGGTATTGTTGATTGAAGCCTCAGGGTAACAGACAAACCAACACGTAGGTAAATTTTCGCATTTATAATATTAGTATGGAAAAAAGTCACTGCAATTATTTATTCTCGTAGAACGAATTTTTAAATTTTTATGACAAGCTTTTTTGCTGACTGTACTTTAATATTAGGTACTATTGTCACCTGAACCAAACCTGTATACAAAATTTCAGCTCCATCGGACACTGGGAAGTGGGTCAAATTAAGCTTGCAAGATTTTGTCCCCCACTAACTATAACATGGCAAGTTAATAAAAAGCTTGTAAAAAAGTTTTTTGTAAAAATTTCATTTTCATGGCAACCTTTTTAGCTGACTGTACTTTAATATTGGATTGTCATCTAAACCAAACCTGTATACAAAATTTCAGCTCCATCGAACACTGGGAAGTGGGTCAAATTAAGCTTGCAAGATTTGTCCCCCACTGACTAACAAACTAACTAACATGGCAAGTTAATAAAAAGGTTGTAAAAAACACCCAATTATACAAATACAAATAACTTTTATTCAGTCTCACAATATGGACATTACAAAAACAATAATAAAATTACCTACATAAAAGTTGTACAGTGAAACCGAAACGGTTACCTTACCACTCAGCATAATGTTGCAGCATGGGCATCACCTGCAACGCTGGTATTATGTGGAACCTTTTATTATTAAAAGTGTGTGCGTGTACATTCTGTGATATGAGCAATTTTTTTTTTTTTATTTTAGCAAGTTATTAAAGAAAGGCAAATTATTCTAATATAGTAGATTTCATTATAAGTGCGGAAAGCCTGTCATTGCAAAGAGTTCCGACAAATGTCTACCCGAGCCGAGGCGCAGCCGAAGGTGAGGGTTGACAGTCGGAACAAGTTGCAATGACGGTTCCGCACGTGTACTGAACAACTATTTTTAATACAGTTGCGAAAAAATTAAGCAATTTAATAAAATAATAAAACACAATAAACTCAAATAACTAATCGTAAAAGAATATAAGCAGAGACTTTTTTTTTGTTTTCTTCACCCATTCTGGGTTGGCAAAGGAAACTATGATCATACAGCCAAGGCTTCAGTAGAATTTTTTTATTGATACGAAATGAAAATTAAATTAAATGAGATGAAATGAAATGAAACCTAACAAAAGCAATCCGAATCCTACAGGAGCGCCTTTCCATAGTTCTCTCTTTTACCACATCGTTTTCCATTAAAGCACTAATTCCACCATACTAAGTACCTACCACAATAAAAACCAGAAAAAACTAATATAGAAAATTAAGAAATAAAGTCCCTCATTTTCTTTTCACTTACTTGCGCAAACTCCTTTAAGCAGATACTATGGTAAATAGTGCACGTCATACCATATTTAGTAATCTGTGGTCATACAGCCAATTATATGTATTTCTTATATTCATAAATTTAATTTGGCCGATACTAATATTAATTTAATGTATAATTAAAATTACTTTTAAATCTGATATTGAAACAAATTAGTAGCTTCTTTTTAGAAATATTTGCATGAATCATAAAAACTTCTATGATTTTTTTTAGTAAAAACTTCGTGGTTGGTTTTTTCTTTTTAATAGACAATATTTTGACAGTTGGGAAAGAAAACGCACGAGTTCGGGAAAGGTAAAGAAAAAGTTCGAGTGTGCAATAGCCCACATCCCGAACGCTATACGTCCCTGCAATGCGCCACTTTTTGAGCAACTGTATTAAAAAATAGTTATAGTTATAGGTACAGTCGTCTGTTACGTTTCCATTTGTTGATAAAGCAAGTATTCTTTAAGTTTACGTTTAAATGAATAAACTGATAAGCATGATTTTATTGGTGGTGGGATGTTGTTCCAACATTTCGTGGCAGCATAACGAAAGCTACCACGAAATGCAGACGAACTGTACCTAGGGCACATGAGTCTAGAGCTTATTCTTATGGCACGATCAGAAAAAGTTAGTTTTTCGTAAAGATAACGAGGCTTATGTGTCTTTACAATTCCAAAGAATTATGTATGCGTCATACATTTTTATGAGAATCTTTGTGTTTGTCGCTTTGTATATAATAATGTCCTTTACACTCCTATTCGTTTATCATTTTTAATGTATGTTGGACTCTGTTGATTTCCTTAATGGTATGTGGACTAAACCTTATGTTGCAGTCAGTATGTAAAGAATGGAATTTGTAAAACTATAAACTTGCATGCGTACCTCACATTACATTACCATCGAGATCTTTCTTTCAAATACTTAGATGGCAAAATAGTTTCTAGAAAGTTCGATGGTAGGTAACTAAGTACTAGTTATTTAATTTTTTACTTTTTTGCATGATCACAATGCAATTTTTCAACTAAGTACCTACTAGCTGAATTATTTAAATGCAAATAAATAATAAACTTGAAATAGTAAGCCGATGGCCTGGCTTTTCTGCCATTAATAACAGCTTATAGCGATCAATTATTTGATTTGAATAAATGCGAACTCAGTTTAACAACCACGTTGGCAAACCATAAGCACAGGACTGCAAACTTTACTGGCAGTTTCCGATATCAGGCGACTAAATGCTGGAACGATATACCTCCACCCTTAAGGCTTCTACCTTCCAGATATAGTTTTTAAAAACAATTAAAAGAGTTTATACTGGAATCACAAAAGCTAAAGAATCCCAGCAAATAGTCGCCTACACGAAAATCATTATATGATTAATTAATAATTCTATTCAATTTAGTGGTATTTGTTTTTATTATTTAATTTTTATTGGAATATTTTAATATATTTAGTGATTTTATCTGATTTTATCTTTATATTATACTATTATTATTTTAATTCAATTTAATTCAAATATTCCTTTAATTACAACACACAATGTTTTATTTTATTTTTAACATAATTTTATTCAGTGTCTATTATTTTAAATAATACTAAACTCTATAATTTTGCGATCTCATGCCTCTGGGGTGGAAACTGAAAATCAGCGCTTTACTCCTAGAGTAAAGGTATCGCTGAGTTTTCACCTGTTTGCATCGCTTCTGCACACAATGAGTCCACTTCCTTTATTTTAATTTTTTGTATGTAATAGTTTTTGGTTGGCTTTATTTTTAAAATTTTTAATTTTTATTGTAATGTATATGTGCATGCTGATGCAAATAAACGCCTATCTATCTATCTATCTATCAACAATCGAGCGATTATTAGTTTTATTCAAATAACCGAATTCTAATGTTTTACATTACTTATGTAACATCTAAAAAAGCAAGTTTTGTAACTTACTTGCCCTTATTTCAAACACCGTGACACACCAACTGTTTATAATACTATGCTTAGTAAAACTGTCTCTCCTTTAATTATCAACCACAGTTTTCTTTATAAATAATTTAAGAAATGCAAGTTAAGGGGCCGAGCTGCAAGGTGTCATCCCCATTGCATTGCAAAGTCTTAAGGGTGCCGTGCGTGAGGTCTAACAATTACCCTAAGCACGTTTACCCGCCCTTGCATAAGTTTAATAGAAAAAACTTTTTTCTTTCAATGGCCGTCTTTTCCTAATTAGTATTTCCAACCTTCACCGCAACATGCAGTACTTACTGACATTAATAGTAAACATAAACTGTTCAGATTGTATCTGCAGTTGCAACAATAATGTCGTAATTTACAACTTCTTTAACTACATTGCTCATAAGGAAGCTAGTTAAACATAACTAATTATAAAATGCAGTCATCTTTTTAATATTGACTGCAAAGACATTTTTTTTTCCTACCACAACATACCTACCTACCTCTACAAAAGATAAATACGTAGGTACCTACCTAATGTTGACTAAAATACCAATCCATACTGTCTTTCTGCCTGGCTGTTTCTTGAGGAGGGTCGTGGTTACTATTATCCCCATATTATTTTAAGTGATCCCTTAGGAGCGGGATATAACCGATTTCAACGCGGAAAAAGTCGTAGGCGGCCACTAGACAAACTTTATTTCACTTGGTTCTTCTCGATACAAGGTGTCCCGTAACAGCACAGTTTTTTTTATCCTCAATGGGGTAGTTAGTACTTAGCCTTCATACACACTTCATGCACACGGCACACCAGGGGGCCAAGCCTGCTAACGTTAAGTCACAATCGTGTCTCAATCGTGTTTCAATTGTAGTTCAGTTGTAGTGCTTTTTTAAACACTAGTTACAAGAATTATGACAGATATGATGTGATGTGAATGTATGTGTGGTGTGACCATCAATAGTATTGTGAAAAAAGTACATATTTCTTGTAACTACCTAGTGTGGAAAAAAGCAGTACAACTGAACTACAATCGAAACACGATTAAGACACGATTGTGACTTAACGTTAGCAGACTTGGCCCCCTGATGTTAAGTGATGATAAGATAGGGCTGAAGGTGGGAACTAATAATAATAAAATCTAAAAAATCTAAAAAATCTAAATCTAAAAAATAAAAGGAAGTAATAATAAAATCTTTATTAACAACATTAACATTAAGATACATAGGTAGGCAGTTATTCATAGCATTACATGATGTTAACATTGCACCGAAAAACGATTCGAAGGCATCGTGTTACAGTGATTTCTACACTAGGCTAGGCCTGTCATGTGGACAATCATTTGTCACTTGTCACTTGTCAACAATGGAACTCTGTGGGAACCATTGGGAACACTGAGGAACTGGTTATCGCATCTCAAATTACCTGAAAATGCTGAAAAACATTTTTCACATAGCGGGAGACGCAGATAAGATGGTGGTATATAGGTAGAGGTAGCCATGGTTTTATTACACAGTCGCCGTTCTTCATAGATCAATCGACCTTAAATTGTTCTCTGTAATAAATCATAATTTTCCGTTATCTAACCTAAAGCTAAAGATAACATGGAGAACATTTCCACAATTTTCCGTGAAGCACCCTCGACTAGTTTACAGACACTCTCCATTCGAGAGTTACTCTACAATCGCAAATCTACGCCACTTTACCACTCTTCAGATAATAGTGCCAAACTAGCCTTCCGCCAGCGGCTTCGCCCGCGTGGACTGCTCAACATTATCCCGCGTTAAGAGTTATTTTCCCATGGGAATGAGCCTTATTCCCGCAGTTAAAAATAGCCTACGTTCTTCCTAGCGTCTCAAACTATTTCTATTCCAAATTTCATCAAAATCGGTTTAGCCGTTCTGACGTGAAAACGGAACATACAGACAAACAAACATACTTTTTCGCATTTATAATATTATTAGGGACAGTATGGATTTTATACACTTTTTGCCCGCAACTTCGTTCAGAGAACTTAAGTTTAGAGGGTACCTATATTATTAGCCGATTTTGAATAGAAAAACCACATGATAGGCTTACAAGTAATAAACTACAGGCGCTATGTTCAATATATTTCCCAAACTAACCTTTTATCGGGTTAAAATTATTATCATCAGGTTAAAATTAAATACCTATCTGAAATTTTTTAACTTACGAGCATTCACTTTAATACTAGCAGTTGAGTAATTAAAGTAGGTACTTAGTGCTTAAATAAGTATGTATTGTCTAATAAATTCATTAGCTATGGGATATACGGAGGCGGAACTCGAATCTCTTTCTTTTAGCTTGGCCCCATCCATTATGTTATAGGTATCTGTCGCAATTTTTTTAATGTAGGTTAGGTACATGTAGCCCCTATGTTGCATTAACGCGCAATTTTTGTTTTTGATTGTGTAAATGACATATTCAATGTAAAATATTGCAGGCGCTTCTAAAGATCAAATGTATCAGCTAAAATGGACTATTCACCAGGCAACCCAGCAACCACCGGCAAAAAGTCATGGATAGAGCATGGGCTTCATTTGACATTTTAAAGTCCACATTATTTCCATATACCTACAGGGTTATTTTAAAACCACTGGCCAAAAGGCAATGCCTAAAATTGGCGTCTATTTTTTATTGTCTCGCGGCCATCAACAAAATGTTTGAACATCAATTCTTGATTGTATAACAAACAATATTTGCCAAGACAGTACAGCTATAAACTCAGTCAGAACCAAGTTAGATGTTTTCATTTCATTAAAATCATGTTTCTTAGAGAGATACTTGTGAATTATCGTATTGATTGATGTGATAAAAGTACAGGCTGTTGTTTTTTTTTTTTAAATTTAGCCGCTGCGTCTCCTGAGTCAATAAATTTTTATTCATATAGATTAAATAAAATTAATGCTTATGAATCGTCCAACATTTTTTTACCTACCACCTGTTATGGACATCTTTAAATCCCCTGAGTGTGGGATAAGCGTATTAAAAAATCTTTGAATGCAGTTTTATGTCCCATAACTCTGCGACGTCCTGTATTATACACGGCTAAATTTTAATAAGCATAAATATTTTAGGGGATGTTAGTGCCCATCAATATGAACAACTTTCACTATGGGGCCAACCATGGAATCGCGAAAAAAAAATCAGCTGTTCCATACAATAGTACAACATCGAGTCGACTGAAATGTATGGAACACCTTTTTTTTTTCGCGATTCCATGGTTGGTCCCATAGTGAAAGTTGTTCATATTGATGGGCACTAACACCCCCTAAAACATTTATGCTAATTAAAATTTAGCCGTGTATATAACTATAGGAAATAGTTGAGACTAGAATACCACAAGCAGCACGCGTACCATGACAAACCCGAGAAGAGTTTTGTCTACTTCGAAAGTCTTTAATTGACAGCTGAACGATGAAATGTCATTTTTGACACAATTCGATAAAGACAAAACCTTCCTCGAATTCATCATGCTAACAGCTGTGCAGATGAAGTCACGTGCGGTGCGGCTAGTTATCTTGGCTAGCCGATATATTGGTATGCGATAGGCGACGCATGTTCAACTCTATAGTATCGTAATTAAAAAATCAATTAAGTGTTTTGATTATCATATATTTGTAAGTCTATGATTAGGTACCTACTTCAAATGTTTTCCTCGGCAAATACTCGTATAGTTTTATAGATAAGGTAGATATTGCAAAATAGTTTATTTGACGACCGATTTGGCGCAGGGGTAGGCTACCCACCTTCTGCGCCAGTGGTCTCGGGTTCGATTCCCGAACAAGACAAATATTTGTGTGCATGAACATGTCTATTTGTCTTGGTCTGGGTGTTTACTATGTATATTAAGTATGTATTTACAAACAAAAAGTATTTAAGTATATATTTATCCGTTATCAAGTTTTCCATGATAGAGTTTCGTAATAAAATTAAAATGGGCTTAGATAATTGGTGTGAATGTAAGAAGTTATTTATTTGTTTATTTATTAAGTAACATAATCAAAAACAATAAAAAATTGGTGCAGAGTTTGGACTATGCCATGTTCTTGGCGAAAATTAATAAATACAAATACAATATGTTTTATTTGGTTCCAAGCACAGACAGGACATTGCAACAAACAATACATACTTAGCAAGAAACAAACAGTAGGTAGGTACATAAAATAATAGTGAAATACATTATTAGCATAAAAAGGTTATCATTATCAGTGTCCCACGTCTCAGTAGGCAGGTACCAAATAGGAACACACTGGAATTTTTTTGAAACTGAAATAGAATTGATTTATTTTGTCTAGTTTAGGGTTCGAAACATTGAAACTACAAGAAATAAATAAATTCTTACTATTATAAATGATTAAATTATTAAAATACAAGCATCCGTTTTTTTCCGGATCGGTAAAATTCAGTGTAGTGCACAAACACAACACTGAATTTTACCGTCCGTCATTTTACTTTTCCCCATTCCGGACCGTTTTTTTCCGTTCTGAAATGACGGCAATGAAAAACATATGTTCGCTTGTGCACTACACTGAATTTTACCGTCCGGAAAAAAACGGATGGTTGTATTTTAATCATAAATCACTACATACTATAAAAACCGCCTTCAAAAAAACCACATCAAAAAAGTAAGAAATAATTCCTCACCAAATAAATAACGTAAGTACTTTGAAGTCGGGCGTGAAACATGTACAATTTTTTTGTTGTTTTTGTTAAAACCCGCCCGACTTCAAAGTACTTACGTTATTTATTTGGTGAGGAATTATTTCTTACTTTTTTGATGTGGTTTTTTTGAAGGCGGTTTTATTTTTTTATAAAAATAATTTTTATTTCACTCTTTTTAGTGCATCGTGCAGGCAATTTACATGTTTTCTGGTAAATAGGTATGTGATCAAACTCAAAACCTCCTTTTTCGAAGTCGGTTAAAATACCTTGAGGTATCCCCTTTTTAACAAAACAAGAATCATCTAAATCGGTTTATAAACAAAGGAGTTATGCCTAAAGATACGTATTAAATTCACATTAAGTGGTAACGAAAACGACAGTATTTTCAAGATTTCCTGAAAACTACTGAACGGATTTCAAAATTTCAAAAAATGGGACCAACTTGGAAACCAACCTGATGTAATAACGTTTGAACCATTTCAATCGGTTCAACCGTCTTCGAGTAATCGGTGGACATACACAAAAAAAAAAAAAAAAGAGAAAAAACATACATACAGGCGAATAGAGAACCTCCTCCTTTTTGATTTAGAAGTCGGTTAAAAACAAAGTCGCTTCCCGTCTGTATATGCTTAAATCTTTAAAACTACGAAACAGATTTTCATGCGGTTTTCTCTAATAGGTAGCGTGGTTCTTCAGGAAGGTTTTAATATATAATTTATGAAAGTTTTGTGTAAATTGGTAGAAATATAACGATAATTGTCGAAAGTGCCGGCAAACGGCAAGCCGCCCGGGAGCTTTCAGCAAAAACGCTGCCTAATCCTTTCGAGGTTTAAAAAAATTATGCATGTTGAGATATTCCTCTTCTATAGATCTACAAAAAAGTCCGCGATAGCATATGTCTATCTTTTAAGGATAGCATATTATAGCCATTATTATCTCTTAAAAAATGTTAACGAACTATGCGGTAATTTGGAAAGCTATTTAAACGGATACAGTATTAACCCTTATTTCTATATAAATACGTTAGTTGCTTTAAACATTTCATGCACATTATTTTACTCTCTTACACCATATAATTTATATAAATATCTTAGGATTTATCGCAAATAAATTAACGCATGCGAAAATAAATTCAAGCGCCTTTCTCACCAATAACACGTAATATATCTAGCACCAAAAATATGGGTTTTGAAATTTTTGTTTGTCTGTCTGTCTGTCTGTTGTCCGTGTTTCAGGCAAAAACTACTAAGCGGATTTTGATGAAACTTTTTTTGTTATATAGCTATTGGTCCTCGCCAACACATGGGCTATAATTTATTTTGAAGATCTAAGATCTATTACATCTGATGTCCTCCAAGAGCCCAGATAAAGCTTAAGATATGCGAATGCAGCGCCTTTAAGGAAGGTTGTTCAGCCAATGAGCACTGTTTACGTATACACTGTATCACACAATGTGATATCACAACTGTTACTTTTTACAAACTTCTTATAAGTAATATCTTGAGCATTCAATCAAAGATTTTTTTAATAAAAATTCGTAAATAACATTTAAGCTGGTAGTACCTCCACGCGGTGAAGGCGAAAACAGTATAAGTAGGTACTCTTTCACTGATAAGAGGATGAACCCAAAATTCTTTCTGTCTTCTACGTCTTCGTACATAAAGCAATAACGCAAGCCAAAGGAACTCATTATTCCTCTCGTTTAAAACTTGTCCGTAGAGTGTAGTTTCAAAGAGATCACTGCGCTGCCCCGGCCAGTAAAAAACCGGACAAGTGCACAAGCCAATCATCCGTGTTTTTCATGCCACGCCCCGGTCCGTAAAAAAACGGACCGCCGGATCGGTAAAATTCAGTGTAGTGCACAAACGCCCTATCAGTTTTTGGATCAGTTTACGAGTCCGTCTCGCGAATTGTGTGCTGACGCGAGTTTAACATTTTGGGCGTTTGTGCACTACACTGAATTTTACCGATCCGGAAAAAAACGGATGCATGTATTTCAATAACTTAATCATTTATAATAGTAAGAATTTATTTATTTCGAGTAGTTTCAATGTTTCGAACCCTAAACTACAGGAAATAAATAAATTCTATTATTTATAATAATTAATTATTAAAATACAAGCATCCGATTTTTTCCGGATCGGTAAAATTCAGTGTAGTGCACAAACGCCCTTTTTTATCCATCACAAAAAGTGCACAACGCCGCTAATGAAGTTTTCACTTCAAAAACAGTTATATGGATTTTTACGCGCGTAACTGTGCATAAAGCCGACGATAAAGTAAAACAATAATTATAATTATGCATTAATTTGTTGTCTTATTTTGCTGTTGTTTACATCGAAAATAGCTTAAGAAATTCCCCAAAAGGTTCCCCAAAGCCAATCTCTATTGATAAAGTTACAAATTGAACTCAATCTTACTAAGTACTTAGTTCTAGTTCCAGTTAATAAAACTCAAATCTTCAGCTTTTGGAACATTATCTGCTGTAAGTTGTACAAACCTTATGTGACAACGTGGAACAACCGACGTTGGCGGATAAAAACCGCCAAACACGTATAATCAGTACACTTATCTATACAGGGCATTTTGGTTAAAGATGGGACATACCTACTTCAGGGGTGATAGTATAATTACCCATCAATACAAAATACTTTTTTCACTTCTCATGCTCGTAAAGTTCGTGTTTATGTTGGGTATAGGCTGCATAAAATCGCTTTTTATGCTCTAGTGCATAAAGTAAAATCTTCGTCTAAGCCTCAGACTCCAAGACAAAGGTCGTCAGGTAAACAATCACACACGCTATTAAACTTCGTTAAATAATAGTATATTATGATACAAGTGAGCTTAGGTTGCTCATTATACACGAGGCTGTGGGTTGCAGCCCGAGCCGCAGGCGAGGGCGTAAATCAGCCGAGTGGCTAGTGAGTAAGTTGCTCACGAGTTTCATACGCACTTTTTCAACACACTTGCGAGGAAAAACAAACATTTATTGCATACATATTGTATTAACCTAATATTTAACTAAGGGAAAAAGCGCACAAGTTTTTTTTTTTTTGCACGCGCCAAATGTGAGTTGATTGATTACATACAGCCATACAGCCTACTTCAAAATAATTAAGTATAATAATAGTGATAAAATGCAAATGTTTTATAACAAATTATTGTGAATTATAAATAATTTGATAATAATATACTTAGTTATGTTTTTTGTCTTAATTAGGGACACATTTATTTATTCTAAAAACCTAAATGGATTTTCAGCCGTATAAAACCTCTTTGTTGTTACAAAAAAAGAACTGTATCTATTACCCGCTGAAATTGAAAATGCTCTGTTGACTCGCATATAACTTGCAGTTAGGTAGGGTAAGGTTGCCACTATTGGACCACTTAACTTTGAACTGCCACATCATCAAAACTATGACAGATTAGGGTGATGTGATAAATCAGTATCTAAGGCCTTATTACCAAGAACTCACTGCTGTCATTACAGATTTTTTGCTTTAAGAATAAATGTATAAAATACAAAAAATCATTTTTGGGATGGTTGCCTTGTTTGGACTACTGCCTCCTTGATTGAACCATCTAGTTGCTATAATTGGACTTCGTAAATTTTACCGACTGGTCCATTCATTGCATCCAAGAATGAAAAATAAATAAACCATGTCTAATCACAGCCTTTATTTGTTTTCACAGTCTATTCACATAGTAATCAACTATATTAACTTTTAACATATTTTTTTTTTCACAACTACACCACCACAATCAACCACTTAACAAACTAGAAATATGTGAAACTTTGCTTTTTCTTTACCAAACAAATGACACAAAATCAACACATAACGCAAAATAACAAAGTAATCGGTATTTAGTTAGGTATAGTGTGAGATCCTCTTCTGAACCTGCTTCTCCCCTTTCGCTTTTGAATTTTTTCGTCAAATCTTCGCTTTAGAGTTGCTTTTGGTACGTTATAATCATATTCTACTAGCTTCGTTTAGGCCAACTTCTTGCTTACTCAAAGCCATTCTTGCTAATTTAATGCTCTCTTCATTCCAGCTATAATACTGGCCTCGCTTTGCCATGCTTAAACAAAAAAATAATAATTTAAATTTAAATTTTCGAAATTGCTTTGATTGGACCGGTCCAATAGTAGAAACTTGCATTGGACCATTGATGGCAACTCACTGCGATCGCAATAAAACTTAAATTTAAAAAAGGTGTAAATATTTTGCTGTTTATCATTAATAAGTTAGCAGCACAGACAAATATGTCATGCAAGTACCAAAATCTTCAAGAGAAAATCCTTAAGGATCTTTACTTACATGGTAAAGAATGGCGCACCCATTTTGACATCGGGAGCTCGTGAAACACACCGACGTACATCCTTCCTCAATGAAGCCCGTGGCGACACTGGCGGTTGAGGGGCAGGGTGTGAGGTCAAATAGAAGGCGTTTCGTCATAACAGACGATTTTTACAACTGCCCGTTTTCGAAAAACCTAAGTGGTCCAAACAAAGCGCTGGTCCAATGATTGCAACCTTACCCTACCAACTTAACTTTGTAGGGATACTGTATTACCCGGTTAAATTGAAAAGTCTCTGTTTACTCGCATATAATTTGCAGTTAGGTACTTACTTAACTTTGTAGGGATAATTCTATTACGCAACTAGTACTGTAATATTATTATGCACGCGTGGGTTATAGTTCGGTTTATGGCCCTAAGATCGATGTAATAAGGCTCACTTTATGAGCAAGTGTGTTGAAAATTTTATTAATAACTAACGTATTTCATTCTGTTTCTTAAATTTTGTACATAAACCATGTTAAATTACTAAATTAATAAAACTAGGCAAAATTAATGAGTTTTCTAAGAAATAAGTAGGTATTTCAAGAGTATTATGGACTACGATCTATGCTAAAGTCATTGTGCTGCCAATGCCACGTATAAAAAAAAGAAAAAGAAAGTCTTCCCGCCAATATGACGAATTCTTTATTTTTTCTTTTTTGCAATATTGTTATTTATTTTTCTCACACTCGAAGTGAAAAGCAGGGTGTATAACTCGAACATAAATCCCATTTTACCCTCGAATTGACTATCCACCCTCGCCTACGGCTCGGATGGATATATACGTCTCGGGTAAAATGGTACGTTTTATGCACTTGTTGTACAATCTACTATACTATGGGACCAAGTGCGATATCGCGAAAAAAAAAATCGGCTGTTTCATACATAAGTGCAATAGATACCAATTCGAATACCGAATTGGCCAAAATGTATGGTAACAGCTGTTTTTTTTTCGCAATTTGGCACTTGGTCTCATAGTAAAAGTTGTTTGTACTGATGGGTACTTTCACCCCCTGAAGTATGGTCCCATCTTCAGACGTTACACCCTGTATAATTAAAATAAATAAATACCTATAACGAAACCAAATCTAAAACATTTTCTAAAAACTTTTTATGGTTATGACACCAAATCATTACCTACATACTTTTAAAATGTTTAGTCTGTTTATGTGCTTTTCATCCCATAATGCACCCCCTACTCAGTTTAGCTATATCCCTATCATTCTAATAATACTTATCTGTTTTTATTTTTTATTAATCTTAATTTCCCTCTAAATCTGACATTTATAATTTTAATTCTCTAATTTTCTGATTATTACTACTGATCTTTGACATTTATTTTTACCATCATTTTAATTCTGCATGTTGTCCACACACACATACACTCAAACACTTTCTCCCACTGTTATTATTTTGTTTATAATTTTGTTTACCATGCGTCTCAAGGGTGATGGCTGAAAATCAGTGTTTTGCCTCCGGGCAAAAACTACACTGAGCCTTGGCCCATTTTGCTGCTGCACATACGTACAATTCTTTCTTTTCTTTCTTTTTTCTAAAATATGTACTTTCCAATTTTGTTTGTTAGGTATATTTTGTGTTTTCTGTTTTTATGTTTATCTCGGCAATTGTATGTATGTGAAATAATTCAGCAATAAACGATTTATCCATCTATCTAAATCTCATAAATTGCTCTTCAACTCCAAATTAAGTAGTATAAGCAAGGTTATGGAAGGGTTATGGTAATGGGAAACAACGACGAGTTAAGTACCCCAAACACCCAGACACGATAAAAATGAAATGTAGCTCAGGCGTGCATGCTTCTAATGCGGTCATAGTGGCACAATGAAAACACCATAATCTTTCAGTAACATTTGCTAATCTAACAAAACATTCGCTATCAAACAAAACAAACAGACAAATTCTGATCCAGACGACTGCAAATACGCCGCCGATGCCGTACGCCACTCTGCAGATAGATTATGAAAAAAATCGGCCAAGTGCGAGTCGGACTCGCTCATGAAGGGTTCCGTACCCACTTAACGTACCGATTACGTACACCTAGCAAAAATACCACTGTCATTTTTTTGCCAGAAAAAAATAACTTTGTCTTTCATAGTATTCGTATGAATGACAAAGTTATATTTGCGGTTTTTGAAAATGTGTTATATCTCAAAAACTTGTAAAGCCTACTTGGCTGTGATAGTTTTCCTTTTAACTTCTATGTACTACTATCGTGAATTTTTTCACGTATCCAGAAACAACCATTTGGCTGGTAGGGGGGGGGGGGGGGACACTTGACTCTAACAAAATTTTGCACTTTAAAGCTTAATAATTCAGAAACAGATGCCTCAATCAAAAAACTGTCTTCACGAACCCACAACGTTTTTGAAATTGCTATCCAACGACATCCCACACTATGGGGTAGACAAGAAAAAAAATTACATACCAACTTCACGTGTAGGGGAGGTAACCTAAAAAAAATATTTTTCAAAATTTTACTTTACCACTGTAAAGTAAAATTTTGAAAAATATTTTTTTTAGGTAGTAACTGTAAACTAGTTGGCGTGGTAAATATGTATATTCATGCCAAATTACAGCTTTCTATTACTAAGAGTCTATGAGCTAGACTGGGGTCAGACGGACGGACGGACAGACGGACATGGCGAAACTATAAGGGTTCCTTGTTGACTACGGAACCCTAAAAACGTGCCTACAGAACTTAAGGCACGTGCACACTATAGTTAAAAATTTGTAAAAAAACGTAGAAAATAATATGTTCTGCTCTGTTTTTCTCCACAAATTTAATAAAATTATAATAAAAGAGTAGAGAAATCTAAGTAGGTAAGTATCTTAAATATTAATTAACAGACATACAAAGATTGTTGTGTGTTGTGCGCTACATTTTGTTGTTTAAAAACAAATCAGCTCCCCTTGGAAAATATAAAATATCCTTCTGTTAGTTTTATTAGACACTATTACTGGAAATTAATTTACTTACACTGAAAAATATTATCATTAAGTATAGGTATTACAACAAACAAAGTATTAGGAAAACATTATTTTTTCCTGAAAGGTAGAAATTTAATAAAATGGCAAAAAAAATATGTACTAAGCTAAGAACTATCACCAGTGTATTTATAAAGGTGTTTTCGAGCAAACAAATTATTTGCACAAGACTTACCAAATGTAAATAAAACATGGCGAATTTCGCGTCGCACGATATCGACGTACTATCAATGATAGCATGATAAAAATTTGTTGTCTGTAAAGTCGGTTTATGCTGGGGCCACATTAGCGGATACATTGCGACAACGCGGCAACGCGTAGTTCATCGCGACAAGACGATGTTAAATATTTCTCTTTCTAACTAACCGGTAGTGGCGTATGGAAAAGAGAAAGTCCTGCCTAGTGGCAGAACATCGCGTATGCCCGACAACGATGATTTTAGTGCGTCAACGCGACACGAATTATCGTCCGCTAATGTGGCTCCAGCATGTAGCATGACATGACATGTAGACAAAACTCTTCTCGGGTTCGTCATGCTACGCGTGCTACATTGCATTCGCTTGCACGCGGAACGTGACACTTTTTCGTGCGTGCAGCCTAGCCGGCGCGTTCATCGATTTATAAGACGTTATCACGTCAAAAAATGTGTTTAGGTTGGTTTAAGACTTTTTTTACTTGTACTTTACAAAATTCAAATGTAGGTAAGTAGGCGTACCGGTTTTGGCCACTTTTGGCTCTAAAAGTTTTCTAAACAACTTTAAGCCATTTTTGATAAAGGCAATTAAAATAAGGCATTTTAAGGTAATAATAACAACCGTTAGAATTCCTTATGTCATAAGTTTTTTTTTCAATAAATTCCATTTTCTGTTTGAAAAAATGTTTTGTATGAAAATTTTAAGAAATTTGTTTTGGATGAAATACTTTATAAACCTTTGTTTTTACAATTAAATTGTTGTTTTGCAATTAACTGGTTCTAGCGCATGAGAATATGTTGATTTTACCTGGGTTTGGTTTTGATTTTTCGCAATACTTATAAAAGTTTAACTATCAGTAAGTGGCCAAAACCGGTACATTTAGCACCTCTCACACATTGTGTGTAATATAAAAAAAACTATTTTTCTTTTATAAATTTGAAAAATGTACCTTTAAAGGTAGATAAATGATCTATAATTTAAGATATAATTTTATATCTTAAATGCCTAAGACCATTTAGTACTTAGTGCTTAAAAGCCAAAAAATCCTTAAAGTGGCCACAAAGGGTACGTCTGCCCTACACTACCTAAGGGCCAAATTCGATGAACCATCCCTTACTTCTTTCGTGTAGTTGGCGTTTTTTCACCGTTCACTTGCAGTCCCTATTCGTAATTTCTTTTTCAACACACTTGCTCATAAAGTGAGCCTTATTACATCGATCTTAGGGCCATAAACCGAACTATAACCCACGCGTGCATAATAATATTACAGTACTAGTTGCGTAATAGAATTATCCCTACAAAGTTAAGTAAGTACCTAACTGCAAATTATATGCGAGTAAACAGAGACTTTTCAATTTAACCGGGTAATACAGTATCCCTACAAAGTTAAGTTAGTACCTAACTGCAAGTTATATGCGAGCCAACAGAGCATTTTCAATTTCAGCGGGTAATAGATACAGTTCTTTTTTTGTAACAACAAAGAGGTTTTATACGGCTGAAAATCCATTTACGTTTTTAGAATAAATAAATGTGTCCCTAATTAAGACAAAAAACATAATTAAGTAAATTATTATCAAATTATTCATAATTCACAATTAGTATATTATGATACAAGTGAGCTTAGGTTGCTCATTATACACGAGGCTGTGGGTTGCAGCCCGAGCCGCAGGCGAGGGCGTAAATCAGCCGAGTGTCTAGTAAGTAAGTTGCTCACGAGTTTCATACGCACTTTTTCAACACACTTGCGAGGAAAAACAAACATTTATTGCATACATTTGACGACCGATTTGGCGCAGGGGTAGGCTACCTACCTTCTGCGCCAGTGGTCTTGGGTTCGATTCCCGAACAAGACAAATATTTGTGTGCATGACATGTCTATTTGTCTTGGTCTGGGTGTTAACTATGTATATTAAGTATGTATCTACAAACAAAAAGTATTTAAGTATATATTTATCCGTTAACAAGTTTTCCATGATACAGTTTCTTAATGAAATTAACATGGGCTTAGATAATTGGTGTGAATGTAAGAAGTTATTATTTATACATATTGTATTAACCTAATATTAACTAAGGGAAAAAGCGCGCAAGTTTTTTTTTTTTGCACGCGCCAAATGTGGGGTGATTGATTACATACAGCCATACAGCCTACTTCAAAATAATTAAGTATAATAATAGTGATAAAATGCAAATGTTTTATAACAAATTATTGTGAATTATAAATAATTTGATAATAATATACTTAATTATGTTTTTTGTCTTAATTAGGGACACATTTATTTATTCTAAAAACGTAAATGGATCTTCAGCCGTATAAAACCTCTTTGTTGTTACAAAAAAAGAACTGTATCTATAACCCGCTGAAATTGAAAATGCTCTGATAACTCGCATATAACTTGCAGTTAGGTACTAACTTAACTTTGTAGGGATACTGTATTACCCGGTTAAATTGAAAAGTCTCTGTTTACTCGCATATAATTTGCAGTTCGGTACTTACTTAACTTTGTAGGGATAATTCTATTACGCAACTAGTACTGTAATATTATTATGCACGCGTGGGTTATAGTTCGGTTTATGGCCCTAAGATCGATGTAATAAGGCTCACTTTATGAGCAAGTGTGTTGAAAAATTTGTTATAAAACATTTGCATTTTATCACTATTATTATACTTAATTATTTTGACGTAGGCTGTATGGCTGTATGTAATCAATCACCTCACATTTGGCGCGTGCAAAAAAAAAAACTTGCGCGCTTTTTCCCTTAGTTATTATTAGGTTAATACAATATGTATGCAATAAATGTTTGTTTTTCCTCGCAAGTGTGTTGAAAAAGTGCGTATGAAACTCGTGAGCAACTTACTCACTAGACACTCAGCTGATTTACGCCCTCGCCTGCGGCTCGGGCTGCAACCCACAGCCTCGTGTATAATGAGCAACCTAAGCTCACTTGTATCATAATATACTAAAGCATAATATGTAGTTTAAAAAACTAAAAACACACACTTTTATAGGAATTGAATAAAAACTACAAAATAACCGTCTATTCAGTAACTGAAATTAAAAAGCGTGGTGCGCTTTGTCAATATTAAGTACTTGAATACTTGAATGCATGCTTTGCAAAGGGCGCACCACGCTTTTTAATTTCAGTTACTGAATAGACGGTTATTTTGTAGTTTTTATTCAATTCCTATAAAAGTGTGTGTTTTTAGTTTTTTAAACTACATATTTATTTAACCCGAAGTTGAAAAGGATGGGTAGCAGTTCGAATTCTATCCTGAGACAGTTAAGTCTGAAAGCAGCTATCTTGAGATCGCCAGTGGAACTAACTAACTAACTTTTTAGATTTTTAAACTACATATTTATTTTTTACTTTTTAGTTTAATAAATGGCAAGCTATGGATGGATGGTAATCGATTTCACAGTCCATTCATGTGTCTGCCCCATTATAACTCAAAGGCGTGATTGAATTTATTTAGTTTTACAAATTCAAGTGGAGTCTATTAGTTACCAGATGCGCGAGCCGAACCGTTACTTCCTCCCTGCTCCATCATCAGACCCTCACCACCAAGTGTAGCGAATAGGTCTCATCAGAACGAAACAAATGAGCCCAAACTCGAGCCCCCTTATTACAAAACGTGGACTATTTTAAAACTGGTACTAAACTGGTGCTGTCACTTACATTTTCCAAATGAAAGACAGAATTAGCATGAATTTTAAACCAGGTCTAACTTTAGTTCACGTTTTGTAATAAGGGGGTAAGGGTTTCCTAGTGGTCATTAGGGAGTGCCACTGGGTTCCTCCCAGCTCTATCATCAGAACCTCGCCACCAAATGTAGTGAATAGGTTTCGTCTGAACGAAACAAATGAGCCCAAACTCGAGGCATTTCCTAGTGGTCATTAAGAAGTGCCACTGGCTACCTCTCTGCTCCATCACCAGACCCTCACCACCAAGTATAGCGAATATGTCTCATCAGAACAAAACAAATGCGCCAGAACTCGAGGTGTTTCCTATTGGTCATTAAGGAGTGGCACTGGCTTCCTTCCTACTCCATCATCAGACCCTCACCACCAAGTGCAGCTAATAAGTCTCATCAGAACGAAACGACGGAGCCCAAACTCGACGGATTTCCTAGTGATCATTAAGAAGTGCCACTAGCTTCCTCCCTGCTCCATCATCAGACCCTCACCTTCAAGTGTAGCAAATAGGTCTCATCAGAACAAAACAAATGAGCCTAAACTCGAGGGGTTTCCTAGCAGCCATTGAAGAGTTCTATTGCCCACCTCTTGACTCCATCATCAGATCAGCTCGATGGTAGAAAATTATTGTATTGTCATCGGATTCATATAGACTTGCAAATTTTCAAATCAATACGACAATTAGAAGTAGGTTAAAATTGAATTCCAAGATTTTCTTACATTGTGTTGTGACTAATAGCCGCTACACACCTTCCGATCCGACCGCCGATTTGGTCTGCTCCAGACCAAATCTGGACGTGTGTAGCGTAGTCGTCCGACCATATTCGTGTTTGACGCGGTCGGCCGGATTTGGTTCGCACGAACTTCACTTCCTACCAAATCGGAACGTGTGTAGGCTTCCGACCGGACCAACTTTGCAGTGTTGACAATTTTGGAGGTTTTCCCCTAGATTTAGGGAGAAAATATGTAAAGCGGAAATATTTAAAGCAGGTAAATTACGTTTAAGGGATTTTCAGAGGATTGAATTTAATGCTCGTTCATGAGTTTTACGTAGGACTGAACGAACGAAAGGTTTAAATATGGCCATTTATGAAAAGATTCTATTTATCTAATTGTTTTTTTAGAATATTTTGTTTAAAAACTAGCAATTTGTCGTAAAACTAAATATATATAAAAAGGGCATAACACCTCATCAATAAGTGCTGCTTTTAGTAAATATTTAGCATGTTTAGTATTTTAATGAAAATAACAGAAAATTAATAAATAATGAAATTGTTTTTTTTGTAGTAATAAAACATTAAAAACCGATAATATTTTTCTTTTTAATTTATTTATTGCAAGCAAATTGATGTTTTCAGTATTTATAAATAATAATAATATTGGGAGATTAGCAGTGGCTGGCAACACTGCAACAACGGCTAGAGGTCGGCCAGACCAAATCGGAACGTGTGTAGCGCCGACCGATTTGGTCTGGCAGATTTGGTTTGAACGTGTGTAGGCGCGGATCAGATCTGCAGTGAAGTTTGCCCGCACCAAATCGGTGGTCGGATAGGAGCGTGTGTAGCGGCTATAATATCCGCTACACACGCTACATCCGATCCGCTACATCCGATATAATAAAATTAAAAAACAATTTCATTGTTTTTTAATTTTCTGTTATTTTCATTAAAATACTAAAACATGCTAAATATTTACTAAAAGCAGCACTTATTGATGAGATGTTATGCCCTTTTTATATATATTTAGTTTTACGACAAATTGCTAGTTTTTAAACAAAATATTCTAAAAAAACAAATAGATAAATAGAATCCTTTCATAAATGGCCATATTTAAACCTTTCGTTCGTTCAGTCCTACGTAAAACTCATGAACGAGCATTAAATTGAATCCTCTGAAAATCCCTTAAACGTAATGTACCTGCTTTAAATATTTCCGCTTTTACATATTTTCTCCATAAATCTAGGGGAAAACCTCCAAAATTGTCAACACTGCCAAGTTGGTCCGGTCGGAAGCCTACACACGTTCCGATTTGGTAGGAAGTGAAGTTCGTGCGAACCAAATCCGGCCGACCGCGTCAAACACGAATAATAATAATTATGGTCGGACGACTACGCTACACACGTCCAGATTTGGTCTGGAGCAGACCAAATCGGCGGTCGGATCGGAACGTGTGTAGATGCTATTAGTTACAAGTAAAGGTTGACTTCCGCGGATCGCGGCCGATCGCAGCCGCGCGCGATCGATCGCGTGCGACTGACGCGCGCGGCTGATGCGACAATAGTCAGTGTATGAAAATGTATGGCGCCGCTTCCGAGGTATGCGACAGACGCGTGCGGCCGACGACAGACGTCGGCCGCACGCGGCCGTAACTACAATGAAAACTTCTTTGTATTGTATAGATACTCACTTTTCTGTCATCTTCCCATGGAAGTATTAGTTTAGGTCATGAAGTTCGACTTAATACTGAGGTAACTCAGAGTATTAAGTCAAACTTCATGGTTTAGGTAATACTTCCATGCATCTTCCTTATTTTAATCTCTAAGTTTTGGTTGTTTGTCACTGTTAAGGTAGACTTCCGAGCATCGCGGCCGATCGCAGCCGCGCGCGATCGATCGCGTGCGACTGACGCGCGCGGCTGATGCGACAATAGTCAGTGTATGAAAATGTATGGCGCCGCTTCCGAGGTATGCGACAGACGCGTGCGGCCGACGACAGACGTCGGCCGCACGCGGCCGTAACTATAATGAAAACTTCTTTGTATTGTATAGATACTCACTTATAAAGACTAAAATCCATATTGTTTCTGACTTCACGCTTAAAAAAAGGAATTGCAGTCTCTTGAATCTCGGTGGGGTCGAAAACGCTTCGTACCGCCGCAAGGTCTGGTTTACTAACGCTAACGCCCAGTGTGTACCAGCTCACCGAGCTGGTACACACTGGGCGTTAGCGTTAGCGTTGGCGTTGCATTTTGTATGCAAATCTGTACAGCGCCTCTAGAGGGCAGTAGCAGAACTACAGATTCTCATACAAAATATCTCGCGTACGCTCACCAAACGCTCGCCGAGCGCCCAGTGTGTACAGGGGGTAAAACGCCGCGTACCGCACCAATGGAAAGAATAGCTAATTCAGTGCCGCAGTGAGCGTGTTACAGAAAGGGTATTTGTGCACTACACTGAATTTTACCGTCCGGTCGGCGGTCCGTTTTTTTACGGACCGGCGGCGGCGGCGGCGTGGCATGAAAAACACAGATGATTGGCTTGTGCACTTGTCCGTCTTTTTACTCGCCGGGGCAGCACAGTGATTAACCCCTCCCCCGCCCCACCCGCTCATGAATATCACGTTTTCAGTTCAATATCACAGTTTCAATGTTTCAAAGCCGAAACTACAAGAAATAAATAAATTCTTACTATGTATTATAAATAATTTATGATTAAAATACAACCATCCGTTTTTTTCCGGACGGTAAAATTCAGTGTAGTGCACAAGCGCCCATACGTATTTCATTGCTGTTATCTCGGAACGGAAAAAAACGGACCGGAAAACATCATTGACCGGAATGGGGAATAGTAAAATGTCGGACGGTAAAATTCCGTGTAGTGCACAAGCGCACATATATATTTTATGGCCTGCCATATCGGACCGTAAAAAATCGGACTGCCGGACGGTAAAATTCAGTGTAGTGCACAAACGCCCAAAAGGAGAGTTTATAAAAATCATCTCAATCTAGCGTTGACACATAAGTTTTCTAAGGGCGACTTTCATCACTGATATTTGAACGTGATTAACGCTAAACGTCTTTAATACTTAGTTCTGCCTCTGTCAGCTGTTTGAATGTGACAGGGACAGAACTATGTTTTAAACACGTTTAGCGTTAATCACGTTTAAATATCAGTGGTGAAAGTCACCCTAACAGTGACAGACAACCAAAACTTAGAGATTAAAATAAGCAAGATGCATGGAAGTATTACCTATACTTCCATGGGAAGATGACAGAAAAGTGAGTAAATATCATAAAGTTATAATATACCTATACTAACTTTATGGTAAATATACAATACAAAGAAGTTTTCATTATAGTTACGGCCGCGTGCGGCCGACGTCTGTCGTCGGCCGCACGCGTCTGTCGCATACCTCGGAAGCGGCGCCATACATTTTCATACACTGACTATTGTCGCATCAGCCGCGCGCGTCAGTCGCACGCGATCGATCGCGCGCGGCTGCGATCGGCCGCGATCCGCGGAAGTCAACCTTTAGAAAATTTATGTGTCAACGCTGGATTGAGATGATTTTTATAAACTCTCCTTTTGGGCCTTTGTGCACTACACTGAATTTTACCGTCGGGCAGTCCGATTTTTTACGGTCTGATATGGCAGGCCATAAAATGTATATGTGCGCTTGTGCACTACACGGAATTTTAGCGTCCGACATTTTACTTTTCCCCATTCCGGTCAATGATGTTTTCCGGTCCGTTTTTTTCCGTTCCGAGATAACAGCAATGAAATACGTATGGGCGCTTGTGCACTACACTGAATTTTACCGTCCGGAAAAAAACGGATGGTTGTCTTCTTCTTCTTCTTCTTCTTAACAATACGGGCGGTTTCCGCAACTCGACGTCTATTGCGCCTATTTTGCGTCCGGAGGGTGCGCGGCCAGATCACTCCAGCCAGCCCAGCTCAGCCAGGAACGCTCCAAGAGCTTTCACATTAGTGATCGCTTCCTGGACGCTGCCCGGCGAGCCGAGGTACCTCGCCCGGTAGGGGGCCACCCCCCTGCATTCCAGCAGTACGTGGGCAGCTGTTTCTTCTTCCTCCATGCATCCTCTGCATAGGGGACTGTCGGTGACACCTAAATTAAAAAGATGTCTGTTAAATTGTCCATGACCAGTAATGGCACCTGTTACCAGGCGAAGTTGCGGTCTGCACAGTTGTATCAGGGCCCTGGATAAACGCGCGTCCACGCGCGGCAGTGCGAGCTTCGCCTGTCTGCACGAATCCAGCGAGCTCCAGTTCTGTTGGTGTAATTCTGTAGTGCGTTCACGGATCTTATTTGCATACCAGCTCGTCGGGATGGGCGCGATCGGCTCTGGGCCAACAGGCGTCGAGCCGGATGCGCGTCTGGCCAGTTCGTCGGCTGCATCGTTTCCACGTGATCCGCTGTGACCTTTGATCCATTGGATAGTAATAGTATTAAGTGCACCTACTATATTTAAGGCGTGGTGACACTCAAGTAAAAGGCTCGAAGTGATGCGACTTCCCTGGAGAGCTTGTAGGACGGATTTACTGTCGGAGAGAATTAAGATGTCGCGGTCTTTTACCTCTCTTGTTTCGATTGCCCGAGCCGCCATTATTATGCCCATGCACTCGGCCTGAAAGACCGTGTTGTATGAGCCTAAGGGGGATGCAATTTGTATGTTGAGGTCCTCTGAGAAGACACCCGACCCTGTACCCGATGAGGTCTTGGAGCCGTCAGTCTAAATGAGGAGAGCCTTGTGTGTTTTCCCTGAGCTGATGTCGTCTATCAGGTGTATTCTGTATTTTTTGTCGAAAATGAAGGTTGGCTTGACCTTGTCGCATACTGCTTCGATAAGAGGGTCGTTTAGCCAGTCCTTCAGTAATACACTGAGATGTTTTACCCTTTCGAATTTTAGAGATCCCAGTTGTTTTAGTCTTAGAGCTGTTTTGGCTGCCTCCTGTTGAATGTGGAGATGCAGTGGTGTTAGGTTCAGCATTACCTCTAGAGCCGCTGTGGGGGCTGTGCTCATGCAACCTGTGAGAGCGCAGCAGGCCTGCCGTTGTAGTCCCTGTAGTTTTTTTGCGCCAGTGGTTTGAGCGGCCTTTGGCCACCATACTACAGATCCATAGCTTACCAGGGGTTTTATGATCGTGTTGTATAGCCAGAGGAATAGTTTGGGTGCTAGACCCCAGCGTTTGCCAATCATCTTCCGGCACAGCGTTTGCGGCACGCTGGCCGACTGCGTTTTAACTCCAAGTGGCTGTTCCAGTTTAGTTTGCTGTCTAGGATTATGCCTAGGTACTTTACCTCGTTAGATAGTTGTAGTGTAGTTCCAAACAGCTTCGGCAGACGGAAATCGCCTACCAGGCGCTTGTTCGTGAACATTACCATTTCCGTCTTCGTGGGGTTGACGGTCAGGTCTTGTCGTTGGCACCATTCTTCAACCTTTTTCAGGGCTGCTTGCATGGTGTTACAGGTTATGCCGGCCTGGTTACCTATGGTTAATATGGTAATGTCGTCCGCATACCCTATAGTATAGAAGTAGTTAGAGTTTAGATGTGATATCAGGTCGTCTACCACCAGGTTCCACAGAAGTGGAGAGAGCACACCTCCTTGGGGGCATCCCCTCGCCACCAGAGCTCTTTGGGTGACGTCTCCTGACACCTGTACCGTTCTATTACGTAACATGTTCACGATCCAGTCTATGAGTTGTTTATCAACACCGTGTCTCCTTAGTGCTGCCTCGATGCTGGTGAATGTAGTTTTATCGAAAGCGCCCTCTATGTCAATGAAGGTGCCTAAACAGATAAGTTTATTTTGGAGAGCCTCCTCTATCTTACCGACTAGTTGATGAAGAGCTGATTCTGTCGATTTTCCAGCGCTGTAAGCATGCTGATGTTTATGTAGTGGGAGGTTAGCCAACGCTCCACTTCGTAGGTACCACTCACACACTCTTTCCATAGTCTTCAACAGGAAGGTTGTGAGGCTGATCGGTCTGAAGGCCTTTGGATTAGTGTAGTCGGGTTTACCTGGTTTAGGTTTAAACACTACCTTGACTTCTCTCCATAGGTGCGGAGTGTAGCGATGCGCCAAACAGGCTTGTAACAGACGGGTGAGGGCTGGAACTACCTGCTTCTCTCCCCATTGTAGTAATGCCGGAAAGATGTTGTCCGTTCCGGCTGCCTTGAAAGGGGAGAAGCTCTTAATAGCACTTCTTACCTTTTCAGGTGTTATTACCTGTTCGGCATGGTGCCAACAGTTTTCGGTGGGTTGCACAGGTTCGTCTTGCCAGCTTACCTGTTGTACTAGTTGACAGTCCGGAAAATGGGTCTGTATTAGGATAGCGTTTGTCTCCTCCTGGCAGCGAGACATCGTGCCATCGGGTTTCTTCAGGTTGCCTAGCGGGCCAGGACCCTGGTTAGACAAAACTTTCCTTACCCGATTTGCCTGTTTAGTGGAGCTTATCTCATTACTGAAGCTTCTCCAGGATGAGGTCCTCCAATACCTTATCTTGCGTTTATATTCAGCCTTAGCAGCCTTATATAGGTCCCAGTCGTGGTCGTCGCAGGTGTTCATTGCCCTGTTCAGCCTTTTCCTGACCAGTTCGCGTTGCCTTTCAAGCTCCGGACCCCACCATTGGTGTTTGCCGGAGCCTGCCGAGCCGGGAACTCTCAGGGGACAGGCGTCTTCAAAGCATTGTAATAAGGTGTTTGTGAATTTTACTACCTGTTCCTCTAGCTGCGCGGCGGTCGAGAGGTCCCACCTTTCGCAGCCTATGTCAAGTTGCTCTGCTAGGAGTGTTCTGTAACGTTGTCTGTTTGTTTTCCTTGGATACCTTTTAGGGCCAATAGTAACAGTAGGTACCTGTAAGTTGAAGAGTAGCCATCTATGATCTGAGCATGAGGCTTCATCTGAGACGTGCCAGCCCGTTATCAAAGATGCCGCTAGCGGTGTTGCAAGTGTTAGGTCGACAATCGTCCCTCTACTTCTCTTTGCGACGAAAGTCGGTTTGTTTCCTATATTAATTATTTCTAGATTGGTTGTAAGTAGAAATTCTACAAGATCATTACCTCTAGTGTTACTTTTCTCCTCTCCCCACAACGGATGGTGGGCATTGGAGTCTGTTGAGATGATCAGCTCAATGTTGTTTTCCCTGCAGTATCGAGCAAGCAATACGACCTCCTCAGGTGGCGCTCGCTCCCCCTCAGGCATGTATGCTGATGCTAGGACCAACTCCTGGCTGTTATTTCCATTGTTAATTTTCAGCTTAGTAGTGCTTAAATCTCTGGAACAGAAATTTAGTAAAGGCTGTGTTTCGATATCGTTTGATGTGTATATGCACGATCTTACATCACCACTGGCGGCATGTATGAGCTTACCTCCAATACTGGAGAGTCCTCGCACAGTGCCGCCCCTGATCCACGGCTCCTGGATCAGAGCGACCGTCGTTTTGTTAGTCTCCAGCCAGCGTCGGAGTTGAGCCGTTGCGGTTATGCTGTGCTGGAGGTTTGTCTGTATGAGTTGGGCCTTAGAAAGGGACGCCATCTTCGCAGACAACGTCCTCCAAGGCCAACTCGTCGAGCCCCAGCAGGAGTTCCTCGTTCGTCGGCGAAGCCTCTCTGCCGGAGGGGCCGGCAGCAGCAGCGTCGATTTGCATCTCCGCTGCGGCCGGCTCGGCGGTGTCGGTGGTAGCCGCCTGTGCGGCTGGTGTAGTCGTCGTGTCGCCACCGGTAGACTCGTGAGAGTGGTCGGTGGGTGGGGTGTCGACGAACTTGCCCTTGGCATTCCTGAACTTCAGGTACACCGAGCCGGTTAGGAAACTGACTCGGCGACCCTTAGCTAGGATCACCGGCACGATGTCCACCGGCACCGACACGATGATGAAAGTGCGGTTGGTGGACTCTTGAGCTTGAAGCCCGTTCATGAGCCACCGTTCCACCTGAAGCTCTGGGTTTGAGAAATGCAGGACCTTACCTACCATTCCTTGCTCCCGCTTCCAGAGCTTGGGCAGAGCGAAACCACACTGGACCCTCTTCGGGACCTGCTCAGTTCTCAGAACACTGAGCCGTCCCACGTCCGTTATGTGGTGCCCCTCCGCCCACTCTGTCGCCCACTCCAGGGTTGTGTTGTTGGTGCCTGTCAGGTGTAAGCACCCGTCCTTGTACATGGGCTTCCCACAAAATGCGACTTTACCCGCTTCGTAGGTGCCCAGGAGTATTTGCTGCACCATAGCCTCCTCCATGTCAGCCTCGATCTGTTCGGCCACCGCCTTAGAGATATATCCCGAAGGCGATGTGATCACAAACCTGACCTCGTTGGACTTGGCCGCAACAGCAGCGTAGGATCGCGCCCCAGTCGAGGAACCGCTCGGTAGCTCTGCCTTCAGCTTTTTGGACTCGCCTCGAGGAGAGATCGTCTCATCCAGGCGGGCCCTTTTGGCTTTAGGCTTAGGCCGCGCAGCAGCTCCTGCGACCGGGGTGTTGAGGGGGGCCGTGGTGGCCTTGTGCCCTTGCGGGGGATTGGGAGCACGTCGGGTTGACTTGGGTGGGCGCGGGTTTCCCCGCCTCCCACTTTCCATCCTCCCTGGCGCTCCCAATCCTGTAGTGAGGTTCGGGTCTGTACTGGCAGGAGACGGCGCAGGTCCAGCCGGGTTTCCCCGACCATTCCCAGCGTCATCCCGCGGTCCCGACCCTCCCCCCGAGTGTGGTTGGAACGGATGGTTGTATTTTAATCATAAATTATGTATAATACATAGTAAGAACTTATTTATTTCATGTAGTTTCGGCTTTGAAACATTGAAACTGTGTTATGAACTGAAAACGTGATATTCATGAGCGGGTGGGGCGGGGGAGGGGGTAAGCACTGCGCTGCCCCGGCGAGTAAAAAGAGGGACAAGTGCACAAGCCAATCATCCGTGTTTTTCATGCCACGCCGCCGCCGCCCCGGTCCGTAAAAAAACGGGCCGCCGGCCGGACGCTAAAATTCAGTGTTGTGCACAAACGCCCTTTCTGTAACACGTTCACTGCGGCACTGAATTAGCTATTCTTTCCATTGGTGCGGTACGCGGCGTTTTAGACCTCATACTAAACCAGACATTGTGGCGGTACGAAGCGTTTTCGACCCCACCGAGATTCAAGAGACTGCAATTCCTTTTTTTAAGCGTGAAGTCAGAAACAATATGGATTTTAGCCTTGATAACTGAGTATCTATACAATACAAAGAAGTTTTCATTATAGTTACGGCCGCGTGCGGCCGACGACAGACGTCGCATACCACGGAAGCGGCGCCATACATTTTCATACACTGACTATTGTCGCATCAGCCGCGCGCGTCAGTCGCACGCGATCGATCGCGCGCGGCTGCGATCGGCCGCGATGCTCGGAAGTCTACCTTAAAGCTAATAAAAGTGTGGTAATTATTAGTACGTATAGTAGTAGTAGTCCCTAGTTTAATACATAACCAAAATGGTTTGCGCTTGAATGTTGAGGCGCAAGCCACACGAAAAGAAGTTAGAAATCTCCAATTTAAGAAGAAGTTTTCAATTTTTCAATAATAAAAATTGCATTGTAAATGCAAAAAGTAAACATTTAAATTACTTGCAATAGCAATTTCATCTTTAGCGATTGTCAAATATCTGGAAAGGTATTTCTTTCGCGTGTAAGGGTGGAATATTTTTACATTGATGAAATTAACGCTGGATATACAGCGCGTAAGAAGTATTGGATAAATTCGACGCTTCTCGTAACGACTCCGTAGCTCAGAGCTCAGAGGTCAGAGCAGTCGCCCGGATAGCGAACGGTCGAGGTCGTGGACAGACAGACAGACAGACAGACATGACGAATCTATTAGGGTTCCGTTTTTTTTTCATTCGGCTACGGAACCCTAAAATCGACCCGTCTCACAGCTACTAGCTCCGATGGTAGCTGTGAGACGGGTCGATTTTTTTAAAATAGGCAGGTACTTCATTTTTCATTTTTCAATGGGTCAATTTCAACAAGGCAATATTTTTTATCATTCTGGTGAACTTTTTTAATTGTACATGTTTCTTGGTATTCTACACTTTAGTTTATTTCTGTGGCTATCTTAACAAATATTCATTAAATGGAAATAAAATTTAACGAAGGATTAATGAAATAAACGAATTTATTTTTTCATGTCACCAAAATGATAAAACTATCCACCAAAATGATAAAAGTTATCCACCAAAATGATACACTTATCCACCAAAATGAAACTATCCACCAAAATGATAAAATTCTACCAAAAATAAAGAAAAAGTGTTGTAAAGATATTATTATTAACTGAAAAATAGCCGACAATCTCGCTCTAGGTATTCAATAGTTTCCACCTGAATTTCTTCAAAACAAATAATTTTAGGCTATATAGGTGCTCGTATACAGGATGAAACAAAAACGTAATACTGCTCAGACTTATAATTTTTCAATATTAAGATTTATATTACCAAATTTTTCCATCCATTTTTCTTTTTTCACGCATCCAGTTTTATGGTGAAAATTCAGTAACCAATTTTTTTGCGGTTTTCATCACATTCATACGACAGCCTATGACCTATCATCGTATCAACAATAAAGTGCCTCTATCATATTTCTTCTTACACCACAAAACATATATTTTTACGTAACTGTTAAAGTGAAATCATGAAAAATTGTTTAAAAAAATATTCTTGCACCCTGTATAAAAGATACATAAAAGGTACAGATACAGTGAATGTAGTGAATCTTTATTATAATATCGGGTTTCCAGTGATAAGAACGTTAGGTACTTTAGTTATTTAGTAGTGAAAGTAAATATCTTGAAATATGATGTATTTAACATCAGTTAAATTCCACCAAAATGATAAAAACATCTACCATAATGATAAAAATATACACCAAAGTGAGATTCAAACCACATTGACATAATACCATAATGATAAGAAATGTCACATTGTGACATTTCTTATCATTATGGTGAAAAATCCACCAGAATAACAAGGTTTTTGCCACCAAATTCACCAAAATGAGAACACCATAATGAGGTTCCAGACAAAAATACTCGAATAAAAAAATATCGAAAGGTGTGGGACCTAAATATCGGTGTCAAGTAAGCTTTAGTCACTACCCTTCCACATGCATAAGATAAAAAAATTACAACTGATTTTGCGCCAAGTTAAACCAATAATTAAAATCTCAATTTTTTTGTCCCCTGGTCACCAAAATGACATACTTACATTTTTAACGGAAACACGGAGCAAGGTAATGCGCGTTCTTCCCCTGGGAAAGCTCGGCTCAACTGGTGGCCTACCACAAGCTCTTATAGCAGTTATTTTTAAATTGAGAGAGTGAGACGCCGCTCTACACGCCGTATAGCGGCGTCTCACTCTCTCAACTTACAAATAACTGCTATAAGAGCTTGTGGTAGGCCACCTGATACGAAACGCGTGCGCTTGTCGAAAGGGATATAGAACGCGTCTGTGCAAAACTATTCGTACCCAAATTAGATCCACCATGATGACAAAATTTCGCGGGACTGTTATATTTCAACTCGTCGAAAACTTCACAGACTATTTAAAAATATAAAAACGCGTTTTATAAATAGTACAACTAATGCACTTTTAAATAGAATGATTAGTTTATCATAATTACGTTTAGTTTTTCAGATACAAGACATAATTACATTAAAATTGGTCGTGGGACAATCCACCAAAATGAAAAAGCGGACACAATTTTTTTTTTTAAGTAATAAAATAAGATCAAAATCTGAATTTATTTATTGCCCCAGGTCGGCAATTACAGACTCTAATAAAAAAAATATCTCAATATAAATTTAACTCTCCACACTTACATTTTCATCGCGGACGCTTTTTTTGTGGTTGGGAAATTCACCAATTCGTAAACATGGCACGCAATTTAACGATTGCCGAAGGGCAGAAATTATAAGTTTACACCGTTTAATTAGCCAAACGAGAAATTTAATGTATCGCGGAATACCGCATCTTCCTGGATAAGTCGAAAAGGCGAGGAAAGTAATCTTTAAGGCGATACTCGGAAAAAATGTGCTGAAGCGAGATAGCAATGAGAAAATGACGCGCGCGGGAGCGAGACTGATTTTGCAGATTAGGCAAAAAAAACACAAAAGCACTTCGTATTAAAAAACTACAGCGATTTAAAAAACTGCTTCTATACGATCCTCAATATTATTGGTGTCCACTAATTAAACCAATTTCCAATAGTGTAAGTAACCCCATTTAAGAATAATCTTCACTTTTCATATTTTTTAGAGGTCTTTTCGAAAAGAAAAAGTGTCGAGACAAAATCATAAAATCGTGTTTTTGAAACTATACGATTCTAGATAAAGGTATGAAGAAATATATATCTTATTACCAGATTTGTAACAACTGTAACCGTCCTATAGTTTTAAATCAAAAAGTCCATATTTTTCCGAGTAGCGCCTTAAGATCGCAGGCGGAGTGGGCGTCCACCAGCCATATAGAACATACAAAGAGAAACCATAAGACGGGCTTACGAGGAGAATGGTTATTTTACTGAAGATTTTAGTGTGCGTACTGAGATGGTGCGCATGCATTAGCATAGTACCTATGGGTTTACACTAAAAAATTCGCTATAGCGTGTGTCGCAACAGCGGCATTCGAAAGTGGGTACGGAATCCCAGGCGACACGCTAAAGCTGGCCATTGACGGTCAAATTTTCCTAAAACTGTGGCGTAAAACTCCGGCGTCAATCCAAAATTTGATCGTGAATGTCGAATCGTCACTCCAGAGTTTTAACTGACGACGCGCCACGCAATCGCGTCAGTTCGATCGCTGCGTCCTTACTAAAGCTGGCCATTGACGGTCAAATTTTCCTAAAACTGTGGCGTAAAACTCCGGCGTCAATCCAAAATTTGATCGTGAATGTCGAATCGTCACTCCAGAGTTTTAACTGACGACGCGCCACGCAATCGCGTCAGTTCGATCGCTGCGCCCTTACTAAAGCTGGCCATTGACGGTCAAATTTTCCTAAAACTGTGGCGTAAAACTCCGGCGTCAATCCAAAATTTGATCGTGAATGTCGAATCGTCACTCCAGAGTTTTAACTGACGACGCGCCACGCAATCGCGTCAGTTCGATCGCTGCGCCCGCCCGTGGCTCGCCCGCGGTGGTGGGTGCGGTGGTCGAGCGTGCTGCGGTGCTGCTGCGTATAGTTTTTGGTATAAAGGAAGTATAAAGGGTAAAAACGGAAACCTATTACTAAGACTCCGTTGTCCGTCTGTCTGTCTGTCACCAGGCTGTATAACATGAACCGTGATAGCTAGACAATTATTGTTTAACAGATGATGTATTTCTATTGCCGCTATAACAACAAATAGGTACTAAAAACAAAACAGAATAAAATTAATATTTAAGGAGGGTTCCCCTACAACAAACGTGATTTTTTCTTGTGTTTTGCTCGATATTAATAACGGCAATAGGTAGACGCTTGAAATATTCTCAGAATATTTATTTATTTATTTATTCAACATAACTTAATACTAACATTACAGATTTTTAAAATCCAATGCGATAGTACTAGCACAGCAATTAGTTGTATACCCACTTTAAAAATAGATAATTACCTATATTAAAATAAAACTCATATACTCATATATAACAAACGTGATTTTTGACGTTTTTTGCTCGATATTAATAACGGCAACATGTAGATGCTTAAAATATTTAGTTCTATTTCTTATTCGGAATCAGAATTCTTTTTTTTCTTGACAGAAATAAGTAGTACACGATGAGTACACGTCTTTCAACAGCCCGGCCGGTCGAGAACTGAAGAGCCGGCGGCGTCACGCCAGTCAGTGGGGAAATCTAACCATTTGGAGTGACGCCACAGTTTTATGCCACAGTTTTAGGACAAAACTGATCGTCAATGTCCAGCTTAAGAGTTTACTTGGCAGAAGACTATAAAGCTGCTCCCTTGAATTTTGCGACAGATTTTTTAAATTTAATTGGGCGAACACGATATTCAATGATGAAAAAGTGCTGGATGACGGCTGATGGAGAACTTGATCTGTTCCGTTTACCTCCAAGAGCAAACGCCCTTGACTATGTTGATGTTTTATAGAATGGCATACTACCAAGCGTCCGAAATGTGTACCCAGAAAATGAGCACTATGAGCAGCGTGAATATGATTGTGAAGGAAACATTGTATTTTTTTATTTTTAGTTACCTACTTATGTTGCAATTAAAAACTTTATTAAAATAAATGCTGTTTGTTGAATTTAACTTTTGAATCAAATTGATTTAGGGCCTGTTTCAAAATGTCTAAGGGCCTGTTTCACAAGGTCTAAGCAAAGAATACTATTGTCATGATTTTAGAAGGTTTTTCTTATTTTTTAATAGCAACACTGGTAATGCCGTCTCTTGCCGCCATTTTGTTAAATTTAATAGGCTAATCTGTGGTAAAATCGGTGGGGGTAGCTAGGCTTGAGCCCGATTAACGAGCAAAGAGAGGTCATTCTTCAAACTAGCCTCGAGGGGATAAGTTCACTAAGACGTCGACTGTATCTATATTTTTATACCTGTACTATGCCTGTACCTGTAAGTTGGATCAATAATTATATGAGTGTTATCTGGAGTCTGCGTTTTCTTCATATTTCAGAAGCGGTAAAGTACCCACGTAAGTTTATTTCTAAACCTGATAATAAGAATAATTTGCTTATTCTGTGCTATAGTAATGCCAAACGAGTTATTTTATTCTCTTCACGCAGAGAAAGGATAAATATTCCAGATTCCATGTTAATGCGTATTTTTTTATCTAAATGACATTTTAAATACCTTTGCGGTGGATTGTGTTTCGTACATGGTCGGGGCTACTCTCCGACGGAACGGACATAAACTAAATCGCATTTGTGTTTTAATTGATTGTGTTCGTATACGGTCGGGGCTACCCTCCGACTATACTAACATAATTTAAAAAGTCTATATGCGTAGCTTAGTACTAAGATTTTACTAATTCGTGTTCGGGGCTACTCTCCGATCGTGTTAGTTAAATCTAAAGCGTTAAAATTGGAATATTTGTGTGGCGGATTGTGTTCCGTACATGGTCGGGCTACTCTCCGACGGAACGGACATAAACTAGATCACACTTTTATTTGAATTGATTAATTGTGTTCGTGTACGGTCGGGGCTACCCTCCGATTATACTTACATAATTTTAAACGCGGGTATGTAGTAGATATTTTCGTATGGCACGATCATAGCGTACCATGAATCTGGCATAATATCTTGATTGTTGTTGTTTAATTTACATGATGTATTAAATGTGGATTGTACAGAATTAATGGAGATGATTGGCATTATTATATTATTAGAGTACTTGCTGTTTATGTTGTTTATAATCTTACACATGGAGCTAGGACTGGCAGTTTTGGCTGTGTACCTACATGTAATGTTTTAAGTAATTAGTGCTAAGTTTTGATAGCCTTTACTGTAGCACAGAGTAAAATCACTTATGGCTACTAAATTTTGCATACAATCCATGTTTTAACGTGGTATCTAATACTAACAGTGAATAAAAGAAAACTATAAGTTATGAAGCTAGTAAGAAGTAGTAAAGAGTAAGAATAATTTATGATTGGTTGCTTACATTTCATTTATCTTAATATTATTAAAATTAATTATTACAAATTTTCCTTTGTTTTTTTTAATGTATTGAGCGAACGTGTTGTTCTCTGGGTTGAGTGAGTCATGTATGCTTACTGGTTACCTACGTTACCTGGTAAGATTGGCTTAATAGGGACGTATTACTTGCTTACAATTGAATTCTGGCTTTCTATTTATTGATATATTAATTAATAGGTACAAATTTTGTGGATTAAATTAATATGAACACCGTGAATAGCAATATAAATTGCTTGAACTATGAATATGAGTTTAAATACGAATATTTTAATATGGTATCTTTAAATATTTAAATATGAAAGTCTTTATGTGAATTTGGATATCTCTAATGTAAATATTTTTAATTTTTAATGATGAGCGAACAAATATAAGGTGTTCACTGGGTTGAGTGAGCAAGCTATGCATGCTCACTGGTTACAAGAGATACATTGAATTAGTTTGTTGAAATGCATTACATTGAATTTGATATTAGGGGGCGATGTATGTATGTTGCATACACTCGTCGGATATTAGAGGGCGATGTATGTATGTTGCATACACTCGTCGGATATTAGGGGACGATGTATGTTTGTGGCATGCACTCGTCGGAATTAAGGGGGCGGTATATGTTTGTGGCATACACTCGCCGGATTTTAGAGTACGAACGATGTATGTTGGTGGCATACATTCGTCTGAATATGTTCAAATGTTAAGTGAGTACGTTTCTCACAGGCTGGTTAAATGAGTACCTACTTATATTTCATACTGGTTTACTACCCGTATGGCCACTTTTAAGATTATTAGATTTAAATGAAACTACAACAGAACAAAGATAATTTCAAACGTTTTATTCTTGTTTTTACAATACTCATTTTACATTTTTGCACTAGATAAGTAGCTCTTAATAAAAGAAATGGTTTTTGTAAATAATAAAGGATGTAGGTAGCTACTGTAGCTAGTGAACAGTATAAATCATGAATTTTCCTGAAGGGCATATTGTGTTGATAACCTAATGATTTTATTATAGAATGACACGGAACGATCTTTTGCCGATGAATAATGTATACATTCCAAGGTAAATAGCATCTGAGGACGAATACGGCCCGCGCCACCTGGTGCGCCGCTTGGTAGGCCTCCAGGGTGACGTGGCCGACCCAGGGGAGTCTTGAGCGAAGGAGGAATAACCTTCTTCGTAGCTGAATCTGGTCAAAGAGGATTTGAGATGATGCAGAGCATTTTGTTTATGGGAAAGTATTGAAGTTGTTTTGATTAAAATGTTTCATGTTTATTTATTTGCATATCGAATAAAGCTATTTAAGATTTAATTTTCATCTCGCATAACCGACTAAATTGATTGTAACACCCCCTGAAATAAAGTTTGTAAAGGTCTAAAACTAACTAAAACAAAACAAAACTATAAAAACTTATCTTTTCATAGAATCATATCAATTTTCATGAGTATCTAGTAGGTACCACAGCTGTAGCAGTAGATACCTTTAAAGTATTATTGTCAATATGCGCTCTAATTATCGCAACATAGTACCTACTTACTTATAAGGATATTTATATACTAAATTATGTTTGCATCATTTCTTTTTCCTTGCATAATAAGTATCCACATGCTCCACAATTTGAGTAGGGGTTATTGTCTTACCTAGTTAAGATTTTTATAATTACCTTAGTTTCCATTTATACGAAATCCATACCATATCTTGATTCTCATGAGTGGTCAATATCCATGAGCTAGGTTTGTTTTTCTATGCCTAGGTCTATGCCCAGGTGACCTTTACGCAGGACTGGATGTATTTCTGATCTTGATAAGATTAGACATGATGACGATTCACTTTTGAATAAGAGCACACTATTAAAGTCGCGAATTTAGTATTCCAAGATTGCGATTGGGTAATACTTTTATAAACTGTGATCTGTGTCACTTAGATTGTTATAGACCTTTTAACTATGGAAACAATATTAGTTTCTGGTATAAGCTTAACAACCTCCATAGCAGTGTTGTAGATACGGTGTACGTACGCATAGGTTTTCGGGGTGCCGCTGTCTCTGAGGTACCTACCGGGTTCGATTCCCTGTCGGGTGTATGTTTAAAGCGGACTTTTCAACATTCTGCCCGATTGTATGTGGTCATCCCCGTCGTTGTTCCCAAATGCCATAACACAAGTGCTTGAGTTACTTAGTTCGGGATGGAAGCAATGTAGGTATGCAAAGATATCCAAAATTTACTATTTCCTATTACTTATTTTATTTTTTGTAGCTTTGTTCAAGTGGACATTTCGTCTATTATTTTTGTTACATGTAGCTTAATTTAAAAGAATTCACTATGCTTGACTTTTTAAATTTGAGTTTAGTGGCAAACTTAAATCTCAAATTTAATTTAAATTCAAACTAAATTGTGGATGAGTGCTAGAGAAAGTTTATCAGGAACATACTTTTCTGAGTCTTCTACATAATTAGACAATAAAGCCATAAGACTGAGTAGAAATCATCATTCTTTACATTTTTCCGGGAACGTCGAAGATTCTTTATCTAAGTACCTAGTTTGATAGATACATAGATTAATTCTTTATTTGTACACAATATTACGAACGGAACAATCACACACGAAATAATAATAATAATACAAAGATAACAAATTGTAAACCAAATGGTGGCCTTATCGTCTTACTGCGGTTTCTTCCGGGCAACTCAGTTTTGGTTTAGACAGATGGAAAATCTTACAGCCAAAATCACTAGAAGCTATTTTGCTATTTGTGCGTACTGCGTAGTGTTCTAGATCTCTCTTAATGATTTAGATGCAAGTCAAAAGCAGAGATACTTAGTTGCTTAGACAGCACTGCAAGAAGCATTCACTGATATCTATTCTAGTTGTTTTCATTAACATAGTGATGAAATGATGTTTCTAATGCAAAAACATGTAAACAGTCCATAGTGCATTTAAGTAGATCGTGTTTATTACACTGTCAAGTTGTAACTGATGTTTTCCTAATTAAGCAAAATAAAGTAAAACGATTATTGCTCAATCACACCTCTCAATTTATTAAAATGTTCTATACATCTTCATGCAAACATTTTAATTCATGTTTTAAACTTGTTCTAACAAATAAAGCCACAAGTAACCACTGCTGTAGCATACCAAGTTAGTTTTGCCGTGTTTTTGTTGTTATTGGCGGTATGATTTAAAATTAGTTTTTGAGGATTTTAATACTACCGTCCTAGTGTACGTATTGACAAAATATGATTTCAAATTATGTGAATCTAATTTATTGTTATCTTAATGAGCATTAATATCTTTATTAAACCAAAAATCAAGTAGATCTGTCAAATTTACCGTCTCATTTGGTAGGCTCGTGATACTAAAATTCTTAGCAGTTTACCATCCTCACGGACCTTTGAAGTTCCTTCACATATTCTGTAGTAATCATTTCCATATTTTTTTAGATCTGGTCAGTTGAACATTTGTTTCTACTATGGTTGAAGGTACTAAGTACCTTACCTACTAATGTTTATAAAAGAATATGAGAATTCATATAGTTACATTTATTTCTATTGATTCATTATCAGATACATCTATTTCTTTTGAATGATTAATAAAATTGATTTGGTTACTATGTGTGTTGTGAGTTTACTGCTTTCAGATGACAATTGTAGCATCCAGTAGGTACTTATCATGAGCTAGCATCGAGTTAATATAATAATGAGGATCCCGCTACCCTTGAACGTACGAACCAACACAGTATACAAACTGGAGGCAGCAGAGTGTACGTGCTGTGGTAATGAGAGGAGATAATATGATACTGAAGGTGCAGATCACAGGGTGATCATTGTTGTGATGATGGTGATCATCGTGGGCTGTGGTTGTAAGTCGGATATTGAGACGAGTGGATCGCTGATACTGAAGTTGAATTATATTGAAGTATATATTATCATGTCATGTATCTTATCTCATTTTACTAATATTATGATTGCAAAAGCTTGTATGTTTGTTCCCCAATCACGGCTATCGGCGGGACGGATCTTTGAAATCTTTTGTCTGTGGAATAACATATCGGCTTCTTTTGACCCCGGGAGGATATTTTATTCCCACGGGAAATCATCGTGTTGTTAATTCATTTGGGCGAAAAGCTGTTCATGGTTTTACTTGTCCTATTTTTATCCATGGTAATATACTTCTTCATATCCCAATTATAATTATTAAATCTATTTACACTAATATTATTCATAGTAATATGAATATTTGTTGATAAGAATGCGGGTCATGCTCGTATGAGGATACCTTGTAGACATTTTTAAGTTTTGATATTAAATTGCGAACTTGTTTAAAATCATTAACTTATTCATTAGAAATGATAATAATATGATCTTTTGATTTTCATGTACGGAGTGGAACCATGTATTGTACTATTCTAACAGAGGCAGAGAATAGATGCATTTAAGATTTGGTGCTGGAGAAGAATGCTCTGGAAACCTTGGACAACTGGTTGACAAGTTGGAAAAGCAAATTGTTGCTGTGACGGTTCAAATTGTATCTGCGCCATCTTCATTATTAGTGTAACTTCCTTGTAAGAATATTTAAATTAATCGGTAATAATACCTATTACGAACATGCCCTTAAATAATTCCTTTAGTTGTCCTAATTCATATCTTGATTTAATACAAATTGTGCACTATGGTAAATACGTATCTATAACTTGGTTTGTTAATCATATCTGGGTAAAAATTGGTAACTGTGCAGAGGCCTACAGTTGTTTTTGTAAGGACTAAACAAGGTCAAACTTAGCGATAGTTAAATTCATCTAATATTAGGTCTTTAATCCTTTCATGACTCGTAGTTGCTTTTTCCACTATTTGAGTGAAGTGATAAGGGTGTCTAGTTATCAGGTTAAAGTTAAATTCTGTTCCTACCTATTCCTAATGTAACATTCTTAGGGATTTTGCTTCTGACACCATCTAATATTCTTGAATGTAGCTCCTGACAATGCATTGATGTAAACTAGTACCAAGCTAATCCATTTTTCTTTTATGACCCATAACTAATGCTTATAGATTATAACCAGACTTTACTTTAATCATTCCATATACTTACTTACACATGATTATATAACAAGTATAGTTTCAAAATAAGTTTTCTAAGTAATAATAGTCGCTTGTTAACGAATGTCATGATTATGTTAATTTATACATTGATTCAAATAGTTGTAGATTAGTTTGTTATTGATAATTTATTTTATTTGATTATGTATTACTTAACGATTTACTAAAACAATATTTTCACGATAATATCTATATTCTAAACAAGTCATCGGCTTCCTTAAAAGTTTATTGTTGAGCATTGTGTAATATAATGTATTTGTTTCAATTATATTTTAAGTTTTAACTTAAGGTTTTTATCACTATAAGATTAACCTAAATAGGTACATAGTTGTAAGACTTAACTATTGAGAATAGTTGTGTATCAGTATATTAGCTGTATACTTACCTAATTAATTGATTCTAAATAATTTTTATATGTGCGTCGGGAGACAGCACGTTATCAGATGGCCGAATGTCATGATTTTAGAAGGTTTTTCTTATTTTTTAATAGCAACACTGGTAATGCCGTCTCTTGCCGCCATTTTGTTAAATTTAATAGGCTAATCTGTGGTAAAATCGGTGGGGGTAGCTAGGCTTGAGCCCGATTAACGAGCAAAGAGAGGTCATTCTTCAAACTAGCCTCGAGGGGATAAGTTCACTAAGACGTCGACTGTATCTATATTTTTATACCTGTACTATGCCTGTACCTGTAAGTTGGATCAATAATTATATGAGTGTTATCTGGAGTCTGCGTTTTCTTCATACTATAATATTACTAACGTAGTCTAAGTAAGTTCTGATTAGCTGTTACTTGACAGATAGGCCATACAAAACTGTCAAGTAAACTTGAAACACTCTTCAGTACTCTGAACTGAAGTGATTTAGTTGTTCCAAATGGGTACGTATCTAAGGGTGACTTTCACCACTGATATTTAGACGTGATTAACGCTAAACGTGTTTAAAACATTGTTCTGTCCCTGTCAGCTGTTTGAATGTGACAGAGACAGAAATACGTTTTAAACACGTTTAGCGTTAATCGCGTTTAAATATCATTGGTGATATCGGGCCTATAATTATGTCTAAAATTAAAATACCTAACGTTAAAACACCTACGTTCAAAATACAATCACGTTCTCAAGACTATTGACAAAGAAAACAATAGAAATTGTCACTTTGAACTTTCAAAGGAAATTAGACCTTATCGATCTATCTATAGTATACAAAGAATCCTAAAACTAAAGGTGCTAAAGCAATTTCTTGGTCGAGTTTACATACATATAAATGCTATTCTACATTTGCACCTGAATAAACATGGACAGCAAAACATCAAACAGTACTTAGGTAGGTAATTTTTTCTGAAAAATATCAAAACAGTCGTACTATGACAGTCGTATTTTTTGTTTGCTTTTTACTGGTAGGTAATTAAGTACCTACTTCAGTAATCCTTTTAACTGAACAAGTGCTAGGTTTACGCGCATACCGAATTTGTTATTCTAGGAAATAATATTTTTATTTCCTAGAATAACAAAATCTCACAAATAACGAAGTTTATCTACATAGGTACCTTTTGAGTCATAAACTTATATTGATACTAGCTTTCCGCCCGCGGCCTTGCCCGCGTGGACTGCACGACGTTATCCCGCGGGAATGTGATATTTTCCGGGATAAAAGTAGCCTATGTTCCTCTTCAAGCTACAAAGTATCTGTGTCCCTAATTTCAGACAAATCCATTCTGTAGTTTTGGCGTGATTGAGTAACAAACATACAAACATCCAAAAAACTTTCACATTCATAATATTAAGTAGGAAAATTATGTTAATAAATACATATTTTTTGACTTCAATATAATTTTTATTACCACACAATTCCATCCATAACCTATTTTTGTTTCTGGATCTTATCGCGGTCACTGTAAAATATTCACTTGTATTCTGTAATAAATTATCAAAGACTAGCTTTTCGCCCGCGGCTTCGCCCGCGTGGACTACACGACGTTATCCCGCGGGAATGTGACATTTTTTCGGGATAAAAAGTAGCCTATGTTCCTTTTCAGGCTACAAAGTATCTGTGTCCCAAATTTCAGCCAAATCTGTTTAGCCGTTTTGGCGTGATTGAGTAACAAACATACAAACATCTTAACTTTCACATTACTAATATTAGTAGGATAATGATGTAAATAAATACCTAGCTGTTATTTTTTGACTTAGTGGTTGATTTCTTCACTATAATTTGTATTTCCACACCATTCTATCCTTAACCTATTTTTGTTTCTGAATCTTTTCGCTGTCACTGTAATAGTAGTTTATGTGACTGTGCAGTCTCATACACTACTTTATCTACACTCATTACATTTATCATATATTTCAAAAATTAAGCAAAAACATATTAATTATAAAATGTGGATTGGCGCCAAACCCCACTGATAGGAGTCTATACGGTCTATACCTTCTAAATTCAAAATTCTAATTTAAAAAAAGTTGCATTGTTCCCGTCTAAAGAAGGGCTTGAAAAAGTTGGAAGTCAGGGTTATATTATAATATCTTTGGTCAGGGCCGGTAAATCCTACGGTTGCCATGGAGATTGTAAAATTAAGAAAAATAAGTGTTTTATAATGAGTGAAAGCTGTATCCGGTTGTATCATAATGACCATTATTAGACATTTTTATTTTTTAAAGTTGACTATGGCATAAAGTGTACCAATATACGTTCAGGCATGAGTTCATAATTCGAATATTATAACATGAGTGTAGATAAAATACTTATTCATTCATTTACTTTCATAAATAAATAAAAGATGAACAAAGCTAATGTATTCAGACTTATAGTTAGACGGTCTTTGCAAAACCAAAGGCTAAAATATAATATATCCCCTCTGGATACCATAAAGCAAGCGCTAACATCTTCTCTCATACAATCTATACATATAATAAAACAGAAACGGACAAAAAGTCTGTACATGAAATATTAAAAAAAAAAAATTACTGCTATGTGATGTGTACAGGATATAGACCCCAAAACGATTGATATTAAAATTTTTGTCTGTTTGTCTGTTTGTCTGTTTGTCTGTTTGTCTGTTTGTCTGTTTGTATGTTCGCTTTTCACGCAAAAACTACTGGACGGATTTTTACCAAATTTTGTGTAGTAATAGCTTATAACCCGGGTCAACATATAGGGTACCTTTTATTGCGGAAAATTTAATTATTCCTACGGGAAAATACAAAAACTGATTCTTACTAAAATAGATGGCGCCACATGATTATGAAAATACGTTATATTTAATCGCTGTCTCAATTAATAATGAATCATGTTATTTTTTTTTACCTGCTTCAAAACATAATATAAATTAAAACCCATCCAGGCTCATATAAAATCATAAAAATAATTTCATGTTATTTACGTCATTATATCTACTAAGCAATAGATGGCGCAGGAAGTCAGTTAGATTACGATTTACCTCTCACAAAAGAACATTCGAATGATTATATTAATTAGGGTGAAAGCCCCCTCTGTTGCCACTTTAAGATGTTTTTCACTTCTTTTGCATCATAACTACTAAGCAATAAATGGCGCGGGAAGTCAGTAAGATTACGATATACCTTTCACAAAAGTACATCCGAATGATTATCTATATTAAGTAGGGTGAAAGCCCCCGCTGTTGCCACTTTAATTTTTTTTCACTTCTTTCGCCTATGGTCTTAAGTAGGTATCTAAAATTGTCAAGAATGTATCTTATACTTTTCTTTAAATTTTATAATTTACAATACAAAAAAACTACTTAAAAAATTTAACCGACTCCATAAAGTATTTGTCAACTGAAAAGGAAAAATATAATTTATATTATAATTAAGGTACCTTTTTGAGGTCGGTGCCAGTCAGTTTATTTTTTTAAATTACTATTTATTTCCTAAGTTTTAGTGTATATTGTACAATAACATACCCACGAAAACTACTAAACCGATTTTGATGAATCTTAGACTGTTCCCAAAGTTAGAATACACCTAATTTAAATCAAATAGAATCATCTCGATATGCCTTTAGATTTCGAGAAATTCGTGGACATACATAGTAAAAACATATAACTAAGTATTCATATACTTACGAAATTTAGTTTTATTTTAGTCAATTAAAAACCTATTTTTGAAACTTAAAATGTGCGAAGGGTGCCGATTGATGTGTTTTTGTCAATCAAATTTTAAAAGATACATAGAGAAATCAATACTTAACTAACTTAGATAAAATAAAAGAAACATCTAATTCGATGTAAACTGAAAAGCGTTTATTGAATAATATTCCTATGTCATAAAGAATTATTACTAATGTTATTATGACTTAAAAGTCATAGATAAAAAGTATATTATCAAGTAAAGTTATTAACGAAATGTTTTAAGCTAAGTAAGCACTCGGGGCAGTGGCCAAAACTAAAGTTCTTACCCTATTGATGTAAAAATTTTATTTCGCATTGCCACTCGACGCTAGATGTCGCTACAGTAAGTATAGTGCCACAAATATATCTGAACCAGTGACTGTGGTCCTGGAGGAGCCACTAGCAATACAAAATTAACTGTCAAAATGGACTGCCGGCAGTCAACAGTATATTTAGTACCAAAAAATAACCACTGTGTGAAATAAGTTTGTCGCAATGTAGACAAAATGTCACCAATGTAGTTTTGAAAAATTTGCTCAAACGCTAAGTGGCCAGTACGTAGTTACCTACACCTACAGTGCCACAAGCTTTTCTGTTCCGGTGACAGTCGTGACAGAGGAGCCACTTGCAATACGAAATTAGATGTCAAAATGGACTGTTGTATGAAAACTGTTTGAGTTCCTAAGATAATCACCGGAACAGAAAAGATTGGCGCACTATACCTACCATTTTTTATGTTATTTAACCGGCTCTGGCTACTTAGGCCTTCAGCCGTAGGTACCATCCAATAAAATAAAGGAATATTAAAAATAGTTTTCTATCTAACTTATTTATTCATTTATTTACTAGGAAAGCTTACATAAGTGATAATTGATTAAAATGAAATAATTAAATGGTACCTATATCATTACATTTTATACCTGTTACTTGAAGAAGAAATGTCTCCATATCAAAATACTAGCCTTCCGTCCGCGACTTCGCCCGCTCGGACTAAACGACGACGTTATCAAACGGGAATGTGATATTTTTCAGGGATAAAAAGTAGCCAAAGGCAGCCATTACATCCAGATCGCGATCACTGATCGTGATCTTGATCGCGATCGAGATTTACTTTGTAGATATTTTGCGATCAAGATCGCGAGCGGTCATCACCTTCGTACACAGTCAATCTGCATCGCGATCATTGATCATTGATCATTGATCAAGATTGACTGTCTAATGGCTGCCTAAGTATGTCACTTTTCAGCTGCCAAACTATTCCCATATTCATATATATTCCCAAAAGTCACGTCGATCCGTTGCACCAATTTTGACGTGAAAGACGGACAAAAAAAAAAATCCAATTTCACATTTATAATATTAGTATGGATACACACAATCTCTTTTACATTTTATAGTAAAAATATGATTGGCCTGATATTATGCATCACTAAGTAAGAACTTCTGTTTGAATCGTGAAAGCGCGCATATGCGCAAAACGATAATACGCGCTCTAATCGCGCGCGGCAAGAGTGCGCTTCACCACTGGAGCTCCATAGTAGTGGTCGGAGTGGACGTGCCTCGTGCGATCCAAGAGCACCAAGAGAACAAATTAGATTCACGATCCATGATCCCCAATCTTAGATCGTGGTTGGCCAATCCAAGATGGATAGTTTGGTGTGGTTCAGTCTTATGAACCTCGCGTAGAATAGATCTATTGCCCGCTAGCAAGCAACGTCGAAGAACAAAGAACGGCTGTTCAAAATAATCGTTATCATTATACACTGTTATGTGTGATACATGCATTTTTGCGTATAAAAACCATATGAAAATATAGATAAGTTATCACAACTTACTGTAAATCGAGATTTGACAGCCTAAACCGACCTAGATAGCGGTTTAAATTTAAATCGGGATCGGTAACAACAAGTAGCTAAATGGGATTTAAAAGAAAATCGAGATCCAAGTGGCCTTTTTGAGTTATGAAGAAGAGAAGAGAAGTTTGTTTTTTTGTCGCCTCTAAGGGATTGCAGACTTCAGTATTTAATTTGACATACATTATAGCTTGATACCTCCCACGCATACTTGAGAAAAAGTTTCTTGACAGACGGACAGATCTTTGAATGAGGGCTCAACTATGTTCATGCAGCATATGATAACAACATACCATGTTCATACCCTAGCCTGCATATTCGATATTCTTTAGACCCTTTTAGTAGAGAATAGGACTTCAAGAAGAGCGTTATGAAATCTGAGCAACAAACACACATAAACTAAACTAACACAAAAGTCACTACACCGCGCGTACGAAGTCGCGGGCAACAGCTAGTCTACTCATAAATCTCTACAAATCCAAAATGAGCAATTACAGCTTACGTACAATAATGTAAAGTAAACAAATGGTTTGTTTCAGATTTGGACGTGTTCTCCCGTTGAGGTGCCAAGAATCCCTTCCACCCCCTTACTACGACGTGCATACGCGTGACGTGGACTGACGTATGGACGATAGGAGCTACGCTTACGACCCGGTTGGTGCCGGTGCGCCAGTCAACCAGCAAGCGCACAGAATGGAGGCGGGACAGCTCTGGCGGCAGTATGTCATCGCGGGTGTCGGTATGTCTGAACTTGCCAATAATAATATAGTGCTATTAAAAACAAAAAAACAAAAAAAAAGAACAAAAAGTTTACACAAGTGTCTGAAAAAAAAAATGTGAAGTGTTCGGAATTCGAAAACTAAAAACTTCGCTCGAAAAGTTTTTACTCGGATGAAATGTGACGCTGTATAATTTGACTAACATAGTGCATAATCAGATGTTGTTGTACAAAATTCCGGTTATTAATGCGGATAAAAATAGTGAAAAATTTAGCGTGTGTCAGAAATGGGGCAGTAATAAAATATGCATTGATTTGGAACTTGTTTGGAACCGAACTTGATCATAGTTTGAATGTCACTAGGTGCATGACAATTGAAATTAAATGAAAAACGATATTTTAGGCTCATTTGGCCTGAGATTTCAGGTGCCATTAAAATCGGTGCTCTTCATAAACAAAATTTTATTTATTTACACTTGGTTTAATTTATCAAACTATCTACTATTTAATATTTGTTTAAAATATACTCTTTACTTGGTCATGGAAAATCGGAAAAACTCTTATAATTCTGTAAGTACTTAAATGTGCATCAAAATACATAGGTTAGGTACCTAATACTCATAGAGTAAGTAAATGCTATTATAATAATATTATGCTTTCTCGGTGCCTTTAAGTAGGTACTTATAATGTTTATTACTTTATTTGCATTGATAAAACATCCAAATAAATAAGATAGATAGATAGATAACCGTTTATTGTTGCTACCACACGCATGCACAAGCAATTTACACGGAAAATGTACACAGTACTAGCGGATCCTCGCGGTTTTACCCGCGTGGTACCCGTTCGCGTGGGGATATCGGGATAAAATATAGCCTGTCACTCAGGATAATGTAGCTTCCTACTGGTGAAAGAAATTTTAAAATTAGTGTTGTGGTTTTTGACATATTCCATTACTTACAAACAATCAGACAAAAAATCAAATCTGTTATAATATTACTAGCGGATCCCAGCGGTATTACCCGCGTGGTACCCTTACCCGTGGGAATATCGGGATAAAATATAGCCTATGACACTCGGCAATGATGTAGCTTGCTAATGGGCAAAGAATTAGAATTAGAACTAACTAAAGTTTTAGAATTATTAAGAATTGGCCATTGCTGTATTGTCAGTGCCTATCATAGTTTATGCAAATAATTCGCGACACAATGTATTGTTTATAAATCATTAGTATTGTCTTGCATAATAGTAATACGACAATAGTTGTCTGTTAGGTAAATTGACAAACGTAGTGGCGATCTATTATTAACGGTGTTGATACAACCTAGCTTGATATACATTACTTATACATAATTATGTATAATTATAGAAAAATGGAAAGCGACTCCGTAGCTCAGTGGTTAGAGCAGTCGCCCGGATAGCGAAAGGTCGTGGGTTCGAGTCCCATGATGGGACTCCCATCGGAGCTGGTTGTGAGACGGGTCGATTTTTTCTAAAATACCTACTTTATTTTCCATTTTTCTATTATAAAAATTGCATTGTGAATGCAAAAAAGTAAAAATTTAAATAACTATGTATAATTAGCTAATATTCTATAACTATACAGGGTGTTTGTTTAAAGATTTGACATAATTTAGGGGGTGAAACTAATCCGGTCATTCTCAGCAGGCCTGTTTTATGAGCGTCCATACAAATATCTGACTAGTTTGTAATATTTTCGAGCTGGATTTTTTTTGGGACTACGTCTAGCAATTGCCTTTTATGAATTGGTATTATATACACATAATTTGGTAAAAAACACTCAAAATATTTTTTTTTTAGTTGTTCTCCTAATTAATTCTTAATTTCCGTTCACTGTCCGGTACCCAGAATCAAGCTTTCTAGCTTCAACAGTCGCGAAGTTAGCTACGCTTTGTACATTTCAGTCGATACAATTGGGAAGTTAATAAGTACATTTTATTATTCGCAAAAAATAATCTGTTTAAATAGTATATTTTCTAAGATCATCATTCCAGCCGTACGACGTCCACTGCTGGGCATAGGCCTCCCCCAAGGATCTCCACAACGATCGGTCCTGCTTGGCCCGCATCCAGCGGCTTCCCGCGACCTTGACCAGATCGTCGGTCCACCTTGTAGGGGGCCTGCCCACGGAACGTCGTCCGGTTCGCGGTCGCCATTCGAGAACCTTTCCGCCCCAACGGCCATCGGTTCTCCGCGCTATGTGTCCCGCCCACTGCCACTTCAACTGAGCAATCTTTCGAGCGATGTCGGTCGTTTTAGTTCTCCTGCGGATCTCATCATTTCTGATTCGATCGAGCAGGAAAATACCAAGCATCGCTCTCTCCATTGCTCGCTGGGTGACCTTGAGCCTTCTTATGAGACCCATAGTAAAAGACCACGTCTCGCTTCCATAAGTCATAACTGGCAACACACACTGGTCAAAGACCTTAGTCTTGAGACATTGAGGAATTTTGGACGCAAATATATGCCGGAGCTTCCCAAACGCTGCCCATCCGAGCTGGATTCGACGAGAGATCTCTTTCTCGAAGTTGGACTTACCTAATTGGATTGTCTGTCCTAGGTAGACATAGTGGTCAACAACTTCGAGTCTAATGTTCCCAACATTAGATTTCTAAGATAGAACGAAAAATATGTTTGTCTTTTCATTATACATAATTTCCGTCACCAGTCAAAAAGTAGCAAATATCTCACTAGCAGATTAAGTAATTCCCATCACTAGCGCAACGTCGTCTTTCTTCAGTTAGTGCCGAGGCAGGCAACCGACACGGTCCTGTGTCACCTGTTCCGCTGGCGAGCTACGACTGTAAATACCTAACTTCTGTTCGCATGGTTTACTACTATTCTAATTTCTGTTCGCTCTTTTAATTAATGTTTGAAATGCATACAAATTTAGCTAGTTAGATTATTGTATGCAGAAATTCGTTGTTGACCTCATGCTTAAACCAATACCGTATTCCTTACCATTCAAATTTTATTTCATAAATACCGTCGTGGTCCTAATTTATGTCACCCAGTTCCGTCACGCTAAACGTGACAGAAATTATAAAATACCACGCGTAACGTGACGGAAATTATAAAATACTTACCTAATAACATACAAATGTTCCTTGACTCCCAAAATTGTTCATTCAGTTATTTTGTAGACTGGACAATTACTTGTAAGGTTTATTTTATATTGTATAGTATTTGTTTTTTGTTTGAGTCATACAACAAAAAGATACTTATATAATTTTTATTTAGCAATTTTCTAATTTCCGTCACGCCCAAAACTTTGTTAGTTCATAAATCCAAAACCAGACACTACATTGAAGTGCCAAATACATCATTTTCTTCAGTTTAACGTCTTTTCTAAACTTAATTCCGGTTTAGAGAATTAATTGAAAAATAAAAATCGTGATGGAAATTATGCAAAGAACACCTTGTCGTGAGAATGACCGAATCATCAATACAAAAAACTTTTACTATAGAATCGAGTGCGGTATCGCGAAAAAAATCGGCTGTTTCATACAAAAGTGCAATATCGAATGGGCCAAAATGTATGGAACAGCAGATTTTTTTTTCGCAATGTGTCACTTGGTCAGACATATATAGTAAAAGTTGTTTGTATTGATGTCTATTTTTACCTCCTGAAGTATGTCCCATCTTTAAACAAACACTCTGTATAAATACTACTTAATATTATAAGTAACTACGAAAGTTTGTAAGTAAGTATGGATGTATGGATGTTTGTTACTCCTTCACATAAAAACTTCTAAACGGATCTGGATGAAAATGATGAAATTCGCAACAGAGATAGATTATCGGCTGGAATAACACATAGAATACTTTTTATCTCGATATTCCCACGGGAACGGGAACCACGCGGGTGAAATCGCGGTCGGCCGATAGTAATTGCATGGTATAGACACGTTATGAGGAGAGGGACACATGTCACATGCTGAAGAAGGTACTGAATATAAATGTAGAATGGTATGTGGGGAAAGGAAGGCTAAATAAAAGGGGGTATATTGCGTGAAGGAAGAATGATATGTGCAAGAAAGACAGACTGCAGACGTGACCACTACAGGAAATAGCATCTTTTGACGGCAAAAATATGTAGGTACATCATTGAAACTTTGTTTATAACTTTATCTTAGCACTAGCGGCCGCCCGCGGTTTCACCCGCGTGGTTCTCGTTCCCGTGGGAACGTCGGGATAAAAAGTAGCCTAAGAGACTCCTTATTACATCAGCTACGTGCCAGTGAACGTCCCGTCAAAATCAGTCCAGCCGTTTCAGAGATTAGCCGGAACAAACAGACAGACAGACAGACAGATAGACAGACAGACAAAAAATGTAAATACAAATATTTTGGTATATGTACCGTATACATAATCATATGCATGTAGTAAAAAGCTGTTATTTTAATATTACACACAGACATTCGAATTTTATTTATTTGTATAGATTAGAAATGAGGATCAGCAGTGTCCTACCAAGGCAAACGTAGCGTAGGGCGCCCTGCTACCAGGTGGAGCGACGACCTGCGAAAAATGGCAGGCGGGGGCTGGCTGCGAAGAGCTGAAGACCGTGCTCAGTGGCGTAAATTAGGAGAGGCCTATGTCCAGCAGTGGACGAAAACGGGCTGATGATGATGATGATGATGATGAGTGTCCTACCAAAATTCAGTCACAACACAATGTGTCTTCATTAATTCATACCAGTAAAACAACTAGGTATGCACAAAGCAAATGAGACCTAACTATATCTATTTCTTCTTCCTATGTTTAGTCCTTACTTTGAAAACAATGAAGCTTGGCTAACCGGAAAACACTAATGAAATCAAACGTGATTCTTATTATTTTTTCCGCAATAACAAATATCTTGAACTATGTATCTATGTACCTATCTATAAGTTAAGATTTTAAATAATCATTTACACAGATTGGTTATCCATTTTTTTAATATTGATAAGGTTTCACCCGCCGCGTGATGAAAACCCGCGAAAGAATTTTTAAAATCGGTCCCTTAGTTTTCGAGTTTATTCGTAACAAACAAAAAATACAAACCTTTTCTCTTCATAATATTAGTACCTATGCGTAGGTAGGTACTTTACGTATCTAAAATTGATATTTTTATGTCAATAAATAAACGTATTTTTACTTACTTACTTACAGGAAAAGTTAAAACACAATTTAATTTAAAAAAACAAAAGGCAACAAATTTTCCCAATTTTTCAGCTGGAACAAATTACCAGACGTGCCATACAAAATACCATATGTGTTATTAATTATTGCAATATTAATAACACAGTCAAACGAACATCTGTTAGGTGACGATTTAAAATGTAATTTGTTTGGAAAAATTACAGTAAGTAGTGTAAAATAGAATGTAATTAAAACATGCCGAGAATATTAACATTTTATTACACCATGTTTACTTATATGTTAATTTTTTTTCGTGTCTAGTGTAGTTACAAAGTTTGAAGCTATCTATGACGTAATGTAAATTGAGTTGGCGCGCTTTTTATTGCATACTAGCCTTCCGCCCGCGGCTTCGCCCGCGTGGATTATAATAAAAATAAAATAAAAATAAAAATCATTTATTTCAGGTGCAATGCACCCATAAAAACACCAAAAACTGATCAGTACTAGGTATTTAGTGCATTATGTAATTTAAAAATAATAATGCTTAATGATTAAATCAAATTCAAAATTAAAACATTACAAATTTATGAGAACAATCAGAATAAATTAATATCAAAACGTTATCCTGTGGGAATGTAATGTTTTTTCTGGATAAAAAGTAGTCTATGTCACTCTCCAGCTCCCAAACTATCTCCATAGGTACCAGAAATCACGTCGATGATCCGTTGCTACGTTTCGACGTGAAAGACGTGACAAACACACATACACATTTATATTATTACTAGCTGTGCCACACAGTTTCACCTGTGTTAATTTGAGGAAAAGGAAAAAGTCTACTAAAAAGAAATGTAATTTCCCGCTTTTGTAACATTTTTCATCTGTTGGTTTAGTCGTAGCGTAGCGTGATGTTATAATTAGCCTATTGGTACTATTATATATTCCCTGCTATAGCCTTCCTCGATAAATGGACTATCCAACACAAAAAGATTTTTTCAATTCGGTCCAGTATAGTTTCTGAGATTACCGCGTTCAAACAAACAAACAAACAAACAACTCTTCAGCATTATTATATTAGTATAGATTAGTATAGTATGGATTGATCAATTCTGCCTTTTCAGGGAATAAACGGTCAGTTATTTTTACTACGTGCGATACCGGAGGTTACCAATAAATTAACCTGCTTGTGCAATGATAAGCATTTGGTGTCTTATAATGTTTCAGTTATTTCAGCTGTTGCATTTCTTGTGATAAGATGAAGTTGGGAAATCAAATCATATTTATCACTTAAGTACCTATAGTTTTTTTTTTAATGTGAGTACCTCACGTTAAAACTTTAAAAATTATCAATTTGTTTTTATGAATTTCAAAAAGAAGTGCAAGAATCAGTGGTTTACTTAGGTACATTGTCGTGTGATGAAATACTAAGTATGTACCTAAGTACTTAGAAATTAAAAAAACGTAGGTATGTGAGTACATAATAACGATGTGAGTTTTTATTTTAGTTAAGTATATAGCAGAAATACAGATCATAGGTAGTAAAAAGACCTATAAGTATGTATGACATTCTTTCATTGTTTTTTCAAGTATTTGCAGTAGGTATCTGACATACCTTGATACCCGTTATTATCATAGATCGGAAAATTTAAATAACTAATAATGATAAAAGATATAGTGATAAAGAGATAATTATTATTTAATTATTTAGTAAGTTCAGATAATACTTTAATGACGACGTATAGGGTACTTAACTAACATTAAACATTAAAAGAAGCGAAACACTAGTAAACAGGTGTAATGTATTATAAACATATTGGTAGAAAATAAAAATAATTTATAAAATTATCATATTGGGGCAGATGCGTAATAATTATAATAAGTATTTCTAAACATAAGCACAGAATAATATTTGTGTATAAGTACATAATATGTCACGCACGGCTTAGAGGGCGTATATACCTACCTACCTACATACTCTGATATTATAAAATTTAATTAACAAATTATCTTTATGCTTATCAAAAATACCATGAAACATTTAGTAACAAATATTTGCAATAAATTATTTCTAAAGTAAACATTCAAAGTTTGTAAAGTAGCTTTAACATTGAAAGTCGTCTACATACGTCAGCTTTTCACTTTTCCTTAGCATAAAAACAATTGAATTTTTATGAAATAAGTAGGTACTTAGGTTAAGTAATATTTAAGTTCTATGTTATACTTTGTAAAAGACGCAAATTTCCTTATTTCTACGGAATAAAGTAGGTAAGTATTTAATTATTTTTACTCATTTGTGGGTCTCGAACACACGACCTTTCACTGTCCGGGCGAATGCTCTTTTCGATTGTTTTTTTTTATAAGTAACTAGCGGCCGCCCGCGGTTTCACCCGCGTGGTTCCCGTTCCCGTGGGAATATCGGGATAGAAAGTACATATAAACCTTCCTCTTGAATCACTCTATCTATTAACGCATCAAAATCCGTTGCGTAGTTTCAAAGATTTAAGCATACAAAGGGACATAGGGACAGAGAAAGCGACTTTGTTTTATACTATGTAGTGATAGTGATACTTAACAATTCATTTTGAATAAGGAAGTATTTTATTTTTCTCCTATCCATTTAAGTAGGTAGGTACTTACTTATTATTATAAAACTATGTTTTTTTTCCACTCCTACTATTTTTGCCACAAAAATGGTACTAAAACCTACTATACTCGTAGACGATAGAGATGCGTAGGTTACCATACCAGGTATATTTTTATTAACTGCCAGTGCGTAGTTAAATAGGATAGTAAGCAGTGTAACAATAGTATTGTTGATAACTTATCATTCACTAAAATGAACTTATTGTTAAATGTACATCAAGATCATTGACCTTTAGGAATATAATAAGAGCGTTTAGGTATTATAAAAAAGTGACTTTTTCCTAGTCCTAAAAATATTTTACAAATAAATGCTTCAGCTTTATTATATTAGTTTCAGTTGAATAAATTAAGTAATAACAGTGTACCTACTCCGTTAATAAAACAAAAATTTTTAGGAATACTAAAGCCGGGTCTCCAGCGCGTGTTTTGCCCTACATAATCAACAAAAACATCTCAACATTCAACAAAACTGTCTACACAAAATATTGTTTCACTACACATTTTTGTTTGCATCACCAATGTTTTTTCTTTCCATGCCCGGTGGAAAACACGTACTTACACAAAACTTCCCCCGCGCGGGTCGAGGGGCTGGGTACTGTACATAATCTATCATTTCGACAAGTTTTAACTTTTTTAATTTTGATAACTCGCTAGACAATGGCCGAATTTCTGTGTAAAATGGAAGGGGGTTTAGAGCAATGTAAGTAAAGATGGATTGGAATAAAGATACAATCTGAAACTACGTCTTCTTCGTCCGAACTCATTTTGTTTGCTAAAGAAACTATTGTTTTGTGTACACAAGCCAAGAGAGGTATAGACGGCACATGTCAAGAAACATTTTTCAGAAACAAGTTTTGTGTATGTGTTTTTGTTGAATGTTTTCAAAAAACTTTCGCTGGAGACCCGGCTTTACGTGCAAAATAAAAAAAAAACTACATAGGTGATAGGTGTCTAATAGGTATAAAATAAAGTCGCTCAGATGTTTCTAACTTCCCACAGGCTGATTCAAGAGGGGCACGAGGAGTATTCATTCTAATTTTATTAATGTGAAAGTGTATCTGTTTGTTTGTCCGTCTTTCATTTCAAAACGGAGCAACGGATCGACGTGATTTTTGGTACCTATGGTATGGGAATAGTTTGGGAGCTGGAGAGTGACATAGGCTACTTTTTATCCCGGAAAAACATCACATTCTCGCGGGATAACGTCGTGTAATCCACGCGGACAAAGCCGCGGGCGGATGGCTAGTGTATAATACGTACATCTACATAGCTTGCACCGTGGGCACCAGCTAAAAAATATTAATATGGACATGGGCTTCATTTGACATTTGAAGCTCATATTTTGTCCATATATGGGCATAATAATTATGGGTTTCAAATGTCAAATGAAGCCCATGTCCATATCCAAATTTTTTTATCTGGTAGCCCCCAGGTCGAAAGTAGAAAGAAAGAAGAAACTTGCCAAAAATTTTGACCAGAAGCAATAGGTACTTATACAAAATGATATTGTCTTTATTTATGACGATAATTATCTTATCAATAGGTACGCATATGGTGGCTATTAAATAACAATAATAACTTTTATCTGAAAGATAGGAATAACGCTGCAAAGAATTAACAAAAAGCATTGGGATCTGACGCCTTTTACAAGGTGCATATAAAGATAAAACGCAATAAGATTTTATAAGACAGATTCTGATGAAAAAGCGCATGTTAAAATATAGCCCCGTTTTGTTTATGCAATTTGTTACTTTTCGCTGAAATTAATGATACACGCTTAGCGCCAAAGCTCTCCGACGGGGAAATAGGCTTGGACTTAGCCTTTTTTATTAGAGAAATTAATCTACCCTCACTAAACTAGTATGTAAAGTTCCCCCGACCCCCCGCTCCCCCAAACCGCTTTAATCCCCCATTTATGACACCTGTCATGTATATCCAGGGATACACTGGCCTGGGGCAAAAGGCATGGGTGTGTATACTATAGTATACACTGGCGCTAAGCGTGCCAATTGCCAATAGAACAGAACAGAATAATTTCTAATCTGTTTTTGCTCTTTAGGATGTTTTAGAAATAACGGAACTTTGGTATTGCAAAAAAACCGATCCCAAAGTAAATTGGATTTCCGATAAATACTTATGTAGATAATATTGGGTCGCCAATTTATTGCTCTGTATAGCAGCACCGCAAAGCAAATAATATAAACGGTTGATAAACTTAAGGTTATCTTTTTAAATTTGTAAACTAAGCAATATTAAATATAACTTTAGGTTCAGTCGCCGACAATTCAAGCTTACCATTGAATTATGAAATATTGTCCTTATTACGTATGCGATAATAGCCCTTAAGGTCATTGTTTGATGTCTGCTGACTATACTAAACTAATTAACCCGTCGGTCGTCGTCGTAATCTCTTTTTAAATTGATTTATATTAAAAAGGTCTACCAAATAAAATAAAGTAGGTAAATCATATCAAAATGTTATCATGAAATTGCAAAGTAAGTACGACGAGAGTGTGATATTTTTTTCGTTTTAAATATTGATTCCATACCCAAATTATTTTTTTTATATTTGAGCAGCAGAGTTAGATACGGCGCTCAAATCTTAAAGGACTTTTTTGTCATTCCTTTAATTTTTCCTAAAAAGCTATAATTTTTTTGGTATAATACGCAATGACATTGACAATAATTTAACAGGGAAATTATAAACATTCAGTACACAACTCATCGCAATGGAAATGTTATCAGAACAGAACGATATCAAGTGCCATATAATGTTTCTGATAGTATTAGTACATTATTATGTTATTTTAATACGTAGCTAGAGTGGATGATATAACTAAGTACCTACTTACAAAATGCAACAATTTCTAAATCCTACTAATATTTATTATCCTACTAATATTATAAATGTGAAAGTTTAGATGTTTGGATGTTTGTATGTTTGTTACTCAATCACGCCAAAACGGCTGAACAGATTTGGCTGAAATTTGGGACACAGATACTTTGAAGCCTGGAGAGGAACATAGGCTACTTTTTATCCCGGAAAAGTATCACATTCCCTCGGGATAACGTCGTGTAGTCCACGCGGGCTTACATAAATTAGATGAATCTCTATCCTCTAACATCTCGATTTTCCTTCAGTACCTACCTAGTTAGATTTAAGTTGACTAATTTGAGAATCTATGTGTACTTACCTACTTCGTTTTGTACAAAAATAATAATAATTCGAAAAATCTATTAAATATAGGTCTCCGTATTCATCTACTAGCTTCATTCTAAAATTATCTTATATATAAAAATATGTAGTTTAAAAAACTAAAAAACACACTTTTATAGGAACAGACTAAAAAGAACAAAATAACCGTCTATTCAGTAACTGAAATTAAAAAGCGTGGTGTGCGTTGTCAATATTAAGTACTTGAATGCATGCTTTGCAAAGGGCGCACCACGCTTTTTAATTTCAGTTACTGAATAGACGGTTATTTTGTTCTTTTTAGTCTGTTCCTATAAAAGTGTGTTTTTTAGTTTTTTAAACTACATATTTATTTTTTAATTTTTAGTTTAATAAACGGCAAGCTATGGGTGATAATCGATTTCACAGTCCATTCATGTGTCTGCTCACCCCGTAAACATTATAACTCAAAGGCGTGATTGTATGTATTTAGTTTTACAAATTCAAGTGGAGTCTATTAGTTACCAGATGCGCGAGCCGAACCCTTACTTTCTCCTTACTCCATCATCAGACCCTCACCACCAAGTGTAGCGAATAAGTCTCATCAGAACGAAACAAATGAGCCCAAACTCGAGGGGTTTCATAGTGGTCATTAAGGAGTGCCACTGACTACCTCCCTGCTCCATCATCAGGCCCTTACCACCAAGTGTAGCAAATAGGTCTCATCAGAACGAAACAAATGAGCCCAAACTCAAGGGATTTCCTAGTGGTCATTAAGGAGTGCCACGACTTCCTCCCTGCTCCATCATCAAGACTCTCACCACCAAGTGTAGCGAGTAGGTCTCATCAGAATGAAACAAATGAGCCCACCTCGAGGGGTTTCTCAGTGGTCACTAAGGAGTGCCACTGACTTCCTCCCTGCTCCAGCATCAGACCCTTACCACCAAGTGTAGCGGATAGGTCACATCAGAACGAAACAAATGAGGCAGAACTCAAAGGGTTTCCTATTTGCCATTAAGGAGTGCCACTGGCTTTCTCCCTGTTCCATCATCAGTCCCTTGCCACCAAGTGTAGCAAATAGGTCTCATCAGAACGAAACAAATGAGCCCAAACTCAAAAGGTTTCGTAGTGGTCATTAAGGGTGCCACTGGCTTCCTCCCAGCTCTATCTTCACATCATCAGACCCTCGCCACCAAGTGTAGCGAATAGGTCTCGTCTGAACGAAACAAATGAGCCCAAACTCGAGAGGTTTCCTAGTGGTCATTAAGAAGTGCCACTGGCTTCCTCCCTGCTCCATCATCAGACTCTCACCACCAAGTGAAGCGAATAGGTCTCATCAGAACGAAACAAATGAGCCCAAACTCGAGGGGTTTTCTTGAGGCCATTAATGAGTTTCACTGGCTTTCTCCCAGCTCCATCATCAGAACCTCACCACCAAGTGTAACGAATAGGTCTTATCAACACGAAACAAATGAGCCCAAACTCGAGTGGTTTCCTATTGGTCATTAAGGAGTGTCACTGGCTTCCTTCCTGCTCCATCATCAGACCCTTACCACCAAGTGTAGCGAATAGGTCTCATCAGAACGAAACAAATGAGCCAGAACTCGAGGTGTTTCCTATTGGTAATTAAGAAGTGCCACTGACTTCCTCCCTGCTCCATCATCAGACCCTAACCATCAAGTGCGACTAAAAAGTCTCATCAGAACGAAACAACGGAGGCCAAACTCGAGGGGTTTCCTAGTGGTCATTAAGAAGTGCCACTGGCTTCCTCCCTGCTCCATCATCAGACCCTTACCATCAAGTGTAACGAACAGGTCTTATCAGAACAAAAGAAATGAGCCTAAACTCGAGGGGTTTCCTAGCAGCCATTGAAGAGTTCTATTGCCCACCTCTTGACTCCATCATCAGATCAGCTCGATGGTAGCAAATTATTGTATTGTCATCGGATTCATATAGACTTGCAAAGTTTCAAATCAATACGACAATTAGAAGTAGGTTTAAATTGATTTCCAAGATTTTCTTACATTGTGACTTAGTTACAAGTGAAGCTAATAAAAGTGTGGTAAAAATGAATCCCTATTTCACTTGGTCACACCATCACGCGTGAACGGCTGGACCGATTTGGCTAATTTTGGTCTTGAAATGTTCGTGGAAGTCCAAGGAAGGTTCTAACGGTAAGAAAATAGAGGAAGAAGGGGTAAGTAGGGTTAGAGTAGAAGTAGGGTAGGGGTAGGCTAGTGGTAGGGTAGGGGTAGGGTAGGGTAAGGTGGAGTAGGGGGTAGGGCCACGGGAACGAAGTCGCGCTGGGTCTAAAAAAAAGTTTTAAATAAAATCGATACGGCTAGCTAAGTAAAGTAGGTAAGTATTTAGTAGTTATGTGAACAACTTATATATTTTCACATACTTAATACCTTTGTTACATAATAATAAATACTTACGGTTTTTTTTTATTATTTTAGTTTATTTGGAACAAGCACAATATAAAACAGTTATCAAAAAAGTTTCCAAAATAAATAGTGTACTTAGTACCTATACCAACTAAAGCAAGATTTGTTTAATTTCCTAATTTATGTTAACAAACGATTCCGGATTGTGAGTTTGTGGCTATAAATAAAAAACAAGTCGAAATAACTGTAATGTTTTTGTTGTACCAATAATTGATTTAATATTAATAATAGGTCTTTACATATGAAATTGCCGTTTTTTTCTTTTGTACATATAACTTAACAACTTTTATAATATTAGAAATATATAATTTCTTTAATATTGCGTTACATTAAGACCGTATCGAGCAACTTTTGATAATTTAATAACCACGATATTTGATTATTTACATAGAAAAAACTTATTCCGAAAGTTACGACTATTTTTGTTTCCAGAATTTCGTACTTTATTAGTTGTAACTTAGTGAAAAAAATTTTTTTTCTCTTAACGAATGTGTCATTTAGTAGTTAAAATGTCCACAAATACGTGTGTAAAATTTTGTAAATATACATAATATTAGTCGTTAAATAATAACAAAAACGTTAGTATGGAAAAAAAAAATTTACAGAAATCTCCATACAAAACGGCAATTTCATAGGTAAAGACCTATTATTTATGCAATTATTGCATCCCAAGCAGCATGAGTTAGAGCCAAATTATCATTAGAAACAGATTGCGCTAAAAAGCGTCATGTGCATTTCATAGACAAAACAAAATATGTAAACAAATAAATGCGTTTAGTATTTTTTTAACGGCATTTAAAGTGTTTTGTTTCGAAAAATCGCCAAAATCTCCTCACGTAATTTTATGGACGCCCCCTTATTGGCAGCCATATATAAAAATGAATCCCTATTTACCTTGGTCACGACATCACGCGTGAACGGCTGGACCGATTTGGCTAATTTTGGTCTTGAAATGTTCGTGGAAGTCCAAGGAAGGATATAGGGGTAGGGTAGGTGTAGGGTAGGGGTAGGGTAGGGGTAGGGGTAGGGTAGGGGTAGGGTAGGGGTAGGGTAGGGGTAGGGTAGGGGTAGGGTAGGGGTAGGGTAGGGGTAGGGTAGGGGTAGGGTAGGGGTAGGGTAGGGGTAGGGTAGGGGTAGGGTAGGGGTAGGGTAGGGGTAGGGTAGGGGTAGGGTAGGGGTAGGGTAGGGGTAGGGTAGGGGTAGGGTAGGGGTAGGGTAGGGGTAGGGTAGGGGTAGGGTAGGGGTAGGGTAGGGGTAGGGTAGGGGTAGGGTAGGGGTAGGGTAGGGGTAGGGTAGGGGTAGGGTAGGGGTAGGGTAGGGGTAGGGTAGGGGTAGGGTAGGGGTAGGGTAGGGGTAGGGTAGGGTAGGGGTAGGGTAGGGGTAGGGTAGGGGTAGGGTAGGGGTAGGGTAGGGGTAGGGTAGGGGTAGGGTAGGGGTAGGGTAGGGGTAGGGTAGGGGTAGGGTAGGGGTAGGGTAGGGGTAGGGTAGGGGTAGGGTAGGGGTAGGGTAGGGGTAGGGTAGGGGTAGGGTAGGGGTAGGGTAGGGGTAGGGTAGGGGTAGGGTAGGGGTAGGGTAGGGGTAGGGTAGGGGTAGGGTAGGGGTAGGGTAGGGGTAGGGTAGGGGTAGGGTAGGGGTAGGGTAGGGGTAGGGTAGGGGTAGGGTAGGGGTAGGGTAGGGGTAGGGTAGGGGTAGGGTAGGGGTAGGGTAGGGGTAGGGTAGGGGTAGGGTAGGGGTAGGGTAGGGGTAGGGTAGGGGTAGGGTAGGGGTAGGGTAGGGGTAGGGTAGGGGTAGGGTAGGGGTAGGGTAGGGGTAGGGTAAGGGTAGGGTAGGGGTAGGGGTAGGGGTAGGGTAGGGGTAGGGTAGGGGTAGGGTAGGGGTAGGGTAGGGGTAGGGTAGGGGTAGGGTAGGGTAGGGGTAGAGTACGGGTAGGGTAGGGTGGAGTAGGGGGTAGGGTAGGGGTAGAGTACGGGTAGGGTAGGGTGGAGTAGGGAGTAGGGCCACAGAATAAATAATAGTGCTAAGGTGGTAGGGCCACGGGAACGAAGTCGCGCTGGGTCAGCTAGTCATAAATAGTTTTTGAGAAAAACCGTTTAAACTTAGGTAAATTTTAGTGAATTACTTACGGGCTACATGCTCTTGAAAACTAGATTACTTAGGTACTGGTTTATTTAGTAAAAGTGTAGTTATTTAAATTTTTACTTTTTTGCATTCACAATGCAATTTTTATGGTTGAAAAATGGAAAATGAAAGTATTTAGAAAAAATATCTTCATAAGTAGTGGGGGTAGTAATATCTTCACATTGATGAAATTAACGCTGGCTTAATTTGATAAATTCGACGCTTCTCGTAACGACTCCGTAGCTCAGTGGTTAGAGCAGTCGCCCGGATAGCGAAAGGTCGTGGGTTCGAGTCCCATCGGAGCTGGTTGTGAGACGAGTCGATTTTTTTTAAATACTTCATTTTCCATTTTTCAAAAGTATAGTTATAAATAATCTTGCCAACATGCTTCAATAATAAACAATTTGGCAATAAAATTACTTTTACTTTTTTCATTACCTACTTATATAGGTACGCAATTTTAATTATCCAAAATGAAGTATTAGAAAAAATCGACCCATCTCACCAATAGCTCTGAAGGGACTCGAACCCACGACCTGCTGCTCTAACCACTAGCTATGCATGGAGTCGCTGTGAGAAGCGTCGAAATCATCCAATACTTACCTCATTTACGCGCTGTTAAGGCGATACTCGGAAAAATTGTGCTGAAGCGAGATAGCAATGAGAAAATGACGCGCGCGGGAGCGAGACCAATTTTGCAGATTAGGCAAAAATACACAAAATCACTTCGTATTAAAAAACTATAGCGATTTTAAAAAATGCTTCTACACGATCCTAAATATTATTGGTGTCCACTAATTAAACCAATTTTCAATAGTATATGTAACCCCACTTAAGTATAATCTTGAAATCTTGTATATTTTAGAGGTCTTTTCGAAAATAAAAAGTGTCGAACCAAAATCATAAAATCGTGTTTTTGAAACTATACGATTCTAGATAAAGGTACTTATAAAGAAATACATATCTTATTAGCAGATATGTAACAAATCTAACCGTCCTATAGTTTTATATCAAAAAGTCCATACTTTTACCGACTAGCGCCTTAAGGCAGCGTTTATTTCATCAATGTGAAGATATTACTTCATACTTAGTAGTTATAGAGCATTCGCCCGGACAGTGAAAGGTCTTGGGTTCGAGTCCCATCGTAGCTAGCTAGCAAGTTAGTTGTGAGACGAGTCGATTTTTTACTTATTTCATTTTCAATAATTTGGCAATATTTTCTTTCGTAGGTACCTAAATACGTAAATGTGCCACAATTTCAATATATTCAAACAAAATTCAGATCTCATTAAAATTTTATATTGTATGCTAATCCATTTTGTCGTCAACTATTTGTTTTTAAGCATATAAATTATAACTCAATGTTTTTAAGTTGTCTTTCTTCGAATAAATTCAGAAGCCGATATGTAAGTAGAATGATGTCCATAGTAGACTCAATAGACATAATATAATATAAAGGCCTCTGCATTCCAAACCCGCCCGGCTCGCCCGCCCGCCCAGCGCCCGCCGCCGGCTAAAGCGTAATTATGAAAATGTCGCCTGAACAAAAGTTATTCAGTGTGATATGCCCTTTTTATATCGATGTTTAAAAACTGAAGCTTTCTGCAAAAAGATGTAAAACACCACCAAAAACCTTCTGTAAAAAAACTGGCCAAATCGATTTTATGTAACTTCGACTTTGAACATGTTGGTGGACACCGACCGTCATCGAAGTCAACAACCGTCACATAAAATCTGACTACCTATACCAATAAAGAAGTCGCAGTAAAGCATGCTATACACGGGTAAAGTAAACGGTAGAGTAGAGTGGTAGAGTAAAGTCCATTCGCTTAGATAATGTCGCCCTTTTATCTTACCGCCTTGGCACGTGCCGCTTCTTGTCAAAGGATGCCGCCGCATAAACAAAAGAAGCCGCGTGCGGCGTACACCCGCATATGGAATTAGATTTTGGGATTCGTTTTTTTTTTTTTTTTTTTTAATATTTTCTTAAATAATCTATGTTTATTATAAATACAGGTGGTAACGACGGTTGTGACTTGTGATCATAATCATAATAATCATATGAAAAATTAATAATAATTATTATTATTTGTAAATCACTTATTTAACTTCCTTATATATAAAAATATCTAAATTTTCATTAAAATTGACTTTCAGTTTTGTATGGAGCCTCGGCTAGGACTTTGTACACTATACCAAAGGCAAGCAAAAGATAAATATAATAACTGAAAACTAATTATATCGCAATAAGCTAACGCGTTTGATGGTACAAAAGCATTAACTAGTCTTAATTATGATGCAACCCCGATTCAATATGGCGGTAAAACGTCACACTCACATTTAAAAAAAAGGTTGACATTGACAGATTATCATCAGTCGTCAATGTCATCGTTTTTTCGTACAGAAACATCATTGTTTCCGAACGTGATTTAAATATGGTTGCCAGTGTGACCATGGATGGCAAAGAATTTTTATTTTAAAGTTTATTTTTGTACCATTTATCCAGAAAGACAATGAGAATTTTAATATTTTATATGACTTTACTATATTTTTTACTATTAGTACGAATAGTGTACAAAGTCCTAGCCGAAAATGAAAAATGTCCTTTCAGCTTCTTGCGCCCAGTAGTTTCGGCTGTGCGTTGTCTGTCAGTCAGTCAGTAACGCAAGAGTTTTATATTACCACAGATATTAAGATACTGATATTACTTATTTATAATTAAAACTAGCGGACCCGGCAAACGTTGTTTTGCCATATAAATTTTATTGGACATGAACTTCGTATCACCAAAATCTGCCTGCCATAAATGTCACTTAAAATAGGTAATCCAAAAAGACAAAAACGTCACTGATTACATACTCTTTGACATACCTACTCTTTGGAAGCGGCTATGTAGGAAATGACAGTTGTGTAAAGTACGACAGTTTAACGATTTTATTTACAAAATTACCATATTTATTTTAAAATTTTCCTGAATAAAAAGTAGCCTATGTTACTCTCCAGCTCTCAAATTCTCCCCATACCGAAAATCTCGTCGATCCGCTGCTCCGTTTAGACGTGAAAGACGGACAAACAAACAAACAAACAAACAAATAAATAAACAAACACACTTTCACATTTATAATATTAGTATGGATTAGTATGGATATTAGTATGGATATTATCCTCTAACTACACATGGAAATTCCGAAATTGATAAAATCACTTAATTAACTCTGAAAATGCAGTTTTGTCTTATTTCAAAAATAAAGGAATATTTCCTTTGAGTGAAATTTGCTATCTCCATTATTTTGAGTACTTTCCCTCCAGGTATTATGAAATAATCCCACCCTGTATAATGCTTGTATCAAAATCAGCACACTTTAACTTCGATTTTCCTACAAACGAGTGTAACTATTTATGCGCGGATTTCTACACATATAGTTTACGCTTGAATTCTATTTTGTCACGATCGGAAACAATGCTTGCCTCTATACTTACTCGTTATTTGTGTGCGCGCTAGCGTTCAGGGTGAAGGTCGCGGCATACCAAATGCAGGCGACAACTGACAAGTTATTCGGAAATGTAATATTGTTAAACAAAAATTACGTTTTAGAAATAAGATCGACCCGTCTCACAACTAGCTCCGATGGGACTCGAACCCACGACCTTTCGCTATTCGGGCCACTGCTCTGGAGAGCTCTGGAAAGAGGACTGCTCTCCAGAGCAGTCGCCCGGATAGCGAAAGGTCGTGGGTTCGAGTCCCATCGGAGCTAGTTGTGATGTGAGACGAGTAAATTTTTCCTAATTACTTCATTTTCAATTTTTCAATAATAAAAATTGCATTGTGAATGCAAAAAGTTAAAATTTTAATAAAAAAATCAGAGGTTGCTTTTTTTACTTTTTTTCTTTTTGCATTCACAATGCAATTTTTATTTAAATTTTTACTTTTTTGCATTCACAATGCAATTTTTATTATTGCAAAATTGAAAATGAAGTGTTTAGAAAAAATCGACCCGTCTCACAACCATCCCATCGGACGTTGTGAGACGGGTCGATTTCGGGGAGATGACCCTGTAGTGATTTCGACTTTCGTCCATTAGTTATATTTCATACTTAGGTGTATCGACCAGTAGTTTTAATACATGCCCGTTTAACGCGAGTGAAGCCGCTGACAAAAGCTGGTTTTTTATTGTTTATTTATTTCCTTTAATCCGGTCACTCCACCCGACCTTTGCGTCTATTGTGGTGTCGATCCCGAAATAGCCGCGTCCGGATCTCTCGTGGACGACGATTATTTAATAACAACTTGCAGCACGTGACTTCACCCAGCGCAGCAGTGCGTACGTACACGAGCACAAAATGAATCAATACGACGAAGAAACTAGAATTAAAAAACTAAGCAAAGTACCATTAATAGGGAGTTAGTTAAGTAACGGGAAATTCTGAAAATACGGCTTAGAGCTTTATATATAAATAATATATAATAGCCCATAGGTAAAAAACGTTAAACTCGCGTCAGGATCACGTGACCGTCAGATCGAAAATTCGTAAGGGCGCTTGTGCACTACACTGAATTTTACCGTCCGGCAGTCCGTTTTTTACGGTCCTGCCTACAAAATTGGACGGCCGGACGGTAAAATTCCGTGTAGTGCACAAGCACCCTAAGACGGACACGTGACCTGATCGAAAAACTGTTACAATGTCATTAGAATACGAAGGCAAATTTCGCCACCGTTTCCAAAGTAGTGATAGCTCAGTTTAGAAAACGGGCGGCATTGAAGCCAGAAGACCTCGGTTCAAATCTAGTCCGTAATTTTTTTCTTTTTTTGTCAAATTCCAATTTTTTTTGTGAAAAAGTCTAGGGAGCCCTTTTCACTTCTGCCGGCACTCCCGGAGTGCAACCTGTTGTTTTTTTTTTGTTGTTATTTAGTGTAGATAGGCAAGCGCTTGCCCGCTTTCTCGCCTGATGGTAAAGCGATTTTAAAGTGATTTAGGATAAATCGCGCTTGCCTAGAAAATAAGTAATATGACATTAAAGTAAATATGAATGAAACGGAATGAAAAAGGTGGAAGTATCTGTAAATTTCCATAGGAAAAAAAAATGTGATTCACCTTAAATAATGATGATTGCTCGGCTACCACGTGTTTCTCTGTATCCAACGTCAGGGCTGTATTTACCTGAATGTTGAAAATTGCCTTAAGGCGATGATTCCCGACCGAAATAGGCACGCTAACGCTTGCTCGGCCGCGCGCGATACACTTCACGCGGACGCAGCGGCAGCCGGCAGTGAACTGTGAACTCGCGAGCGCCTCGCGAATCGAAAATCACTTAAAATTCAATTTGAAATTAAATAAAAAGAAATTTAAACTTTCGACGGCCGGAATCCCTCGACTATTCAAAGACAATTATTTTCGTATATTTTTCATTAAGTAAAACCAAGTATACTGCAAGTAATAGGATATTTGGATTACGATTAGACGGATCTTTGGGATTTTATTTGACACAATAAATTATCACCGATCAATAAAAAACGGCCGGAAGCACTAGATAAATAACTGTAAAATAACATACTTACTTATATTTTTTCAAAATTTTGAGTACGTCTTGTGGTTTGCGAGTAATCCATAATCTAAAATACCCTATTTTCGGGAATCGGCGCCTTAAATGTCAAACAATTTAATTTGTACTGACCGAGACGTTTCATTAATATTCTCTATAATTATGCATCTGTCTGATCTATAAGTACCTACCTACTTGTATTAGAAAGAGGAAATATTTGATTTTTGTTTGCATTGAATTTACTCAAAAACTACTAGACCTATTTTGATAAATTATTTTATCATTAGAAAGCTACGTTCTTCCTAAGTGTCGTAGGTCTTATCCCAATAATCCCACGGGAACGGGTACCATGCGGATAAAACCGCGCAACCCTAGTTGGTTCATAAATAACATGGATGTAAAAATTACAATAAATCTAAATAAATAAATATTAGACATCATCACATACATTGTTCCAATACCAAATTATAGTAGCTTGAGCACTAAGTGTCATGGAAATTGGAAACAACGACGGGTATTACTACATACACCCAGACCCAAGGAAATATTGAAAAGTTCGTTTTTAATATTTACCCGACCGGTAATCGAACCCGGGATCTCTAGAGATAGCGGCACCTTGACAACCGGTGCGTACACCACTCGGCCACGGAGGTCTCTAATGAAGCGAACAATGAAGTGAATAAGTTACTGATTTCGATTTTATCAAAGTACCTAACTAGGAATTTAAAATCATGAAAGCTGTTTTATAAATTAACGACGAGCAATAAAAAGGCATTTATTCAGCTAAATAAATATTATACAGTGTACGTACAACCTTCTGCACACTAGCGCCGCCATTGAAAAAAAAATCATAGTGCTTAAATAAAGACGAAATTGTAAATTATCTCTCTGCAGTGCACTCCGAAGAAGCTTTGTGGTACTTTTTATCGCTTAAAGGATATTTGTTAGCCTGTCGTTTAGTTTAATTCAGTTTTTTGCGAAAAGTGGCCACTTTAAGCAATAAAACTCCATTAAATTAAACGACAAGCTAGAAAATATAGATAAAGCAATAGAAAGTACCACAAAGCTTCTTCGGAGTGCACTGCAGAGAGATAATTTACTATTTCGTTTATTTTTCTTTATTTCAATCAATCAATCAATCAATCAAATATTTATTTGCATTAAATAGGGTACATTACAGTGATGTTAAAAAATAATAAGTTAGTGCTTAAAACCTATTTAGCCATGTCTAATAGCATGCAAATTTAACCTTAGGGATACAATTCAAATAATATTACATTATTAACAATTCTGACAAATTATAATATTGCAAGTAATAACATTTTAATTATAATAATAATGCATGCCTAACTTATAGTGTATGTGCCTAATAAAAAGAAAAATCAAATGTCAAAATTAATATTCAATTATTATAATGTCTTTCAAATTAATAACATTTAAATATATCCTAAATTGCATGTCATGAAAATTAAAATGTCAAGAGTATTCAATGTACCTAAATGACAAAATAATATTTTATTAAAATCTAGTGCAAGTCATAAAAATTAATGTCAAGATTAAAAATTGATGCATCTCATAAATTTTATACTACGTCTTTATGTTTTAGAAAATCATCTATTGAATAAAACGCTTTCTCTATTAACCAATTCCGCAACGAATTCTTGAACCTATTTAGAGGAAGCTCCTTAAAACGACTTGGTATTCTATTGTAGATGGTCCTACACATAGCATAACTATTATTTAAGAATCTCGTAGTTTTAGGGACTAGTTGGAGTACAAGTCTATTGGGATATCGCATTGTTCTTTGTGATACATCACTCATTTTTAAGCAATATGATTTTTTTTTTCAATGGCGGCTAGTGTGCAGACTGTACAGCCTTAACGCTAAGTATCTACAGCAATATAATTATTAAGCGAAGAAAAAACACACGTTAAACAGATACAAAGTGAGAAAATGGTGGTGATGACTGGAAAATTAACACCTACGGCAAAATGAGGATGATTACGAGCATTTCTTAACAATACGGATTGCAGGAAAATCATGGTGTTATGGAAAAGTACCTACTTACTTCCATGGTTTCCATAGTGGTAGATTCCAGACTAACATTAGTTTCATTCTCATAGATATCATTATAGCTATCTATGAGAATGAAACTAATGTTAGTTACTTATGTAATTTTTATATTTAAACCAGCTTTCCGCCCGCGGCTTCGCCCGCGTGGACTACACGACGTTATCCGGGATAAAAAGTAGCCTATGTTCCTCTCCACGCTACAAAGTAGATGTGTCCCAAATTTCAGCTAAATCCGTTCAGCCGTTTTGGCGTGATTGAGTAACAAACATCCAAACATCTGACCTTTCACCCACATTGATCGTATTGATGGACACTGTCATCCCCTAAAATCTTTGTACCTACTAATTAAAATTTAGATGTGTATTAGTAGGATCGCGGCCTAAAAACAATAAGTCCATAGGTCCAAGGTCATAGGTCCAAAGGTCATAAGTCCATGGTGTGGTGGTAGCTATACCACCACACCATCTTATCTAAGTCTGACTTCAACTTCATAACAATGATGTTTTCAGCATTATTGTGTTCCGGCAGTTAGAGATGGATTCCAGGAGTAGTGCGCTTCCACCTTCAGCCTTATCACCACTAAACATCATCTGTGAGTGATGAAGGCTAAGTGCTTAACCGTTGTGTATAAAAAAACATAAGTAGGTATACTGACTTGTATAGGTACTAAGACAATCCACAACTCACAGGCAACAACGTTTGCTCTGTCCACATGTGGCTTTATACGTATGACATACGATGTATACTTACACTGGCAGTTACGATGCAAATACTCATGTGTATGCCACGATTTCAATGGAAATACAAAACGGTAACTGTGGGACATGCTTTTATTTCTGAAGGCCACAGCTCTAAAGTGTTGCTTCGTTTGGAAAAAATATTTTACCCATTTCACCATAATTTTGACAAAGGGTGGAAAATTTTTTAAAATTCAAGATGGCGCCTGTTGTGGTGGCCATTTTATTTTCATGACGACAAAAAATTCTAAATTGTTAAGGGCGTTTTCCACAAACTCCACAATACATAATATGGTGCGCTAGTTTTCTGAACAATAAAATTCTGGTAGGTTAAGCACTTGGGACATTTATTTAATTAGTAATAATATATTTTTTGACATTTAATAAATTTGTGCTTGACATGCTATTAGGTTAATATTATTCTTATTATTTTTACATTTTATAATTTTGACATTAATTTATGAGATTATTATTAATTTATGCATGATATCTCGTTACTATTTTATTTTTGTTTACTAAGCCGTCCAATGAAACAAATTATTTGCCTATTTATTTGACATTGTAATTTTGTATGCCCTACCAGGCCAAACATGTAAGGACTAACATAAACATATGACCTTGCATTTAATGTATACTCATGTTGAAAAATGGAAAATGAAGTATTTAGAAAAAATCGACCCGTCTCACAATCAGCTCCGATGGGACTCGAACCCATGACCTTTCGCTTTCCGGGCGACTGCTGCTGGAAAGCGAAAGGTCATGGGTTCGAGTCCCATCGGAGCTGATTGTGAGACGGGTCGATTTTTTCTAAATATTTCATTTTCCATTTTTCAGTAATAAAAATTGCATTGTGAATGCAAAAAACAAAAAAAAAACTATACTCATATTTGTCAAAAATAAATGATTATGATTATGATCTGATTCCTATAGTTTAACCATTGTTTCGTTTCTTGACGTCCCTCTAAATTATATAGGTATGTAGACTTATGAGATTTTGGTGGCATGAGAAGAATTCATCAATATTTATCAATTCAAAAGTAAGGATCTCAATCGCAATTGAAATAGATAGTGGGACAAATAATTCCAGTATTTCCATCAGTGGAAAAAATGTGGAAGTACTGGGTGGCACATAAGTACTGGCACTATAAAAATTACTTATATTTTTTTCTATGACATCTCCTATTATTCTGAGCCCTTATTGTAAGTTTTTATTTAAAGCGCCTCTAGCGGCGAGTAGCGCGCTTATACAGTTTTCATACAAATTGACATAAATACGGACTCGCGATAGTTTGCGTTTTTTGACATAAAAACTAACACTAGGGGTAGGTACTGATTTTGAAAACTGTGTAGTAAACAAAATATGTAAAATTCACTAAAAATAAACATGGACCGATATACTCCCCAAGAACGTGGAAGAATCGTGTCAATGTTTTTACGTAATAATTTCATCAGTGATTTAAAACATAACATGAATTTCGTCGACAATTTAAGATCATCAGATCTGACCTGTCCAGACTTCTTATCTCTGGTGTATGTGAACAAGCCACAGACTCTAGCAGCCCTTAAAGGAAACATTTTCAAGAAAAGGAACATATTATCACAGGAAGTGTAACGGCAAGTTATGGAAAATGCTTCGATCATATAAACCGAAGATACAGCGTTAACGCACAGAAAGTGAAGCCGCCAACGAATGCTCCATTCGAAAGGGAGCATTAGATCGCTCTCAGTAGTCATTTGACCGCCCCCGGCGAAACAATGCCTAAATGTGCTGAGAAGATGCGCAAAAACAATTCGAAAAAAGGAAAGAAAGAGATGTAATGTCATATTTTCAGTCGGTATTGAACTTAAATATAATTGCAGAAATAATTTAAAGTCAAACATGCTGAAACGATCATAATTTCATTATTTATACTAAAATATTGCAATATTCCTTGCCGCGCAACCATTTCTTCTATTTGCGTTAGTAAGACAGAGATGCAGACATGACGAAATACGATTCGCTGTTCTAGTGTCGGCCGACCGTCTGAGCTTTCCATGTAATGACATCGTAAGTACTACCACTGCCGTCCGAATTTAAATCCAATTACTGTGGCTTAGGGTCGAATACCAAATGTGGTGACGGCAGTATTCGGAATCGAAATAACTATATACCTAACTAATGGAATCGTGTATCTAGCCTAGGGTTTATATGATCGAAGGGAAAATGACATAAATAGGGCTCAAATGTGCGTCAACTCTGGAGGTCACCATTTATGAGACAATATCTTCAAATCCTAATGAGATGAAATTGAATGGCATACATCGTTGCTCACATTACATTTAAAAGGCTTTTCTTTGGTGTGGACTCAATGTCGGATTAAGGTGGGTTGCCGAGACGGGCCGCAGACCGCAAACTGCAACCGCAAACTGCAAGCGACACTACTGGTTTCTATGAATCTCTATGAAATTGATTCCAAGCGCGGCAGCACAGCGGCCTGCAGTCGCGGCGCGTAAACTTCATTCCTTCAGTTTGCGGTTGCAGTTTGCGGTTGCAGTTTGCGGTTGCAGCTTGCGGTCTGCGGCTCGTCTCGGCAATCCACCTTTAATGTACTTCTTGAAAACCATTTCACACATAATAATATATCACATTTAAAGTGCTTTTCTTTGGTGTGGACTCTCAAGTGTGTAGTTAAATTGGCCTTTACATACATATATGAAAAACGAATTCTAGTTTTCTAATAAAAAAAAGTTGTAGCTGAACCAAATATTGCCAGTACTTTTGCACCACCCAGTACTTAAATACTATGGAATAGTTTACCTGCTCTGAAAAGTTGGTACTTTACAGTCCAACTGTAAAACGTACCTACCTATAACAGTTAAATGTACCTATTCATTTTATTTTCACCGTTCCATTTTTTTACTTTTTATTTTGTACTAAGTTTTAGTACAAAAACCTACTTCACTAATATTAGAAATATGATAGTTTAGATGTTTGGCCAAAACGGCTGAACTAATTTGGCTGAAATTTGGGACACAGATACTTTGTAGCCTGGAGAGGAACATAGGCTATTTTATATTCCGGAAAAATATCACATTCCCGCCGGATAACGTAGTGTAGTCCACGCGAGCGGAAAACTAGTGAAATAATAAATAGGTAAAAGTCCCTAGTAACTAGGAACTTCAGCAAAATATCGGGATTAAAGTAATAGGCTATTCCAGACTATAATTTAGCTTTGTGCTATATTCAGATCCGTTATTTGGACCCACCTGAAAATCAGCGTCACACTATTTGCTGTGGCATAAGCTGAGGTTGGGTCCATTTCGGCTAAAATGTTTGTTTTAATTTATGTAAACAACCTTGTTTGTATGTTTTTGTCGAATAAACTATATTTCTTTCTTTCTTTCTTCTTTCTTTCTTTCTTTCTTTATGCCGTTTCGCCGTGATTAAGTAACAAACATCCATTTAAGTAAATAAAGTTATGTAACTATCGCTAGCACTATTATGAATTCTGTGCTATCGCAGTAATAATATTAGCAAAATTATTCCAATTCTGCAGGTTATTCCAATTGCAAATTATAAAAATAACTAATTAAATGAATTGATATTATCTGTGGCACAGATAATATAATACTATACTAGTTTGATAACACATATGTTTATATCATAAAGCAGTGACGTTGTAACATTACAATAAAATTTACAATTTATGTCAACGTTATTGTTCCGCGTCTGATAACGTTTACTATTTTAACTACAATGACTTCGTAGATTATTTTTAAACATTTATTGACATCAACAAATGTAGATAATATTCACTCACATCACAAATATCATGTGACGACATGAAGCAGTGATTTCATACATTTTCTGAAAAAAACTGAAATCAGCTCTTGGAACTAGTACCTACTCTGATTTACAGTTAGGCTAGTTGCTGATGGAATAAAACCCCTGCCTGCTTATTAAAAAACGTGGACTAAAATACTCCTGGCTTAAAACTGGTACTAAACTGTGCTGTCACTTTCATTTTCCAAGTGAATGACAGAATTAGCATCACTTTTAAACCAGGGTGCGTACCATCAACTCTTATTGCGGTTTTGTTTAGGACCTAAACTGATCTGCTTCGCTTATTCGTACCACGACTGCTTAATATCAATGACAGCGATTCAGTGATCATTCAATGACATTTCACAGCCGCTAAGCTGTCACATACTCTTATTTGACTTATGACTCGGCCAAGCTAACTGACACCTGCAGCAGAGGCGGCGTAAAGGGGGGGCGGTGGGGGCGGTCCTCCCCGGGTGCCAAGCACCAAGGGGTGACAACGTGCGTGGTGGGTGACTACTTATTCGCGGTCTGGCGCTCGAGATACCGCCAGTGAGTTGTCTGTCACCCCTTGGTGCTTGGCACCCGTTATAAAACTTAAATAGTTTCAATAATTATGTATTGGAGCAATAAAGGAGATAATTCCGATATTCAGTTTCACAATAACTATGTATTGTATCGGTGCGATACGGCAAATAACGGACGCACGCAACGCAACGGGGGCGGCGCGACTACCGACAACTTGCCGAGCCTTGTCAACAGAGTTCGAACTCGACTAGTTTTCTTATTAACTTTTCGTCATTTTTCCCAAAGCCAATATATGGACGCCTAACCGGCCGAATAGGGCCTGAGAACAATGGAAAATCTATTGTGTCTCACTTCTGGGGCGTTGAAGAAGTAACATAATGTATTGGTAATAATAACAATCGTTAGAATTCCTTATTTCATACGATTATTTTTCAATAAAAGCCATTTTCTGTTTTATTTTTTAATCAATCAATAAATCAATCAATCAAAATCATTTATTTGCAAAATATGGGTACAATCATTAGATCTTACAAGGTATTAGAACGCCACATTTAACCTTCGACGGTGTGCAAATGTATTGTTTAATTAAAGACAAACATTATATTCAAATCAGTTTAAAACAATCAGCAAAAATATATATAAAATAAAAATAATAAATAATGTCCAAAACATATCTAAATAAAAATTACAACAATTATTAAACATTAATGAAAAAAAAAAAAAACCCCCCGATACAGCGCAAAGAGGGGTGTTATAAGTTTGAAGCCTATGTCTGTCTGTCTGTCTGTACAGGGTGTTAGGGGCACCGTTGCAAAAACTTTAACCATAGCTTCAGACCATCGTGCTGAACAACGTACAGCAAGATTATTTGTCGGAAATGAAAAAAAAACGATTTTTCATACAAATTTAGCAACTAATCGAGACATTTTGTATGGAGAGTCGAAATATTTTTTTAATTTCCGACAAAAAATCTTGCTGTGCGTTGTTCAGCATGATGGCCTGAAGCCATGGTTAAAGTTTTTGCAAGGGTGCCCCTAACACCCTGTATATTCGTAGTTGTTGTTGTCAAGCGATTTTAATGCGGTTTTTTATTGAAAGCTAAATTAATCGAGATGGTTCTAGACTCAGTTTGGCACATAAAAATGCTTGTTCAATGGCTGTTACATTGTTTAATGCTCTTCCAGACCAATTAAGACAGTGTGATGGACATACATTTAAAAAGAAATTGCATGATTATCTTGTTGAAAACTGCTTTTACTCGGTTCAAGAATACTTAAATAAAATTAAATAATTTGGGATTCTTCTTTATTCAATAAAATTAGACATTTTATAATTTTAGGTCTTAAGTAGTTAATTTGAAAATAGAATATTGTTAGAAATAACTGATTTAATATGAAAATATTTGCATGCTAAGATTAAGTAGATTTTGACGAACTATGTTATTTAACACAAGGTCTCCTGCCGTAGGATTTGCGAACCGATGGCGTAGCTTCATTGACGTTCATAAGTGTTGTTAAACAAACCTAAATTGAATAAACGATATTGAATTTTGAATTTTGAATTTTTAAGAACATCTTATCCTTTACTCAAAATTGTTTGCAAATAAACTTTATCATTCATTCATTCATTCATTCATTCGGTCATTCACATTTAGCAATTCATTTGCGATCCAGTTTTTAGAAGGTCGTAGTACGAAAGAAAGCAATTCATTTTAGGAACCTATTCTGCATCGCGCTATTTTTGAATCGCTGTCTTAAAGTTGATGGTATGCACCCAGGTCTAACTTTAGCCCACGTTTTGGAATAAGTGGGCTGATGTCTGGCATTAAACTAATGCATAATATTCAATACCCCACAAAAAATGCTTGAGAGCGATCGTCTGAGACGGGCGGGCCGCTTCCCGGTTCTGCACGTGTCTCCACCCAGCTCTTATAAGTTCGATTGACGAGTACTACAATGTTCGTTCAAGAATTGTACGGTTATTGTTGATCGAAGACTACAGTGGCAATAATTTATCTGCCCCTTGATTTACAAACCGTCGGAAACTCTCCCGACAGCGGCAGTATACACTTTTCTGTCCCTCTCTATAAATAGACAACGACAAAGCACAGAATTCGAATCAGATTCATTTTCCGACGGTTTGTGAATCAGGGGGCAGATCTATAACAAGTTTTTAGTAAAAATTTCATTTTTATGACAAGCTTTTTTGCTGACTGTACTTTAATATTGTATTGTCATCTAAACCAAACCTGTATACACAATTTCAGCTCCATCGGACACTGGGAAGTGGGTCAATAATTAAGCTTGCAAGATTTGTCCCCCACTAACTAACAAACTAACTAACTAACATGGCAAGTTAATAAAAAGCTTGTAAAAACGTTTCTGTCAGCTGAGCCATTTCGGTAGTTTTGTATTGCTAAAGGCGCCTACACCGATTATTGCGATGGAAAGTGACCTTACTAATGTATGAAGATAATTTTGCAACGAGTTTCTTGCCGGTTCTTCTCGCAAGGTCTCCCGCCGTAGGATTTGCGAACCGGTGGCGTAGCTTCTTTATAGTTCGTAGGTGTTGTAATCACAGCCTAAATTTGAATAAAGAAGTTTTTACGCCGGCCCCTGTACCGGCTAAAAAGTCTGGGTGTGGACATGGGTTTCATTTGACATTTGAAGCCGATATTATGCCCATATAAGGACAAAATGTGGGCTTTAAGTGTCAAATGAAGCCCATGTGCATATCCATATTTTTAGCCGGTAGACCCCCGGGTCAGTAGTTTGTGGGATTTTACTTAGTCCTCAAACCAATGATTGGTCTATTGCTTCCAGCGAACATCGCGGTGGCGTCCACGGGCTACTCCATGGGCTGGACGTCACCCATCAACGTGAAGCTAGACCGGCCCGAGGAGTCGCCGCTGCCCGGGCCCATAACCGCCGACCAGGGCGCCTGGATAGGGTCCTTGCTCACTGTCGGCGCCATCATCGGTGAGTGGATGGCCAGTGGCCAGTTAGGGCTGTTTCATTACCCCGCCATGGGCTCGACGTTACCCATCAACGTGAAGTGCCAGTGGCCAGTTAGGGCTCTTTCATGACCCCGCCATGGCCTGGACGTCGCCCATCAACTTGAAGCTAGAAAGGCCCAAGGAGTCGCCACTGCCTTGGCCCATTACCGCCGACCACCTCACTCACCATTATCGGTGAGTGGTGTCCTGTGGCCAGTTAGGGCTGTCTCATTACCCCGCCAAGGGCTGGACGTCGCCCATCAACGTGAAGCTAGACCGGCCCGAGGAGTCACCGCCGCCCGGGCCCATCACCGCCGACCAGGGCGCCTGGAAAGGGGCCCTGCTCACTGTCGGCGCCATCATCGGTGAGTGGTGGCCAGTGGCCAGTTAGGGCTCTCTCATTACCCCGCCATGGGCTCGACGTTACCCATCAACGTGAAGTGCCAGTGGCCAGTTAGGGCTCTCTCATTACCCCTCCATTTGCTGGACGTTACCCATCAACGTGAAGTGCTAGTGGCCAGTTAGGGCTGTCTCATTACCCCGCCATGGGCTGGGTGTCGCCCATCAACGTGAAGCTGGACTGGCCCGAGGAGTCGCCGCTGCTCGGGCCCATCACCTCCGACCAGGGCTCTTGGATAGGCTTACTGTCGGTGCCATCATCGGTGGCCACCGTCGTCGGCGACATCATCGGTATATTGAGACTCCAGTTGTTCTTTAAAGTTCTTTTTTTTTACTTAATTTTTTCGACCAGCACGTTTAGGTAATGGAACTTAACTGACTAATATTAATTAATGACCATGAAAGTTTTAAAAGTTACAATATTAATCAACATCATCTAACGCCATGAAATTAAAGTTCTGAGCTGAGGCCCTAATCTGAAAATAGATCATAACCATAACGTCAGTTGCGGATTGCGGAACAGCCATGGACACAGGCCCAAAGCGCCCTTAGCCGCGAACTGACTGAACTTATCCTCGGTCGGTCAGGCCAGGATTAGTCAAGACGGGCCACGCTCGAGGCAAACAGACGCGCTGCCTTTTGCGAGCGTGCCTCAGCGCAAGCCAGACGCTCACTTAGTTAGTAAGCTGCTAGTGAGTAAGTACATATTGGACGAATGGTGTCACCATACAAAGGAACAATCAATTACTTACTACCAAATCTTAAACTTCCAGGTCCTTTCATCGGTGGTTTAGCAGCGTCCAAAATCGGCCGTAAATGGGGCCTGCTCAGCTCCGCCATCCCGCTGTTCCTGGGCTGGATCCTGGTGGCGGCGGCCACCAACGTGGGGCTTATCTACGGCGGCCGCATCTGCTGGGGTGTCGCTGTCGGCATGATCTTCGCCATCTCGCCCATGTACTGCGCTGAGATCGCCACGGTCAGTTAATTTCTTTTAGAGGCTAAATTATCTTAAATCGCTTTTGGTAGTTTTACAGAATACAATAGCTGATTGTCGCTATCGGACTCAGAAACTATGGTGCTCTGCGCTGAGGTGCCGTGTCGGCAAATAGAAGATCTCAGTTGCCTAAGGGAACTTCATGGATCTCGCATACTTAGCCCAAGACTAAGGTCCTTTCATCGATGGTTTAGCAGCATCCAAAATCAGTTGTAAATTGTAAGCCTTTCGGGTGTCTACTGATCTCTGCCAGGCAGCTGTTTCTGGGCTGGTGATCGGACCAACGGATCCTAGTGGCGGTGGCCACCAACGTGAGGCAGTTTTCCTAAACACCATAATCATAAGGTTATTGAAACCACCAACTGACATTCATTAAATTTTAGAACAATGTCTTGTCGTGAACCTTTACCTATCAACAACGGTTACAAATGTTTATCCTCACAATATTCCTGTATCGAATTCGACGATAAACTATAGAGAGTGGCTTTGTCTAAAGATTGAAAAATAATTACTTCGGAGGCAAACCCATTGCTAGTAATAATGTAGACAAGTTTTCTCATGTTTTTCACACTACTAAAAGGGACTGTAGGCACTTTGCTAATAATTATTTTAATTTCAGTTTTTACATTGTCCCAATGTATTTACATTTAATTTTGTGTTCTTACTTTATCCCGTCTTGTTCCAGGACGAGTCCCGAGGTGCTTTGGGATCATTCCTTCAGTCTTTCATCACGGTTGGCTTTCTGCTGGTATACGGCATCGGGCCGTTCGTCTCCTACTCCGCCGTGGCGTACGTTGGAGTGGCCTTCGTCGCTGTCTTCACTGTCGGCTTCTTCTTCATGCCTGAGACGCCCACCTACCATCTGACCAAAAGTGAGTACAGAACTCAGAGTCTTATTGATTGAATCAGCCGTTTCTAGGCAATAGGTATTTAGATTTGAAAAGAAATTGTCTAGCTTTGCGAGTACTGAGCACCAAATAAATGACTCATTCGGCAGAATTCAGCTGTCAAACAACTCTTGAAAATACTCCGTGTGAATGCAAAACACGAGTGGTAATTGGTGAGTGTGCAAGATGTGCCCACTGTTGCTTTTCAATGAATTTGCAAACGAGCGGTGCATTTTCCATGCGTGGTAACGGTTTCTGGTTTCATAGCCACTAAGTTCCTATGAAGGACGGACGGTGTGGTTCCTGACACGTTCGGCTGTTGCCCGTTCGTCTACTGCTCTGCAATCTGCGGTGGCGTACGTGGGAGTAGCCTTCGTCGCCAACGGTGATTCCTATAATCATAATCATAATCATAATCCATTTATTTCAGGCAACAATATTAGTATAACAATATATGGCCCATATAATAAATACCTTACAGACTAACATACATATAATATTATATTCCTTAAAAAAAAACTATTTATTAACACGTAGTGTCGACGGCGACGTGTAGCGCAATGCAGTGTCCGGCAACCGACCTCGAAACCGGCGGAACAAGACACCCTTCGGCCAGAAATCTTCTTTCATGAAGGTCGACAGATGGTCGGTCGGCACCCTCACCACAAATGAGTTGAAATTCACATTGTGGCGAGACTCCAACCGCTCGACCCTCAGAGTAAATTTGGTCTTTACTCTCATGTACTCCACTATGTCTTCAGGTTTGGTGGAGTAATGAAGCCGGGACACATACACCAGCGTTGTCGGAATAGCCGGCCGCAGCAGGTGGTTGTGTCCAGTCGGAGCAGTGCCGCACAGGTTACGACGAGAGGCCTTCTTCTTTTTTTTCACAGTCGTGAAGCCATCATTATCGTATCCTGCATCCTGTTTCCGAGGCGCTGGTTGCATACCTTTGGAGACCGACCGTTGTTTGTTTCCCTCCGTTGTAGCCCGCTCTGGTTGTTGTTTGGCATGCTTGTTGGCGGCGGTGACAGCAGCGTACGCACGTTGAGGGGTCGACGTGCTCACGCGTGACGTCTCCGCCGAAGCGGCGGAGCGGGGGGCGGGGCGCGGCGCATCACTAACTGCAGCGGCGGCGGGTGACGTATCCATATGCGCCGACACGAAACTGCTGACGGATACATTTTGCGCTCCGCGACGAGTGTTCACATTAGTGGCCTCTGGTGACCTACTTACCGAAGCGGTGTTGCTTAACAACACAACCTGGGCACGTAACTCACTAATGGTGTTATCAGATGCCTCTAATTTACACCGAACTTCAGCCAGACTAGCTTTCAGGGAGGTGATATCCCTCAACAGTCTGGTGACGTCGACGTGGTCGAATGTGACAGGGGGCAGCTTGTGCAACTCCTTCGCCACGAATGTCGGCACGTCGTCACGGTCGGTCTCCTTCAGCACGGTAAATGAATCCTCCTTCTTTTTCATGCCTGAGACGCCCACCTACCATCTGATCAAGAGTAGAGCTAGCACTGTCAGTGCTTAGTCATTGTCATTTATAAGCGCTCTCTATCTCGATCGCTGACTCTTAGCTAACATAACCATCAAGTGAAATTAAGAATTACCCCAATTCAGTATAATTCGGGATCAAGGCAATGTTCTTGTCCTGCCCTTGCTGGAGAAAGATGATTAAATGTTAATGTGTGATCCTGTTGCAGACAACCGCGAGGCGGCGGCGGCGTGCCTGGCAACGATCCGAGGGCGTTCGATCGGCGGCGTGCAGGCTGAGCTCGACAAGATCGAGGCTGATGTCCGCGCCGGACAGGCTAAGACTGCCACGGTACGTTTAGGCACAATATAAAGTGGGTGGGCTATGTTTCCCAAAGATTCTCGAGGTGCCTAAAGGGTCACCAATGTTGTCAATTAGGTACACAAGTCGAACCTCAACAAATGCGAATCTTCATACCAAACTTCAGCACCATATCATTATTCAATTCATGCCGCACCACAGAACACCTGTGTTCAGTACACCCCTGCCTATACCGCGGAGTCGGCTAGCGCAGTGGAAGCTGGTATTACTAATATAGACTCCGGACAAAAACTAGGTTTCAGCGGGGATGTAAACTGAACAATTGGACTGCGATACACAGCGGAGAGAATGTGAAGTAAGGTGATTTTACATACTGTGGTCTGTGCTGTAGAAAGTCCCTGGGCAGCGTGGGGAGAGGGGGGCCCCCCCTGTGGCTCCGTCTTCTTCTGCAGACCTTACCAATTAGTCACCTCACTCATAACACAAATAACAGCGTTCACAAGACACTGGGCGTTTCAACAATAGATACACAAAGACACACACGTGGGAGCTTTTTTTATTACGATATAGTGTCCCGACAACAAGCGCGTGTGGTAGAAAAGGTTATCTTTCAAAGCATCCGCGACCGGCCACTCCAGAGATGGCATCAAAACCTTGGTCGTACAAAACGGGATCACATAGATAATTTAAGATGTATTCAAACTCGATATGCCAGGCACATTCAACGCGAGCGATTTTTAACAAATTCAGCAAAATTATTCCGACATTTTTCCAAGAAGAATTCCAATCAAGTGTCCCTGTCAACTTCAAGTGACAGCTAATGTCAATTTGACGTGACATTAGAGTTGCGTTCAGAAACGTCGATCTTTTCCGAACATCCCCCCGCCCCGGACCGTTAAGAACGGTACGTCAATCTACGGGTAATCGGGAGAGCCCACTAACTGCTCTCTTCAAAACCGAATCTCGAACCAAAACCTCAGCAAAACGAGGAACTCCGTCAATTCCGGGGTAGAGTTTAACAATGCGCCCCCTTCGCCAACATAGGGGCGGCAGGTTAGCATCCTTAAACAACACGAGGTCGCCAGTCTGGGGTGGAGTGGTTTTATCTGTCCACTTCACGCGCTGTTGTAGGATATGCAAATACTCCATCGACCAACGTGCCCAGAAGTTTTGGGACATCTGTTTCAAAAGTTGGTATCGCGACAAACGATGGGATCCTACATCCTGAATCGGATATTCAGGCAACGCCAAAAGGGGCTGTCCGATCAAGAAATGACCTGGGGTCAACGCTTCCAGGTCATTCGGGTCCGAAGACAACGGGCACAAGGGTCGCGAGTTGAGGACGGCCTCAATTTTACAAAATACCGTATCAAGTTCCTCAAACGTGAGAATAGTTTCTCCAATCACGCGACGCAAGTGTGTCTTGGCAGCCTTTACACAAGCTTCAAAAATTCCTCCCCAGGTCGGACAAGCTGGAGGGCTAAACTTCCAGATTATCCCACGCCGGGAGAGGGTGGTTCCAATGTCTATTTCATTATCAACAAAAAACTTAACTACTTCCTTAAGATAATTACACGTTCCCTTATAATTAGTACCACAATCGGAACGTATCAATGACGGCAGTCCTCTACGGGAAACAAATCTGCTCAAGGCGGCGACAAAGGCTTCGGTAGACAATTCCGAGACAATTTCCAAATGGACAGCCTTGGTGGACAAACACACAAACACGCACAAGTACGCCTTATAGGTTTTAGCATTACGCAGTCTCGAAGCCTTTACAGTAAAGGGACCGGCGAAGTCGGTGGCGACTCCGGCAAAGGCTCTACATTCCGTGACGCGATCAGCAGGCAAATCACCCATCTGGGGCTGCATGGTCGCGGCCTTCAATCGATAACAAGGCAGGCAACGGAAAACCACAGTGCGAATGGCTCGACGAGCAGACAAAATCCAAAATTCACGCTGCAAAATGGCCAACAAAGCATTACAGCCAGCATGTTGTGCATTCACATGGCGATCTGTTATTATCAGTTGAGTCAAATGTCCGGCTTTAGGTAACAAAAGGGGGTGACGAGCTCCATACGGCAGGTTCGCATTTCGAAGTCTTCCGCCGACTCGCAAAAGCCCACTCTCGTCCAGGAAGGGATTCAATCGCGATACCGCGCCCTTCAACTTGCGACGGCCTAAACGCAAAATTTCAATCTCGGACCCAAAACTATCAGCTTGTACTCTCCGGACCCAAAACAAGAGCGCGTCCCTACGCTCGTCCGGAGTGAGAACCGACGAATCACGCCTCGCGCGTGGGTTTCTGCAATTGTACACAAAACGTCTGATCCAAGCGGTAACACCAAGCAGCTTCTGTAAGGAGCTGTACCGATCCAACAACAAATCCTTTTCCCCGGCGGGGTTAGTCTCCAGGACGCATGCCCGCATATCAGGAACGGCTACGTTCGACAACGCTGGAGAGGGCGGCCACTCCGACTCAGGCCGCATCAACCACTGTGGGCCCCACCAGAGGGGGTGGTTAATTAGGGTTGGGGCTACACAACCCCGAGACGCACAATCCGCGGGATTCATGGTTCCCGGCACGTGTCTCCAAATCAACTCGATGTCGGAATTACAAATCTGCGACACTCGATTGGCCACAAACACGTCCAAGGTGTGCGCCGGAGCCTTCAACCAACAAAGGACGACCTGACTGTCCGTCCAAGCATAAACCTCTTGTATCGCAATAGATCGACCTAATGTGAGCCATACGTGGTTCAACAAACGCATTAGGAGGGCAGCTCCACACAATTCCAACCTCGGGATCGTATGACGAGTCCGAAGGGGAGCGACTTTGCTTTTCGCTATCACCAGATGCACAGCAACAACTCCGTCAACAGTAACGGTGCGGAGGTACACGGCCGCAGCAAATCCACGTTCGGAGGCATCGGAAAAGCCGTGAAGAGTAACTTTACAATTTTCAGAAGGGAGGAATAGCCTCGGCAAATGCACTTCATTAATCTCGGGGAGGGATGAAACGAAGCTCGACCAATCTCGGAGTAACTCGTCCGAGAGGGGTTCATCCCACGACACACCCGAAGCCCATAACCGTTGCAAGAAACACTTGGCCATAAACAGCACAGGGCAAATCCACCCATTGGGGTCAAAGGTACGTGCGACAGTAGACAATACTAAACGCTTGGTCCAGACTTTCGGTGGTCGTAAATCCACACAATAAGTGAAAGTGTCAGAGACCGGTTTGTACTGTACGCCAAGGACGGTCACCACATGGGGATTATCAACATTTTCGAACAGGTGGGGGTCCTGCTGGTGCTCTTCGGGCAAACCTACCAGTACATCAGGCGAGTTGGATATCCATTTCCTCAACTCGTAACCTCCCGACTTCAAAAGGGCGGTGAGTTCGTCTCTCAGGACAATCGCCTCTGAGACAGATGAGGCGCCCGTGCAAATGTCATCCACATAGACGTCACTGGCCAAAATGGCGGAGGCGCGAGGGTATCTCAAGCGCTCCTTCTCGGCCAACTCCAACAAAGAACGAATCGCAACAAACGGGCTCGAAGCCAAACCGTACGTATTCGTATTCAATTCATAGATCAACAAGGGGTCCCTAGGACTCTCTCTCCACAAAATCAATTGGTACCTCCTATCCTCGGGATGGATGACCGTTTGTCTGAACATCATCCGGATGTCAGTCATAAATACAATTTGGTGCCGCCGGAAGTTGGTCAAAATGTCTGAGATCTCCGTGTGCAGCTTGGGACCTACATGCAGACACTGGTTCAAGGACGCTCCAGTAGAGGTGGGAGCCGAACCGTCAAAGACCACCCGAATCTTTCCGGATTTCAAAACGGCGTGGTGCGGCAGAAAGAAGTGCTCAACGGAGCGCCAATCCAAATCGCTCACGGACATGTGCCCTAACTCCTCATACTCCCGCATGAATTCAACATACTTCTGGCGGAAGACCGGATCCTTGCTCATGCGACGCTCCATCGCCACTAGCCTACGTTCCGCTAGCGGTCGGGATTCGCCCAGAGGAGGTCGGCCGGCACGAAAGGGGAGACGGGTGATCAAACGACCAGAGCGGAGGCGACCAGTGTTATTCTGGTAATACAACTCGCATTCATCCGCTACTGGGTCTACCCGCGGGGCTGGTGGAGGTTCCTCAACCTCCCAAAACTTCTGCACCACTTCGGAGAGAGACACATTAAAAACAAGACCGCGATCCTCATCAAGGGAATCCAAAACGCGGCGAGCAGGGCCCATCACAACTGTACCGAGTGTCGTCTGCAGAGCTACCAAGCCATCTGGCTGCAGAACTCGCTTCCCCGTCAACAAAACTCGCCCCAGGACATCGGCTCCAAGGAGAGCATCAATCGGGCCTGGGCGGAAGAAATTTGGATCGGCGAGTGGGGAATCAGACACCAAAGACAACATACTCGGTCCCAAGTCAACTGAAGGTTGACGGCCAACAACTGTGTCCAACACAATCGCCGAGGTCTTAATGCCTGGCGTGGACTTATTACGTGATGTAAATGTGAAGTCAACATGCCCTAACAACCCGGGGACTTTCACATCGCCAACACCTCTCACGCCTTCCGTGTGGGGGTGCACCTTGAGGCCCAACCGCCTAACTAACCAAGATGACACAACACACCCCTGAGCACCGGAATCCAACAAGGCGCGAACTTCCACAAGGTCGCCATTCAATCCCCTGACAAGCACAGAGGCCGTGGGCAACAAAACGGTCTCTGGAGGGGTGGCTACAATCGGCCGTAAACACGTTGATTGCTAGTATGTGGGGTCCCCAGACGTCCCCCCATGGTAAGGGGGTCGCTCATAGCGATCCAGTGGGTCCCAATCTCCCACATACTGCCTACGTCCAATTCGCCCGGCATCAGGCGGGTTATATCTCCCGGCCCCTTGAAGACGGGGCGGGCGCCGCTCCAAACGCGGGTATTCGGCGAGCGGCGGCGAGAATCGGTGCCTATCATCCACCGTGTACGTCGCCCCATAGTCGCGGGGGCACGGTGACCGATTTTCAGAGGGGGGGTCCCGGGGACCCCCGGCTGTGCGAGGCTCAACACGTTGCGGGGGGCTTCTACGACCTCCCGCAACGCTCGCAAAATCGAACCCCCTAGTTGGGGACCGATTTCCCATTGGGGGGTCCGTGGGACCCCCGCCCGTGCGAGGCTCAAAACGTCGCGGGGGGCCTCTACGACCTCCGGCAACGCCCGCATAACTCATCCCCATCCTTGGGGATCGGTTTCCCATTGGGGGGTCCCTGGGACCCCCGCCCGTGCGAGGCTCAAAACGTCGCGGGGGGCCTCTACGACCTCCGGCAACGCTCGCATAACTCATCCCCATCCTTGGGGATCGGTTTCCCATTGGGGGGTCCCTGGGACCCCCGCCCGTTTGAGGCTCCAAACGTGGCGGAGAGCGTCTGGGGCCACTCTGGTGGCCACTAGAACTGCTGCGGGATTCAAACACCGCGGGGGGTCCGAGACCCCCACCCATACGCGGTGATCCTGCAGCGACGCGCTGCGGCGCTCCGCCGCCCTCTGGGCTGTTCATGCAGAGGAGGGGATGGTGGTTGCCCTTACAAAAGCGGCATGGGTGCGCTTGGGTACATTCGCGCTGCATGTGCAGGCCCAAGCACGAGTAGCACCATGTCCGTTGTCGCGCGATCGCTCGACGGCCTTGGACGCGCTGGTCGAGGAACTTATCACAACGGGTCGTGCTGTGACCCGGTTCCCGACAATACAAGCAGCGGGCGGTCTCCTGGACGGCGGCATAGCGGCCGGGCGCGCGAGGGGCCATACGCCCCCTACGGGGGGGTCCGGTGGGGGATCCACTCTGTGGCACAGGTCGTTCGGGTCCCATAGGACCGGCCAGAGAGGAATTATCTGCCAGTCTACTTTCTCCTTCCAGGAACGTCAAGAGGTCCGAGAAGGGTGGCAGATAAGTCGCACTATCCCCACCATACTGCTGCTCAAAACGGACCTTAACAGAGTCCGGCAACTTTCCCAGGACAATGTGCAGTAACAAAAACGACCACTGCTCCACTGGGAGTTTTAAGTTTTTTAATGCGTTGTATGCCACCAACAGCGGATTTAACAAAGCCACTCTCAAGTGCATCACGCTGGCAACGCGGGGTAAATTCAAAATGGCGGCAACATGGTTGTCCGCCAGACGTCGTACGTTCTGGTACCGACGGGCAATCAAATCCCTAGCAATAGGGTAGTTTTCATCCGAGGGGGCCAAATGTTGCACCGATTCGAGGGCCTCCCCCTCCAAGACGGATAACAATTAAGCCAACTTTTGGCCCTGGGTCAAATCATCCCGGGCATGTACCAGACTATCAAAAATATTAATAAAGCCCTCCCAGTCCTCTAGACGACCAGCAAAACGCCTTAAGTCTAAGGGGGCCAATCTAGCAAAGAGAGGGGGCATACTCTTAGATGTGACCGGGGACGGGCTCGGTTCATTCTCTCTTGCCACTTGCAAAGGTCGAGCTACCTGGGTAATTCTGTCCGCAAAATCATAACACTGGTCCACATCCAAATCGACTTCTTGTCGCATTTCCACATCGGCCTCAACAGTCCTTTCCAAAAAAAAGGCATACTGTTCATCAACAACAGCCAAACGTACGGGCAGATCTACGTATCTGTTCAACAAGGCCTCCGTCCTATCAGGTCGATCCAACAATGCGACTGCAGACGCTAACCACCGTAACTCAGAACGTATTTTGGCTTTAGCAGAGGAGGCCGTCATTGTAACGTCACAAATTTATCAACAAAAACAACAAATTCAAAATATTCACTATAACACAAAATCTCCAATATTTGGAGGTTATTACTAACCACAAAATTCCAATATTACAACAACAAAGTATTTATAATGACACAAACTCTTAAATATCTGGAGGTTATCAGAAAACAACAAAACTCAAGTATATAATTACAACTCTAACTCTCAAGAGGTTATAACTTAGACACAAACTAACTTTGACTTTATAAGTCAAAGGTTATTCAGTTCAAACAAATCACTGACCATTGAAATTCACTTGGATATCAACACAACAACAAGTCAATTTCAATTATTTCAAAGCACAAGTTTCAATGAGTTTCAATGTGTAAACAATGTCCCAAATCATTTAAGTTTCACTAAGTATTGAGTGCAAACTTATTAGCTAACCTTTTATTAGCTATTATTGTAGCAACAAACTTGTCAATATTCACAACTCAAATTTGCTAACAAAACTGAATAATAATTATTATGAGCAAAGAAAGGCATCTGTTTACAATTTGGAACTTCAATACATGACTTCAATACACTAATTACAAGACATGGAACCAATAACAAAGGAATGCCCTTTACTTTTCAAATGCAAGTTAATTACCATTTACAAGTACAAATTAATCTAGTCCGGACCAGATGGTCATCAAACGGCACTGATTAATAGACAAAATTTTGGCGTGGGCCTCTCAGGCCTTCAAGCTACGCTCTTGCTACCAAGAAATGTTCAGTACACCCCTGCCTATACCGCGGAGTCGGCTAGCGCAGTGGAAGCTGGTATTACTAATATAGACTCCGGACAAAAACTAGGTTTCAGCGGGGATGTAAACTGAACAATTGGACTGCGATACACAGCGGAGAGAATGTGAAGTAAGGTGATTTTACATACTGTGGTCTGTGCTGTAGAAAGTCCCTGGGCAGCGTGGGGAGAGGGGGGCCCCCCCTGTGGCTCCGTCTTCTTCTGCAGACCTTACCAATTAGTCACCTCACTCATAACACAAATAACAGCGTTCACAAGACACTGGGCGTTTCAACAATAGATACACAAAGACACACACGTGGGAGCTTTTTTTATTACGATATAGTGTCCCGACAACAAGCGCGTGTGGTAGAAAAGGTTATCTTTCAAAGCATCCGCGACCGGCCACTCCAGAGATGGCATCAAAACCTTGGTCGTACAAAACGGGATCACATAGATAATTTAAGATGTATTCAAACTCGATATGCCAGGCACATTCAACGCGAGCGATTTTTAACAAATTCAGCAAAATTATTCCGACATTTTTCCAAGAAGAATTCCAATCAAGTGTCCCTGTCAACTTCAAGTGACAGCTAATGTCAATTTGACGTGACATTAGAGTTGCGTTCAGAAACGTCGATCTTTTCCGAACAACCTGTATGTAGCGTGCCGCACAAATTCTACCCTTTTTATTTTTCTGTGACATTATCTATGTTCTTCCTTACTTGTCTCATAATGACTTAACTCCTTCTCATAAGTTGTTGTCACTTTCATACTTCCTCTCAAAGACAAAACATTCCATGTTGTCCCAAAATCACAAAAGAAAGCACCTACAACTACACGTTATCGTCATTAACATGAATCAATGCTTTTATAAAGAAAATATTTTCTTCTTCTACCTGAAAATCAGCGTCACACTTGCTGTGGGAAAAGCTGAGTTAGGGGCCATTTCGGCTAAATATATTTGTTAATTTCACTGTATTTTGTGTTATAATTATATTTTTAGTCGAATAATTTTTATTTCTGTCTTTCTTCTTTCTAGATAGCGGACGTGTTTCGCGGCAGCAACTTCAAGGCGTTCTACATCTCGTGCGCGCTGGTGTTCTTCCAGCAGTTCTCTGGTATCAACGCCGTGCTCTTCTACATGACGGTCATCTTCCAGGCCGCCGGCTCCTCGCTAGAGCCTGCCATTGCCACCATCATCATTGGAGCTGTGCAGGTATATTGTGCAACTTGTTAGCACTGCACTTAGCCGCTATGTGCAGTAGAGTACCCCGCAATCTCACCTCTCCTACCCGCATGCCTCAACATTGTGTTGTAAACCCGAAACATCGTTACCCCGTCTCTCTCACTCTCCAGTCATGCATGGGCCATGGCAGAATCGAGTGAAAGGGGCGGAGCTAACCAAAGTTACGGATTAGCGTTTCAGAGTACGGTCCCTTCCCTGCGCATCGTATCGTGCGATGTTCCAACACGCTAATAATTTTGAACCAGACTGTACCAAGTTTAAATTAACTGTCGAGCCCCCGATGTTTCAGCTATGATCACGGATTATGGCCTCCAAACTCCAACTGCGTGAAGAAAATAATTCTTTGCAGGTTCAGAAGCTGTTTTGGAAAATTTCTAGTCAATTTCATAGAAGGAAATACAAGTTGACTCGCGAATTGCTCATAAAGTCTGAATAATTTATCAATTTAAAGTTACACAATTGATTACGATAGTTTTCTAGATGACTCAAAGAAAGCTTTTAGGAGCGTCTGGCGTGCTCTTGTCTTAAACTCTATACTAAACATAATATCTTAAGATATGAAGAATTCCTAAATTCACTCCACTGATTGTTCCGCAGTTGGTGGCATCATTCATCACCCCGTTTGTGGTAGACCGGCTCGGCAGGAGGATCCTGCTGCTCATTTCTAGCTGCGGCACCGCCATCGGTCTCGTAAGTGTTACTTGTTATATAAAAAATACTTTGTAGATTCGCAAAAAAACTAAGTGCAAAAACAGACTAGTTTATTTCTGGCAAATTTTATGTTCCATCTTATATACAAGTATCTGTTACTTCTTGTTCTTTTTCTCTATATAGAAAGCAAGAAAGATGAACAATGAATATGTCGGATGAATCATCTATACATTGCTTGCCAACCTATCAGATAGTAAATTGCTACATGATTGGTATCATTCGTTCGTATGCGTGATTAGCCTCATTTGAACAGCCAGACCGTTTATCCATGGACGATCAGGTCCGATTTTTTATTTGACGACGGAAGCTGGTGTTTTGAGTTAGACGGATGGACACGGGAATACGTTTGTCCACTGCGTCCGAACCCGGACGAGCCACTTCATACTGAGAGGTTAAGCGTGTGAGTGAAATAGTTAATATGGAATCTACTCTCACACTTCGGACCGAGTTTGGATCCGGATCCGATGTAGCAGTACATCCGATCTAGCCAAATTCCCGGAGCCCGTCAAAAAACGGATGACGGAACTCTGACGCGCGCCGGAGCTCGAGTGGACAGAAGGTTAATTCAAATAAAGGGTTTTTCATTAAGAGCGCTCGAACTTTGAAATGGAATAAAATGCCACAATTATTATTTTATTTTAAAGAGCATTTGATGACATTATTTATGGAATATAATTTCAGCCAAATGTCCAATAATGTCCTCCAAAATTGTCCACCAGGATACATCCTGGTGGACAATTTTGGAGGACATTTTCGCATAAATGGGGCTCAATCTCATGAATAACGAGAGTAATGTTTTCCTTCAGGGCAGCAATTGTCTGTGATTTGTCAGCATAGTCTCGAGATTTTACGTAGCCCCGTAGAAAGTAATCTAGCAGTGTTAGATCACACAATCTCGGTGGCCAGTTGATGTCACCACCACGAGAGATAACGAAGCCCTCAAACTTCTCATCCAATAAATTTAATGTTTCCCGTGCAGTATGGCAAGTGGCGCCGTCCTGTTGGAATCACATGTTCCATGGTGAAATGTCACGAATAAATATGTATTCCCACCAAATTTGACAGCTATCGCTTTTCCAAGATGGCCGCTATCAATTTTCAAAGTTTGAGCGTCCCTATTGAAAAACCCTTTATATGAACTGCTTCTTCGTTCCGTCTAGCTAGACGGATCCGGCGAGACGGACGTCGTGGCCTCAGGCAGGTCCGTTCGATCAGTTCGTTTATTCAGGTTTTAATAATCCTTCTGATAATAAGTATTAAGACTTATAAAAAATCTAATGTGACAACTCGTTTCCTTCCCCAGGGCCTGCTAGGCATGTACTTCCTGCTAGCCGCGCAGAAGTCGCCCGTGGTGGAGTCGCTCGGATTCCTGCCGATCCTATCGCTGGTGGTGTTCATCGTGACGTACTGCTGGGGCCTGGGCCCGCTGCCCTGGGCCGTCATGTCCGAGCTGCTACCCATCGAGGTGAAGGCCATCGCCTCGCCCATCGCCACCGCCTTTTGCTGGCTGCTGTCGTTCCTCATCACCAGGTGTGTGACGTACTTATCATCTCGCAGAAGGAGGCATCGGAGCGGATCCGCGAGCAGGAGGCTCATGCGGATTGGCTAAGACACAGACGGACGGGGCGGAGGTATCAACGCTTTGCGCGCCTCATTCCTCTCTAGCGGGGCGGTGCTGTGCGGGATCACACGGCCCCCTTCCCCGGTTGTCTTGGGAGATGGCCCCGCTTGCTCGGCCATCTCTCACCGCGTAGGGGCCTGGAAAACCGGGCTGGCAGTCGAGTCGTAGGTCGTAGTCTTGCCACACCGGACCCTCCAAGCGACTGCGGTGAGAGCAAGTAGTGAGAGCTAGGGTTTAGTGGGTATTCCCCCTTCCTGACCCCCCCATCGAGTCCTTGCGACTGGATGGAGGGTCAGGAAGCGGCTAGGCGAGTCCAACATAACCACCGACCTTACACCAACGTGGACGGGGTATGCGTACGTAAAGGCATTCTTCTCACTATAAAAAAAAAAGTTGAGTGACGTACTGCTGGTGGCTGGGCCCACTGCACTGGGCCGTCATGTCCGAGCTGCTGCCCATCGAGGTGAAGGCCATCGCCTCGCCCATCGCCACCGCCTTCTGCTGGCTGCTATCGTTCCTCATCACCAGGTGAGCGATATTGTTACAGGTTTTAATTAGAAAATCTTGCAAGCTAAATTTTACCCACTTCCCAGTGTCCGATTAAGCTGAAATTTTGTATGGAATTTTGCGTTGGATGACAATAGAATTATAGGACAGTCAGCAAAAAAATTGTCAATAAAATAATATTCTTACAAAAAAAAAAAATGCCTCCTTTCTTCCATAATATAATGTCCCTCAATACTAAGGTTCGTGACCTCTGTCACTATGTCGCGTTTCAAGTCGCTGTCGCCGCACGATTGGCGGTCTTCCACCAGATGTAGTGCCTTGTGTAGGTCAGCTTCGGCGTCTTGGTTACTAGGTCGGACCAACGTGCTGGTCGGAAAAGTGCATCTTTCTAGAATTTTAGGGATTTTCGCGACACCACGACACAGCCGAGAACTGTAGAGATCTACAGATTACGTGAGCAGCTATCTGCTACCGTTTGAGCAGCCGAATATTAATTATAGGTTAGTTTATTTAGTTGCTCAGCGAAATACAACCCTTAGAGGAGTTACTTTTACTTTATTGCATTCACAATGCAATTTTTATTAATGAAATGATCGAAGATTGAAAATGACGTAGGTACCTACTTACCTATTAGAAAAGGAAAGGTATTTCTTTCGTGTGTGAGGGAGGGTAGTATCTTCACATTGATGAAATTAACGCGGGCTATAGATACAGGTATTGGAGAGGTATTGGATAAATTCGAGGCTTCTCGTAACGACTCCGTAGCTCAGTGGTCAGATAGAGCATTCGCCCGAACAGTGAAAGGTCGTGGGTTCGAATCCCGACGGAGCTAGTTGTAACGGGTCGTTTTCTTTCTAATACTTCTGTCGCGGCGTCCAGCCTCCTTCGACGAATGACTGATAGACTGACAGACATAATTGAATGACATAATGACCGGGATGACGGACAGACAGATGACTATCGATCGACAAACGGAACGGACGGAACCCTGAAGACTTGAAGACGACCAGGACTGTGGGGACTGACCCGCAGACATACAACTGACTCGCAGACCGACAACTGCGACCAAATAACTTCATTTTAAACCATAAAGGAGTGTTACTTATCAGTAGTTTTCCTCCCGCAGATACTTCAATTCGATAGCAGAGGCGGTGGGCATGTACACGGCATTCTGGATCTTCGGCATTTGCTGCGTGGGCGCATTCTTCTTCACGCTGTTCGTGGTGCCCGAGACCAAGGGCAAGAGCTTCACCGAGATCCAAGACATGCTCGCTGGCAGGTCAGGACTCATCATAATTATATATAGTAACTAGCGGCCGCCCGCGTGGTTCCCGTTCCCGTGAAAATATCGGCATAAAAAGTAACATACATACATACATACATATACTCACGCCTATTTCCCACGGGGGTAGGTAGAGACTATGGATCGCCACCTGCTACCGATCCTTGCACACTTCTTTCGCTTCATTCACATCCATCAATCTTTTCATACATGCCCGGCGATTTTTGTCACTGCGTACACCAGACTTTTTTATTAAACCTCCTATTTGGTTCGTGTAGGTTTTGCGCAACCGGTCCTTTCACATTCGCACAATATATCTCTTTCGTGATTCGCCTTTCATTCATCTCTAAGTGACCAAACCACCGGAGCATTCCTTTCTCAATTCTTGTCACTACATCGTCTTTCAGCCCACACCTTTCACGAATCACATCATTGCTCACTCTATCACTCAATTTAAAGTAAATAAAAAGTAACCTATGTTTTAATCCAGGCTATCTACTATCTGTGTGCCAAATTTCATCCGGATCCGTTCAGTTGTTTTTGCGTGAAAGAGTAACAAAGATACATACTCACAAAATTGTGCATTTATGATATTAGAGGCCTTAAGTAGTATCAACCGATTTCAATATAAAATGAAAAAAGATAAAATATACAGAAATTGCCGCGACTAACCTTGCATTTTTACCGTTCACTCAAGGCACAAAGTGACAGTGTCACATACTTATACCACCTTATACTTTCACATAGCACTCCACACGGAGCGAGCATCATAAGGAGTTATTAGACCGTGTACTGCATTTAGTGCCTGTTTCACAATGTCCGATTAGGAGATACTTTCCAGTTTACTTGACAGTTTTGTATGGCCTATCTGTCAAGTAACAGCTAATCAGAACTTACATAGGTACATTGTGAAACAGGCCCTAAGTGACATTTACACTTATTGTATGAAAACAAGAGGCCGCCGGCACGCACAGCCTTGATATAGAAGCCATTTGACATGTACACATATAATTCATCATCATCAGGGGAAAAGACCTTTCTTATGGATATATAAGGAGAATGGGTCATCATTACCCACAACACCACGCGAGCCAAATGCGGATTGGTGGGTATTAACAACTGCTAACGCAGCCGAGACCAACGGCATAAGGGACCTTCCGAACTTTTCCGAAGAGCAGAACCCCCCCCCCCCCCCCCCCCCCATTCACGAACCGTCGGCAACGCTCCCGACAGCAGAATGCATGCTCTGTCTCTGTCACTCACTATAGAAAAGACAACGACAAAGCACAGAATTCGAATCCAATTCCGTTTCCGACGGTTCGTGAATCAGGGGGCAGAGCAGGAGGTAACTTTGTGACAACGTTATTGATTTTATAATCTTTTTTTCTTTCAGGACCTCGACAAAGGCAGAAAAGGCCTAATCGGAATAGGTATCCAAGATGACGAATGCAATTTTTTTACTTTTACATTACTCGCTAGATGACGTATTATTTTATACATGTTTGTTAGTTGTTAATTTTCGTCAAACTGTTTGGAAAATGTTGTCACCTGAATAACAGCTTGGAAGTCAATTCCCTGTTGTCACCCTCGAAAAACAGTGCAAGAGGGGACTCCCGTAGTCCCGTAATAATCGCATAAAAATGTTTGGCACTGCTGGAAGAACGCACACCACATGATGGGATTTTAAAGGTGTTAGAAAGGTGTTAGGGATGTCACTATTATTTATAAGAGTTAAAAATTCATCAGGTAAAGTGATCAAATGTTGGCTGCCTACCGAATGATGACTCTAATATGTGTGAGAACGTATTTATCGAATTTAATAGTTAATAAATACCAGTGACGATGAGTCCATAGTCCATACACGTCGATTCGCTTCGGCTGCCCTTTTAATGTGGGGTCTCCTTAGAAAAGCTTGACACTTGCATCACGTGGTAAATGTGCTTTTGGTCCGGCTTACCCTCGTTATATTTCGATTCGACCCTCGGCACTGGTATAGATGTAGGTACCCAAAGATGGGTGTTTGTGATGGGAAGAGTTTTTTTGTTTACTTAGACGACAGTTTGTGTATCAACTATTTGCAATAGACATGATTTTTGTACAAATAAGTATGTGCAGTACAGGCCGATTTAAACTTTTTGGCGTCTCGGAAAATCGCGCGAGACGATGCGCAGTGCGCAATTTAGACGTATGCGGGCGGGAGAGGTGAAGTAGCGGGGTAGGGTAGGGCGGAGCTTAAAGGTCCGCGGGTACAAAGATCCACCATGCCTACCGCCAAAACTAAAAGTCCGTTAGACAAGAGAGTGAGCGATGTAGGAAGGGGTTGCGGGAGTACGAATCGGCGGCAGTTGTGGACCTTTTTACCGACGGACCTTTAAGCCCCGCCCTACCCTCGGTAGGTACTCTACCGTGCATAGAGGTTAACTTCACGATTGCCATTAAGATTGAATCACTCTGTAATTATAAGGTACCTATGTGCAGTACAGCACCGTAACCTTAACAGTTCTGTTGCTTTGCGAAAGTGGTCACTAAGACGTATTTCATAAGGACGCTTTTAAAATCAACATTTTATACTTGAGTGAGGTGATATTATTGTCAATGAAATGTTTGGTCAATGATAGCTAGTTTATCATCTTTTTTTATATTTTTAATAGCATTTTACTGTATAATCTTGTCTTGGAGCAAGTGGAACAAATAGGTATACGTTGTATTTGTGCCTTTTCATACAGTGGCTCTTAAAAATTACAAGAGGGAAGTGCTCAAATGTTGGCTGCCAATCGAATGGTGACTCTAATATGTGTGAGAACATATTTATCGAATTTAATAGTTAGTAAATGCGCCAGTGTTTAACAGTACGAATTTATTTATAAGTGCATTTCTAAAATGATATACTTACATAATTAAAGCCTTACTATTTAAAAAAAATATTAGTGAATAGTGTACCTTACCTAAGCCGTACCTATATTTGGTGGAACTTTTAACTAAACAGTAGGTATCACAATTTTTTTCTTTTGAATTTTCGAGTAGTTACATAACCATTTGGGAATGAACTAATGTAACAGCTTCTTTAAAGTAACACATATTAATACGACAGCAAATATTCTTATATCATCTGTAAATTATGACATTCCATTTTTTGGTAATCAAGAAATAGTTAAATTAAAATTTATATTTTACAATTTGGCAGCCTTAAAAGAATGTTGATGCATCTCGTTCTCTATGGTGTTATTTTTTAAGCAATTTTTTAGTTTAATGCCCCCATTACAGGATCGCCGAACCGATTGGCCGAGCGAGCGTGATCGGCGTTCGTTTACAGAGCCAGTTTGCCAAGGTTTGCCAATGCATACAAACTGGCCTTGTACTCAATCGCCGATCATGCTCGGCCAATGGGGTCGGCGATCCTGTAATTGAGGCTTATCAGGATGTTAACATTTTCATACTTTTATACAGTAGTAGATATGTAATTAATTTTAGCTACTTGTAGCTAACTCTCTGTCCTGTTCTGACATAGTACAAACAATAAATGAATACTTATAAAGGTGCTGATAATTATCTAATGCGCAAATGTGATAAATTTAGATGAATTTTATTACAAATTTTTGTAAATACTTATTTTAAGCGTTGAAATGTTCAAATAGCGTTGGCATAGTTGCGATATTTTTATAATTTATATCCTTTAATTTTGTGATAAATTATGTTTTAATAGTCTAGTTAATAATTTTAGTAAATGACCAAAATAAATGTCGGAAACGATCACAATTTATGTTGTTATAAATAAAATATTTATCAAAATGCGTTATTTATTTCTTTGTTAATTTATGTAAGTCAAATTTCAATCCTATTCCAAGGATCTTAGGTTGGTTTTCTATTGCTTTACCATAGAGTGCATTACAGCAGCAAAAAGGTTTCGAATATCAACATTTGATTGAATTGGACTTTAGAAGTTAATCAGATTTAGCTGCGTTTACTTGGCTTTAATAACCATTCAAATTGTATGAAACATAAACAAATAAAACCAATAAATATTGAAAACAATTTATTAACAAATAAATCTACAGTGTCGTACAAAATAATTATCACATCAGTCTTTATCAAAATATATAATTACTTTGAAAGATCACATTTACTTAAAAACTACAGTTATTTCGAACATTGACTTTGGAAAGACACAATCGGCTAATTTCGGCTTCGTAGAGCGTTATCTCTGTCGCACGAAATACACAGTCCAGTATATGAACAACGACTTCACATAGGTAGTGTGCGAAAGAGATAACGCTCTACGAAGACGAAATTAGCTCTTAGCTCTCTTTCCAAAGGATGATGTACAGTCAGCGTCAAATTTTTATAAGCGTCTGGATTCTGGAATAGTCGAAATGATCTGAAAAACATAAAAGCAATTCGATATACTTAAGCAGTTCGAATTATCTTATTGCTGTAAGCACACAAGGTGTTCAAAATATCGTACTACTCATTTCTTTCATATTTATATCACATCAGTGACATAAATATGAAACAGTAAATGTTGTTGTACATTATGTACTGTTAACACAGCGCCAATATAGCTTAACGAAATAATTTGGAACAAAATAGGAACGTATTGCTGTTAGTAATTTCCTACTCCGATATGTCGCCAGAGTGCGTTGACTCATGCCTATTTAAGGACAATTTTGTGTTGCACTCGCGGCTATTCGGCAATTACTACGGCAAAGACTACTCTAGCTAGACGCCCATATCAATTTGTCGCTTACTGTACTGTACAATATTTATCACTGGGCACTGTAGAAACTATTGACAGCATTAACATTAAGGCGGTTCTCACACTGCACCGCACACCGCTCCGGTTTGTGGCAGTGCGCTTCTTAACTATGGCTGTAGAGTCTTGATGTGCATACAAAACCCGCAGTGTATAACAAACTCACGCCACATCAGCGTTCACCGGAGCGGAAACCGCAGCAGTGTGATAAACGCCTAACTACGATGACTTACCAGAGTATAAAAACCAAACAAATAGTTTTTTTGTTATAAATACAAGCCAAATTATTTGCAAAACAATTTCTCTGACTAAAAAATAGATGATGTTGACATAATGTATTTTAAGTTCTTTCAAAACTTATATTTACTTGTAGGACTAGCTTTGGCAGTTATATCTATAGAAAAGATAATAAACTGATCGATCACACACACAAAATGCGCGGAAGAACAAAACGAAAAGCCGTTTGCTCATAACAACAAACCCCCCATAAATTATACCTGTCTACGATTTTGAATTCTTCAAGTTTTTGGCCGCTTATTTTCGGTTCACGCTTCATTTATTCAAAATGCAAGACATGGCCCTTCTAACCTAAACGACATTTAGCGATATATCCTTTAATACGGCATTTATACAGGATATACAGGATGTCCCAGAATATTGTCAAGGGAGATAATGAGTCACACCAACACATCAAAATATGACTATAAAAATACTGCATTTAATGCGCGTACTCGTGCAAGTAATAACAGTTTTTGTTTCATCGAAATCTGGCCAGGATTTCCAAGGTTACAGCGTTGTAAAGTTTCACCAGCTTTTGTAAATTTGCTTTCCTTGCGCGCTATTGCGATGACGTCATATCGCAATGACATCTCCGATTGCGGCTGCTGCGGGTGATTTCCGTCCAACTGTACCTACTTACATAGAGTCCGTCCGTTCGCAATCTTCGCGCAACTGGTGCGTTTTTGGCGCTAGTTACAGTACATTTTCTTTGTTCTAAGGTTATGGTAAATGATTAGTATTCAATTTCGACCGCGCGCAGCTGCACTCTAAAACTGTCACCTACTGTCCATTTGACGGCTTCGTGTTATTGTTGATCGAAGTTTGACGATTGCTATTTATATTGACAGAATACCGCCCGCCATGACGAAAGTTGATTTAATTTATTAATCACGAAAATACAACTTATGTATTTGAAAGTGTTTTTCACATGGGCTCAATACAAAATTGGTCATTGATCGACTATAAGAAAAATAAATAAATTTATTGCGAAACCGTGAGAGCGCAACTCTAATAATAGCCAAAGGAGAAATACGGAAGCGCCAACTCTCAATCGCGATGTGACGTCACACGTTAATTCCATTGGCTCACCCGAACTTTTCACGGAGGCCGTACTTTAACGTTCAATATCTCAGTCATTTTTGAAGATAGGAAAAAAATAAAAATATATTCTTTTTTCTCGAGTAACATATTTTTTAGATATGCTGATAACAAAAATCATTGGTGTGACTCATTACCTTTTATTCAGCACACTTGAGAGGTCATTATCCAAGTTATCTCCCATGACAAAATTGTCGCCAATCAAATGATTCACATATTATGGGACACCCTGTACATATGCAGTATTGAGCGAGAAATGTATCGTGTATATGGACGTAAGTTAGCAGACCGGACACAAACACGAATCCAAAAGCCTACTGAATAACGAAGTTGGTTGGCTGCGAACATTTTTGACGACCTCAGCTTTTGATGAGATAAAATAACATTAGTTAAAAAATAAAAAAGTAAATGTAAAATATGGTTATTCAAACTCCTTGCTAATTTCGTCCATGGATATCAAAACATCGCAGATGCTTGAAGCAGAGTCTAATATCATCATCTTTTTTGATCTTCAAAACAAAGATATTATATTATTCAAACTAGCCATGTACAACTTCTTATACATATCCGTCATTTTTTCATAGTCTTTGTTACTCTTTGACCTGCAGTACTGAATTATACTCTTACCTCTCAACGACCAGGTGCGTGTATACACGCACTTGCAACTACCCCCAATTGTTTTTTTTGTTAGTATAGCAATTTTTATATGTTTTGTATGCGGTTTTCGATATTCAAAAGAGAGATAAATTCGTCATACTATAAAAATACACTATAATATGTGATCCAGAAGAAAAAATAAATAAAAAACATTTAATTTCGTTTTTTTTGAAACCGGAAGTAATTAGTTTTTTGAAAATTTCAAAAAATAAATTAAATTTTTTTCCGTATATTATATTCTTATCAGATAGATTTTTTCATGTAGATTCTAAATATATATACTTCTTATATGTTTTTTTATCGATAACTATGTGAAAAAAAAATATATCGCATGGACCGCACTATTGTTCTTTGTTTACTCAAAAGGTCAAGTATGAACGACCATTATAAAAACAAAACATATCGTAAAACTGTCGAAATAGTCTTAGTTTATAGCCTTGTTGTTCAGCTTATTATAAATGTAACCAAAGACGGCCTAAGTATAACCAGATGTTCGGGATAGCGATAGCCGCGCACTCAAAGTGCTTTGTTTACATAAAAAATGGGCCATTAAAAAAGACCCTGGCTTTACAAGAGTTAAGGGTTCCTTGAAATTGTGCTTGATTGTCTAGCGGGTCCACGGACTGAAAAAGGTTAAAATGTGATGTTTTTTAACCTATTCTCGTATAGACCTAGCAAGCTGTGTTCGTTTTTCAAGGTCTTTTCGTCTCCGTCTTCCGGTCTTGCTTGGTCTTTTTGGTCTTCAGGGTCCCGGTCTTTTATTAGCTTCATGATGGAGTGGCACTGCCTCAGTAGTTGGATGGCAGTTTGTAACGATTTCAGCTTAGTCGATCGGTTGATTACTATCCTTACAAAAATACCCCTAAATACTGAAATTGGTAATTCATTATCGATAACTGAACTTTCCTAAGGAACATTAGAGCGGTTTCAGATTAGCGTTTTATACGCGCGTATAAGCTAGTTTTCGGAAGCGCAATGTAGGCATCAGATAATTCAATTATATCGATTATTAATCGATGTTATGTAATCGAAGATAAAATATCACTGTCATCATCATCATCATCATCATCAGCCATTTTAATGTCCCCACTGCTGGGGCACTGACCTTCCTTATGGATGAATAAGGAGAATGAGCCATGACCCACCACGCGGGCTCAGTGCGGATTGGTAGGTATGGTCATGATAAAAATTATCACAAAATCACAAATATTAAATAAAAAGTATATTCTCGGGTCCGTTAGGGCTGGGACATAGCTGAATTCCGTGCGCATAATTTGCTGAAACGATGTCATTGCTACTTGATCGTAAGTAGAGTCTTATGAATATGATTTATAAATTTATTGTACAACTTTTGACTTTAAATTTGAAAATATTTTTTTCGCTATTTATCAAGTAGGAGTAGGATAAATACAATATCTAACGAGTGAGAATCGAGTCCGTGATCAGCGGCCGCGATCGAATCGCGATAACTATCACGCGTGTAACGTTTGCCAGCAAGTTGGCAACACTGTCGTCGATACGACCCGACACGACACGACGTATTCATTTGACAGTTCATATCGTATTCAATCGGCTGCAATTTGTATGGAATGGCATTTAATATGATACAATATGAACTGTCAAATGAATACGATTGACTTTACACAATTCCATAGATGAACACAATGTTCGAAGATCTCAGCAATGCTTCCACAAGAGTGAAGTCTGAAGATATACATGGATAAGACAAAAATCATGTCCAATGCCCATGTTGCATCCGCTCCAGTTAATGTCGGGAACATTACACTCGAACTTGTTGACCACTATGTCTACCTAGGACAGACAATCCAATTAGGTAAGTCCAACTTCGAGAAAGAGATCTCTCATCGAATCCAGCTTGGATGGGCAGCGTTTGGAAAGCTCCGGCATATATTGGCGTCCAAAATTCCTCAATGTCTCAAGACTAAGGTCTTTGACCTAAGGTGTGTTGCCAGTTATGACTTAAGAAAGTGAGACTTGGTCTTTTACTATGGGGTCTCATAAGAAGGCTCAAGGTGACCCAGCGAGCAATGGAGAATTTCCCTGCTCGATCGAATCAGAAATGATGAGATCCGCAGGAGAACTAAACGACCGACATAAGATCGAAGAACTGTTCAGTTAAAGTGGCAGTGGGCGGGACACATAGCGCGATAACCGATGGCCGTTGAGGCGGAAAGGTGAATGGCGACCACGAACCGGACGACGTTCCGTGGGCAGGCCCCCTACAAGGTGGACTGACGATCTGGGCAAGGTCGCGGGAAGCCGCTGGATGCGGGCAGCGCAGGACCGATCGTTGTGGAGATCCTTGGGGGAGGCCTATGCCCAGCAGTGGGCGTCGCACGGCTAAAATGATGATGATGATGATGATTATGTACCGGGTTCTTTATTTTGTTTTAATATTTATGATAAACTAGCTGACCCGGCAAACGTTGTTTTGCCATATTAATTATAGTGGACCCGGTAAACTTCGTATCACCAACATCTATTATAGATAGACAGATGAAAATAAATGATAGCGAAGAAGTTTTATACACTGCCTGCAACAAATGTCACTTATTAAAAAGTAGGTACAGTGCCACAACCTTTTCTGTGCCGGTGACAGCGGCGCTACGTACGTTTTTCTTTTTTTTTGTAGTAATTTAACCGGCCCTGACTTCTAAGAACTTCAGCCGCCAGCAGCGCTATGGTTGGACATCAACTTGACAGCAAAATGACATTAAAAAAAATCACGTTAGTTTCACATTTTGGCCACCGGCACAGCAAAGTTTGTGGCACTGTAATCCCAAGATAAAACGTCAGTGATTACAATACTCTTTGACATACCTCTTTGGAAGCGGCTATGGAAGAAATGACAGTTTTGTATAGTACGACAGTTTATAGATTTTCTATACAAAATAATCATTTTTATTTTATAATTTTCCGGAATAAAAAGTACCTAGACTCTCCAGCTCTCAAACTATCCCCATACCAAAAATCGAGTCGATCCGTTGCTCCGTTTTGACGTGAAAGACGGACAAACAAACAAACAAACAAACACACTTTCACATTTATAATATTAGTATGGAAGTATGGATTACTTAGTAAGTAAAAAATAAATCCATACTAATATTATAAATGCGAAAGTGAGTTTGTTTGTTTGTTTGTTCATCAGTGAAATGGCGTCCGTTTTTCGTAATAACTGTCTTGTTGTGCTATATTATCTGACCATCATAGTCGCCTATAATACGCGTTCATGTCGATAAAATCGTCATTTCGTAACTGTGATTGTGTGCTGAAACTTGATAAACCTGAAAATACACTGTAAGTGACATACTTTCGTTTTTGGCAAAGGATTTTGTGATATAGACATTTTTTAGATCCCTGGTTGTGTTCCACAGTTATATTGAAAATTTAATATTAGAAAAAATATCTACTCGTCTCCTAACTCCCCTACCTAGTTGTGGTTTTAAATATTGGAATCTACCTTTATGGTGCCTAAAATAACATTATTTAATTCTATATGTTACTTTATATATTTGAATATAGGATAAAGGATGAATGAAAAAGATTTTTAATAGAGTATTTGACTGTTGTTGAAATGTAGATATTTAATTAGGTAAGTATGGTATTTAGAAATATAGCATTACTTATACATTATTAAATAACAAATGTGTAAAAAGGAATTCAATCTGTTTTATGCTGTAACAAGCGAACTAGGTATGAGCTTATTAGAATAGCTACTATCTCTTTCTAAAACGAAATTTTCTATGGCGAGAGTAGGTATGGCCTAGCATGGCGGAGTACCTACTTTTAGCGGTGAAACGGGACCTAGTCGCAGTAGAAAGATACGATTGGTGTAGCTCAGCGGAAGATATCTGGGTAACTATTAGTTATAATTCTGAGCATTCTTCCGTCTCCCAAAAAGTTTACATATGCTCAATTTACCTATGTGACGAGAATATGGATAGGTAATACGTACAAAACGCAACTTCATAACTTTTTAGATAAATTATTTCATATAATGATGTTACATCCAGAAGACACATTTATTATTTTAAGTGATTTCAACCTCGGGGATAGTATCACTTGGGTTGAAAATACACACAATAGTTATTTCATACCTCAGACTACTTCAAATAGTGAGCATATCACCGAATTGAATTATTAGATATAATGAGCTCCTGTGGCTTAAACCAATTCAATGGCCAACTTAATATGAATAAGCGCATTCTGGATTTGGCTATGTCAAACAGGAATCTTTCCGTCTTCGGCTCGACATCTTCATTAGTGCCTGAGGATGCTCACCACAGATCTTTAGATATTTTTGTTGACTGTGTTAGGGTACAGGGGTTAGAAACTAAGTTCGTATCTAAATATCTATATCACAAGGGTGATTATTCACAGATCTGTTCGAAATTGGATGCTGTCGACTGGCATACTTGTTTATATAAAGTTCCACTCGACCAAGCCGTTAAGACTTTTTACGACCAGTTCCATAAATTAATAGATATATACGTACCTAAAAACATGTTAGATCGTATCATTATCCACCATGGTATACCGCTGCTCTAATTCGAGTAATGAAAGAAAAATCTAAATTTCACAAAAAGTTTAAAATTTATGGCAACCTTTCAGACTACCAATCCTTCAGTATTTTACGTCAAAGAGCCGTACGCTTAGAAAAACAGTGCTATGCTACATACATTGCTCGAATCGAGTCTGGTATAGTTGAAAATCCCAAATCATTTTGGTCATTTGTTAAAAGTAAAAATAAGTCAGGTAGTATACCTAAGGTTCTGAAGCTGAAAGATAGCCAGGCGGACTGTGGTGACGATATTAGTAATTTGTTTGCTAATTATTTTCAATCAACTTTCTCACCCCGTGACTTTAACACCGTTTCTCCTCCACCCAGTACGGAAATCTTAAGCCCTAGCAGTATATCTTCAATTGAGGTATCTCCAATTGTCGTATTAGGACTACTTAAAGAACTTGATTTATGTAAATCTGCTGGTCCCGACCATATACCCGCAGTTTTTATTGTTAATTGCGCGTCTAGTCTTGTCTCTCCAATTTGTATTTTGTTCAAACGTTCGCTAAACGAAGGCATTGTCCCTGATATTTGGAAATCCGCATTTGTTACCCCTATTCACAAATCGGGTGACAAGTCGGATGTAGAAAATTACCGTCCTATATCGAAGTTGTGTCTCTTTGCGAAGGTTTTAGAAAGAATAGTTTAACAGCTTCATGCTACTCTGAAATGTTCTTTCAACGAGATGCAGCACGGTTTCCTGAGCGGTCGGTCAACCACGTCGAACCTTATCTTATCTAATGACTATATCTCGGCTGGTATGGATAACTCGGCGCAAGTAGACGTAATCTATACCGATTATCGGAAGGGTTTCGATCGTATTAATCATTGCATTCTTTTGACTAAAAATTCTTTTGACATTCTTCTGCTGCGGGTATCCATGGGGACTTATACCGCTGGTTCTGTTCCTACATTGATAATAGAAGTCAGGCTGTAGTGATACAAGGTTATATGTCTAAGTGGAATAAAGTCCTTTCTGGTGTTCCGCAAGGCTCGCTTTTGGGGCCCCTTTTATTTATAATTTTCATCAATGACGTTGGTGATTGTTTTTAAAATTCTAAAGTTCTTCTTTTTGCCGACGATTTAAAGATTTTAAAAACTATATCTTGCATTTCCGATGTAACTGATTTACAGAATGACCTGGATAGGTTTGACTCATACTGTACCGCTAATAAATTGGAACTCAATGTTACAAAATGTTTTCATGTTACTTATACTCGCAAGACTAACGTCATTGAATCTAAATATACTCTCAAAAACTGTCCAATTTCTACTGTTCATGAGATAAAAGATTTAGGTGTGATCCATGACAGTAAGCTATTGTTTGATAAACACGTCGATTACATAGTTGGTAAAGCCTATAAAATGCTTGGTTTTATTTTAAGGACATCTTCCGATTTCTATAATTTGAAAACAATCAAAGTCCTGTACTGCGCTTATGTAAGGAGTCATTTAGAATACGCTAGTCAAATATGGAATCCCCGTTATGAACAGTACAAATCTCGTATCGAATCAATTCAGAGAAGATTTTTAAAATATTTAGACTACAAATCGCATCGTCGTTCTATCGACTATGATAACCGATGTAAACATTTTCACTTTTTGCCGTTAACACTTAGACGTGACATAAGTGATATTCTGTATATTGTTAAAATTGCGAATGGCTCTATTGACTGTCCTGAGCTCTTGTCGAAACTATCATTACAAAGACCTATTTTATGTGCTCCTGTTGCTGGAACGAACTTTCACCAAAATACTTTTATTATCAGGGCTACTTACAGCTTTAATGAATTTGCTAATGATTTAGACCTCTTTTTCAATAGTACTGCTAAAGTAAAGACGATATTAATCGATCGTTACCAACATTAATTAATAATAACATTGTAAGTTAGTCGATTCTTATAGCTGTAGTATACTATATATGTATATATGTATGTATATTTCTATGTGTGGAAATTTTTTGTTAGACTTAGACTATTCATAGTACTGCATATCTAATTAAAATATGTCTGTAAATTTCCTAAACAAATAAAATAAAATAAAATAAAAATGTGACGTCACTGGCTTGTAGCGCTTTCCTTGTCTAATTGGAAGGTTTTATACTCTATATCGCTGAAAATATGCAAGATATTTGAAAATAAATACTTACCTATGTTGTGTTGCTAAAATTTCAATATCTGTATTTTTTTTATTGACCTAAGTCAATAAAAAAAATACAGGCAAATACCCTATTCTTTTAGGTATAATTATAGCTCATTAAGGAAACATACTTTATTTTTCGACAGTTTCCCTGCAGGGTCCATAATTTTTTTTCCACCCTGTTTATACATAAGTAAATATTTATTTATTACAAGTAAATACATAAATATTTATAGTAGTTATTATTATATTATAAGAAAAAGGGTTCTAAAATCGTTTTGATGGAAAAATATAACTTACCACCGGTGTCAGTCATTAAATCATCCTGCCTACAAGTCTCGGGATGTCGGGACACACAGGGTACTGAGATAATATGGGTCATCGTTTGAACTGCACCGCAAAAACTAAAAAACAATAATAAATTGATCCACAAAAAACACTAAGTTTTGGCTCCTACACAAAACTGCAAGGCGACGGACGGTTCACGCACGTCTCGCGTCGCATCGCAAAATTCTGCGACGCGTGTCAGGTATTTCACAGGCTTTAAGGCCCCTTAAAATATTAATTTCAAAATATAAAATCTTATCACTATGATATAATTATTCAAAATAAATAAGAATTAGTCATAGTCATAGTCATACATTTTTTTATTCATATACTTAGATTAAATAAAATTAATGCTTATGAATCGTCCAACATTTTTTTACCTACCACCTGTTATGGACATCTTTTAACTGACAAGAAAAACAGGCGAAAAAATCTCATTTGCATTTCTTTCTTTTTCTAAAACATCTAGAGCCTGCAATGTAGAGTTACAAGCTGTACCGGAATTAAAAAATGAAAATATAGTAGCGCTCTTCAAAAAGCTGTGCAGCGTCATTAACGTGCCTATTGATGACGCATCTATTCGCTGCTGTCACAGCGTAGCTAAAACGCCCACGCAACATACTGATTAGCCTTTCATCTACATACCAGCGAGATCAAATCCTGTCAGCAGTTCACCGTTTCAATAAGAACCACCCAAATAATACACTGGGCTCCTCTCACTTGGGAATTACTGGAGAGAACCGGAAGGTTTATGTGGTTGAACATCTGTCACCAGCCGTGAAAAGCCTATACTCCGAAGCTCGTAAAATCGCCAAGGACAACAACTATAAATTCGCTGGGTGCGATATGGTAAAATATTTGTAAGACGCGACGAATCTTGTAATGCTCTTTATATCAAGAACTCTAACACCCTTGATAAAATCAAGGCTAAATAAAACATGTATTTAATTTGCGATTTACTTTATTTTTTTTTCTTTCTCTTTTTAATATGTTCATTTTAGTTTGTATTATTCTTATTATTATTAATAATGGATATATTTTACCAAAATGTAAATAGAATAAGGTCCAAGACCAATGATGTATATTTAGGTGCTTTAGGCAATGATTACGATTTAATTTGTCTAACTGAAACTAATTTAAATGGTTCGGTGTTCGACTCGGAAATATTAGATGAACGTTATAATATATTTCGCAGAGATCTTGTTCTACAGGTGTCAAGTTAACTGAAGGAGGGGGTGTACTATTGGGGATTAAAAAAAAAATTTACATTGTGCGCCGCTATAATTGGGAATGCGAAGCTGAAAACTTGTGGATTAGTTTCGAGCCGAATAACGTAACGCAGAAAACTTTACACCTGTGTCTCTGCTATCTCCGCCCTAATCTTTCCGTCGAACTTTTAAACGATTTTTATGACTCCTGTACTAAAATAATACTGGACGCACAAGCTACGGACGAGTTTATTTTTATTGGCGATTTTAACGTCCCTGAAACTGTATGGTCAATTAGTGCTGACTCGTTAAATCTTCTTCCCTCATCCCCACACGACAACAAGTCTAACATTTTATTTGAATTTACAGCTTTGTGTAACCTAAAGCAATACAATTGTGTCCCTAACTCTAATAATCGGTACCTCGACTTAGTTTTATCTATATGCCCTTGTTCAATACGTGAATCTGATCCAATTAGCCGTCTAGATAGGTACCCATCATCCTGCGCTGCTTAGCTTAAACATACCTTCAATTGCAGCGAATCTAACTCGTAAAAAACAAAAGCGCTTAAACTTAAAAAAATGCAATTATATCGAATTGAATCGTGATATAGAGCTTGTTAACTGCAGTGAGATACTATCTTCTGACGAAATTGATACTGATACTGAAACTTTTTATCTCAAGCTTAATGAGCTGATAGCCAAACATGCGATAATTATCGGCCAATCAGTATCTTGTCGTGCTGTGCTAAATTACTGGAAATTTTCGTATACGAAGCGGTGTATAATCACTTCAAGTGTGTTTTGTCTATAAGTCAACATGGGTTTCTTAAAGATAAGTCGACTACCTCTAACCTCTTAGAATATAAAAGCTATTTATGTAGCGCTTTCGCTAAAAGATCACAGGTCGATTCCATCTATACCGATTTTTCAATGGCATTCGACAGGGTCAACCATTCACTGTTATGTCAAAAACTTGAAGCCTACGGAGTTCACGTCAGTTTATTAAGATGCCTGAAATGTTACCTGAGTAAGAGAAGTCAGCTGGTGGCGTTGAAGGGGGAACTTTCCTCCATATTTACTGTCCCATCTGGAGTTCCGCAGGGCTCCCACTTGGCCCCCTTGCTTTTTAACGTCTTCGTCAACGACCTTATCGCTAAGTTATCGTGACCATATCTATTGTATGCGGATGACTTAAAATTATATAACACCATTACCTGTTATTTTAATTTTTTGTTTTTTGCATTCACAATGCAAATTTTATTACAGAAAAATGGAAAATGAAGTATTTAGAAAAAATCGACCCGTCTCACAACCAGCTCCGATGGGACTCGAACCCACGACCTTTCGCTTTCCGGGCGACTGCTCTAACCACTGAGCTACGGAGTCGTTACGAGAAGCGTCGAATTTATCCAATACTTCTTACTCGCTGTATAGTCAGCGTTTAGCGAAAGGTCGTGGGTTCGAGTCCCATCGGAGCTGGTTGTGAGACGGGTCGATTTTTTCTAAATACTTCATTTTCCACACCATTACCTGTATCAATGATGCAATAAACCTACAAAAAGACTCTCTTAAAATAATTAGGCAGATAGTATTTATCTTTTATCAAGTATACATTATTCAACAACATATTGATATCAATAATATGCAACTCTTTATTATGACAGGCTAATGCGTTCATAGTTAAGTTCATGTTACTTTTATACCTTATTTTATTTTCTAACGGTGAAAAACTTGTACTGTAGGGAAATGTAAACATAACAACTTTCCTTACATTTAATGAACATAATGTGTTGCAATAGGCTATTAACTGGTTTTTATTTAAATTATCCCTGTTCCCAATTAAAATTATCAAGTTTGTGTTTTCACTTAAGGATTTTTTAACAACTATTTTTATGATCTCATTTATACTGGAACCAGGCATGCAATAATTAATAACATTTTCTTTGAATGCTTCTGTATAAATTGGCCTAAATTCTTCCCAATCTCATCAGTCATCACTGAACATAATTGTTTTGGTGTCAGTGCCCGTAGTGTAAGTTTTTATGTCAAAAAACGCAAACTATTTCGATGAATGATGATGATATTTGTATGAAAACTGTATTAGCGCCTCTAGCGGCGAGTAGCGCGCTCAGGGGCGTGCATTGCATAAAGGCATTTAAGCAGTGCCTACCTCGCAAAATCGAAAAAATACCATTAAATTTTAGTATCCGTGCTCCCCAATTATTATTGGTCGAGCTTACTAAATTATGATACTTACCTAATTTTTATTACTTACTAGCTTTCCGCCCGCGGCTTCGCCCGCGTGGAATACACTACGTTACCCCGCGGAAATGTGATATTTTTCTGGGATAAAAAGTAGCCTATGTTCCTCTCCAGGCTACAAAGTATCTATGTCCCAAATTTCAGACAAATCCGTTCAGCCGTTTTGGCGTGATTGAGTAACAAACATACAAACATCCAAACATCTAAACATCCAAACATCTAAACATCCAAACATCTAAACTTTCACATTTATAATATTAGTAGGATAACCACTGACCTCTATTTATTCGTGCTTATAACAAAAACTTCCTTCATAAAAAACGCGCAGTGCGCGACAGTAGGCAGTTGCCCGGCTGCCTACTTGAATCCTATACAATTTACTATCACTGGCATTAATATTTTTTATTTAAATGAATACGACGAAATAAAAATGTCGTACTTCCCACGTGTAATACACTGACGTTCGACCTTCGCAATTTATCACCCTTATGTAGGCATGCCTACAAAAGCACCGGCGGTGTTTATATTTAGTTTTGTTTTTTGTCCAAAGATGGCTCTGTACGTTTCTACATGGCGGTGATACTTTGTTTACTCTATTTACATATTTTGCTACCTACCTCCTGTTGTCCTTAATTTAGTTGTTGTACAGTATACATTGCCGTTATACTTCGTTGGATTGGAATCGTTTCGTTGGTGGTTTTATACACTGACTAAGGCACACGCCACATCACATAGTTCGTGAGAAAATTCTTTGAAATTTTGAATATTCAAAAATTTTTTTTTTACATTTCTTTCTGCCTTGCCTATAGGTTAGACACCACGCGGCGTATAGTGCCTACCTATTCTGAAAAGCAATGCACGCCACTGAGCGCGCTTATATAGTTTTCATACAAATTGACATAAATACGTAATCGAAATAGTTTGCGTTTGCTTGACATAAAAACTTACACTAGGGGTACAGTAGTTTTAGTGGGGGATTATCACAAATGTTAGAGACTGGTTTGGTTGGTAAATAAACCTCCTGAGCCGCTTGGCCTAATGACTCCTTTTGACAGATAATAGTGCCAAACTAGCCTTCCGCCAGCGACTCCGCCCGCGTGGACTACTCGACATTATCCCGCGGTAAGAGTTATTTTCCCATGGGAATGAGCCTCATTCCCGCGGTTAAAAGTAGCCTATGTTCTTCCTAGCGTCTCAAACTATTTCTATTCCAAATTTCATAAAAATCGGTTTAGCCGTTTTGACGTGAAAACGGAACATACAGAGAAACAAACATACTTTTTCGAATTTATAATTAATATTATTAGGGACAGTATGGATTTTATACACTTTTTGCCCGCGACTTCGTTTAGAACTTAAATTTAAAAGGTAGATATTATTAATGAGTCTTAGCCGATTTTGAATAGAAAAGCAACATGGTACAGGCGCTATGTTGAATATATTTCCCACACATACCTTTTGTCGTGTCAAAAATTATAATTTTACCTATCTGAAAACCTTAATTTTAAACCGTTCTGCCGTTTAAGCGGAACAAACAAACTTACGAGCTTTAACATTAATACTAGCAGTTGGGTTATTAAAGTAGTGCTTAAATAAGCATGTATTGTCTAAGATAAATTAAATTCCTAGGTAGGTACCTACCTATTTAGTTTAATATTAGTTATGGGATACCTCAGGCGGAACTCGAATCTCTTTCTTTAAGCTTGGCCTATGCTATGTTATAGGTATCTGTCGCAATTTTTTTAAAGTGTCGGCTAGGTACACCTGTAGTTCCTATGTTGCATTAACGCGCAATTCTTGTTTTTGATTGTACAAATGAAATATTCAATGAAATTGTATTGCAGGCGCTTCTAGAGATCTAATGTATCGGCTAAAATGGTCTATTCACCAGCCCCTACGGGGGCTGCCGGCAAAAAGTTGGGATTTCCCTGAGGAACCCATTCCCGAGGATCCTGTCCCGGAGGATCCCGATAGTAACAAAAGTTTAGTAATAACATTTAGCCATAGATTAATAACTCTTTGCTTCGCTTACGCATTTAGCGCATTCCTCTCGAATGTGACAGGACATGACAGGACCCTCGGGAATGGGATTCTCAGGGAATAACCCAAAAAGTTATGGATAGAGCATGGGCTTCATTTGACATTTGAAGTCCATATTATGTCCAAATATGGGAATATAATAATTCACAAACCGACGGAAACTTTCCCGTAAGTATAAGGAAGCGTATTACCTAAAAAATCTTTGAATGCAAATACTAAAAACAGAACAAAATAAATATTTAAGGGGGGCTCCCATACAACAAACGTGATTTTTTTGCCGTTTTTCGCTCAATATTAATAACGGCAACAGGTAGATGCTTCAAATGTTCACAGAATATTTAGTTGTATATTCAATTTAAAAATAAATAATTAAATTAAAATAAGTGTTTAAGGGGGGCTCCCATACAACAAACGTGAATTTTGCCAATTTTTTTTTCGATCTTAAATATAGTGTCTTATGTAGTATATATTATTATTGTACGTTATAAATAGTGTCTAATGTTGTAGTATAGATAATGGTACAGAACCCTTCGTGCGCGAGTCCGACTCGCACTTGGCCGATTTTTTAATGTATTTTATATTCGCCCAAGATTATAGGTTACTTAGAATGTAAAAAGGTACCTACGGAAAACTAAGAAAAGCGAACGCTCTCGAAGTGATACGGAACAGGATAGGGAAGTGTATGGAGTGCATGGTCGTGTATGAGTCACCTGGCTCAGGCTGGGAGCACGTTCCACGGTTAAGGCCAGGGTCGCCGTGAGGACGAAACGAGCGTTAATTAGCTATTGATTGACTGTCTTTTGGCGGGCTGTAGCGTCATAGAGTAAAGTTCTGCATTTCTATAAGTAGGTACCTAGAAACATCATAAAAATGGACAAGTTCAAGGAGAGATGGCGCGTCAGGGCGGGGCGCTTCGCGGGGAGTGGGCAAATTGACTACATTTCATAAAATTAATCGTGTTTTTATTTGCTGTTAAGAAATCACTATCACTACATAGTATAAAACAAAGTCGCTTTCTCTTTCCCTATGTCCCTTTGTATGCTTAAATCTGTGAAACTACGCAACGGATTTTGATGCGTTTTTTTTTAATAGATAGAGTGATTCAAGAGGAAGGTTTATATGTACTTTTTATCCCGATATTCCCACGGGAACGGGAACCACGCGGGTGAAACCGCGGGCGGCCGCTAGTTACATATAAAAACAGGACACAAATATTTATTTTTATTCCATTTCCAAAATTTTTATTGGTCATCATAAAATTCATTTACTTATTTGAAAACTTACTCATAAAGGTCGTAAGTCCAGGAAGAAGGAAGGCTGGCGGGTATACCTTTGCAAATTATTTTAAAAAATACACTGACGTTGTCTAGTCTACGTGACATGTCAATATTAAGTTGTTTTTGTAAAATTAATAAAAAATAATAAAACTCAAATCTTCAGCTTTGGTAACATTATTTGCTGTAAACTGTACAACCGTAAAGTGAAAACGTGAAACAACCGACGTTTAAACTTGATAAAAACCGTCAAACACTTTATTCATTGTGCTTTAAACAGTACATCGGGTGCCCTACCACAAGCTCTAATAGCAGTTATTTTTAAGTTAAGAGAGTGAGACGCCGCTATACGGCGTGTAAAGCGGCGTCTCACTCCCTCAACTTAAAAATAACTGCTATTAGAGCTTGTGGTAGGGCACCAGTACTGTTTAATAGCCGCTACACACGCTCCTATCCGACCGCCGATTTGGTGCGGGTGAACTTCACTGCAGATCTGATCCGCGCCTACACACGTTCAAACCAAATCTGCCAGACCAAATCGGTCGGCGCTACACACGTTCCGATTTGGTCTGGCCGACCTCTAGCCGTTGTTGCAGTGTTGCCAGCCACTGCTAATCTCCCAATATTATTGTTATTTATAAATACTGAAAACATCAATTTGCTTGCAATAAATAAATTAAAAAGAAAAATATTTTCGGTTTTTAATGTTTTATTACTATAAAAAATCAATTTCATATTTTTTTAATTTTCTGTTATTTTCATTAAAATACTAAACATGCTAAATATTTACTAAAAGCAGCACTTATTGATAAGGTGTTATGCACTTTTTATATATATTTAGTTTTACGACAAATTGCTAGTTTTTAAACAAAATATTCTAAAAAACAAATAGATAAATAGAATCTTTTCATAAATGGCCATATTTAAACCTTTCGTTCGTTCAGTCCTACGTAAAACTCATGAACGAGCATTAAATAGAATCCTCTGAAAATCCCTTAAACGCAATTTACCTGCTTTAAATATTTCCGCTTTTACATATTTTCTCCCTAAATCTAGGGGAAACCTCCAAAATTGTCAACACTGCCAAGTTGGTCCGGTCGGAAGCCTACACACGTTCCGATTTGGTAGGAAGTGAAGTTCGTGCGAACCAAATCCGGCCGACCGCGTCAAACACGAATAATAATAATTATGGTCGGACGACTACGCTACACACGTCCAGATTTGGTCTGGAGCAGACCAAATCGGCGGTCGGATAGGAGCGTGTGTAGCGGCTATAAGGATGGGACCACAGAACACGGAAAGATTTTTTTCTCTTGTAGATGGGACATACTTCAGGGGATCAACCGATTTTTTTTTTCGCAATATCGCATTTGGTCCCATAGTAAAAGTTGTTGGTATTGATCTTTCACCCCTAAAGTATGTCCCATCTTTAAGTTTAAACCCTGTATAAATATTTTTAAAATAAATTAATATTAACGCAACCAAATCTGAAACCTTTTCTAAAAACTTATTATGGAAAAGACACCAAATCATTACATACCTACTTTTAAAATGTTTAGTCTGTTTGTTTGCTTTTTATCCCATAATGCACCCCCTCCAAGTTTTCTTCCTACGATAAAAGTTAGCCTACTCAGATAAGGTAGCTTAACTATATCCCTATCATTCTAATATATCTGTTTTTATTTTTATTAATCTTAATTTCTCTCTAAATCTCATAAATTGCTCTTCCACTCCAAATTAAGTGGCATAAGCTAGGTTATGGAAGTGTTATGGTAATGTAAAACAACGACGAGTTACCACAAACACCCAGACACGAGAAAAATGAAATGTAGCTCGTGTGTTTGCTCGCAATAAAATGCTTTTATTGCGGTGTAGTGACACAAAACACCATAATCTTTCAGTAACATTTGCTAAGCTAACAAAACATTCGCTATCAAACAAAACAAACAGACAAATTCTGATCCAGACGACTGCAAATACTAAAGAATCTTATAAATTTATAACAAACAAAGTACCTACCTATCAGGAAAAACAATAAACTGTTCCTGCGAGATATAAAATTAATAAAAAGCAAAAAAAAAATTTGTGTACTTAGCTTAAAACTATCACCAGTGTATTTATACTTAACACATCTTAATCGCAGCAAGGCGTTTTTGAGCTAACAAATTATTTGCACGAGACTTACCAAATGTAAATAAAACGTGGCGAATTTCGCGTCACACGATATCGACGTACTACTATCAATGATAGCATGATAAAAAAATCGGCCAAGTGCGAGCATTTGCGGTTAGTTAGTACTTAGATATTTTTTTTTAGACTTTTTACTCTTTTTTTATTTATTTATTTATTTATTTAATTTTATTACACAAAACAGATTTACAGTAATAGTTGTTCAGATTTTACATGATTTTGGTAAATAAGGTAAACTGCAACTCCACAGATATGTGTAAATAACATGCTTAAACATTAGATCAAGACATAAAAAAAAATCAAAATTAAATTAAATTGTTAAAGTTATAAAATATTACATTATAAAAATCAATTAAAATGGTAACGGTAATAAAACATAAAATCAAATCTTAAAATACACAGAAAATAAATTAAAATTATTAGAATTAAACATTGAATTAAAAAAAAAAAAACCCAGAGGGACGAATAAAAATATAAAAAACAAATGGAAAAATAAAATTCTACAAATTAAGATCAAATTAAAATTAAAATGGTTACAAAAATTACTTTTATTTCAAAAGTTAGAGGAGACACACATTTTACCACTTTGGAAGGCTATTTTATTTACCGTTGTTTGCCATTCGGCTACGGAACCCTAAAAATGTGTTTAGGTTTAAGCATGGCTTAAGACTTTTTCTACCTGGACTTTACAAAATTAAAATGTATAGGTACACTAAGAGACAAAGCGGTGACACACCTCTTACTTCTTTTTGTGTGGCTGGCATTTCCGTAATCCGTAATTTCTCATGCATTGTTAGTACAATAGTAGTAGTAGTCAATACATAACCAAAATGTTCTACGCGTGAATGTTGAGGCACCAGCCAGTCACACGAAAAGAAGTTAGAAGTGGTTCACTGAATTTGTCCCTGACTGTACTACTTAGTAGATGCCCGCGACTTCAGCCACGTGTTTTGCAGTTTGATTGTCGGCTTTATTTCTCTCGTGTGCATTATTTTATTTTATTATTTATTTTTTAAGATCTACCTACATCATATATTTTTTCTAGATTTTTCACTCTTTTATTTCAAAAGTTAAAGAGGGGTGGGGAGGTGAAGACACATTTTACCACTTTGGAAGTCTCTATCTTTCAAAAGGTTGACTTTGAGAAAACTAGACCTATCTATACGAATATGTTTAATGAAAAAAATATTTTTCAGTTTCAGTTCCATGTATGGGGAGATGGGGAGCCGCCCTTAATTGCTTATTTTTTATTTTTGTATTAAAATCGTAAAGCGGTTCGCAGAATACATCTATCACCTACCAAGTTTCAATTGTGTAGTTCACAGCCACTTACTTTATTCCAAAACTATACCTGACAGACGGACGGACGACATCACGAATCAGGGGGTTCTGCGTTTTACCATTTGGCAAACGAAACCTCGCTAGAGAGTGAGCCCGGGTATAAGGAAAATTAATTTTGCGCAGAATTAGAGTAGGCCTGCCGATACTGCCATGGGCACAGAATAATATTTGTACCATGGGCTAGCAATTTGCCCCCCTTCCTTGGCCCGTGGGAAGGGCACTACTGTATGCTATGTGATATTAAAAGAATCTAGGTACTTACATTCTGATCCGCGATTTCAATAAAATAAAATATTAGTTAATCAAATGAAATCAGAATTTTTGAATTATCAAGCTTAAAAAATACAAATTTAAATTTAAAGTGATGCTCTACATAAGCTCATTTTTTAACTTTCTTTTTTTAGGCTGACAAGAAAAAGCAGAAATTGGCTTAATAAAAAAATACACATTAGTACTTACCAGGACCAGTACTTAGAAAGTTTTGCGAAAAAAGTTTTATATCAGACAAGTATTTTTGATTGATCAAACCATAAACTTATTTATACTAGGGGTAATAGACGGACAATGGTGCGAGAGAGAAACTAATCCTTACGGCATAAGCTATGTGCGAGAAAGAGTTGGAAGAAAATGACAGCAGAACCCGATTTGATTCATTTAGCGTCTTTTATCATCTTGATGAAAAGCGTCCACTCGATTATTTAGTGATTTTTATCGCGATCGAGTCGATTTGGCTTTTATAGCTATATAAATCAATAATGGTGTAGTGTTCTGTGTTGAATTGTTATGTTACTTACGACAATAAACCAAATAAACACTAATTTCACAGGTAAATAGGATTGTACAATTACCATTTTCATAGTTCATATTTTAGTTGAATATATTCCCAAATACACTAAGTGACTCATTAATATCATACTATTTATCGCCTATTTTCTAAATAAAAGCTGATTTTTAAACTTTATGTGTTAGATAAAAAGATATTATATCCGTGAACTTGAGAAAATATGACGTAGAGGTTGATCAAAAATTATCGATATTATTATCGATAGGTACTCATGATGATGGTTTCCAATATAACTTTGTTTGTCTTTGTGAACACTGATAGTTTTATTTAAAGCTGATTTTAACCGACACTTTTTAAATAGTAAATTATACCTACTTCAGTACCAATTTAACAATATATTCAGGTTTCCTGTAAATCCAGTGATTAAGTTAAACTGGATAAGATTAATAAATAGAATAGACTGGGAGCTTCGCCAAAACTCTGTGGTGTGCAGCAAATATTTCAAGCAAAACTGCAAAGAAACATTGAGAAATTATTTAAATAAAATTGTTCTCTTCAGAGGACAATATCAATGGGTTTGGGAAAGGTATAATTATTTATTTATTTTTAAAATATATACATTTTAACTTAAAATATGTCATTATTTTTTTCACCGTAGGCCTTCAAAACACTTCACAATGAATTTTTAAAGATTCGTATAAATGACGACCAAGTTATTTAAATTTTAAAATTTTTGCATGCACAATGCGTTTTTTTGAAAATTGAAGTGAGAACTGAGCTACGGAGTCGTTGAACGTTGTATTCGTCGTCGTCGTCGTCGTTGACAACTCCGTAGCTCAGTCGTTAGAGCAGCCTAAGATAGCGTAAGGTCGTGGGTTCGAGTCCCATCGGAGCTGGTTGTGAGACGGATCGATTACTTCTGACTAAATACTTCATTTTCAATTTTTCACGTGCTAGTGTTTTCGTGACAGGCACAATGCGTGCTTGAATAATACAATATTGTATAGTCTTATACAATATTGTATAATTCAAGAAAATTATCAACATGTCTTCACAAAGTACCTAAGGTATTTAAATACTGTATTTGTGCCTCTATGTACGAGTACTTCGATCAAAACGCAGAATAAAAATATTTATTCGTAAAAAATCGAAAAATTTGGTGCAATGCGATGAAAAGGGACTCCAAAAACTCCAGAACTAGTTTTATTAAAAAACATGATTTCAACCAGTGCAGCTGTGCGAGTAGGTAAGTATGACCGGCCCGTGGGGTATACGGGCGGTCGGGAAGAATGACGTCGAACGTGGTAAAAGCCGATTGCTAGCGAACAACCGAGGCAATAGTGTTTTAAGCAAATTAATTTTTACAATAACTTTGTTAATACTTATCGTATTGAAGTGAAATGACCATTATTATTGAAAAATGGAAAATGAAGTATTTCGAAAATAAAATCCATTTTCCATTTTTCAGTAATAAAAATTGCATTGTGAATGCAAAAAAAGTAAAAATTTAAATAACATGAACTTTATTTTTATTTTCCCATGTCCATTGAAGTATACTTCATATCATATGAACTAATAAATCTTGTTTGTGTTTTATTTACATTATTGTTATCGACAACCTAAAATGGGCTTGAGGGCAGCTCTAAAACTCACACACACGTTTACAAATTACACACACTAGCTCATGTCATTTTCGGTCTCACAACCAAGCGAACTCTGTCCGTCTATTACTAGAGTATAATAAGTTTATGGATCAAACAAACATCAAACAGTAGGTAGGTATTTTTTTCTGAAAAATATCAAAACAGTCGTATTTTTGTTTGCTTTTTACTGGTAGGTAATTACTTCAGTAATCCTTTTAACTAAACAAGTGCTAGGTTTACGCGCATACCGAAAGACGTATATTAGTATTTTTTATATCCTAGATTAAAAAATTCTCACATTCTCACACAGTCCCATATTTTGAAATTTTGAAATCGGTTTAGTATTTTTCAAGTATTTAATCTTGAAAATACTGTAATTTGTTAGGTAACCATTGCACGAGTTTTTACGTATCTTTAGGCATAACTTCTTTGTTTATAAGTCGATTTAGATGATTCTTGTTTTGTTGGTAAGGGTACCCTAAGGTATTATAACCGACTTCAAAAAAGGAGGTTCTCATTTTGATCCGTATTTATGTATGTTTGTCCGCGATTATTTCACGTTTGGCTGAACCGATTTTGATGCGGATAACCGCATACTTTTTGGTGGCATTTTTTTGAAGGCGGTTTTATTTTTCCATAAAAATAATTTTTTCACCTCTCCAGCAGGAAAAGGGCTCTTTTGGCGCGTAAAAACTCGCAGCAAAATCGATTTTTGCTGCGAGCGTGAGGCAAAATGCTTTTTTAATTACTTACACCACCTTTTGAAATAATTAATAAAATAGAAATGAAGTGACAAGGATGAGACTTTTAAAATTAATAAGTGCAAAAAGGATAGATAGATAGCTTTATGTCGTTGGACATGAATTATAAAGCATAAAAAATAAATACACGGATACAAATACCAAAGATTCGAAATAAAGAGTATGGACGAAATGAGGTCGCATGCATGATCCTACTTCCTACTATAATAATTATTATTGTGAAAGTTTAGAATTTTAAATGTTTGTTACTCAATCACGCCAAAACGGCTGAACGGATTTGTCTGAAAGGAAAACAGATACTTTGTAGCCTGGAGAGGAACATAGGCTACATTTTATCCCGGAAAAATATCACAATCCCGCGGGATAACGTCATGTAGTCCACGCGGGCGAAGCCGCGGGAGGAAAACTAGTATAAATATAAAATAAGAAAAAATAATGAAATCTTATAACAAATTAGATAAATACGTATTATAATGTTAAAGGTTGTCTTCAATGTTGTTTTTCTCACCTGTAACACTTTTCTCGCTGGTGAGGTGAAAAGTTGTACCTATGTTTAACACGAGAGCAAATTTTTCTGATGTCTCGTGCCTTTAAATCACTTACTGTGTTCAGTAGTCTATATTTGAATCACTCGCTACGCTCGTGATTCAATTTTAGACTACTTCGCTAGTTCGTGATTTTAATTCAGCACTCGCAGCAAAAAATGACTTTGCTCTCTTGTATAACAAATAACTATTATTTCACTCTTTTTAGTGCATCATGCAGGCAATTTTAGTTTATCCTGGTAAATATTTATGTTAGGATGTACACATAAACCGCATCAATCAAAAATACTTGTCTGATGTTACCATCAGACAAGTAACTAAGTATAATTTAAGTAGACACATTGAGTCGTATTGATAACCATCATCCACCTTTGCTTATTGATATAACATACCAAATCTCTTATCCGCCTTTGATACCACGGGCTCAGAGTAAAAGACCTAACTTCTATAAGTGTGATCTTATGGCTATCCGGCAGGACTTAAATTCTGTTAACTGGATTGAGTACTTAGATCGTTCCAACATTGATGAATCCGTTAATACATTTTATGAGCGATTGAATCTAATCATATTAAGACATACACCCTTAGTTAGCAATAAAATCAATAACTTTCCGTTCTGGTTTAGCCCGGCTTTGATACGCTGCATGAAAGAAAAATTAAAATATCACAGACTTTTTAAAAAATATGGCAACCCACGTGATTATGACTCTTTTAGTTGCCTTCGTAGTAGATGCAGGCTGCTCATGGATAAATGTTATAAGTCTTATCTCGAGTCTGTCGAAGAATCTGTTAAAAGAAACGTTAAACACTTTTTCAAATATGTCGACAGTAAAAAAAAAAAAACACTGGCATGCCTCAGACCATGAAGCATGAGGACGTAACATCATCCAATGTCGAAGACATATGTGAAATGTTCTCTGAATATTTTAGGTCAGTTTTTGAACAAAAAGATGATCACCATACCCCTTCTAATACAACCACACCTCATGGTCTGTGCTTGTCTGCTGCTAAGATTGATCTTGAAAGTATTGAAACGAAAATTAAAGGTCTAGATAAAAGTGGGGGTGCTGGTCCCGACGGAATCCCTCCTCATTTCATAAAGAGCTGCTGCAAAGAGTTGTGTTTGCCCTTGTATATTCTTTTTAACAAGTCCCTTGAATGTGGCACTTTTCCCACCTGTTGGAAAACAGCGTATGTCTTGCCCATACATAAGTCTGGAGAAAAGGATCAAATCAGCAATTATAGGCCAATCAGCATTTTGTCTTGTTTTGCCAAGCTCCTCGAATCATTGATTTATGATGTCCTCTACTCGCATATCAAGACACGCTTATCGCCCCATCAGCACGGTTTCATAGCAAATAAGTCAACAGTTAGTAATCTTTTAGAATACAAATCCTACTTGTGCTCAGCTTTCGCAAAAAGGTATCAAGTTGATTCGATATATACCGATTTTTCGAAGGCTTTCGACAAAGTCAATCACCAGTTACTTTGTCAAAAGCTTGAAAGTTATGGCATCCATGGTAGCTTGCTAAGATGGTTCATATCGTATTTAGATAAAAGGAGTCAACTGATTAGTGTGCAGGGACATCTTTCTTCTCGATCTGAAGTTACCTCCGGAGTTCCACAAGGCTCCCATTTAGGGCCATTGCTTTTCGTCATTTTTATTAATGATTTAGCAGAAAGCCTAACCTGTCCTTGCCTACTCTATGCTGATGATTTAAAAATTTTTCACACAGTGAAAAACATCCAAGATTGCCTTAAACTTCAGCAGAATTTAGAGCTTGTAGCTAAGTGGTGTTCGGACAATAAAATGTTCATAAATTCTAGCAAATGTTTTATTATTTCCTTTGGTTCTGCTAAAAGAAAGCTATTATTTGATTACCATATCGGAGGTATTACCTTGGAACGTTCATCTGTTATTAGAGACCTTGGTGTGTTCTTTGATGAAGCTTTAACGTTTCGTCCGCACTACGACTACTTAATCTCTCACTGTAATCAACTGCTTGGTTTTATCTCGCGCTGCACTAAAGAATTTACAGATCAATCGACCCTTATATGTCTTTACTATTCTTTAGTGAGAAGTATACTAGAATATGCATCGGTTGTTTGGTCCCCGCATTATGCCGTGCACTCTATTCGCATTGAAAGAATTCAGAAGAGATTTCTTAATATCCTCAGCTTCAGGCTACGCTTGGGTCGCAAATACAAATCTTATGACGCTAAACTTGAAAAATTTAAACTATCATCTCTTGAATCTCGGCGCAAATGTCATCAACTACTGTATCTTTATAAGATTGTGCATTCACTCGTTGACTCACCATCTCTTACTTCATTACTTAACTTTAATATTAGGTATAAATTTCGAAATTGCTCCCATAATGTGTTTGCTTTACAGGTCTATAAAAATAACACGTCCTATTATAATCCTATTGCAAGTATGTGTCGATTGTACAATAGTTTATTAAAGGATCACTCTTCGTTGGATATTTTTTGTCCAACGCTTCTTAAATTCAAAAGAGAAGTAAGCAGTATTGTATCGTAACAGTTTTTTTTATTTTTTTTTTAATGTCTATTATTGTTTATATTAATTGTCATGTTTTAGTAATAAATTGTAAAAAATGTTTAACTGTATAGGTGCAATGTTTGGATCATACTATGCCCACATGTTAAGAGTTCCAATTTAGATTTATATTTTGCTGTAATGTACTTGTATTTTCTTTATGTAATTGTAACTTGTTTTGTGAGCTAAATATATAAATAAATAAATAAAAAATATAACTACATAGGTTTTGAGTCATAAACTTATATTGAACTAGCTTTCCGCCCGCAGCTTCGCCCGCGTGGACTACACGATGTTATCCCGCGGGAATGTGATATTTTCCGGGATAAAGAGAAGCCTAATGATCCTGTCCAGGCTACAAAGTATGTGTATCCCAAATTTCAGCCAAATCCATTCAGCCGTTTTGGCGTGATTGAGTAACAAACATCCAAACATCTAAACTTTCACATTACTAATATTAGTAGGATAATGATTAAAATAAATACATAGCTGTTATTTTTTGACTTAGTGGTGTTTGGTGGATTTCTTCACAGTAATTTTTTTTTCCACACCATTCCATCCTTAACCTATTTTTGTTTCTGAATCTTTTTGCTGTCACTGTAAAATACTCATTCATTTATTTTCTTTCATAAATAAATCAAAGATGAACAAAACTAATTGTATTTAGACTTATAGTTAGACGGCCTTTGCAAAACCAAAGGCAAAAATATAATATATCCCCTCTGGATAACATAAACATCGCTAACATCTAAACTCATAAATCTCTACAAATCCAAAACGAGCAATTATTAGCTTACGTACAATAATGTAAAATAAACAAATGGTTTGTTTCAGATTTGGACGTGCTCTCCCGTTGAGGTGCCAAGAAATCCAAGAATCCCTTCCACCCCTTATTACGACGTGCATACACGTGACGATGGACGATAGAAGCTACGCTTATGACCCGGTTGGTGCCGATGCCGGTGCGCCAGTCAACCAGCAAGCGCACAGAATGGAGGCGGGACAGCTCTGGCGGCAGTATGTCATCGCGGCTGTCGGTATGTCTGAACTTGCCATCACTCAGTGCTAACAAAAACAAAAAAAATACAAAACGTTTAACACAAGTGTCTGAAAAAAGAAAAAGTTGTGAAGTGTTCGGAATTCGAAAACTAAAAACTTCGCTCGAAAAGTTTTTCCTCGGATGAAATGTGACGCTGCATAATTTGACTAACATAGTAGTACATGGAAATCGTACCAAATAAGTGGTGTTGCCTTGCATTAAATGAGGTAGTTCTGATTTTTTTATATGTTAGTAGTGATGAGATGGTAATGACAAATCCAAGTTTTCCACCTCGAAAGCCCTCCGGATCATTGTTAAATATTTAAAAATCCAATAAATTTTCAGTTTTTGTAAATTTTTACCACCAAGGATCTGAGTCACGGCAAATGTTGCTATGCACTCTTTAAAGTAGACTAAATTTGCAATAAAAAAAGAGTAATTGGGTTTTTGTAAGCCAAATAGTTTTTAAGATACGGCTATTTTAAAATTTGCAAAATCACAAAAAAGGAAGTATTACAGTTTTTTTATTTTTCGTCAACTTTGACCCCTTAGTAGTGGGTTTATGGCAAAAGTTTTTGTTTAGTTATTAAAGTCCATTAAATTTCTAACAAAATAAGATTAAATTTGTCGATTTACACCTGATAGTTCCTAAGACACAGCTGTTCAAAGTTATAGAGGTAGGTAAGTAAACAATTATGTAATAGAAGGCTTTGCAAAAGGTAGTAAGCCCATAAAGAAGAAGGATCTGGGAGACGTTAGCGTTCTACCCTGTTAATGACACGCAAAACTTAATCACCTTGAAATCATACCAAAGATGTAAGGTTGTACCAGCAGATGTGGTTGCAGGAAAGCAGAACTCAAATGTTCGGCTGTTTGCAGCTACTGCATTGGCCAATCATGCGAGAACATACCAGACCTGATGTGTGATGACATTGATGAACCATTGATTGATAACCCACCATCAAAGGACGATTTTGACCTTCCTGAGCAGTTCGATGAAGAAATTATACCTCAGCAAGCTGCCCCCAAAAAGTGTGCTGTGGATTCGGAGGACGTGCCTGGTCCATTAAAATTATACATACAATGTACATAATTGATCCCACCACCTCCCAGATCCTCCTTCCTTTAGGGCGTACTTCATTTTGCAAACCCTTCTATTACATAATTGTTTACTTACCTCAATAACTTTGAACAGCTGTCTCAGGAACTATCAAGTGTAAGTTGATATTACTAATTGGTTTCATTTTGTTGGAAATTTAATGGACTTTTATAACTAATAATTTAACTTTTGCCATAAACCCACTACTATGGGTCAAAATGTCGAAAACTAAAAAAACTGTAATACTTCCTTTTTTGAGTTTTTGCAAACTTTTAAATTGCCCCATCTTAAAAACTATTTGACTTACAAGAACCAAATTTTTCTTTTTTTATTGCAAACTAGCTGACCCAGCGCGACTTCGTTCCCGTGGCCCTACCCCCTACTCCACCCTACCCTACCCCACCCCTACCCTACCCTACCCCTACCTACCCCTACCTACCCCTACCCTACCCCTACCCCTACCCTACCCCTACCCCTACCCCTACCCCTACCCCTACCCTACCCAACCCTACCCTACCCTACCCCTACCCTACCCTACCCCTACCCTACCCCTAACCTACCCCTACCCTACCCCTACCCTACCCTACCCCTACTCTACCCCTACCCTACTTCTACTCTACCCCTACTTACCAATCCTTCCCCTATTTTCTCACCGCTAAAACCTTCCTTGGACTTCCACGAACATTTCAAGACCAAAATTAGCCAAATCGGTCCAGCCGTTCACGCGTGATGCCGTGACCAAGGGAAATAGGGATTCATCACTACATAGTATAAAACAAAGTCGCTTTCTCTTTCCCTATGTCCCTTTGTATGCTTAAATCTTTGAAACTACGCAACGGATTTTGATGCGTTTTTTTTTAATAGATAGAGTGATTCAAGAGGAAGGTTTATATGTACTTTTTATCCCGATATTCCCACGGGAACGGGAACCACGCGGGTGAAACCGCGGGCGGCCGCTAGTTTTTATATATATAAGATTTAGTCTACTTTAAAGCGTGCATAGTAACTTTTGCCGTAACACAGGTCCTTGGTGGTAAAAATTTATAAAAACTGAAAAAAATCAGAAAATTTATTGGATTTTTAAATATTTAACAATGATCCGGAGGGCTTTCGAGGTGGAAAACTTGGATTTGTCATTACTATCTCATCACTACTAACATACAAAAAAATCAGAACTACCTCATTTAACGCAAGGCAAAATGTACGATTTCCATGGACTATAGTGCATAATCAGATGTTGTTGTACAAAATTCCGGTTTCTAATCATCATGTCAGCCGAACGACGCCCACTGCTGGGCATAGGCCTCCCCCAAGGATCTCCACAACGATCGGTCCTGCGCTGCCCGCATCCAGCGGCTTCCCGCGACCTTGACCAGATCGTCGGTCCACCTTGTAGGGGGCCTGCCCACGGAACGTCGTCCGGTACGCGGTCGCCATTCGAGAACCTTTCCGCCCCAACGGCCATCAGTTCTCCGCGCTATGTGTCCCGCCCACTGCCACTTCAATGATGCAATCCTTCGAGCGATGTCGGTCGTTTTAGTTCTCCTGCGGATCTCATCATTTCTGATACGATCGAGCAGGGAAATACCAAGCATCGCTCTCTCCATTGCTCGCTGGGTGACTTTGAGCCTTCTTATGAGACCCATAGTAAAAGACCACGTCTCACTTCCATAGGTCATTACTGGCAACACACACTGGTCAAAGACTTTCGTCTTGAGACATTGAGGTATTTCGGACGCGAATATATGCCGGAGCTTCCCAAACGCTGCCCATCCGAGCTGGATTCGACGAGAGATCTCTTTCTCAAAGTTGGACTTACCTAACTGGACCGTCTGTCCTAGGTAAACATAGTGGTCAACAACTTCGAGTGTAATGTTCCCAACATTAACTGGAGCGGGTGCAACATGGGCATTGAACATGATTTTCGTCTTGTCCATGTTCATCTTAAGACCCACTCTTTGCGAAGCATTACCGAGATCTTCGAGCATTGTGTTCAGGTCTTCCAAGGTCTCAGCCATAAGAACTACATCATCGGCAAACCGAAGGTGCGTTAGGTACTCGCCATTAATGTTGATGCCGCATCCTTTCCAATCCAGCAGCTTAAAAATATCCTCCAACGCAGCTGTGAACAGTTTGGGAGAGATGACATCTCCCTGTCTCACACCTCGCTGTAGTTGGATAGGATTAGAGCTCTGGTTCTGTAATCGGACCGACATGGTGGCGTTTTGGTATAAGTACCTCAGCACCTCGATGTACCTGTAGTCTATTTGGCACCTCTAGAGAGACTGCAGCACCGCCCAAGTCTCAATCGAATCAAAGGCTTTCTCATAGTCCACGAACGCCAAGCAAAGTGGCAAATTATACTCTTCGGTCTTCTGTATAACTTGCCGCAGCGTATGAATGTGGTCTATGGTACTGTAGCCTTTCCGGAACCCGGCTTGTTCGGGAGGTTGGAAGTCGTCGAACCTGCGAGCGAGACGATTCGTAATGACTCTCGAAAACAACTTATAGATATGGCTCAGAAGCGAGATGGGTCTATAGTTCTTCAAGAGAGTTTTATCACCCTTCTTGAAAAACAGCATCACATCGCTTCTGCCCCATGCCTTTGGCGTTTTGCCCTCAAGGATGACTGAGTTGAAAAGCTTCTGGAGGACCTTAAGTATCGGCTTACCGCCCGCTCTCAGAAGCTCTGTTGTGATTCCGTCATCGCCCGCCGCCTTGTTGTTTTTAAGCTGCTTGAGAGCCATTCTAATCTCGTACAGGCTGACGTCCGGGATATCTTCGGTATGGTGTCGGGTAAGCTTGGCTCTAGGGTCTGTAGCCTTGCTTTCAACAGGTGTTTGTGTGAAATATAGCTGTCCATAGAAACTCTCAATCTCCCTCAGGATTTCAGGTGTTGACGAAACGATGCTACCTTCCTCAGTTTTCAGCCTCGTCAATTGACTTTGCCCGATAGACAGATCTCTCGCGAATACTTTGGAGCCTTTGTTACGCTCAATGGCTTCTTTAATACGCTCGGTATTAAATTGGCGAAGGTCACGTGTCAAAGACTTAGATATCTGTCTATTGAGCTGTCGATAACGATGGGCATCCGCTGAGTTCTGCAGCTTCATTTCGTGTCTCTGATCCATGAGTAGGAGAGTCTGACTGGAGAGTTTCTTCAATTTGGGACGGCGGGTTTTATAGTACTTAGACCCTACCGTGCGGACAGTATCCACCACCATGTTGTATAGATCGTCCACGTCTATGCTGTTCTCAAGGGCTTCGAAGCGGTTTTGAAGCTCGAGCTGAAAGCACTCGGGGTTTTGAATTTGAGCTGGTATTGGTCGGAGCGTGGATTTTATCAGTCGCGATCTTTCGAGCTTCACATCGATATTCAATGTGCCTCTCACCATACGGTGATCGCTTCCTGTCTTAACAGCGTTGATCACACTGACATCATTGAATATGTGCTTCTTCGTCGACATGATAAAATCGATCTCGTTTTTGACTTTACCGTCCGGACTGATCCAGGTCCATTTGCGGCTTACGGGCTTCCTAAAGAAGGAGTTCATCATATAGAGGTTCTCCCTCTCCATGAAGTCTGCCAGCATCTGGCCTCTATCGTTCCGTTGCCCAAATCCAAATTGCCCCACTCTCAGCTCATCACCGCAACGTTGCCCCAACTTTGCATTGAAATCCCCCATCACAACCGTGTAGTGGGTTTTATAGCTATGCATGGCTTTAGCGATCTCCTCATACATAGCCTCCACTTCGACATCGTCGTGTTTCGAGGTCGGAGCGTAAACCTGGATAACATTCAGCGAATATCGTTTCGATAATCTGAGTATCAGGTACGCTACCCTGCTCGAGACACTTCCGATGGTGATCACGTTGTTGACAAGGGATTTATGGACGATGAACCCGACACCACCAAGGGACTGTTGGTCGCCCTCCCGGTGGTAAAGTAAGTTACCGGATTGCAGGGTTATCGAGTCCTCCCCCTCTCTTCGGACTTCAGATAACCCAATGATATCCCAATGTAACTTACTTATTGTAATAGTGGATTCTAATAGTGGATAAAAATAGTGAAAAATTTAGCGTGTGTCAGAAATGAGGCAGTAATAAAATATGCATTGATTTGGAACTTGTTTGGAACCGAACTTGATCATAGTTTGAATGTCACTAGGTGCATGACAATTGAAATTAAATGAAAAAAACGATATTTTAGGCTCATTTGGCCAGAGATTTCAGGTGCCATTAAAATTGGTGCTCTTCATAAAGAAAAATGATTTATTTACACTTGGTTTAATTTATCAAAATATCTAAGTATCTACTATCTAATATTTGTTTAAACTATACTCTTTACTTGGCCATGGAAAATCGGAAAATTTCTTGTTATTGTAAGAAGACTCCGTGATGAAACTCATTCAATAACTTATTATCTCTGTTTAATCCATTAAACAACTTATTTTCGAGACAACGCTGCATAATACTTCGTACCAACAACTCAACTCTCGCCATATTATTTTTTCTTTTTCTTTTTTTCTGCGCATGGCGCGGCACTGAGGCAATGAAACCTCCTTTTCCGGACACTTCAAATTTTATTCTAAATATTTTTGAATTAATAGTACAGTCATTTGGTGCTCAAAAAGGGGGTTACCTGGAAAGTTTTCCGGGAGTTTTGAAAATTGGTGATTTTATAGATTTCGACGTGCTCTTTTCGAATTTTCACTTTGCCACCTCGTATCTTTGCCGCTCGCGCCGCCATATTGGAAAAATGGCACTCAAATACAGTTTTTTAATACAGTTGCTCAAAAAGTGGCGTATTGCAGGGACGTATAGCGTTCGGGATGTGGGCTATTACACACTCGAACTTTTTCTTTACCTTTCCCGAACTCGTGCGTTTTCTTTCCCAACTGTCAAAATATTGTCTATTAAAAAGAAAAACCAACCACGAAGTTTTTACTAAAAAAAATCATAGAAGTTTTTATGATTCATGCAAATATTTCTAAAAAGAAGCTACTAATTTGTTTCAATATCAGATTTAAAAGTAATTTTAATTATACATTAAATTAATATTAGTATCGGCCAAATTAAATTTATGAATTTAGAAAATACATAAAATTGGCTGTATGACCACAGATTACTAAATATGGTATGACGTGCGATATTTACCATAGTATCTGCTTAAAGGAGTTTGCGCAAGTAAGTGAAAAGAAAATGAGGGACCTTATTTCGTAATTTTCTAAATTAGTTTTTTCTGGTTTTTATTGTGGTAGGTACTTAGTATGGTGGAATTAGTGCAATAATGTGGCTTTAATGGAAAACGATGTGGTAAAAGAGAGAAATAAGGAAAGGCGCTCCTGTAGGATTCGGATTGCTTTTGTTAGGTTTCATTTCATTTCATCTCATTTAATTTAATTTTCATTTCATATCAATAAAAAAATTCTACTGAAGCCTTGGCTGTATGATCATAGTTTCCTTTGCCAACCCAGAATGGGTGAAGAAAACAAAAAAAAAGTCTCTGCTTATATTCTTTTACGATTAGTTAGTGGAGTTTATTGTGTTTTATTATTTTATTAAATTGCTTAATTTTTTCGCAACTGTATTAAAAATAGTTGTTCAGTACACGTGCGGAACCGTCATTGCAACTTGTTCCGACTGTCAACCCTCACCTTCGGCTGCGCCTCGGCTCGGGTAGACATTTGTCGGAACTCTTTGCAATGACATGCTTTCCGCACTTGTAATGAAATCTACTATTTTGAGAATAACTCCGTTCCAACTCATTTTACGATAAAAATAGTAATGTAATAAATTAAAACTAGAGAAAATTTCCTACAATTTATGTACTAACCTTTTTTTTGTAAAATCAATCAATCAATCAATATCAATAAATTGTAGGAAATTCCTCTAGTTTAATTTATTACATAACTATTTTTATCGTAAAATGAGTTGGAACAGAGTTATTCTCAAAAAACTGTATTTGAGCGCCATTTTTCAAATTTGGCAGCGCGAGCGGCAAAGATACGAGGTGGCAAAGTGAAAATTCGAAAAGAGCACGTCGAAATCTACAAAATCACCAATTTTCAAAACTCCCGGAAAACTTTCCAGGTAAAACTACCAAATGACTGGACTATAATAACCAAATAAGTAATGTTAAATGGTAATTCTTATACTAAAAACAATAATTAATATCATTACTGTGAATTTCACAACCTTACATTATGCTGTAAGTAGGTACTTATATGTGACTGAAAACAGTAAGTACCTAAGTACTTATAATGTTTATTACTTTATTTGCATTGACAAAACATCCAAATAAATAAGATAGATAGATAGATAACCGTTTATTGTTGCTACCACACGCATGCACAAGCAATTTACACGGAAAATGTACACAGTACTAGCGGATCCTCGCGGTTTTACCCGCGTGGTACCCGTTCGTGTGGGGATATCGGGATAAAATATAGCCTGTCACTCAGGATAATGCAGCTTCCTACTGGTGGAAGAATTTTTAAAATTAGCGTTGTGGTTTTTAACATATTCCATTACTTACAAACAAACAGACAAAAAATCAAATCTGTTATAATATTACTAGCGGATCCCCGCGGTATTACCCGCGTGGTTCCCGTTCCCCTGGGAATATCGTGATAAAATATAGCCTATGACACTCGGAAAATGTAGCTTTCTAATGGTCAAAGAATTTTCTAAATCAGTCCAGAAACTATTAGTTCCTGAGATTAGCGCGTTTAACCAAAGGAACAAACAAACTCTTCAGCTTTATAATATTAGTATAGATTACTTCTTCTTCTTCTTTGCGTGTCAGTGATTCGTTCTCTATATTTTGGCGGACCAGTAGTTAGCGACCGCTATTGCCAACTCATTGCCCTCTATTAGGTCGTCCATGGTGCAGGAGTTTTTTTTTTCTAATATTATTTTGTTCTCATTTTACTATTTAAAGACTGTTTTGTGTTTATTTTCACATTTAATTAATGGCTGCGATTGGATACTGCCATTCTTTTGAAAGACTCTGCTGTGATAATGCATAGATATATATGTTATTATTTAATTCTCTGCAAATGTTGGTTCTGGTTCATTATTATATTTTACGTATTATTGTATTTTTTAAGTGTATTTATTATTGTTTTGACTAGTTTCAAAAATGATTCTCTTATTGCTTCTTTTTTAATTATTTCCAGAATGTTTATGGGGTCGATTTTTAGGTTACGACACAGCATTATATGGTTGTGTCGTGCTGCATCGTATCAATGACACTCTAATAAGAGATGATCAAGAGTTTGTGGGGTGTGGGCATCGCAAGGGCATGCATCGTCTTCCGTAATTTTAAAACAATGCAGATAGGCCTTGTGATAGCCATGTCCCGTTAGAACTTGCGTTAATTAAAAAGGTACGCCAAAGGCGTTTATCGCAGTCCAGCAGTCTTCCACAGATGGTAGCCAGTATTTAGTGACTCTGGCTTGGGGCGCTGTGATGTATCTATCCCGCCAGGTTGCAAGAGATGCGGCTCTCAATCGAGTTTTCACATATGACGGGGCAAACTGAGCGTAATCTGGGCTGCGTCGTAGTCCTGCTGCCTTCCCAGCTTCCACGTCAGCCGCCTCGTTTCCTAATATGCCGATGTGACTTTTTACCCAGGCGAAGCTAATTGTGCTTGGTTTCCGCATCATTATCTCGTGGATCTCCGTGACGAAGCTGTGCTTGCTGCTACGGTCTCTGATTGCTTGGAGGGACGACATGGAGTTGGAAAAAATGACTGCCTTACTCCAGTTTTTCCTCTCTACAAGCCGGCATGCGTGCAAAATTGCTAATAGCTCCGCCTGGAACACGCTACACACGTTGTGAAGCTTCAGTTTCCGGGTGATTGTGGGCCGATCTGCTCCAGGAGCGTAACAGATAAGAGCAGCCCCGACGGTGTCGTCCTCCTGCTTGCTCCCATCGGTGTATATAGCGTACGCTTCTCCGCAATGCAGTCGGTCAACTTGTGCCTGGGAAGTCGCTATCTCGAAGTCAGGTGAAATGCGCTGGCTGGGGTGTGCTAATGCAGTAGGTTCAGTGGGTCTTTCGAGCTGAATATCATCGGGCAACTCCCGGAAAATGCCCGTGATGCGTGTGCTTTCCATGGCATGTACTTCGAGTACCCTCAAATCCAGGGGTATGAATCTCGCTAGGGCTAGTGCTGCTGTCGTGGAAATGATGCGGAATCCACGAATAGCCTTGATAGCAAATCCTCTTTGAACGCCATTTAACAGCTTGCTCACATAGAGTTTTTCAGCCGCTTTACCCCATATCCCAGCAGCGTAAGTGATTATCGGCTCGATCACCTGGCGGTAAATGGTACTCACGTTTTCTGGATGCGCCCCCCAAGTCGGTCTAGTAAATAGACAAAGGCGCTGAAAAATCCTAGTCGCTTTCCCACAAATATACCGCACATGTGATCGAAACGTTAGCCGCTTGGGGCACAATGGGCACTGAAGCAAGTGCGCCATGGTCTGAGTTGGGGCTCCGCAATCACAGTCCTCCTCTGAAGCGGGGATTTGACCCCATCTGCGCATATTTTGTCTGCAGCGGCCTACTTGGGTCCGGAGTCGGTTGAGTGACTTCCACGTAGGCCATTGCTGGTCGTGGCCCGGGGGGAGATTCTCTCGCAGTCTTAGGAAGTTTTGAGCGGGGTACTTCGACTTCCATCTTATTATTCTCTCCTCAGCTGGACTACTTCTTCGTTGACCACCACCATCACCGTCACCATTTATGAGATATTATCTTCAAATCCTAATGAGATGAAATTTAATGGCATACATCCTTTCTCACATCACATTTAAAAGGCTTTTCTTTGGTGTGGACTCAATGTCGGATTAAGGTGGGTTGCCGAGACGGGCCGCAGACCGCAAACTGCAAGCGACACTACTGGTTTCTATGAATCTCTATGAAATTGATTCCAAGCGCGGCAGCACTGCGGCCTGCAGTCGCGGCGCGTAAACTTCATTCCTTCAGTTTGCGGTTGCAGTTTGCGGTCTGCGGCTCCTCTCGGCAACCCACTTTTAATGTACTTCTTGAAAAGCATTTCTCACAATAACATATCACATTTAAAATGCTTTTCTTTGGTGTGGACTCTCAAGTGTGTAGTTAAATTGGCCTTTATCTATACTTAATAAAATATGTAGTTTAAAAAACTATAAAAACACACTTTTATAGGAACAGACTAAAAGTACAAAATAACCGTCTATTCAGTAACTGAAATTAAAAAGCGTGGTGCGCGTTGTCAATTGAATGCATGCTTTGCAAAGGGCGCACCACGCTTTTTAATTTCAGTTACTGAATAGACGGTTATTTTGTACTTTTAGTCTGTTCCTATAAAAGTGTGTTTTTATAGTTTTTTAAACTACATATTTATTTTTTACTTTTTAGTTTAACAAATGGCAAGCTATGGATGGGGATGGTAATCGATTTCACAGTCCATTCATGTGTCTGCCCACCCCGTAAACATTATAACTCAAAGGAGTGATTGTATGTATTTAGTTTTACAAATTTAAGTGGAGTCTCTTAGCTACCAGATGCGCGAGCCGAACCCTTACTTCCTCCCTGCTCCATCATCAGACCCTCACCACCAAGTGTAGCGAATAGGTTCATCAGAACGAAACAAATGAGCCAGAGCTCGAAAGGTTTCCGATTGCCCATTGAGGATTGCCACTGGCTTCCTCCCAGCTTCATCATCAGACCCTCGCCACCAAGTGTAGCGAATGGGTCTCGTCTAAACGAAACAAATGAGCCCAAACTCGAGGAGTTTTCTTGACGTCATTAAAGAGTTTCACTGGGTCCTCCCAGCTCCATCATCAGACCCTCACCACCAAGTGTAACGAATAGGTCTTATCAAAACGAAACAAATGAGCACAAACTCGAGGTGTTTCCTATTGGTGATTAAGAAGTGTCACTGGCTTCTTTCCTGCTCCATCATCAGACCCTCACCACCAAGTGTAGCGAATAGGTCTTTTCAGAACGAAACAAATGAGTCAGAACTCGAGGTGTTTCCTATTGGTCATTAAGGAGTGCCACTGGCTTCCTCCCTGCTCCATCATCAGACCCTCACCACCAAGTGCAGCTCATAAGTCTCGTCAGAACAAAACAACAGAGCCTAAACTCGAGGGGTTTCCTAGTGGTCATTAAGAAGTGCCACTGGCTTCCTCCCTGCTTCATCATCAGACCCTCACCGTTAAGTGTAACGAATAGGTCTCATCAGAACAAAACAAATGAGCCTAAACTCGAGGGGTTTCCTAGCAGCCATTGAGGAGTTCTAATGCCCACCTCCTGACTTCATCATCAGATCAGCTCGATGGTAGCAAATTATTGTATTGTCATCGGATTCATATAGACTTGCAAAGTTTCAAATCAATACGACAATTAGAAGTAGGTTAAAATTGAATTCTAAGATTTTCTTACATTGTGACATAGTTACAAGTGAAGCTAATAAATTATATTTAAAAAAACCTTTTATTTAAAATCAAGCTTTTATTCAAATGTCCTAAAAAGAATAAAATAAATTTTGTATCAAGTCAAAACCAACAAATTTATTACATTAAACAATCTATATGTTTTAAAAGCTTGTCGCTTTAATTTCATATGTCAAATATAAGTAAAAGCATTTGTGTTTAGTGCAAGTAGCCCAGTAACAATAAAATCTCGCGACAAGCTTTTAAAACATATAGATTGTTTAATGTAATAAATTTGTTGGTTTTGACTTGATACAAAATTTATTTTATTCTTTTTAGGACATTTGAATAAAAGCTTGATTTTAAATAAAAGGTTTTTTTAAATATAATTTATTTTTGTATTTTTAGTTATTATTGGACGTGTTTGTAAGTCGCTTCATTTCATTTAATGCATCATTATTGCATGGTCGTTTGCCGGTTAATTTATTACAGTCTAGCTCTTCAACTGCATCAAGTCTGCAAACACACAAATATATTTTACCACCAAAAAGGGATTGTAGATTCTTACTACAGACACACACCATATTCATTAAATACAAGGCATATTTACATAGGTATAAAAGTAGGTAGCACTGTATTACGAACAAGAATAGAAAACACAAATTAGACCCAATAAGACAAAAAGTTCCAAATAAAAATGTGTGTGTGTGCCGCAGCAGTACTCAATGGTCGCAGCTCAGCGTCATATTACTTGTCTTGCAACGCAAGCAAACGCTGATTTTCAGCTGTAAATTTTAGTAAGTATTTCAAAAATAAATACATAAGTAATAACAAGACACATTTAAGTTTCTATCAAAGTTGATAAACATAGTATACCTACTTATAGAAAAAAAGGATTTTTCTTTTCTGTAGGTAGACTAATGCTTGTATTAACTTGGAGCCATCTGTCGTATACTTTAGTGAACTATTTATGTGCAAAGCATGGAAGTATTACATGGTGGAAAGTGACACATGAGTGACACCTAGTAGGGTCTGATAGGCTACACACGTCCAGACCAGACCTAACCGCCGATTTGGTGCGGACGAACTTTGCTGTAAAGCAAATATAATCCGTGCTACACACGTTCATACCAAATCAAAATCAAATCAAATAAAAAAAGCTGCACCAAATCTGGCCTTGGCCAAGGCTTTGTATCACATCACTGGACAAGGCCTTGTATCACATCACTTTTTCTTATCAAATACCCACAGAAATCACCTGGATTTGCCAATGCAATGGGCTTGTAAAGAAAAAGACCTATTAACAAAAAAAGGTCTTGGATTTGAAAAAAATTGAACCGTACCTGTCACAAAAGAATGACGAAAAATTCTTCAAAACTATTTCGAGTGGCCTGTAACTGACAGGGAAACTTCATTTTTAATTAAATGTCGATTTTTTTTAATCGAGTAATTGAGAAAAAGCCTAGGTCCAGGGACTTTAAATTATTGTTTTAATAGAAATAATAATAATTTGATAATCTCAAATTTATGTAAATAGTATATTATACTCGTAGCATACTTTTCAAAACCGCATCAAACATTTTTACTGCTTGGTATGTGTTTTTAACAGACAGTTTTTTGCCTCCCAACTCATGTTCTTTCTCAAATAACCAATTCAAATCGGGTGTCGAGTTGGGACGTGTGTTCTATTACTAGTTGAATTTAGAGTGTGCGCCAGATAAGTTTTGCGCGGTGTGATCCTCTGTGGCCGGACCACATATCAGTACCCAGATGCTATATAGTGCAATAACAGCTACCTGTAGTCTACTTTCATAGGAATGTATTAAAATTAAAAGTACCTCAACAGATAATGAAATATTCAGCAGCGTTTGTGGTCCGGCTGCAAAGCAGTGCTCTCTGGCCGGACCACCTCGAATTCAGAAAAGTGTGATGCACTTTCCAAGAAACTAATACCTCAAAAAAGCTACTTAAAGAGTACCTTCCATAAATACAAGTATGGTACGATAGAAGTCATTGGTTCCGAAGTTACTAGTCGTAGATTGTGGTCCGGCTGGAGAGTATACTCTGCAGCAAGTCATTTTGATAATTTTAAACATCAACTATGCGTGAATCTATTTAAAAATAATCTACCTTTTCTCTACCTCTCGTTGCTACTATTTTTTCTCTCGTGAAGCTATTAATTTGTTTGTTTATCCGCAAAATATGTGGCGCGGCTAGGGAGAACTACTTTTGCGCGAATAAAAAGAAATTTGACTTTTTCTTCATAACAACCAATACTGCATAAAAAGTACTTTATAAAAAAACCTTGACTTCATTTAAAATCTTTTGTTTTAAGTACCACTAACGATTTACAGGAGGTTCGCTTGCATTATTAAGGAGAATGGGCAAAAATGTTCGAACGCAATGCAAAGTTAAAAAAAAGTCTCCACTTATGTGTAGAGGGGGGAATATCAAACATACTGAGTTTGGATATTTGTGGCTCAGTCACACAAAACGGCTGACTCTATCGCGATAAATTGCGCTCTGGCCTGGAAAATTTTATACGGTATTTTAACTCGGGGAAAAAGTACTGTTCCCTTGGGGATATAGTTTTTTTTCACTTTAGTTTGTTTAATGTCTTATGACAGCTCATTTTAGCGCAAAGCAAAATTTTGTTTCTTAAAAAGAAATAAGGTCTTGAGAATTTTTTTTCGGAGAGGTTAATATGTTGTGTCAAAGTGATTGTGGACAAGCCACAGAACTTAAAATTAGTCACTTATTTATTTTTCTTATAAAAATTAATTGCTTTATAAATATAATTCAAGTGGCAACATTGAGATACGTGTATCTTTAATGTCTAGAAAAAAATCATATCTGTAAAGCAGTACTGCGTTTTCAGCCTAGACGCGTAAAATGTTCGCCTGAGAAATTCACTCTAATAATGTAATAATCATGTAAAGGACAATGGGTAACAGCGTTCTCAGATACGAAAATAGTTCAAATATTATGGGTTATATCTATATCGGATTTTGTTGCTCTCTTAAAGTAGAGCGGAAGCCTCGGTTTTGGCCACTGTGCCGGTTTGGGCCACTTTTTGCTCCAAAAAGGGCAATGGGCAAATTTGTACGAGACCCCCCCCTGCAAGATACCTTTTATGTGCGTCGACAATTTCATACGTATCTATAAAGAGATTAATAGCTATATTCAATGTCAAAATCTTTTTTTTATTAACTTTGGTGTTACTTTTGTAATAAATAACAATATTAAAATAATATTTTCCCAGAACTCCCACACATTTGAGGGGTGTCGCCATAGTAAAAAGTGTCACTATATTATCTTTCACCTGAAATACATTTCAAGTCTATTGGTCGGAAATGTTTATATTTAATCTGTTCTTCAAAACGAGGGCAAAATTATTACCCTACTTTACCCGTTCTTTAGTTCTGTACAATATTGTTCTGGTTCTGTTCTGATGCCATTGTTGAACTTCGGGTGCTATCGATGGTAAGAAAAGAAATCAAACAAAACCTATACCTACCTATAACAGTTAAATGTATTCGTTTTATTTTCACCGTTCCATTTTTTTACTTTTTATTTTGTACTAAGTTTTAGTACAAAAACCTACTTCACTAAATATAGAAATATTGACAGTTTAGATGTTTGGCCAAAACGGCTGAACTAATATGGCTGAAATTTGGGACACAGATACTTTGTAACCTGGAGAGGAACATGGGCTACTTTTTATTCCGGAAAAATATCACATTCTCGCCGGATAACGTAGTGTAGTCCACGCGGGCGGAAAACTTGTGAAATAATAAATAGGTAAAAGTCCCTTGTAACTAGGAACTTCAGCAAAATATCGGGATTAAAGTAATAGGCTATTCCAGACTATAATTTAGCTTTGTGCTACATTCAGATCCGTTATGCCGTTTCGCCGTGATTAAGTAACAAAGATCCATTTAAGTAAATAAAGTTAAGTAACTATCGCATCTATAATATTAGTAAAATTATTCCAAGTTATTTTAATTTTTAGTTTTTTGCATTCACAATGCAATTTTTATAATAGAAAAATAGAAAATGAAGTATTTAGAAAAAATCGACCCGTCTCACAACTAGCTCCGATGGGACTCGAACCCACGACCTTTCGCTTTCCGGGCGACTGCTCTAACCACTGAGCTACGGAGTCGTTACGAGAAGCATCGAATTTATCCAATACTTCATACGCGCTGTATAGTCAGCGTTAATTTCATCAATGTGGAGATATTACTACCCTCACACGCGAAAGAAATACCTTTCCAGGTATTTGGCAATCGCTAAAGATGAAATTACTATTGCAAGTTATTTTAATTTTTAGTTTTTTGCATTCACAATGCAATTTTTATAATAGAAAAATGGAAAATGAAGTATTTAGAAAAAATCGACCCGTCTCACAACTAGCTCCGATGGGACTCGAACCCACGATCGAATCCTTACTTTCCTTACTTATATTATAAATGCGAAAATGCGAATCTGTCTGTCTGTGTGTTACACAATCACGCCTAAACTAAAAAACCGATTTGAATAAAAATTGGTACAGAGATAGTCTAGAGCCTGAGAAAGGACATAGGCTACTTTTTTATGTGAACAAAGGGCTTTAAGGGGTTGAAATAGGGGATGAAAGTTTGTATGGAAATTACGTCATTTTTAAAGCTAGAAGCTTCAAAATTATTTTATAGGCTTTTGATTAGATAAATAAATACGACATTCAAAGTTTGAAAAAAAAAACTACCCTAAAGAGGGTGAAAACAGGGATAATTTTTTTTGTGTGATGACGTCGGCAAAAAGTTTACGGAACGGATTTTGATGAAAGTTTTTTTGTTATACAGCTATTGGTCCTTGCCAACATATAACTATAATTTATTTTGAAGATCGCAATTTCTGATGTGTAACCATAGCAGTGCAGCCAAACTATGAGAGATATAAAAATACCGTTTTAAGGAAAATTGTTAAACGTGATGAGCACTTTCTATTGACGTACGAAGTTTGAAGGTTTGGTACACCTGATGTGGAACCCTAGCAGCCAGATTTAACTATATGAGATACAAACATAGCGTCTTAAGAAAAGTTGTTTAACGTCATGGACATTTTCTATTGACGGAAAAATATCGAAGGTCTGGTACTCCTGATTTGGAACCCTTGCAGCCCAGCTTAACTATAAGAGATACAAATATAGCATCTTAAGAGAAGTTGTTCAGCGTTATAAGTATTTTCTTTTGACATACAATATATACTAATATAATAAATGTGAAAGTGTGTTTGTTTGTATGTCCGTCTTTCATGTCAAAACGGAGCAATGGATCGACCTGTTTTTTTAGTATGTGGATAGTTTAGGAGCTAGAGAGTCCTATAGGCTAATTTTATCCTGGAAAAATATCACATTCCCTCGGAAAAACGTCGTGTAGTACACGCGGCAAAACCGCGAGCGGAAGGCTATTTGATATAAATTTTGAATGTGTTAATACGTAGGTAAGTACTGTTTAGGTAATCTACACGGTATTTTTTTATCACCCCGGATATTTTTAGGGATTATTTTACTCATGAAAACAAACAACTTTTATTATTGGACCAACACTGAAATCGCGAAAAATACATTGTTCCATACATTTTGACTAAATATTTTTGCACTTTTGTATGGAATAGCTGTTTTTTTTGCGATTTTAGTGTTGGTCCCATAATAAAAATTGTTTGTTTTCATGAGCAGAATAATCCTTTTAATTTTATCCGGGGTGATAAAAAAATTACCGTGTATATTAAATAAATAAAATAATTCATACTTATTATAAAACTGTATGCGATTCTATTCAGGGGGCTACCGGCTAAAAATTATGGGTATGGACATGGGCTTCATTTGACATTTGAAGCCCATATTATGCCCTTAAAAGCCCATATTTTTTTGCCGGTACAGGGGCTGTATACATTGAAAATAAATAGAAAAAAATACCACCAAGGGTCTTCCTAAACGGAACAGATAACAAAAATATAGTTTTTAAATTTTTTGTCTGTCTGTCTGTTGTCCACGTTTCAGGCAAAAACTACTGAACGGATTTTAATGAAACTTTTTTTGTTATATAGCTATTAGTTGTAGCCAACTTATTGGTAGGCTATAATTTATTTAGAAGATCGAAATGGCCGATGTGGAACCATAGCAGTCCAGCCAAACTATGAGAGATATAAAAATACCGTCTTATGGAAAATTCTTAAATGTGATGAGCATTTTCTATTGACGTACAAAGTTTGAAGGTCTTGGTACACCTGCCTGGCTAGCATTACCATCATTATACCACGCGATATGATATAGCACGTCTTGCTGTCTTGCTTCCACCTTAGGGGGGTAGGTAAGCAAGACAGCATGACGTGCTATATCATATCGCATGATAAAAGCCGTTCATGCTAGGCCAGCTGATGTGGAACCCTAGCAGCCAGGTTAAACTATATGAGATAGCATCTTAAGAGAAGTTGTTCAGCGTGATAAGTTCTTTCTTTTGACATACTCTTTGTATTGTTTGTATATCCGTCTTTCACGTCAAAACGGAGCAACGGATCGGCGTGTTTTTTTAGTATGTGGATATTTTAGGAGCAAGAGAGTGACAAAGACTAATTGATATCCCGGGAAAATATAACTTTCCCTCGAGATAACGTCGTGTAGTACAAGCGGGCGAAACCGCGGGCGGAAGGTTATGTGAAATAATTTTTTAATGTGTTAATATGTATCATAGCGCTAAACTAATATATATAAAACAAAAAAACGAAAAACCTTAATAGCTAAAAAATGAAAAATGCTGCCGAAAGTCACTATTCTACGCGAACGAAGTCGCGGGCACAGCTAGTTTATGTCAACGTTATTGTTCCGCGTCTGATAACGTTCACTATTTTTAACCGACTTCTAAATCAAAAAGGAGGAGGTTCTCTATTCGTCTGTATGTATGTTTTTTTTTTTTTTTTTTTTGTACTTATGTCCACCGATTACTCGAAGACGGCTGAACCGATTGAAATGGTTCAAACGTTATTACATCAGGTTGGTTTCCAAGTTGGTCCCATTTTTTGAAATTTCGAAATCGGTTCAGTAGTTTTCAGGAAATCTTAAAAATACTGTCGTTTTCGTTACCACTTTATGTGAATTTAATACGTATCTTTAGGCATAACTCCTTTGTTTATAAACCGATTTAGATGATTCTTGTTTTGTTGGAAAGGGGATACCTCAAGGTATTTTTACCGACTTCGAAAAAGGAGGTTTTGAGTTTGATCACATACCTATTTACCAGAAAACACGTAAATTGCCTGCACGATGCACTAAAAAGAGTGAAATAAAAATTATTTTTATAAAAAAAATTAAACCGCCTTCTAAAAAACCACATCAAAAAAGTAAGAAATAATTCCTCACCAAATAAATAACGTAAGTACTTTGAAGTCGGGCGGGTTTTAACAAAAACAACAAAACATTGTACATGTTTCACGCCCGACTTCAAAGTAGGTACTTACGTTATTTATTTGGTGAGGAATTATTTCTTACTTTTTTGATGTGGTTTTTTAGAAGGCGGTTTAATTTTTTAACTACAATTATTACTACTTCGTAGATTATTTTTAAACATTTATTGACATCAACAAATGTAGATAATACTCACTCACATCACAAATATCATGTGACGACATGAAGCAGTGATTTCATACGTTTTCTAAAAAAACTGAAATCAGCTCTAGGAACTAAAGTACCTACTCTGATTTAGTCTGCTCCTACAGTTAGGCTAGTTGCTGATGGAATAAAACCCCTGTCTGCTTATTAAAAAACGTGGACTAAAATAGTTCTGGTTTAAAACTTGTACTAAACTGGTGCTGTCACTTTCATTTCCCAATTAATGAAAGACAGAATTAGCATCAGTTTTAAACCAGATCTAACTTTATTCCACGTTGTGGAATAAGGATAAGGAGCGTGATGATAATATTCAATACCCCTCTACAATGCTTGAGAGTGATCGTCTGAGACGGGCGGGCCGCTTCCCGGTTCTCCACCCAGCGCTTATTTATAAGACCAGTCTTCGATCAACAATAGTAGGTACTGTTATTGCTGATCGAAGACTACAGTGCCAAAAATTTATCTGCCCCTTGATTTACAAATTTAACCGTCGGAAACTCTCCCGACAGCGGCAGTATGCACTTTTCTGTCCCTCTCTATACATAGACAACGACAAAGCACAGAATTCGAATCCGATTCCGTTTCCGATGTTTTGTGAATCAGGGGGTAGATCTAAAAATCTATTTCTGTCAGCTGAGCCATTTCGGTAATTTTGTATTGCTAAAGGCGGCTACACCTACTATTTGCAATGGAAAGTGACCTTAATAATGTATGAAGGTAATTTTTAATTTAGACGACTCAGACAGAAATTGTACATAGGGAGAAAAGATTGCCCTTGACGAGTTTCTTGCCAGTTCTTCTCGCAAGGTCTCCCGCCCCGTAGTATTTGCGAACCGATGGCGTAGCTTCTTTAAAGTTCATAAGTGTGTTGTAATCACAGCATAACTTTTGAAATTTTGAAATTTATGAACACCGGGTCAGTAGTTTGTGGGACTTTACTTATCCGTCAAACCAATTAATGGTCTATTTGCTTCCAGCGAACATCGCGGTGGCGTCCACGGGCTACTCCATGGGCTGGACGTCGCCCATCAACGTGAAGCTGGACCGGCCCGAAGAGTCGCCACTGCCCGGGCCCATAACCGCCGACCAGGGCGCCTGGATAGGGTCCCTGCTCACTGTCGGCGCCATCATCGGTAAGTGGTGGCCAGTGGCCAGTTAGGGCTCTCTCATTACCCCGACACGGGCTCCACGTTACCCATCAACGTGAAGTGCCAGTGGGCAGTTAGTGCTCTCTCACTACCCCGCCATGGGCTGGACGTCGCCCATCAACGTGAAGCTGGACCGGCGGCCCGAGGAGTCGCCGCCCCCCGGGCCCATCACCGCCAACCAGGGCGCCTGGATAGGGTCTAGATCACCGTCGGCGCCATCATCGGTATATTGAGACTTCAGTTTTTCTTTAAACCCAGTTCAATTTGTTTTACTTAAATTCTGGCAAACACATTTATAATAAAGAACTTGACTATCTAATTTTAATCAAAACCATCAAACGCCATGAAACTAAAGTTCTAAAGCCCTAATCCGAAAATTGACCCATAGCCACAGATTACTAAATAGTTACCAGCCATGATTGCGTCAGTTGCGCAACAGCTGAATACATTAGCTGTAAACTGGCTGAGCTAGAAGCCTCCTCCAAAACCTCGGTCGGTCAGGAAGAGTCAGGACGGGCCACGCCCGAGGTACCGGACGAATGGTGTCATTATAGAAAGGAACAATCAATAACTGCCAAATCTTAAACTTCCAGGTTCTTTCATCGGCGGTTTAGCAGCGTCCAAAATCGGCCGTAAATGGGGCCTGCTCAGCACCGCCATCCCGCTGTTCCTGGGCTGGATCCTGGTGGCGGCGGCTACTAATGTGGGGCTCATCTACGGCGGCCGTATCTGCTGGGGTGTTGCCGCCGGCATGGTCTTCGCCATCTTGCCCATGTACTGCGCTGAGATCGCCACGGTCAGTTAATTTCTTTTAGAGGCTAAATTATCTTAAATCGCTTTTGGTAGTTCTACAGAATACAATAGCTGATTGTCGCTATCGGACTCAGAAACTATGGTGTGCTGCGCTGAGGTGCCGTGTCGGCAAATAGAAGATCTCAGTTGCCTAAGGGAACTTCATGGATCTCGCATACTTAGCCCAAGACTAAGGTCCTTTCATCGATGGTTTAGCAGCATCCAAAATCAGTTGTAAATTGTAAGCCTTTCGGGTGTCTACTGAGCTCTGCCAGGCAGCTGTTTCTGGGCTGGTGATCAGACTAACGTATCCTAGTGGCGGTGGCCACCAACGTGAGGCAGTTTTCCTAAACACCATAATCATAAGGTTATTGAAACCACCAACTGACATTCATTAAATTTTAGAACAATGTCTTGTCTTGAACCTTTACCTATCAACAACGGTTACAAATGTTTATCCTCACAATATTCCTGTATCGAATTCGACGATAAACTATAGAGAGTGGCTTTGTCTAAAGATTGAAAAATAATTACTTCGGAGGCAAACCCATTGCTAGTAATAATGTAGACAAGTTTTCTCGTGTTTTTCACACTACTAAAAGGTAACTGTAGGTACTTTGCTAATAATTATTTTAATTTCAGTTTTTACATTGTCCCAATTTATTTACATTTAATTTTGTGTTTTTACTTTATCCCGTCTTGTTCCAGGACGAGTCCCGAGGTGCTTTGGGATCATTCCTTCAGTCTTTCATCACGGTTGGCTTTCTGCTGGTATACGGCATCGGGCCGTTCGTCTCCTACTCCGCCGTGGCGTACGTTGGAGTGGCCTTCGTCGCTGTCTTCACTGTCGGCTTCTTCTTCATGCCTGAGACGCCCACCTACCATCTGACCAAGAGTGAGTACAGAACTCAGTGTCTTATTGATAGAATCAGCCGTTTCTAGTCCTATTGACTATCTAGTTATGACAACAAATTGTCTAGCTTTACGAGTACTGAGCACCAAATAAGTGACTCATTCGGCAGAATTCAGATGTCATACAACTCCTGAAAATACCTACTCAGTGATAATGCAAAACACTAGTGGTAATTGGTGAGTTTGCAAGATGTGCCCACTGTTGCATGTGCATGAATTTGCGAGCGAGCGGTGCAACTAACTTGCATGCCTTTATATTAAGTGGAGAAAAGCTATAATATTCTGGTGTCATAGCTACTAAGTGTCTATGAAGGACGCACGGTGTGGTTCCTGTGATGTACGGCATTTGCCCATTCGTCTCCTATTCTGCGGTCTGCGGTGGCGTACGTGGTAGTTAAGTAGCCTTCGTCGCCAACGGCGACTCGTAAGAATTCTCATTTTTCATGTACGAGACGCCCACCTACCAACTGATAAAGAGTAAGTAGAGCTAGCGCTATCAGTGCTTAGTCATTGTATTAATAAGCGTTCTCTATCTCAATCGCTCACTCTTAGTTAACTTAAGAATTACCCCAATTCCGTATAATTCGGGATCAAGGCAATGTTCTTGCCCTGCCCTTGCTGGAGAAAGATGATTAAATGCTAATGTGTGATCCTGTTGCAGACAACCGCGAGGCGGCGGCGGCGTGCCTGGCAACGATCCGAGGGCGTTCGATCGGCGGCGTGCAGGCTGAGCTCGACAAGATCGAGGCTGATGTCCGCGCCGGACAGACTAAGACTGCCACGGTACGTTTAGGCACAATATAAAGTGCCTATGTTTCCCAAAAATTCTCGAGGTGCCTAAAGGGTCACCAATGTTGTCGCGGCGAATTTTAGCGAAATTCCGACCTTTCAAAACTTCATGCACACACAATTAGGTACACAAGTCGAACCTCAACAAATGCGAATCTTCATACCAAACTTCAGCACCATATCATTATTCAATTCATGCCGCACCACAGATCACCTGTATGTAGCGTGCCGCACAAATTCTACCCTTTTTTATTTTTCTGTGACATTATCTATGTTCTTCCTTACTTGTCTCCATCTTGTCTCATAATGACTTAAACCCTTCTCATAAGTTGTTGTCACTTTCATACTTCCTCTCAAAGACAAAAGAAAACACCTACAACTACACGTTATCGTCATTAACATGAATCAATGCTTTTATAAAGAAAATATTTTCTTCTTCTACCTGAAAATCAGCGTCACACTTATTCTTGCTGAGGCAAAATTTCGGCTAAATGTATTTGTTACTTTCACTGTATTTTGTGTTATTATTGTGTTTTTAGTCGAATAATTTTTATTTCTTTCTTTGTTCTTTTTAGATAGCGGACGTGTTTCGCGGCAGCAACTTCAAGGCGTTCTACATCTCGTGCGCGCTGATGTTCTTCCAGCAGTTCTCTGGTATCAACGCCGTGCTCTTCTACATGACGCTCATCTTCCAGGCCGCCGGCTCCTCGCTAAAGCCTGCCATTGCCACCATCATCATTGGAGCTGTGCAGGTATATTGTGCGACTTGTTAGCACTGCACTTAGCCGCTATGTGCAGTAGAGGACCCCGCAACCTCACCTCTCCCACCCACATGCCTCTACACTGTGTTGTGTACCTGAGGGCCTACTCTGAAACTCAAAGTTGATGAGTTTTTTTCGCCTGTTTTCCTTGTCAGTTAAAAGATGTCCATAACAGATGGTAGGTAAAAAAATGTTGGACGATTCATAAGCATTAATTTTATTTAATCTATATGAATCAAAAATTTTGACTTTGACTTTTGAACTCAAAGCCCGAAACTTCGTTACACCCGTCTCTCTCACTCTCCAACCATGGCAGAATCTGGTGAAAGGGGCGGGGCTAACCGATGTTACGGATTAGCGTTTCAGAAACGCTAATCCGAAACTTCGGTTAGCCCCTCCCCTTTCACTTGATTCTGTCCCAACTAGAGAGTGAGAGGGACGGGTATACCGAAGTTTCGGGTTTTGCGTTTCAGAGTAGACCCTCTGAGTACGGTCCTTGCGCATCGTATCGCGCGAAGTTCAAACACGCTAAAAAAAATTAATCAGGCTGTACAAAGTTTAAATTAACTGTCGAGCCCCCGATGGTTCAGTTATGATCGATCACGGATTATGGCCTCCAAACTCCAACTGCGTGAAGAAAATAATACTTTGCAGGTTTAGAAGCTGCTTTGGAAAATTTCTGGTCAATTTCATAGAAGGAAGCACCTACAAGTTGACGCACAAATTGCTCATGAAGTCTGATTAATTTATCAATTTCATTGTAAATCGATTACCTACAATAGTTTTCTAGATGAAATATTGATTCAAAGAAACATATTTGTAGCGCCTGGCGTGCTCTTAACTTAAACTCTAAATATCACTGACTTTATAGATATGAAGAATTTCTCTTTCAGCCAGATGATGTAGTGACAAGAATTGAGAAAGGAATGCTCCGGTGGTTTGGTCACTTAAGAGAGGATGAATGAAAGGCGAATCACGAAAGAGATATATTGTGCGAATGTGGAAGGACCCACAGAACACAGACTTCCTTTGTTCTGTGGGAAGGACCGGTTGCGCAAGGACGTCCCAGAAAAACCTATACGGACCAAGTAGGAGGTTAAATAAAAAGGACTGGTGTACGCAGTGACAAAAATCGCCGGGCATGTATAAAAAGATTGATGGATGTGAATGAAGCGAAAGAAGTGTGCAAGGATCATAGCAGGTGGCGATCCATATAGTCTCTGCCTACCCCCGTGGGAAATAGGCGTGGGTATATGTATGTAAGAATTTCTAAATTTACACCACTGATTGTTCCACAGGTGGTGGCGTCATTCATCACCCCGTTTGTGGTAGACCGGCTCGGCAGGCGGATCCTGCTGCTCATTTCCAGCTGCGGCACCGCCATCGGTCTCGTAAGTGTTACACTAGCCACACAAGATCAGTTTTAACTGTCAGTTTTCACTAAACGTGTGTAGGTACCATGAAAACTGTCAGTTTTTCATAGTTACACGTTCAGTTTTCACTATCTGTTAAATAGCCCGAGAGCCAAACTGATTCGCTCTATGGAGACTCAACAATAATTCTATATCAGTAATTTCTTAACATTGAAAATTAGATTATCTAGTTTAATAAATAATTCATTAGTAATCCACCAATATTTATGACAGCGACATAAAAAAAAAACAAATACAAAGCTTTAAAAAATCTATAAAAAATAGGCAAAAATGGTATAAGTGTTATTCACTTTACATTTGAATACATTTATTATTATCTTTCGTAAAAGTATATAATCCCTCTATATTTGTAAATGAAAAACAAATAAACTTTAAAAAAACTCTCTACGTAAACTCAAATTGGCATTACACCTATGTTAAAAATGTTATCAGAAACAACCGACTTCTTCCTAAAGTATTAGTTTCCCGTTTTATATCTTTATGGATTTCGACTTTGGTGCCTAGATATGGTGAACATAAACACATGTTAACGATAAAATTGGTGATAGCATATTTGCTGAAAGAATTGCACCATTTTCGGAGTATAACTTTTTTTTTATACCTTCCAATGCGATATTATGTTGGATTCCAAAATATAGTCTCTTAAAATTATATTTAAGGGCCGTTTACAAAAATTTGGCCTGTTATTGAATTTTTTACAAAAATATCGGATAGTTCTTGGGGTAAAAACTGTTCAGTGAAAACTGATCGCGTGTACCTAGGGTTACTTGTTATTAAAAATACTTCGTAAAAATATTTCTGTAAATTTTTATGTTTCCTCCAAGAAAGTATGTTGTTATGTTGTTGCTTGGTGCCCTCTTACATAAAAGTATCTGATCTGTTACATCTTTTTCTCTTTACTTCTGTCAAATTTTATGTTCTCTCTTACATAATGTTTCTGCTACTTCTTTTTCTTCTTCTCTATATAGAAAGAAAGAAAGATAAAAACGTCGGACGAATCAGCTACCTATCTGACATAAAAGTATCTGCTACTTATTTTTCTTCTTTTTCTTTCTAGAAAGAAGGAAAGAAAGATGAATATATCGGCTGAATCAGCAAAACTTTTGTTTGTACCTATAGTAGTAAGCGACCGGTATTGCTACGTGATTGGTATCATTCGTTCGTATGCATGATTAGCCTCATTCGACTGCGTAGTCTGTTTATTCAGTTAAATAAGGATTTTAAAAAAATCTAACGTGACATCTCGTTTCCTTTCTCAGGGCCTGCTAGGCATGTACTTCCTGCTAGCCGCGCAGAAGTCGCCCGTGGTGGAGTCGCTCGGATTCCTGCCGATCCTATCGCTGGTGGTGTTCATCGTGACGTACTGCTGGGGGCTGGGCCCGCTGCCCTGGGCCGTCATGTCCGAGCTGCTACCCATCGAGGTGAAGGCCATCGCCTCGCCCATCGCCACCGCCTTTTGCTGGCTGCTGTCGTTCCTCATCACCAGGTGAGTGACGCACTGCTGGGGCTGGGCCCGCTCGCATAATGTATATTAGTACCTTACGGTACAAAAATTTCACTTCCGAGTTTAGGTATGATACACGCAAGCGTCCGGTCACCGGACACTCCGGACAGTCTCAATAGGCTGGCACTCGCAGACGGCAGACAGTAATTGTACTATGAACGCTATACGCAATGCAAAAGGTTGAAATTAGGTTGTTTTCCAAATAGTACGTAAATATGCAATTAATGGGGACATTAAATGGCTGATGATGATGATGATGATGATGATGATTTTGCGCCGCTTGTATGGAAGTGAGACATGCCTGGCCCACTGCCCTGGGCCGTCATGTCCGAGCTGCCGCCCATCGCCACCGTCTTTTGCTGGCTGCTGTCGTTCCTCATCACCAGGTGAGCGATTTTATATGACAAGTTTAATTTAGACTTGCCGTGTTAATATGTAAGTCAAATCTTACAACCTAAATTGTACCCATAGATTAATAACTCTTCGCTTCGCTTACGCTAGATCGATAGTCTTCATACTAAAGCTTCGTCAAAAGTGAAGCAAAAAATCAGATTTATGTCTGTGCGAGCATTACGTGCCTACGTGCGCCGACCAGCCCCGACACGCACACAAACAAAACTTTGATGTTAACAAAACGGGACGTTCGTGTAAAGTCGGGGGCCGACTGAGCCAAATTGGCTCAGTTTGAATTGCTTCATTTTCTTAGGCCTACTCGGTTTCTAGGCGTTATTATTCTAAGATTGTACCCACTTCCCAGTGTCCGATATTGATGGTCGAAACCAGCCTGAGCTGAAATTTTGCATGTAAGTTTGATTTGGATGACAATCCTACTTAATATTATAAATGTGAAAGTTTAGATGTTTGGATGTTTGGATGTTTAGATGTTTGGATGTTTGTTACTCAATCACGCCACAACGGCTGAACGGATTGGGCTGAAATTTGGGACGCAGATACTTTGTAGCCTGGAGAGGAACATAGGCTACTTTTTATCCCGGAAAAATATCACATTCCCGCTGGATAACGTCGTGTAGTCCACGCGAGCGAAGCCGCGGGCGGAAAGCTAGTACATAATAAAGTACAGTCAGTCAGCAAAAAAAAATGTCATTACATTTGAAAACCGGGTGAGCTAGGAAGAATTATTTTTCCTTGTAGAAAGCCAGTTATCAAACTTGGTAATCTACGAGGAATAAAGGGTTTTTTTCAATGCTGAGGTTCGTGACCCTGTTACTTGTGTTCGCTTTTCGAATCGCTAATCGACAGGATTGGCGTTCTTCCGCCAGATGTAGGTAGTAGTTCCTTGTTTACAGTCATCTTCGACGTCTTGGTTACTTGGTCGGACCAACGAGCTGGTCCGAAATTGCATCTTTCTAGAATTTTAGGGAATTTCGCGACACATAGCCGAGAACTGTAGGGATCTTCAGATGATGGGAGCTATCTGCCAAGAGGCCAGCCGAATATTAATTAAGGCGCTACTCGGAAAAATATGGACTTTTTGATTTAAAACTATAGGACGATTACAGTTGTTACAAATCTGGTAATAAGATATATATTTTTTCTTACCTTTATCTAGAATCGTATAGTTTCAAAAACACGATTTTATGATTTTGCCTCGACACTTTTTCTTTTCGAAAAGACCTCTAAAAAATACGAAAAGTGAAGATTATTCTTAAATGGGGTTACTTACACTATTGGAAATTGGTTTCATTAGTGGACACCAATAATATTGAGGATCGTATAGAAGCATTTTTTTTAAATCGCTGTAGTTTTTTAATACGAAGTGATTTTGTGTTTTTTTTGCCAATCTGCAAAATCGGTCTCGCTCCCGCGCGCGTCGTTTTCTCATTACTATCTCGCTTCAGCACATTTTTTCCGAGTATCGCCTTAATAGGTTAGGGTATTTACTTGGTTGCTCAGCGAATACAACCCAAAAAGTAGTTACTTTTACTTTTTTTGCATTCACAATGCAATTTTTATTATTGAAATTGATGAATTACTTAATAGAAAAGGTGGAAAGGTATTTCTTTTCTGTGTGAGGGTAGTATCTTCACTTTGATGAAATTAACGCTGGCTATACAGATATTGGAGAGGTATTGGATAAATTCGACACTTCTCGTAACGACTCTCTAGCGCAGTGGTTAGATAGAGCATTCGCCCGGACAGTGAAAGGTCGTGGGTTCGAGTCCCATCGAAGCTAATTGTGACGGGTCGTTTTTTTTAATTTCTAATACATCATTTTCAACCATAAAGGAGTGTTACTTATCAGTAGTTTTCCTCCCGCAGATACTTCAACTCGATAGCAGAGGCGGTGGGCATGTACGCGGCATTCTGGATCTTCGGCATTTGCTGCGTGGGCGCATTCTTCTTCACGCTGTTCGTGGTGCCCGAGACCAAGGGCAAGAGCTTCACCGAGATCCAAGACATGCTCGCTGGCAGGTCAGAACTCATCCCGTATCGTAACTAACCAAATTTAACAGAAAAAAATATTTAGCTTACGAAGAGACAGAAACTGTACACCGCGACTAACCTTGCACTTTTACCTTTCACTCAATGCACAGTGACACAGTCTCACACCACACACTTTCATACCAATTTTACATGAAATTGAGTGACACTGATGTGTACCTAAGAAAAAAGAGTTACCTACTTTAACCAGGTGGCGAGTCAAGATAGATCTAAAAGATCTGAAAGATCTATTGTGACTCGTGTATAACGTCGCAGTGACTACATCTCCTACGAGAGATGCGTAGCCCCTTACATTCAAATAAAAATAATACACATTCACATATCACTCCACATGGAGCATCCTAATTATTAGGTACTGCACCGTGCACTACACTTACTTAGTGACATTTATTACTTATTGTGTGAAAACAAGGCCACTGGCCTGGCACGCACAGTTTTGGTATAGAAGCAATTTGACGTGTACGCATATAATTCATCATCATCAGGGGAAAAGACCTTCCGGATATACTTATAAGGCGAATGGGTCATTACCCACCACACCACGCGAGCCAAATGCGGATTGGTGGGTATTAACAACTGCTAACGCAGCCGAGACCAACGGCATAAGGGGCCTTCCGAACTTTTCCGAAGAGCAGAGACCCCCCCCCCCCCCCCATTCACGAACCGTCGGCAACGCTCCCGACAGCAGAATGCATGCTCTGTCTCTGTCACTCACTATACAATAGACAACGACAAAGCACAGAACTCGAATCCAATTCCGTTTCCGACGGTTCGTGAATCAGGGGGCAGAGCAGGAGATAACTTTGTGGCAACGTTATTGATTTTATAATCTTTTTCTTTCAGGACCTCGACAAAAGCAGAAAAGGCCTAACCGGAATAGGTATCCAAGATGACGAATGCAATTTTTTTTACTTTCACATTACTCGCTAGATGACGTATTATTTTATAGACATGTTTGTTAGTTGTTAATTTTCGTCAAACTGTTTGGAAAATGTTGTCACCTGAATAACAGTTTGGAAGTCAATTCCCTGTTGTCACCCTCGAAAAACAGTGCAAGAGGGGACTACGGGAAATCATCGCATAAAAATGTTTGGCACTGCTGGAAGAACGCACACCACATGATGGGATTTTAAAGGTGTTAGGGATGTCACTATTATTTATAAGAGTTGAAAATTCATCAGGTAAAGCACAGCCGTCTCTATCGTCTTCTACAAGCCGTGCGCATAAAGTTGGCAACGTCGCATTTCTCGTTTTAAGTGAACCGATTTGACACCGTTTTGACAGTAAACCTCGAGTACCTACTGAATCCTATGGAGATGGCATATCTTCTATAGATGTACAAATAAATAAAATTGGAGTGTCTGTTTGTAACATTAAAATAACCGCTTTTTACTACGTGCATATGATTATATATACGGTACATATACCAAAATGACATGTTTTACAATTGCTGTCATTTTCTTCCAACTCTTTCTCGCACATAGGTTATGTATGCCGTAAGGATTGGTTTCTCACTCGCACCATTGTCCGTCTATTACCCCTAGTATAAATAAGTTTATGGTGTAGGTATGCCTCACTTTTTCGTAAGTATGCCACCTCCATAAGGATTTAGTACTCAGAGGAGTAAACCGGTTCACAGCAATGTTGCCGTTCCGTATCATAGCATGGCTTCTAGAAGACGATAGAGAAGGCTGTGGGTAAAGTGATCAAATGTTGGCTGCCTACCGAATGATGACTAATATGTGTGAGAACATATTTATCGAATTTAATAGTTAATAAATACCAGTGACGATGAGCCCATAGTCCATACACGTCGATTCGCTTCGGCTGCCCTTTTAATATGTGGGGTCTCTTTATATTCTGAAGAAGTGCTTGACACTTGCATCACGGGGTAAATACAGGCCGATTCAAACTTTTTAGCGTCTCGGAAAATCGCGCGAGACGATGCGTAGTGCGCAATTTAGACGTATGCGGGCGGGAGAGGTGAGGTAGCGGGGTAGGGTAGGGCAGGGCTTAAAGGTCCGCGGGTAAAAAGATCCACCATGCCTACCGCCAAAACTAAAAGTCCGTTAGAGAAGAGAGTGAGAGATGTAGGAAGGGGTTGCGGGAGTACGAATCGGGGCGGCAGCTGTGGACCTTTTTACCGAAGGACCTTTAAGCCCCGCCCTACCCTAGGTAGGTACTCTACCGTGCATAGTGGCTAACTTCACGATTGCCATTAAGATTGAATCACTCTGTAATTATAAGGTATGTGCAGTACAGCACCGTAACCTTAACAGTTCTGTTGCTTTGCGAAAGTGGTCCCTATGACGTATTTGATAGAACGCTTTTAAAGTCAACATTTTATACTTGAGTGAGGTGATATTATTGTCAATGAAATGTTTGGTCAATGATAGCTAGTTTATCATCTTTTTTATATTTTTGATAGCATTTTACTGTATAATCGTGTCTTGGTATATACAGAATAAGCGCGAGTCACATTTAGAGCAAGTGGAACAAATAGGTATACGTCGTATTTGTGCCTCCTCATACAGTGGCTCTTAAAAATTACAAGAGGGGACTAATGGGAATAATCGCATAAAAAATTTTGCCACTGCTGGAAGAACGCACACCACATCATGGGATATTAAAGCTGTTATGGATGTCACTATTATTTTTAAGAGTTGAAAATTTATCAGGTAATGTGGTAAAATGTTGGCTGCCAATCGAATGGTGACTCTAATATGTGTGAGAACATATTTATCGAATTTAAAAGTTAGTAAATGCGCCAGTGTTTGCAGTACGAATTTATTTATAAGTGCATTTCTAAAATGATATAAGTACTTACATAATTAAAGCCTTACAATTTAAAAAAAAATATTAGTGAATAGTGTACCTCACCAAAGCCGTAAGTACTATATTCCCGCAACTATATTAGGTGGAATTTTTAATTAAACAGTATCACAATTTTTTTCTTTTGAATTTTCGAGTAGTTACATAACCAATTGGGAATTAATTAATGTAACAGCTTCTTTAAAGTAACACATAATACGACAACAAATATTCTTATATCATCTGTAAATTATGACATTCAATTTTTTGGTAATCAAGAAATAGTTAAATTAAAATTTATATTTTACAATTTGGCAGCCTTAAAAGAATGTTGATGCATCTTGTTCTCTATGGTGTTATTTTTTATATATTTTTTAGTTTAATGCCCCCATTACAGTATCGCCGAACCGATTGGCCGAGCGTGATCGGCGTTCGTTTACAGGGCCAGTTTCCAAGGTTTGCCAATGCATACAAACTGGCCTTGTACTCAATCGCCGATCATGCTCGGCCAATGGGTTCGGCGATCCTGTAATGGAGGCTTATCAGGATGTTAACATTTTCATACTTTTATACAGTAGTAGATATGTAATTAATTTTAGCTACTTATAGCTAACTCTCTGTCCTGTTCTGACATAGTACAAACAATAAATGAATTTATAAAGGTGCTGATAGTTATCTAATGCGCAAATGTGATAAATTTAGATGAATTTTATTACAACTTTTTGTAAATACTTATTTTAAGCGTTGAAATGTTAAAATAGCGTTGGCATAGTTGCGATATTTTTATAATTTATATCCTTTATTTTTGTGATAAACTATGTTTTAATAGTCTAGTTAATAATTATAGTAAATGACCAAAATAAATTTCGGAAACGATCACAATTTGTTGTTATAAATAAAATATTTATCGAAATGCGTTATTTATTTCTTTGTTAATTTATGTAAGTCAAATTTCAACCCTATTCCAAGGATCTTAGGTTGGTTTTCTATAGCTTTACCATAGAGTGCATTACAGCCAAATTACAGCAGCAAAAAGTTTTCGAATATCAACATTTGATTGAATTTGACTTTAGAAGTTATTCAGATTTAGCTGCGTTTACTTGGCTTTAATAACCATTCAAATTGTATGAAACATAAACAAATAAAACCAATAAATATTGAAAACAATTTATTAACAAATAAATCTACAGTGTCGTACAAAATAATTATCACATCAGTCTTTATCAAAATATATAATTACTTTGAAAGATCACATTTACTTAAAAACTACAGTAATTTTAAACATTGACTTTGGAAAGAGACAATCGGCTAATTTCGGCTTCGTAGAGCGTTATCTCTGTCGCACGAAATACACAGTCCAGTATTATAAAAAACGACTTCACATAGGTAGTGTGCGAAAGGGATAACGCTCTATGCGTCCGAAATTAGCCGATTGTCTCTTTCCAAAGGTTGATGTACAGTCAGCGTCAAATTGATATAAGCGTCTGGATTCTGGAATAGGCGAAATGATCAAAACACAAAAGCAATTCGATATACTTACGAAGTTCGAATTATCTTATTGTTGTAAGCACACAAGGTGTTCAAAATATCGTACTACTCATTTTTTTTTTCATATTTATATCACATCAGTGACATAAATATGAAACAGTAAGTAATGTTGTCGTACATTATGCACTATTAACACAGCGCCAATATAGCTTAACGAAATAATTTGGAAGTTATTTAAATATTTACTTTTTTGCATTCATAATGCAATTTTTATTGGTGAAAAATGGAAAATGAAATAATTTGGGACAAAATAGGAACGTATTGCTGTTAGTAATTTCCTTTAAGTTACTCCGATATGTCACCAGAGTGCGTTGACTCATGCCTATACAGGATATTTTTTTTATCAGTGCACAAATTTTTAGGATCGACTCAGAATCGGTAAGTGAACAACTTTCTCCTAGAAACATAGGTCGAAATATGACAAAAAAAATTTGACCTTTCATACAAATCGGACTGATCACGTGATCGAATTAGTATGGGAAGTCCAAAAAATTTTGTCGTATTTCGACCCATGTTTCTAGGAGAAAGTTGTTTAGTTATCGATTCTGAGTCGATCCTAAAAATTTGTGCACTGATAAAAAAATTATCCTGTATAAGGACAATTTCGTGTTGCACTCACTACGGCAAAGACTACTCTAGCTAGACGCTCATATTAATTTCACGCTGACTGTACTGTACAATATTTATCACTAGGCACTGTAGAAACTATTGACAGCATTAACATTAACTACGATGACTTACCAGAGTATAAAAAATCAAACAAATAGTTTTTATGTTATAAATACAAGACAAATTATTTGCAAAACAATTTCGCTGACTAAAAAATAGATGATGTTGACATAATGTATTTTAAGTTCGTTCAAAACTTACATTTACTCGTAGGACTAGCTTTAGCAGTTATACCTATAGAAAAGATAATAAACTGATCGATCACACACACAAAATGCGCGGAAAAACAAAACGAAAAGCCGTTTGCTCATAACAACAAACCCCCCATAAATTATACCTGTCTACGATTTTGAAATTCTTCCAAGTTTTTGGCCGCTTATTTTCGGTTCACGCTTCATTTATTCAAAATGCAAGACATGGCCCTTCTAACCTATACGACATTTAGCGATATGTCGTTTAATACGGCATTTATACAGGATATACAGGATGTCCCAGAATATGTGAATCAAATTGTCATGGGAGATAATGACCTTTTATTCAGCACACTTGAGAGGTCATTATCCAAGTTATCTCCCACGACAAAATTGTCGTCAATCAAATGATTCACATATTATGGGACACCCTGTACATATGCAGTATTGAGCGATAAATGTATCGTATATGGACGTAAGTTAGCAGATCGGATACAAACACAAATCCAAATGCCTACAGAATAACGAAGTTGGTTGGCTGCGAACATTTTTGACGACCTCAGCTTTTGATGAGATAAAATAACATTAGTTAAAAAATAAAAAAGTAAATGTAAAATATGGTTATTCAAACTCCTTGCTAATTTCGTCCATAGATATCAAAACTTCGCAGATGCTTGAAGCATAGAGTCTAATATCATCATCCTTTTTGATCTTCAAACTGGCCATGTACAACTTCTTATACATATCCGTCATTTTCTCATAGTCTTTGTTACTCTTCGACCGGCAGTACTGAATTATACTCTTTAAAATGTGATGTAACCTATTCTCGTACAGACCTAGCAAGCTGTGTTCGTTTTTCAAGGTCTTCTCGTCTCCGTCTTCCGGTCTTGCTTGGTCTTTTTGCTCTTCTGGGTCCCGGTCTTTTATTAGCTTCATGATGGAGTGGCACTGCCTTAGTAATTGGATGGCGGTTTGTAACGATTTCAGCTTGAGATTCGGGGATACTGCGAAAAAAGAATAAAGTAATGTCAACATTTATTTAATTACATACCTAAAAGTATAAAACATTTTATATATTTAACAATCCAACAGTTTATATTTAGTATTAAAAGTAAAACAAGGGGACAAGAGTTGAGTACGATCTGAATTTGGAACAGTCGCTCTTCTTTCATGCTATCGGAAAATTTACATTCCGAATTATATGTGCTTGTGACATTGTAAAACAGCTCTTATTTTGTTTAATGAGTAGCCTGTCATTAATAAGACAGAGAAAGTAATTTAACTCTATACAGTATCTTATAACCTCATAGAAAAACGGAACTTCACACGTCTGCAAGGTTCCTTTATCGGCAGCACATTCCTATTCCATTCATGCGTCTCAAGCGCGGCGACATTATAATTCAATTCTCGTTACTGTAAAATAGCTCTTATTCCCCCTACATAAGGTCTGTTCACCAGCGGCTTGCGTCTCAAGCGCGGCGACAATATAGTTCAATTCTTGTTACTGTAAACTATCTCTTATTCCCCCTACATAAGGTCTATTCACCAGCGGCTTGCGTCTCAAGCGCGGCGACAATATAGTTCAATTCTTGTTACTGTAAACTATCTCTTATTCCCCCTACATAAGGTCTATTCACCAGCGGCTTGCGTCTCAAGCGCGGCGACAATATAGTTCAATTCTTGTTACTGTAAACTATCTCTTATTCCCCCTACATAAGGTCTATTCACCAGTGGCTTGCGTCTCAAGCGCGGCGACAATATAGTTCAATTCTTGTTACTGTAAACTATCTCTTATTCCCCCTACATAAGGTCTATTCACCAGCGGCTTGCGTCTCAAGCGCGGCGACAATATAGTTCAATTCTTGTTACTGTAAACTATCTCTTATTCCCCCTACATAAGGTCTATTCACCAGTGGCTTGCGTCTCAAGCGCGGCGACAATATAGTTCAATTCTTGTTACTGTAAACTATCTCTTATTCCCCCTACATAAGGTTTAATCTCACCAGCAACCTGCGTCTCAAGCGCGGCGACAATATAGTTCAATTCTTGTTACTGTAAAATAGCTCTTATACCCCCTACATAAGGTTCACTCACCAGCGGCTTGTATCTCGAGCTTGACGACATATTAGTTCAATGAGTCACACCAACACATCAAAATATGACTATAAAAATTACTGCATTTAATGCGTGCCCTCGTGCAAGTACTAATAGTTTTTGTTTCATCGAAATCTGGCCAGGATTTCCAAAGTTACAGCGTTGTAAAGTAGCTTTTGTAAATTTGCTTTCCTTGCGCGCTATTGCGATGACGTCATGTCGCACTGACATCTCCGATTGCGGCTGTTGCGGGTGATTTCCGTCTAACTGTACCTACAAAGAGTCCGTCTGTGCGTAATCTGCGCGCATCTCGTGCGTTTTTGACGCTAGTTACAGTACATTTTCTTCGTTCTAAGGATAAGGTAAATGATTAGTATTCGATTTCGACCGCGCGCAGGCGCACTCTAAAACTGTCACCTACTGTCGATACCGAAAGACATTTATCCCACAAACTTATCTGACCCAGTGGTGGAGGCGCCACTAGCAGTACAAAATTATCGAAATGGCTGTCAGTTTTTAGGGTGCATATTTAACCACCAAGTTAGTTAAGGTTGTAAGTACATTTTGTTTTGACGGTTGCTATATGTATTGACAGAATACCGCCCGCCATTACGAAAGTTGATTTAATTTATTATTCACGAAAATAAAACATTATTTGAAGGTGTTTTTTCACATCTCAATACAAAATTTCTTAACCATTTCATTGATCGACTATAAGAAATATAAATAAATTTATTTCGAATACGTGAGAGCGCAACTATAAAGCCAAAAGATTCTATGTAGGTATACGGAAGTGCGACGTGACGTCACACGTTAATGCCATTGGTTCACCCGAATTTTTCACGGAGGCCGTACTTTAACGTTTAATATCTCGTCATTTTTGAAGATAGGAAAAAATAAAAACAGATTCTTTTTTCTCGAGTTACATATTTTTTAGCTATGCTGATAACAAAAATCGTTGGTGTGACTAATTATCGTTATTGTAAAATAGCTCTTATTCTCCCTACATAAGGTCTACCATAAGGTTTCCATTCCAGCGTCAGGCGTCAAACGAGATATTAGAGTTCAATTCTTGCTACTGTAAAACAGCTCTTATTCCTCTTAAATAAGGTCTACTCATCACCAGCCTGCGTTTCCATTCCGGCGTCACTTATCAAACGCGACATTATGTTCAATTCTTGTCACTGTAAAATAGCTCTTATTCCTCCTACATAAGGTCCACTCACCAGCGGCCTGCATTTCCATTCCGGCATCACGCGTCAAACACTACATTATACTTCAATTCTTGTCACTTTAAAATAGCTCTTATTCCTCCTACATAAGGTCCACTCACCAGCGGCCTGCATTTCCATTCCGGCATCACGCGTGAAACACTACATTATAGTTCAATTCTTGTCACTGTTAAATAGCTCTTATTCCCCCTACATAAGGTCCACTCACCAGCGGCCTGCATTTCCATTCCGGCATCACGCGTCAAACAATACATTATACTTCAATTCTTGTCACTGTAAAATAGCTCTTATTCCCCCTACATAAGGTCCGCTCACCAGCGGCCTGCATTTCCATTCCGGCATCACGCGTCAAACACTACATTATACTTCAATTCTTGTCACTGTAAAATAGCTCTTATTCCTCCTACATAAGGTCCACTCACTAGCGGCCTGCATTTCCATTCCGGCATCACGCGTCAAACACTACATTATACTTCAATTCTTGTCACTGTAAAATAGCTCTTATTCCCCCTACATAAGGTCCACTCACCAGCGGCCTGCATTTCCATTCCGGCATCACGCGTCAAACACTACATTATACTTCAATTCTTGTCACTGTAAAATAGCTCTTATTCCCCCTACATAAGGTCCACTCACCAGCGGCCTGCATTTCCATTCCGGCATCACGCGTCAAACACTACATTATACTTCAATTCTTGTCACTGTAAAATAGCTCTTATTCCCCCTACATAAGGTCCACTCACCAGCGGCCTGCATTTCCATTCCGGCATCACGCGTCAAACACTACATTATACTTCAATTCTTGTCACTGTAAAATAGCTCTTATTCCCCCTACATAAGGTCCACTCACCAGCGGCCTGCATTTCCATTCCGGCATCACGCGTCAAACACTACATTATACTTCAATTCTTGTCACTGTAAAATAGCTCTTATTCCCCCTACATAAGGTCCACTCACCAGCGGCCTGCATTTCCATTCCGGCATCACGCGTCAAACACTACATTATACTTCAATTCTTGTCACTGTAAAATAGCTCTTATTCCCCCTACATAAGGTCCACTCACCAGCGGCCTGCATTTCCATTCCAGCATCACGCGTTAAACACTACATTATACTTCAATTCCTGTCACTGTAAAATAGCTCTTATTCGCCCTACATAAGGTCCACTCACCAGCGGCCTGCGTCTCGAGCGCGGCGACGTGTTCCATCTGCACGGTGAGATACATTGCGGCGTCTTCCAAGCTCGCGAACATGTTCGCCGCCTGTTCGTAGTTCGTTCGCGTCGCGTTCAGTAATGTTCGCCGCTTGGGACCTTCCTCTTGTGTTATTCTAAGAGCAAAAACATATTCATATTCATTTCCACAGTAATTTTTTTTTTTTTTTTTAATTCTTTATTTGCATAAAACATGGTGTCAAATGATCTTACAAAATAGGTGTGGTCACATGTTTTGCCGTTAACTAAAAGCATGCAAATTTAAAATAACTTTAACACATTTACTTATGTCAAAATTTAAAATATTAGGTAGGTATATGTCAATTTTCTAATTAGATTACGTTAATTCCAATATTATTATTATGTCAAGTTTATTTTAGGTACAATCATTCAAAATTATAGTAGGTATATCTATTTTAATAACTTATAGTTTCATGTCAAAAAATTCATTTATATTATAAAAATTATAATTACTCAACCACGCGTGTAATTTTTTCCTAAATAAATCTATGTTATTAATACATTTAAATTCATTTGGTATTCTATTAAAGATTTTTACACATAAAGTGAGACAACTCTTCAGATATTTGTCAGATTTAGGTATTTCCTTATATACTAGCCTATGCGGATCTCTACGCTGTCTATTACTTTGACTGTCACATGCTTTTCTAAACAAGTATTTAAATTTCATGACAAATATGCTTACTTCTAAAATATATAGTGATGGTAGTGGTAATAAACCAAACTCCTCAAAAAGCGGCACACAGGACTCATCAGGTCTAATGCCACCTATGGCCCTAACACATTTTTTTTGTGCAATGAACACCCTTTTCCAGTTAGTACAGTTTCCCCATATAATAAGGCCGTAACGCAGAATCGATTGAACATAAGAGTAGTAGGTGAGAATAGCAGTTTTTTTATCTGTTACTTTTTTAACTTGGCGTATAGCATATGCAAACTTGTTTATTCGCTTGCAAAGGCTGTCTACGTGAAAATTCCAGCTTAAGTTTTCATCTATAGTGACACCCAAAAATTTGATATGGGTCACTTCATCTATTTTTGTATTGTTTAACCTAAAATTGTATTTAGCATGCTTAGATTTATTGAATTGAACAAGAACAGATTTACTGAGATTTATCTTTAAATTATTTGCAGCAAGCCATTCACACAATGCATCGATAGTTTTATTGATTTCGAATTCATGATTGCTTATTGAGTTGTGTTCTTTATTCGTAGCTACTATTATTGATAAGTCGTCCGCGTAAAGTATACATTCATGGTCAATTGAATCAGTCAAATCATTTATATACAGTAGGAACAAAATGGGTCCTAGAATGCTACCTTGTGGTACCCCGCATTCATTTTCTCTACGGTCAGATTCAAATAATTTCATTTCCTTAGCTCTAACACTACTGATGGACACGTACTGCCTACGATTGACCAAATAAGAAGTAAGCCATTGAAGTGGGATACCTCTAATTCCAAGGGATGCCAGTTTTTGCAACAGTATATCGTGAGATACACAGTCAAACGCCTTAGTCAGATCAAAGAACATTCCAGTAGTCAAACGGTTATTATTTAAATTAGTCAAGATTATATTCAATAGGTCAAAAATAGCTAATTCAGTCGATTTTTCCTTTTGGAAACCGTACTGTTCGGTTTTTATAATGCCATATTTTTGACAAAAGGCTAGTAATCGCTTATACATACACTTCTCAAAAATTTTAGAGAAAATAGATACCAGACTTATCGGTCGATAATTACTTATGTCTTCTTTAGAGCCCTTTTTGAAAAGCGGTTTGACTGTTGATAGCTTTAATGCCTTAGGAAAAGTTCCGGTTGAGAAAGACAGATTAATGAGATATGCAAGTATTTGAATGATATCTGTAATGCAGGCCTTTAGTATGGCTGTACTAACTCCATCGTAACCTTCAGAATACGTATTGTTTAAAGACATGACTTCTCTTTGTACTTCAGCTTCAGACATGGGCTCAAGAAACATTGACTTCCCGGTAACATTATTTTTTGTAGACATTGTTGCTTTCGGTAAAGAATTGCTATTTTGAACATCTAAGAAAAAGTCATTAAAAGCATTGGCCATATCAACGGGGTCTGTTAAAAGAGCGTTATTAGTTCTGATAGCCTTAAACTCATCAGTTTTTGACAATTTTTTATTAACTTCTCTATTTATGACCACCCAAGTTGCCTTACATTTATTTTTACTTTTGTTAATGAACTTTGCGTTACAACTTTTTTTGGCTCTTACTATGCATTTTTTGAGAACTGCTGAATATGATAAATATTTTTCTTTTATTATGTTTGATTTTGTATTGTAGTATTGGCAACGAAGTAATCTTTTGGTCTTACAACTTTTTCTTAGCCCTCTAGTTATCCATTTGGTACACGCATTTCTGTTCTGAACGTATGATCTTGTAAAAGGGAAGCATAAGTTATAAAACAGACAAAAAATTTCATGAAACTTATCAAAGGCTCTATCCATATCTGTCTCATTGTAAACATCCGACCACGAGATATTCTTTAGGCAGTTTCGAAATTTGTCAACGTTTTCTTGACTATAAACTTTCTATAAACGTGGTATGAGTCAGGTTTCAAATAACTTTTCTGTACTGGAAAGCTTAACATTTGAGCCGTATCATGGTCTGACAGATACAAAGATTTTACACAAGGATCAGCATTCCGTATATTGCTGAGTATGTGATCAATACATGCTTTTTTACGCGTTGGAACATCAATGTGTACTATTAAATTATAATTGTGACATATGTCTCTAAGATGACGTGTTACATCATTATTTTTTAGTGTGTCAATGTTGATGTCCCCCGCAATTATAATCCTGGTAGTATTTTTTTTGTATTTGGTAATGTCGTATAGCATTTCATTCAACTTATTCAAAAAAGCAACAGCGTCAGAGGAAGGCGTTCTGTATAACGCAATAATTAATAAATCATGATCAGTAATTTCTACTCCACAAATTTCAAATATATGTGGTTCACCATATTTAGTTAAGTAAGAAAGTACTTTGTATGGTATATTGTTTCTTACTAAAATGCAGGAGCCCCCTCTATTTTTATCTCTGCAAAACGTAGCAGCTAGATTGAAGTTGTTAATTTCTACATAATTATCATACCCTTTCCGTAAAAAAGTCTCCGTCAGACATATAACATCAGGATATTCACTGGAATCGCGCAATTCTAATAATGTCACTTCCAAAAGAGATTGTTTTGCGAGGACGCTAGCAATATTCTGATGAAAAACTCTAAAAATCTGTTGCTTTTGCTCGAAAAAATTGGTTATTTTTTATGGTTGGAAAATAGTGCGGAATAGTACCTTTTTTGGCACTTAATGGTTTTCTTTCTAATATGCTGCTTTCGTTAATCGTTTGTGGCTGGCATTGTATACGATTGAAGTAATACGGGATAGTCCCCTTACGATAATTCCGTGTAGCGCATTCCGATTTATCTGCTCCATTACCAGCTATAATTCTTTTTAGCGAACTGAAATTTAAATATTTGTCATGATAATCAATATAATCTATTTCAAAATTAATAGCTTTACACATTTTATTAACATTATTACTTTTACTATCGATATAATGACAGTTTTTATATTCGTGACTAATATTTTTCAATACAGAATTTACTTGATTTACATTAATATAATTGTTATTTGATATATTTAAAATAATAATATGATTAGAAACAAATTTATTTACAAAATTTTTTAGTTGACTAGTAAGAATTTTAAGGTCATAGTCATTTTCACCAGTGCAAATTACTAGTTTGTCATTTGGTTTCAATTCAATTTTTTCAATGTTTCTTAACAGATCATTGCTAAATGCATACGGTTTTGTTTCCGCTGTGATTGAATATTTGTTGTATTTTGTATTAGCTCTTGAATAAATTAATGCAGAAGCGAGGTTGACACATCTTTGGGTGCCAAGTATCAGTATTTTGTTGATGTTATCCTCCGTAGTATCCTGGCAAAAAGGTGAGCAGTCTATAACTTGCTGTGAAACAGGTTGCTGTTCATTTATTTTCTCTTTTAGTATTTTTATATGATGTTTCAGATCCACAATTTCAGCCTCAGCACTTTTCAAGTTTTGTTCCAATTCCACAATTCTTTGTTGTAATGTAGATATTGTATATTCATCGCTATTGTCATCAGATGTTTGTGTAGTTAAGGAAAATGTTGGAGTCATAATTAAACGATTGCATGGTGTACCAGGAGTGGACTCAGAGAGAATTTTCTTTTTTCGAGAGCTGCTTGTTTTTTTTCCCGGCATCGGTGATTGGCAAAGCATTTTCAGTGTATTATTTTCTAACGTCAACTTATTAATAACTTTTTCTAAATTGTTATTTTTTATTATAGTGTCTTCAAATTCATTTTGTAGACTTGCGAGTTGCATGTTTAAATAGTTTATTGTATCTTGCATTTCTTGTACTGATAATGAGTTGTTTTTTACGAAGTCCATGCTTTTTGAAAATGGTTCGGGCGACGCAAATGACTGAAGACTGGACTGATCACTGGAGGCGTCTATTGGTGTAAGTAAATGGGAGTCATTAATTCTTGAAGTGCCACTAGTTGGAGTTGAATGCAACGTATTACTTGTTGGCAGGTGTTGTGCATTCCGAGACGGTGAAAGAAGTTTCTTCCTTGTGGTTACATTGGAATTATTATAACAAGTTGTCTGGTTCTCGTCATTCGCTGTTATTTTTATATGTTGTTTTTGTCTTGAAGTTACTTGTTTTTGATTACAAGTTTTGCATTTCCAATTATTTCTGCTGTCTGTATCCATAAGTCGATAAAGTTTTTCGGATTGGCCTGCGCAACCAAATTCGTATCGGTTCTTGCACAATGAGCACTGTACAGTAGTTTTAATGTCCACTTTTGCATTGCATTTGAAACAATTTATTTCTTGTGTTGCCTTTTCACTGCTGTTTTTAATTCTTCTACTTCTCTTTGTTGACGACATTGTTTGTATTCGTTGTTTAGAAAGTATCTTTCAAGATGGCGCTTCGTAGTCGAATTTTTTAGTTGAATGTTGAATAATAATTGTTTATTTAACAAGGATTAGCTTCCGACCATCGGAGCCATCGGAGCACTAGCAGTTGTGACGAAATTATGAACCGTATTAGTGTAAATAAATTGAATGACGTAATTGTCGTTGTATACGAGTCATATATAGATTTTTGTTGTTTATTTAATCACTTTTTTCACTTTATATTCACTTTCCCTTTAATTGTAGGACACACACTTCCAGTATATTGGTTTATAATGAAGAATTATCGGGTTATATCACTTTTTTACTACTTCACCATGTCAATAATTTATCTCTCTCTATTATGATAATGGTTTTTATTAATATAGTCCTGTTGTTATTTTATGTACGTATGTTTATTTATTAATATTATTATTTACGTAAATGTCGATACTTAAATATTACATAGTCCTTATTTAATTTATTTACAAATTTTGTTTATCGATTTGTATAAAAATTGTATAGAGGTATTTTATTTATTTGTTTATATTTATGTCTTATAAAATAAGCATAAAAAAGTGGAATAAAAAAGCAAAATTTTCAATTGTTTTTGGGAATTGAACTCGTTTCTTCCGCACTATTAGCGTGAGCGTCTAAGTCCAACCACTTGCCTTCTAGGCTACCGAAAGCTTAGAGAGGGTGACGAAAAAGTCAATCAGAATCGACTTCAACATTTATTTTATAAAGCAAAAGTCGGTGGAAGTGAATTTGCTTTTTTCACTTAAATTAATTTTCACTTGTTCACTTAAATTATTTATGCACTTTATCACTGTAGTGTTTTAAATATATCCCCAAAATGTTTCATCCGTTTACACTTGCATAACTTTTGCAATAGGTATTGTTTCAATATTGATATGACACTTGTTTTAGTCACTGTTTGGTAATGATTGTTATTGTTATTTTCCGTGCAAAATCATGGTTTATTTTTTGCAATAACAATATCACACGCGTCCTGTGTCTTTACGGATACTTTGCACTGATTTTTGTATAGATGTAAACACTTTTATAATTTTAAACGCACTTTTATACGCAGCTGAAATTAACGTGACGGCAGCGCCATCTCTAAATTGCACATACATAACATGGAAATTTTCTAAAGTTACAAGTTTACCTCAGTATCAGTATTATTGATAGGTATTTTGTACTCTGAAAAATTAAACACGTGTGGAGATGGCGCAACGGTAAAGGAAGACTGATGTTATGTCTTCCTTCCGGGCTAGGTGATGTTAGCCCGGGGACAACTGTCCGAATAGATGGTTGTTGGTAGAACTTCGTAAGCGCGATCTAGTTTCTCCATACTATTCAGCGGTGCGCATATCAATTATGTGCGTGTCGTCTAGATGTCGCCACACACGCTTAATTTTTTGTTAATTAAAATAAACAAACAATTAAGGCCTGCGCGCAGGCGAGGGACTTTTGTCCGCCGACATAACCTAAAAGCCGCTGCGAATTCAACGAAAACGGAGGTTATTCTGCCCATGAAGCTTTCTAGCGACTACTGACACCTTGCTTGACCTTCACGAATGAAATAACCGTCGATATACGTTGATTTCGCGGCGAAAGTTACCACATTTATGGTTAAAGAATATTTATTTCTCATACGAAATACAAATTTCACTTACTGAGAAACATAAACAACTTAAATAAACTTAAATAGGTACAAACGCACAAACTTAAAATATGAAAAAAAAAACAAACACATAAATTGACAATAACATTGCGGGTTGACTAAAATAAACATCAAACAAATGCTGTTTGACGCGTACGATACGAGTCGAACCGAGCGCAGTCTTCGGTCGTCATCGTCATGTGTCGTCACTTTGTGCTAACATGGATGTAAGACGCGGCTGAGCGTACTGGACGCGGCAATGATGCATTCTGAATGTAAATGAATATTTTCTTAGTTTTATTGATATTTGAATGCTGTTAAGATTTATTAATAAATTGAGAGTATTAAAACTAATTGCTAAATTATAATAAAAATATGGAATCTTTACTATAAATTTATGGAGCATCAATTTTTGTAGAAATAATTATTTAATATTATATATTGAAATATTTGGCAAAAACTTAATGTATTATAAATAGTAACATTAATAATAATATCATCATCATCATGTCAGCCGAACGACGCCCACTGCTGGGCATAGGCCTCCCCCAAGGATCTCCACAACGATCGGTCCTGCGCTGCCCGCATCCAACGGCTTCCCGCGATCTTGACCAGATCGTCGGTCCACCTTGTAGGGGGCCTGCCCACGGTACGTCGTCCGGTACGCGATCGCCATTCGAGAACCTTTCCGCCCCAACGGCCATCGGTTCTCCGCGCTATGTGTCCCGCCCACTGCCACTTCAATGATGCAATCCTTTGAGCTATGTCGGTTGTTTTAGTTCTCCTGCGGATCTCATCATTTCTGATTCGATCGAGCAGGGAAATACCAAGCATCGCTCTCTCCATTGCTCGCTGGGTGACTTTGAGCCTTCTTATGAGACCCATAGTAAAAGACCACGTCTCACTTCCATAGGTCATTACTGGCAACACACACTGGTCAAAGACTTTCGTCTTGAGACATTGAGGTATTTCGGACGCGAATATATGTCGGAGCTTCCCAAACGCTGCCCATCCGAGCTGGATTCGACGAGAGATCTCTTTCTCAAAGTTGGACTTACCTAACTGGACCGTCTGTCCTAGGTAAACATAGTGGTCAACAACTTCGAGTGTAATGTTCCCAACATTAACTGGAGCGGGTGCAACATGGGCATTGGACATGATTTTCGTCTTGTCCATGTTCATCTTAAGACCCACTCTTTGCGAAGCATTACCGAGATCTTCGAGCATTGTGTTCAGGTCTTCCAAGGTCTCAGCCATAAGAACTACATCATCGGCAAACCGTAGATGTGTTAGGTACTCGCCATTGATGTTGATGCCGCATCCTTTCCAGTCCAGCAGCTTAAAAATATCCTCCAACGCAGCTGTGAACAGTTTGGGAGAGATGACATCTCCCTGTCTCACACCTCGCTGTAGTTGGATAGGATTAGAGCTCTGGTTCTGTAATTGGACCGACATGGTGGCGTTTTGGTATAAGAACCTCAGCACCTCGATGTACCTGTGGTCTATTTGGCACCTCTGGAGAGACTGCAGCACCGCCCAAGTCTCAATCGAATCAAAGGCTTTCTCATAGTCCACGAACGCCAAGCAAAGTGGCAAGTTATACTCTTCGGTCTTCTGTATAACTTGCCGCAGCGTATGAATGTGGTCTATGGTATTGTAGCCTTTCCGGAACCCGGCTTGTTCGGGAGGTTGGAAGTCGTCGAACCTGCGAACGAGACGATTCGTAATGACTCTCGAAAACAACTTATAGATATGGCTCAGAAGCGAGATGGGTCTATAGTTCTTCAAGAGAGTTTTATCACCCTTCTTGAAAAACAGCATCACATCGCTTCTGCCCCATGCCTTTGGCGTTTTGCCCTCAAGGATGACTGAATTGAAAAGCTTCTGGAGGACTTTAAGTATCGGCTTACCGCCCGCTCTCAGAAGCTCTGTTGTGATTCCGTCATCGCCCGCCGCCTTGTTGTTTTTAAGCTGCTTAATAATAATATATATACCTACATATATATATTAATTAATTATTATTATCATCATATATTTATGAATTTCATTTTGTAGCCAGTTTTAAGATAAATTTTAATTATGAATTGATCTGTTATTTTATTACCTTTTGAATTTTAAAAACGGTTTTAGTTATTTATTTTAAAATATTTATTTATAATATGTTAAAGAATTTAAATAATTTTTATTTTGTTAATAATGTGAGCTTTAAGCAACCGTTTGTATGAAGTCATTGATTTGGTGTTTTTTATAGAATCTGGTAATTTATTACATTTAGGTTATGTCGGTGGACATAAGTCCGTCGTCTGCGCAGCCCTTTAGTATATGAATACGAACATGTTTTACTATGTAGCCAACCACGAAAACACGAATAAAATAGCTGTCCCATTTCTATGACTTTTTTAGTACAATACCGACTTCACCAAAATGTATGTAAGTAATAGCTGTTTTTCCTTTCACGATTTCGAGGCTGGCCCCATTTTTAACGTAGTTCACATTATTTATAATTGTTAAGGGAAAGGGTTACTTGGCTTGGAGCGTATACGCGCCAAGTAATGTACATCTTAAAATATTAAATTACTTTTTGGTACCAGTAGTTTTCTTTCGGAATGCTTCAATGTGACAAAGTTCTATGCTGTATACATATTATTGCTCGTGACTATACGTATAAGCGCTGCGTATGTACGCTGTGTTTATACGCACCCAGGAACCCGCACCTTAAATATTAGACAACTTCTGTGACCTCCTAAATTTAAGTATTTGCTCTCTCATCCTATCTCATCCTGCTCGTGTTCCACTAACCTATACTGCGACTGTAAAATAGTTCTTATTCCCCCTAAATAAGGTCTACTCACCAGCAGCCTGCGTTTTTATTCCAGCGTCACGCGTCAAACGCGACATTATAGTTCTAGCCTTTTCACAGTAAAATACGCTGTGATTATACGCACCAAGGAACCCATACCTTAAACACTACAAAAACTTCTGTATCCTCCTAAATTCAAGTATTTGCTCTCTTATGCTGGCCATACACATCCTTCCTATCGTCCAATCGGCATGACGCTGCAGCTTGAATCAAGTAGAATTGACCATGTGTGGGCGTGGATTGGCATGACAGTTATCAAATTATGATGTAATATGGACGAACTGCAGATTGGATCAAACCTGCCGTCATACCGATTGGACGATAGGCAGGATGGTGTATGGCCACCATTATCTTATCTCATCCAGCATGCCACCTTTTTTACACCTTAGTGGGGTAAGCAAGACAACTTGCCGTACCATATCATATCGCGCGATAAAAGCCGCTCATGCTAGGCCAGCTGGTGTCCCACTAACCTGTACTGCGAGTGGTATAATGAGCCCAGCCGGTGGTGTATCATGGCGGCCCGGAACTGGTACAGGTACTGCCTCGGCCCGGGACTGAGGCGGCAATGTTTGAGCGCGTGCTTGGACGCTTCCGCTACTTCTGTCACCGCCTAAATGTAAGTATTTCCCCTCCCATCCTATCTCATCCTGCTTGTCTTCTACTAACCTGTACTGCGTGTGGTACACAATGTTTGAGCGCGTGCTTCCTTAAGGTCTACTCACCAGCAGTTCAATTCTTATTACTGTAAAATAGTTCTTACTCCCCGTAAATAAGGTTCACTCACAAGCAGCCTGCGTTTCCATTCCGGCGACACGCATCAAACGCAACATTATAGTTCAATTCTTGTTACTGTAAAATAGTTCTTATTCCCCCTACATAAAGTCTACTCACCAGCGGCCTGCGTTTTCATTCCGACGTCACGTATCAAACGCGACATTATAGTTAAATTCTTGTTAAAAGTTAAGAAAAATAGTTCTTATTGCCACTAAATAAGGTCTAACCACCAGCAGCCGTTTGAGCGCGTGCTTGAATGCTTCGGCTACTTTCATCACCTCCTAAAAAGTATTTGCCCCCTCATCTTATCTTATCTCATCCTGCTGTCCTACTAACCTGTACTGCGAGTGGTATAATGAGCCCAGCCGGTGGTGTATCATGGCGGCCCGGAACTGGTACAGGTACTGCCTCGGCCCGGGACTGAGGCGGCAATGTTTGAGCGCGTGTTTGAAGGCTTCCGCTACTTCCGTCACCTCCTGACAAGTTAATACTATAGATTAGAATAGATGAACAAGGGAAAAGATAAAAAATCTCAAGATTTTTAAGCACATCTTAGATTCTGAACGCAATCTTCGTTCAGTCGTGGTCACGGTACATTATGATTAAATATTTTTGCACTTTTGTATGGAACAGCTAATTTATATTCCCATTATACAGTTCACTTACAGTCCCATTATAAAAGTTGTTTGTTTTCATGAGTAGAGTAATCCCTAAAATCATCCGGGGTGATAAAAAAATTACCGTGTATCTTAATGGGGGTCTTGAAATTAGCCCTTAGTAGTGAACCCCCGCAACCTCACCTCTGCTGCCCGCATGCCTCTAAATCTAAATATAGTGGGCATTGTCTCGCGCGATGTTTCGAGTCACCAATAAGTTTGAAACGGGGTGTATGTATAATCAAAGTTAGGGTAAGGACACATCTGCTGAACGTACGGCGCCGAAAGTTCAGTCACTGACGTTCTTTCAAGCGACGTAATTTCGGATGATGTGTCATAGGGGACTTCAAAAACACTGAGAGAGTATTCAACCGAACGTTCGGCGCCGTACGTTCCGCAGATTTGTCGCGACATTAAGAGATAAAATAGCAAGATCCTCAGTGGTTGAGGATTCCGGAAGTAGTGCGCTTCCACCTTCAGCCTTATCACCACCTAACACCAGCCCCCCTAGCATGACCAACAAAACGCGATATCATATAGCGCTTTATCGCGTTTAACTGTCAAAACACAAATACAAATACAAATACAAATATTCTTTATTGCGAATACGGGTCATACATTGGTGGTCATTCGTGCACTTAAAGTTACACAAGGTTCTGCCATATTCTGCCTGCTTGACATGCAACATTTTAAATTCAAGTTACCTACTCGAAAGTTACCGCGCAAAATATATTAATAACATTAAACAATTAAACAAAAAAAAATGATGATAATAATGTCAATTTAGTTACAAAATGTCAAACTTACAAACTAAAACAAATTAATAACACATATAATAATATTTGACATTACACTTACACAGAGCTATTAAAATTTATCTTTTAAGTATGCGTCAATTGTATAATATGATTTATCACTACATAGTATAAAACAAAGTCGCTTTCTCTGTCCCTATGTCCCTTTGTATGCTTAAATCTTTGAAACTACGCAACGGATTTTGATGCGGTTTTTTTTAATAGATAGAGTGATTCAAGAGGAAGGTTTATATGTACTTTTTATCCCGATATTCCCACGGGAACGGGAACCACGCGGGTGAAACCGCGGGCGGCCGCTAGTCTATTAACAATTTCTTCGTTTGATTTTGAAAGTCTTGACACTGCTTATCTCTTTTAGACTTTCTGGTAAATGATTATAAAGCCGTGGTGCCATACCGAATACACTGTTGTTAAACATCGCAGTTCTATTACTTGGAAAACATATGTTGTGTTGTTTTCTAAGGCTTCTAAAATTTTCAAACATACCTATATTAGATTTAACAAATACAGCTACCTCATAAATATATAAAGATGGTAAAGTCATAATATTAAGATTACTAAAGTGTTGTTGGCAACTATCCCTAAACTTTAGTTTGCAGATTGCACGAATACATTTTTTTTGTGCCTTAAAAATAGAATATTTTTCAGTACAGTTGCCCCAAAAGATAATGCCGTATCTCAAAATCGATTCGACATGACTGTGGTAAACAATGAGTTTTGACGTTTGAATGTCGATAACACGCTAAATATAGCGCATAATAATGCGATATATCTATATGAAATTAACCGAGTTTTTCGGTTAATAACAGTAAATAACAGGGTTTTTACATCTATATCCACAACTCACCAGGGCATAAACAGCAGGGCAGTCTTGCATGAGAGCGGCGCGCGTGTACAGATGACATGAGAGCTCCCAAGCCACCAACTCCCATACTGATTTCTATGTGAAATTAACCGAGTTTTTCGGTTAATAACAGTAAATAACAGGGTTTTTACATCTATATCCACAACTCACCAGGGCATAAACAGCAGGGCAGTCTTGCATGAGAGCGGCGCGCGTGTACAGATGACATGAGAGCTCCCAAGCCACCAACTCCCATACTGATTTCTATGTGAAATTAACCGAGTTTTTCGGTTAATAACGGTAAATAACAGGGTTTTACATCTATATCCGCAACTCACCAGAGCATAAACAGCAGGGCAGTCTTGCATGAGAGCGGCGCGCGTGTACAGATGACATGAGAGCTCCCAGGCCACCAACTCCCATACTGATAATGCTCCGCAGCTCTCTCGAGGGCCCAATAGCTTTAGAGCATCGTTGTATAGGCTCTCTGCCTCACTGTATAGTCTGCGTTTCTCTGGGCTAAATAATAATAACACCACAAAAATCTTTTTTAAGTACAGGCAACTTAAATGTATAACCTATAAGTAGCTTTCAGGCGGGATAGCTACTTATAGGGAAGCTACATATAGGGCTCGTGGTTTTTTACTATCACATTTTTTCTATACTTACAAAATTGCATTATGAATGCATAAAAATAATATAAAAACTCAACTTAAATGATATTTTTACATCTAATAACAAGGAAAATGACATTTGCACCTGAACTAGTAACACTGTATCTCAAGTGCAGCGCTATTATTTTTAAACAAACAAAGGATTAAAAAAACATGCTTAAAAAATTAAGATTAATTTACTTAAATAAACATAGACAAAAAGAAAACCCAACGGATTGAAGAATTTTAAACTATAGCATTGAACATTAAGGCAAAAATAGTGTACGAAATCATTTTCTTCGAAATATAATTATTAATTTAATTATCAAGCCGAACACCAAAAATAATCTCTCTTAATGGCGTTATAGATAGCCAATTAGCCATGTTTGTTTATAATATCAAGAACTGTCGTGACATGAATAAACAAAGGAATGAATATTCCATATTTCACAACAAAATCATCATTCCCTATTTTAAGGGCCAATTGAATTCCAATTGAAAGCCCGGCAGACTTGCCGAAGTTCGGAGCGTTAGCCGGTACGGCCCCAGGATTTTTTAAAAAGTTCACACGTGAAAAACTAAAATACTGACAATCTATCAGGGACAGAGTTGGTAGAAAAAGAGACTTACCCAAATTCTCCAGAGTCAGTATGTGCCCTAAATCTCAAATATCTAGCCTTATTGCAGTACAACAGCGCTAGGTTAGGCACATCGTTCACTTGTTGAAAGATCTCCGTAGCCTCTTCCAAAGACTCTGACGATCGTCGGGAGAGCGTAGCGAACTGCTTGTATAGTAACTTTGCCTTGGATGACTTTGGGTCAGCCTCCTCTGAGTATTTGACGTATATTTCTAGAAGAGAAGTGGGCTTATGATGAAACCTTGTGATACACCTTGTTGAGAGAATCAAAGGCCTGTTAAAGTTTGGAAAGCTATTTCGTTAAATTAAAATTCTTAACGTATACTGAACCTGATTAAGCCTAAATTGAGTATGAGTAGCATGAGTATTCATGTTAATTTGCTCTTGTATAATTATTACAAGTTGTGTCCTTAAATGTCAGTTTTTGACGCCAGAGCGGTTCATATAATTTAGTTTCTTAATCCGCTGCCGGTATCAGTTCACAAAAAAACTAGGAACGGGAACCGATAGTGGCCTATTTAAAAAAAAATGTGCTTTGTTGTCCCTAAAAGCGCTTTTTTCTATTTTTTTTTTACAAAAACACTAAACCTATCACGTGGTCTTCAGGACTTCCGAGGCAAACTCGCTCACTACCGGTCACAGTTGCCGGTACCGACAGCGGAGCCACTTCCTATAATTTATTTTCATTGTATCCAAGATATTCATAAGTACATATTTATTATGTCTAAGTGAATAAAGAATATTTTTATCTTTATCTTTATCTGATACTAGCTAACTTTGTAGTTCAAATTTGGACTACCGCGCTCTTATGAACGATTGTAAAATCTGTTAATTAAATAGAATAAATTTGTAAATTACTGTTTGTTTCATAATTAAATAAAACTTACGCTGCGCATCGTTCATATATCGGACTGCCAACTCGTTATTAACGGATGCGAGGCGGCGCAGCAATTCGCTTCGTTTGTCGTGAGTGGCTGCCACCGCGCGACGGTAGTACGAGCAGGACGACAGCATAGCTTCCGTCTCGCTCGTTGGGAGTGCTATATCTGTAGGGAAGGAATAGTAGAAGGCTTATTACAGATCCCTGGGGTATACCTTTCTCACTAGTTGGATTGGGGACGCTATGGCTGTATTAGAATTGAGAGCACATATTTCTCGTTAGTTAATGAACGTCATGCACTGTTAGTTGTAGGAGGACACCATAGATTCGGTTTCGCTAGTTGGTAGTGCTATATGTAGGGAAGGAATAGTAGTAGGCTCATTACAGATCCCTGGGGTATACCTTTCTCACAAGTTGGATTTGGAACGCTATGGCTGTATTAGAATTGAGAGCACATATTTCTCGTTAGTTTATGAACGTCATGCACTGTTAATTGTAGTAGTGCTATCTGTAGTGAAGGAATAGTAGAAGGCTTATTACAGATCCCTGGGGTATACCTTTCTCACTAGTTAGATTGGGGACGCTATGGCTGTATTAGAATTGAGAGCACATATTTCTCGTTAGTTTATGAACGTCATGCAGTGTTACTTTAGTAGGAGGACACCATAGATTCGGGTTCGCTAGTTGGTAGTGCTATCTGTAGGGAAGGAATAGTAGAAGGCTTATTACAGATCCCTGGGGTATACCTTTCTCACTATTTTGGATTGGGGACGCTATGGCTGTATTAGAATTGAGAGCACATATTTCTCGTTAGTTTATGAACGTCATGCAGTATTACTTTAGTAGGAGGACATCATAGATTCCGTGTCGCTAGTTGGTAGTGCTATCTGTAGGGAAGGAATAGTAGAAGGCTTATTACAGTTCCCTGGGGTATACCTTTCTCACTAGTTGGATTGGGGACGCTATGGCTGTATTAGAATTAAGAGCACCTATTTCTCGTTAGTTTATGAACGTCATACACTGTTAGTTGTAGCAGAAGGACATTATAGAATCCGTCTCGATAGTTGGTAGTGCTATCTGTAGGAAAGGAATAGTTTAGGGCTTATTATAGACCCTTGGTGTACACCAAATTGTGGAAGTAATATTTCTATATGTGAATGAAGAAGTTGAGGGCTTATTATAGGTCCTTGTCAAAAGTGGTTTGCTCCGTACCGTCCTCGGCATATATCTAGTAAGGATTAAACCTTAAAATCAAAATGTATGTTATTTATTACTGATTACTTAAAAGTAAAACCGGCTTTTAATGGGTTATCAAAAAAATCCTTAACAAATAATTAAGACTTACCAAGATCGAAATCATCAGTCGCTTCTCCATCCACTTCTTCCACCATATCGTTCTCAATTTCCAACCGTAACTTGCTATCGATATCGTGATCCGTCTCAAATTGCTTCCTAAACTGTTCCAACCTATTCCAATTCTTGCTCAATTGAAAGTAGTTGTCTCCTACTCTGCCTAGCAAGCAGCTGGCATCAACCACGCGACTTTTGATGATCATATTGCTTAACAACTTCTGGCATTTACTGGCCATCTCTATATACTTCAACGAAAACCCATACTGTTCATTCGCGTAACTAAATTCAGCTAAAGTAGCGTACGCTAAACAAATCTTCTCATACAGCAAAGTTTTCAAATGAAGTTTCCATGCGAAATTATCATCTCTGTTAGGTTCTTGCCATGAAGGGTATACTTTTTTCTCTTTCCGGATCAAAATGGCATTTTTGTCAATGTTCGAATTGGCTTCTATGAGACAGTTATCGGATTTCTCTGAATTCTTTCGGTCCCGTCTTCGTCTGCGACTGCGGGACGTAGACTCCTGCTTCTTGTTAATCGGTTCGTAATCCATTTTGATCGGTTCGTATGGGTTCGCCATTTTGGGATGCTGTTCTTCTATTATTATTTGCTGTCTGAGACGTTCTCGCTCCTCTTCCTATATTGACAGGAAAATGTATAAGACGTATTAGACGTAACAACAATTATCCAATAATATTTTAAGGGACAGATTTTCCTGCTCAAGTACAGAAAGGTTTTTTATTGGATGGATCAGTAAACAACAATAGGCTGAAACTTCTCTAAATTAGAAAGAGTGTATTTTTTGAGATTTTTCGACAAAAAAACCAGCACTTTAGTATTAATAAGTGTTGCTCTCAAAGATGCATATGCCATGGTATATTACAGTAAAAAAATTAGGTGCTATTAATGTAACTCACCTTGCATTTGTCTATGGTAACATTGTGCAATGCCAGCAGACCTTTCAACGCGTGTTTCAACGCCCTTCCACAGCGATCTGGGGGCTCCGTACCTAAGCCGCTACTCAAATTAGGTTGACTCTTGTCGTCCTGAAAAAATAATCTTATTATATAATGCTGAATTCCTAGGTAACAGTAAAATATGCAAATTATACAAGACAAGTTGTATTGTTTTTGACATGACAAATTTTCTCAATCGATTGTAGAACATCTAACATTTTATGGTTCAAAATCAATGTAAAATATTTTTTATCAGTTTTGTATAGCCTGAGATATTGACCATATCGTTTAACAAGTATTACTGATACTATGTAGTTTGAAATTGAACTGGGTCTTAAATATTTATTTATTGTGGTAAGAACAGATCTCTGCCTATATTAGGATTCAGTTTTATATATTTTTAAGCAAGTCTAATTAAATACTCACCCCAGTAGGTCCTCTCACTCTATCCCCAATGTCTCTCAAAGCAAGTCCTTGTATCTGGACAGCCAATGAATTCGCTTCATCATTCACTTCACCAGTTTCCAATGTCAACGCTTTAGTACTACTTCTATCACCATTTTTAATGTTAATCTCTTTGCCATTTGTAGTTTCATCATTTTCCTTTACATTAGAATCTTTATCGCTAGCTACTGTGTCCTTTTCGGATGAAATACCATCTTTCTCAGACGATTTCTCATCCCTCTCGTATATAGTTTCTTCTGGCTCGCACGTTTCTTGTGCGAATTTGGTGTAATCTTGATCTTCGTTTTCGTCGTCAGAGCTTTCATCTACAAGTGAGTACATCTACAATTTCTACTAGATCATCTTTATCATCAATTAGAAAAGTCTCAACTAAATGTTGTTTATAGCTAACGGAATAGCACATAGCATAATATGTATGACACATACTATTATATTTAGTCCATTTAGGCATCCTAGTCCGCATATGTTTAAACAGAAATCAATTCTCTATTTCGTCTTCTTTAACATCAATATATAAAACACTTCCGTGACTGACAGACATCGCACAGCCGAAAGCCTTTTAGGTGCAAGAAGCTGAAATTTGGCATATAAGTTTCTTGGGGAGTGTAGGGGAGCATTTAAAGAGGATTTCGGAAATTCCCTCAGTCCCTCAGGGGTCAGTTTGTACGAAACTTTTGTGAATATTTCAATTCCACGCGGATGAAGTCACGGTCGAAGCGCTAGTTTTATAGTAAAATATAAAAGAATATAATAATATGCGGACTAGGATGCGGGCTAAATACATATTATGCTATTATATTGATTATAACCACTGTGATATATTGAAAAGGGGAATATTCTATGGTGTGAGCATTTATCAATACTCCGGCTCTTATTTATTACAACAAAGATAAAATTAAATAATGTTTAGATATCATGACCCAAATCTTAATGGACTGTATAGCAATCATAAATAACACCTTACCTTTAAAATCCGGGCACGCCGGGTTTGTAGTGGCCGGCACGTACAGATCAGCCAACATATAATGCGACGACGCAACTATCTGAGGATACCTCTCCACCTTCAAGAGTTCCACAACATGCTCCAACAGCTGCTTCACATGTTTGGACCTGTTCATCAACCTCATATTCCTAGCCACTCTATACAAGAGCATAGCTACAGGGGTAGTGAACGGATTGTCCAAACTGTCCGGACAGAGCGAAGTCAAATCGTATAACTTGACGACATCATCATGCGGACCTTTGAACAACCAGTAAGTGTGACCTGCCTTCGTAGCATTCGATTTGAGAAAGGATAATATATTTTGAGCTACATTTCTTATTACTTTCGGTGAGAATTTCGAGTTTTCAACGTTAGGTAAGTCTTCGGTCTTCATCGGCTCGTATTTCTGAACTATTCCGTCTAAGTGGTAGCACATTAGGACTTCTGGGACGTTGCACATAAGGTTGTCGAGCCAATAGTCGATCCCTGTGAGTACGTTTATAGGTTCCCTAGCGTCTCGCAGTCGCAAGCTGACGCAGGGGCGGTCTTTGTCGCCGAAGATCGGGAGATCGCTGCCTATGAGCATGTGGATGTCTTCAAAGGTCCAGAGAACGTTGCGATTGTATAAATGCTCTTTTGGAGGCTCTTCCGGTCTCGGTTCCGGCTCTGGGAGGTAGGGTCCTGAGAATAATAGTTGGTGGTTTTAAAATACATAGTAATTATCTTTTTACAACAGTGTCTTTTCTTTTTTGCTTTTTTTTTGCAAAAAATCTGGTAGCGTATATCGGTTCGCTCTAGCACAAGATCTACTGGTAACTATTAGTAACTTAAAATTTCTAGTATTCAGCTGAATATAGTAAAATTGCAAATATTTACATTTAATTTAATTTTTGGTTTATTATAAACACACGTTACTGCTACAACTTTGTGTGAGAGAGGTGTGACATAATTATATGCAAATATCACAGATCACCTGTACATGTAGCCAAGCTACATGGATGCCGCATTACAACTATTTTGTTCTAATTCAATGTCACAATTTTTGGCGGTGTGAAGAGGGGGGCGAGAGACGTAACACCGGACACGTGATAGGCTCAAAAAAGTTTTAGGTTTCTTGGATTGGCCAATTTAATGACAATGATAATGACAATAACTTTTTCATCGGTCCTCTAATGATGTGACTAGCAATATAATTATTATTGTCGATAAGCCAATTCACGCACGGTAGGTATCTCTTATGATGATAAGCTGAAACATCTAGAAATCCTAACATTTTGAAAAAATGGTTGTCTATCAAAGTCGGTTTACCGATGATAATTTTACGTGATATAAATATACCGCTGTCTCTCTTGGCGTCACAAGCCAAACGCTTGCGAGGTAGAAGGATACCTTACCAGCGACAGCTTCTCTTATACGGTTGCCTTAAATTGCTGAAGGGTCTATATATACATATATAATTACTCATATTAATAGAGCTTCGGCATTAAAATTGCTAAAAATTAACGGTGTCATCATCATGCCAGCCGAACCACGCCTACTGCTGGGCATAGGCCTCCTTCCCACAAGGATCTAAATCATCATCATCCAGCGGGCATCGACATATTATATTGTATTAAATAGAAAAAAAGCATAGATAATATTAAAATAGAAAAACAGCATTCAGTGCACATTATTCATTAAATTAACATTACAAAAGGTTTTTTACATACTACTTACACCCATCAATATTGTTCTACAACAATATCGATAAGAATATTAGAAACCATGCTTCGCAGCCCTAGTATTTTTCAGGTCTATGGCAGAACAAGACAAACATATGAAATACGGTAGGAGAGAAAGAGCCCTTGCCAATAAGACATCACCGCGCTCTGAAATTTGTCATTATACCTCCAGTTTAACTTGACCTCTGTGAAAAATAATTTGAAGTAGTAGTAGTTCTTGTGACTGATATGTGAATAGGTCAAAGACTTGGTCAGCACTGAAACTACGTTGACAAGAATTGTCACTTATCAGTGCTAAACCATAGAATCTTAGCAGGGGTCGGATGCCTTGTATGCGATATCTATTGGCGGTTATCTGTGGCAAATATGCACTAGGTCTAAGATAGGTAAGTACCTATGCTCCACATGGACGCGAAACACTTAAATATTTTTTGTTTATTTTTCATAATTAGATATGGCTTTTTTTATTTACAACGGGTTTGCACTTAGCCTTTACCACACCTGATGTTAAGTGGTGATAAGGCTGAAGGTGGAAGCGCACTACTCCCCGAATCCTCAATTACTGAGGAACTGGCCGGCTATCTTATCTCTAACTGCTGGAACACAATAATGCTGAAAACATAATTGTTATGGCATCAGACTTAGATAAGATGGTGGTAGCTAGCCAGGCGGACTAAGAACAAGTCCTACCACCACCCAAACCGAATACAATATGTACCCCCAATGGGAATCGAACCCGGGACCTCTTGGTCTGAAATCGGTAGTGTGAACCACTAGACCACAGAAGCTTGGCTAATGTTAGGTTAGGCTTTCGCCAAATAACACCAGGGGGGCTACCGGCTAAGAAATATGGATATGGGTATGGGTTTCAACTGTCATTTGATTTCCTTATTTTGATAGATTTTTGCTGCTTTGTTCTGTTGAACGTTGCTAGCTAGTTATCGTTATACCCGACGTCACAAAAAAAGGAAGTGATAGCGGCTATTTTCTTAAAAAATTTACTTAAAGTTCCCAAAAACGTATGAAGTTCATACCCATAAAGTTACGCGGTAGCCCCCCTGATTACTTATATAAAACGTGTTGTATGCATCTGTTAGCACAGTTACCGGGCAGGCATGCGGGCGGCGGCGGCGCGGCGGCGGCGACGCTGTGCGACAGGAATTTGTGCGTCAGCTGCAACGCCGACCGGAGCGCCGGCGCCGGCGTCAGACCCATGCGCTCCTATACGTTGGATATCATGTAGAATATCTCGTAAACTTTTTCACAAAACAAGTGTAAATAAGTTTTTAGTAAAAATTTCGTTTTTATGATAAGCTTTTTTGCTGACTGTACTTTAATATTGTATTGTCATCTAAACCAAACCTGTATGCAAAATTTCAGCTCTATCGGACACTGGGAAGTGGGTCAAATTAAGCTTGCAAGATTTGTCCTCCACTAACTAACGAACTAACATGGCAAGTTAATAAAAAGCTTGTAAAATAATTATTTTCAGATTTACAGACTTTGTTCAATCTTTACCTTCTCCGACATAGTCTTCAGAATGTTCTCGTAGAAGAAGTCTTTCAACCATGACCATTCAGACTTCATTAGGTAATCATAGACATCAAAGTCATCGAGGAGTAGGGTGTTCTCTACACGGTGAACTATCATGCTTACCTGTTTTATAAAAAATAAAGTTATATTATTTTACAAGTTGTCTTGTTCTTGAAAAGAATGATTTTTCAACTATGTTTTCTGGGTTCATGTTTCTCATACCTATGTACAGTCAGCATCAAAATGATCATTAAAACCTACCAAAAGTATCTGAAGATTTGACAAAAATCACTCTTAGCACAATACTTTAAGGTTTACTATCATTTGTTGTCATTAATTTTTCGTTCATGTTGAAGTTCACAATCAACAAATGAAAATACAACTTTACATCTTGAGATAAGGTTGATTATTGCCAAACCTTCAATTACTTTTGGTAGGTTTGAACGCTCAGATCATTTTGATGCTAACTGTACTACCATTATATCATCAACCACATGAATTGCAATAAAATGTTTGAAGGGTCTTGCTCTCTAGAAAAACTTCACAATAAACTAGGAGTGGACAGATTGGTGTTGACTGTGGTTGCTTGGCTTTGTCTGGACAGACTGGATACTACAGTGGCAGTGGTAGACAGATACATACACCATGTACATCTGTCGTGTGTCGATTGAGGCTAGGCCACGCATGTACCCCTGTCCATCTAGCAAAAATTAGGGTTAGAGACTCGTCGCTTTGCGAGTGCGGTCTAGAGGAGGGAACGACTGATCACATTTTCTTCAATTGCCGCAAAGTCAGTTCGACTTCACTGTATGATGTCCTCCCTCCATGTATCCCCAAACCTACCAACTTTAAAAGTGTCCTCAGTTACGTAAAACCTCCTGGCATCTCTGTTTTGTGTGACTTTATTACTAAAAATAATATACGATTATAATTTATTTATTTATAATCTACTAACACATTTTATATATAAGTATTGTGCGCGTCTTTATTTCAGATAGGTCCACAGCAAGCTCTACAGCCTCAAAATTCTAAAACTTAGACCACCTACGTTGTATTCTTACGAGACGCCTTGAAGAAGCAGAGTCTTTAAGAACAAAAAACTGAGCGAAAAACTGGACATTGGCGAAATCCAAAAGGGAACCGCCACCGCATAAAAAGAAGAAGATAGATACATATTAAGTAGGTTATTTGGCAACTAAAAAAAATTCAATAAATTCTAACCAAAGTTTGGATAGCAAAACTTACAGTGCCATTAGGCTGGTAGGGCAACTTTAACAATTTCTTGATGCATTCTGCCCCTGATATAACATCAACCTCTCCGACAGAGTCCGGAAACATGTGGGCCATCCTGAAACTGTAATACATTTCTTATAGTACAGTCACAAAACAGGGAAAGTTGAGCCGTTGCTAACATTTTCAATTTTGCAGTGTAATGCAAACTTTTTGCCCGAAGTATACCTTAGTAATACAACAAGGCACTGCTAACCGCCACCTGTTTTAAATCCTATAAAGATGCCAACTTTCTTAATTTAGCCATGTAAATGTAATGGATTGGGGACAAATTTGGTGAACCACTCCTTACTTCTTTTCATGTGGCTGGTGCCTTGCCATTCATGCGCAGAACCTTTTACTATATTGTTATGTATTCAACTAGGGTCATACAATAGATAAATAATTATGGATCGGGGCTACAAGTCAACGGAAAGACGACAGCTGCTGTGTACAGCAGTACATGAAATCAATTTAATGGTAGCTTCAGTGCTTTCATATAAATGCTGAATGACATAAATGGAGAAATATCTAAAAGGACTTCTGACAGGTGGCAGTGGCAGCTAATCCCTTGTTGCATTACTACCCTTAGGTCGGTATTATAGATAGATCTCTCTCAAGTATAGTTAGGAAGGGATGCAAATACATGCAACGAATACATTCATCTCTTGCTAACTATACTTGAGAAGAGATCTCCACTTGAGTGTTGTTCTATAATACAGGCCTGGCCTTAGAGTTGCAACTATTCTGACTTGAACTGCACTCTGCCTATATAATTATATCTAACTTGCACAGAAGTAAACAATTTGATCAGTTTTGGTTCTCGTAAATATTAATATTAAGTAGGTAGCTTACCTTGATAGCCCCGTCCCACCAGTTAATATCTGCTTCAACCCATAGGAATCTATAGCTGCCCCCCAATTGGAGGGCGGCAAGTTAAGGTCCGTGTTACATTGCAGCCGGGCATAGCCCACCGGGCTTTGGAACGCAGTGTATTTCACCACAGCCGTCGACTTTACGCCCGGAGACGGACTGCGCTCCTAAAACAACAATATGTAGCACTATTGTTTTTTTATGAATATGTAAGTAGTACATGTGTACAAGATGCACACTTCTTAAGAGTTGACTACATCTATTCCGTAGCTGAACACAAATTACATGGAATAGAGCGCAGTATTCTAGAAATAAAACATACCTTGGATCGTTTGAAATCATATTCGTTTTCCAACTCTTCCATGTTTTCCTTTAGTTGCCTGTAGGTATTTGGAGACACAACAATAATGTGTTATGCGTTATGCAACGTGAATCAGTTAGTCAGATTCCTATTTTCGCTAACGAAAATCGAGAAAAAATAAATAACAGCGACGTGATGAAAAATACCAAACCAATTATTTTATTAATTTTTCGTAGGGTTGTGAAAAAATAATCGATTATTAAAAAAATCGATTATTTTTCTTTAAAAATCGATTTTTAATAATCGATTTTTTAAATATGAATAATCGATTATTAAAAAATCGATTATTTTTTTTCTTATTTCCAACAACAAAAAACGATTTTTTTTTCAGAGCCATGCCGCGCCGCCATCTATCACGTTTAACAAGTACCATCTCGGGCCCTCCGTAGCGTAGCGTAAGGTGGTATTCCACTTATCAGGGATCTTTGTCCAATATACATTTGATCAAAGAAATTGGACGTCGAATATATGAAATTGGACGTCAAAGTTGTCCAATTTCTTTGATCAAATGTATATTGGGCGGCGATCTTTGATAAGTTGAATACCACCGGTAGGTGGGCATTAATGGCCGGTACACACGTTCCGATCCGACCACCCCGATTTGGGGGGCTACCGCCTAACTTTATGGGTATGAACTTCATACATTTTTGGGAACTTTAAGTCAATTTTATAATGAAAATAGCCGCTATCAGTTCCTTGTTTTGTGACGTTGGGTATAACGATAACTAGCTAGCAACGTTCAACAGAACAAAGCAGCAAAAATCTATCAGAATAAGGAATTCAAATAACAGTTGAAGCCCATACCCATATCCAGATTTCTTAGCCGGTAGCCCCCCTGGGGGGCCAAAAACCAAAAACGTATGAAGTTCATATCCATAAAGTTACGCGGTAGCCCCCCTGGGGGGCTACCGGCTAAGAAATATGGATATGGGTATGGGCTTCAACTGTCATTTGAATTCCTTATCTTGATAGATTTTTGCTGCTTTGTTCTGTTGAACGTTGCTAGCTAGTTATCGTTATACCCGACGTCACAAAACAAGGAACTGATAGCGGCTATTTTCTTTATAAAATTGACTTAAAGTTCCCCAAAACGTATGAAGTTCATACCCATAAAGTTACGCGGTAGCCCCCCTGGTCTGCGCGCCGGCTCAGTTGCGGTATAACTGACAGGGCCGCTGACTGTCACATTTCGTTGACATAAAAATTTGAAACACGTATATCTTGATATTTTTTCATAAAATCAACCTAAATTATAACAAAAAGCCTCATGTTACGATTGACCCTCATATTAATAATACTGTTGTTCCTAATTTTAAGTTTTTCTTTGGATTAAATTTAACTTTTCAACGGTCTTTTTAAGTGCCATAAAAAAATCGATTTTTACATAAAAATCGATTATTTCAATACAAAATAATCGATTTTTTTTAAATCGATTTTTTTCTGAGTAGAAATAATCGATTATTAAAAAATCGATTTTTTTATATGGAAGTCACATCCCTAATTTTTCGCGTAAACTGCGTAGGGAGGTATTCCACTTATCAAAGATCTTTGTCCAATATTGCATTTGATCAAAGGAATACCACCCTTATTAGCATATAAATAAGGGTGGATCCAATTTCTTGGATCCAAGAAGTTGGATAAAATATTTGATAAGTGGAGTACCACCCCTAAACTAAACGTGGGGGGGCAATAGCGAAGGTAATTGTATTAATTTGACTGTTCATATCGTAATCAATCGTATTTTTATGGTATTTTTTAAGTATCTTTTCATTTTTTCAAAGTGTAGGTGAGACGGAAGACAGCCACAGTGTAATTTGTGCAAGGAATTTATAAGTTGTTGAATTTGTGGCCACAAAAAGTGTCAAGCCCCCAGTACATGTTGGCCGACCATGGTCGGCACAAAATGGTCGGCGACCATGACCAATACATCGTACATTGACACTTTTGAACGAACAAGTTTAAAAACGTTCTTTCAAAAGTGTCAATGTACGATGTATTGGTCATGGTCGCCGACCATGATCGGCCATCGTGTACTGGGGGCATTATAGTGCGAGAGTGCGACAAGCATAACTGGGGGGCTGGGCTACCGGCTAAAAACTAATAATGGCTATTTTTTTATATTTGTTCCAAAAAACGTATGAAGTTCATACCCATAAAGTTACGCTAATGCCGCGTACACACCGCGCCAACGAACGCCAACGAAGGATATTCAGCGTTGGCTGCCGCACGTTCGTTGGCTATCGAAAGTTATAGCACAAACAACAAACGTTGAGCAAACGATCGTTGGCACTCGATTCCGGCTCCAGTGCCCAGTGTTGCCAGGTTACTATTTTGTACATTTCAGAGTTTAGGTGTATCTTTTGACAAGACCTCGCTGGCAACACTGTCCAGCTTGGCAACTGACCTCTATTACAGCGTTGCCAGAACGTTACTTTTGTAACGTTTTACGTTACTTTTTGCCCCTTCACGTTACATTTACGTTACACGTCACAAAACGTTACTTTTGTAATTTTTTTGAGTTCAATAAAAAATCATCGAGAGAATCATCATAGAGTATCATGCATGATCACATGCAACAATAATTTACCTACAGTTTTATTGTACTTATACTTAGTATTTATTTTTGCAGGATTACACCATCGATTTCGTTAATCCCTACATAATAAATCATTCAAATAAGATGAATTGCTAAAATGATAGTTGCAGTCTATAAAAAACATTTTAATGTGTTTATTATACTGAAATATAAAAATTTAATAAAGCGTTACTTTTTCTGGGAAAACGTAACTTTTTTAACACTCTTAGGTAACTTTTGAGGACAGGGCACTGGCAACACTGCTCTATTATTAAATTATTATTTACACACCAAGAAATTTGTATGTAGACAGCCTGTCCAGTGTGTAGTAATAATAATAGAGGTCAGTGAGCTTTTGGTGAGCTTGGCTTTATTTTAATTTTAATACTAGCCTTCCGCCCGCGGCTTCGCCCGCATAGCTTTTCCGGAATAAAAATTAGCCTATGTCCTTTCGCAAGGTCAACTCTATCTTTGTAGGTACCAAATTTCATCAAAATCAGTTTAGTAGTTTAGGCATGAAAGCGAAGCAGACTGACAGACAGAGGTACTTTCGCATTTAAAATTATTAGTAATACTTAAATTTATTACTTGAGTATAAACAATATTTAAGTATACTATTAAATATTGAATTTTAATAAATTATGCACTCATTATAAATACCAATTTATATTTTACTCAGCCTGCTATAATATTATAAATTGAATGATATGTTTGATGACGCTTGTAAAAATCAATATTGGGCGCTCACACTAAATCGCAGCAATCAAAAGAATCATCAATAGATGGATTGATAGTTTATTTGCACATAACTCGCTACTGTACTTATTCAAATGTTAATCGGTCTAGTCTACCATATCAACATCTCCTTTCAAATTGCTTTCAAAGAACATAATATATGAAACTATCAAGACCAAAGTGTTTCTAACATAAACACAAAATTTTTATTAGTGTTTTTATGAATTATTTAATATTTAGGGCTTACATTGAATTGAATAAAAAAAAAAAATTTTATTACATTTTGTTTTATTTTGTACTTTCATTCATACTATATAGGGTAAATTTTTGTTTCCAATTATTCACTTTTGGAAAAAAATAAAACTAGTCTCATTACACAATAACATTTGCACTTTTCACTTTTCTCATAATCTTAGCTGTATTTTAAGTAATTCACAGTTGGATACATTTTAGTTTGCCGCAGCTTGTAGAAATTGTAGCAGCATGTTTTGGAAGCAGTCTGCTAAGAACATGGTCTTATACCGGCTGATATTTCCTTCATCATCATCATCATTTCAGCTGTGATATATTTCAAATTATTTCCAACATGAGCTAATTTGGATTTCTTCCAGTAGCACTGTGTGTCAGTACTGGATGGTTTTTCACTGCGCCTGTGTATTCACATCTGGAGAGCAACAGCATGTTTGGACGCTGATGACTTTTCCTTCTTTTTCATCCACTATCGCTGCATACGATTTCGAGCGGACTTTATTTTCTGTACACACCTTCAAATCAATTCATTCAAATCGCGCCGAAGTATATCCAACGGCAGCATCACCGTAAGATTATCTTGCCGACCTGAAAAGACAGGGAACGTTAATATTTTATGTTGAATGAACATAACAAAAATAATAAGTAGTTAAAAATATAACGAGTTACACTTTTGAGGTTATGTTATTTTCGCAATGATTTTAAACTTGTAGGTATTTGATTATATTATAAACTAGCGGCCGCCCGCGGTTTCACCCGCGTGGTTCCCGTTCCCGTGGGAATATCGGGATAAAAAGTAGGTACCTACATATAAACCTTCCTCTTGAATCACTCTATCTATTAAAAAAAAACGCATCAAAATCCGTTGCGTAGTTTCAAAGATTTAAGCATACAAAGGGACATAGGGACAGAGAAAGCGACTTTGTTTTATACTATGTAGTGATAGTGATAATGTAGTGGTTGACAAACTTACACGGATGTTTTCTTCACAGTCCTAAATTCAGCAGCACAGTAATCTGAATTAGAGGCAAATAAATTGCCGACCATTATTATGTCTACTCCTGCCTGGGGGGCGCCGGACATTGCGATTTATTTGCGATTATCGGCTTTCGTGAAGCGGTTCACAATAGAGAAGGCTGTGCCTGGTTTCATGGTAGGTATTATTCAATGGGCACTTTCGATGACTCTTGAAACGGTTTGTTTGGCTATTATCACAAACTTTTACAGTGTTTTGCAAACAAAAGCTAGAAAAACAATTAGAAATCTATAAGAACAGAAAAATGATTCACATCACAACACAAATAATCACCTCACATTTGACGTCACGCTCACGCGCTGTGATTGGTGTTTCGCTAGAGATTACGCACAGATTAAACTCAACGCTCTCGCTTTTGGTAGAAACTATTCTTCAACTGAGCGTTCGTTCGTTGGCCTTCGGCCGCCGTCCACACCGAGTTCGATCTAATGGCTCAATTCCTTTGATGTTACCGCCACGCTCCGGATCGCCGGCACACGCCAACGAACGATCGTTGGCCTTCGCCAAACCGTCCAAACAGGACCAACGAAGGGCATCGAAACCCATTCGTTGGCGTTCGTTGGCGCGGTGTGTACGCGGCATAAGAAATATGGATATGGGTATGGGCTTCAACTGTCATTTGAATTCCATAACTTGATAGATTTTTGCTGCTTTGTTCTGTTGAACGTTGCTAGCTAGTTATCGTTATACCCGACGTCACGAAACAAGGAACTGATAGCGACTAGTTTCTTTATAAAATTGACTTAAACTTCCCAAAAACGTATGAAGTTCATACCCATAAAGTTACGCTGTAGCCCCCCTGGTGGCTTACCACAAGCTCTAAGGGCGTTTGTGCACTACACTGAATTTCACCGATCCGGCGGCAAAGAATATATACACTTGCGCGAAAAGAAACGACACTTAAGCATGTGTGCACGTAAAATCGCTTGCGGCTATGTGTGGGTGTCTGGATGTGAGCGGGGGTCGTGAGAGGCGCGCGGGGCGGGGAACGGGCAGTCGGTGAATGCCTTGGCCTAGGGCTGGCGCAATCTTCATACATTCAAATGGAAACTACTAGGAAGCCAAAAAATGTGAAAGTTGTTAAAATTCAGTCGATAATAAATAATTATTGAGAGGACTAATTTTTATTTGGGCGATTATTGATTCACTCACTCAGTATTTTTGTCGCTAACTTAGTATTTTCTTTGGACGATTTAGTATTTTATTCGGAAACATTAACTCTGTCCCACTGTTAGTAGCTTATTTTACGTACATATATTATTATTATTATTCCCTTTATTACATTTAAAATACTTACAGAATTATATTTCTAAACATAATTTTTTTACAATATAAAACACTAAAAAATATAACATTTAAAAATACAAAAATGCAGTTCCCCAACGGTAGCAAGATCAGGGTCCCGGCTACCGATGGTTAAGGATCCAGAGACAGACACGGGCCGTGTACAGAAGTAGGTACTGCCTTCTGCATCTGACGCCCGATCCATCCACCTAACGCAAGCCTCGGCTCTTGGCTATCAGACCATGGGCAGATATGACTATCGGAACAACAATACGGTATTTTACTGATTTTTTTTTATTTCTTTAAAATGTTTTTCGAAATATTAGCTACACAAAACAAGTTTTCATTTTGAATTATCTTGAATATTTTCAAAGATATAGGACTTCAAACTTTATAATTAGACAAGGACAGGACGCTATCTTAGTGACGTCAGTGGGTTAGTAGCGTCATAGTCACGCCATAGAAGATTTCGTTTTAGAAAGAGACAGCTATAGTCAAAATCAAACAGACTATAATTCTTTTATTATAAAACAGATTCAAATTATTTTTTCACATTTGGTATTCTTAATTGCAATATTTTTTAACGTCATCATTAAATATCTACATTTCAACAACAGTAAAATACCCTATTGCTGAATCAATGTCCCACCCACATGTCAACAATCTCCTGAGCTAAATCAAGATATTTGTTTTCTTTATCTTTTTCAGCTTTCCCAAGGTTGTTGTCAACTTGTCATGTCATGGGAAACAGCGACATAAACAATTATTGCGTGGCGTTCATGTCGATCTATCAATACAATAGAATATCAGGCTTTAATAAGCCTGATATTGTTATATTGTAGCTAATGCTACAATAGTCCTGCGTAATGATACTAATGATAGATCGATCCCAATACAATGTGGCATGGCTATTTTCAAGAACCTGTTCTGGTGCATACTTGTAGTACGGCACCTCGGATGCCACAAGATTATGTTTCAGAACAAGTTGTTGGTGTATTATCCTTGGTTATGTCTATGCAAATACTCGCCGTTTGCGAGACGAGAACAACCGGAGATTATATGTCTAAGGGATTCATCCGGACGATGGCACGCTAGGCTATACATCCACTGTGCCATCCCTTAGGATATACTTTCGGTAGTTATTCGTCATCACAACCGTATCCATAACTCCACAGACAAAACCTTCGGTCTCACCAAAATGATACTAGTTTACCGAGATATACCTACGTATTCCTGAACATATTCTAATAAAGTATTTTCGACTCGAAATTAGTCATTCGTAAATTGTCGCTAGTTAGTTTATTGAAAATTGAACGTGTCTTTCATTACCTAAATATTCTTACACAAATTATATAACATCCTACACGTAACCTTCTTTGGCATTAGTCTATATTCCATTTCGTATCAACCCTAGCGTCGGCTTAACGTCACCGGCGTTTTTTTACGGACCGATATGGCGGCTATGAAAAAAATTATGGGTGCTTGTGCACAACACTGAATTTTACCGTCCGTCATTTTACTTTTCCCCATTCCGGGCCGTTTTTTTCCGTTCCGAGATGACGGCAATGAAAAACATATGCACTACACTGAATTTTACCGTCCGGAAAAAAACGGATGGTTGTATTTTAATCATATATCACTCACTACATAGTATAAAACAATAGTATATTATGATACAAGTGAGCTTAGGTTGCTCATTATACACGAGGCTGTGGGTTGCAGCCCGAGCCGCAGGCGAGGGCGTAAATCAGCCGAGTGTCTAGCACGTGTCTAGTGAGTAAGTTGCTCACGAGTTTCATACGCACTTTTTCAACACACTTGCGAGGAAAAACAAACATTTATTGCATACATATTGTATTAACCTAATATTAATTATGGGAAAAAGCGCGCAAGTTTTTTTTTTTGCACGCGCCAAATGTGAGGTGTTTGATTACATACAGCCATACAGCCTACTTCAAAATAATTAAGTATATAATAATAGTGATAAAATGCAAATGTTTTATAACAAATTTTTGTGAATTATAAATAATTTGATAATAATATACTTAATTATGTTTTTTGTCTTAATTAGGGACACATTTATTTATTCTAAAAACGTAAATGGCTTTTCAGCAGTATAAAACCTCTTTGTTGTTACAAAAAAAGAACTGTATCTATTACCCGCTGAAATTGAAAATGCTCTGTTGACTCGCATATAACTTGCAGTTAGGTACTAACTTAACTTTGTAGGGATACTGTATTACCCGGTTAAATTGAAAAGTCTCAGTTAACTCGCATATAATTTGCAGTTAGGTACTTACTTAACTTTGTAGGGATAATTCTATTACGCAACTAGTACTGTAATATTATTATGCACGCGTGGGTTATAGTTCGGTTTATGGCCCTAAGATCGATGTAATAAGGCTCACTTTATGAGCAAGTGTGTTGAAAAGTCACTTCCAGTCTGTCTGTCCCTATTATATATGCTGAAATCTTTAAAACTACGAAACAGATTTTCATGCGGTTTTCACTAATAGGTAGCGTGGTTCTTCAGAAATAATTTAATATATAATTTATGAAAGTTGTGTGTAAATTGGTAGAAATATAACTAAACAGAAAATTTCGTGGTCGTGATACAATGTGAAACTTTTTTTATTTTTCCAATGAAAGTCAAATTTATATAAAGACATCAAAATATGAAATAAGTAGATGAAAAAAACAGATACTTATTAATCCTTTGGGTGGTATTCATAGCTGATTAGTAGTAGTTTATGTTCCACTAAAGATATTTGTTTAAAACACAACACAAACGTGACTCCGTAACAAGTTACAACGTGATACTTATGGTCAAAACGAAGGTAATGCGACTTCAAGCGTCAGTGCTGCTTCGAATGCTGCACTAAAAAATGTGTAACTATTCCAGTTAATCGAACAACTAATAGTAATTACAAAAAAAAGAACTAAATGTCGCTAGCTGATAAGTGATTTTTATACTTTTTGCGTTCTAAAATCTGATAATTGACCACCGTGCGCTGGCCGGTCCGTAAAAAAACGGACCGCCGGATAGGTAAAATTCAGTGTAGTGCACAAACGCCCTAATAGCAGTTATTTTTAAGTTGAGAGAGTGAGATGCCGCTATACGGCGTGTAAAGCGGCGTCTCACTCTCTCAACTTTAAAATAACTGCTATTAGAGCTTGTGGTAACTGTGATAAGCCACCAGTTCCGGTGATAATCTTCGAAACTAAAACATTTTAATCACAGACTAATTTTAATACTACAGTCCATTTTGACAGCTAATTTTGTATTGCAAGTGGCTCCTCTGTCACGGCTGTCACTGGAACAGACAGGCATGTGGGACCAAAGATATTATAATATAACAAGATTGTGCACTATGAAAATAAAAGCAATGTCAATTCGATTCTATGCAGTTACAATAAGGTTTATTTTCGTATGACATTTCGATAAACGGAAAAACGAGCCGAGCGAGAGGCTCCTAAATAGGATTGCATCCCTGTCTACTGGGCTGCCACCATTAAATATTTTTGGTTGTAGTAGAACTTAATTCACACTCATATTTCTTGTACTCGAGAATTTTCAAAAAATTAATTAATTAAAAGGAATGTTAAGCTGATAATAATAAAGCCCATATCATTTGTATTATTTAAAACCTTGAAAAACTACTTCTTTAATGTAATAGTCGGTGTTATGGTAGTTTTAATTAAAATAAATATGCAACACTTTGCGTCTGGACAATTTTAATAAAAATAAAAACATCATCAATATGGCGACGGCAAATTAATTTATGTGTGTAAAGTTACTGTGTGGATCTTAATTATCATTTTTAAATTACGTTTAAATCAATAAAAATGGTTCTCACGTGATGTGTGAAAGGATGCAATAGCGAATCATATAAACGTAGCGGTGTATCTTTTCATAGGTAAGTATTTAGCCAAAGTTTTATTCTTGCGTATAGTAGGGTGTCCATTTCGTTTGTAATCTATAGACTGGAATTTACTTTCTTACTAAACCCAAACATTAATTTTCATTGTTTCAGATTTCCTAAAGATGAAGAAATTAAAAAAGGTTGGCTTAACGTCATACCTGAAAAAAATTACACAATACTCAGCAGAAGAAGAAAAAGAAGAAGAACTTTATCAGAAAATAGGCATGAAACAGAACTTATTAAATGTATTATAACATCTGTATTTTAATTTAAGGTTAAAAAGTAGGTACGCAAAAAACGAATCTTTAAAATTAATTGGACACAAAGCCTCCATGCGTCAAAAGATCCGCAAGACAATTTTGTTTAGCAATGTATAGTCTAACTAATAAACAGATTTTTATAACTGTACGTGGACTTTTTATTTCTATCCATTTTAGCAAAATACGCCTATCAGAAATACAGACATACATTTCATATAAGTACATACAGGTCAAACTGACAACCTACTTTTTTGAAGTCGGTTCAAAAGTAAGTATGCTTATAAAGCATATGACTGTGTATGTGTCGATTGTCACATTATTGCCTCATAAGTGATGCAAAGTACCCTCTATACTTTGCCTCGCTTAGCTTAGCTACAAGAGCTCCCTAGGAAGCGTGGTGTTCGAATCCTACGTGAGCCAAGTCTGGTTAACTATAAATTGTCCTCGAAAAAACCAAATCGTGTAGTCACTCACGTCTCACTCATTAGAGAGGGATGCACACCATAATAGGGCTATCTCGCTCGGCTCGGCTGTAACTCATGAGTGCGCAATCTTGTTATATTATAATATCTTTGTGTGGGACTCATGTGGGACTATAGAGCCGTTTGGCCGAGAGTGTAGTCCGTGTAGGTAGTCATAGACATAGAGAAATATTGTGGTGATTATATATTATAATATAACGGTGATTATTATTATTCCTCTGAGTACTGAATCTTGGGGGGCTACCGGCTAAAGCCCCCAGTACAGGGGGGCTACCGGCTAAGAAATTTGGATATGGGTATGGGCTTCAACTGTAATTTGAATTCCTTATGAGCGGTTTTCCTTTGACAGATAATACGTCAAAATTAGTTCCAAATATTTTAATAGATGTCACTATTTCCAGTCAGCTGTCAAACCATTCTATATTTTATGGAAGCACAGTTTATATTAGCATATATATTTACTGTGTTGGTAGTATATAAGTAGTCTGTGGTTCTATCAATAAGACAAATAAATTTTATTACTTATTTAGTAAAGATTGAGATTGCAGCTTAACATAAAAAATCATACCAACAACATAGATAACTAAATAAAAACTATGAACTTTTGCACAAGAATAGCTTTTTTCCTTTGTTGCCCTTGTTACTACCAATCTTACTTCCCCGCAAGTTTCGCATTTCTTTTCTTCAGCTCTGCTTTCAAAGCAGCGAGTGACCACGATCCGGTAGTCCTTGTCCATGATGCACGGCACGGTCAATCCAGTTCAAACATCTTGTCCAAATCGCAAAGGCAAACTCAAAGTTCGTAGAATACGCCAAGGGTTATCTTATCATGCATAGAAGAGACGTCAGGACAGGCACCAGTAGGAAAAGCCAAAATCGTCGGTTATAATAATCCACGGAAAATACAAACGAAAACAACGAACCACAAACAGAAGCGAACAAAGCACACTGAATAGTTTTTTTACCCTGTAACATCGTACATACATACATCCTACATTGACACTTTTGAACGAACAAGTTTAAAAAGGTTCTTTCAAGTTCAAGAAAAATGGATATGGGTATGGGCTTCAACTGTCATTTGAATTCCTTATTTTGATAGATTTTTGCTGCTTTGTTCTGTTGCTAGCTAGTTATCCTTATACCCGACGACGTCACAAAACAAGAAACTGAAAGCGGCTATTTTCTTTATAAAATTGCCCCCCTGTACTGGAGTACAGGGGGGCTACCGCGTAACTTTATGGGTATGAACTTCATACGTTTTTGGGAACTTTAAGTCAATTTTATAAAGAAAATAGCCGCTATCAGTTCCTTGTTTTGTGACGTCGGGTATAACGATAACTAGCTAGCAACGTTCAACAGAACAAAGCAGCAAAAATCTATCGAGATAAGGAATTCAAATGACAGTTGAAGCCCATACCCATATCCATATTTCTTAGCCGGTAGCCCCCCAGGGGTCTTAAGAAATCTGGATATGGGTATGGGTTTCAACTGTCGTTTGAATTCCTTATTTTGATAGATTTTTGCTATCGCGTAACTTTATGGATATGAACTTCATACGTTTTTGGGAACTTTATGTAAATTTTATAAAGAAAATAGCCGATATCCAGATTTATAAGCCTGGGGGGCTACCGCGTAACTTTATGGATATGAAATTAATAAGTTTTTTTGGAACTTTGAGTAAATTTTATTAAAAAAATAGCCACTATCAGTTCTTTGTTTTGTGACATCGGGTATAACGATAGCTAGCTAGCAACGTTCAACAGAACAAAGCAGCAAAAATCTATCAAATTAAGGAATTCAAATGACAGTTGAAGCCCATACCCATATCCATTTTTCTTAGGCGGTAGCCCCCATACCCATAAAGTTACGCGTTAGCCCCCCAGGTTGGCCGACCATGGTTGGCGACCATGACCAATACATCGTACCTTGACACTTTTGAAAGAACCTTTTTAAACTTGTTCGTTCAAAAGTGTCAATGTACGATGTATTGGTCATGGTCGGCCAACCAGGGGGGCTACCGCGCAACTTTATGGATATGAACTTTATACGTTTTTGGGAACTTTAAGTCAATTTTATAAAGAAAATAGCCGCTATCAGTTCCTTCTTTTGTGACGTCGGGTATAACGATAACTAGCTAGCAACTTTCAACAGAACAAAGCAGCAAAAATCTATCTATCTAGTTGAAGCCCATACCCATATCCAGATTTCTTAGATGGTAGCCCCCCTGTAGCCCCCCAGTACTCAGAGAGTTATTCTATAATTTAATCTGTGACTTTTTCATTGTCTATTGGCCACGCTAGCCCACGCTAGCCGGCTGACATGACGTCACGAAGTCATCAACCATTTTGCTTTTTATTGACGTTTTCTTTCATTTCGTTCGTCGTTGCCGCTACTGAAGATTGAAAATAATCAATTTATTCTACTACTGAAAAGCTTTTTTCTAGCAGAGCCAGATTTTCTACATCTGTTACTTCCCCTATTTAATACACGTAAGTTAAAACATCACAATTTATTATCTCGGCTACGGATTTTCGTCTGCATTAGTTTCGGCTTGTACATTCGTTAAAACGTTGATTATGGAACACAAAAGCGGTAAAGCCCTAAATATTGGCCATAAGCTTCCGTAAGTAAAGTTGACTCTGTAAGTGCGAACAATTGGCAAACCATTGTCCATGTTTTCCAATAATCACCATGGTTTTTGTGCCGTCCATTAACGAAGCGTGTAATTTCTTTCTAGTTCGGTACGATGTCTAATAGAAGACCGCAGAACAATGGACGTCGTATGGATTCCCGTAACGACCAACGCAACAAGAATTTTGGTCGCGTCGGCGTCTCGCCGTGGCAGGGTGGCGGCCCGGGCCTTCCCAACCTGCTGCCGCTGGCCGGCGGTTCTACGGAGGCAACCTTGGCGCTAGCCAGCAACATCATCAACCTCCTTCAACCTCGCCAAAACCCTGTCCCCTCCCTTCTCGACATGCCCATTAGGCGAGACTTCGGTCCCAACATGGGTCGATTTGATCGTCCTTACGGGCCCAATCGGGTAAGTACTTTACTTAAAAAGATGTAAGTTCAATTCAGAAGAGCAAATTATAAGGAGTAATAAATATAATCAAATCATTGCAAACCTTATTACCTATAAGGTTAGTTTTCTGATTCTTTGAAGCACTATTAAATGATGCGATAGTTTTTATTTGTAATCTGTTGTTGTTATTCTCACTGCATGTTTTTTTACAGACAGTTTTCTTTGGCATGTGTTATATTACGCATGTCAAGCTCTTCGCAAGAGTTATTGCTCTTGCCTCATTATGAACTTCGACTGTTGTTTTCAGTGATTTTAGTGGGCTTGAAAAGCCACGCTACTTTCATACTAACATTGTATTCTGGTCAATTCCCTTTAGATGGGCAATCAGGTTAATTTCCGGCGTACGGGAAATTACAATCATGCTGGTGAGCGTATCAACACCAAACGTAGACCATTCAGACCCAATGATGGGCAAAGGCAACAAAACAAGAGTTCCCCGAAAAAGGAGGCCGATTCAAAGGCTAAGCCTGTCAAAGAGAGGTAAGGACCCCACGGTGATTTCCTTCCGGTGGTGACACCACTTTTCTGTGGTCTCTACGTTGACCAAACCCTGTACATATTCTTTATTCTGCCATAATCATTGACGTTCACCGGCCTAATTAGTAGTTCAGCCTGATTGGCAAGCACTCGCCTCTGAAGAGGTTGAATTAAAGATACTGAAATTGTAGACTCGTCTTCATGGCTGTATTCGTGGCTGTGTCATACATACACATGAAATCTTCATATTAAAAGGTTTGAAGAAAATTTTATTTACATCTCTTGCTAGCAGTTTTGATTAACAATGATCTACATCACAATATGAAGATTTCTTACGTCCACTTTACACTCTTAACATCTCAACTGTGATCAGCACATAAATTGAAGAAGAAAATAAAAACCCTAAAAAGGCTGTCTCCATGTTATTACCAATTTGATAATGGTTTTCTACAACATTTTAATGTCTATAAGGCTGTAATTGTTTTCATGACAATATGTCCATCATTAAAACACAAAAATCTTAATAACTTTACAAGGTTTTTTCCCAGTGGCTAACTTTTTTCATGGAAAATATCCCTACAATATCCTCTATTGGTAATCAACACTGAATGAAAAAAAAACGGTGATAATAAGGGTATTTTTTCTGTTATGCGGATATCCGCCCGCACGCGGGTCCAGTCCGCGTGTATGTGACAACCGGCCTAGCATGAGTGGCTTTTATGAGCCTATATCTTGCTTACCGTAGTGGGGTAAGGAAGACAACATGACATGCTATATCATATCGCATGATATAATGATGGACATGCTAGGCAGGCAGATTGTTCCTGACCGCGTTGCGTGCGGCCCCTGTGATAGGAAATACATGGTATGAAATGACAGACGTGGGCGGTCACCCACTCACCGGACCTGGGCCTGGGGGGCTACCGGCTTAAAAACATGGATATGGACATGGGCGAAATTTGAAGCCTATATTTTGTCCTTATATGGGCTTCAAATGTCAAATGAAGTCCATATCTATATTTTTTAGCCCATAGACCCTCGATCCGCGGGCGGGCGGCAACCCGCATGACAGGAAAAAGGCCCTAAGCCGGAAACATACTTCTGTGTTGGTGTTAACGCGCGTATATGATATGAAACGACAGATAGCGCTGCAAAACAATACACTGCATTAATACTATGTACAGGATTGATTTTTTTCATGCCACCTGGAGGGAAAGTATTTGAAACAATGGAAATAGCATATTTCACTCAAAGGAGCCATTTGTTTATTTTTATAAAGAAACAAGACTCATTTTAGCAAAAATCAACCCATCTTGTTTTCCGTAGGGTTGATTTTTTCTAAATACTTCATTTTCAATTTTTCAATAATAAAAATTGCATTGTGAATGCAAAAAAGTAAAAATATAAATAACAAACAAGACGCATTCAAAACAAGCAGCATTCAAAGATAAAAAATTAATCATCCACCTATAGAAAATTACAACATTGACACATCATAAATCCATAACTCATTGTCCTCCTTGGTGAGTGTCACTTGACCTCCAGGTGCCATGAAAAAGTTCCACCCTGTATATGAAAGCGATAAGTTTTTTGACCCGCGTCAACACACCACAACAAAGAAATATGTCTCCACCTTTACCCAACAAATAAGAATTATCTCTAATCAATCAAGTATATAACAGTGAACAAGAAGAGAAGAATGGAGAGCAACAGACCTCTGAGCCTAAAGAGGTGAAGGAAGAAGATAAAGAGAAGAAGGATGTGCCTAAGACTAGGTACGATGACATCAACCCGCAGTTCCTCAGCTGCCATATCTGCAACAAGAACATGTGGGACGGCCGCTCGTTCGAAAACCACCTGAGTGGCCGAGCTCATGCCATCATGATGCGGAAGACTGCGGAGAGCTATGCTCTTACTGCTGACACCATGCGACAGGAGTTTAAGGTTTGTAACTTGAAATACTAGACTAATCAAAGAACACAGTAGTAGAAGTAGGTTTTTTTAATCCACTATGGGGTAGTACTTAGCCTTCATCACACCTGATGTTAAGTGGTGATAAAGCTGAAGGTGGAAGCGCACTACTTCCGGAATCCTCAATCACTGAGGAACTGGCTATCTAATCTTTAACACTCAACAATGCTGAAAACATTGTTGATATGGCGTCAGACTTAGATATGACGGTGGTAGCTAGCCAGGCAGACTAAGAACAAGTCCTACAATCGCACCCGAGACCTCAGAGTCTGAAATTGGTGGTGTGAACCACTAGACCACAGAGGTGGTTAAAAGGTTAGATTGAGAATGTCATGCATTTGGTACTGTATGAAGTGTGGCACTTTTTTATTTATTGTAGTGAAGGGAATGCCTTTGCGCACACCCCATCCATGCACAGTGTGGACGGTGGGACTGTAAACTGGCATATTACCATGAAAGTTTTTTTTCTATTTCATTTTGTCCATTTGTTTGTGCGTCTTTCCCTCTTACTACTTCTTTTTCTTTACTTCTTTGACACAAATATAAAGCTAAAAATATTTTTTGTTTGAATGTGTGTTTAACAATCTAGTCGAGATCGCGGGAAGCCGCTGGATGCGGGCAGCGCAGGACCGATTGTTGTGGAGATTATTAGGGGAGGCCTATGCCTAGCAGTGGGCGCCGTTCGGCTGACATGATGATGATGATAATGTGTGTCCCAGAAACCACGAAAGTTTGAATAAATTATTTTTTCATTTGATAGCCCATTTTCTTAGGCTTCTTGACGACACTTAGTTCTTTAGACGCGCACTAAGTCATTATTAAATTGTTTATGCATCATTACAGTAGCTTATTTAGATTTCGTACAGCACTGTAGCTTCTTTACGCACTCATTTTCAGTTCAAGACATAATTGGGTCAATCAACTATTTCTTGTACCAAAACTTGTCCCTGCAACAAAAATTTTAAATCTCTGAAACCATCAGTTTGCTATAAAATTTATTACTAATCCAGATCCTTTATTTTTACAGATCCCTAGAATACAGTACTTTTTATTCCGTCAGATAAATTTTACTTAAATGATAAATATTATATTATATCGTTTTATAGGTAACTTAGGGGACTTCATTTCCGTTCCATACCAAATGTAAGTCCCCTAAGTTACCAATAAAACGATATAATTTTGCTAAAAAATTAGTAAAATTTAATTGACGGAATAAAAGAACTGTATTCTAGGGATCTGTAAAAAATAAAGGATCTGGATTAGTAATAATTTTTTGGCAAACTGATTGGGCGGTCAAAAAAGGAGATTTTAGGGGGCTAACCTGGTTCGACGTTGCTCCCGCGTGCTGGTTGTAGAGGACGCGCGTCTCTCTTCTTAGTTGACCTTCCACACCAAAAGTTCGTGATCACAATATAGTCAATCCAGTTAAACTCGCGGCGATCACTTTGAAGATGTTGCTACTTGACCGATATGATGAGGAGCTGGAGAGCTCGACTCAAACGCTCTGTCGCGTAGGCAGGCGGGATCGGAAGTGGCGAATATGGCCGACACGACACGGCGAGATGTTGGTTTACCCCCATAGGATCAAAGGATAAAAATGATGTGAGGGTAGAAGTTGGGTTAGGGATGTAGCATCGGTACAAGTCTAACTCGATTGGTAGTGAAGTGAAAATTATTGAATATGACATGATGAGTCTAAATCTACCATACCGCCCCCCAAAGAGCGGCTTAGCTCTTTAAATTGAAACAGACAAATTGATACTAAGTTAACTGAAAGCTGATTGAAAAAGTGTAAATGTTATCTTACTCTAGTTACTTACATGCTAAATTAATTGAAAAATGATAGAATAAGCTGTCTAGTCTTCCGGAATTAAGCGACATAACTTGGCTACAGGACGCTTGAAAACTCCTTTGGTTGTTTTAATGTCTACGACCCGGACAATACCGTCATTTCCCGGATAGAGTTTGGTAATCCTAGCCTTTTTCCAAAGTAACGGAGGTGTATTGGGCTCCATCAGCAACACTAAGTCACCCGTCTGTAAGTTACGTTCAGGCTTAAGCCAACGGTCACGTTGCTGCAGCGTGTGTAAATATTCGCTGTGCCAGCGTTTCCAGAAATGTTGGGTGATTTGCTGCAACAATTGCCAACGATTCAGACGATGAGTGGCAATTTGATCTAGATCATGCTCCGGTAAGGCAAGAAGCGGTTGTCCAATCAAAAAATGACCCGGTGTCAGAGTTTCCAGATCGCTTGGATCGCTACTAATAGGACAGATAGGTCGTGAATTTAATATTGATTCGATTTTGCAGAACACTGTACTAAGTTCTTCAAACGTTAGTACACGTTCGCCTATGATACGCTTGAGTAATGTTTTAGAAGACTTCACTGCATTTTCCCAAAGGCCACCAAGATGTGGTCCCGAGGGAACGTTAAGATGCCAATGAATTTCATGAGATGCTAGATGAGATTGAATTTTATCGGAGTCTCTATCGATTTGAGTTTTAAGCAGATAAATATCTTTGAGATAGTTGCGTGCGCCTAAAAAGTTAGTGCCACAGTCGGAATATATATCAGAAGGTAACCCTCTTCTCGAAACAAATCGATCTAAACAGGCCAAGAACGCTTCAGTAGACAAGGTGGATACTACTTCCAAATGCATCGCTTTGGTCGCAAAGCATATGAAAACACATAGGTAAGCCTTAAAGATTTTAGGTTTGCGAGCGTTGGAATCCTTGACGCTAAATGGACCGGCGAAATCTAATCCAACCCTTTGGAATGGCCTAGCTTGAGTGACTCTATCGGCAGGTAAGTTGCCCATGAATGGATTCATAGGTTTCGCCTTAAGTCTGTAGCAGCGTTGACATTGAAAAATCCTATGCCGCACTACACGTCGAGCTGACATAACGTAATACCTACGCAATAAGATAGCCATTAAAGTAGCAGGACCTGGATGACCATAGAGCTGATGATAGTGATCGATGAGAAGATTTGTGAAAGGATGCGACTGAGGTAACAAAAATGGATGTTTACTATCGAAGGGTAAGTTGGCGTTGACCAGTCGCCCACCAACTCGAAGAAAACCTTGATCATCGAGAAAGGGATGGAGACGACGCAAACTGCCCTTGATAGGCTTACGTTGACGCAACAATTTTATGGTTTCAGCAAACGCTGAAGATTGAACCGATTTGATGCAAGTTGACAAAGCTGATTTAAATTCGGATATCGTTAAATTACCTGCTCTTTTATCCTTTGGTGAGCGAACATTATGCATATAACGAAGCCACCAACCGAGTATTCGTGTAACTTTGGATAGAGAGCTGTACTCTACAATGACGTGTTGGACAACTTCGTCCGAGGAAGTTGCAACAGCCAATGTAGAGTGCTTATCAGGTCCCGTCTCGACTGTTTGCACTACGTGTGCAGGAACAGGAGGGGTAGAGATAAATGTAGAGTACTTATCAGGTCCCGTCTCGACTGTTTGCAACTCGCGTGCAGCAACAGGAGGGGTAGAGATGAATGTAGAATCCGAGTGGTGTTTGGTGTCGACAGTTTGCACAACATGTGCAGCAACTGGACCCACTTTCACGCCTGGCAAATCCACAGGATCCAACAGTTGACATGTAGAAGGCCATGAACTGTAATCAGATTTGAGCCAAGAAGGACTCCACCAAAGTGAATGAGCTACTAAGTCGCGAGGAAGCAAGCCTCGACTCGCGCAATCCGCGGGATTGAGATGTGAAGGAATGTGCCGCCAGGTAGCGTTTGGGATGATGCCTTGAACCTGGGAAACTCGGTTTCCTTCAAAAGTTTGAAGCTTGTGCGGCGAAGTTCGCAACCAAGTTAGCACTATGCTAGAGTCACACCATGCAATTATTGGTATGTATTCTAATTTGGAGTGCAAGACCTTGCACACATGATCCATTAGGCGAGCCAACAGGACTGCTCCACAGAGCTCGAGCTTAGGGATCGTTTGCTTTTGTCTGACTGAAGCGACTCTAGATTTAGCGATTAACAAATGAACTTGTACGCTGTCATCGCTTTCACAGCGTATATAGACGCATGCGGCATATCCGCGCTCCGATGCGTCGCTGAAACCGTGAAGTTGATATTGAGAATCAGGATCACCCATAACGTGGCGTGGAATCCGTATTTGATGTAAAGATTTAAAGTCGTCAACAAACTTGAGCCAAGTTTGCTGGACATCGAAAGGGAGAGCATCGTCCCAACCTAGCTCTAAAAGCCACAAACGCTGCATAAAAGATTTAGCGAAAAATGTTACCGGTGTGATAAAGCCACAAGGATCATAGAGACGAGCGATGTTCGATAGAACACCTCGTTTGGTTAGAGTCTTACTCATGTTAGAGACGTGATAGAGAAAGTTATCGGATGAGGGGTTCCATTCAATACCTAAGATTTTGAAAATATTGTCACCGGAATCCTCGAATCGATAAGGTGTTTCATAATGATCTGCAGGTAAACCCTTGAGTAGCTCGTCAGAGTTGCTAGACCATTTCCTAAGAAGGAAACGACCTTGAGCCAACACGTCAGTGACTTGGTGCTGTAGCGTCTTAGCACTCTCTAGCGTATCGCATCCACTTACGATGTCGTCTACGAAAGTGTCCTCCCGTAGGACACGTGCAGCCTCAGGATATGTAGAGTCGTTAAGATTCGCCAACTCATGAATCACCCTGATAGCCTGGTATGCAGAACTAGTGACGCCGTAGGTGACGGTTGTTAACTCGAACTCTTGCAACGGTTGATCTTGAGATTCGCGCCAGAAGATAGTTTGAAACCGCTGATCATCATCATGTACCTTGACCATCCGATACATTTGTTTGATGTCACAAGTGAAGACCACTAAATAAGTTCTAAACCTTAAAATTATATCCTGTATATTCTGTTGTAATTTAGGGCCTGACAATAAAATTTGATTGAGGGAAACACCGGTAGAGCTTGGTAGAGATGCGTCGAAAACTGCTCTCAGCTTGGTAGTGCTACTGCTCTCTTTGAGCACGCCGTGATGAGGAATGTAATATCTGTCAACCGCACTATGAGAAGGTACTAACTTCATATGTCCGGACTCTACATAATCTTTCATAAATTGAAAGTAGAGTTCACGAAGTGTAGGCTCTTTTATAAGTTTGCGCTCCAAATTGTGAAACCGTTTTAAAGCAACTAACCGAGTATCACCGAGCTGAGAGGACTCTACCTTGAACGGCAGCCTAACTACAAAACTCCCATCGAGATCTCTACTATGTGTGTTGACAAAGTGCTTTTCACATATGATGTCATCAGGATCTGGAATCGGCGGCAAAGGAGACTCTTCTGATTCCCAGAATTTAGATATAGTAAGTTGTAACCTAGACTCATTGGTGAGTAGGCTAATATTTTGATATTGAGTTGTAGTCACTGGGGTCGAACCCATAATGACCCAACCAAAGATAGTTGAATGAGCTGTAGGTAAACCATTACCTAATTTTAACTTTGGACCATTAAAAATGTCACTGAAAAGATTAACACCCAAAAGTAGATCGATTTTACCCGGAATGTTGAAAGTCTTATCAGCGAGCTGAAGGTCGCTACATTTCTCTGGCACAATCGGATTGACCATTGCTGCAGGTTGATATCCAGTGATGCGCTTTAGTATGATGGCTTCAGTGGACAAACCAGAAATGGAATCGTCTGTGAGAGACACGATTGAACAATCTACCCTTCCATGGGTAGCTTGCCGGTGTTCACCGACACCAAACAGATCGCAGGACTTACGACGTCGCAGTCGAAGTTGCTGTGCTAAAGATTCAGTTATAAGAGATGATTGAGCACCAGGATCCACTAACGCACGAACGACATGTACCTGACCATCAACATCCTGGACTCCAACAAGAGCAGTACCTAAGAGGCCGGTAGACAATGGTTCTATGTTTAGTAACACCTGTCTCGAAGAGGAGGGTTCGGGCTTCACAAAGGAATCCGCTGATTGAAACTCATTATGTAATTTTGTATGATGACGTTTCTTGCATACCTGACAACAACGCTTAGATAAACATTGTGAAATATTATGTGGCCTTAAACAATTGTAACAAAGTCTTTTTTCATTCAAAAATGATTTTTTATCTTTCAGTTTCTCAAACTCTAAACATTGATAGATTGCATGATCACCATTACAATAATAACAAGTTAAATTAGTTGCATGCAAGGTGGATGTATGAGGTACTAAAGCCTTGGAATTATTGTTTACGCATGTGAAATTAGTTACTTCTAAAACCTTTAAATTGTGTTCTAAAAATGTCAACAAGTTATTAAACTTTGGTATCTCATTTTGTTGTAAAGTAAATTCAAATTTAGTTCTTAAGTCCAACGGTAACTTCTTAGATATTATATGATATAAAAGAAAACTCCAAGAATTGACATCAAATCCAAGAGTATTTAATGCTTGTGTGTTTTCCTTTAAGATGTTGATAAAACGTTTTAAATTCTTTAAGTTGGAACATGAAACTGAAAGTAACAAATCTAAATGTTTATCGGCTATCAAGCGCTTATTTTCATAACGTTCTTGTAAAAGATTGTAGGCCACACCATAGTTTTCACTAGTAATGCTTAAATGTTTTATTAAGTTAAGAGGTTCTTGTTCTAAAACACTCAATAAATAATGGAACTTTTGTATTGAAGATATTTCATTGTTTTGATGAATTAAACTGTCAAAGATTGATTTAAAATTGGGCCATTCAGTGTGAATGCCTTTGAAATGTGTTAATGTAATTTTAGGCAAATGAAAACGACTTGACTCATAGCCAGACTTGGAAACTACCTCTTGTGTCACAGGAGCATTAGTTGTTTTGGAATCCAATACACCTATGTCAGAACAAATACTCTGAATTGAGTAATATTTCTCATAAAACTTAGTAAAGTGAGATTCTATACTTTCTCTTTGTTCTTCGGGCAGTGAAGCAGCAATTAATAATGTGAAATTGGTGTCGAACTGTTCACGCATCTGACTAAGATCAACATATCTAACACGAAATCTACTTAAATCTTGTGGTGTTGTAGTTTGCGCAAGCCCTGTAGCCAGGTCATAAAGCTCGCTTACAAAATCATAAGCCTTGTTGAACTTAACAGCGGCTATTTTCAATTCATTCGACATATTGAGTTATTTAATGTACCTATTTCACAAATAAAGTTAAAACAAACGAAGAGGTTATGTTGATACAATTTGACACGTACCTAGATAATGCTTACTCTATGGATTTGACAATTATATTGACAGACGACTGACAGCTTATTGACGTAGGATTGAACGAGTATGGTTTGCAGTGTTGCCAATGTGCGAAATTGAAATCACTAGAATGATTTTATTAAAAATATTGAAGGTATGCAAAAAAATATTTTCCTAAAATAGATTTTTAAGCAATTGATTGATAATAATGTTCCGATGCTTACGGGAATGAAAGGAATAAAGGGAATCGGGACGAAGGACCAAATATGGGCGGTCAAAAAAGGAGATTTTAGGGGGCTAACCTGGTTCGACGTTGCTCCCGCGTGCTGGTTGTAGAGGACGCGCGTCTCTCTTCTTAGTTGACCTTCCACACCAAAAGTTCGTGATCACAATATAGTCAATCCAGTTAAACTCGCGGCGATCACTTTGAAGATGTTGCTACTTGACCGATATGATGAGGAGCTGGAGAGCTCGACTCAAACGCTCTGTCGCGTAGGCAGGCGGGATCGGAAGTGGCGAATATGGCCGACACGACACGGCGAGATGTTGGTTTACCCCCATAGGATCAAAGGATAAAAATGATGTGAGGGTAGAAGTTGGGTTAGGGATGTAGCATCGGTACAAGTCTAACTCGATTGGTAGTGAAGTGAAAATTATTGAATATGACATGATGAGTCTAAATCTACCACTGATGGTTTCGGAGATTTCAATATTTTTTTGCAGGGACATGTTTCGGTACAAGAAATAGTTGATTGACCCAATTACCACTGTAGATAAAGTCCTGCAAATATTTTAATTTTGTTTCTTTCTATATTGTAATCTTTAATGTGTGTTTAGTTTCAGTTTTCACTGCTTTTTCTGTGTGTTGAGTGTATATTTTATAAACTATGATTTGTAGCTAAGATCTGTGCCTGCAGTGTTTTGTGGCACCGTACTGCTGAAATCAGGGGCGCTTGGCATGTATAATTTATATGTGTGTGTTTGCAATAACTAATAGGTTATTTTACTTACCTCCTATCATATCATCATCATCTTTCTCTTATTCACAGCTTTTCACAGCTTTTTTGTATCAGCATTATTTTATTTATTTATTTATTTATTGCATGTATAATTTCATATTTATTTATTTGCATGTGATTTATTAATAGTATATTATTTTATTTAAACAGTCATATTTTTGTATTTAATATTTGTAAAGTTGAGTTTGCATTAATCTCTTTTCTCTTTTTTATTTTCGTGGGACATTTTTTTAGGAATTTCAGTATGAAAATAAGCTGAGCCCCTTAACATCACCTTCTGACTTCCAATCCTATTTGGAGTAATCTTTCTTCTTCACTCCACTCCTCCTGTTCACCTGTCATCTCCTCATTTCTTCCTTTCTTTCTTTCATATTTTTCCGCCCACAATCTGTTCATATTGTTTGCGGTCACCCTCTTCATCTCATGGACATTCATGTCCATTCTAGTAACATGCCTTGCCTATAATCCCTCCCTCCTCATTCACCATTGTCTTAAATAAAAAAAAATAATAACTTTTTACAATCATACCAATTATCTAAGCCCATGTAAATTTCATTGAGAAACTGTGTCATGGAAAACTTGATAACGAATACATTTATCCTTGTATATAATACAAGTACTTAAATACTTTTTGTTTGTAAATACATACTTAATATACATAGAAAACACCCAGACCAAGACAAATACATATGTTCATGCACACAAATATTTGTCTTGTTCGGGAATCGAACCCGAGACCTCTGGCGCAGAAGGCAGGTATCCTAACCCTGCGCCAAATCGGTTGTCAAAAAAAAGTCGGTCGATTCAGTACGTCATTCTACTTCACCCTACTCTCATTCATATTCCTTTCTCATTCATATCATTTCGCACACAATCAATCCATCATTCATGAATTTAAGGCGATACTCGGAAAAAATATGTTAAAGCGAGATAGCAATGAGAAAACAACGCGCGCGGGAGCGAGACCGATTTTGCCGATTACGCAACTATAGCGATTTTTAAAAAATGCCTAAATATTATTGGTGTCCACTAATTAAACCAATTTTCAATAGTATATGTATCCCCATTTAAGATTAATCTTGATATCTCTTATTTTTAGAGGTATTTTCGAAAATAAAAAGTGTCGAGCCAAAATCATAAAATCGTGTTTCTGAAACTATACGATTCTAGATAAAGAAAATGTGAAGAAATATATATCTTATTACCAGATTTATAACAACTCTAACCATCCTATAGTTTTATATCAAAGAGTCCATACTTTTTCCGAGTAGCGCCATTGTAGTAACATACCTGTCATTTCTTCTCATTTACCATTGTGAGTACTAACCAGCGAAATAAATACAAGCCTAAGCGCGCGCAGATTCGGCGGTTCATTGCTGCAAAACACAGCCGATTTTGGCGGTGTTACCGTAACGAGGTTATGTGTTTAGGTGCTAAAACACCGCCGCCGTCCACAGATCCGCGAGATGAAGCGAACCCGCAAGATCGGACAGCAGCCGGCGCGCGACTTCTACTGCGCCATGTGTGACATGTACGCGGCCGACGGAGCCGTCCACCGCACCAATGTGGGGCATAGGAAGCTGAAGAAGTTTCTGCATCCTACGTGCACTTCGTGTCATATGGAGATGCCGAATAGGATCGAGTTGGACGAGCATAGGCTCAGCCCGGAGCATCTGAGGACCTTGCAGGAGAAACAGGGGACGGTTTCCAAGCCTAAGCCTGAAGGTAATTTACTAAGGCAATAATTCAATTAAATAGTTGTAAATATAAGCAATTTTTAAATACACGATAAGAACCATTCGCCACAGGCAACCGCTAACGCTTCAAAGGCCTGGGCAGACGAGAGGTACTGTCCCCCGGGTATTTTGTCCATCGATATAGATCTCTTTTAAATTGTATCGAATAACGCACACAAGGAACTAAAAGTACCCTGTACAAAAAGTCCCCGAAATTACCGTGGACACCGAGAGACTGGACTGGACAAAAGTACGGGGGAGTCCCCGAAAATAATAGAACTAACGTAACTAGCAACAACGCACACAACGAACTTAATTAAGGCGCTACTCGGAAAAATATAGACTTTTTGATATAAAACTATAGGACGGTTAGAGTTGTTACAAATCTGGTAATAAGATATATATTTCTTCATACCTTTATCTAGATTCGTATAGTTTCAAAAACACGATTTTATGATTTTGCCTCGACACTTTTTCTTTTCGATAAGACCTCTAAAAAATACGAAAAGTCAAGATTATTCTTAAATGGGGTTACCTACATATACTATTGAAAATTGGTTTAATTAGTGGACACCAATAATATTTAGGATCCTGTAGAACCATTTTTTTAAAATCGCTATAAGTAGTTTTTTTAATACGAAGTGTGATTTTGTGTTTTTTTTTTACTAATCTGCAAAATCGGTCTCGCTCCCGCGCGCGTAGTTTTCTCATTGCTATCTCGCTTCAGCACGATTTTTCAGAGTATCGCCTTAAGTCTGCATTGAGCGCTCGATAGTGACGTAGGTACGTTTCCAGCAACAAATAACCGCACGCCGTATGCATTTTGTCTGTGACAAGTACTCCATGGACATTTTATAGATGTTCGGGGACTTCTCGTCTGATCAGCCCCCCTAGACAAGTGTCGCTAATGTCAGTCCCATACATGATACATTTTCTTTCTATTCGACTGACGAATTCGATAATAGAATGCCACTTGTCTAGGGGGGCAGGCCTTAATAAGTACTGACCAATCAAACCTTTTTAGCGTCTCGGAACATCGCGCTAGAGTGCAGAGGAACGTGTCTTTTTTCTAAATAATTTTCATTATATGTAGGATTGTTTTTTTACAGTGATGGTGATTTCTACCATTTCGATGGAGCAATCATACTTGCGGGAGGATCGCCACCGCTGGCGCCACGGCGACGACGAGAGGAAGGGAGACAGAAGGAGGGAAGGAGATGCGCAGAACAAGGTAGGATCATGATGTTCTTATACTCTCTTTCGTGATAGAAGGGTAAAGTCCTAAGTGAATGATCTAAGCATATAGGAAACGTTGAGAAAGGCATTTTATGGATAAAAAATCGTTTAAGGACAGGAAATAACACGCTTATGCTGGGGCTTCACCTGTGTGACGCCTAACGGCGTTAATAACGGCATGCGCGTCTTAGGGCGCTAAGACCCGGCTACACCTGCTTAATCAAATAGCGCGCTAATTAATGGCATTAGACGCTGGTGAAGCTCAGGCATTACTGAAAAAGTTGTTAACAAAATAGAATTCTGCTTAGTTCCGCTTTTAAATTGTTTAAAATTCCAAAAAAATAGAGGTTGAATTTAATTCTTACAATCATTAGATCTATTTAGCAACTTTGACTTATTATTTCGCAGAATGTTGAAGTGAAAAAAGAGCCAGTAGAAGAAGGAGAAGAGAAGAAGGAAGGTGAAGCAGAGCAGAGCACTGCCAAGGAAGAGGAAAGCTTGGACAACGAGCAGACTATCCTGGACTACAAGGAAGGAGATGATCTGACCAGCATCACTCGCGAAAATTACCCGGCTTATAGGTGAGTTGGAGTTGTTTTAGAGTCTAAAAGACAGTAAGTATAGACTTTTAGAGAATGTCCAACTTTTCAATATTATTCTGCCGTATTAAAAACCCATTACTTTAATTCTTATTTCTATAGCTATACAGAACGTTATTTATCCGTATATCTAGAGAAATAAGAATCAAAGTGCTGTAAAGAGCTCATAGCGAGCATTCCTAATCTAAATGTAATTCAATACTTGAAAAAATATTCCTAACTGCGTTTTTAATTAGCACGACAGTTAATTGTGAGGCACAAATCTGATTGTAATTTTTTTTGTGGAAGGAATTGCTTTAAAGCTTTTGAACAGTGCTTGGATTGAAAACGTAGTCGTAAAAAGAAATTATGAGTCCATTTTATCATAAGAGCACATCAATAGATTCAGGTAATTCTCTTTTGCGTCACTGCGTCCCATTGAACTCATAAAAATACTTAATAAATTGGTTGTTTATTCATGCTAGGAAGGGCCTTCCTTATTACATTGTGACTTTTTGCATCAATACGAATGCGCTTTTGACAGCATCGTTGCTTTTACTAAGGTGGACGTTTTTTTACTGTATTGATGCTGTATTGCTATAAAAAGCCTTAATATAAAAGATCCTCAAAAGACGTCTCAAGTATATTTTAATTTGGTTGTTAAGCAGCACGGTTTCTAAAAGAAAAATATTACCCAACCATTGCGATATAAGGTGGATTTTGTTGAAATATTGTCACGTTTATTTAATTTACTATTGAAATAAAACCACAAAATAAGATAAAGAATTCTATAATAATAAAATAATTTTTAAACAGGGTCGCGGGTAGGTCGAGATAACGAGATTGGTTTATAGGTATTCATAGTTGATTCCTATAATATTACTCCCCTGCACGTCCGCCCAGTCCGTCGTTCCAGCCGGTCTTCGGAATCCGTGGTGTTCCAAGTATGGTCTTCGGAATCCGTAGGCGTGGCAGAGGTCTTGGCGGGATGTACGGCCGAGGTCTTGGGTGTAGTCGTGTCTTGGCTCCACTTACTTTTTTTTGTGTCCAAAACTAACTGGAATTATTATTTATTTTACCTATCCTCATTGTTTAGCACGGAACGCGGCGTCGGTCGTTCGTTCCTGTCCGAGTTCCGCTGCATACAGTGCAGTCTGTGCCGCAAGCTGCTGGACGGGCCAGAAACTGCTGAGGTCCATCTCAAGACCTGGAGACATCATCAGTGGTTCCTGCGACTGCTCGCTGGGAAGTCTAAGGCGACTACTGAAAGCAATGATACGGTCAGTATACATACATAGTGTGTTGCACCAACACCAAACTGCAGATACTACTGAAAATACGATGACCGTTTATAGCCTATGTCACTTGGGAAGAATGTAGCTTTTTACTGATGAACGAATTTTCAAAATCAGTCCAGTAGTTTTTGAGTTTATTTATTACTAGCGGATCCTCGCGGTTTTACCCGCGTGGTACCCGTTCCCGTGGGAATATCGGGATAAAATATAGCCTATGTCACTCGGAAAGAATGTAGCTTTCTAATGGTCAACGAATTTTCGAATCGGTCCTGTAGTTTCGGAGCCTACTCGATGCAAACAAACATACAATCAAATCTTTCCTCTTTATAATATTAGTATAGACAAACAAAAAAAAAAACAAAGATTTATTGCAATTAAATTAATTATCAACTACATAATACTTTTCTCTGCAGGAAACGGTACCACCAACTGAAGAAACGACTGAAAATACGATGACCACTTCAAAGCGGACAGCCAGCGAATGCGAGTCCAAGGGCGAAGAAGATGGCAACTGGAAGCGACGCAAGACCACCGACCACGACCGTGACCAGAACGGACATGACGATGATATCAAGGGTAAATATTCCATCTTCTTCTTCTTCTTCTTCTTCAACCTATGGTCACCCACTGCTGAGTGTAGGCCTCCTCAAATGCACGCCATCCTGATCGGTTTTGGGCTTTCTGCATCCAATTCTTTCCTGAGATCCTAGTTATGTCATCGGCCCATCTAGCCTTCTGGCGGCCAACGCTTCTGGTGCCGGTACGTGGTCTCCACTCTAGTACCTTCCTGTTCCACCGGCCATCGGTTCTGTGACTTACGTGACCCGCCCATCGCCACTTTCTTTGCGCAATGATATGCCCCACGTCAGTTAATTTTTGTGCGACTCCGGATAGCCGAGTTTCTTATTTTGTCGCTTAGAGTGATACCCAACATGACGCGTTCCATTTTTCTTTGGGCTATTTGGAGCTTTTGGACGTGTTGTTGTGTAAGGGTCCAAGTTTCTGCCCCATAGACCATGACCGGCCGAATGCACTGCTCGTATGCCCTTCGTTTAAGAGAGAGGGGCACCTCCTTACACCTGAAAATTTCGGCCAGCTTACCGAACGCCCCCAAACTGAGTCCAATGCGGCGTTGTATTTCTTTAACCTGGCCATCCTTTTCAAGAGTAATAAGTTGCCCTAAGTAGATGTAATCTTCAATTCAAATATTCCATAGAACATTTTTAATTGATAAAAAACGAATTTAACAAACTGCTATATTCTATAGCCATTATGGTATTGGTATGAAAATGCAAAATTAAACAATCCAAATAAAAGATTTACCTTTCCAGAAGTTAAATTGTGTAATGCATCACGTTTAATTAAAGACGCAAAAATTTTCTAAATTTGTAAACATGCGTAAATCGTAAGAAACAATTTTTTACAGGCTTTTTATTAACTTGCCATGTCAGTTAGTGGGGGACAAATCATGCAAGCTTAATTTGACCCACTTCCCAGTGTCCGATGTAGCAGAAATTTTGTATACAGGTTTGGTTTAGATGACAATACAATATTTAAGTACAATCAGCAAAAAAGCTTGTCATGAAAATGAAATTTTTCCAAAAAACTTATTCCGTCCAGATGAGCCCGGAACCACTGACGAAGTGGAAGGCGATGGCGATGGTGACGTTTGGATGCCGCCCACCGACGAGCTCGAGGACTGGGAGCCGATCATCGACGAGGTGTTGGAAGACGAGAACGCCGGGAACGGTAAGTTATACTGCCGCCCTAGCATGACCAATAAAACGCGATATGATATAGCGCTTTTTCCCGTTTAATTGTCAAAAGACTATGGGTTTTGATGTTTGAATGTCGATAAATCGCTTTATCATACGATATATATCACGTTTTGGGCGGTCATTTGGGCGGCCGTTTTGGTCAGGTCAGTGCTTACAGGGTGGACGTTTTATCATTATTATTATTATTCCCTTTATTACATTTTAAATACTTAAGTACAAAATTATATTTCTAAACATTAAATTTTTACAATGTATGACACTAAAAAACATAACATTTAAAAATACAAAAATGCAGTTCCCTAACAGTAGCAAGATCAGGATAATTTATTATTAAAAGTTTACTTAACTAGCTTACAGATTGCTCCAAGGCGCTAGCAAGTCAATTACATATAAAGAAATTAATTGAAATTACACAACTGCATTTAAAAAGTATTAGGATATTAAATATTTGTATACATACAGTACATGCTAATGTCAAATTCATCATACTGCCTGGACTCTGGAGGAAAAGTACTGTAAACAGTGAAGATAACCAATTTTACTCCAAGGACTTATTCCTTTATTTTTGAAAAGAAACAAAACTGCGTTTCAAGTTTTTTTTTCTCACTCTGGAAGGAAAGTACTGTAAACAGTAAAGACTGATTGAGACTGAAACAGCAGTCTGATTTTTTTATAGGAATAATAGGAAAAAAAATTGCAATTTGTAAAAAACAAAAATGCAACACCCCATATTTTATGGCGTCAATCGATAGGGCAAATTATGAGTATCTAAACTATCAAATCTCTAATAGACATACTTAGTTAAATGAAAGGGTAAAGATTAAAAAAAAACTTGATACGAAACTCGATCAGCTGTTCCGATATTTTTTTTGTATTATTTTCGGAAAAGTCTCATAACAAAAGTTGTTGTTTATGATGCTAGTAAGCTACTTCTGCATATCTTAATTCCAAGCGTGCTCAAACACCGATTTTTATCAACAGGCGACGGCGACGCCGAAGCTGTCACCGAAGAAGCCCAACCGATGGACGCTCAACCCCAACCTGACCCGGAACCACAGCCGGAACCTGAACCGGAGCCGGAACAAGAGCCGGAGCCGGAACCAGAACCGGAGAAGGTAGCCCCGGCGGTGGGGGGGCGAGGGGGGCGCGGCACGCCCCGCGGGCGCGCGCGGGGCCGGGCCCGCCGCGGACGGTACTAAACTAAACTAAACACGGATTATTTCAGGGATTATTCTACTCACGAAAACAAACAACTTTTATACCTACTTGAAAAATGGAAAATGAAGTATTTAGAAAAAACTTAGGGTAAACACATCTTAGATTTCTGCGCGAACTGTCCATATAAATAAAACACTTTCACGGATTTTTTCACGCAATTTATTCAACAACTTTGTTAAATTTTAGTTGTTTTTTTTTTTGAGATTTTTTGGTTTATCCGACGTTTCGGCACCTTTCCAGGGGCCGTGGTCACGGAAAACTTACTTACTTACTTTAAAGGGTAGTAATATCTTCACATTGATGAAATTAACGCTGGCTGTACAGCGTGTAAGAAGTATTTGATAAATTCGACGCTTCTCGTAACGACTTCGTAGCTCAGTGGTTAGAGCAGTCGCCCGGATAGCGAAAGGTCGTGGGTTCGAGTCCCATCGGAGCTGGTTGTGAGTCGGGTCGATTTTTTCTAAATACTTTATTTTCCATTTTTCAACCATAAAAATTGCATTGTAAATGCAAAAAAGTAAAAATTTAAATAACTTTTATACTGTAATAATGGTTATGATATATAAATATGGTTATTATACTGTAAAAAATTAAAAATACACAGGATATTATTTTTATCAGTGCACAAATTTTTAAGATTGACTCAGAATCGGTAAGTGAACAATTGTCTCCTAGAAACATGGGTCAAAACGACAAAAATTTTTGGACTTCCCATAGGTAAATTGATCATGTTATCAGTCCAATTTGTATGAGGAGTCAAAAATTTTATGTCATAATTCGACCTATGATTGTAGGAGAAAGTTGTTCACTTACCGATTCTGAGTCGATCTTAAAAATTTGTGCACTGATAAAAAAAAAAACCTGTATAATGTACCCATACTTCGATCAACAATAGTACTAGATGAAGGCTCACGAACTAAATGAAAACTTTACATGGCACAGACTGACTTTTTTTAAATGGAGCAAAAAGGTTACGAATGTTACGATCTTACATTATAAATGACAGGAACCGTTCCAGGTTTGAAATACCTTAGTATTATTGACACTGTAGAAATAATCTACTTATAATTATACTCTCAAGTGGGAGTATACGCTCGGCCATATCTGTCACTCCAATTATGTATCTAGAACTAACTAACTAACTTTCTTTCATTACGGGACGTTGGCGGAATTTCTGTGAAAAGCGGAAGAAGCCATTACAAAAAAAAAATAACTAGGTGTAATTGTTGATCGAAGTACCCATACTTATCTTAAATTTGAAATAAGGACGACTTTATGTTTATAAATGAGCAACAAATCCAATCCAATTAATACTGGCTCATAATCTTTAATTTTAAGATTCTGCCTTATTAATTATTATGCATGCATTTGATGTAATTCTGATATATATTTTTTCATGAAATAAACAGTTTTAATTTTTTTTTTATTATAGGACCAAAACTGAAATCGCGAAAAAATAAGTTTTTTGTAAAAACGACAAGCTTTTTTTGTTGACTGTACTTTAATATTGTATTGTCATCCAAGCCAAACCTGTATGCAAAGTTTCAGCTCAATCGGACACTGGGAAGTGGGTCAAATTTAGCTTGCAAGATTTGTCCCCCACTAACTAACTAACATAGCAAGTTAAATAAAAGCTTGTAAAAAGAGCTAAGTATTCTATACATTTTGATTAAATATTTTTGCATTATCAAACGGCTGATTTTCTTTTTCGCGATTTCAGTTTTGGTCTCATAATAAAAGTTGTTTGTTTTCATGAGTAGAATAACGCCTGAAATTTTTCGGGGTGATAAAAAAATACCGTATTATAGTTTGTGCGGTGTAGCATGGTGCCTATGACAGCTCATTCGTGCAAAGCAAAAAGTTCCTTATGCTACTGGAATAAAGAAAAGCAGCATTAGACATTTTTAGTACGGCTTATGCTAGAAAATTAGACCCTATTCACGAATGAGCTGTCATAGCACCACAGTTATCCTTCGCATCTCCATTTCAATGGACAGGCGGTCAAGAAGACTAAATTTCCGCCAAATACTAACTGATTTCTTTATCGTAGTGCCTATTTCTCTATTTTCAGTTTGGCACTAAATTGTAATATTAATCTTTTATAAAATTACATATATGAATAGTTAATTCCTTTAGGCGCTTTTGTTCCAATTCGCGATTGATCCAATTCACATTATTCGCGGTTGGTCCAATTCGCATTTGGTCTAATTCGCGGTTGGGCCAATTCGCAGTTGGTCTAATTCGCGGTTGGGCCAATTCGCAGTTGGTCTAATTCGCGGTTGGGCCAATTCGCAGTTGGTCTAATTCGCGGTTGGGCCAATTCGCAGTTGGTCTAATTCGCGGTTGGGCCAATTCGCGATTGGCCCAATATAAAGTGTATTGTGATATGGTAGAAAGAAATATAAACATGCATATTTGATCAAAGGTATGATAGATAATTGTAATATATTATATAGATATACACTTTTTACCTACCGGGCGGGACCTTAGCCACGTTATAGATTCCGTTCTATAACTTGGGAAAGATTGTAAATTTTGGCCCAACCGCGAACTGGATCAACTGCGAATTGGACAAACTGCGAATTTGCCCAATTGCGAATTGGACCAAATGCGTCTAAAGGAGTTAATTGATTTTTCTTGAACTTATGAAGCAGGCTCTAATAAAGTTTTCATAAGAATTTAGTTATGGTTTATAATTGTAATCTTATTAAAAATATGGTCTAATTGTCTAAAAACTAAAGATTTATTAGAGAAGTAGTCTTGTTTAAAATAGAAAAAGAAAAAAAAGAGAAACTGACTTATTTCTCGCAAAAAATATTTTGTACGCCAGTACAAGTGTAGAATAGAATATTTTTATTTCTATTAATTAGGATTATTAACGCTACTCCCAATTATATTATCTGATTCTGATACTATTACTAAGACTTTCGAATTGGAATTTATTAAATTACTGTGGTAGAATGTAGATGATCATGAATTTAATTTGACTTACCGAGCAGTAGCATTTATTGCATAACTTCTAATTTAGTACTTTTCGTAACTAATAAATTTAGAATATGATAACTGCTAGTAGTATATGGGATTATCGGAATTAGATAGCACATCAAATTGTTATAATTAGACGTAAATTATTAACTTCTTTGCACTTTAGAATTAGTAATGGTAGTTCTAAGAATTTTCTAAGAGAAAAATTAATACAGTTAGTTGTATCTCACGAGCGTGGGTGAGCGATGGAATGCGTATGGACCGGCGACTTGGCCAAAACTGAAGCGGCTATTACACTACACGGTATTCATGGTTAGTTTCCTAACTAATTCAGAATACATTGCTTTCTTTGAGCTCCTTTTTAGCTAGTGATGCAATCAAAACAAGCAATGTATTCTGAATTAGAACCCTAACTAGCCCTGAATACCGTGAGTGTAATAGCCGCTTGAGCGCTCCCGAGCTTACGCAGCCAAAGACAGTGTGCATGTACCTACATTTACTCACACAAGCGCTCGTGAGATAAAATAAAACATCTGTAGAAATGTTTTATAGCTGGGCAAAACCAATTTATTACTATCACATGATTATTTTTTGTAGCTATTAAGATAGGTTAAGATTTATTATAGTTAAAACTACATTCAGTAGCGTACATTACTGTAGTTATTAGGGGTGTTTATAATATTAAGGCCTAGCGCAAACGTAGACACCTTGTGTGGACGAGCTACCAATGATTAGTAAATCAGTGGAAGTAACTGGATACAAAAAGTGTCTTCATCTGCCAAGGGAGGCCTGATTTCATATTTACTAGTAGCTTGTATAAAGATAAGATAAAATCCCATACAAGATACAGAAGTGTCTGTATTTGTGCAGCACATAAGGGTTAGGTTTTCAATTTGAAGATATCCATTTTATTTTAAAGCAGTCATATTAAATGATAATGATGAGTGTTTTAATATGTTGTGCTAATAATCGAATAATTAGCTCTTAGTCTGCTACTAAGTTTTTTTATATATAATATAATCATTCATATAAACATTACAATAAACATCACTTTTATTATAACAACTGTGTTATCAAAACTCCTTGTATTATTTTGATTTTTGCGAATGTAAAATTGAACTTATACTTTGCATAAAATGGCCAACAAATACTTATTGAACTTTAGTTTCTTAATAATAAAGATCATTATTGGAATCTGGATCAGTAATATCCAAGCCCTTTAAGTTAACCGTAAATAAATACACAGTACACATTTGTAGTTAGTTATTATAATTTCTTTCTTGAAATAAATGATTTGGTCAAAAATTTCCTTTTTTTACTATTTGAACCTTCTTGCAATAAAGCTTTGTGCAGCATATCAGGTACTGAGATGTTAAAGATACAGGCTCAAGTTAACAGTTGGTTGACTAACGCATGTGATTGGCTAAAAAAAACAACTAACATGGTTAGTGTAACGAGTGTATAAGAACGATTGTAGGTGTACTTACTGGGCACTGCCCACTAAACAGACACCTATCAGTGATTAAACGGACAGAGGACCCGATCTGTCCGCAATGCAAAGAAAGAGAAGAAACAAGCTACCATTTCATGGCAGAGTGCCCGATGTACGCATCACTGCGCTGGGAGCTCTTTGGAACGGACAAGCTTAAGGAAGAAGATCTAAAGAAGTTAACGATAAGTCAACTCAACAGGTACTGTAAGCGCACAGGTAGGTTCGAGGGTCCGACGCCGGTGGGGTAAATGATAACCCGCCTCCCCCCCTGATTTTTCAGCTTTTAGGGGACTTGGGGAACTGGGTGAAATGGTCCCGACCTAGGTGACTGATCACCCGTCCGGCTTCGCTGGCGTCCCCCCTATAAATAATAATAATAATAATAATAGTGTAACCAAATTGTTAGTGAACTCGGGGCCCCTAACTAGTATTTGAGAGATCAAATTTAATACAAGATACTTTAGGAAGTAGTATCTAAAATACTAGATCTACAAAAGACATCTGATTTTCTAATGTTTACATATAACTTTTTCAACTTTGGTGAAATGAAGACAGAGTGGGACTACGAGTCATGAATCTAAAATGTCACCCTCGGTGGGACTTGTAGTGGGACCATGAACCCTAACTTGGTGGGGGCTACGAGTCCGGTGGGACCACGAGTCAAAAATCGAGCACTAGAGTGTCACAGTCTATGGACATAATGCATGTTAAAATATAAGGATAAGTACATAGGTACCCAGTTTGTACATTCCTAGTATTTTATTCTTCTAATTTGGTTTTCTTTTTCTAAAAGTCGGTGTTTTCTTTTTTAAATTGGTATTGGACACCATCACATACGTTGTTCCAATCCAATACCAATGTATAGTACTTGAGCACTAATATTATGGAAAATGGAAACAATGACAGGTATTACCACATACATACACCCAGACCCAAGGAAATATTGGAAAGTTCATTTTCAACATTTACCCGAAGGACCTCTAGACATAGCAGCAACTTGAAACCAGTACGTACACCATTCTGCCATGGAGGTCGTCAAAATTCAACGAAAACTAAGGTTATACAGCCCATGAAGCTATCTAGAGACTCCCGATTCCTTTCTAGACCTTCACACAGTCAAGAATGGAATAACTATCAATATTACGTATGTTGAATTCGCCACAACGGTCATAAGTCCTTTGTCTGCTATTGTCTCGGAGATGAAAGTACTTAAGATAAAAATAGTATTAAAGATAAAAAAATACTTTATTTTCATTTCATTCACTACTCATATCACAAATATCTTTACACTAGAAAAAGTTATATAAGAATTGCAGTAGGTAAAACTTAAGTTCTAACACTTCCTTAATAAAATCATTTTCTCTTCATTAAATTCAAAAGTAATTTAGTATCATTTATCTGTATCTTTTGTCGCTGCTTCTGTTTTTTCACTGGTTGTAGCTTGGGTTTGATTTCTGGTTCATCATTATTGTTTGCCTTTTTCTTCGGCTTATCAAGTTTTTTCAACAGCTCGTCTAATATTAATTCTTTCTTATTCACTTTTTTAACTAACGAATTATCAGTAACTGCCTCTTTTATTAATATTTCCTTTTGGAAAGTTACTTTCTTATCCGCGTTGATTTTTTTCTTCAAAACTTTATTGGAGACAGCAGTGCCAGCAGCTGAAGCAGTATTTTGCTTTTTCGCCAACTTATTAAGTGCTTTTAACTTATTTTTGCCAAACTTTACCATTTTAAATCCGTATTTTTATTAAAACAAAACAAACAAAACAACACGTGCAGTCACAAACATAGTGATCAGTGATTACCACAAATTATATGTGATTACCGTGATTGAGGTGATTGATTACAATCAGATTACATGCTCTTTGGTCACAAACGCAAACAACCACACACTATAGTACCCGAATCGGCCGTCTGACGTACGAGACCTTTTTTTTTCCCAATGTTTTTGGCTTGGATGCGAGTCCTTTAAGCCATGTCTGGATTTATATTCTTTCAAAGTTCAAAAAGTCTTTTATAATTTTTCAATTGTAGATTTGATATAGTTAAATATCGGCATATACCTAATTCTTGCTATTTTTTAGATATACTATTAAGCGGCGGGATTCATCAGTATCGTATTCACTCACGTCACTCTCACTATTATTTTCGATAAGTTCACCAGCCAGTAAAAGTCTTTGAAAGTTGAACTGACAGCATTTGTTGAATACATAGATCACAGCCTCCTTTACTACAAGCCATGCTATGGCGGTTTGGCAACGTCGCTTGTGAACCTAAGCGTAGACCGAACATTTGTTTAGAGGTAACCCGACCTAGTTAAAAATAAGCAGATGCTATGGAAACCTATGGGCAAGTTGACCAACCATAACTAGTGGTTAATATTATGCGTCCTATTTGCGTTCGCGTTAAGGACATATTTATGCTCGTCACAACTTCCTACAAAGCAAACTTAGTCGGATAATACACAAGTGTCATTTTAAAATAAACGGTTGTTTTGGTGCAAGGTTTGTTGTGATTTCAGTGAATTTTAAAGTAAATTTGAAGAAATTATATGCTTGTCCTTATGAAAACATCATTAAGCATTATATTGATAGCGTGTACTATTAAACAAGGTAAGGATTTATAAAATTTTCCCAATTTTCTGTTAAAACTTAAACTTAAGGGCTAGCGCGCACACTTATTTTCACGGCAATTTATTTGTCTCTTTACACGGCAATTTATTTGTCTCTATTATAATGATTATTATTATTATTGTTATGATTATCGCAGGAAATACAATAGAAATGGTAAATTTTTATATGAGAAGTTAAATAAGAACGCCAATGTAATGTAAAAGTCATTGCAAGTTTAATTGAAATTTATTATAGTTTGTTCAAGAGTTTGTTAATGAATCTATTTAAAATTATTGACTTCTATATTTACCTAACAAGTAATTAAAGGAATCTAAATTTTATAGGACAGTGTTGCTAGTCATTAGCATTAATTAAAAGTACACGATTTGTTGTTATAGGTACTTTTTATTGAAAGTTAAACAAATGCCGTTGTTAAAATGAAACTGACTGGCTGACACTAGGAAAATTACATAGATACCTACTTAGATACAATGTTTATGAAATTGAGAGCATATCCAAAAAACATTTTTCGCTACTTCAGAATGAGTGTCGAAAACTTCGTCTATCGGCTGATATTATCCATTGTTAAAATTATAAATGCAAAAGTAACTCTGTCTGTGTGTTACTCAATCACGCCTAAACTACTGAACCTGAAAAAAACTAAAAAAACCCGTCTGCGATGCAAAAAATTGATTTGTTCAACTAACTAAAAAGAAAAAACAAGTAAAAAAATGAGCGACAGTGGATTGAATGTGTTCTTAGTTCTTACTAGTAAATGTATGCAGCGTTATATATTAGGTACTACAAATTTTAAGTAAGAGAATTCTTGGAAGCAGGCGGGGTCCATTATATTTTTATAGATTTTATATGCAAATGGAACCCGCCTACTTTCAAGAATTCTCTTACTTAAAATTTGAAAAATTTCTGCCGTCCGATCGTTTGCATCCGAGACTCATCAGAAGCGGACGTCAGACACGTCAGAATTCTGATAGTATGCGGAGTCTACAACAAAACATATGAGCAGAGTGCGTCCGGCAGGCGATAGAAATTTTCTGACAGAAAAAAATCGTATGATATGCGACAGGCCTTAAATCGGTTCACACCCAACGAAAAATGCGACGTTGTCAAACCTAATAGCATGGCTTGTAGACAACAATAGAGAAGGCTGTGCATAGATGTATTATTCCCACAGAACAGAAAAAATCTGTTCTGTGATTATTCCTGTAGATGGAGCATAAAAATATGAACGGTTCCTTCTATAATCGACTCTCTTCTCTCAAATGGCGACATTTCGTGTGTTAAAAAGAGATGACAATAGCCCAACGTGTGCGTCTTAATGAGCCGCGCGCCACTTTAAAGTGAACGTCATATTTGTTTGTTAACCAGCTGGTTACAAATGCTTCCCCTTCCGTCCGGTCCCGGAACAAAAGTAGACGTGTTTACAGTGCCTCTGTTTCGATTTTAATTCAATTATTCACAATTCTTTATAAATTATTTCCATAAAAATACAACTCGAGTACTAGGCGCACATCAAGCATAAGGAAGTAGTCAGTCTTCAAACTTGTACGAACAGTGGACGTCCTTGTTAGACTACATAAACTAAGGACTTCGGAAAAAAACTTTGTGCGAAATGAGTCATCCTCCAAAAGGAGATGCTTCTGCACCCTCGGCATCTGATTCGGACATATCCAACATGAAGGAACAAGATACAAAAAAAGCCACCTTTAGAACAAAGCGACCTCGAGAGACATGTTGTGAAGAACAGTTTGGAAAATTCAGGGATGAAATCAAAGCTATGATCTTGGAAATGGGTAAAAGTCAAACTGTAAACCTAAAAAAGCTTGTAAGTGACGTGGCTGAAATAAAAACGCAGAACTCCGCAATTCAGAAATCTAATGAAGAAATTGAAAAGTCACTGCAATTTCTCTCAGACCAATTTGATAATGTCTCCTCAAGAGTCGACACCTTGGAAAAAGAAAGAAAGGTACACCTGTCGTATATTTCTGCCCTTGAAGCTAAAGTTGAAGATCTGCAAAGGTCCTCGAAGATAACTACGGTGGAATTCCGGAATATTCCCTGTCAATCTAAGAGCGAAAATAAATTAGAACTAACCAATATTGTTCAAAATACTTGTAAGGCTATCGGAGTTGAGTTGCAAGTGAATAACCTAAAAGATGTTTTCCGCATCAACAGTAAGGCAGGATCTATGACGGTCGTCGCTGACCTCACACGAACTACTAAGAAGCAGGAAATAATAACTTGTGCCAAAACCTTTAACAAAGAACATCCGAAGGACAGACTCCATTCCGGGCAAATAGGTATGCCTGGAAACCAGGTACCAATTTTTGTATCCGAGGGTCTCACTAGTAAAGGTCGCAGACTTTTTTACCTCGCTCGTGACCTTGCAGCATCCGCAGGATACAAGTATTGTTGGACGAGCAACGGAAAAGTTTTTCTTCGAAAATCCGATGGATCGCCATACATTGAGCTCAAGAAAGAAGAGGACATTATTGGCCTTAAGGACTCCAAGTGACTAAGTTCTACTTTTATTTCTGTATTTTTGTTTTACAGTAAGTTATATTTGTGCATGTTTTCTTATCTAGAATTAATTATAAATACTAACCAAAAATTAATTGCTCAACTTAATTCTTTATTTTTTTTACTGATCTTGGATAATTTTGCTAAACACTCTCAAACTATTTTAATTACTGAGATGTCACCAATTGAGTGGAAGATGAACTCTGGAGTTACCGTTATGTTTATGGCAAATAGGTCATTGTTTCCAAAGCTTCTAAATGTTACCCTCAAATGACATCACTGCAGATATTGATAGCATTGCTGCAGGGAAATCACACTTATGCGATCCAGAATCATGTAAATCTATTATAAAAAATTGCCGGACCGACTATCCTTTAACAATCATGACCCAAAATATTAGAAGTATCAACCGTAACATCGATGAATTTAAGGTTTTACTTGTAAGAATGAACATTGACTGTGACATTTATACTCTAACCGAAACATGGAATGCAACTTTGTCGAATATCCCAACTATTGCTAATTACAACAGTTACAACACAAAAAATAACTTTAACCAAAATGACGGTGTTGTTGCGTATGTAAAAAACGATCTTAATTATCATGTCGAAGAACCAGCATTCAGTGACGCTAGTTGTTTAGTAATAAAAGGTTCAAATTTCATAATTATTGCACTTTATAGATCTCCCTCTTTTAGAGACATTGGCCCATTTCTTAACTCCCTAGATAGTCTATTGTTGAAATATAAAACAGTTGCAAATATCATCATGATGGGTGACATTAACATTGACATTAAGCCTGACAGTACAGACCCGAATTGCCACGAATACCTTAACTTACTATCATCTCACGGATTGCTAACAGGTCACACTTTCCCTACTAGAGGCCTAAATTGTATCGACCATGCCATGATAAAATCAAAGCGTCCAGTAACTACTCTTGCTTTTAAAGCGCCCCTAACTGATCACTCTGCAGTTATTACGTGTTTGGATCTTGCTAAGTCCCAAACTTACCATAACCAAACTACATCGATTTGCCAAATCAATTACGAAGGTATTCTCTTAGACCTAAATGCCACCTCTTTTGAACATATCTTATGTAGTCAGGATGTTAATTGGGCGGCCGAGGAACTTGTCAAGTTACTATCGAACCTTCTTATAAAGCACACCACTAACAAACGAGTTCCTCGGAAAATGCGATGTAATAAGCCATGGATAACGCCTGGTCTCTTGCGCTGTATGAGAAACCGTGACAGGATGCACCAGAAAAGCAAAGCAGAGCCCAATAACATAATTCTTAAAACAACCTATCTAAGATATAAGAACTACTGTAATGACTTACTAAAGCGACTTAAAAAAACTTACTATCAAAATGAACTAAAAGAACAAACTAGGAATCCAAAAAAGACTTGGGAGACTATTAAATCTATTGTATATACAAAGAAACCGAAAGAAATTCCCAGTGATCTCTTGAGAATAGCTGATAGTCCTCAAAAGTCTGTGGAAGACGTAAACAAATTCTTCGCCAACGTGGGTAAATCACTAGCACATAAAATTACAAATGATAGATCTACCTTCAGTCATACCAGTGTGTCCGTAAAAAAGACACCTTCATCAGTTAATTCAATGGCACTGTATGAAACTGATGTAACAGAAGTCTCAGATATCATAATGAGTCTCAAAAATGACAGCGCCACGGGTTTCGATGGTATTTCAAATAGGCTTTTAAAATTTTGCAAAGACTACATAGCCCCTGCCTTGACACACGTTGTTAACTTATCTATTAACACAGGCATTTTCCCACGGATCTTCAAAATCTCGATTATCCACCCCATCCACAAGTCGGGAGCAAAGGACCGTGTCAACAACTATCGACCCATATCAGTACTGCCCGCCCTATCTAAAGTCTTGGAGAAAATTTTGAATAAAAGATTGAAGTCCTTTCTTGACAAAGAAAATATTTTATCCGATCACCAATATGGCTTTAGAACTGGAATCTCTACTGTTGATGCAGTCACAGACATGACTGACTACATTGCACAAAAGCTAGACCAAAAAAGAAAATGTGTGGGTCTCTTTCTCGATCTAGAAAAAGCATTTGACACGGTTTCTTCTACCATACTTGTGAATAAATTGGAGGAAATAGGTATTCGTGGTCAAGCCCTTCAGTTGTTTAAAAGTTATATGACAGATAGACTCCAAAGGGTTAAAATAGGAGACTTTACTAGCTCTGACTCTCCTGTCACCTTTGGCGTTCCCCAGGGTAGTGTCCTGGGTCCTAGTCTCTTCCTTATTTATATAAATGACCTGTGCAACTTACAACTCAGTAACTGTAAAATATTTACCTTTGCGGATGACACAGCACTAGTGTTCCATGGTCAAACATGGGAAGAGACTAGGACTAAGGCTGAAAAGGGTGTAAGGCACGTTGTGCTTTGGCTTCAAAAAAATTTGCTTACACTAAACACCTCAAAAACAAAATATGTTACATTTAGCATCACAATGGCAAATACCCCGACCAGAGATTTTAGTGTTATAGCCCATAATTGTAAAGATTTTTTGCCTAATAACTTGTGTCAATGTTCTCTTCTTGAGCGTGCTATCTCTATCAGATACCTTGGTGTGATACTAGATCAAACTCTTACCTGGCTCCCGCATATTCAAATGTTAGCAGAAAGGACTCGTAAATTAATCTTTATTTTCAAATCACTCAGACATATTGCTGACGCAAAATTACTTAAAACAGTTTATAATGCACTTGCTAAATCTATCTTGACCTACTGTATCAAAGCATGGGGAAGTGCAAAGAAATCTCACATCATCCTAGTAGAACGAGCACAACGTGCCTTGCTTAAAGTTATGGAATGTAAACCTTTTCGTTTCCCTACGGTACAACTCTATGCACTGACTGATGTACTTTCTGTCAGACAGTTATTTATACTAGAAACAATCTTAGCCCAACATAAAAAATTAGATTATACCACTTGCCAACCCCAAAGACGCCACCTCAAGCATAAAGTTTTCCCTTACATTGGTTCCCGAACGTTTTTTAGTAACAGATTTTCTTACTTAATCGGTCCCTTTTTGTACAATAAAATCAATAAAGTTCTTAATACAGGGACCGGATACCGATATTTGCTAATATCGATATTTTAAGGAAAATATCGATAATGGAATCGATAACTGAGATATAATACCGATATTTGTATCGCTAATTTAAGTACTAGTATAAAAGTATCGATAATTTTATCGATACCCAGTACTGATATGCTAGGCTGCGACGCGACGTTGCCAGTTCGCACGACACGTGTAACGCGGGTGGGGGCCGAGTGCGGGTTGCGACTTGCGGAAAGACGGTACGGCAACAGCGCGCAAGCAGCGAGCAACTTAGCTGGACTGGAGCGTTTATTTGATGTTTCATTATTCTCGCGTGACTACCTACTTTCGTTTGTTATTAATACTCTCGTTTGTTATAAAAATTACAACATTCTTATCAATAATGGGACGGCAAAATTTGTTTCTACTATGCTACTGCTATCTAAAAAAATGCAATATCAGTTAAGCTTTAAAGAAAATGATTGTTTATGTCATTATTATAATATTTAGTTACATAATAATTATCATTTAATAAATATATAAAAAAAACACTAAAAGTGCCTTTCATTTTTGCATCAGCCTACTATTCCTTCCTAGCCTTTGAATGTAGGCTTTTGTTTTATTTAACCCTCCACAATCCTGGGAGTCAGTAAGAAAAAACTATTTACCCATTTACATATTGAGATTATAATTTTAATCACTTATTATGAATCAGGTTAATCACAATAATTTGTGCCATTTTAGATAGATGTTTGAGTATACCAGTTGCCTTTCTCAGACTCCGTTAATTGTACGTCACTGCTATGTTTTTTTTTGTGCTATCCAAAAAAATCATAACGCGAATAAAAGCGCGTGTACGCATACACGGTTGAATTAATTTTAATTCTTCACCTATTACTTGTGAAAACAAATCTTGCCTTTTGTCATAACCACCAATAGCATTATTCAGTCATCTGAACATCATTTAACAATTGCTTTCTTTGCCTCAATGTTTTCTTCCATTTCGTTTTTTTCTTACATACATTTTTTTTTTTTGCATACATTATTTAACTTATTTTCTTTTTCCATATTATTTTTTATTTTCGATACCAGCTTGGGATTCTTGGTTTTTGGCCACCCTTCTGAATCAAAGATGTTGGGCGATACGGTTCTTTTAGTTTTACCTGAAATTAAAATTTGATTGCTTCGTGAGATGCACGCGCTTCACCTATTTACCTATACCTACACCCCAAAATTTTAATTACCTAGTACAAAGATGTAAGAGGATGATAAATAATAAATTACTTTTTTAACAATCACACCAATTATCTCAACCCATTTAAATTTCATTAAGAAACTGTGTCATGGAAAACTTGATAACAGACAAATGAAATAATTTGACATGTTTTAATTTTTCGCCTTTAAATTGATTTTTATTCTGACTTTTATATATTTTAACATTTGACATTAACTTTATTTGAATTTCCTGTTTATTAAGTTAGATTTTTATTTAATTTTTCACTATCATTGAACAATTTTTTTTAAGTCGGTTAAGTTCTTTATGAAAATGTAATTGTTTGGCATTCTATGACTGTATTGCGCTTTTATGACTTAAATATTTGTATACCTTATCGTTTAAGGTGGATATTAGGGCATGTAATATCGGAAGGTTTTCAATTCCGATATTAGATCTCAATATCGGAATTCCGATATTAATATCAGAATCGCAAAAAATCGTAAGAAATTGCGCAATTGTTTATAAATAGCACATTTTCTTTCTAAATTACATGAATATGAGGATGGAGTGTGTACAATAAAATCAATCTTTTGTGCGAATAAGCAAGACGTAGGTACTGTGGCATATTACTATGCTTGAGTTTTAGACGAGATACTTTTTTCACTATTTTGTTTATCAGCGGTCAACAATCGCGCTTGGCGGCTAGTACATCAGTGTGTTTTGAACACGTGTGTGAGTCGCGCTCATTCCAACCAATCAGCACGTCTTCTTAAGTCACGTGCGCTTTCTACGAGCAATCTAATTGGTCGAAAGTACCCGCGATTCTTTCTCACTCGAATCGCGCGCAAGATGTGCAAGCAGCTAGCACTACTGGTGAGCGATGTTTATTTTGAACATTAAATTGTAAAACACACGTTATTAAGATCGTAGATTATTTTTATGCATTCACGGTGCAATTCTATAAATATATGAAAATGTAGCTATAGAAAAATGTGATAGTAAAAACCACGCGCACTGCAAGTAGCTTTCAGGCGGGATTCAATTTCGATTAATTCGATTTATAAAAATAACTAAAATATTTAAATTTAATGGCTCTGCTATCTTAATCGATTGTTAAACATTTGAAAAAATGTTTCTTTCGGATGCGAGGGTATCCTCACGTTGATAACCCAACGCTGGTGAAACAAACAGCAAAGCAAACAAAATTCAACAAAGTCGTCTAAGCTTTCCGGTAGGCTAGTTGGTCAGAGCATCGGGCCGGATACCTGAGTGGAGGCGCGGGTTCGAATACCGCCTGAAAGCTACTTGCAAGGCTCGTGGTTTTTTACTATCACATTTTTCGTATAACTACAGAATTGCATTGTGAATGCATAAAGATAATTAAATTCTCAATTGAATGGCTGTTTCATCTTAATCGATTGTTAAACATTTGTAACAATGATTCTTTCGGACGCGAGGGTTTCCTCACATTGATGAAGCAACGCTGGCTAGAGCGTTAACAAGTGATAGCAAAATTCGACGAGTAGTGTAAGCCTTTCGCTAAAATTTAAATATTTTTCAAGTCCTGCACCCTCTTGTTAACTGCACCCCAACCGCTACACTGAATTACATATTTTTTCATACTTTTGTCACCAACTATGTGAAGGCCTAAATACCTATGAGCCAGCTAGTTGATTCATGTTGTTTTGGACGTAGCTGCTGAAACTGAATAACATCAATGCCGTTACTTGAATGGTGCCCTTTAATTAAGCAGCTAGGCAGTTATTTGAACGGCTTAGTGAATCATTTGATTGTGATGTACACATAAGTGAACAGTGAGCGAGGCAGACAACGCTGTCATAGTTCTTGTGTCGCATCACAGGCTTAGCGATACAAAGCAGGCTGGTAACAGAAATATTGGTCAATTGAGCTATCGCGCTTAGCGCTGCTCAACACAACCAAGGTTTAAAATCTATATTGTAACTCCGTGTGTTGTCTAACGCTGAACTGGTTTATATAAAAAGTAAATTAAAAATATTTGTCTGATTCCGATATTACGATATTGGATGACTCAATATCGGAATTGAAATATCGTTTCTCACGTTCCGAGATTCCGATATTACGATATCACGAGATTCCGAGATCCATGCCCTAGTGGATATGTAGTGATGCACTAACAAAATTGACAAATTCCATCATTGAAACACTAACACCTACATTTCGCAAATAAATCATTCTATTCTACTCTATTCTAAATATATACTTAAATACTTTTTGTTTGTAAATACCTACTTAATATACTTAATATACTTAAGTACATAGAAAACACCGAGACCAAGACAAATAGACATGTTCATTTACACAAATATTTATCTTGTTCGGGGATCGAACCCGAGACCTCTGGCGCAGAAGGCAGGTATCCGTACGCCTGCGCCAAATCGGTCGTCAAATTATGGTGACGATCAACACGAACAATTCTTAAAATAGAGCCACGGATTCGAGAAAAAAAATCGGCTGTTTCATACAAAAGTACAACATCGACTCGACTGAAATTACCTTCCTATTGTTATGTATTTCACACCACTCCGCGCATGATATATTGAAAGAAAAAAAGAAAAGACATTTATTTGCACATCACATCACAAGTTCACACTACAAAAGAATACAGATAACAAAGAACAATTAAGTACATAAAAGAAAATAAAAAATAAAATATCTATGCGATGCGCCAATCAGGACCCTGCCTCAGCATAATGTTGTTGCTGGGTGTCAAAAATGTCACCCTACAGCAACGCTGGTATTCTGGCAGGGCTTGTGCGAGCAACACCAGACGCCACCAAAAAGGCAAAAACAAACATAATAAGCAAAAACAGATCCTAACTAAAATTGTGTATTATTGTTTCACAAAATATTTTGTTCTTGTTACTTTCGGCTTGACACCGACTTCAATCAGATCAGTTAGTTCCAAGGTTAATTAGATAAAGTCCCGCCCTTTCGTCCTTTGAATTGAATGATTCAATTCATTTTTTATTTTTACGTTTTTTTGAGAAGTGAGTTTTTGTTGGTAGTTTTTGTTTGAAGGCGGTTTAATTTTTTTGAAAAAATTTGTTTATTTTTCCATTTTTAGTGTCTAATCTAATGAGCAAGCGTCGCACAATGTGCAACGTTTAAAACTGTAGCCCATATATAATAATAATAAGCGTTAAGGAGTTTTACCTTTCATCATCAGCTCACCTAAGTAACCTGAAAAAATACAACTAAAAATCTTTACGTATCAACGATATTTAAAGAATAATCCTCTAACTCCTAATCATTAAAGAGTTGTACCTTCTAGCTCATGAGCATGAGATGCCTACCAGATACAAATACTTAAAAAACTTTAGAAAATCTATAAAACCGGTAAACTACCTATAAAATTTGCGGGTTTTCCTCGATTTCCCCTGGATTCCAAGATCAGCTCCTAACTTGGTAACAATGTAACCACGTCAGGAGTTTACTCTTTTGAATAAAAAAAGAATCATTAAAATTGGTCAATACTTCGCGAAGATATTGACGTGTAAAGCAGGAACTACCAGCCGAAAACTATGTGTTTTTTTCAGGATTGTGAAAAAACTACTGAACTGACTACTTTAAATTTTTCATGAAACCACACATGAACTATTTTCTTCCAGATAAAAAAGAATTATTAAAATCGGTTAACAACTGGCGAAGTTATGGTAAAACATACATGAAAAAACCTCCTCCTTTTTTTGAAGTCGGTTAAAAAATAGTAGGCTACTATACTGTATAGTAGTTTTGGCAACCCTAGTTGGGTGTCGCGTGCGGAGTGCGGGGCGGGCGAAAGTAAAAAAAATATGAAAGCGCGAGAGGCATTTTATCGGTATTATATCAGTATTTTAGTATCGGTATCGATACTGATAATTTTCCATAAGGTATCAGTATTCGAGTACTGAAATAAAATATTGGTACCAGTATCGATAATTCGATACCAAAATATCAGTATTTATATCGATATTTCGATATCGATACTAAAAAAATATCGGTATTCCTGTCCCTATTTACAACATCTTAAAAAATATAACCTTAAACTTAAATTGACAGATTGGCTCAAAGCTCTAACATATACTGATACTGAAAATCTCTTCGCAGTGATAAAATAAATTAAGCAAATGATGAGTAAATTAACTAAACTAAGTAATAATTTAGTTCCAAGATCAACTTTTAAAAGACAATAAATTAGAAAATCGTATGTACATTAAGTATTTATCTCATTTTGAAATACCTACATGCAAATTATCTGAATGTGTCATTATATTTATAAAAGAAAACTATAAACTTTACCTACAACAGTTAAAAATTTATTATGTAAAATATCGAAAAATTTATTTCTTAAGTTGCGTATATTGTATTAGCTTATTTAAAAAAAAAAAATATACCTAGTACTCGTAAAAGATGCGTATACTAAAAGTAATTAAGTAACAATGGAAGTTACTGGTACTTAAGTGACAGGCTAGGCCTAGTTTAAGTGCCAGTGAACAAATTTACATGTCATTACTTAAATTGCTTAGCATTAATTTTATATTGTTAAAATCTCTTTCTATTTTAACTTAGCTAAGGCGGACCTTGTTTTTCCAGCTCAAGCTTACCTAATATTATATACCTTAAAACACCAACATTAATTTACATTACGGAGTTTGGCTGTGTATCTGAAAGAATAAGGTCCGCAGTTTTGGTAGTCTAACCAATCAACTTTGTTAACTGGTTCGCGCGCCAACGCTATTGGACAGCGATGTGCTTCAACTTCACGGGCGATTGCGATTGCGAGAGGCCGCCCGAGCCGATTAGAGTACCGGCCAGAATAATCCGCTGATACCCTCCGTCCTGGCGCGCGGACGCATAATACTCCTTATTTTATTTCCCCATTGATGTAATCAACAATATATCACAATATTGTTTTTTTATATTATTATGGTGTGTAAATTTTTACTTGTAAACTGTGTGTTGCTGAAATAAAAATTTTATTTATTTTTTTATTTATTTATTTATTCAGAAAGAAAATCTTTTTTGTAGTAAAATATAGAAAGATTTGATGGTGTGGTGCGGTAAATCTGTTGTTTGTTAAGAATGGCCTGTACTGTTCCCGGTTATTCAAGCAGAGTGAGTGTTTTGAAAGAGAATAATGAACACATATCATTTCAGAGGTAAGTCACACTCATTGTTTTGTGTTTTTGCGAACACATTTTTATAGCTTACTGGTCCGTGTTTGCAAAAACTAAATCGCTGTACGTGTATACACAGTTTAACATTGACTTGGTTGAAGAAAATCGGGTGTTTTTAGGCTAAAAATATATAATTTAAAGCCAATTGGGATTTTTTGACATTTGACCAACCTGATAGTGTTGTAGTCTTATTTTATTATGTAATATCGATAAAAAATTGTAGTGTTAACAATTTTGTATTTAAACTAAATTTTTCTCAATTTTAAACAGATTTCCCACCGCCGCGCCGCCGTCGATGTAAATGAAACGTGAATAAGAAACGTAAGAAAAGGCGACGATTGGAGACCTTCGCAACAAACAAGAATAAGCTCGATGCACTTATTAAAGCAAATTGTGGATTTATACTTAAAAAAAATTATACATTAAGAGTATAAAAATTAGCGTGAAATCTGTATTTTTTTAGTTGATATAATTCAGCAGATTATTTAATTTAATAAATTGATTAGAAATCTCGTTCAGTTTTACGACTATACCTCCTAGTATAAATAGTATAATTATTATAATTCCCTTTATTACATTTTAAATACTTACAAAATTATATTTCTAAACATTAAATTTTTACAATGTATAACACTAAAAAATATAACATTTAAAAATACAAAAATGCAGTTCCCCAACGGCAGCAAGATCAAGGTCCCGGCTACCGATGGTTAAGGATCCAGAGACAGGAACCTTCTCACTATACGGGCCGTGTCCAGAAGTACTGCCTTCTGCATCTGACTCCCGATCCATCCACCTAACGCAAGCCTCTTAAGGTGTTTATCGAGGCTCTTGGCTATCAGACCATGGGCAGATATGACTATCGGAACAATAATTGCTGAATCAATGTCCCACATGTCAACATTATCATTATTAAAAACACCACAGGTAGAACGGGCCATAAGTGCCATAACACACCACGCGAAGCCAATACGGATTGGTGGGTGAGGGTGCCAACGACTTCTAATGCAACCGGGACCAACGGCTTAACGTGCCTTCCGAAGCACAGAGGAGACCGAGATAATAAAGTTTTGGTTCACCATTCAGGGGGGCAATTGCGTAAGATAATCGTATTAATTTGACAGTTCATATCGTATTCAATCGGCTGCAATTTGTATGGAATGACATTTAGATACAATATGAACTGTCAAATGAATGCGATTGACTTTACGCAATTCCATAGCAGATTTCTAACCGCAACGAATGTTTCTTAACATCAACCACCGGATGCAGAATGCGCGTACCAATGAGCCATCGATCTCCTCAAGTATAATTATAGTACCTACTTCATACTTGGCACTGATTCAAAATTAAAGGGCTTGCTTAGACCACAGAATAAATAATAGTGCTAAGGCACAGAAGACTCACTCTGCAAGCTCATTCAAATAAGAATAAATCTTTCTGCGTGGAAATAAAGTCCAATTCCGGTTGCTTTGTCATCGCTTACCTATTGTTATAATAACCTAGAGTTCGCGCATGCAAGCAAAACTGTACCCAATATCTACGCGCGAGCGTTTATATTTCTATGAATGTCTCAAACAGCTCGCTCGCTGGTTAGGGTTGCGAGCGACTTGCGGGTTCGGTTTTGTTGTTTCTTTTGTTATTTCTTTTATTTAGACACCCGTAAACACAACAGTATCTTATATACGGATTATAGGAACATTTATAAGTCATTGTTCGGTGCACAAAAATCACAGAAATGATCGATCGTTCTACGCGCGAACGTGGAGCGTACGAGCCGAGCGGCATCCTTCTGCCATACGGCAGGCGCGCCGGCCGAACGTACCTAAACTGCGGAGTGACACCCCCTGCTTAGACCATGAAACTGAACAACTTTTTCTTTGGAGCATAGCATACGTCGAAATATAAAAAAAAATCTGCCACACTAGATCGATCAGCTGAGCGTGCGCTTTTGTCTGGAGGGAAGAAATTTTTCCATATTTCGACCTATGCCGAAGTTTCATAGCATAAACAAAATTCTAAGGCCGTGAGCACTTTGGACACGATTAGTACTAAAAACTGACAGAAAAGCGGATTATGAACCGCCCAATTACATAAAGTCTCTAGCCGCATTAAAAAGCGCGAAGCGCTCTATTCAATGCGGCGTAGTTTCGATCGGCCGTATTGAATACGGCGTATCTTGAATCCGCCGCATTACAATGCGGTGCTGTTTTCCAATACAGCTAGTTGCTATGTAATACGGTGAAATATACAGTACGCCTGCGATATATACATATGCATTGTAATTTTATGTATCGCATTGCATTCAAATTATTATTAAATCTTTTATCGATAACTTGTTATAAAAAAACCACAGCACTATCATTGCATCATCATCATCTAGCATTGCATAGTCAAAATGGAGACATTTAGACGCAACAGATTAACATGTATGTCTCTTTCTATCTTATGACAATTTGATAGTGTTAGAAGGGGTAAAGGATGGGTGAGTTGTAGCTTATTTTTGTGATCCATCTACAGGAATAATACATCTATGGTTGAATATCACCGATTTCACTATCACTATTGCAGTAAGGGCACTTATTTGTGGATATTATGTTAAGACGTCCCAAATGAGCAGGAGTTTTGTGGTGGCCAAAACGCAGTCGGTTTATCGTGGTTATAAGATCTCTGCTAGCTTCTTTTATCTTGGTGTACCAGGGTTCTGCAGGTATTACTTCTTGAATGCTTCCGTACCATTTGCCTTTATTTTCCAGGTCTTTTTTCCAAACCTCATCCCATAGCATTAACACATCTTTTCTGATTTCAGAATAACAATCAGTAAATGGAATCTCAGCTATAGACCTTACATCTAATGAGTTTATTCCTTCACATGCAGTCTTATCAGCTACCTCATTGCCAGTAATACCTTTATGTGCAGGAATCCACAGAAAGGAGACTAAAATATCTTTGTTCCATAAGGTAGGTATGTATTAATTCTCTAATATTATATAAAATATAATTAGTTTTGAAATGTATGCAATAATTTTCTAGACATTTAACTATGCTGAGAGAGTCTGTCAATATGAGGAAGGATTTATCACAGCTGTTTAGAGAGTAAATACGTTTGAGTGCTTCAAAGACTGCATATGCCTCTGCTGTAAAAATACTACAAGTAGTATCAAGAATAAAACTTTGACAAAACTTAATCTGGGGATCATATACAGCGCTTCTAACATGTAAATTAGTTTTGCTACCATCTGTATACAAAGTGTAGTACTTGTTTTCATCTAAAAACTGTTGTAAATCTAGATTATTATTTATTTCTAATTTAATAATGTTAATTTCATTAATCAATATGTAAAACTGCTTAGCGTAAAAAGGCCATAGACCTTGTTTTTGTATCTTCTGATTTTTTCTTTCCAGGTCTAACAGAATTTGAGAAAGTGTTGGAAATTTGTAACTTAAAATATCAGAGGCTAAGATCAATGGAGTTTGAATTGGAATAGGAAAAGGTATGATCTTTTTAATTACATGTTGATTATTTTTAGTTAAGAGCTTTATACAAAATCTTTTGGCAAGTAACAAACATCTTAGCGAGAGTGGCATTATTACAGTTTCAACCTCCATGGCTCTAATAGGAGTTGAACACATTGCCCCAGAAATAGTTCTTAGAGCTTTATTCTGCACTAAATCCAACTTATTTACAAATTTACAATCTATATAAGCTATACAACTATAGTCAAAATGGCTTCTTACAATTGCTTTATACAAAATTGAGAGAGTCAATGGGTCTGCTCCCCATGACACCCCAGCTAAACATTTGATAATGTTCAAACCTTTGATTGCTCTTTGTGAAATATAGTCAATATGAGGTTTAAAGGACAAATCTTTATCAATTACAACACCTAAAAACTTATGTTGGTTTACTGCCGGAATAGCTTGGGCATTGTACATGACTGCTGTTGATGGAAAATCTTTGCTGAAAATCATAGTTTTACTTTTAAGGGGATTGATTTTTAATTGTAACTTATCATAATAGAATTTTAATTTAGTGAGAGCTGAATTGACTGTTTCTATTGCTGTATCAATATTGTTATTTATACAGTAAAACACTAAATCATCAGCAAACTGGAGAATATTTACACTTTCAATATTAACATATTTACATATTTCTGAGGTATACAAATTATATAGCAGCGGGGACAGTGTAGAACCTTGCATTGTGCCTTTTGAGACTGTTCTGGGTCCATGTAAGATATTATTATGTTTAACATATATAGTTCTATTACTTAAAAAAACGTAAATCCATTTGCAAAGTAGTCCTGGTATACCTAATCTAGCTAACACATCAACTAGAATTCCTGGTTGAACATTGTCAAATGCCCCCTGAACATCAAGAAAGGCACATGCTACACTTTTATTATTTTGTTTTGCATATTTCAGGTCTGCAATGAGACAAGTGAAGCTCTCAGCACAACTCCTGCCTCGTCGGAAACCATATTGAATATTTGGAATAATACAATTGGATTCAGCAAAATGATCGAGACGAAACTTTACCATTGTTTCAAATATTTTGCCTAAGCAGGACGATAAAGAAATAGGCCTGTAAGAGTCACAATTATCAGGAGACTTGTCAGGTTTAAGAACTGGGATAACACATTGTGTTTTCCATGACTGTGGTATTATTTGTTTGTGCCAAAGATTGTTGAGGATTGCTAAAAATATTTTCTGGGCTTTAACATTTAATTTGCTAATAAGTATATAAGGAAAATCATCCATACCGGGAGTAGTATTTTTCCTAGAACAAATACTAATTAAGAACTCGGACCATGTAAAAGGTTCTAACAGATATTTTTATTAAGGTTAAAAATAGTGTTTAAATTAACTGTATTTTTAATACAGTTGCTCAAAAAGTGGCGTATTGCAGGGACGTATAGCGTTCGGGATGTGGGCTATTACAAACTCGAACTTTTTCTTTACCTTTCCCGAACTCGTGCGTTTTCTTTCCCAACTGTCAAAATATTGTCTATTAAAAAGAAAAAACCAACCACGAAGTTTTTACTAAAAAAAAATCATAGAAGTTTTTATGATTCATGCATATATTTCTAAAAAGAAGCTACTAATTTGTTTCAATATCAGATTTAAAAGTAATTTTAATTATACATTAAATTAATATTAGTATCGGCCAAATTAAATTTATGAATATAAAAAATACATAAAATTGGCTGTATGAGTATGACCACAGATTACTAAATATGGTATGACGTGCACTATTTACCATAGTATCTGCTTATAGGAGTTTGCGCAAGTAAGTGAAAAGAAAATGACGGACCTTATTTCTTAATTTTCTAAATTAGTTTTTTCTGGTTTTTATTGTGGTAGGTACTTAGTATGGTGGAATTAGTGCTTTAATGGAATACGATGTGGTAAAAGAGAGAAATAAGGAAAGGCGCTCCTGTAGGATTCGGATTGCTTTTGTTAGGTTTCATTTCATTTCATCTCATTTAATTTTATTTTCATTTCATATCAATAAAAAAATTCTACTGAAGCCTTGGCTGTATGATCATAGTTTCCTTTGCCAACCCAGAATGGGTGAAGCAAACAAAAAAAAAGTATCTGCTTATATTCTTTTACGATTAGTTAGTTGAATTTATTGTGTTTTATTATTTTATTAAATTGCTTAATTTTTTCGCAACTGTATTAAAAATAGTTGTTCAGTACACGTGCGGAACCGTCATTGCAACTTGTTCCGACTGTCAACCCTCACCTTCGGCTGCGCCTCGGCTCGGGTAGACATTTGTCGAAACTCTTTGCAATGACAGGCTTTCCGCACTTGTAATGAAATATACTATTTCACTATTGTTTCCTGATAATTTATCAAAAAATTGTGGAATAAATTCATCACAGTAAGATTTGTTGTTTACTTTTGTTCCTTTAAATTTCTTTATATTATTCCAAATAGTTGCAATAGGGGTGGTTCTGTTAAAACTGTCACACAATGATCTCCAACTCTGCTTTTTCTCCTCTGCAATAGTTCGTTTTTTAAAAGCATCTATTTTTTTGTAAGCTATGTAGTTTTCCATGGTAGGAACCCTCCTGTATAACTTTAAAGCCTCTTTAGAATTCATGACACTATTTTTGCATTTGTCGTTCCACCAGGGTGCAGGTGGCCTAGTTCTGTATGCTGAGGTTTTGGTAAATTTTGGAATACACTGTGTCTTTAGGGAAGAGAGTGTTACACAAAAAGCATTATAGGAGCTAAGAGGATCATCACTGTTAAGGTTTATATTGTCAAAAGAAGATTTTGAAAGCTCATTGAACTTATTCCAATCTGCTTTATTATATAGGAACTTATCAGAAGGAGGATTTATATTATATCGATGAGTTGAAATAGTTATTTCAGTTATTGTTGGGAAATGATAGCTTCCCATGTTATCTTCATGAACGGACCATTTACAGAGAGGGGTAATCGATGGGCTAGCCAAAGACATCAATAGCTGATGAGTTACGATTCGGATACCGCATAGTCGTTGTATCACCTTCATTTAATATACACAAGTCTAAGTCATCTATAAGTGTATATAACTGCTCACCTCTACTTTTGTTTGCTAAGCAGCCAAAAGCGATATGGTGAGCATTAAAATCTCCAGCCACGAAAACTGGCTTAGGAAGGTTCTGGATAATGTTACGTAAATTGTTAGTTCGAAATGTCCCTGAAAGGGGGCAGTAAACACATAGAATAGACAAATCGCCACGAGAGGTAGAAAGAGAAATAGCAACAGTTTGCAATTCCTCGTAAAAAACTGTAGACAGAGTTTTATACTTTAGATAAGGTTTGATTAGTATGGCTACACCGCCATGTCCATTTTCAGCATTCTTAGAATACATATTATAGCCAGGTATACGACAAGGCCTGTTATCTTTTAGCCAAGTTTCATTTAATAAACAAATATCGATATAATTTTCTTGTAAAAAATGTATTAAAAGAGGCACTTTATTGTGAATACTTTGAACGTTAAAAAGACGTGATGCTCTACAGCGGGACCACCTTGAGCTACGTTAATTTAATTAGCATCAAAAAAATGTAGAAAATTTGTATATAATTGTATACGCAATTAAAAAAAATGTATATCTATAGTTTCGTTGTAAAAACGAAATCAATGTGGTCCCGCTGGGGAGCATACTCTACAGCGGGACCACCACTATAATTCCGTTACTGAAGGCTTTTCAAATTTGTTTATGGGACCAAAAAAATGTATATTAAATGTATATTAATAAACTACAGTCAATTTGATCTTTCGTTTGATCTATACCAACTTACGGCCACTTTTAAAATTTCCCTACGAATATTAGGTGTCAGTTAACCCAGCCGGAAAAAAGTTTGCGGCGATTCGATGATTCGATGGCGATTTGCATGGTCACAATAGAAGAGAAAGGAATGGACTTGTAATGCCTTGGTACCGATTAGAGAAGGTATCTTTGTATAAGGGTCCTTCATGGGTTAAGGTATACGCATCTTTAACAAGATTCCAAGTGATATGTTAACCTTTGAAGAGAATCATTTTATTTTATTTATTTATTTTATTTAACAATTTTAGGGAAACTTACAGCTATGTAATAACAAATTATAATTATACAGGTATAAGTACGGATGGCCAATTACCAGTTTCCACTGATAAGTTCACAGGATTTTAGTTGATGGGTCCGTGCAAACTACATTTTTTTTTAACAAACTATTATTAACTTTACTACGTACTTACTTAATTAAACTACACACTTAAAAAATAAAAAAAAATAAAAATCATCGCAAAACAAAATTAACTACTTACTTACTTTTTTGAAAAAAAAAACTTATCATTAATAAGTCGTTTAAGTTGGCCTGGAGAAGTATTAAAAATGTCAATGTCATGCTGCTTCGCTATTTTGTTAAACTGCTCACACGCTCGAATGAAAAAGGAATTTCGCCTATAATTTACTTTTACTAAGGGAACATGTAGTATGTTTGGGTGTCGAAGTGAAGCCATTGTAACGCGCAGACCAATGTTGCTTAGCAACTCAGGACAGTCGACAACACCGCTTGCTATACTGAGTAAATACGCGATATCAGCTGTTCGCCTTCTTTCATGTAGCGGGAGCATATGAAATTTTTGACATCGCTTATGATAATCGGGCTTATATGTCTTGCTTCTAAACTGCATGTAACGCAGAAATCGTTTTTGAATTCCCTCAATTCGCGTTTCGTAGGTCTTATAGCAGGGATTCCACACTTGAGAGGCATACTCAAGATGACTCCGTACATATGCACAATATAATAACTTGAAAGTTTTCATAGACTTAAAATCATAAGACATACGCATTATGAAACCGAGCGCTTTTGATGCTTTAGTAACCATTCCATCGATATGCCTATCAAAAAGCAGTTTGCTATCAAAAATTATACCTAAATCGCGTATGGCAGTAACTCTAGAGACGTGAACTCCCAACAGTTTATAGGAATATAGACAGGGGTTAGATTTCCGTGTAAAAGTACAAACATAGCATTTGGAGACATTAAGCTCGAGCATATTATCTTTGCAGTAGTTTTCGAATTTAAAGAGGTCATCTTGAAGTTTTAGAGTATCATCAACTGATCTGATAGGCAACATGATCTTCATGTCATCTGCGTACAAAATTATTTTAGCATAGGTAAAGCATGAAGAGATGTCGTTTACAAAGATGTTGAAGAGCAGAGGCCCCAACAAGGAGCCCTGAGGAACACCAGATGATATAGGCATAGAGGCAGAAGTGTAGCCATTGAGAACGACAGTCTGACATCTGTCTTTTACATAAGAGGAGAACCATCTGTACAGATTCCCCTTAATACCGATTTTTTTAAGCTTGCGAAGGAGTAAAAGGTGATTAATGCGATCAAAGCATTTGCTGTAATCGGTATAGATAACGTCAACCTGAGCAGGCTCAGACATATGCTTAGACAGATAGTCGCTACAAGAGATTAGGTTAGAAGTTGTGGATCTGCCACGCAGGAAACCATGCTGCTCAGGAGTCAAAGAGTGCGAAATGGATGCGTAAACCTGCTTATAAACTATCTTTTCCAGAATTTTCGCAAACAAACACAATTTAGAAATAGGTCTGTAATTTGTAACCTCGTTTTTAGGACCTTTTTTATGAATGGGTGTAATATACGCAGATTTCCAAATTTTAGGGACAATACCTTCAATCATAGAGCGCCTAAATAAAATACAGATAGGGACGGAAATAGATGTGGCGCATTTAACGATAAAAACTGCGGGGATATTATCAGGTCCAGCTGACTTGTTCAAATCGAGGGACTCTAATAACTTGAGCACTTCGGAAGTACTGATTTCAATGTCACCAATATCACATGTTGGGTTTACAGTACTGTTGTCATTGACGAAATCTGACGGATTGCTGTGTGAGAATGTTGAAAGAAAATAATCACTAAACATGTTACATATGACTTCACCATCATCAGAAGTGAACTGCCCGTATTGAAGTTCCGCGGGATATGAATTATTTTGATTCTTCAATTTTACATATGACCAGAACGCCTTAGGATTGGAGGTTATATTCTTCTCAACGTGTGCGATGTAATTTTCAAACATAGTCTTTAATATAAAATATAAATAAAAAATTGCCTCCTCAATAAGGGCTACTACACTGTAAGTGATTACTTAATTGATAAAGCAACTTGGTCATAAGCAGACAAGGTTTTTTTCTTGTAGTTAATTGTGAGTCTTGTTTTACAAAATTAATCATGTACTACATTCATTCTTACATTGGTTTCGGTGTTTTGAGATGAGTTGTTTGAGTAAGCCATGCTCTCTGTAAACATTACTGCGGTGGTGTCGTGTGAGGTGGGTCGTTACGTTCCCTAAAATATGGTTGAGCGAAAGTGATGGCTGGTTCATGCGTCATGCTCGTTGGGAAAAAATCGTAGCTTTGAGTAACAGTGTTAGTTATCGGGATTTTTTTTCCCAATGTGTTACAGTGTAACACAAAATGGTGTGACGCAACGGGAACAAAGGTCGTTAACGGGTGCCACCAGTGGAATGGGTCTGCTCCTGGCTTCTAGTCTCAAAATAATGTTGATTTTTATGTTCTATTGTTTTTGATTTTATTGTATGTAGTTAAGTGAATGTAATGTAGTAATTATTAGGTACTCTGTGCATAATATATATTTTAAAAAATTATGTCACAGATTGTTTCCGAAATGAGCTAAGTCCTTTACTTAGCACATATTGGAAATTTTTACACCCGTTTTTCCAATTTTTTTTCTAATTTTCAGGGTTTTCTTACGTTTTCGAGCTCTTTCTGCATTCTTGCAGTCCGCTATTTTTGATATTGACTGATAGCGTTTAGTGCCAAAGCCAAGGCCAAAACGTGCTAAGTCATTACAGATTCGTTCTAAAATGTTATTTACTTGACTAAGCACGTTTTGAGCATGAAACCTCAATTTCAAATTGAATTTGTAGGTGACTTAGCTAGTAGGGTTTGGAAGATATTTTTTAATTAACTCGTTTTCCTCTAGAAACTTTTTTCCGGCTGGGTTAACTGACACCTAATATTCGTAGGGAAATTTTAAAAGTGGCCGTAAGTTGGTATAGATCAAACGAAAGATCAAATTGACTGTAGTTTATTAATATACATTTAATATACATTTTTTTGGTCTCATAAACAAATTTGAAAAGCCTTCAGTAACGGAATTATAGTGGTGGTCCCGCTGTAGAGTATGCTCCCCAGCGGGACCACATTGATTTCGTTTTTACAACGAAACTATAGATATACATTTTTTTTAATTGCGTATACAATTATATACAAATTTTCTACATTTTTTTGATGCTAATTAAATTAACGTAGCTCAAGGTGGTCCCGCTGTAGAGCATCACGTTTAAAAAGAGCTATTCTTAGAGAAGACAAGTTAGACTGATTTTTATCCATAATAAATCAAGTAAGATTTTTGAGTAATAATTCTTTAATCGAAATAGAAGTGATTGGCGTGTCATCTCCTTTATTTGCTATTGAAATAAGAGTTCGAACTATGGCGTTGGTTATTTCTGCGTTATTAATTAATTGTTTTTTAAGTTCGTCAATTGATAGAGATCTCTGTGCGACAGATTTCCCAGATTGTAGAGTTTTATTTACAGTTTTCTGTTCGTGGACAGTAGAGCGTTGTTCATTGTTCGAGTTATTTACATTATTATTTACAAGAGCTGGGAATTCAGCATCATACTTATTTACATTGTTAGGTTTTGTGATGGCAACAGTGCTTGCGTAAGTTATTTTACTTTTCTTTTCCATGTTCTTTTTTATTTTAATGGGACATAAATTGGAAATTGCCAAATGTGGTCCGCTGCAGTTAACGCAGCTTAAATTATTTGGCGATGCACATTCTTTATAGTGATGCTCTCCTGAGCAGAGACTGCAACGCTGCTTGCCATTACATACCTTGGCCGAATGGTTAAATTTAAAGCATCTGTAGCATTGCTGCAGAGGTGGAACATATTCGAAAACTCGGTATGAAAATAGATCGTATTGCACGGAATCAGGTAATGTATTTGCTAGAAAAGTAATACTGACCGTTTGTAATGGTACTTTCTTATTTGCAATTTTTTTAACAAAGCGGCGCACCGCAATAATTTCATAGGTTGATGATAATTTACAATATAGTTCTTTATTGGAAATGTTAGCTGGAACGTATCTAATGATTCCAGTTTTTTCAATTTGCGCTGCTGGGATGTAGGCTTTAAGTTTGTATTTTTCCAGGAAGGTACTGTTTGTCAAAAAGTTGTTGGCATTGTTGTACTGCTTAAATACAACTGCTATTTTGCTTGCGTTTACTCGGTGTATGGCCACCACTCCTTTGATTTCCGTAGTAAAAATGTGGTTAAGGTATATGGGACTCTTGTTGCCCAAACGTTCATTGCTGTCGCTTTCAACAAACACTTTAAATTCAAAGTTAGTAGAGTTTTCAGGATAGAGTCTTTTGTAATTTGGTTTATAAAACGGTAAAAAGTTCAAACTTTCCTCACCACCGCCGCTATCATTGTAAGTTTCGTCTGGATGGCTCATTTTTCTAGCTCGTTTGACCGTAGACCCCGAGCCCTTGGTGGCCGGGGGGTTTTCACCCTCGGCCTCACTGCCTAACATTATATTTAGTAATGAAACTAATATTTACAAACTATTTACACAACTGAAACTGAAAATTATATAAATAACACCAATTTTGCGAAAAAATTCAAATTTGCAAAAACTTTGCGCCCTCTTGTTTCAAATTCCCGCCAAAGAGCGTACGAGACCTCCATCGGCCACACCTCAGAACAATATTAGTTATTGTTCTGAGGGCCACACAAGGTTCGCGCACATTATGTCGGGGCGCAGCGGGCCGGGCCGCAGCGCAAAAATCCGTCCAAATCGCTCGTAGTCTTTGACTCAAAGCTCGTAGTATATGAACTATCGCACACTATGCCGGGGCGCAGCGGGCCGCATAATCCGCCGCGGATTTTGTAGCGTGCGTGCGATGCGATGCGGCCCGCCCCGCCCCGCTGCGCCCCGACACAGTGTGCTATAGCAAGCGGATTTTATTCGTATTACTCGGCCAGATAACATGACACCTACAAATTATACCCGTCTCTTTCACTCGATTCTGTCATGCCCGGAGAGTGAGAGAGACGGGTATAACCGGCAGTAGTAGAAGAAATTGGATGTTTGAATTTGGTTGTACTGAAAATCCGTCAATGCGCTGCGGCCCGGCCCGTCATCGTCACTATGTGCTATACTCAAATCCGTCAATGCGATGCGCTGCGGCCCGGCCCGCTGCGGCCCGACATAATGTGCGCGCACCTTATACAAGTTTGTATGTTGTTACTTAATGAGGTAACTGGAGTTTTCACCACTGATCTCTATTAAACCCAAGGAATTTATATTACAACAGGAAGGTGCACTCCGTATTTCTGTGTATAAAAAAATACACTTTAACTTGAAAAGATAAGGTTTATATTTCAATACAAAATGTCAGCGGTCCAGCTGAGACCGCAAGAACGAGGTGAGGGTGTCCCTTTCTTTCAAATTGCCAGCACTCTTAAATAACAGGTTTAGTAGATTTATGGTACACAACTTTCGTTATGAAAATAAAATTTCGTAAAATTTTCGCTTCGTATTATTTTTAGTCAATAGAAAACATCGTATATTAATTTAGGTATTAGCGTATTATGCATAAAAATGTATCAGGTCGTTCAAGTTTTTTACGGCTTATCCTAGAAAAAAATTGAATGATAGATTTCAGAATTTTAAAGTGGCAACATGACAAGCTGAATGACATCTTCCGTCTTCGTTGTGTCAAGTTGGTTATGCGTAAATATTTTGCCTTGTGGTGGTGTTTTTTGCAATATCGTGAAAAGGTGTTGCGTTAATAATTATGGGCTGTGGAAATGAAACATTTGCTGGTTGCAATATTTCTTTTCACAGGTGAGATAGAATTTATTGAAAATGACACGAGTTCTTACTATGGAACAATTAGGGTGACGCCAAATTACCTCTTTCTTTTCATTTGATTCTATAAAATGTTTATACCTAAAATTATTGTCTGATTCGTATCTTACAATTTTATTCAGTAATGTATAGGTAATCATGTTTTGTTAAACATCTGTGTAACAATAAACTATTATTATGATTTATTTCTTTTATTTACTGGCACCTATTTCCTGGCATCCCTACTAGTTTAAAGTCGGAAACACACTTCTGTGGTGTGGCGCGACGCCAGAATGTCTGTTTCATGCACTTAGTATGGACACGACAGAGACAGAAAGAGTCGCGCCACACTGCATAAGTGTGTTTCTAACCATATACCTTGGTACTATTATACAGGCTGACGGGGAAACTCGACCTATTTCTTGAAAGGGGTTATACTAGAGGTCATTAGCAACAAATTAAGTCCAGTGAACCAGGGGTCAAAACTAGATGGTTACCGAGCTGTGACGGTTCTTCGATTTCTTTTTTTCTGAATTGTTACCAAAAATCATTGATCGTGAATAAACTACTTTACTCTTAACATGAATCAATACTTTTCTGAAAGCTGAATAATTAGTGATCATTTAAAAAAAAACTTACATAATCTCAGAAATAAAAGATTTTTAGTAGGTAACAATAATTTTTATTTTTTGCATTTTTCTCCAACTTCGCCCTTAATTATTGGAAAAAAACTGTATGGAAGTTGGCGTACAAATAAGTAAAATGTCTAACTAGTTTCATAAGCTTTCCAAAAGGGTACAAAAATTATTAGGTTAGGTACCTAGCTGTTTTTTAAAAAATCAACAAAAGAGCGCAGTAGGGCAATTTTCCTTTTAAATTTTAAATTTAATTCAGCCCAAAAAGTGGCGAAGCGATGGCTGGCTTATGCGTCATGCTCGTGAACGAGTGCTGCCAGTGGAAATGGGTCTGCTCTTCTCTGCTTGCCTTAAATGTGTTTTTTTTTTGTTTTTATTTCTAATGCGGTGGTGGCGTGTGACCGTGTGAGGCGGGTCGTTACGTTCCCTAAAATATGGTTAAGAGAAGCGATGGCTGGCTCATTCGTCATGATCGTGAATGAGTGCTGCCAGTGGGAATGGCCAAATGGGGCCGGAGAATTAGTTATATAAGTAGAGAATAATTATTACCGACGTCGGCGTCGGTGGCACTGACTGTTTATCAGAGGTTACCAGTCGCAGGCACGCCGGATGTCGCTGCGAGTCGGTGCGACCGTATACGCTGCACGGGCCCTTACGTGATGCCACGAACATCCAAGTTGTTAGTATTGTTAATCTAGTGTGTTGTTTAATACATCCGTATTACGCAAATTTTCGAATGCTATCGTATTTTTAAAATAAAATATCCTATATTCAATATTCTGACAATATATTCATGGATCAAATTTCATCAAAATCGGTTCACCATACTAAGCGTGAAAGCACAACCGAAAACCACTTTTGCATTTATAATTTTAACCACTTATAACAAATTGTAAAAAAAACAAGTCCTTTCTTTTAAAACTTATGGTCACCCTAACGGCCTAGACACGAACATGCGCGACGGCGGTGGCGACGAGCGAATTGCGCATCAGTTGGTGCGTCTCATTGACTTATTTGATTAGACGTCTGTCGCGAGCGCGCAATGATTCCGCAATTCACTCGTCGCCGCCCGCCGCCCGTCGCGCATGTTCGTGGCCAGGTCGTAATGGAATAGAGTGAGATAAACTGACCTCGTTCTGACTATCTCATTAGGACCGTTTTTTAGCAGCAGTGCACCTTCCTGTTGTACGTAGTACTTATAAATTCCTTGATTAAACCACTGGATAGGCTGTCTACTAGTGTCACTACGAAGGTGCTGAGAACTAATCACTAATTTTGACGTGAGATTGTGACAGCCGCGAGATTTTTAAAAGTCTTTATTTTATTTTGTGTTATTTCGGTGTGATTTCGTATTTAATTATAAAAGTTATTGAGAAAGATAAGCTCATAAACGTGAAGAAATGTGTGGTTTGTAAAATTCGGTACGAAAAAGGGAGTAAAACGTCATTTCACAGGTGAGTGTATTAAATTGTTGTTTTTAGTCAAAATTAACCTAAAATTGTGTGTAAAGCATTTGATTACTATCTGAAAATTGTTTGCAATGATATCTTATCAATATCTAGGCATTATAATGATGAATTTTGAAAGAATTATGTAAAAAATGTTTATAATTCACTAGTGATTGACAAATTCTTATCGATAAAATGTCGATATTCAATACCAAAAGTTGATAGAGCTCAGGCTGATTCAGTAGCTGTTGTATTCCCGTCTTTCGGCATTATGGTAGTACCTAGCTCTCCGCCCGCGGCTTCGCCCGTGTGAACTACACGACGTTATCCCGTGGGAATGTGATATTTTTACGGAATAAAAAGTAATAAGTAGCCTATGTTCCTCTCCAGGCAACAAAATATCTGTGTCTCAAATTTCAGCCAAATCTGTTCAGCCGTTATGGCGTAACACGATTGAGTAACACATACTTCCTACTTTATAATAAATCGACCTCGCATAGCATGTGGGGTCGACCCAGGCTTTCTTTTTTTTCTGCTACCCATATTTTTTTAAAAGAAGTAGTTTAGTTAAAAAAAAAACCTGGGTTTTTTTCCGTTAAAATCGCAATTAAATAAATTTTTTGGGCATCGAAATTTCTGACAAAAAACGCCTGACATTATTGATTGATCGACACAAGACGTCGAGTTACGTACATTGCTCAATCATGAATGTCAGGCGTTTTTTGTCAGAAATTTCGATGCCCAAAACATTTATTTAATTACGATTTTAAAGGAAAAACGGACACATTTTTGTTGGTACAGAGTAGGTACCATCACCCCGTACCAAACTTGCATCATAAACTTAGTATTTATTTCGATAGAAGCGTGGCCGGGTTGGGTCCTATGCGTTGCAGCCCGGCCACCAAAAATGTGTTATAACTGTTGAAATACTGTGGTACTCTTTTTTCCATCGAGGTATTACAAGGTACGTATCCGTACCGTTTACTGACACACACAACTACAGCCTTAATTGACGTTATATTACTTAATTCATGTTATAAAGGGGTAGCTTATACAAAATAAAAAACAGAACTAAGGACTGCTCAAGTAACAAGTTTATTTTAAAATAAAGGTGTTATGTGTGAAGAAACACTAGGTGTTAAAATGTTTTGAAGAAAGTGAATCTGTTTCCTTCGGGGTCCAGTTTAGGGCTTTCATATTTTGTAACCACCTGTTTCTTAGACTCAATTGGGAAGGAAATCTGCAAAAATAATTGATCAAATTTTAATTAAGATCTACAAGTGTAATTTAAAACAAAAAAAGATTTATCACTAAAACCACGACTATTTTCCGCATACGTATTATAAGACTCGAATTTCAATTGTCGAATAAATCGACCTCGCATAGCATGTGGGGTCGACCCAGGTTTTTTTTTAACTAAACTACTTCTTTTAAAAAAATATGGGTAGCAGAAAAAAAAGAAAGCCTGGGTCGACCCCACATGCTATCCGAGGTCGATTTATTATAAAGTAGGAAGTATGTGTTACTCAATCGTGTTACGCCATAACGGCTGAACAGATTTGGCTGAAATTTGAGACACAGATATTTTGTTGCCTGGAGAGGAACATTGGCTACTTATTACTTTTTATTCCGTAAAAATATCACATTCCCACGGGATAACGTCGTGTAGTTCACACGGGCGAAGCCGCGGGCGGAGAGGTAGGTAGCTAGGTGGCTAGGGAGCTCAGTGCAGTGCGATGCGCGCTCGGCAACAGACGCGCACAATTGCATAGGTGTCGAATTACATATTCGTAATTTACGATTAGCGCGGCATTAGCCGCTGCGCGTACTAACATCACTATGGGTTCCCAACAGCTCATAGTGAACGCAGTTTTGGCGTTCATCCAGAACGCGATCGACACCATGGACGAAGTCAGCATCGTGCAGATCTGCAAGTCTAACTTCAACGAAGCTGAGATTTGCAGTGGCAAGACGCTGCTTTACCAGAGCATCGGTAAAGCCGATGAGATGCCATCGCGCCGGAGAGATGGAGGTGTGAAAAGTCTCCAGGATATTATAACCCTGATGAAAGAGATCGACCCAGACGACGTGCCGACTTTCGTGGCGAAGCAGTTACACAAACTACCACCCGTCACATTCGACCACGTCGACGTCACCAGACTGTTGAAGGATATCACCTCCCTGAAAGCTAGTCTGGCTGAAGTGCATAGAAAATTGGAGGCTTCTGATAACACCATAAGTGAGTTGTGTGCCCAAGTTGTGTTGTTAAGCAACACCGCTGCGGTATGTAGGTCACCAGAGGCCTCTAATGTGAACACACGTCGCGGAGACAAATATTATTCTGTGGCGGAGCGCAAAATGCATCCGTCTGCAGTTTCGAGTCGGCGCATATGGATACGTCACCGGCCGCCGCTGCAGCTAGCGATGCACCGCGCCCCACACCCCGCTCCTCCGCCCCGGCGGAGACGTCACGAGTGAGCACGTCGACCCCTCAACGTGTGCCGTACGCCGCTGTCACCGCAGCCAACCAGCCCGCTAACCAACAACTTGAGCGGGTTACAAAGGATAAGGAGGGAACCAAACAAGGATTGGTCTCCAAAGCTGTGCAACCAGCGCCGCCGCGGAGACAGGATGCAGGATGCGATGATGACGGCTTCAAGAAGGTGGAAAGGAAGAAGAAGACCTCTCGTCGTAACCTGTGCGGCACCGCCCCGACCGGACACAACCACCTGCTTCGGCCGGCTATCCCGACGACGCTGGTGTACGTGTCCCGCTTGCATTACTCCACAAAATCTGAAGACATTGTGGAGTACATGAGAGTGAAAACTAAGTTCAATCTGAGGGTCGAGCGGTTGGAGTCCCGCCACAATGTGAACTTCAACTCATTTGTGGTGAGGGTGCCGACCGATCATCTGTCGACCTTCATGAAAGAAGACTTTTGGCCGAAGGGTGTCCTGTTCCGCCGGTTTCGGGGTCGGCTACCGGACACTGCATTGCGCAACACGTCGCCGCCGATTATACGTGAAAATAAATAGTTTATAATTATGTATAATATAAATGTATGTATGTTAGTCTGTAAGGTATTTATTGTATGGCCCTGATTTTGTAAAATTTCATTGTGTTGCCTGAAATAAATGATTTATTTATTTATTTATTTATTTATTTATTTATTTATTTATTTATTTATTTATTTATTTATTTATTTATTTATTTATTTATTTATTTATTTATTTATTTATTTATTTATTTATTTATTTATTTATTTATTTATTTATTTATTTATTTATTACTACCATAATGCCGAAAGACGGGAATACAACAGCTACTGAATCAGCCTGAGCTCTATCAACTTTTGGTATTGAATATCGACATTTTATCGATAAGAATTTGTCAATCACTACACTAGTGAATTATAAACAAAACATTTTTACAAAACATAAATTACATTTAACATGAATTATAAACAAAACATAATTCTCTCAAAATTCATCATTATAATGCCTAGATATTGATAAGATATCATTGCAAACAATTTTCAGATAGTAATCAAATGCTTTACACACAATTTTAGGTCAATTTTGACTAAAAACAACAATTTAATACACTCACCTGTGAAATGACGTTTTACTCCCTTTTTCGTACCGAATTTTACAAACCACACATTTCTTCACGTTTATGAGCTTAACTTTCTCAATAACTTTTATAATTAAATACGAAATCACACCGAAATAACACAAAACAAAATAAAGACTTAAAAATCTCGCGGCTGTCACAATCTCACGTCAAAATTAGTTCTCAGCACCATAGATGTATTATTCCTGTAGATGGATCACAAAAATAAGCTATAACTCACCCATCCTTTACCCCTTCTAACACTATCAAATTGTCATAAGATAGAAAGAGACAGACATGTTAATCTGTTGCGTCGACATTAGAGAATGTCTCCATTTTGACTATGCAATGCTAGATGATGATGATGCAATGATAGTGCTGTGGTTTTTTAAAGATGTAAAAATAATTTGAATGCAATGCGATACATAAAATTACAATGTATATGTATATATCGCAGGCGTATTGTATATTTCACCGTATTACATAGCAACTAGCTGTATTGGAAAACAGCACCGCATTGTAATTGAGAAAAATTAAGTTTAAATACAAAATTGTTAACACTACAATTTTTTATCGATATTACATAATAAAATCGGACTACAACACAGGTATCAGGTTGGTCAAATGTCAAAAAATCCCAATTGGCTTTAAATTATAATATTTTTATTATACATTTTTGTTGGTACAGAGTAGGTACCATCACCCCGTACCAAACTTGCATCATAAACTTAGTATTTATTTCGATAGAAGCGTGGCCGGGTTGGGTCCTATGCGTTGCAGCCCTGCCACCAAAAATGAGTTTCACTGATGAAATACTGTGGTACTCTTTTTTTCCATCGAGGTACTACGCGGTACGTATCCGTACCGTTTACAGCCTTAATTGACGCCGCCACCGGCGCCGTAGCCGGGCCAGAACGTAACACACGTATTTACAAACAAAAAAGTATTGTTTACCTATATTATCTGTTATCAAGTTCATGTAGACAGTTTCTTAAGAAATTTACTATGGGCTTAGATTGTAAAAAAAAATATTTATTATGTTTATTATCATCGATATATTATTATTACCACAGTCGACCTAAGAACATCACTATTGTTAGTTCCATGTACCATCGTATCTACCTACAGCGCCAAAATGGCGATACACAAATGATCACAAAAATATTTTACGTCAACCAGTCCAGTGGTAGGTATAATAGAGGCAAGGAATTTATAAGATAGAGGTCAGTGAGTTTTCACCCTGAGTAAAAAAGTGTGCCTAGCAATTTTGACATTTAGTATGTAGTGGCTGTCAGTTGCAGTTTTCTCAATGACCATACGTATTTTTCCAAAGTGTATAGCTGTAGAATCTTGATGTGCATACAAAACCCGCAGTGTGTGACAAATCACGCCACATCTCTCCGTCCGGTAGTGCGGAAACCGGAGGCAGTGTGATGGAAGCCTACTGTCTTACCCACTTACACGACTCTGCTCCAACACTGCTCCTACCCAACACCGCCTTAAACTAAGGGGACAGCGAGCAGGCACCCAGCAGTCCACGCGGCGACGGCCGCGACGGTTAGCAGGCACCCAGCTGTCCACGCGCCGACTGTTATTCCCTCTATAGGTGCGTGGCGGCGGGGCGGCGCGGCGCGGCGACCGCTAGCAGTAGCAGTCAGCGCGCGGACACCGCGCGGGGCGCGCGGCGTCAGCGAGGCGTCAACTACCGAGCAGTCTGACGGCGGTAAGCTCGCGGACCGCGCGCTGTCCGCTATTTTATATTGTTACTGTAAAATGCATCTACAGTGCACGATATTAAGTCCATATTTGGCTGCTCATACTTTAGTTAGGTGGGAGCGGTGCGGTATAAACTATGACCTCTAGCCTCCTGTACCGGCTAGGCGTCCATCCCACTGCTGCGGTTTACGCTACGGATTCGCATGCATGCGAATGCGTCGGTGTACTATATGCTAAGGGCGTAAATGTGGAAACACTACATTATTAAAACGCGACGCGTGTTGAGTCGAAAAACTTTTTTCTATGATGACCAGAAAGACACTATGAACATCTGACGCGACGCCATGTGCACACACGCCACCCGATCCAGACCTGCCAGATCGATGTATTGCATGGGTGTAAACACGCCACCCGACGACGCGGCGCGCGCAGTGTGCTTCTAGATAACACCCGACGCCAGGCGTCAGTTGTTCGAGAACATTCGGAGGGTACACATGTTTTTGCATTTTTATCGAAATAAAAAATGACTGAAGAACAATTAATCTTCTTCAAAATCATCATCTGACTCTAGTCTATATTTATTAAATCCATAGCACACGACCACACACTTCCACAGCTATCAGCTAAAGAAATTGCTAGCGTGTCGTGGGCCTCGTGCACTGACCTCTATAATACAAGTACGCTGGACTTCAAACTATCAATTTCAAAATGAAGCCATTTGATTTTCGCCATTTCGGCGCTGATAGCAGCGTGAGCGTCCATGGAACTAATAAAAGAGTTGAAAACATAGCTCAAATTACACTTAAATTTAGTAAGGTATGAATAAAAACGTTTATTATAAATATTTAGTATTTATAAGCTTCAGACAAGCTTTTGAAACTTTTTTAACAATGAAATTCACTTCCTTGTGGAAGGTTATCCCGCTGCCTTTTTGATAGCCAGTTCTACAAAATACGCATACTCTCATGAAAATATGTTCAGATCACGTAGTATACATAAAATACACCAAGTAAAGTCTTATTCCACGGTTTTCACGTAAAATATCAAAGAATTACTCAAAACAACGATCAGCCATTTGCAATTTTAGTACCCGAGACGCTCGAGCGGGGCGCTTTGAATCGGCACAAAAAACAACTGTCATTTCGTAGGTATACAACATTTAGTCTCGTACTTGTATTACAGAGGTCAGTGGCCCCGTGGCATATCTGGTGTTGGTTATGTGCACGGTGCACGTCGGGTTCACAAATTGGGTGTCGGTCGACACGTTGCGTTACGTCGCTTTTTAATAATGTGTTTCCACCTTATTGCTCTCTCTACTCTTCACATCAACAAATGTGTTTAGTGATGTGCAGTGCATTGACAATTTGATATCGATTCGTGAAAAGCAAAAATATAGTTTTTAAGTAGGTATTATTGTTGAATAGAGGAAAAGGCTTCGAGGTTTCTGTTATTCAAAGGATTCGTATAAACAAATAACACGTAACGCTTCCTGCAATAATTTATTATTGTCATATTGTGTTCATTTAGACTTCGGAGCATGCGTAACTTGAACTGGATAACTTAAACATGCCGTTAATGACGATTTCTAAAAAGATTATTAAAATTTGTTGAGTAAATAAATTATTATATTGAAAATAATATTAATTAGACAAATAGTCTTAAAGGTAAAACATACCTATTAATAAAGAGCAATTCATAGGTAAAAAAATTTAACCAAAAAATTGTAAACACTATAATCTAACTAAACACTACAATATGGAATGCTTATGTATGATTGGAATCATTATTCTTTATGAACGAAATTAATATAAAAAACGTAGCATTGAAAAAAATATCAAAAACTTATTATAAAGCGTTACATACATATTTTAATGTAAAATGACTCATTTATTTTCATTCAAACTTATCAACTAAAGCAAGCACAGCCTTGCTAATAAATGCACTTAAAATGCTTTTCAAAACAAAATCTTTAATCACCTAAACGACGAAATAATTACATTTAATCTATCGATACAAGTATGGTTGTCACCAGACTTTTTAAACTAATCCTTCAAACCATCTTTTCAAAGATCTTATTTATTACTATAATATTTTCCGCGTCATTTTTATACGAGAATAGTAACTACATGCTTAGATACAAGTTCCTAATATTTAGGTTAACTTAAGCTTAAAAAGCTACTCTATAATACATATAAAGTTGCTACAATATTGTCCAACTTTCTCGTAGTAATTTTTATAAAGCATTCTTTTTTCAGGGTCAGTTAAAATAAGATTCAACCTTGATCAATTTCGGAGTTAGAGTAAGTAGTATATTAAATCTTTGCAGTGCAACAGCTTGATGTACAGTCCATTGTAAAACCGCGATCGTCTTTGGTAAGAGTTAGTCAATTTCGAAAATGGGGAAAACCGTTTAATTTTCGAAAAAAATTACCCAATTTCGAGATTCCGAAAGGAATGTTCTAGTTAAGTGGAGTTATTCGATGCTTTCGTACGCGCTGCTACAAATCAAATGCTCCACATTTATTTATAACGATAATTTACCAAAACATCAAGTTTATGTTCAGCAGTTCAAGCTCGAGTATACATTTAATGTGAATATAAAATGGCTGTACTACAAAATATGGTCATATGTTTTCGGTATAAAATTACATACCTACCTACTTACTTAAATGAAAAAAGGTCCTATGTATGCTTTTGATTTGAGCTAGTTTTCAAGTTGACAACATTAAAATAAGTGAAACTACAAAAAATCTTTCAATTCTCATTCTAAGGTGAACACATTTTTAAATTACAACAACATGTGAAAACTTCGAAGATTTTGGTTTTTATTAAATGTTTTTCATTGCTAATTTATAATTTTGAGTTATTATTATTTTTTGCTCTAACAAAATCATGCATTTGTTATGTGGCAGTGGTCGATAAACAAGTAGTTTATTTTATTAAATATACTTTTCAAATAGTGAAACGTGTCCGACTACATTACATTTTTAAAAGACAAAATCGTTGTATTTATTTTCTTAAATAAATAACATACTTTTTAATTTCAATAATAATCTTTTTTGCATTGTATAATACATACAAAATAATTTGTACTTAATGTTATTTCGACTCTTAAATTCGCATTAAAATTGCATGCATGGTATCTTTTTTGGAAATCATAGGTAGAAAAGCAACTAAAAACCTTATACTAACTAACTTGAGATGTCCCTTTGGTTAATATGTGGCTTACTATGTCAAATACAATTACTATTCTATAATATACAGACAACAGTCAACAACAGATTTACATTTACTTAAACGTTATTATGCATTAAATTTTCAACAACATTCGGAAGTTACAATTGAGGGCTGCAGCCATTTTAAAATCTTTTAAATATTATACAATTATTATAAATTGCGGTTGTCATGGAAATCATAAAAATATGTTCTCATCACAACCACATCACTAGAAAAAGATTTTTGACAAATCAACGGATCGAAGCAAACATCAGACGTGGCACTCGACTTGAAATTCATAAAACAGCACTATATTTTTTTATTCAATAAAACTCAATTTTAATATGGCCACAGCTAAAAGCACGGTAGTAAACAATTATATTAGGTATTATAATGTAACATCAATTACAAATCGGTAATATAAATTTTTCATACTTTTTATGGAATGTTACATTTTCTATTCATCGACATCGATAGGTATTCGATTATTTTAATAGAACATCATTAGTATATTTTTTATTTTTGCAAAAGATATGTTCGCTATCTAGTAGGTACTGAGTTGGTTCTGATGACTGTTCACTGAAAAAAAAAAAGAAAAAGTTAGCTAAAATCATGCTAAAATAGAGACCGCGCCAGCCCTGATTGGCAAGGGAAAACCCAGCTTTGCTATAGAACGCTGGCTTCCCACACGGTGTGTAAATATATTACGTACCGTTGGAAGCCAGCTTTCTAAAGCGTTAAAAAAGGGTTATTCCACTTATCCCCATCGACTTGCCCCATCAATGGGGATTGTGAACTTTTCTTCCACAAATCCCCATTCAGTACTAAACAAATTGACAATGGGGATTTGTGGAAAAAAACAGTTCACACAACCCCATCAGTTGAAAAACCCACACACGGGTTATTCCACTTATCCCCATCGACTTGCCCCATCAATGGGGGATTGTGAACTTTTGTTCCACAAATCCCCATTCAGTACTAAACAAATCCCCATCAGTTGAAAATAAAAAACGATTTATTATAATAATTAGATAAACAATAATGTTAATTACTTAAATTGATGTTTGCTGCTGTGTATGCATTTAAAAACATTTTAAATAATAAAATGAATAAATATATTTTGACACTCACATCAATTATATCCAAATTTATTTCATGTGTAATTTACACGTTGTTTGGAAATTGTGCTTTAAATAAAAAATAAAATAAAATAAAATCACGGATACTAGATAACGGACGTTTTTAATTATAATAGAAGTATAAATATTTGAAAATATACTTAACCCGGCGTCATGGGGGTGGAAAATTGTAACATGGACGTGGGGGTTGGGTCATTATTACCCATGTAGATACTGTTATAAGTCAGTATATATTGAAGAATATAGTAAATATTTGTTTTAGGCCTCTTTTTAATTTTATTAAGGCAATAAAACACAGAAAAAATAAAATGAAGACACTTTATACTAAAGGAAACAAGGCTTTGAAACAAATACTCTAAAAATCAATAAAGTTTGCTTCATCTAGCTAAATCCAAGTTATTTCTTTGTATAAATTTCCATGACTCGTTCACACAATAGTAGATTGTACAACAAGTGCATAAAACATACCATTTTACTCGAGACGTATATATCCACCCGAGCCGTAGGCGAGGATGGATAGTCAATTCGAGGGTAAAATGGGTTTTATGTACGAGTTATACACTCTGCTTTTCACTTCGAGTGTGAGGAAAATAAATAACAATATTGTAAAAAAGAAAAAGTAGAGACTTCGCCATATTGGCGGGAAAACTTTCTTTTCTTTTTTTTTATACGTGGAAGTGGCAGCACAGTGACTTAGCATAGATCGTAGTCCATAATGTTCTTGAAATACTTATTTCTTGCAAAACTCATTAATTTTGCCTAGTTTTATTAATTTAGTAACATGGATTGTGTACAAAATTAAAGAAACCGAATGAAATAATAAGTTTATTTAACGAAGTTCAATTGCGTGTGTGACTGTTTACCTGACGACCTTTGTCTTAGAATCTGAGACTTAGACGAAGATTTTACTTTATGCACTAGAGCATAAAAAGCGATTTTATGCAGCCTAAACCCAACATAAAGACGAACTTTACGAGCATGAGAAGTGAAAAATAAAAATCTGTAATAATAACAGGTAAAAATACCGGCCCATCCGTAACAATATGTCATAAATAAAGTAGCGACACTTTGAAATACTGATCTTAAGGTAATGACAATAAGTACCACAATTTCTGTACGAAACAGTTACTCCGTGTAACTAATTTAATGTAAAATGGAAAATGAAGTATTTAGAAAAATCGACCCGTCTCACAACCAGCTCCGATGGGACTCGAACCCACGACCCTTCGCTTTCTGGGCGACAGCTCAGTGGTTAGAGCAGTCGCCCGTTATTGTTTATCTGATTATTATAATAAATAGTTTTTTGTTACGTAGGTACTCTAAAAAAGGTATATTTTATGGAGTGTAGTGTAGAGGTACGGAGGACAAATGAGAAGGTATATCTCTGTAGTGAAAAAGTGTCCGTCAAACTGCGTTAAATTAAGATGGCGCCACAGTAGAAACCAACTTCCGCTCCGTTATGGCGCACTTTTCAAAATAAGAAACAAAGATCATAATCATTAATTTTACCATTTTTTATCGCTTGTTTAATTTTATAATACTTATTTAAAAAAGACATACATAAATATGGGAATTTTCTGTCACAAAATAGGGATTTTAACGCGGGCGGACGCGGCATACTTCATTCCGTCAACAACTACTTCATTCACACTATATCATGTATCTACGCCAGCGCCGTTGCGGAGGATTTTATTTTATTTATTTATCCTACTAATATTATAAATGTGAAAGTTTAGATGTTTGGATGTTTGGATGTTTGGATGTTTGGATGTTTGTTACTCAATCACGCCAAAACGGCTGAACGGATTTGGCTGAAATTTGGGACATAGATACTTTGAAGCTTGGAGAGGAACATAGGCTACTTTTTATCCCGGAAAAGTATCACGTTCCCGCGGGATAGAGTCAAGTAGTCCACGCGGGCGAAGCCGCGGGCGGAAAGCTAGTTTATAATATACAAAGATGTTACAACAAAACTTATATACTATCAGTGTTACAAAAATCAACTTAGATTTTACTGAACACTTGGGTATTCACCATCTACAATACTAAAAATACATTTTTTATACAAAAAGGAAAACATTTTAACAATTACACATCGCAGTCAAATCATAATCGTTTTCTATACAATTATTTCTTCGGAGGGTGACTGAATAAATTACGATCACTGCTCGGTGTCGGCACTACTACTGCCTGCATTCCAATAAAAAAATAAAAAAATATATAAAGATGACAAGCAGGTTAGACAGTTAACACACTGCCGCCGCTTACCGTTCCAGTGGGCGGAGGTGCGGCGGGATTTTGGAACCCTTTAGGCGCATTTGGCCCAATTCGCGATTGGTCCAATTCACATTATTCGCGGTTGGTCCAATTCGCAGTTGGTTCAATTCGCGGTTGGTCCAATTCGCAGTTGGTCCAATTCGTGTTTGGTCCAATTCTCGGTTGGTCCAATTCGCGATTGGTCCAATATAAAGTGTATTTCCAAAATTAAACAAAATAAAACATATTTATATACAGTCGACAGCACATCAGTTTAAACAGTTGAACTGCGATAACAGCTTTTATTACGTAGGGCATAAAGGCGGTCTCAAGGTCAACATGTATAGTCTGATGTGCCGCCGTGTGTACATATTGTATTGTATATTTTCATAATCATATTACACATATCTGTGCACCTAATGTACTGTATTCATTCATACTTATATTATATATACTATCATAACTGGTATTTCAAGCTTCTACAATTAATTATTGGTTTTGAACTTTCACAAAAAATCAACTATCAACTACAAAGATATAATATATTATAGATATACACTTTTTACCTAATGGGCGGGAGCTTAGCCACGTTATAGATTCCGTTCTATAACTTGGGGAACCTTATCCAAGTATTGGCCCAACCGCGAATTGGACCAACTGCGAATTGGACTAACTGCGAATTGGACTAAGTGCGAATTGGAAATTTTTTTGAACATTGGACCAAATGCGCCTAAATGTTTGGAACTGTTATTTGGTTGTCTTTTCATGAATCATTAAGATACAATCGAGAGCATATCAAGCTTGTAGCAAATCGACTTGCTAGTGCTAATACTGCTAATATTATTACCTTCATCTTTGGTCGCACAGCCAACGTTAGTTTTTGAACTAAATGAGTAGCGTATGCTGAAACAAAAAATATGTCGCTTAATATGATATACTCTTGTAAGTAGGTACCTACTTATTTATACAGGGTAATTTTTTTATCAGTGCACAAATTTTTAGGATCGACTCAGAATCGGTAAGTGAACAACTTTATCCTAGAAACATAGGTCGAAATATGACAAAATTTTTTTGACTCTTCATACAAATCGGACTGATCACGTGATCGATTTAGTATGGGAAGTCCAAAAATTTTTGTCGTTTTCGACCCATGTTTCTAGGAGAAAGTTGTTCACTTACCGATTCTGAGTCGATCCTAAAAATTTGTGCACTGATATTATCAAAAACTCTCTTTTTGTCCTATTTATTTCTTTCTTTCACCTAAGGTTGCCTGAAAGAGATTGCTATAGATAGGCAATAAAACCACCTATTGTTCGTTTTCTATTTGTCGTTTGCCTACTTGTGTTTTCATAGTTTTACGTGCAATAAGGCTGTTTTTATTATTACCTATTATTATAAAATAAGGTGTTACATTCTTTAGTAAATACTTAAATGTAAGTATTTAGAACCTTGAGCTCCTCCACACTTCGGCAGGCACGTATGTTGATTGATTATGGCATAGGCATAGGCCTTCCTCAAAGACTTCCACATGATCCAGAATTTGTATGGGGGGGGGAATCTGCTTAGGTACTAGGTACACGGGCGCCATGTCAGGATCGTGCAGCCCAAACACCAGCAGTGTGCCCACTATGTAGATCGACAATTAGGTAACCAATTGATTTGTATATTGGCAGCATAACAATTTGAGGGCGCTGTTTACCTTTTCACTTTATTTGTATCTATTTTAAGTTTTAGTATCTACATCTTAGGTTAAAACTTAGTGTTAACCGACACTCTGTAACGTGTTCCTAAATGATCTATTTACTTAGTGCTTATTACTTTAAGTATATTGTTTCTATTGGTGGAGACCTGTAATTGGCTTTCTGTTGTTATGTGTTTAACTTATTTATGTAATTTTGCTGTTGGTCTTCCGAAAATAAATAAATGATAGTTACTGGTGACGGCGCCCAGCCCCCGCAGCCTGGTACGCGGGTGTAGCAGCAGTAGGTACACGGGCGCGGCCGTCAGGATCATGAGGCAGCCCACGCCAGTTTCCGCCGGTGACGCCACCGCCGGCACCGCCACTACTAGCAGGGTGCAGATTATGTAGATCACTGTGGATAAACAAAAGTTTTGTGAAAAACGAAATATATGTAGCTTACTTCCGCAAAAAACACAATATACAAGATGCACCGCCCGCCCGCCCGCAAAAAATTGCACATGCCCACGACGAAAATACCAGTGCACAATATCTGCATTTAGCAATACACCTTGCACCTTCACCGATTAGACTACTCTACACGTGGCATCCTCAGGAGATACCTAGTTCGTGCGAAAACCAACACCAAATTGGTATTTTCGTCGTGGGCATGTGCAATTTTTTGCGGGCGGGCGGGCGGTGCATCTTGCATACTGTTCTCTTTGTTGTTTCATGTTTTTCACAATGGTTAGGGACTTCCGCCAAGAGACGCCTGATTCAATCAAATACAAACAAAAGTTTATTACCGCCTCTATGATTCAACCACTGACTTCAGAACCAAAGCTCCTGTGTTCGATTCCCAGGGACATATTGTATTCGGTTTGGTTGGTGGTAAGACTTGTTCTTAGTCCGCCTGGCAGCTAACCACCTTCTTATATAAGGCCGTATACAGAAAGAAAGTTAGAAGCCGGTGCCGATCTACCGGCGCTTATAAGCGCTGGTCCATTCAGTAACAGCTACATAAAGCAAGCCGATTGAAGTAGATACTCATTATTACAAAAGGCGCTTATAAGCGCTGGTCCATTCAGTAATAGCTACATAAAGCAAGCCGATTGAAGTAGATACTCATTATTACAAAAGGCGCTTATAAGCGCTGGTCCATTCAGTAACAGCTACATAAAGCAAGCCGATTGAAGTAGATACTCATTATTACAAAAGGGCCATGCCAGCGCCCACCAGCGCGTGTCGGAACTTGTCCGCGACGTTCGGCGCTTATCGGCGCTTGTTCATAGAGACTGCCTCGCCGGTTACCTGCGCGGTTCCTATAAGCGCTGAGAGGCTTCCAGCTTTCTTTTTGTACACGACCTAAGTCAGACGCCATAACAATGATGTTTTCAGCACTATTCTGTTCCAGCAGTTAGAGATAAAATAGCCAGTTCCTCAGTGATTGAGGATTCCGGGATAGTGCGCTTCCTCCTTTAGTCTTATCACCACTTAATATCAGATGTGATGAAGGCTAAGTGCTACCCCGTACCTAGTCGATATAAAAGTCGATAGTTATGAATATGATAGAACCACCATCTTAGAGTGGGCAAAAAACTATGGAGCTTGGGCCAAGAAAAAAAAAGTGGCGGCCACTTCTAGAAGTAGCCTCTATTTAATGGTAGTGATATGTGCTTACATTTTTTAAAAACTTTACTTCGCTGTCATGGATAGTTTCAGAGTTACGACTTTTTTAAATATTTTAAGTTTCACTAAAATACGTTAAAAATGATAGAAATACATTGTTTTAACCATTTTTTTATGTCTATATGTGGACTTATGCAACTCTTAAGGTGCGATCACATTCGTGTGACGTCACGTGTTCGATTTTCATAGTAAAAGTATGCACCAGAAGCACACTTATCTTATAACACGTCCATATAGATACGGCGTGTTTTCACGTGGCATTAGACAGATCTGACCGCACCCTTAAGATTTCTTATAAGTTCACTCATCCAAGTTCACATAATACAGGCTTCTGCCATTTTTTGTTCTTTGTATTAGATCACTCTGTTTTCCTGTTTTTAAGCGTTTGTAAACATTCACCTTATAAATTTTATATCATGAATAAACATTATCTTCTTAACTATCCACATCTGAGCGTTATGCTCATAAGAAAAAATGAAGCGCATATTCATAACTTTCATTTAGAATTAGATTCTTAAGTGGCCGCACACGTTTATTTTTCAACCTTTGGTCCAGAGGTGCCCAGTCTCCTTTATCGTCATAGCAAAATTATTTACAGCTTTGTTGCCAGCAGTAGCAAATAAGAGAGTCAATTCCTCAGCGGTTGATAATTTGGGAGTAGCATTTAGCTTACAACCTTATCATCACTGAACCTCAGGTATGTTTGTCTAAGCACTACCCCGATGTGAATAAAAATTAATTAGGTATTGTCTGAAAACGAGACTCACCAGGGAAAAATAAATTGACTTTGATAGGTCTCTCCAAGTCGGGTTTCGTCCATCTTAATACTGGCAAGCACAATACTGCGGCGCCGATACTCAACTGAAATTAGAAAATACAGTTAAAATAGAGGTCCTCTTAATTTATGATAGAAAGCCGTACAAGAAAACATTGCTTTCGCTAAAGCTTTTGACTGCATTGCCTATCCTTATTGACCATGATCACTAGACATGCAGAACATTTTCACATCCTTTATAGATAAAACAGTTATTAAATAGTATTATTATTTAGTCAAACAAATGGATAATTTATGGTATATTATAATAATTATCAAAACTAAACATAGGAGTCTCCCAAGGATGAACTTTATGCCCTCTGCTGTTCATAGTATGTATGAATGACTTAAATAAGGTGAATGGCTTAAATTTGATGACTCTGTATGAAATATAACTGGGAGAAAAAGATTTCCCTTGACGACTTTCTTGCCGGTTCTTCCCGCAAGGTCTCCCTCATTTGCTTACCGATGGCGTAGCTTCTTTGACGTTCGTAAGTATTGTTAACATAATCTAATCTGAATAATCAAATTTTTGTTTGAGTTTGAGGGTTCTTTCTTATGTAACACAGTTCTTTAATGTTAAAACATTAATAATTTTAATTTGTTAAACTTCCTTTGAATGCGATCAAGTTGGATGAGAACACGAATTTATTTATGTATACAATCTTCTCTACAGTAATAAGATGGCAATCAATTTGGATGAAACATGACCCAAGTGGCGAAGCCGACGTAGTTAATAAGCGCGTAGATATCCGAAACTGTGAGGTAGAGCAGTGACAGCAGCGCGCGCTCAACACGCACTCGATGAAATCTCTTTCTGTCTCTCTTTTATGTCCAGTATTGAATAAAGTAGGAAGGTGTCTCTGAGTGCGGCAGTTAGTCTTCTCTACAATAATAAGATGACAACTAATTTTGGATGAAACCAGGTATCCACTCACCCAAGTGGCGAATCCGACGTAGTTAATAAGCGCGTAGATGTCCGAAACTGTGAGGTAGAGCAGTGACAGCAGCGCGACGGCGAGCACGGCGGGCGCGGGCGTCGCGCGCGGGGACACCATCGTCAGCATCTCGGGCATCTGCCCCGCCGCCGCGCCCGCGTAGAACAACCTATGACGTCATCCACATAGCAAATTTAAATTTATACTTTTTTGCATTCACAATGCAATTTTTATTTTTGATATAATTGTATGAGATATCTCATCGGAGCTGGTTGTGAGACGGGTCGATTTTTTCTAAAATACTTCATTTTCAATTTTTCAAACGTGATTGGAATATAATAGACCTATAATTAATGATGTGCCGTGTGCCCTAGAGTAGGATAATTTTAAACGCCGCTCTGTGGTCTAGTGGTACACACCACTGGTATCAGACGCAGCGGAGGCAGGTACAGCCAGGGACAAATTCGGTGAACCACTTCTTGCTTCTTTTCGTGTGGCTGTTGACTCACCGTTCACTTGCAGTTCCTACCCCTAATTGCTTATTTTATTTTTCTGTTTTACAAAATCCATAGCTCTTAATCTTAATTCACAAATTTATATATAGTAGAAGCTTAAAGCAAATAACGGATTTAACATTATGTTTTTAATGTACTGACCAAGTTTAATACATAAGCAAATAGTAAAAGAGTCTGCGATTGAATGGCGAGCCACACGAAAAGAAGTAAGAGGTGGTTCACCGAATTTGACTCGGACTTTACATATTGTATTCGGTTTGGTTGGTGGTATGATAGAGCTTGATCGAAGTTCATAGTTCATAGTTCATTTATTACAACAAGTTAACAAAAAAAAAAAGAAATATCATGTCACAAAACAATATTAATAAAAGCATATTATAAAAGCAAACAATAGATGAATAATTTATTATGAATGTCAAGTAGTAAAATTCAAAAGTAATAAAATAAGAAGAAAAAAATAAACTAATTTAATAAAATAACATAAACATAAACATTACATTTCCTTATTGGGTAAAAATGCACGGATTACCGAAAAAATCTTCGAGTGAGTAAAAACATCCATTTAACAAAAATTTCCTAAGTTTAACTTTAAATATATGGAGATCGTCAATAGTCAATAATTTTCAGTTCTAAAGGCAGTGCGTTAAAAAGTTTCACAGCCTGATACCGACAGTGTTTATCAACATTTAATTTTGGTTGTAGTTTGGTAATTATATTTTTTCTTCTACTATCTAGACTTTCTTTCTTGTCGGCTTCAGTTTCATACTTATGGTTATGCTTAACGACATCTAAAACAAGAACCAAGTCTGTCTGGCTGCTAGCTACGACCATCAAATTTAAGTGTGACCGCTTATCAACGATGTTTTCAGCATTGTTGTGTTCCGGCAGTTAGAGATAAGGATTCCAGGAGTAGTGCGACTCCATCTTCAGCCTTTTCATCACTTAACATCAGGTTTGATGAAGGCTAAGTGCTACTCCGTAGTAAATAAAAAAGATAATATTGTCGGGCCCTAGAGTACCTAACGAGAATGGTTTGAAGTTAGGTTGATGTATCAACATGGAACGGCGATGTGGGCGGTATAATTGCGTTGCTGATTTTTTATTTTTTTCATTTCAATCCAATTGCAATGTGTACATACATTGACTGACAAAGACGTAGAATAAAGTGAGTGGACTAGAATTATAAATGCCAGAATTCTACGAAATTGTGCACATACATAGCTACCTATGTTTACAGACTTGATTAAAATATGTGTTGGTTGATTAATAAGTTAGCATTTTTTTATCAATAGTTGGTCCTTCGAGCCAGATTGATAGTGTGATCTTACCGCGATGACGTCAGCAGGACGCCATTAACCGCGCCGAAGGTAGATGCAGCCACGAACAGTGGGATGGATAGCGCGAACCAGCCGAACAGACGCTCTGCGAACGTCACCGCCACTGCTGCTGAGCCCAACACCTGGATACAAAGTTATGATTCATTAGTACGAAAGAAGACAGGGAGAAAACCAACGACCCTTGACGAATTTCTTGCCGGTTCTTCTTGTTATAAGGTCAACTGGGGAGCAAAAACACGGTAGCCCTCATTGGTTTGTGGTCGGATTTTGATAGTAAACCTCGCGTGTGAATACGCATTGTACCTACAATTTTCGACTGGTAGCAGAGATTGTCAGATACCCATACCCACATGCCGACATATATAGAGAGTTTCTCCGGTAGAGAGTTTAGCGTTGTATTTTTTTTTTTTTTTTTTTTGTTTAAATTTAAAGTGTTATCTTTCCTTTTTTTATCCTAAATATTTAGCTAGCTGATCACTAAACACTGATCTGTTTTTTTTTTCTTTCATTTATTTTGCATGTGGTGTACACCTATAAGTAATTGTGCAATTAGAATAATTACTTCTTTTAAGCTACTTTTTTATTATGTTGTATGATTGTTACAATTGTTGGTGTATCAATAAAATAAAATAAAATAAAATATATCCGTACGAATATGGCGCAGCGTGTGTCCGTATCTCGCAAACATTATTGTTGCAAATTCGTTCTAGTTTTACCTCAGTGGGGGAGAGCGTTGTGTAAAAGGCGATGTTGGTACAGGTGTAGACGACGGTGACCAGGGCGCACGAGATCGCGATGGCCCTGGGCAGGTTGCGCACTGGATCCTTTAGCTCCTCGATGATGAAATTCAAGTAGTTCCTAGGAAAGGATGTTATTATTAATCCGTTGTAGAAAGGTAAATCTTATTGCTTGGGTATTTCTTATTGAATCTAGATGAGAACTAAGTAGACCGAGATTTTCTATTATTTTTGGTTTACTTTTTCGTCGTTTGTAATTTCTTTTCTGGGATTTTGATCGGTGCCTGTGTAACAAACAAAAAATTTTTTTATATATTTCTATTCTCTTTATTTTCTCATCTTTTTAACATTTGACCACTTCATGTTACAATAGTAAAGTAAGTACTTGAAATCTGACGCATTCCTAGCCTAGATCGAGCTTGAGGCAAACTTGAAGATTCAATATTACAAAACCTGATTACCTAGGTGCAAATTTCGTAGGCCGTTTTTATATATTCCTAGAGTTATATATAATTGATTTGTTTATATAGCTATGGGAATAATTATTGCGCTACTGCATGAAATGGCACTCGTTTAACGTTTTTTACCAATATTTGTCACTTACCATCCGTTGTACGCAAACAGTCCGGAGTAGAAGGAGAGCGCTATCGAAGTGACGTCACTCGTTGTGCCCTCGAATGTGAAATGCTCCACCTTTCCTGCAACCAGAGAGATTGGTCGGTAATGGAATGATAAATAGGTAGGTACTTACTTGAAAGTTCAAATATTTGACCACATTGATACAAACTTACTAGTTATTTAAATTTTTACTTTTTTGCATTCACAATGCAATTTTTATTATTGAAAAATTGAAAATGAAGTAAGTACCTAAGTATTTTAAAAAAATCGACCCGTCTCACAACCAGCTCCGATTGAACTCGAACCCACGACCTTTCGCTATCCGGGCGACTGCTCTAACCTCTAATCCGTAGCTTAGATGGATTAGAGGTTAGAGCAGTCGCCCGGATAGCGAAAGGTCGTGGGTTCGAGTTCCATCGGAGCAGGTTGTGAGACGGGTCGATTTTTTCTAAATACATCATTTTAAATTTTTACCCGTCTGCGGCGAAGCAAAAAAAAAGGGTTATTACCTGTCTGCGGCGAAACCAAAAAAGGGTTATGTATTTGACCTGTATGTATGTGGGTGTGTCTGTTCCTATGTTCCCTCGTAACTACTAAACAGATGACCCGATTTTGATAAATTATAGTTATAGTGACAATAGGACATCAAAATTAACAAAAAAAAAACAAAATGGCGGCTTTTAGGCAATATATTTCCACATTGATATTGCTCCCTCTGAACTGTGCTTCGATTCACTTAAATAAAAAATCGCTATCGCTAAGCCCGTCTCGACGAGAAAACTTGTATAATTAGTCCCCCACCTAGCGTTGCCAAGTGTCCCGATTTTGGCGGGACGTCCCGCGAAACAGCCGATTTTTACAATGTCCCGCCGGGACAGGTATGTGTCCCGCATTATGTTAATTTTCAGTTAGGCAAAGAAACAAAACAATGAAAGACTAATATTTCACCGAATATACATTTAAATCAATTATTTTGAGCACCTATTTTAATTGTAGTTCAGTGTTTTTGTTTTATCATTAGCAGTGTGTAGCTGTGGGTGGACCATGTTGTAGAAACAATATCCGAAATTGAAAATTATGAACATTTTAAGTATGTCTATTCTCAGTTTTATTTTGTGCAGAGAGTATTGTCTCAAATGAATATTATATGGACAGACGTGTGAAATCACAGTTTACAAAAACTTATCCGATTGAAGTTGCTGTAACATTCAATTTTCAACTATCTGGTAAATTCTAAGAAGGTAAACAAACAATTTTATTGCTGAAAAAAGCAAAAAGTGAATTGAAATATGACAAACAATATTATTTAAAAAAGGAACGTTATCAATAAAAGCAATACCTAATTCATTAATAATATACTTTTATTTTTTCTTTTTTTTTCTTGTTGTCCCGCGGCAAAATGCTACGTCCCGATTTTTTTATTCAATTTAAGTACATGTCCCGAGTTTCTCAAAAAAATACCTGGCAACCCTCCCACCCCACATTCTTGTCTGTTTCGTTGACAGCCTGGACAAAGGAGCCACTTGCAATACAAAATTAGGTGTCTAAAAAAATAAATTATATTAAAAAAACCTTTTATTTAAAATCAAGCTTTTATTCAAATGTCCTAAAAAGAATAAAATAAACTTTGTATCAAGTCAAATCCAACAAATTTATTACATTAAACAATTTATATGTTTTAAAAGCTTGTCGCTTTATTTAATTTCATATGTCAAATATAAGTTAAAGCATTTGTGTTTAGTGCAAGCCCAGTAACAATAAAATCTCGCGACAAGCTTTTAAAACAAATAAATTGTTTAATGTAATAAATTTGTTGGATTTGACTTTATACAAAGTTTATTTTATTCTTTTTAGGACATTTGAATAAAAGCTTGATTTTAAATAAAAGGTTTTTTTAATATAATTTATTTTTGTATTTTTAGTTATTATTGGACGTGTTTCTAAGTTGCTTCATTTCATTTAATGCATAATTATTGCATGGTCGTTTGCCAGTTAATTTATTACAGTCTAGCTCTTCAACTGCATCAAGTCTGCAAAGACACAAATATATTTTACCACCAAATAGAGATTGTAGATTCTTACTACAGACACACATATTCGTTAAATACAAGGCATATTCACATAGGTATACGAGAAGGAAGCACTGTATTACGAACAAGAATAGAAAACACAAATTAGACCCAATAAGACAAAAAGTTCAAAATAAAAATGTGTGTGTGCCGTGCCGCAGCAGTACTCAATGGTCGCAGCTCAGCGTCATATTACTTGTCTTGCAACGCAAGCAAACGCTGATTTTCTGTTGTAAATTTTAGTACGTATTTCAAAAATAAATACTAAAGAACAAGACACATTTAAGTTTCTATCAAAGTTGATAAACATAGTACATAAAGAAAAAAAGGTTTTTTCTTTTCTGTAGGTATGGTTGTATTAACTTGGAGCCATCTGTCGTTGACTTTAGTGAACTATTTATGTGTAAAGTGACACATAGGGTCTGAATATAGCAACTTCGCGTTTTTTCCTTTTTTTTTATAGTTCGTTCGTTCTTATAGCCGCTACACACGTCCAGACCAGACCTAACCGCCGATTTGGTGCGGACGAACTTTGCTGTAAAGCAAATATAATCCGTGCTACACACGTTCGTACCATATCAAAAGTAAATCAAATCAAAAAATCAAAAAGCTACACCAAATCTGGTCTTGGCCAAGGCTTTGTATCACATCACTGAACAAGGCCTTGTATCACATCACTTTTTCTTATCAAATACCCACAGAAATCACCTGGATTTGCCAATGCAATGCAACGGGCTCGTAAAGAAAAAGACCTATTAACAAAAAAAGGTCTTGGATTTGAAAAAAATTGAACGGTACCTGTCATAAAAGAATGACGAAAAATTCTTCAAAACCATTTTGAGTAGCCTGTACCTGACAGGGAAACTTCATTTTTAATTAAATGTCATTTTTTTAAGTAATTGAGAAAAAGCCTAAGTCCAGGGACTTTAAATTAATGTTTTAATATAAATAATAATAATGTTCACTTCTCATGCTCTAAAAGTACGCAAATATAGCCCTACGAAGCGGGACTAAATAACCACTTTAGTCCCTAGGGAGTAAAATGTAATTACTTTTTTAATTTCCTTCATGTGACATTAGATAAACTCAAACAGCCAGTGAATATACTATTAATTGTGAAGTGTGGACCATCTTCATTGCGAAAATGTTAAGATGTTTTTTGTTTCATGGTTTTTCGCAAGGAAGGTGGCGCCATGTGTTTTAAATTGTCAATTTATGACTGGTTTAGCGGAAAAAACTTACTGCGAGTTTTTGGCGCCATTTTGGCGGGTTAGGTTGAGTGGATATTTTAATTAATCGCAATTTGTTTCATAGTGGATTTTGTGACTCAAGATAGGTGTGGTTTTTGTGCCCCAAGTGTCTACGCAACTGAACGATATGTAGAATGATTAAAATAGGCGCTATCTCGGTAAAGTGATGCCGAGTGTTTTATTATAGTGGTGTGGTGACTAACCTCAGCAAGAATTATCGAGAAGGTTGGCTTGACACACTTGACGCCAAAAACTCCAAGGAGCACTGGAATGTAACACACCTACATTCTTATGAAAACATAAGAAACTATAATAATTAAATAATACTCAATAATTGGCAGTATGGCTAAATGTCTTGGCCTGTCCTACAAAAGGGCGAATATTTTTACTACTACTACTACTGACCGCGAAAATGTCAGAATTTGTTAAATGTTTTTGTACTAAATTGACTAGTTTTCTCGCACTCGAAGTGAAAAGTACAGTTTGCACCTCGAGGCTAAACGCCAACTTAATATACCCTCGGTTTCATTGACTCCCTCGCACGCTCGGGAGCCAAACCACCTCTGGTATATAATGGCTTCGTTTAGTCCCTCGTTATAAAATATTCTATTGATAATCTCAAATTTATGTAAATAGTATATTATAGCATACTTTTCAAACAGACTGTTTTTTTGTCTCCATAGCAATTATGTGACATGGACTCATGTTCTTTCTCAAATAACCAATTCAAATCGGCTGTCGGGTTGGGACGTGTGTTCTATTACTAGTTGAATTTAGAGAGTGCGCCAGATAAGTCTGCGCGGGGTCAAAATCGAATACTAATATTTTCCATAAGCTTAGAACAAAATAATGTACTGTAACTAGCGCCATAAACGCCCCAGTCGCAGAGTTATCTGACACGCACTCTATGAAGATTGCGCTCGCTGAATGCTCGCTGATTATAACTTTATGGTACCTACCTATATTGACAAAGTGTCAAGTAACCATCACAACAAAACAAGAATATAGTACTTGAAAATTTGCAAGAATTCTGAATTGATAACTATACTGATTATATATTTAATTGCATTGTCATCGGAACTAAAGGTGAATTCCAAATTTCAGCTCAATCGGACATTGGTAAGTGGGTCAAATTTAGCTCGCAAGATTTGACGAACGGACATACATGCATACATACACTGCAAGTTAAATAAAAGCTTGTAAAAATGGACTGCCCTATGAAAAATGTTTAAAAAAGTTCCAAAGATTATCACGGGAACAATATGCTTATAACACTCGCACTATAACAACAAAAATGGGGGAAAAAGGAAGAATTTGGTGAGGGTTTGTCGCCGTACAGAATCGTGACCTGCTATAAAATTCTTAATTTGTTGAATTATAGTTCGAAAAAATGATGTCGCAACTTAGGTCTATTGCAACACAAAAACTACTTATTTTAATTTTAATTTTTATTTATTGTGACAACAACAGCCATACTTAAACTAGAAAGACAAACTTAACTAAAACAGTTACATCTTCGGCCAAAAAGTTGCCCACAGTGAAAAATAATAATACGCCTTTATGACACTTTAAAGTAAGTACCTATCTTTAAAAATATGTAAAATTACAAGAAATATATATATATATATATATATATATATATATATATTTATCCCGCAAACAAACAGCCGTCCCCTGAAGGCGAAAGTGCATTTAAACTGGCGTCCACCTGCTTTAACCGGTGGCACTTAGGTCCTATCGATCCTAGCTAGCCGTAGTACAAAATTCGACGGAAGCCAAAATTCGGCTAAATGGCTGCAAAAAAATATTGAAAAGTTCCCGAAGAAATCTCAGCGCCAGGTGAGGCGCTGCTGCATCGCGTATATCCGCACTGTATATCTAGAAGAATTCTTGACTACGGGTTCGCCTATTTGGCGTCCACTATGCGACGTTGCCAGTTCGCTCATGAGACCTGCGGCAATAGCTCAAATAATTGTCTACCGCAATCAAAACAATATATATCGCCTCAGAACACGTACGCTTTGCGTTATATTCGGCGCCCGATTTATATTTTGGAGTGAAACTTAGAAATAAACCTGCACCTTATTAATTATCCAATTAATTTTGTTAAAAGTCTGTTGTTTTTGAATGAGCATAGAATGGTTAATGTATGTCCGTGTTTCACGCAACACATACTATTTGAGGCGGTACTATGTGGATGCAAACTACCATTTTATTATAAAGTATAATAAAATAAAAAAATGGGAACAGTGCTTTCATCTTACAGTTGGTAGCTTGCAGCCACTTAATACCGCTTCGAATAGTACCGTACGTATTTCTGCAATTAAGATCGTCAGGCTATTGGGGTGCTTCTTCGAGTAAGGCATTCTTTGGTGACTTTCGTGGCAATTTTCAAATCCAATATTTTTTCTAATTTGACATCAGACTCTTAAAATATACGTAAAAGTAATATTTTTTTATAGAAGAGGCACATCGGAGAGTGATATACTTACAGAGATAACCGAGGTTAAAAAAGTGGAGGCCACGCAAATCACAAAATACCCCCACGAAAATCACGAAAATAAGAATTGTAGTTTAAATTTCTCAAATGAGTTACTTAATGTTACTTAATATTGAAAAAGTTATTGTATTATCATTTATCATAAGGTAAAAAAATATGTAGATTACCAAGGCAGAAATCGTTTTTTATCAGAATCAGTCCAAAAACCTACCTATTCAATGTGACCTATGTGATTATACCTAAACCTATTGAACATAACATTTTAAGTTTGATTTAAACGAATTTGCATTTATTAGTCAAATGCAAATTCGTTTAAATAAATAATATACATAAACTAGTACAAAATTCAAAGTTATTTCATTTGCATGGTCAAAAACTAATGTGCGTTGGTCAAAACTACCACGTAAACCACGCAAATCACGACCACGTAAATCGAAATAAATCTTTTATGCTAAAAATATACAAAAACCTTTTAAGCAAATAAACTGTGTTTTGAATATAAGTTACGTTACCTTATATTTGTTCACTACAATATTTTATTAAATAAATAAATCCACAGAGACTGGAGAAAATTGAACCACGCAAATCAAAGTTTTGAAAAACCAAACCCACGCAACGAGGTTCTTACCTCTATTTTTCGAAAACTCGACGCACTGTTACACAATCTCTCTGCCTGGCCGCCGGAGCGCGACTAGTTGTAACTTGAATTAGCAACATAGGGCCGCGAATTTAGAGATGTATTAGTGAACTTATAATGATCCACGCAAATCACCAAGTACCAGCGGACAGTTACATTTTTTTTTTTAGGAAATGTAGTTCTTTTAGAACTATAGTCTAATTTTTTATAGCATTGGAAACTTCTTAGGACTTAGTGTTATTTTTTTGGTTAGCATGTAGCGTTTAGTTTAAAATATATAATTTACGAAGTGACCAGATCGGGGCTTGGGACACTCCACGAAAATCAAATAATGGGGGTATTTTATTTTTTAATGATATTAATTTATAACAATAATTGAATAATAATCAGTTACCCAGTTAATAGAGGTTTTAAGGTTTGCGCAAAAAAAGAAATGGCTTGCGGACTTATCGATTTCCATTATTTATAAGCGATACCGCTTGAAAAACGTGTCCCAAATAATGACCCATTGAACGTCCGTATATGGCTATTGAACGTCCGTATACAGCTATTGGGCGTCCGTATATGGCTATTGGGCGTCCGTATATAGCTATTGGGCGACCAGGTCTGTAGCCATGGATCACGGTATCAGATTGAATTAGCCACGGATCACGGCGAGTTGTATATGTCGCAGCCAACTGGTTGAATCCGCCATTCAATTAAACGCATAGGCCGATGATTTTTTCCGTAAGTTATTTTATCTTCCCATAAGTTGACGGAGTCACAAAAAAAAATAACCACGAAATTTAAGACAATCGCTTCGCTGCGCTTCGCGATCGCCTTAAATTTCTAACCTATCATGTGTTCTACAGGACTTCCAAGGGGTACATGCTGCCATACTTAACCATCCGCCGGATTCAACCATCCGCCTGCGACATATCCACCGATACCGTGATCCGTTTCCAATAAAAAAAAAGATTAATATTTGTACCTACAGATCACGGTATCCGTAGCTACAAGAAATAAATTATATTAGTTTTGGAAACTGATCACTGTGCACAGATAAAAGAAATAAATATAATAACATGTGATGATTTTAAAATGTTATCTGATGATTTCTAGGGATGTGACAACTGTTCTAAAATAGTAGATTGTACGACAAGTGCTTAAAACGTACTATTTTACCCGAGACGTATATATGGATGTTTGTCGGGAGTTTGTTCCAGAGCAGTGTAGCTCTAACGGAAAAGGAATTATAGAGAAAGTTGGTAATGCTTCTACCTAGAAGCTCAAGCATCTTCGTGGTACAAGGCCGCCTAGTAAGGAGGAATCATTTGGAAGCGGGAAACAAGTTACTGGGGCGAGTTCGGGTCATTGAAGATATTATATAGGGTGCTAAGGATGTGCATATCACGGCGAAGTCGAACTGGAAGCCACTTGAGTTGATGACGAAATGATGACACATGGTCATATTTTCGTAATCTAAAAATAAATCGTATTGCCAGATTTTGAAGGCGCTCCAACTTGTTCAGCTGTTCTTCTGTCACGTCCAGAATCCAGATAGCAAACATCGGCGTAGTCGAGAAGTGGAAGGAGGAAAGATTGCGCCAGCAGCAATTTTGTTTTGAAAGGAAGGAAGTATTGAAGACGCTTGAGAGAGTGAGAAGTATAGTAAATGCGTTTACTTATATTATTTTTTTTAAATTACAACTTATTTTAATTTGGGAAATGAAATATAAATAATATCAGTTTTTAAAAATAAAATACTTTATTACTTGTCTCTGAACACTGTGATCTGTTTCCAAAATTAATATAATTTATTTCTTGTAGCTACTGTACTGATACCGTGATCTGTGGGTAAAAATATTAATATTTTTCTTGTTGGAAACGGATCACGGTATCGGTGGATACACCTCGCCGTGATCCGTGGCTAATTCAATCTGATACCGTGATCCGTAGCTACAGACCAGGGCGACCGACGGAACCAAATTTCATATTTATAATAAAAAAACTGATGTAAAGCTTTGTACTTTGTACGGATGCCCAATAGCTGTATACGGACGTTCAATTAGCCATATACGGACGCCCAATAGCTGTATACGGTCGTATAATAGCTATATACGGACGTTCAATAGCCTGGCGATTTTAATTGCAAGAATACGGTACTATACGAGGCGGTACTATGTGGCTACAAACTACCATTTAATTATAAAGTACTTTTAATAAAATGAAAAAATGGGAACAGTGCTATCATCTTAAAGTTGAAAGCTTGCAGCCACATAATACTGCTTTGAATAGTACCGTATATGACTATTGAACGTCCGTATACATATATTGGGCGTCCGTATATGGCTATTGGGCGTCCGTATATAGCTATTGGGCGACCGAGACGGAACCAAATTTCATATTTATAATAAAAAACTGATGTAAAGCTTTGTACTTTGTACTGACGTCCAATAGCTGTATACGGACGTTCAATAGCCATATACGGACGCCCAATATCTGTATACGGACGTTCAATAGCCATATACGGACGTTCAATAGCCTGGCGATCTTGATTGCAGGAATACGGTACTATTCAAAGCGGTATTATGTGGGTTGCACTTTTATAAAACTTTAGTTATAGATAATTTCATTTATTGTAATATTTTTTTAGTGATAACTGTTTGTTATCCCAAATAAAGAAATAAAATTAAATAGAAATAAAATAAAATATACCGACGCCCAAAAGCTATATACGGACGCCCAATAGCCATATACGGACGCCCAATAGCTGTATACGGACGTTCAATAGCCATATACGGACGTTCAATATCCTGGCGATCTTGATTGCAGGAATACGGTACTATTCGAAGCGGTACTATGTGGCTGCAAGCTACCAACTGTAAGATGAAAGCAGTGTTCCCAGTTTTTTCATTTTCTTATACTTTATAATAAAATGGTAGTTTGCAGCCACATAATACCGCCTCAAATAGTAAGTGTTGCGTGAAAGATGGACATATTTTACCAATCTATCCATTCATCTATGCTCATTCAAAAACAACAGACTTTTAACAAAAATAATTGGATAATAATAAAGTAGACTTGTAAATTCATATTATAACATATGGGGCATCCGTATATGCATAGAGCTTACGAATATTGGATCAAATTAAATGTTAAAACTGTGTACTACAGACAAGCGATAGGAAAAGAAAGAGATAAAAACCCAAAGCTGGCAACGTCGCATTCCCAAATACCGTGCATCCTGTGAGGACGTTAAATAATCGATGACATAGGTAAATTACGATCAATATATCTGGGATGCCAATAATGTCTCACCATGGTTCGGAGTTCAAAATGTTGGTGCATGACTGCAAGACGAATATGGCGAAAAATAAAATTATCGGATAATGACGTATCCCACTGAGCTGGAAATCAAAAAACTAAGCAATATTCATTAAGACATGTTAAAAAAGGTAAGGGGAACTGGGGGACGTCGTAATGATGCACGACGTGCATGATGCCAAAAAGATTGTAGGATGTAAATATATATATATATATATATATATATATATATTAATAAATATGAATTACCTAGCTCTTCTACATGTACCTAGCTACAAACATTTTTCTAAGATAAGTTTTCATCCCTTTTGTAACTTGTGCAGACGGGCCCTTTGGCGAACTTTGGCTGTCCAGCTCAATGCTCTTAAATTATAGCTATCCAGAGGATTTATGCTTACGCGCCGGGAGCAACAAACCGTTGGTTCGGATGGCAGATCTCGGGACCTGCACGTGAGAGGATTTAATGCATGGCACGGATAGTGCAGTGGACGTGGCCAAATTCTGGGCCGCAACTATTCAGGGTGTTAGGGGCACCTTTGCAAAAACTTTAACCATGGCTTCAGACCATCATGCTGAACAACGTACCAACAGCAAGAATTTTTTGTCGGAAATGAAAAAAAAAAACGACATTTCATACAAATTTACCAACTAATCGGGACATTTTGTATCGAGAGCCGAAATATTTTTTCATTTCCGACAAAAATCTTGCTGTGCGTTGTTCAGCATGATGGCCTGAAGCCATGGGTTAAGTTTTTGCAAAGGTGCCCCTAACACCCTGTATAGTGAGTATTTGCCATCGAAACGCTAAGAAGAAGTTAGCAATCCAGACTTGTCAAAACTGAGATTTTCTTAAAACTAGAGATAGGTAAGTTTTCGCTGTAAGCCAGCTCTTATTACGAATTGTTTTTTAATAATACTTAATCTTAGTGGAATAAAGATTTTTTAAACAGTGCATTGACCGCATAGTAAAGTATAGACAATAAACGAAATTGCCGCTAAGATATTTTACCCTTTCTCAAATGCCATGTGTTAGATCCCCAAATGCCTTATGTCTATGAGCATAAGGACTACATTATGTGAGATATTACACAATAGGCGGATTGCTGCAATCATCCAATAGAGATGTCTGTGTCGCCGACGTCGCCTTCCGCTGTAGACGGCTTGCGAATTGGGATTGATAATTTGTGTTGAAATGCAGATGAGGAGAACGGGATTTCTTGATTTCTTGAGGAGAGCAGAGAGATAGGGGGTCGTCCTTTAATTACGTGAGGCATTTGGGGGGGATGAGGGGCTCTCCAACGCAATCGAGCACATTTTGAAAATTCTCATGTAAGATTAGGTGCACCAAAGGGGGCGGGGCTCGAAAAAATCACCTCGCGTATTTAATAGATGCCCTCTAAGACTAGTGCTCAACTGCACATTTGACAGCCTGTGGTCAGCTCTTCAGCTTGCCGTTCGAGTAGAGAAGTTTTGGGCGGCCAAGATTTAAGACGCCGATTCCCCAAAATAGGGTATTTTAAATTATGGATTACTCGTAAATCACAAGTACTTGGAAAAAATATATGTTATTTTACAGTTATTTATCTAGTGAGAAAAAAATCTTTCCGTGTTCTGTGATCTAGTGCTTCCGGCCGTTTTTTTTCGATTGGTGGGATTGGGATTTTATTTGACACAGTAAAATATTACTGTGTCAAATAAAATCCCAAACATCCGTCTAATCGTAATCCAAATATCGTATTACTTGCAGTATACTTGGTTTTAGTTAATGAAAAATATACGAAAATGATTGTCTTTGAGTAGCCGAGGGATTCCGGCCGTCATAATTATAATTTTTTTATTAGGTAATTTTTCATTGAATTTTAAGTGATTTTCGATTCGCGGGGCGCTCGCGAGTTCACTGTTCACTGCCTGCAGCCGCTGCGTCCGCGTGAAGTGTATCGACCGCGGCCGAGCAAGCGTTAGCGTGCCTATTTCGGTCAGGAATCCTCGCCTTAAAACGAATAAGTACCTACATATCATCGACACGAAAGAAAAAGAAGTGCCAAATGTCAGTGGGGTGGCTAACTCCTAAGACAAATTTTCGTGACCAAATGTGTGCACGTCCCGAGACGAGCTTATGGGACTTGCCCAGCTTAAAACTGTTTAGCTAGCTCTAATTCATTAAAAATATTATTATAGTCGACGTCTGAAGTCCTCAAAAAAGAGATGTGTAACTAGGTGTTGATCGAAGTGTGTAACCACAGCCTTCTCTAAAGACGATAGAGAAGGCTGTGGTGTAACCACAGATCACCTGTATGTAGCAAGCTGGTGTAACACATTGTACAGTGCCACAAGCCACAACCTTTTCTGTGCCGGTGACAGCGGCGCTACGTACGTTTTTCTTTTTTTTGTAGTAATTTAACCGGCCCTGACTTCTAAGAACTTCAGCCGCCAGCAGCGCTATGGTTGGACATCAACTTGAGAGCAAAATGACATTAAAAAAAATCACGTTACTTTCACATTTTGGCCACCGGCACAGCAAGGTTTGTGGCACTGTACTTATTTCATGACTTATTTACACAGATATGTTTTTGCGTTGCTGTAGCAACATATATAATGATGTATTGCTATAGCAACGTGCAAATTTATGAACAAACTTCACAACTTTTAGTTTAATGAACAATAAACACTTTTAATAGGTTTAATGTGGGTTTAATGAACCAACTATTCATCCCCAATAAGCAAGAGGTATTCTTCCTTCTTCAACACCGATATAATATCACAATATAACACAATGAACGGAACATAAATTTCTCAACAATTACGGTCAGCATAAAAGATCCAATTTGCGCTCAAATTGAGTCGCTCCTCGCTTCCCGCGTCGAAGATATCGGGGAATATAAAGAAGGAAGATTACTTACACTTACGGGTCTAGGACTGATCATCGAAAGTTATTTGGTCGAAAGCCATTTTAGCGATGGGTCATTTCACCAAAAATCATGCATGTATATCAAGATTTTTTTATTTCAGACGTTATTTGTCAAAACCATCGGGCTAAATATTAATTATAAATGTAAATATGTTTTTTGCGAGTGGTTTATTTCTACAAAAGTAATTTAGCGTCACCAATTAAATTTTTTGACTATAAATAAATTTTTTATTATTCTATGTGCCTTTCAATTAGTTGTTTGGCGTTCGAGGAAATGTAGGGACTATCGCTGAATACACGTAAGTTTTCCGTCAAATGGCTTTTCGGTGAAATGATCCATCAGTGAAGTGGATCTTCCATGATATGAAATGGCTTCCGCCGAAATAACTTTCGATGATCAGTCCTAGACCCTTCCCGGGTATTCACCGCGTTTACAGAATGATTGGTACCGACGTTTGAGTGAATAGGTACTTAATTTATGCCATTTTATTTATGCTTGGTTGTTGTTGAGGAAACTTGTCCTTATCCTTACTTTATTATATTATAAATGCGAAAATGCGAATCTGTGTGTCTGTGTGTTACACAATCACGCCTACACTACGGAACCGATTTGAATAAAAATTGATACAGAGATAGTCTCGAGCCTGAGAAAGGACATAGGCTACTTTTTTATGTGAACAAAGGGCTGTAAGGGGTTGAAATAGGGGATGAAAGTTTGTATGGAAATTACGTCATTTTTAAAGCTAGAAGCTTCAAAATTATTTTATAGGCTTTTGATTAGATAAATAAATAAGTACGACATTCAAAGTTTGTAAAAAAAACTAACCTAAAGAGGGTGAAAACAGGGGATGAATTTTTTCGTGTGATGACGTCGGCAAAAAAGTTTACGGAACGGATTTTGATGAAAGTTTTTTTGTTATACAGCTATTGGTCCTTGCCAACATATAGCTATAATTTATTTTGAAGATCGCAATTTCTGATGTGGAACCATAGCAGTCCAGCCAAACTATGAGAGATATAAAAATACCGTTTTAAAGAAAATTGTTAAACGTGATGAGCAATTTCTATTGACGTACAAAGTTTGAAGGTCTGGTACACTACACCTGATGTGGAACCCTAGTAGCCAGATTAAACTATATGAGATACAAACATAGCGTCTTAAGAAAAGTTGTTTAACGTCATGGACATTTTCTATTGACGGAAAAATATCGAAGGTCTGGTACTCCTGATTTGGAACCCTTGCAGCCCAGCTTAACTATAAGGGATACAAATACAGCATCTTAAGAGAAGTTCAGCGTGATAAGTATTTTCTTATGCCCTTAAAAGCACAAAATATGGGCATCAAATGTCAAATGAAGCCCATGTCCATATCCATATTTTTTTGCCGGTACAGGGGCTGTATACATTGAAATAGAAAAAAATACCACCAAGGGTCTTCTTAAACGGAACAGATACCAAAAATATAGTTTTGAATTTTTTGTCTGTCTGTCTGTTGTCCACGTTTCAGGCAAAAACTACTGAACGGATTTTAATGAAACTTTTTTGTTATATAGCTATTAGTTGTCGCCAACTTATAGGTAGGCTATAATTTATTTAGAAGATCGAAATGGCCGATGTAGAACCATAGCAGTCCAGCCAAACTATGAGAGATATAAAAATACCGTCTTATGGAAAATTGTTAAATGTGATGAGCATTTTCTATTGACGTACAAAGTTTGAAGGTCTTGGTACACCTGCCTGGCTAGCATTACCATCATTATATCACGCGATATGATATAGCACGTCTTGCTGTCTTGCTTCCACCTTGGTGGGGTAGGTAAGCAAGACAGCATGACGTGCTATATCATATCGCGTGATAAAAGCCGTTCATGCTAGGCCAGCTGATGTGGAACCCTAGCAGCCAGGTTAAACTATATGATATAGCATCTTAAGAGAAGTTGTTCAGCGTGATAAATTCTTTGACATACTGTTTGTATTGTTTGTATATCCGTCTTTCACGTCAAAACGGAGCAACGGATCGGCGTGTTTTTTTAGTATGTGGATATTTTAGGAGCTAGAGAGTGACAAAGGATAGGTAATTGATATCCCGGGAAAATAAAACTTTCCCTCGAGATAACGTCGTGTAGTACAGGCGGGCGAAACCGCGGGCGGAAGGCTACGTGAAATATTTTTTTTAATGTGTTAATATGTATCATAGCGCTAAACTAATATATATAAAATAAATACACAAAAAAACGAAAAACCTTATTAGCTAAAAAAATGAAAAATGCTGCCGAAAGTCACTATTTCACGCGAACGAAGTCGCGGGCACAGCTAGTTTTTTATAAAATTTGGATGAACCAACAATATATCTTTTGGTGGCAAGCAAACAAATCGACAATCACTTATAGGTAACAACTTCGATAATTATAAATCGCAGCAAGGTTTTAAGAATTTTCGTAGCTCAAGTTCGTATCAGTATTGAACTGTGAATGTTTTATATTTGGCGACGAATATCTAATAGCTTGTGAACGTCATAATTATTGTATAATAGACGTATATCGATAAATATTAGTGTACCAATGCTCGTAATGTTACATATTTAAATTTTTAAACCTTATTGGCGTCCATACATCACAGTCAGTGGGTGTTCATACATCACAGTTGTACACACAGGCGGTGGATAGGTAACGAACAAAAAGAATGATATGTTTGACTTTCGCATTGGTAAATTTTAAATTTATCATCGTCATGAATGTGACCTTTATACATTTACTTCCCAACTGTATAAACTATTATAATTTCCTACGCATATTTTTTTATATTCACGGCCAAATTTTTCATGGTCCGTAATTCAACATTTAAATTACACAATCAGTTCACACTGATTTTAGTAGCTTAGTATAATAGTAAATGGGGATGATAGAGGATTCGTAGTTTGTTAGCTTTGAAATTGAATATTGAAAACCAGCGTCAGGTCTGACAAACCTACTGGGGCTCTGCTCTTACTTTGACGCAGCCGTGAGATCTGTTGCTTATTTATGTTAGTAAAGTTCTTATAAGTATCTGTATTTTCCATTATTCTCATGTTTGTGTAAATTTTTTCTTTCTTTCTTTCTTTCCTTGCAGAGCTGGTAGATAGATTGTAATGAAGGCCACCGCGCGGAGAACCGATGGCCGTTGGGGCGGATAGGTTCTCGAATGGCGACCGCGTACCGGAAGACGTTCCGCGGGCAGCCCCCCTACAAGGTGGACCGATGATCTAGTCAAGGTCGCGGGAAGCCGCTGGATGCGGGGAGCGCAGGACCGATCGTTTTGGAGATCCTTGGGAGAGGCCTATGCCTAGCAGTGGGCGTCATTCGGCAGACATCATGATGATGAATAGCTGATAATAAAGGGCTAGAAGATTCGACGGCGACTCGTGCCTGCGCCCCGCGCCCCGTACCGCCTATTGTTTTTATGCAGCGGACTACGAAGCGAAAAAGAACGAGTTATCTCTAGTCGATTGGAAGCGACAACTAAATGTTCGCGACATAGATGTTGCAATTGATTTTTTTTATAAAATTATTAATAATGTCATAGAGCTTCATGTTCCCAAGAAGAAAGTTTTTAATGGTGTTCGTTATCCCTCTTGGTACTCGTGTTCACTGATATATCTGATTAAAAAAAGCAAAAAGTTCATAGAAAATGGAAAACGTATGGCAGACGTTCTGATTATTTATACTTTTCTCAATTACGAAAAGATATTAAGACATTACAGAAATCATGCTATCGATCCTTTATTTCCACCGCTGAAAATAATATTAGGAAAAATAGTAAAAACTTTTGGTCGTTCATCGGGTCCAAGAGGGATTCCAACACTATCCCGGACACGCTTTTTTTGGATACATCGGTTGGTTCCGATGGATCAACAATTGCAACAATGTTCAACTCTTTTTTCCAGTCTGTTTTTGTTCAAGACCCGAGCCCAGTTTTGGATAATCGTTCATGCCGTGAATCGAACAACTGTATCATTCAAAATATCGAGATTTCGGAAGGCGTTGTCGAGAAATACCTTTCTCGATTGGACACAGGGAAGGGATCTGGACCTGACGGCATTCATCCATATTTTCTTAAAATGTGCCGGGAGCAGCTAGCGGTCCCCATTTCTTTTCTATTTCAATTTTCTATGTCCTGTGGAGTGATGCCTACGCTGTGGAAAAAGTCGATTGTTGTTCCTATTTTTAAAAATGGGGATAAACATAATATCCGTAATTACAGAGGAATCTCGAAACTTTCGGTAATTCCTAAAATTTTTGAAAAAATAATATACGATTCTTTATTTCCAGTTATTAGGCCTTTCTTAATGTTACAGCAGCATGGTTTTATTAATGGACGCTCCACAGAGACAAACCTGTGTGAATTCTTGGACCAGGTGGTAAATGGCATGGAGGGCGGTTTCCAGGTGGACGCTGTGTATACTGATTACTCTAAGTGTTTTGACAAAATATCGCATCCACTTTTACTTAAGAAATTAGAGTACATTGGTATACACGGCGACCTCCTGAGATGGTTACAATCTTACCTTCATAATAGGACCCAGGCGGTTACCGTTAAGGGCTTTATGTCTAGTTATATACCAGTTCCTTCAGGAGTTCCCCAGGGCTCCCACCTCGGACCTTTGCTATTTAACATTTTTATAAACGATGTTTCTGAGTGTTTTCTAAATTCTAAATTTCTTTTATTTGCCGACGACACTAAAATCTTTTCTGTTATAAAATCCGTAGAAGACTGCGTCACGTTGCAAAAAGACTTAGACCGGTTGAGTCAATATTGCCATAATAATAGACTATCGCTTAATATCAATAAATGTTATTCAATCTCATATTCTAGAAAGAAAAATCCAATTGCGTTTAACTATCAACTATTTGGCGAAAACATAACTAAAGTGACCGAGGTGAGAGACCTGGGTGTGACACTGGATAGTGAACTTTTATTTTCATCCCATATTAACAAAATTACTACAAATGCATATAAATTATTGGGCTTCATTTTTCGTCAAAGTTCTGAATTCACAAATGTTCATACACTCATACTATTGTATAACAGCTGCTGCTTTGTAAGGTCTCAACTAGAATACGCCTCTACCGCTTGGAATCCGCAGTATACAGTTTATATTGACGCGATTGAAAGAATTCAGAATAAATTCTTAAAACGCTTAAAATACAAATTCAAAAATTTTAACAACCAAAGTGTGTTTTTAACAACGAAGGGTTGTTAACAACGAAGGGGGCACAGAGATGTAATTCAACTCTATAAAATGATTAACGGTACTATTGATTCGCCTTATTTACTAAGCAAAATTTTATTCAAATGCCCAAGACTGAGTTTGCGCCCTCGCGATACTTTTCATGTTCCTGCCAGCAGGACAAACTATGCGAAAAATAGTTTTATCCGTAGAGCCATGAAAGAATATAACGTTAATTATAGTCACATCGATATATTTAGTCTTAAACTATCAAAATTTAAATTGTTATTAAAGGTAAAATCCAAATTATAAATTGTCTAAGATAAAAATTTCAGTCAAGTGTTTTTAAATTAAATACTTACTAAAATTAATAACTTTGTAATGTATACCTATTGTGCACAAGTTTAATGTTTACTCAACCCTATTGTATTATATTTAAGTGGAAACTTCATTGGCAAATGTAAGATTCTATTATTTGTTAATTGAAATGTGTAAAGAACGCTGTTTGTTTCCCAATAAAGATAAAAAAAAAAAAAAAAAAAAAAAGATCAAGTAGTTACCTTTGCAGAGCTGGTAGGCACCGGCAGCGATGATGATGAAGAGCGCCAGCAGCTTGGCGTACGTGAACCAGTCCTGCACCCTGGTGGCCGCGCGGACGGACCAGCAGTTGACGAACGTTAGCAGCACTGGATAAGATAGAAACAAGTTTTTAGTTTCAGTAAAATTTTTATGACAAGCTTTAAGATAAGATAAAGATAAAAATATTCTTTATTCACTTAGACATAATAAATATGTACTTATGAATCGTCAATATTTTCCTACCGGGCCATTCAAGACTTTTTTAACTGACAAGAAGAATGAGCGCAAGAAACTTGCCAGCGTCTGTTAGTTAGGTAACGACATTTACAAAAAAAAATACATATCGTTACTAATACAACAATTTCTTAGTATAAAAATACATCATATTAAACAGTGATTATGTTATGTGTTACATCATGACCATGCATTGCGGTCATTCAAATAATCGTCTACTTTATAGTATCCTTTGCTCATCAGCGACTCTTTAATGTAACATTTAAATTTATGCAATGGTAGTTCAATGCTGTGGAACTTTATTAAAAAAGGCTATACTTTTCCCCAGAAATGAGGCTCTTGATTTTTCTAGCCTAAACTGACTGCTAACTTTTTTGCTGACCTTACTATAGGCAGGTTTGGTTTGGAATTTTGGATGATATTTGTAGTGTCATCCAAACCAAACCTGTATTTCAAAATTTTAGCTCATTCGGACACTGGGAAGTAGGTCAAATATAACTTGCAAGGTTTGATTACAGACATCGGAACAGGTGAAACTAAATAAAAGCTTATAATAAAGATGGGAGATGTAATGTAATGGGCGACTTTCTGAAAGCTCAGTCACTAGATGGCGCTGTCCCACCTATGCAGTTAGAAGGAACGGAACGTTATAAATTTTACTTTGACGCGACTTTTTTACGTAAAACGGAACGTCAGACAGATGTTATTTATTTACCTAAATCTTTAAATTTACCTATTTCGTTTCTGTTCCTCACAGTAGTACTTATTTAATATATTATTAGTTTCCTTTGGGTTTTTAAAATGTAATTATTTTAAATATGTTTCATACCAAAATATACCATAGACATGTACATACTTATTCAACGCCATCTAGCGACACAATTGGAGTTTTTTTTTAAATGGCCTCTCAGAAAATCGCTCATAGAGGTTAAAAAGAGATTTGTTGAATTCTGCATAGCATGAATAATCCAAACTGCCAAATGCGTCTTAGTTAAAATGAAAGGAAATGTCTATTTTCTATACGGTGATGATTTTTCGATAGAGCATAGGTAAAATTTTACTGATGAGTAAAATTACCATTTAATTGCTGTTAACTAGTGCTATGAGGAGAATTCAACTATCGGTGGATATAAAATCCACAAAAATAACCTTTGTCTATGAATTAAGTACAATAAGATTTTAAATTATTTTTATGCATTCACAATGCATTTTTTGTAAGTAAGTTTGCCCTATACCTAAGGACACTACTTACAAATTGAAATCTTTCCAAAATGGTAAGGTGTTATCAATTTCCTTTACAAATACCTACACCAAAAATGTTGATCCAGTTCGTTACGGAAAAGAATATTTGGTTACCATTTCAATAGCTTGAAATAATAACTTGAAAAATAAAGATTGGTTCACACTCACATATGCAGCAGGCAGCTAACAGCCTGGTCGCGTTTTCAGGCGGGTCGCACTCAGGGAAGATTGGTTTCAGAACGTACACGCTGAATGTTAGCGCTACAATCGCCTGAAACAAACACGTATTAATTAGAAAACATAATAAAAAATCCAAGATTGACTAAACCCTCTTTATATTTGCAAATTGAGCGTTCTGCGAGGAGCCGCAGAGGCCGTTCGCGTCTGTACGACTGCCGCGGAAGTTAAAAGGCTAAAACTAATGTTAATAAAATAAAAAATACAACACGTTGCACTCCGGGCGTGCCGGCAGAAGTAAAAAGGGATCCCTAGACTTTTCACAAAAAAAAGGAATTTGACAAAAAAAATACGGACTAGATTTGAACAGAGGTTTCTGGCTTCAATGCCGCCCGTTTTCTAAACTGAGCTATTACATCTTTGGAAACAGTGGTGAAATTTGCCTTCGTATTCTAATGACATTGTAACAGTTTTTCGAGGTCACGTTTCCGTCTTACGAATTTTCGATCTGACAGTCGCGTATCCTGACGCGAGTTTAACATTTTTTACCCATCACAAAAAGTGCACAACGCCGCTAAACAAGTTTTCACTTCAAAAATCATAAGCATATTTTGTTACCTATAAAACTAACTTAATACCCCATAATATTGTCGCTCGTAAACCTAAAACTACAATTTGCTGGTCCCGCCATCCATACGATCGCAATTCATTTTATTAGCTTCAAACGATCCACCCTGCTGAGCTGTGTACGCAATAACATGAAACAGACATCCCAGTTGTTTAACTCCTCGACAATCCTGTACAATAAACTAAAGCCGACTATGTACGTGTTTTTTATAGCAATAGCAATAGCAATACGTTGCCGAAAGTTGCGGCTTACACGGGTAACTAAAATTGCTGAATTCCTGACAATTTCAAACATACATAAAATAATCAATACATAATTTTACTTAGGTTAATCAAGTCTTATTACCAATAGCTGCAACAGTGACATGATAGTTCAAAATATTGCCATGTCCAGAATTTAAAAAATATTCCTATGCAAAGAACCGCCTGGCCAGACTCTATCTTCAGGGGCGTAAAAATAGCATTATGTTTCACAGCTTCATTCGACGCGATTTCTGGTTAACATTCAAACAGATAGGTATCTCAGGATATCTCTACAATAAACTAAAGCCGACTACAAAGCTATGAGAAACGAAACATGAGGTCAATATACCCCAATTTGTTGCAAAGTCACGGTACCACGTTGGGCGCCAATAAAGTAGTTTTTGCTTGAAAAGTTAAGAGACATACTTATACACAATTTTCTTTTAATGACTGTTACCTATTTAGATCACCAAAGTCAAAGATTTTTTACTGGCCTACTTACATTTGTTTTAGTTGAAGTGTTGTTTTTCGTTGGTTGCCACACGAGTATACTACTGTATGTATGTACTACGAGTATACTCGTAGTTGGCAGTGAACGTGTTAAAGGACATTGACCACAAATATTGGAAATCTTTAAGGACGTAAAAATAGCATCAAACAGATATCTCAGTGTATCACTACAATAAACTAAAGCCGCCTACAAAGTTACGAGAAACGAAACATGAGGTCAATAAACCTCAATTTTTGCAAAGTCACGGTCCCACGTTGGGCGCCAATAAAGCTTGGGTGAAAATAAGCTGGCAAATCAAGTTTATTGTTTACTATAGGCATATAGGACAGCATTTTTATAAGTTCTTTTTCTTTTATCCACAACGGGGTATCACTTAGCCTTCATCACACCTGGGGGCCAAGTCTGCTAACGTTAAGTCGTAATCGTGTCTCGATTGTGTTTCAATTGTAGTTCAATGGTAATGCTTTTTTACACACTAATTACAAGGAATGTGTACTTTTTTCACAATACTACTGATGGTCAGACCACACACTACATTCACATCACATAGTACTGTCATAATTCTTGTAACTAGTGTGTAAAAAAGCACTACCATTGAACTACAATTGAAACACGATTGAGACACGATTACGACTTAACGTTAGCAGGCTTGGCCCCCTGATGTTAGGTGAGTATAAGTTCTCTGAAAGTGGAAACTGGAAGTGCACTACTTAGTTGTACTTTCCCAAAAAATCGTGGCCGTTCAGAGTAGTTTTTGCGTGAAAAGTTAAGAGACAAATACTTATACACAATTTTCTTTTAATGACTATTACCTGTTAAGACCACCAAAGCCAACGAATTTGACTGGCCTCGTACGTAACCTCGTTACGTTCGTTTTAGTTAGTTGTGGTGTTTTTGGTTGTTAAAGTACATTTACATTGACCAACGAGAATGGAAATTTTCAGGGACGTAAAAATAGCATCAAACTCACTCAATAGCATCTCAGGAATCTCAGGATATCTCTACAATAAACTAAAGCCGACTACAAAGTTACGAGAAACGAAACATGAGGTCAATATTCCTCGATTTGTTGCAAAGTCACGGTACTACGTTGGGCGCCAGTAAAGCTTGGGTAAAAATAAGCATGCAAATCAAGTTTATTGTGTACTAAAGGCATATAGGACGGCATTATTTATAAGTTCTTTTTCTTTTATCCACATCGGGGTTTCACTTAGCCTTCATCACACCTGATGTTAGGTGAGGATAACTCTGAAGGTGGAAACTGGAAGTGCACTACTTAGTTCTACTTTCCCAAAAAATCGTGTCCGTTCAGAGTAGTTTTTGCGTGAAAAGTGAAGAGACAAATACTTATACACAATTTTCTTTTAATGACTGTTACCTTTTTAGACAACCAAAGTCAACGAATTTTTACTGGCCTCGTTACGTTCGTTTTGGTGTTTTTCTTTGGCTGCCACACGAGTATACTACTGTATGTATGTAGTACGAGTATACTCGTAGTTGGCAGTGATCGTGTTACTAAAGGACATTGACCAAAGAGAATGGAAATCTTCAGGGGCATAAAAATAGCATCAAACAAATATCTCAGGATATCTCTACAATAAACTAAAGCAGCCAACAAAGTTGCGAGAAACGAAACATGAGGTCAATATACCTCAATTTGTTGCAAAGTCACGGTGCCACGTTGGGCGCCAGTCAAGTATGGTAAAATAAAGCTCAACCCACACGAACCACAACCACACCACGTGGGGCGGGCGGGGCGCATTTTGTATTGGAAATGAATAGTCAATTCACACGTACCACATTTTGCAGTCATTATCGACCGCGTGGGTGATACCGACCACAACGCAAACACCAGCGACGATGCTGTGAACTAGAGGCCGGCCACATCCACATCACAATTGGATTTGGATTCATATTGCGTGAAAACCGCAATTTTTTGTTAACGGTTGAAACTTTTCAGATCATAAAAGTCAATCAGTTTAAACGTAATGGTGTTTTGGTTGAATTGTTATACCTAGGACATGGCGAACAATGTCGCACAATGAAATTTTCAGAATCATAAAAAAGATCTTTTTGTATGTGAAACTAAAAATAGACTTCGCAAACGAAGTCGAAGGTGGCTGCTAGTTAAACAAATGAGTCTGCGACCCACGCTTACCGATTTAAAAAGCGATCGATGTCGCGTTTGCTGGGATCAGCATAATGATTTAGGTTGTAGCGATATATCGAGGATTTTGTAGACGGCAGATGTAATAGTATGTGTAGGTTTTACATCCCTTAGCGTGTGTCTGGTGGTGCCTGGCCGACTGTGTAACAGACAATGCTATATTATATAAGAAACTGATTAAATTGTATAGTAACTAGCAGGTGCCCATGACTTTGTCTGCAAGGTCTTTTTATCAGTTTTCCTGTAAAATCGCAAGCTTTATTTCTCTCCTACAAGATTTACCCTATGTCTTGACAGACTGTAGAATTAGATTTAACTGGCTTCGTCCGCGTGGACTACACGACGTTATCCCGTGGGAATGCGATATTTTTCCGGGATAAAAAGTAGCCAATGTTCCTCTCCAGGCAAAGTAACTGTGTCCCAAATTTCAGCCAAATCCGTTCAGCCGGGCGTGATTGAGTAAGAAACATCCAAACATCTAAACTTTCACATTTATAATATTAGTAGGATTTGCAAGAAAACGGGCACTCGCTTTTTATAAAAACATGCTCAGGCGAGGATTCCCGACCGAAATAGGCACACTAAGGGCGTTTGTGCACTACCACTGAATTTTACCGATCCGGAAAAAAAACGGATGCTTGTATTTAATTAATTACTAATATAAATGATTAATTATTAAAATACAAGCATCCGTTTTTTTCCGGATCGGTAAAATTCAGTGGTAGTGCACAAACGCCCTAACACTTGCTCGGCCGCGCTTGATACACTTCGCGCCTACTTGTGGTTTGCGAGTAATCCATAATTTAAAATACCCTATTTTCGGGAATCGCTCCATCCATAAGCTCACTTCATCGTCTTTTAAATAAAACTGTAGTCGGTATTTATCTACAATAATTTCTGTGTCAAATGTGTTGGATAAATCATTTATCCAACACAATAAATGTTTTATTTTCCGAAAATCATTTGAAACAACTTTGAAAATCATTGTTTCATAGAACAATGTTTGGAACGTGAACCAACTTTTCAATCCTTTGGGGAAATAGCGAAGTGTTTGTTCTTATTTGAGGCTTTTATTCTACGAATGTTTTTCATTTAAATAATAGCGATAGTGTATAGAAGATCTGCAATAGAGGCGTATACCTATATAGTGCCCTTTTTTGCAAACGAGTTTAAGTGTAGTTTTTTCTTGTACTTATGTAGTACACTTATTTAGTTCTTGTTACTTTCAGCCCCTATTTCACCACTCAACGCGCAACTTAATTGTATGTCTACCTACCTACGTCCTTCCTTACTCATACCACAGAATAATATTTCTAGCTTATACTTAGTCCAATCCAACCTAACTATGTTATGTAAGCATAGAAAAGAAAAGAAAAATTGTACCTACCCTTATTTACCCTGTCACAAATAAAGAAATAAAATAGATTATGAGTAGGCGGGCATCCCACCCGTTATAGAGAGAATGAGATGAATGAAAGAAAGAAAAAGTATGCAGAATGAAAGTATGAGAGGAATAATTGATAGAACTAGAATGAATGAGAAGCTATATTAAATCTGAAATAAAAAAGGCTCGGACCCTATGTCTGAGGTACAAGAATTAAAAAACCTAACTATGTTTAGGTACCTATACCAAAATGAGCTTCAGGCGTAAAAAAACATACTTATCATAGCATTATTTATTACATATTTAAGTTAATATTCATGGCGTAACATGTTACATTTACCACTTTGAAAAAACACAATCACTAATTTCAGTTCACATAGGTACCTAATCGGAATCAGAGATTTAACTACATATAATTCCATTAGAGAAGTGATTCGATGAAAGGTTTACATAATCTACCACAATCGATACTAATGTTCAATCAACGAGAAATAAAGTCTAACACCTTGACTTTTGACCACATCTTTATTACGTACGCAGTTAGAGTCATTTTAGTAGTGCAGTGTCAAGTTGGATGTGGTGACTGCTGGACTTATGGATTACGAAACACGTAGGTACAAAGGTTGTTCAACCAATAGGTGACCTAAATTTGACAGATTATTGAGGGTGGATTGGGTGCAAAAGGTGGAGCTATTCAGTGTGCCTTTATCTCAAATGATGTATAGGTTCTCTTGTTTATCTGGTAAATTTGTAATAGAAAGTAAACAAAAACAAAAACGTTGGAGGTGATAAAGAAAACTGGCAGATCAAAAGGGGAGAAAAATAAAGCAATGACATCAGTGAACACAGCCTCTTTCAATCAAAATGGAAAGTCATGTAAAATGCAATGCCTTCTCTCTCAGACGACGCCGAAGCAACGTTGGCCTACAGCGTTGAAAGGGATAGAAAAATTCGACGAGTCTTGTAAGCCTTTAGGTAGCTTAGTGGGACAGAGCATTGGACCGGATTCCGAGAGGCGTGGGTTCGAGTCTCGTCCGAAAATCTACTTGCAGGGCTGGTGGTTTTATCCATTTAAATTTTTCCTCTGATGTAAGTTCTTGGCTTTACTACCTGCGAGCAAGCCCTGACGATCATGCAGTCGATCCACCAGAGCCTGACGAAGGCTGCTAAAACGTCAATGTTTAGCCCCGAGCGTAGTCGGATCATGGCGACTCATAGATAGCAACAAACCGTTTTTCTCTAATTCCAATTTATAGCAACTCATAGTCTGAGTCCCATAGGCCATAGCGAATCAGACTTCGATTCTAATGGCGACTTATAGTATCGTACCTACGAGCATGGCCAGACGATCAAGCACTCGATCCAGAGCCTGACCAAAGCGGCGAAGGAGCCGAAAGTCTCCATGATATAGCCGTCCTCGTCCCCACTCAGATAGATCATGGCGACTCATACTTTGAGTCTCATAGCAACTTATAGTGTGAGTCTCGTGACCTCGTGACGACATAGTTTCTTACCTGCGATCAAAGCCTGATGATCATACACTCTATCCACTTCCTGACGAAGGCTGCGAAGGGGCCAATCGTCTTCATTGTGTGAGCATGTCGGCCCCGCTGAGCCGCATCATGGTGCTCATAGCAACTCAAAGTTAGGATCTTGACGACTCATAGCAACTTTTTAGAGTCCCGCATAGCGACTCAGACTTTTAGTCTCATAGTGACTTTAGTCTTCGAATCTTATTGCGACTCATAGTTTGGTACCTGTGAGCACGACCTGATAATCATGCACTCTATCCAGAGCCTGATGAAAGCGGCGAACGGAACAGGCCGATCGCCTCCATATGATGTACGCGTAGTGGGCCCCACTGACCCGAATCATGGTGACTCACAGCAACTCACCGTTAGGATCATGACTCATAGCAACTCCTAGAGTCCCATAGTGACTCATTTTTTTTAGTTTCATAGTAACTTATAGACTTCGAGTCTTATTGCGACTCATAGTTTCGTACCTGTGACCACGGCCTGACGATCATACACTCGATCCAGAGCCTGACGAAAGCAGCGAACGGGCCAAACGCCTCCATGATGTACGCTACGCCGCGCCGTATCATGGTGACTCTTAGGATCATGACGACTCCTAGCACGTCTTAGTTATAGCGACACAGTCTTTTAGTCTCATAGTGACTTTGCAACTCATAATTTCGTACCTGAGAGCAAGGCCTGACGATCATGCACTCGATCCAGCCAGAGCCGGACGAAGGCTGCGAAGGGGCCAAACGTCACCATGATGTAGTCGGCCCCGCTGAGCCGGATCATGGTGACTCAAAGCAACTCAACGTTAGGATCATGACGACTCATAGCAACTTTTTAGAGTCCCATAGCAACTCAGTCTTTTTAGTCTCACAGTGACTTAGTGTTAGAGTCTTATTGCGACCCAACGTACCTGTGAGCACGGCCTGAGAATCATGCACTCTATCCAGAGCTTGACGAAAACGGCGAACAACGGGCTAAATGAGTAGACGCGTAGTCGGCCCCACTGAGCCGTAACATGGTGACTCATAGCAACTCAACTTTAGGATCATGACGACTCCAAGCACGTCTTAGTTATGGCGACTCAGTCTTTTAGTCTCACAGTGACTTTGCGACTCAATGTTTCGTACCTGTGAGCAAGGCCTGACGATCATGCACTCGATCCAGAGCCGGACGAAGGCTGCGAAGGGGCCAAACGTCACCATGATGTACGCGTAGTCCGCCCCGCTGAGCCGGATCATGGTGCCCAGCTCCGCGTAGCAGTATGCGCCTACCTGTGGGAAGGTACAACGTTAGAAATTTGGACAAACTGATAGAATCTCTACATGTATATAGTTTATAGAAACTCTTCATTGTATGTACTATGGGCAACCGCTTAGCATCAAAATTCGTGTGCGCGCGTATCATCCCTGCACTGGTGAGACGGCGTGCAAGCCATTTTAACCTTAGAAATGATAAGCGACACCCATGCTGTTGCCCATGGTACAACAAGCAAAGACATTTACTTGGGTCATCACAATAAAATAATATATAAACATAAAAATCACATAAAGTCCCAAAAAAAATTAAGTTGCTTCCTGTCGTCTGAACGCAATGAGTTAAGTACTAGATTTAAGGCGATCGCTTCGCTGTGCTTCGCGATCTCCTTAAATTTATTACCTATCACGTGTTCTACAGGACTTCCGAGGCAAACTCGCTCACTACCGGCAGCGGTCACAGTTGCCGGTGCCGGCAGCGTAGCTACTTCCGTTTTTATTTACTTCTGACAAGCCTTTTAACTTGGTTAAATTTTTAGTTTGATTCATAACTTCTCTTAAATTCTTAAAAGTTTGTACTGTAATGTTTAATAAAAAGAAATAAGTACTTATGAAAAATGATAAAAAACGTAGACTGAAAAAGATTTCATGTACGTCACTTTTTTATATAAATAGGTAAGATTGATTCAATTTATGAGTATCAATTTCTATAGTGACAGTAGATCGGACCGCTATCTCCTCGAAGGCTATCTCTTATCCCAAATTGTAATTTAGTTACTTGTTTGTAAATAAGATAATTCGCTCGTAAATACTAATAAAATATTAACTATAATTACGTTATAATCGTTGCATCATTAACATGGCAATGGCAATATTTATTATTTAACCATCTCATAAGTGATAACCAGAGAACACGGAAAATTTGTGATAACTGTTTGGTCTTTGAACTTTAAGCTTAATTGTTAATTACTTATTTAAAAAAAATTAGGGATAGGTAAAAAAATAATGAATTAAGTACCTAATTAATTACTAAAACATCAATTAAGTTTAATAAGTAAGTTTCACGTAAAAGGTAAATGTAAAGAGCTTGCGGCCTTGCAAGATATACAAAAATCTGTTAGTAGGAACCATTATGTCATCGATTTTAGTGGCAAGTAACTGTATTCATATCACAGAAAAAAATCCGTGTTCTGTGATTTATATATTAAAAAAATGTTAAAATTATAATTTTTTAATATATGCCTTGCATTTTGTGTCTGTGACATGAATGACATTTAAACTGGCAGTTGCTCAACGTCATTCGAGTTTGACAACTCTCTTGTCTCTTCTCTCTTCGCAAAATGGCCTGAACGTGTAAGCCATAAGCCATAATTGTTAAGTGTTGGTGCCGTCCATTTAATTTTAATCCGTAACCATCATATAATGTTGACGTAAGAAAGTTGTAACCACATCTTGAGGATGCGCTAATAAATATTTCAAGACAATTTGGGAATTTATTTATTTGGATCCAAGTGTCTTCTAGGCACGCGACGCCCTCGCACATGTCTGCTCATCAAAAACCAACTAAGCGCTATAAACACTGCAAAGCTTGCTTTATCCACAACGGGTTGGCACCACATGCTATCAACAGGTGATCTGTGGGTGGCACTTAGCCCTCATCACACCTGATGTTAGGTGTTGATAAGGCTGAAGGTGGAAGCGCACTACTCCCGGAACCCCCGGAACTGAGGAACTGGCTATCTTATCTCTAATTTCCGGAACACAAACATCATTGTTATGGGGTGACAGCGTTAGACAAGCTGGTGGTAGCTAGCCAGGCCACAGATTACTAAACAGGCTGACTAACTTTGCTCATAGGTAGGTACTGACCGATTTAAATGGGCCCGGTATATTATTAATGTATTAGGTAGGAATATATTTTCTTGCAGTATTGAATTTTGATTTAAAATGATTTAGACGGCCAATACCAGATGTCTGATAGTAGCTTTCTGTGTCTGTCTTGTTTAGAGTTTAGATGTTTAGATGCTTGGATGTTTTGGATGTTTGGATGTTTGCATGTTTGGATGTTTGTATGTTTATTTTTCAATCACGCCAAAACGGCTCAACGGATTTGGCTGAAATTTGGGACACAGATACTTTGTGGCCTGGAGAGGAGCAAAGGCTACTTTTTATCCCGGAAAAATATCACATCCCCGCGGGATAATGTCATGTAGGCAGGCTAGTATATATAGATAAGAAAAACATCCGTTGTTCGAATTTCGAGGTACCTAGTCCCTACAACTTCATCAAATATTCCTGATCTAATTGAATAGGTACTTATTTCATACGTCTCGACCTGATTTTATTAAAAACATCTGATTGAAATCGAACCGTTTATATTTCACAGTCATTATCACTCCGCCACACGTGACACACAATGCCGATAACAGCTCAAAACCAATTGACACCAACTTGACCTGTGATACAATTATGTATTTGTATGTAATAATGTATTATCTTGTGAATATGCTCATATCATAGCGCGGAGAACCAATGGCTGTTGGGGCGTAAAGGTTCTCGAATGGCGAGCGCGTACCGGATGACGTTCCGTGGGCAGAATCCCTACAATAAGTCAAGGTCGCAGGAAGCCGCTGGATGCGGGCAGCGCAGGACCGATCGTTGTGGCGATCCTTGGGGGAGGGAGGCCTATGTCATATGGATGATGCTCATAATATGTAAAAATGTTGATCATCGGTCGGCAAAATCCGCCGAAACGGACGGATTAAAAACATCAGTGAATTTAAAACTGTTAATAATTTAGTAACTAGCCAAAGATATGATTTGCAGGGCTTTAGAATTTTGCTGGATTTTATTTGGGTCGATCTGTTTAAAAACAAAGCAATTCCATTTGGCATTCCAGACCAAACAAATTGCTGGTTTACTTTGCAAGATGAAGTTTAAATCGGGATTATTTTCCAGCGTTCATTATGAACGTCATTCATTCTCTTTGGAATTAAACGACGCGAGACGATCTATAATAAACCCCTAGGGCGACCAAAGCTACTAATTCCAATATAACAAGCAATTTGTTAAAACAGACTTTCATTCATTCACTTACACAGACAGGCTAGGCCTTTTTACCGACTTCCAAAAAAAGGAGGGAGGTACTCAATTCAACCCGTATTTTTTTATTTATTTTTTATCCACTACGGGTTAGCACTTAGCCTTCATCACACCTGATGATAAGTGGTGATAAGGCTGAAGGTGGAAGTGCACTACTCCCGGAATCCCCAATTACTTGAGGAACTGGCTTAACTGCCGGAACACAATAATGCTGAAAAAAATGCTGAAAACATCATTGTTATGGCGCCAGACTTAGATAGATGGTGGTAGCTAGCTAGGCGGACTAAGAACAAGTCCTACCCCAACCAAGCCGAATACAATATGTACCCCCACTGGGAATCGAACCCGGAACCTCTGGGTCTGAAATCGGTGGTATGAACCACTAGACCACAGAGGCGGTTATACTGTGGGAAACGCCTTCGCGTACCCTAACTGGGGAAGATTGGGGTTATGTGGAGCTTGGACCCAATAAAACTTCCAGGGTGCTCCCTTCCCCGGTTGTTTTGGGAGACGGCCCCGCTTGCTCGACCATCTGCTCTCATCGCGTAGGGGCCTGGAAAACTGAGCCAGCCGTCGAGTCGTAGGGGGAGCTTGCCACACCGGACCCTGCGATGAGAGCAAGTAGTGAGCTAGGGGATTAGTGGGTGGTATGTCGAAATAAATGGTTTTTCTTTCTTTTCTTTCTTTCTTTCTATTCCCCTTCCAGACCCCACATCGAGTCCTTGCGACACTTGCTTTTCCTTTACACGGTATGTGTGGTAGTCAGCGTGTCTCCGTCTGTGCCTAGGGCCCTTCGACGCTCTATCCTCCGGTGAGGCACGCCGGGGCACCTGGTGCACAGGGGTCTATAGGTGGTCATCGGGTCGCGCGGATTCCCTGGGGCGCGGGTTCGACTCCCGCCTGAAAGTTACTTGCAGGGCTGGTGGTTTTTTACCATCACAATTTTTGTGAATGTATAAAAATAACTTAAAATCTTACTCATCATTTCAGCCGTACGACGCCCACTGCTGGGCATAGGCCTCCCCCAAGGATCTCCACAACGATCGGTCCTGCGCTGCCCGCATCGAGCGGCTTCCCGCGACCTTGACCAGATCGTCGGTCCATCTTGTAGGGGGCCTGCCCACGGAACGTCGTCCGGTTCGCGGTCGCCATTCGAGAACCTTTCCGCCTCAACGGCCATCAGTTCTCCGCGCTATGTGTCCCGCCCACTGCCACTTCAACTGAGCAATCCTTCGAGCGATGTCGGTCGTTTTAGTTCTCCTGCGGATCTCATCATTTCTGATTCGATCGAGCAGGGAAATACCAAGCATCGCTCTCTCCATTGCTCGCTGGGTAACCTTGAGCCTTCTTCTTCTTCTTCTTCTTAGCAATACGGGCGGTTTCCGCAACTCGACGTCTATTGCGCCTATTTTGCGTCCGGAGGGTGCGCGGCCAGATCACTCCAGCCAGCCCAGCTCAGCCAGGAACGCTCCAAGAGCTTTCACATTAGTGATCGCTTCCTGGACGCTGCCCGGCGAGCCGAGGTACCTCGCCCGGTAGGGGGCCACCCCCCTGCATTCCAGCAGTACGTGGGCAGCTGTTTCTTCTTCCTCCATGCATCCTCTGCATAGGGGACTGTCGGTGACACCTAAATTAAAAAGATGTCTGTTAAATTGTCCATGACCAGTAATGGCACCTGTTACCAGGCGAAGTTGCGGTCTGCACAGTTGTATCAGGGCCCTGGATAAACGCGCGTCCACGCGCGGCAGTGCGAGCTTCGCCTGTCTGCACGAATCCAGCGAGCTCCAGTTCTGTTGGTGTAATTCTGTAGTGCGTTCACGGATCTTATTTGCATACCAGCTCGTCGGGATGGGCGCGATCGGCTCTGGGCCAACAGGCGTCGAGCCGGATGCGCGTCTGGCCTGTTCGTCGGCTGCATCGTTTTCACGTGATCCGCTGTGACCTTTGATCCATTGGATAGTAATAGTATTAAGTGCACCTACTGTATTTAAGGCGTGGTGACACTCAAGTAAAAGGCTCGATGTGATGCGACTTCCCTGGAGAGCTTGTAGGACGGATTTACTGTCGGAGAGAATTAAGATGTCGCGGTCTTTTACCTCTCTTGTTTCGATTGCCCGAGCCGCCATTATTATGCCCATGCACTCGGCCTGAAAGACCGTGTTGTATGAGCCTAAGGGGGATGCAATTTGTATGTTGAGGTCCTCTGAGAAGACACCCGACCCTGTGCCCGATGAGGTCTTGGAGCCGTCAGTGTAAATGAGGAGAGCCTTGTGTGTTTTTCCTGAGCTGATGTCGTCTATCAGGTGTATTCTGTATTTTTTGTCGAAAATGAAGGTTGGCTTGACCTTGTCGCATACTGCTTCGATAAGAGGGTCGTTTAGCCAGTCCTTCAGTAATACACTGAGATGTTTTACCCTTTCGAATTTTAGAGATCCCAGTTGTTTTAGTCTTAGAGCTGTTTTGGCTGCCTCCTGTTGAATGTGGAGATGCAGTGGTGTTAGGTTCAGCATTACCTCTAGAGCCGCTGTGGGGGCTGTGCTCATGCAACCTGTGAGAGCGCAGCAGGCCTGACGTTGTAGTCCCTGTAGTTTTTTTGCGCCAGTGGTTTGAGCGGCCTTTGGCCACCATACTACAGATCCATAGCTTACCAGGGGTTTTATGATCGTGTTGTATAGCCAGAGGAATAGTTTGGGTGCTAGACCCCAGCGTTTGCCAATCATCTTCCGGCACTGCCATAGTATGACGCTGGCCGACTGCGTTTTATACTCCAAGTGGCTGTTCCAGTTTAGTTTGCTGTCTAGGATTATGCCTAGGTACTTTACCTCGTTAGATAGTTGTAGTGTAGTTCCAAACAGCTTCGGCAGACGGAAATCGCCTACCAGGCGCTTGTTCGTGAACATTACCATTTCCGTCTTCGTAGGGTTGACGGTCAGGTCTTTTCGTTGGCACCATTCTTCAACCTTTTTCAGGGCTGCTTGCATGGTGTTACAGGTTATGCCGGCCTGGTTACCTATGGTTAATATGGTAATGTCGTCCGCATATCCTATAGCCTTCTTATGAGACCCATAGTAAAAGACCACGTCTCGCTTCCATAAGTCATAACTGGCAACACACTTAAATCTTACTCACCATACTGAAAATTCCAGAGGCTATCCACACCAGCAGACTGGCATTTACAGATCCGGTGTACTTCAGTACTCCTGTGGGCGACACGAAGATGCCACTGCCTATGATGGAGCCGACGATGACGGTGATCCCGTTCAGCAGGGACATCTTGGCCTCCAGGGCGCCCCCCTCTGCACCCTCTTTGTTGCCATCATTCTCCACTTCTGCGTCGGATTTTAGAGCCTCGCTTTCGCAGTCTTCTTCGCCCGTGCTTTTGCTTTTTGGGGACCTGGTGAAAGAAAGGACATATATTAATACTAGCTGACTACTAACGTACCGCCTTAGAATGACAGCAGCGCGACTTATTGGGTCCAATTGTTTTTTCAAACCATCCAGGAACCTATTAAAATATACATACAAAATTTCAACCAAATCGGCCCAACCGTTTAGGGGGAGTTAGGTGACAAACATACGTACGGAATAATTTTATATAAGGATAGGTATGTTCGATGAAGCTGCCTCCTAAAATAACGCCAGTTGCATAAAAACGAGCCGCCAAATTATCTGTCAAAATATATATACACTAGCCTTCCGCCCGCGGCTTCGCCCGCGTGTACTACACGACGTTATCCCGCGGGAAGGTGATATTTTTCAGGAATAAAAAATAGCCTATGTCCTTTCTCAGGCTCTAGACTATCTCTGTACCAAAATTCATTCAAATCGGTCCAGTAGTTTAGGTGTGATTGTGTAACACACAGACAGACAGAGACGCATTTATAATATAACTAGCTGTGCCCGCGACTTCGTTCGCGTGGAATAGTGACTTTCGGCAGCATTTTTAATTTTTTTAGCTAGTAAGGTTTTCGATTTTTTGTGTAATTATTTTTTTATATATATTAGTTTAGCGCTATGATACATACTAACACATTAAAAAAATATTTCACATAGCCTTCCGCCCGCGGTTCGCCCGTCTGTACTACACGACGTTATCTCGAGGGAAAGTTATATTTTCCCGGGATATCAATTAGTCTTTGTCACTCTCTAGCTCCTAAAATATCCACATACTAAAAAAACACGCCGATCCGTTGCTCCGTTTTGACGTGAAAGACGGATATACAAACAATACTAACAGTATGCAGAACTTATCACGCTGAACAACTTCTCTTAAGATGCTATCTCATATAGTTTAACCTGGCTGCTAGGGTTCCACATCAGCTGGCCTAGCATGAACGGCTTTTATCATGCGATATGATATAGCACGTCATGCTGTCTTGCTTACCTACCCCACTAAGGTGGAAGCAAGACAGCAAGACGTGCTATATCATATCGCGTGATATAATGATGGTAATGCTAGCGAGGCAGGTGTACCAAGACCTTCAAACTTTGTACGTCAATAGAAAATGCTCATCACATCTAACAATTTTCCATAAGACGGTATTTTTATATCTCTCATAGTTTGGCTGGACTGCTATGGTTCCACATCGGCCATTTTGATCTTTTGAATAAATTATAGCCTACCTATAAGTTGGCGACAACTAATAGCTATATAACCTTAGAGTTAAAATCCTTACAGTAGTTTTTGCCTGAAACGTGGACGACAGACAGACAGACAAAAAATTCAAAAACTATATTTTTGGTATATGTTCCGTTTAACAATACCCTTGGTGGTATTTTTTTCTATTTCTTTTCAATGTATACAGCCCCTGTACCGGCAATAAAATATGGATATGGACATGGGCTTCATTTGCTTTTAAGGGCATAATATGGGCTTCAAATGTCAAATGAAGCCCATGTCCATACCCATAATTTTTAGCCGGTAGCCCCCTGAATAGAATCGCATACAGTTTTATAATAAGTATGAATTATTTTATTTATTTACTTAATATACACGGTAATTTTTTTATCACCCCGGATAAAATTAAAAGGATTATGCTGCTCATGAAAACAAACATTTTTTATTATGGGACCAACACTAAAATCGCAAAAGAAACAGCTATTCCATACAAAAGTGCAAAAATATTTAATCAAAATGTATGGAACAGCTGATATTTTTTCGCGATTTCAGTGTTGGTTCTATAATAAAAGTTGTTTGTTTTCATGAGTAAAATAATTCCTTAAAATATCCGGGGTGATAAAAAAATACCGTGTATATTACATAAACAGTACCTACGTATTAACACATTAAAAATTTATATCACATAGCCTTCCGCCTGCGGTTTTGCCGCGTGTATTACACGACGTTTTTCCGAGGGAATGTGATATTTTTCCGGTATAAAATTAGCCTATGGGACTCTCTAGCTCCTAAACTATCCACATACTAAAAAAAACAGGTCGATCCGTTGCTCCGTTTTGACGTGAAAGACGGACATACAAACAAACACACTTTCACATTTATAATATAAGTATATATTGTATGTCAAAAGAAAATACTTATCACTCTGAACAACTTCTCTTAAGATGCTGTATTTGTATCTCTTATAGTTAAGCTGGGCTGCAAGGGTTCCAAATCAGGAGTACCAGACCTTCGATATTTTTCCGTCAATAGAAAATGTCCATGACGTTAAACAACTTTTCTTAAGACGCTATGTTTGTATCTCATATAGTTTAATCTGGCTGCTAGGGTTCCACATCAGGTGTACCAGACCGTCAAACTTTGTACGTCAATAAAAGTGCTCATCACGTTTAACAATTTTCCTTAAAACGATATTTTTATATCTCTCATAGTTTGGCTGGACTGCTATGGTTCCACATCAGAAATTGCGATCTTCAAAATAAATTATAGTTATATGTTGGCAAGAACCAATAGCTGTATAACAAAAAAACTTTCATCAAAATCCGTTACTTTTTTGCCGACTTCATCACACGAAAAAATTCATCCCCTGTTTTCACCCTCTTTAGGGTAATTTTTTTTACAAACTTTGAATGTCATATTTATTTATCTAATCAAAAGCCTATAAAATAATTTTGAAGCTAGCTTTAAAAATGACGTAATTTCCATACAAACTTTCATCCCCTATTTCAACCCCTTACAGCCCTTTGTTCACATAAAAAAGTAGCCTATGTCCTTTCTCAGGCTCTAGACTATCTCTGTACCAATTTTTATTCAAATCGGTTCCGTAGTTTAGGCGTGATTGTGTAACACACAGACAGACAGATTCGCATTTTCGCATTTATAATATAAGTAAGGAAGTAAGGATTATTGGAGTTCTCCTTAACTACTTTATCTACACTAATCTCATATTCATATTAAATTTCAAAAAAGAAACAGAAAAAAATACTATAAAATGTAGTATGGCGTCAAAGCCTACTCAGTCGTTGCCGGCAAGTTGCCGGCTAAAGAAGAAGTGGGACGGTAAATCCTACGGTTGCCATGGAGATTGTAAAATTTAAATAAGTTTTTAGTATAAATTTCATTTTTATGACAAGCTTTTTTGCTGACTGTAAAACCAAACCTGTATACAAAATTTCAGGGGTTATGAGCACAGTGCGTAAATGCAGGATGCCACTGCTGCAAAAATGCCTTACACGGAAATTGACTAAGAAGCAGATTGACATAAATTAAAAATGTCACTACTGCTATAATGCCTAAAACGCTAATCGACCAAGAAGCAGATTGCCTACAATGTACCGTGGCTTTAATGTTTGCTGCCAACCGTCAATTTAAATAGGATATACTCTTTCAAATAAAAAAAAACATTGAAATTGGTAATAGTAGTAATTTTTCATTTAATCCTATGACCAGCCCTTGCTGCCCTTGCGGTGATAGCCCACATCACCAATCGAGGTCCTGGAAGTGAAGCCCATAGGACGTTTGTGCACTACACTGAATTTTACCGATCCGGAAAAAAACGGATGCTTGTATTTTAATTATTAATCATTTATATTAGGAATTAATTAAATACAAGCATCCGTTTTTTTCCGGATCGGTAAAATTCAGTGGTACTGCACTGAATTTTACTTTAATTATTTTAATTATTAAATTATTTTAATTATTTTAATTATTAATTATTTTATTTTAATTATTAATCATTTATATTAGTAATTAATTAAATACAAGCATCCGTTTTTTTCCGGATCGGTAAAATTCAGTGGTAGTGCACAAACGCCCATATACCCATTATATATAATTAGTATGTATGTAATCAGTTTCCGCGTGTGGCTTATTGACGCTATTTGAAGAACAAACTATTCAGCCCGAAGAAAAACCGAACGTTTACTTACATGGATGACATTATACTTTCTGCTAATTATTCATGACTCTCATGACATCAGGCCCCCCTGGCTAAACGACCCTCTTATCGAAGCAGTATGCGACAAGGTCAAGCCAACCTTCATTTTCGACAAAAAATACAGAATACACCTGATAGACGACATCAGCTCAGGAAAAACACACAAGGCTCTCCTCATTTACACTGACGGCTCCAAGACCTCATCGGGCACAGGGTCGGGTGTCTTCTCAGAGGACCTCAACATACAAATTGCATCCCCCTTAGGCTCATACAACACGGTCTTTCAGGCCGAGTGCATGGGCATAATAATGGCGGCTCGGGCAATCGAAACAAGAGAGGTAAAAGACCGCGACATCTTAATTCTCTCCGACAGTAAATCCGTCCTACAAGCTCTCCAGGGAAGTCGCATCACATCGAGCCTTTTACTTGAGTGTCACCACGCCTTAAATACAGTAGGTGCACTTAATACTATTACTATCCAATGGATCAAAGGTCACAGCGGATCACGTGGAAACGATGCAGCCGACGAACTGGCCAGACGCGCATCCGGCTCGACGCCTGTTGGCCCAGAGCCGATCGCGCCCATCCCGGCGAGCTGGTATGCAAATAAGATCCGTGAACGCACTACAGAATTACACCAACAGAACTGGAGCTCGCTGGATTCGTGCAGACAGGCGAAGCTCGCACTGCCGCGCGTGGACGCGCGTTTATCCAGGGCCCTGATACAACTGTGCAGACCGCAACTTCGCCTGGTAACAGGTGCCATTACTGGTCATGGACAATTTAACAGACATCTTTTTAATTTAGGTGTCACCGACAGTCCCCTATGCAGAGGATGCATGGAGGAAGAAGAAACAGCTGCCCACGTACTGCTGGAATGCAGGGGGGTGGCCCCCTACCGGGCGAGGTACCTCGGCTCGCCGGGCAGCGTCCAGGAAGCGATCACTAATGTGAAAGCTCTTGGAGCGTTCCTGGCTGAGCTGGGCTGGCTGGAGTGATCTGGCCGCGCACCCTCCGGACGCAAAATAGGCGCAATAGACGTCGAGTTGCGGAAACCGCCCGTATTGCTAAGAAGAAGAAGAAGAGAGACATCAGGCCCCATATCTCCGAAGATTGTCATCGGATCTCAATGAAACTTATATGGAACCAAATCGAAAGTGTACCCAATCGAACAAAAAACAACTATTATAATCGGATCACTAACGCCAGAGTAATCGGTATACATACATCAAACAAAAAAAAATACGGGTCGAATTGAGTACCTCCCTCCTTTTTTTGGATGTCGGTAAAAATACGAAATTTCAAGATTATCATCACAGAACATGGAAAGATTTTTTTCTTTGTTTTCCATGTTCTGTGGGGGTTACATATACTATTGGAAATTGGTTTAATTAGTGGACACCAATAATGTTTAGGACCGTGTAGAAGCATTTTTAAAAAATCGCTATAGTTAATACGAAGTGATTTTGTGTTTCTTTTTGCCTAATCTGCAAAATCGTCTCGCTCACGCGCGCGTCGTTTTCTCATTGCTATCTCACTTCAGCATTATTTTTCCGAGTATCGCCTTAAGTTATCTTTAAGATAACTTTATAGAAATTAAAGAGCTTTACAGAGCACAGTTTTCTTGTTATTGTATAGGTAAATAGGTAAAATTTATTTTATCGAAAGGTTCAAATCAATAGTAAAACTGTGTTAATTAAATGTAAGTCAATAGTAGTGGTAAAACTGTGTAAATTATATTATGTACTTTTATGTACCTGAGTACAATAATTTTTATCCTTATTTCCTCCTCCCTCATTATATTCTCTCCCTCCCTATGTTGCCGCAATATCACGCTTATTGATAAATGCCATACATTCAGGAATCCCAAGCCGTAGATACGATGGTTTTTAATATTCCTTTGAGGTAATTTCTCTCACTGACCTCGTACCTACTATAAATAAACAGAGTTTTCACAAAAAATCTACTAACTACATAATTAAATTGAAACAAAATATTTTAAGGTAAAGTTTAGTTAGAATAAAAATATGTTCTGTGGAAGAAATAGGTCAGTACCTTCATACTTACTTACAATTTCAAATAAACTATAAGCTAGGTATTTTTAACAATGATTTGGAAAAACTTTTTCCCAACACGGGTATTTTATAGGATCGGCCGCGGTACAGCATTAAAGAATATTATGATTTTTATTCGTTAAAACTTTATACTTACCTATTGTGTAAGTAAAAGATATATAAATATATAAACCTGCGACTGCGAGTGTAAAGGCGGAGACCCGGGGCTGCCGATGCAATCTTGCCAACCATTTTCTATTTTCCTAGCTTGACTGCTAGACAGCTTTTTCCAAGGCAGATATCAGTTCTTAATAAGGCAAATTCCTTACTGTAGGTAACCATGTGTTAAGTTAAATAATTTTGTTATTTTAATTGTAAAATCTTGGTTTAATATTTGACTCGAGACACAGAATTCAACTTGTAGGAAAAGGAGATCGACCGTTCTGGACCAAATGTTGCCCAGGCATGGGAATACTTTTAAGTTTGTCCTTACATGAAGAACTACTTAAAAAAAAATAAAAAAATAACATCCACGGGGTTATCTACTATGATGTACCTAAAAACTTATTTTATGGCGTTTTGGTGTTTTCTTTTCTTTTAATGTATTTTTTTTACTTTTACGTTAAATAATATTATTATCTTACATAATCTACCTCTCCGCGAGTCCGGTCCCGACCTCGCTAGTCTCGCTCACGACTTACAAAAAACTTGCAATAGATAAATAAATAAATAAAATAATAAATAACTTCTTACATTCACACCAATTATCTAAGCCCATGTTAATTTCATTAAGAAACTGTATCATGGAAAACTTGATAACGGATAAATATATTACATAAATACTTTTTGTTTGTAAATACATACTTAATATACATAGAAAACACCCAGACCAAGACAAATAGACATGTTCATGCACACAAATATTTGTCTTGTTCGAGAATCGAACCCGAGACCTCTGGCGCAAAAGGCAGGGTAGCCTACCCCTGCGCCAAATCGGTCGTCAAAAAAAATATGCAAGTTTTTTGTAAGCAATATACGAAAATCACAGCAAGTAAGCCTGTTTTTAAGACTAAATAAAGAAAAAAAAGTATTGGTTATTATTTTTTGTCAATGTAAAACCTATAAGTAGGTACAATCGTTATTTTTTTTTCTCAATACTCCTCGGACAGATTCTTAAGGTGCATGTAGTCGTGAAACGATCATTTTTGAGGCCCTAAAACTCATAAATTAGCCTACTGATGAATCCAGAATTAATATATATTAAATATTGATATATAAACTTCAATCTGAGCATTTAAAAAAAACATAGTCATTAAGATGCCCAGGTAGCACAATCTGGTCGAGTAAAAGCCAGGGAAACGTTTTTTAAATAGCTTTCATTGCCATATAAGCGCATTGCAAACGTTTATACATCTTCTACACAGCCGAATTAGGCGCAGTTTTATATAGCTATTTTGATGTATAGAGGCTTTAAAGCAGCAATATAAAACGCTATTAAAATAGCGAATAAAGGCTTTTTATACGGCTTCTATTTGACATAAAATGATATATTGTTTATTTTCCTAGCTTAAAGTAATAAAAAATTTCAACTGTTCTAAAAATATGGACGCGGACAATGTTTAATATCAAAACAGAATTACTATAAACATAGCGACAAGCATTTATTTTATTGCACATTATTTATGTAGGTAATATGATTAATATGGCATCATTCTTAAGGGAATTTAATTTTACTGATAATAAATACCTATGTTTGCTTTGAAATTTTGATGCGCCTTTAGAATTTGTCTGTTTTAAAATAAGTTAAAAGTAAAAAAAAAATAAACAAAAAATAATTTAAATTAGAAACTTTTATTAAAATTGAAAAACAAATCCTAAATGCAAGATAAGGTATTGGAGCAACAATATAATACGCTTAATTATGGATAATACCACGTAGAAGTACGTTTAGTTTTATTGCAATTTCATTCTACAATAGAAAAATAAAGAAACATGGCGTTGCTGTTTACATTACAAAAAAGCATTTAATTCTGCTTAATGCAGTTTAAGAAACATCTATCAAGCAAAATATTGCTATTAGCTATAATATTAGCCATTTTATATAGCATTAGATTATGTAGCCGCAATTAATATAGCTAATAGTTGTTTGCAAAAAATATAATTAATTTGAAGAAATTGTAACTGTCTTTTATTCATAATTTAAAAAATAGATCATAATAGTTACTCACGCAAAATGCAGAACGGGAGTTTGCTTACCAAAGCTTAAGCATTTTAAGAATAATATACTGCCCCGGAAGTCACAAAGATGTTACTTAAATAACTATTATTAAATTAATGTTCGTATAAACATCTTTTAGTCATATTATTACTAGTTAAACGCTGCTTAAAAATACAGAAGCATATTAGTTATATTTAATAATGCTTTTATTTGACTAATGCAAAATATCAGGTAAATGTTATTAATATAACCGTTACGTGGCTGTTACGCAATATTAAAGCAAATTACAGCACATTTATAAAGCGAACAACCGATTAATAGAAATATAACTAGCTTATTTGAAATGGTTGTTTACAACAGACATATAAACGTTTACACAGCTTATTTTAAAAGCTTATTTAAAGAAACGCTGAGTCAACGTTTACACAACATTTATAGTTAAATTAAGCTAATTAACAATATATTGTGCTTTTATACAATTATGTACTGCATAAATCGCAACTATATAACTTTTAAATGACTCGATGCAATATAAGACAATTCTTATATGGCTTTTGTGCTACTTGGGATACTATTAAAAAAAACCATTGAAATGAAGCTGTTTTCAACTTGAAATACGCTACTGCTTCTAAACTACAAGTGATATTTTCACGTTTCTTTCAGGAAGAGATTGCAAACTTGTTTAACTTAAAACTGAGCATTTTTCGTTTTAAAATAATACATAGTTTTGACGAAACGTGTGTTTAAGCTGTTTTTGTGCGCGTAGCGGGCGGGAAAATTAGGTCACTTTTCTATGGCCAAGGTCGTTGGCGATACCACGGGCCTTAAGCGCATTGGGTTACATACTAGTATTAGTCTAAGGAACAATGCACTATGATTCAATGTTGGGGGCAGCATTTGATCCAACGTCCATACAAAAATGGTCAATCTCCTTCAATAATCTAATATATCTGCCATAGGTAAAGTACACTATAAATCAGGACTTTAACATCATTCCACCACTGCGATCCATATCCTTACGTGTTGATACTTATTTACGAAATAATAAAATCTGAGGCTGTGGAGCCCATTCACTGAATGTATTGGGTCAAGCAGCCAGACCCGCCAGACGTACTGACGCAGCTAGTAGAATCAGAATGGGGAATGGATCTTAAACGAATAAAGAGGGACTTCCGCCGCAGGCACCTAGGTACAGTCTTCTACTATTTAGTATTCTGTGGTACAGTCTCGAGCAATAATATGAAAACAACATAGGACAATTGAAAATTTTTAAATGTGGTATTAGAAATAATCGACCGGTCTCACAACCTGGGGTGCGATTCTCTAACGAAGTTTCACCGTCACATCGTCGTTCACTTCGATTCTTTATGTCAAAATTCATAATAAACTAGTGAAAGTCAAGCGAAAAAGAACGTCAAGTTGATTGATTGAATCTTAGAGAATCGCACAACAGCTTGGGACTCGAATCGAACTCACGAATCCCATCGCGAAGCTAGTTGTGAGACGGGTCGAAGCTTTTTCTTATTTCCTTTTTAAATTTTTCAATAATAAAAATTGCACTATGCATGCAAAAAAATTTAAGTAAAAATAATTTTGAAATAATTTGTACTTAGGACTATGTCATACTAGGCTCCGCCCACGGCTTCGCCTGCGTGGACTACATGATATTATCCTGCGGGAAAAGTTATTTTCCCATGAATATGAGCCTTATACCCTCGGTAAAAAGTAGACTATGTTCATGCTAGGTTCTCAAACTATCTCCATTCCAAATTTCATCAAAATCTGTTCAGCCATTTTGACGCGAAAACAGAACATACAGACAGACAGACAAACAAACATACACATTTTCGCATTTATATTATTAGTAAAGAGAAGTTGTGGGACAAATAAGCTTTAATTAATTGCTTCTTAATAGTAATGTCGATAAGACTAGTTTCGAGCGAGAAACTGAAAAGGGACCTTTCATCAAAAAAAAATCAGCCGTTCCATACTAATTTTCAAATCGACTCGATTGAAATGTTTCTAACTTCGACACTAAAATTTCACGGTGTATCAATGAGTTTGATGACACGCTACAATCAAAGTCGAGAATGGATCTTAAACGACTAAAATGGGTCTTCCGCCACACGCAGCGGCACAATGATAAAGATTGCTTTTGTGAACTATGGGAAAACGAGGTCCTCATCCTCAATAATGTGAAGCGACTTTCTCAGAGGTGTTGGGATGGGTGGCCATCAAAAACAGAATCTAATAGTTAACGTCTTTTAAGAGACGACTATTAATAATGCAGTTCTTAATCTACATGCTGCCACATGCCCCACTCTCTCCCGTCAATTAAAAGAAATAAAATCGGTAAAAATATTAAATGTCGAATAAAAATTGAGAAATTAAGAATTTAACATCAAGTAGAGTGCTATGCGAGCCAAATCAGAATAGGACTGTCAAACGGCATTCTTGATCTTTGTTCCTTTTCTTGCACATCCTACACCCTGAAGTGGAAGCGAAACGCAAACAAATATGGCCGTTTTGACAGTCCTATCCTATTCTTATTTGTCTCGCATAGTTAAGACAATAGCCACTTGTGTTATTTTATGTTTATTAGGGCACGTCCCTTAATTACGTGAGGCGATTTTGGCGACTTTTCGAACCCCCCTTGGTGAGATGCCATTCCGTGAAATTTATCTAGCTTCCTCCCCCTCCCCCCCACCAAAAAAATATCACATAAGTGTTTAAAAAAATCGTATTTTTAGTGGCCATGATTGCATTGGATTTATTGAAAATAATATTTCTTCGATTAATTAAGATTAATGTTGATGAATGACTGATGTTTTACTTATTTTAACCCAGTATTCTCACAATTCTACAATGTTTTGGGGAACAATAATCGAGACCCCCCCCCCCCCTTCCTCCACGTGAGCATGATGAGATTCAGCTAAACCCCAGTCCCCCTAAAAGCCTCACATAATTAATGAACACCCCTAAGCACCGATAATACTGGCAATGCTATTTAGGTACCTAATTAACAACTACATTAAAGTTTTATCTAATCTTCTCACTATTTAATAAAGGATTTATTCAAAGTGGCCAAGATTTAAAGTTTTTATTTCAACACGATAATAGTAAAGATAAAATAAATAAAATAGTAGATTTCATTACAAGTGCGGAAAGCCTGTCATTGCAAAGAGTTCCGACAAATGTCTACCCGAGCCGAGGCGCAGCCGAAGGTGAGGGTTGACAGTCGGAACAAGTTGCAATGACGGTTCCGCACGTGTACTGAACAACTATTTTTAATACAGTTGCGAAAAAATTAAGCAATTTAATCACTATCACTATCACTACATAGTATAAAACAAAGTCGCTTTCTCTGTCCCTATGTCCCTTTGTATGCTTAAATCTTTGAAACTACGCAACGGATTTTGATGCGTTTTTTTTTAATAGATAGAGTGATTCAAGAGGAAGGTTTATATGTACTTTTTATCCCGATATTCCCACGGGAACGGGAACCACGCGGGTGAAACCGCGGGCGGCCGCTAGTAAAATAATAAAACACAAGAAACTCAACTAACTAATCGTAAAAGAATATAAGCAGAGAATTTTTTTTGTTTTCTTCACCCATTCTGGGTTGGCACAGGAAACTATGATCATACAGCCAAGGCTTCAGTAGAATTTTTTTATTGATATGAAATGAAAATTAAATTAAATGAGATGAAATGAAATTAACCCTAACAAAAGCAATCCGAATCCTACAGGAGCGCCTTTCCTTATTTCTCTCTTTTACCACATCGTTTTCCATTAAAGCCACATTATTGCACTAATTCCACCATACTAAGTACCTACCACAATAAAACCAGAAAAAACTAATTTAGAAAATTAAGAAATAAGGTCCCTCATTTTCTTTTCACTTACTTGCGCAAACTCCTACAAACAGATACTATGGTAAATAGTGCACATCATACCATATTTAGTAATCTGTGGTCATACAGCCAATTTTATGTATTTTTTATATTCATAAATTTAATTTGGCCGATACTAATATTACTTTAATGTATAATTAAAATTACTTTTAAATCTGATATTGAAACAAATTAGTAGCTTCTTTTTAGAAATATTTGCATGAATCATAAAAACTTCTATGATTTTTTTTTTAGTAAAAACTTCGTGGTTGGTTTTTCTTTTTTAAAAGATAATATTTTGACAGTTGGGAAAGAAAACGCACGAGTTCGGGAAAGGTAAAGAAAAAGTTCGAGTGTGTAATAGCCCACATCCCGAACGCTATACGTCCCTGCAATACGCCACTTTTTGAGCAACTGTATTAAAAATACTTTTAAGCAACTAAATAAGTTCTGCCATGACCACACAATTTACACGTCTAATAACCTTCCAATTCCAAACCCTCGCATTTTCGGAAACAAATATCATTAAATTTTTTAATTTGCTTTTCACAAAAAAAAACACTAAAATGTTATCTTAAATGGTCAAAATTTATTAAATAAGCAATCGGAATATCAATAGTAAAAGTAGTATTTTCTTCCCCGTAGCAATTATTACATACGTATTCCTTATTTCGTAGCACTCCGTCCGTAGCATCTTGCTACGAAAATGCTACGAAGACGCTACGAAGCCTTGCAGTAATGTTTATCACAAAGACTGAAAATATTAAAAACTAGCTTCCCGCGCGCGGTTTCACCCGCGCGCGTGGACTAAGACCCTTGCCCAGCAGTGGGATAAAAAGTAGCTATGTCACGGTATAGAAAAAATCGGCTAAGTGCGAGTTGGACTCGCCCATGAAGGGTTCTTAACGTACCGATTGCCTATACCTAGCCAAATTACCACTATAATATTTCGTCAGCACAAAATAACTTTGTTTTCCATAGTGTTTCTATGAACGACAAACTTACATTTGCGGTTTTTAAAAATGTGTTACTTATATCTTTTTTTTTCCACAACGGGGTAGCACTTAGCCTTCATCACCCCTGATGTTAAGTGGTGATAAGGCTGAAGGTGGAAGCGCACTACTCCCGGAATCCTCAATCACTGAGGAACTGGCTATCTATCTCTAACTGCCGGGACAGAATAATACTGAAAACAATCATTGTTATGGCATCAGACTTAGATAAGATAGTGGTAGCTAGCCAGGCGGACTAAGAACAAGTCCTACCACCAACCAAACCGAATACAATATGTACCCCCACTGGGAATCGAACCCGGGACCTCTTGGTCAGAAATCGGTGGTGTGAACCACTAGACCACAGAGGCGGTTAAAATCTCAAAAAGTGCTCAAATCTTGTTCAACCCATTGTTTCGTTAAAAGTTTTTATTAAGATCCACAGCATATATTTTTTCAAGATTTTTCACTCTCTTATTTTAATTAAAATTTAGAGGGGGGGGAACATATTTTACCACTTTGGAAGTGTATATACCTTTCAAAATATTGACTGATAAAAAAAATGACAAAAGAAACCAAATCATCATTTTTAAATACGTCGTTAATACCATCAGTCCGCATTAGGCCCGCGTGGTGGTTCATGGTCCATTCTAATTATCCATCCATAAGGAAGGCATGACATGTGTCCCTCAGTGGATACATTAAATGGCTGATGATGATGAAAGGTCATATTTATAAAAAACATTATAAGTAATATATGTGTTTTATTCTAATTCCGGGGCTTCACCTGCGTGACGCCTAAGGGCGTTTGTGCACTACCACTGAATTTTACCGATCCGGAAAAAAACGGATGCTTGTATTTAATTAATTACTATTATAAATGAATAATTATTAAAATACAAGCATCCGTTTTTTTCCGGATCGGTAAAATTCAGTGGTAGTGCACAAACGCCCTTACGGCATGCGCGTCTTGACGCGCTCATTGTATCAAATTAGTGCGCTAAAACCCGGCTACACCTGCGAATTATATCAAATAGCGCGCTAATTAACAAACAAACAATCAAATGTTTCCTCTTTATAATATTTTAATTATAAAGAGGAAAGATTTGATTGTTCGTTTGCATCGAATAGGCTCCGAAACTACTGGACCGATTTAGAAAATTCATTGACTATTAGAAAGCTACATTCTACCCGAGTGACATAGGCTAAATATTTTATCCCGATATTCCCACGGGAACGGGTACCACGCGAGTGAAACCGCGAGGATCCGCTAGTAGGTACAGTCAACTGGGGTTACTTTGATTCAAGCGGGTGACTTTGTTGACAACGCTTATTTGACTGAATTATTATCGATTCCATCTTTTTTCAACTGACCTTTGGTAGCCTAAATATAGCTATAGATAGTATGCCCATTTTCTACTTAATTACGAATGTAACTGGTTTTATACTACATTATAAGTTATCAAAGTAGCCCCATTTTTTCCTAAAGTAACCCCAATCTACGGTATATAAACTTTGTAAATACGAAATCAAATCAGGCCATGAGAATATTACTGGGTACACACAGAACAATCCCACTTGCCCTTTGTAAAGAAAGCGGGCGCATTCAAAAGAACGCCGTCAAAGAATCTAACTACGCCAAAAGGGGTCCCTCAAGGACGCACGCTTGGTCCACTTTTCTATTTATTGTATAGCTTAGTAAGTAGCACCTTTTGAAATGTGTGACTTAATAACGTAAACATGGTACCTACCTAATGTTGTGTTAAATATTACGAATACTAGCCTTCCGCCCGCGGCTTCGCCCGCGTGTAATACACGACGTTATCCCGCGGGAAGGTGATATTTTTCAGAAATAAAAAGTAGCCTATGTCCTTTCTCAGGCTCTAGACTATCTTTGTACCAAAATTCATTCAAATCGGTTCAGTAGTTTAGGTGTGATTGTGTAACACACAGACAGACAGAGACGCATTTATAATATAAATAAGTAAGGATAAAGTAAGGATTATGAGCTTTTTTTACATTTGCTTGTGGTGTAAAAATTTATATAAGTAGAAATATATTCACGTATTGATCGTATCAATCGTGACGTTATAAATAAAATAATAAATAAAAAATATCTTAAATTCAACGGACTTATAATAAATAAGCTCTTTTGAATCTATACAAATAAAATTGGAGTGTCTGTTTGTAATATTAAAATAACCGCTTTTTAACACATGCATATGATTATATAAACGGTACATATACCAAAATAACATTTTTAAAATTTTTGTATGTCTGTATGTCTGTCTGTTTGTTCCGGCTAATCTCTGAAACGGCTGGACTGATTTTGACGGGACTTTCACTGGCAGGTAGCTGATGTAATAAGGAGTAACCTAGGCTACTTTTTTTCCCAGAAAAATATCACATTCCCGCGGGATAACGTCGTGTAGTCCACGCGGGCGAAGCCGCGGGCGGAAAGCTAGTCGTCAATATTTTCCTACCACCCATTCAAGACTTTTTAACTGATAAGAAGAACAGGCGCAATAAACGATATTCACCAAGATTATATCGTTAACATTTAATAACATTACATTTAATTATATAAGTAGTATACAGGAAAATTTTTTGACCAGTGCACAAATTTTTAGAATCAACTCAGAATCGGTAAGTGAACAACTTTTTCCTAGAAACGTGGGTCGAAATATGACAAAATTTTTTGGACTTCCCATACTAAATCTATCACGTGATCAGTCCGATTTGTATGAAGAGTCAAAAAAATTTTGTCATATTTCGACCTATGTTTCTAGGAGAAAGTTGTTCACTTACCGATTCTGAGTCGATCTTAAAAATTTGTGCACTGATTAAAAATTTACCCTGTATATACTTATGCATACATTAGGTACTGATGGCAGATAACTGGTTCGTGGGTCATTGCAGAAATTGACCCCTTAGGAAGGTACCAACCTTCCCGAGGAATATCCTACTAATATTATAAATGTGAAAGTTTAGATGTTTGGATGTTTAGATGTTTGGATGTTTGGATGTTTGTTACTCAATCACGCCAAAAAGGCTGAACGGATTTGGCTGAAATTTGGGACATAGATACTTTGTAACCTGGAGAGGAACATAGGCTACTTTTTATCCCGGAAAAGTGTCACATTCCCGCGGGATAACATCGTGTAGTCCACGCGGGCGAAGCCGCGGGCGGAAAGCTAGTAGCTAATATGTCTTTCAGAGGCTAATCTAAGAAAGTTTTTAGCAAGTTTATATTTGTAACGGTTCTGACTCGATACTTAAACCTCCCTCAAACCCTCGGTATCACTGAAGGATCGGGGCTGCCAGTTTAGTTAGAGTTTTATTTAAGGTGCATGTAGTCGTGAAACGATCATTTTTGAGGCCCTAAAACTCATAAATTAGCCTACTGATGAATCCAGAATTAATATATATTAAATATTGATATATAAACTTCAATCTGAGCATTTAAAAAAAACATAGTCTTTAAGATACTATTAAAAAAAAACATTGAAATGAAAGCTGTTTTCAACTTGAAATACGCTACTGCTTCTAAACTACAAGTGATATTTTCACGTTTCTTTCAGGAAGAGATTGCTAACTTGTTTAACTTAAAACTGAGCATTTTTCGTTTTAAAATAATACATAGTTTTGACGAAACGTGTGTTTAAGCTGTTTTTGTGCGGGTAGCGGGCGGGAAAATTAGGCCACTTTTCTATTGCCAAGGTCGTTGGCGATACCATGGGCCTTAATCCCGATTTGACCTCGAACTATTTACGGGTCTCCCCTTACTACGCGCGTATAGTTAAATGAATGGGGTGAGATGGGGCTACCTTTAATTAAATTGAAACAATAACTAAGACTCTTCTTAGGTATAAGATTTTTATGTTTTTTTTTTATAAAATACTTTCACGGATTTTGCACGCATTTATTTGAACAACTTGGTTAAATTTTAAGTTGTTTTTAAAGTTTTTTTTTTGTTTATCCGACGTTTCGGCACCTTTCCAGGGGCCGTGGTCACGGAAAATTTAACCAAGTTGTTCAAATAAATGCGTGCAAAATCCGTGAAAGTGTTTTATTTAAATGAACAATTCGCGCAGAAAGCTAAGATGAATTATTATTTTAATGAATAAAGTTTTGTTAAAATCGGTTTCTCTGGACTGAGCCACCCAGTCGCCCACTCGGACTACTAGTCCGAATAATATGTTCAAACTAACTGATCTGGCAAACGTTCTTTTGCCATATAAATTTAAAGTACAATACGTCTTCGACAGTCTTCGTATCACCAATATTAGACAGATGGAAGAAGTTTTCTAAACTGCCTGCCACAAATCGTGACAGATAACTTTGCGCGCACGCGCGCGACTGGGCCATTTTTCTGCAGTGCCACAACCTTTTCTGCCGGCCGGCCTAGCATGAGCGGCTTTTATCGCGCGATATGATATGGTACGGCAAGTTGTCTTGCCCTCACCTTAGCGGGGTAAGCAAGACAACTTGCCGTATCATATCATATCGCGCGATAAAAGCCGCTCATGCTAGGCCGACTGTTCCGGTGACAGCGGCGCTACGTACGATTTTCTTTTTTTATTGCAATTTACCCGGCACTGACTTCTAAGACCTTCAGCCGCCAGCACCGCTCTGGTTGGACATCAACTTGACAGCAGAATGACATTAAAAAACACGCTAGTTTCACATTTTGACCACCGGAACAGAAAAGTTTGTGGCACTTGTACATTTTTTTGTTCTTAGCTTATGGAAAAGATTAGTAAGTAGGTATTCGATTTTGACAGCGCGCAAAAACTATGTCCAAATTGCAGCCAAATCCGTTCAGCCGTTTTGACGTGATTGAGTAACAAACATACAAACATCCAAACATCTAAACATCCAAACATGTAAACTTTCACATCTATTACTTACTCTATTACAAATAAATAAAATTGGAGTGTCTGTTTGTTGTAACATTAAAATAACCTCTTTTTACTACATGCATATGAATATAAATATACGGTACATATACCAAAATGACATGTTTTACAATTTTTGTCTGTCTGTCTGTAATTGGCCTGTCTGTCTGTCTGTTTATTCCGGCTAATCTCTGAAACGGCTAGACCGATTTTGACGGGACTTTCACTGGCAGGTAGCTGATGTAATAAGGAGTAACTTAGGCTACTTTTTATCCCGATATTCCCACGGGAACGAGAACCACGCGGGTGACACCGCGGGCGGCCGCTAGTTTATAATATTAGTAGGATTAAGAAGCTTATAAGCACTACCTACCAGTGGCGAAATGATCCATACCTATACCTATGCCGACCGATTCCCATCGTGCCCATTTTGAAAATCTTTAAAACCTCACCCCACCGATCCACTATGCAGATCATTAATTAATATTCCCACCAATTTTTTGTCCGGCTTATACCTCTGTTCACAGTCTTAATACTGTGCCTCCGTCTTATTTCGACCCCTCGTCACTGCTAGTCTTCTACCTATCTATGTGTTACTTATTTATTGGGCCCGCGTGGTGGGTCATGGCCCATTCTCCTTATCCCTCCATAAAGGAAGGCCGGTGTCCCAGCAGTGGGGACATTAAATGGCTGATGATGATGTATAGAGATAACTTCAATATTGCGGAGACAGCTGATGGCATGCCCCCAGTAGTGGTCGTAGCCAAGTGGTGGTGGAAAGTTATTTCTATTTATTTTTCCCTCGTTACTCAAAGTCAACATGTAAATATGTAACCGGGGCGGGATGTTTGCCGAGTACTTAGCGCCTTTGACTGTATTCACTTTTTATAGAATTGGGTTTCTATTTATCAGCACTTGGTGGTAAGATTTCTAAGCTATACCTATGCTATATTTTTTAATAAAGTTCTTTACTTACCTAATTACTATTGAAAGTGAACGTTTTTTATAAGATAATTAATAATTAAAATAATCATTTATTCAATTAAGTAAGTATAATAGTTTAAAATATATTCTTCAGAATCATCAACATTTTCCTACCGGTTGAAAAAAGTTCTTTAACCGACAGAGGAAGAGGCGCAAAAAACTTGTCATTGATTTATTGATCAATTACTGTAAATCCACCCGCATCCTGACACAGCTCTTGTTGTTGAAACTAAGTATCTTTAGATAAGAACTAGGAAAAGAAAGTAAGATATACTTATAGGAAAAATGTGATAGTAAAAAACCACGAGCCCTATAAGTAGCTTTCAGGCGGGATAAGCTACTTATAGGGCTCGTGGTTTTTTACTATCACATTTTTCCTATACTTACAAAAATTGCATTGTGAATGCATAAAAATAATTTAAAATCTTAAGATATACTTAGTTACTTTAAAGTTAGTAAAGTCAAAAGGCGATTTCATTATTATTGTACGTTTACGGAAAAAATAAAAGAAAAAAGAATTGTAAATAATTAATTACCCTAGCCCGTACATACTAAATCAATAATAGGGACAAGAGAAGTACCTACCTACCTAACACAATGTTAATAAATATTTGATTCCGTTTATAGAATATTGTAGTGTAGTAAATGCATGCCTAATAAATGCATAATACATGCAAGTACCTAGTTACAGTGAATTTAATAAAATTAATCTGTCCTTTTTATTTTTTAATATTCTGAATGTAGTTTACGTTACCAAAGTAAAATATAATATTTATTTTCACTAGGAAGATTTTCTTCAACAGTTTGGCTAGAACTTTGCCATTGAAAACCTAAAAGAAAAAAGAATCGCATTCATTCGATTCCAATTTCAAATCTTTAAATTCAAATGAGGTCGAAGGTCCCAGACGTTCAGATCCAGCATTAGCTTGGGGTCGTAAGGCACAATGGGTCCAGCTACATTAGGGGCGGGCGGGGGTCGATCGATTCGGCCACGTGGCTGAATGAAGCGACGCCTTTGCCGGCGTCCCCACGGTATGACGCAAGTTCCGCACGAATTTTCACGCACGCGGGAAAATTGTATGTTTGAGGTTAGTTTTCTTTACGGCCAGTTGCATTTTAACTCGATTGTAATTCTAATTAAAAAAACTAGGTAGGTATTCTATTTTCAAATAAAACTAAAATTTAGGCAGAAGAATATCCGTAGACTCTGAGACAAGCACTTAGCAGAAAATCGTCTTTTACTAATTGAAACATTTTTACACTGTTGAAAGTATGAGTGTATGTGGATGTGGTTACACTTGGCTAAGCATATACCACCATATTATACTTAAATTAATAAAGGCGCGTCACAATATTAGCATAGAACCTTTAAATTTTTTGTCGGTAACATCTTTTTATAGAATTTATCGATTTTATTATTTTTGACGACCGATTTGGCGCAGGGGTAGGCTACCCACCTTCGTGTGCATGAACAATTGAACATGTCTAGTTGTCTTGGTCTGGGTGTTTACTATGTATATTAAGTATGTATTTACAAACAAAAATTATTTATAATGGGCTTAGATAATTGGTGTGAATGTAAGAAGTTATTTAGTATTTATTTTATTTATCACAGGAAAGGCGCAAAAATATTTTCGGGAGCTGTTAGTGACTTTGATTGAATGATGCGAACTTTTGGAATATTGGAAACACTACGAAAGTTAACTTCGAAAAGTAACTAAGATTGTAGCAGCCGCTGACATAATTATCTCTTGATTAATTTGCTCTGCCATTCTTATTTGCCCTCTTTCATAAAAAAATAATTGAAAGATAGAGTTTTATGTTGTTAGAGGTATATATCGCACCTACTTATGCACTATTTAAAACATTAAGTACCTAGCAAATGGTTGAATAATATAGTTAGTTTAGTTCGACCGATCTAATTCGACCTATCTGTTCAATAGTTATTATTAGCAACTAATCAGTAATATCTATGTAAACAAGAAATCAAATGATACATTTTAGGTCATCATGTTATCTCTCACATTATGAATGTTAATTTCTGCTTGTTTATAGTGTCGATATGTTACGTATGTATGACATTAGATAAATTCTTAAAAGAAGAATCCAGAAATTGTTATCCTATCCTATCCCAATAACAACAGCTAATATTCAATAGAAGAATTATTAGAGTTCTCGTCGTTTAAGTTTAACTACTAGTATAGTATTATATTATCTGTGGTTTAACTGACACTTACAATTTTATTTACCTTTACGTTTGTGATTCTATCAATTAAATAATTATTTAAGTAGGTATAGGTAAGTATTTTTAATTATTTGATGATTTTAAAATAGCATAAGAAAATAAGTTTACATTTCCTGTTAATTTATTAAGTACTAGCGGCCGCCCGCGGTTTTACCCGCGTGGTTCCCGTTCCCGTGGGAATATCGGGATAAAAAGTACATATAAACCTTCCTCTTGAATCACTCTATCTATTAAAAAAAACGCATCAAAATCCGTTGCGTAGTTTCAAAGATTTAAGCATACAAAGGGACATAGGGACAGAGAAAGCGACTTTGTTTTATACTATGTAGTGAAACTTAATTTTCTAAAAGATCCGAAAGAGCGGTTTATTGAGAAATCAAGGGACAAAGTCGAATCTCAAAAAATATAAAAAAATTATGTACCTATACTTACCTAAATATTTTTTACACGCTGAAAAGCTTTCATTAAATGTCAAAGGTGAACTAAGTACTATCAAGCTCGTATTTAATCCCTATATAAATCCAAATTAAGACTTACATTTTTGTTGCTTTTTTCCTTTGCCGTAACCTTAATTTAAATTAATTAAAAAAATAAAAGCCACTGCACTGATTAATTTCCCGCGTTTTTTTTTGGGAAGCGCGACTTGGCCCGCCTAGAGGGCTACCGAGACTGCCGTGCGCCAGCTGAGAGCGAGATGGAATATTGACTCTCGTTGATTTAACAGAGACGGCGCATACATATTGAACGCCAAAATGAGATAGGGGTGGAAAACGTGATCTTGATTTTGCAAAAAAGATCCAGTTTTTTTTGTTTCCAGCCAGCCAGCCCCCTACTAACTTTGAGTTTCACGAGCTTATACTTAGGTACTTAGGTCTGAAATAAACGCAACCAAAATCAGCTAATTTTAGTTCGACCAAGTGCAAAATATAAAAAAGTACAAAATGTATTTTTTACCTACAAGAATATCTAATAATCTAGTCCTTCCTTATTATACAAGGCACTGAAAAAAGGTAACATAGATATTCAAAAAAGTTCTCTCCGGCGGGGAATCGAACCCCGGTCTCCCGCGTGACAGGCGGGGATACTGACCACTATACTACCGAAGACTTAGGAAAAGTGATAAAAAATATGGTTTAGGTGCGTCGCGTGCGACTTGTACTGTGTCCGTGTCGTTTAAAAATAGTTACCTACCTTTAAAGAATTTTAGAAAACAGACAATTTTATAAAATAAGAGACAATTATTTTAAATTTTATAACAATGAAAATATTTTAGTTTTCACAAAAACTTATTTTGTATTTTCAACATTTCTTTCATTCGGAAGTTCGCGTAGAAGTCAGCTGATTGTCAATGTCAAGTCAATCAAAAAGTATTTTTTTAGGTTAGAATTGTATTTTTATTTCTGTTTTTACGAAAAATGGACGAAAACGGAAGAATTTTAGTGTTATACGGTAGCCAGACGTTTACGGCTAAAGAAATGGCTGAAAGGATATGGAGAACGACTAAAGTTCTAGGGTATAAAGGTCCTGTGCAAGCAATGGATGAATATCCCATTTCGAGGCTAATTCATGAGGAGTTTGCCATTTTCGTGTGTGCCACAACTGGGCAGGGTGACGAGCCAGATAATATGAAGAAATTCTGGAAGTTTCTGCTGCGGAAAAGCCTGCCTTCCAACTCTTTAGTAAAGTTAAAGTATGGTGTGTTGGGCTTAGGAGATTCCTCGTATGTTAAGTTCAACTTCGTCGGCAAAAAGCTGCATAAACGTCTGATGCAGTTAGGAGCTACACCGTTACTTGATATTGGTAATGTAACATTTTAAACCTCAATTTAAATTGTAGTGAATCTATCTTACCAACAAAATGATGGAGCCTGCACTTCGTCATATTTATCTGAGCAACCTTATTAAAGTATAGGTGGTCTATTCTATTGTATTTACATATTCTATTCAAATTATTAAAATTTATTTATTTACATTGCAGAAAATACCTAGTATTTTGTATACCAACTGACTACAATAATATTTTGTATAATAAAACATACCTACAAGATTCACATAAAACATATAAAATTTAACTTTTAACAGGACTCTGTGACTATCAACATGACATGGGCCACGATGCTGTAATGACTCCATGGATGAATAACTTCTTCACACAGCTCCAAACGTATTACCCTAATATAAAAGCTAATGAAATCTCGGCTACATTTGTACCTAGATGGAAAGTATCACTTTTGAAAAATACGGAAGAAACAGAGGCAAGGGAAATAAGTGATGATATATACTTCTCTCAAGGACGAAAAGACGTTTTTGTTGATAGTTTGCTTTTAGAAGTAGAGAGAAATGTAAAGACTACTGATGAATCGCATTTTCAAGTAAGTTTTATGTGTTTTTATATTTGTATTGTATTTTTTATATTTTTTTTCAAAACTTTTGCTCTTATGTTTTACTAACTAAAAGATTATTTTTACGTGTTCTTAGGATGTACGACTTATAACTTTGAAGACAACAGATGACACAATGTTAGACTATAGGCCAGGAGACATTTTCAATATCAGACCTCGAAATAGCAAGGAAGATGTTGCTGATCTATTTGATTTATTTCATACACACAACATTGATATAAAACCCCATCACAGATTGTTGGTTGAAGAATGTCATGAAGGTAAGGGACATTTAACTATGAAACTAAATAAAAGTAATATTTAGGAATTTAAATTAATTTCATTTTTCTCTAACAATAACTTATTATTACAAAAAAGAAAAAAAAATTGTAATTGTTTTATGAAATAAAATTAAGCTGCGTGAAACGAAACCGTTACTTCAACACTGGCTAAAACAGCTAATCTCGCAGCCATAAATTAATAAAAACAAAAACCACGTGCTCTTGTTTATCTGTCAATGTCACTGTCATTGTCATTTTTCTGAATGAAACTGAAAGTGAGCGAGTTGCGTGCTCTAATCATGTTTTATTGCTAATTTAATAATTTTTAACGATATAAATATAAACAGTTACTTAAAAACAATATGTTACGACGGCAGGCGCGTTTGCGCCGAGAGTACTTGTACCGTAAGTCAGTGGAAGATAAACAGAAAAGTATTCAAGCTAAAAAGGATCAACTGAAAAGAAGTTTAGAAGAAAACATTCCTATTCATGGAGACTTGAGAAAGGAAGCACTTTCTCTACAGAAGAAAATAGAATACGAAGATAAGGGTAAGTTTTTTACTCGTTTTTTTTTCATTACAAATTCTAACCTAAAATTTATTTATCTCTTCTCTACAAGATGGATAAAATTTTAAATCGTTTAAAAAACTAAAAGCTCTTAAATCTATTGTGATACAACATTCTCGAAGTATTTTATCTTCTACCTACCATTAATGACAATTCGCAGCAAATCATAGAAAGGCAGGACAGTTTTGTATTACTTAATTAAACTTAACTAAATAAAAAAATGTATTAATACAACCCAAAATTCAATTGTTATCAAGTAATTTGAATGTATTCAGGTCCAGAAAGAGCAGCAGTAATAGGAGGATTCAGTGGTGGTGCAAACACACTCAGCTCACAAGACGATGAGTATAGATACGCCGGTGTTGAAGACCCTAAGATCATGATCACCACTTCAAGGGACCCTAGCGCTAGACTCAAGATGTTTGTCAAAGAACTTAGGTAAATCCTTGAATAATTTAAATAAATGGGAAATGTGTACAGGACCTTTGTCCTAAACAAATAATAATTTCAAATCCTACTAATATTAAGAGTGCGAAAGATTGTGAGAATGGACGGATGGATGTTTGTTGATCTTTCATGCAAAAACTACTTAACAGATCTGAACAAAATTTGCAACAGAGATAGATTATAGGCTGGAATAACACACAGGCTACTTTTTATTCTAATATTCCCACGGGAATGGGAACCATGCAGGAGAAACCGCAGGCGGTCGCTAGTATATTATATTATAAATATTTCATAAAACAACAATTTATTTTTAGGGTGTGTTTACGTTAACTAAAAGTACTGGAAAGATGGTATTAAGAATTTTTTATCAATAAAATATATCATCATGTCAGCCGAATGACGCCCACTGCTGGGCAAATATATAATTATAATAAATTGATACCTTAATCATCTAAAGTCTAACTCTAATATATTTGGATATCCGTTTGACTAAGAATTTGATTGAATCAGGCGTCACTTGGCGGAAGTCCCTAACCATTGTGAAAAACGAAATATATGTAGCTTACTTCCAATCCCTATCCAAATGATGGTGATATTTGGTGTTGGTTTTTCGCACGAACTAGCACGAACTATCTCCTGAGGATGCCCCGGGTTGGGGCGAAACACGTGTAGAATAGTCTAATCGGTGACGGTGCAAGGTGTATTGTTGTCTTGCTAGATGCAGGTATTGTGCACTGGTGTTTTCGTGGTGTGCATGTGCAATTTTTTGCGGGCGGGCGGGCGGTGCATCTTGCATATTGTGTTTTTTGTGGAAGTAAGCTACATGTATTTCGTTTTTCACAATATATTACTAAGTTAACACTAAAACAATATCTAATCTAACTTATGTCTCATTAAATATTAACTGCCTTTACAGGTTAATATTTCCCAACAGCCAGCGCATGAACCGTGGTGGGTACGAGATGTCCCAGTTGATACATGCATGCAGAGCGAATGAAGTGACAGATTTCGTTGTGGTTCATGAACACAGAGGTGTACCAGATAGTTTGGTAAGCTTTCTGTATCATTTTATGTATATTTCCCTCCCCTCTTTAAAAAACAAGTATATTTCTAATTCTATGTCATTTTTTAAAATACCAAGAACGTCGAGCGTCATCCTAAGGCACTGGCAACTAAACCAATAACACGTAGCTATGAAAAGCGCCTCAAGTGTAAAGATATTTTGTCCTTGTAAAGCAGTAGACTATTATTGACTAAAGAGTAGATGTTTTCATTGAAGGAAACACTCTACATCAGAATAACCCTGTACTCAACACATTTGCTTATAGCATAGGCTGATTGCAAATTAAAAATAGAACAAAAAAAAAATTCATTTTCTAATTGAAATACACTTGTTTTATAAATTACTAGCTGACCCGGCAAACGTTGTTTTGCCATATAAATTATAGTTTTATACACCAAAAGTTGCCTAGACCAGACAACAGATAGCGCTAGTTATACACTACCAATAAAGGGGCCCAAGATTGGTCTCTATTTCCTACATATAAAAATTTACTCTGTGAAGTAGAGTGAATGTCAGATAACTCTGCGCGCATGCGCGACTGGGGCATTTTTGGCGCTAGTTACAGTACATTTTTTTATTCTAAGCTTATGGAAAAGATTAGTATTCGATTTTGACCGCGCAGACGTCAGTGATTACATACTCTTTGGAAACGGTAATGGAAGAAATGACAGTTTTGTATCGAAGGTACGACTGTTAAACGATTTTTCATAGAAAATTACAATTTTTACTCAATTTTCCGGAATAATAAGTAGCCTATGTTATTCTCCAGCTCCCAAACTACCCCCTTACCAAATATCACGTCGATCCGTTGCTCCGTTTGGACGTGAAAGAAGGACAAACAAACAAACAAACAAACAAATAAACAAACAAACAAACACACTTTCACATTTATAATATTAGTATGGATTATTACTAATTTAAGATCCAACCGCACTTAAGCATGTATTAATGAACAAGAACAATATTTTTCATTTCCATGCACGCCGGTGCCAGTTCGCTAAAATAGTCAAAGTCAAAGTCAATAAATTTTTATTCATATAGATTAAATAAAATTAATGCTTATGAATCGTCCAACATTTTTTTACCTACCACCTGTTATGGACATCTTTTAACTGACAAGAAAAACAGGCGAAAAAAACTCATCAGCTTTAACAGAAGCTGAATAAATCTTAATATAAAAATTTCTTGGCTTTCCTAATACTTAGTGAAGTCACTCAAACTTATTTAAGTAGGTGTCTCTACAAGGTGTTAAAAAATAAGTTGTATGAGATGACGAAAATATTATTGCTTATTTTTTTACATCTTATTTATAATATGAGCAGCAGCAATCGTTTGTTTTGTGTTCTATCTGCATTGCATCGACGACCGATTTGGCGCAGGGGTAAACTACTTACCTTCTGCGCCAGAGGTTTCGGGTTCGATTCCCGAACAAGACAAATATTTGTGTGCATGAACATGTCTATTTGTTTTGGTCTGGGTGTTTTCTATGTATATTAAGTAGGTATGTATTTACAAACAAAAAGTATTTAAGTATATATTTATCCGTTATCAAGTTCACATAGACACAGTTTCTTAAGAAATTAACTACGGGCTTAGATAATTGGTGTGATTGTAAGAAAATATTTATTTATTTATTATTTATTGTTTACTAGCTGACCCAGCGCGACTTCGTTCCCGTGGCCCTACCCTCTACTCCACCCTACCCTACCCTACCCCTACCCTACCCCTACCCTACCCCTACCCTACCCTACCCCTACCCTACCCCTACCCTACCCCTACCCTACCCCTACCCTACCCCTACCCTACCCCTACCCTACCCTACCCCTACCCCTACCCTACCCCTACCCCTACCCCTACCCTACCCCTACCCTACCCCTACCCTACCCTACCCTACCCTTACCCTTACCCTACCCCTACCCTACCCCTACCCTACCCCTACCCTACCCCTACCCTTCCCCTACCCCTGCCCTACCCCTACCCTACCCCTACCCTACCCTACCCCTATATCCTTCCTTGGACTTCCACGAACATTTCAAGATCAAAATTAGCCAAATCGGTCCAGCCGTTCACGCGTGATGTCGTGACCAAGGGAAATAGGGATTCATTTTTATATATATAGATTATTTATTGATGAAGTGTCTCCGTTCCAGGTGATATGCCACCTGCCGTACGGGCCTACCGCGTCGTTTACACTGTCGGGCGTGGTGATGCGGCACGATATCCCTGACATCGGGCCCATGAGCGAGCAGTACCCTCACCTAGTTTTCCATAACTTTAAGTCGGAGTTAGGTAAGGAAAAGACAATATTTTATTGATGAAAATGAAGTGTTAGAAAAAATCTACCTGTCTCACAATAACTTTATTTTGAATAATGAAGTAAAAATAATTGATTGTAATTTTATTAATATAAAATAGCCCAGTCAACGAACTTCAAAAAAGTAAGTACACATATCAATAGTCCCCGCCCATAGTCCTTGAGCCGGGGGCGGCAGTTTGAAGGTCTCAATTTTTGGTTTTTGGATTATATCTCAAAACTTAGAGGGGGAATTTCTTGAGCTTAAGAGCTGCTACATGCAGAGACTTTTGATATGTTTACCTCCTAACTAGTCCAAACAAAGTTACGAAGAACTAAGTGTTATTGTTGATCGAAGGTTAGGAAGTCAAAAATTGTGTTCCAAGCATTTCCCTCTATATACAGGTTGTTAGGGGCACCGATGCAAAAACTTTAACTATGGCTTCAGACCATCATGCTGAACAACATACAGCAATATGATGATTCGAACTGCTTAGATCAAATTGCGTTTACGTTTTTCAGATCTTTTTGACTACTCTAGACGCTTATATCAATTTGACGCTGACTGTCCCTAACACCCTGTATCTTGTCGTTGACTGGGCTACAAAAACATTTACACTGATGTAATAGCAAGCGATCACTTCATGATTTTAATATTACATTTTAAAATGTTATTCTAATCAGCTCTTGTTGTCACAGGTTTAAGGACAATGAGTATCCTCAAGTACCTGTTCCCGGTCCCGAAGGCGGACTCCAAGCGGGTGATCACGTTCGCCAACCACGACGACTACGTCTGCTTCAGGCAACACACTTACAGAAAGGTTAGTATTTTCCCTTATTCGTCTTAAGACAGATTCTTGTTACGGCAGAAGTAACATTGCCAACAAAAGTAAAAACCATACAATTTATTATTCGTCTTGACAGATTCTGGTTTGGAAAAAAATATAATATATATGTCGCAGATAGAAATGGATTTCGTTGTAAAATCTCATCTCCGTCCGCCATTTTGTACGTGGTTAAATGAATCAGTGCGCACGTCCGGCGCGGTCGAGCTCCAAGAATAGAATGATTGATTGATAGCTTTTCACCAGATTAACACTCACTGTATCACTGACAGACGTCAACCTATATTGACAGGTCGCATAGACACGCTACCACAGACTACTCACTCGAACTACTGACTCAGGGAATGTTCGCTAACAGCCACAACAGATGGCGTTACTAATCTTATTAGATTATTCAAACTGGCAACTTCAACACCTTACCAAACCACCGAAAGGTGGCGCTGCTTGTATTACCCACGGAATAGCTCCAATAACTCATAACTGCGTCGATAGATGGTGCGATTAGTCTTTCCAATGAAATATCTCCGACATATATAAAGAAAAAATTATATAAAAAAAAAAATAGGTACTTACCTAATAATAAAAAATACATAATACATATTTTTTTATGCGTGACATTACTAATTCTGCCGTAACAAGAATCTGTCCTAAGACGAATAAGGGAGTGTTTTATACTTACTTCAACTTTATGAGGAGTGTGTAGCAAACGGTCTCCATACAAAGGGCGATAACGTTTTCCACCCTCTAAACCTTAACATACAGCAATGAATTTTCGGTAAGTATGTAGTTGAAATGAAGAATAATAATAAATAGATAAATAACTTCTTACATTCACACCAATTATCTAAGCCCATTTTAATTTCATTAAGAAACTGTATCATGGAAAACTTGATAACGGATAAATATATCCTACTAATATTATAAATGTGAAAGTTTAGATGTTTGGATGTTTGGATGTTTGTTACTCAATCACGCCAAAACGGCTGAACGGATTGGGCTGAAATTTGGAACACAGATACTTTGTACCCAGGAGAGGAACATAGGCTACTTTTTATCCTGGAAAAATATCACATTCCCGCGGGATGACGTCGTGAAGTCCACGCGGGCGAAGCCGCGGGCGGAAAGCTAGTACTTAAATACTTTTTGTTTGTAAATACATACTTAATATACATAGTAAACACCCAGACCAAGACAAATAGACATGTTCATGCACACAAATATTTGTCTTGTTCGGGAATCGAACCCGAGACCACTGGCGCAGAAGGTGGGTAGCCTACCCCTGCGCCAAATCGGTCGTCAAGAAGAACTAGGGATGTAATATGTTATGTTTATTTTTTATAGGGTACACCAGCCATACGTGCCCCAGTCGATAACGCGCCCCACTCGCAAAACTCACAGATGCATTTTGAATTTGGCGCTAATTTGACCCGAACATGTCAGTTCAGTCACTGAACTATAAAATATTGGCCCTTTTTTGTATTGTATGAAATTACTAAAGTGAAAATAATTCAAAAAAATATTTTTCAGTTTTGTATGGAGCCTCGGCTAGGACTTTGTACACTATACCATAGGCAAGCAAAAGATAAATATAATAACTGAAAACTAATTATATCGCTATAAGCTAACGCGTTTGATGGTACAAAAGTTATCGACGTCGATAAAAGCATTATCTAGTCTTAATTTTATGCAAAACCGATTCAATAGGGCGGTAAAACTTCACACTCACATTTAAAAAAAAGGTTAACATTGACAGATTATCATCAGTCGTCAATGTCATCGTTTTTCGTACAGAAACATCAATGTTTCCGAACGTGATTTAAATATGGTTGCCAGTGTGACCATGGATGGCAAAGAATTTTTATTTTAAAGTTTATTTTTGTACCATTTACCTAGAAAGACAATGAGAATTTGAATATTTTATATGACTTTACTATATTTTTTACTATTAGTACGAATAGTGTACAAAATCCTAGCCGAAAATGAAAATGTCCTTTATCATACATTTTGAAATATTTTCACTTTAGTTTATTTAATATAAAAAAAACAAAACGTACAGCCCTACAATTTCAACAAGTATGTTAAGGTTTAGAGGGTGGAAAACTTTATTGCCGTTTGTATGGAGTGGAGACTGTTTGCTACACTCTCCTCTTAAGTGTAAGACAAACTGATAAAGAAACCAACTTGTCAACAGTTGAAAATCGACTTTTAAGTCTTGGTCATAAAGTTAAAATTTGTCAGCAAATTGGCGATTGTAGTGGTATTGTAAAATGTTTCAATTTAGTTATTTATATATACTTTCGGAATGTCTTATGCTGCTAGCCGCGAGATCTGAAACGGTCCATAAGGTGGCGCGCCGAGCTAGTATAAACTTAACTGCCTTCCAAATCCGAGACAGGCTACATAGATTTTGATAGATGCGATTCCGAAACGCTGTTTTGTGTTGATCTGAGTGATAGTGGAACATTTTATTAAAACAAGTAAACCTGATCACAGCACTTGTATTTTGTACAATGGGACTAGTGGGACAAAATTTCCCAGTAGAACCATTAATGGTACAACTGGGAAAGAGGGATTTTGAGTTGTTTGCAATGCAACCAATTTACTGTGTGTGAAAATAGGATATTTTCGGAGCTTTTAAAGTGAAGAAGTTTATTGTATTCGTGTTAAGTTAATTCCGATTTCATCGTTGTTTAAAATGTTCATAAATAACATATATAATAATAAGTTTTTTTGTAACCTATACTAAAACATCGACCCCTTACACGGTGGGTTGATGACATTAAAGCCATAGCAGGTGGCACATGGACAAGAGTAGCTAAGGACAAAGAGAAGTGAAAACAATGGGGAGGAAAACTAACTTTTTATCACGACAGAGGCGTAGGTGTTATTGGGGGGGTGTTTTGTTGATTGGTTGTTATTTTGACAACGCCACAATAACAACCAATCATAACAGCTGTCAAAATCGATGAAATCTTTTAACCAATCATCGACCAAGACACAGAGCTGATACACAATCTATATATATAATAATGAATCCCTATTTCCCTTGGTCACGACATCACGCGTGAACGGCTGGACCGATTTGGCTAATTTTGGTCTTGAAATGTTCGTGGAAGTCCAAGGAAGGTTCTAACGGTGAGAAAATAGGGGAAGAGGGGGTAAGTGGGGGTAGAGTAGAAGTAGGGTAGGGGTAGGGGTAGGGTAGGGTAGGGTAGAGGTAGGGTAGGGGTAGGGTAGGGGTATGGTAGGGGTAGGGGTAGAGTACGGGTAGGGTAGGGTGGAGTAGGGGGTAGGGCCACGGGAACGAAGTCGCGCTGGGTCAGCTAGTCATGTTATAAATAATCTTATTATGTAATTTATTGTCTGAATAATGGCTATTGATTGATTGATTGATACTAAAACAACTTTCTCTTTCCAGGTCAGCAAAGAAATCGAGCTCACAGAGATAGGACCCCGCTTCCAAATGAAGCTATACGAGATCAAACTAGGCACGTTGGAGTCGCTCGACGCCGCCGACACCGAGTGGGCGCTCCGCCCCTACATGAACACGGCCGCCAAGAGGAGATTCTTGAGTGATGACGACGGATGGCAAGAGGAGGAATGAAATAAAAAAACTATATTTTTATCATATATCGAGTTTTATTCTTAATTTCCAAATCCTGATGTATTTATTTTTCAAGTTACAAAGAGAAATTGTTCTTTTTTTTTCTTTTAGTTCGCTCAGCGTTCAATAGATGGCGCTGTACTGAATACTTATTAACTAAGTATTTTTGGGTCTCCTCATAATACAATTTACAACAGTTAGATCAAACTAGGCACGTTGGAGTCGCTCGAAAGGGCGCTCCGCCCCTACATGAACACGGCCGCCAAGAGGCGGTTCTTGAGTGATGACGACGGATGGCAAGAGGAGGAATAAAATATTTTTTTTATCATATATTGAGTTTCCAAATCTTGATTACTTACTTATTTTTTCTAGTTAAAAAAGTTAGAAAGAAAATATGGTCCTTCGTTTTTTTTAGTCCGCCCTGCGGTCAATAGATGGCACTGTACTGAAGTATATTTCGGTTAAGTTTTGCTTCCATATTTTACTTGCTAGCAGGTGCAATACCACGTAATACTGACTAAAGTGAAAGTATTAGACGAACAACCACACACACACACTACAACCACAACACGTGGGCGCATTTTGTATTAGAAATGAATACGCAACGCACCAGTGGGGCCTCGCTTTAAGGTACCACATGGTCACGTTGTGATGCTTTTGATAGAATCAAATCAACTGAGCGTCTTGAAGCTGTACCTACCTAATCATAATGCCGAGAAGCTGTTGTTAGGCGTCTGTATTGATACTAGTTCTATCTACAAAGTAAAAGAACTGAAAGTAAATAATAAGCGAAAATTAAGAAACCTTAGGTAGGTACTTTACGACCACAACGCAACCACCAGGGACGACGCTGCGAACTAGCGGCCGGCCACATCCACATCACTACTAGCGACAACGACATTTTGTCGCCAACCACAACGCAACTGCAAAAAGTTGCATCGACACTATTCACACCGCACGTAACCACATTTTGTCGCTGCGATGTGGTGTGGTTGTGGATGGAGATTGCCTTCAGCATTCATATCTTTCAAAAATACTCCATAGCATTTATTATTGACAGCTAGGTATATCTTGAATAGATTTGAGAAAAATCGATTTTACTGTGAGGTCACATTTTGAAAAAACCAAAATAAATTTTCTACAAACCCATAAGTAGGTAGGTAAGTACTCTAATAATGACAAATCCTAATATTGGCAATTTAAATAATTTCATTTTAGATATGCCTGTACCAGACTTTCTCAAGACTCCACTGACAATGTATGAAATAGCCGAACAATACTGGGACCTTAGAGCGTATCCTACGCCATACTTCTTCTCTCTTCTCGCACTGGTATCTGAGGATAAGCTTGAAAGAGATAAATGTATAGAGCTTAGTACCCCTGAAGGACAAGAGGATTGGTTGAACTACTGTAGGAGACCTAAGAGGACCATTTTAGAGGTAAATATAAATAAACAGTTAATACAATCTATACTTTGTTCAATTGCTTATTGTCGTGCAAAGCAAAATGTTGCTTCTGCACGAGGAATAGGGTCTAATTTTCTAGCATATAAGCTGCATTAAAAAATGTCTAATGTTGTTTTTCTCGAGTTTTATTCTAATAGCTTAAAAAACTTTTTGCTTTGCACGAATGGGCTCATGGGCTGTCATAGCTGAATTTTACCAAGTAAGTGTAACATATTTTTCATATAACCTTTTTTCAATCTACTACATAAAATTACGCCAGTTAAGGGGTCATACAAATATTACGTAACGCCCCGATGGGGGGAGGGGGGTCATGCCTGTAGATAGGAAAAAAAGAGCGTGACAAAGTGGGGGAGGGGTCCAAAATTTACTTACCTTAAAAAAATATCATTTTGTTCTATCCCAAGGTACTCCACGACTTCTATAGATCAGCGTCCAAACTCACCATCCCCATACTATTCGAGTTATTCTCCACCATCAAGCCCCGTTCCTTCTCAATAGCCAGCAGTAGTATACCCAATAACGGGCGCAGAATAGACCTGCTAGTAGCCGTGGTGAAGTATTATACCAAGTTGAAGAAGGAGAGATTGGGGCTGGCTTCCAATTGGCTGAAAGACCTGAGAGATGAGGATAGGGTATATGGATGGGTCAAGAAAGGGAGTTTAGTATTCCCGGAATCTGTGAGTACATATCTTGAGATTTTTTTGAGTCGAAAATTTTATATTTTTTTGAGTTTTATTGCATTCAACATCAGATATAATTCCTACTAGCTTTCCGCCTGAGGCTTCACCCGCGTGGACTACACGACATTATCCTGCGGGAATGTGATATTTTTCCGGGAATAAAAGTAGCCTATGTTCCTCTCCAGGCTACAAAATATCTGTGTCCCAATTTCCAGCCAAACCCGTTCAGCCGTTTTGGCGTGATTGAGTAACAAACATCCAAACATCTATACTTTCACATTTATAATATTAAGTAGGATAAAGTAGGATTAAACTTAGAGTGCCCCAGAGGAGTCTTAGCTTTGGGGCACGAACGGTTCTCACTAGTTCTAAATTCTCACTAGTTCAGTTCGTTGAAGAAATTTCCCAGTTAGAATAAATTTATATTTAGTTGATTGAAAAAGTAAGATAATAAATCTCACAATTTGAGTTGATTGGACAAGAAATAAAATCTCACTAGTTCTGTCACCTGAACGGGATAAATGTACTAGTGGGAATAGAAACTTGACTACCTGTTTGTGATAACAATGTTTGACGATTATTTTAACGTTGATAAGTTAGGTATGAAATTGTGAGGTAAGTAGGTAAACAGAAGAACCCTACCGTCACACAGGTTTAGGTGCCGCACGCCCAGTTTCTAGACTCGTAACACGAATTCCAGCATTCTATTTGAATTTGCAAGTCTGTCGTCTTTGATTGAATGAAGTCTAGTATTAGTTCGCCTTCATAATGGCTGTGATGGCTGTCTGTCACCTCGTTGGGTGGTTTGCGGAAAGGTGCTTTGCTGCGCTGAGTGTAACAGGAGGAAGAGAAGAATGACCTTCCACCCTAAAAATACTCGTTTAAAACGAATTATGAAGTAATTCTTTCCAGCCTACAGAACAAAGACTATCACGAGAATTGCAAGTTAAAGAAATGTCCGCTCAAAGAAACTGAATGAGGTTTTTGAGGAGATGGATGGAAGACATGCTTGTAGAATTTGTGATGAGAGTAAATTAGTAAAAGAGATACTTAAGTGCAAGCAAAGGAAAATTCTTACCTCTTTTTGTGTTCTTAGCATGAGCTAATTCTAATTTCATATACGAAAACACCACTAGCCTCACAAGTCACCGTAAATCTTCCGGGCGGGACTTCAACCTGCATCCTTAGAAATCCAGTCCAATGACTAAATCCCTTCTTATTTCAGACCACCCCCCACATAATGGTAGGCCCCGGCACCGGCCTAGCTCCGTTCCGTAGTCTACTGCAAGAGCGCGATGCACAAGGGACGTTGCATAAGGACTGCATGCACTTGTTCTTCGGCTGTCGGTACAAGAGTAAAGACTTCCATTGCAAAGAGGAGTTGGAGGCGTTGGTGGAAGAACAGAAGTTGTCGTTATATTGCGCCTTCTCGAGGGACCAGGAATATAAAATGTGAGTGACATTTCTTCATTAAGTATCATAGTCAAACCATTAAATTATGACTCGCCCTAAGTTTAATTTCTAATAAGTAGATAATAAAAATTCAATAAGGTTGAAATTATGAAAATTTTTACCTTTTTGCATTCAAGCTTCAATTTTATTATGTATTGAAAAATGAAGTACCTATTTTAGAAAAAATCTACTCGATGGACAGGTTGTGATGTGAGGCGGGTGGTTTTTTTCTAAATACTTCTTTCAATTTTTCTATGTTGAAATTCCAATTTGTCGACATTGACCGTGACCTTTAATTTTGACGCTTTCAAACAAATCATCAAATATAAAGCAAAGTTGGGTCATAATCCCATTGGGTAGTCTGTAGACCTAAAGGCAACAGGCTACACAGCACCCCAATAAAAACATTTCCCCATGGTCCAATCTTTGTCCATACCTAAAACTCATCGAAATTCTTCTATATGTTGCAGGAGAATAGTGCGTTCCAATTCCAACAAATAAACCTGAAGTTTATTCTTCATTCAGTTTAATCCTAGTTCGCATTAAAAAACGTTTCAATTCATATCAAAGTTAACTTTTTTAAGATATAGTCTTAAAGAATATTTTTTCTTTTTCAGATATGTTCAACACAGACTAAAAGATAAAAGCGAATTGTTATGGCGACTGATAAATGACAAAAATGCCTACATTTATATCTCAGGGAACTCTAAAAACATGCCAGATAATGTTCGAGATACTTTCGTAGAAATATTTAATGAAACGGGCGGTTTGTCGAAAGAAATAGCTAAGGATATGCTTCAAGATATAGAGAAGAATGGCAGACTGCAGGTGGAGGCTTGGTAGAAATAAAGAAAGTAACAAAATACATGCCTTTATTTTAGGGCGTACGCTGCGTCACGCGTGATCACGACGCGTAGTCGCGTGGCGCGTAGTTAATTCAGCAAAATACAAGAGCACGCGTGCTCCTGTATTCACTATGAGCGCGCGACTACGCGTCGTGATCACGCCGATAGATGAAAAAAAATTACTGTTATTAACCGAAAAGGACGGTAAATTTCACATAAATAACGGTTAATAACGGTTAGATTATCCGACTTTGAACTAAAAAGAGGTTGCAGTTTTACTCGTTTTTTTCAGTTAAGTATGTTATTATATACTGTCTGTACTACTGTCGGTCAAGGGTTAAAAAATAAAATCATAAGTAAATATAGAGTAACCTAAAACGACTGTTATATTTTATTGGGTTGCGAATGGCGGGGGGAATCTTGGGAAATATTGAAAATAGAAAAATTAGACTCATCTCACAATACTTGTTTCTAATACTTCATTTACAATCAATCAAATCAAATAATCGACACGGAACTTATACCTAGGAAATCAAGCTACTAGCGCCATCTAGCGGTGGTTTTTTTTAACCCAAAAACCCGCTAATAACGATAATAACCGTTAATAACGGTCAGTTATTTTCGTCAATAACCGGCTTCGCATCTATAATCACGTCTAACGCAGAAAATAACAAAAATATGTCTGTTGTCCAATCAGTGTCATTCTAAGTCGCCACTCGGTTTGTAAGTTCGCCAGTCTTATATGGCACTACTGAACCGATTTATTTAATAAATTCTTTCACCAGTAGAAAGCTAGATCCTAAGTGACTTAGGCTATATCTTATTCCGACATTCCCATGGGAATAGGAACCATGCGGGTAAATGCAACCTAGCAGATAGTATAGAAAAAAAGAAACATTCAGTATACAAAGCCATTTATTATCTCTTAATTATTGCTCCCCCCGGGCAGTCCCCACAGTTTGAGTCCCCCCGAGTCCCGCTTCCTCTCGGGAGGTTCTTTGTCCTCACACGCGTAGGCTACTAAATATTTGGACGGATGCCATGCTACTGTGAACGTAGATGCTTGTACAGGGATTTCAGCTACTTTTTCACCTAGAAAGAAATATTGAGTAAACCTCAAGCATCAATATAGCATTAACTTGTAACGTTGCACGTACATATTTATAAATTTTAAATAGTTACATTTTTAAATACAATAAAACGACTAAAACAAACCAATCTTATTAATAAAAATAGCTTAAAACTTTAAACAATGATATACGAACTTAACATAAACAATATTAAAATACTTATATTTAATTAAAACTATAACACTATAACTACTAAAACACTTAATTATTCACTATTAACACGTAAACATCACAATTGAAATTTAAAAAACTAAACAAAGCAAAATCTTCAAATTAAATAAATTGAATATTTTTTTGCTAAGCGCGATGTGTGACCGCTTGTACCTTAACTCGATTCTATTGTCTCGACGCAGGCCAGGTTTACGTTGAACTCCCGCGACGCTTGGAGCGCCATTCGCTTTGCATACGGCGTACAGGCCAGGAAGTAGTAGCTACCTATGCGCAGAAATATCTTCGTTCTTAAAAAACGACTTCAAGATTTTCTGTACAGTTCTAGTTATTGGCAAATAATTAAACATTGTTAAGAACGTACATTTTACGTTTGCTATTAATATAAATTCAGTGTTATTTCGTCCCCAAATTGGGTAAGTGTTGAACAAAATAATTAGGTCTTAGGTATCTCTTTTCGCTTGCAAATTTTAGTAGTGAGTTAGTTGTTTTGTGTTTAGTTTTTACTTAAATTGATGTAGTTAGATTCCAATGACTTGCTTGTACCTATATGAGTAAGAATTGTCTAGAAGGATTTTTTATTCTCCTACCTACACATAAAAAAATATATTTCTATTTTATTAACAATTAGATAATTTAATCGTTTAAAAAGTTAATTTACATTTTATTTCATAGCCTTATTTAATCATTTAGTTAAAATTGTAAATTCCTTTCTGGTTTCTTCAAATAAGCCACTTCACCAACCACTGGTCACTTCCGTTTAGTCCTTCACTTTTGGTGGCCAGAAGGAACATTGTGGTGGACCTGTTGTAATGCTGGACGTATATGTGAATTCCAGGGAGCAAAGTTTGGAGTGAAGTTTGGGCAAAGTTTGGAGCAAGGTTTGGAGCAAAGTTGGAAACAAGTTCACAACAAGTTTCGGACCAATTATTACGTAATCACCAACTGGTCGCCACCCACCTTCACCAGCCGTCTCGTTCGAGGATCGTACCAACAAGACAGGGAAGTGCCGACCAAGTGAAGCGCATTTTAAGGGCATAACCCACGACCGCTGCTGCGGTATATTTTTTTTAAATAAATATTTTTATTTTGTTGACTTGGGCTTTAGTCATTTAATTAACCCCAACGTCACACTGGCGCCTTCAAACGTGGTTATTTAATTTGTGCTTCGCTTGGTAGTTGTGTGTTTGTGTGCTTATTTATTTTTATTTATTGTGAAACGTTTTTTTTGGTTGCTAGCAACTAAGGTGTACGCACTGATAATATTATATTGTACTGCCGTTTTATTTTTGTTCAACAAAATTTTATTCTTTGAGCAAGTTCGTTGTTAAGTACTGTCGATGACAAAAGTGTTACTTTTTTATTGATTAATTTTATTTATTTAATGTCGTGTGTACACACTAGTTAGCTTAACTGCTTCTTTTTCTGTTTTTTATTTTTGTGTGTTTTTGTGTTGCTTTTTGTTTTTAATTTGCATTTTTTTTTTCAACCAGAACGTTCCCTAATTTTTTTTATTGTAACAGAAGGAATACTTAATAGTTTTTTTTGGTCAACTCTTACCCAATAATTCTATAATGGCATACCCCGTTAAGTTTTTATCATTGCAAAAAGCAGAACTAGAGTACGAAGTTTTTATAAGAGGTACTACTCCAGCTTCGACTGTACAAGAGTTACGCAAGCAAATAGCTAAAATAGGCCCATTGTTTCCATCTGAGGATATTTTAGATAGTTCTCTTGATGCACCAGAGGATTTGAAAGGTGTTGGAGAAGTACTTTCTAAAGTTAAAAATTATTTAGAATCCGATCTGAGCCAGAATACGTTGTTGCGAGCTCAGAACTTGTTGCATCATTTATATTATCGTATAAATCGCATCATTCGCGACGAGGAAATAGAAGAGCTTTATGATTCAACGGTCACACAATATAAATTTTTGTTCGAACTATATAAATCACTCAAAGATAAAGGTACGGATGTCTTAACTTCCACTGCTAATATGGAATCTTCAATTCCACCGCTTCCCGTGAACGTCTCCGTAACTTGCGATCGTGGTGGTTTTAATGACATCGGGAAACTCAAATATGACGGTAAGAGTTGTGTCAGATCCTTCATTGAACGTGTTTCTGAATATTGCGAGGCTAGGAACATCACAGGTCAAAAGATTTTGTCATTTGCTACGGAGATTTTCACAGGAGACGCTCTGCATTGGTTCAGGAGTGTGAGGAGTCGAGTGTCGGAATGGGATGAAGTAGTTGTTTTATTAAAAAAAGATTTCGACCAATCTAACTTTGACTATAGGTTCCTTAAAGAAATCCGTTCTAGAACTCAGGGGGAATCGGAGAACATAACGATTTACTTGTCTGTCATGTCCGGTTTGTTTTCGCGTTTATCGAAAAAACTCTCAGAAGATGATCAGTTGGAAATCATTCTCCACAATATTCGCCCATGCTACGCCAGCACTTTAGCTTCAGTTACGGAAATAAAGACGATCGAATGCTTACGATCCTTGTGTGGAAATTACGAAAAGATACAAGCACGTCTTGCTAACTTTCGTGAACCTCCTGCTCCGACAAATGAGACCTTGGCACCTGAATTTGCATATGGAAGTAGTAATAATAAACAAAAATTTCAAAATAAAACATATAATTCAAATAATAGCAACCAATATTTTAAACAACAAAAATTTTCAAACTATAATTCTAATACTAATAAATATTTTAATAACAATAACAAGTCTAATACTAATAATAATTATGTACATTCAATTGAAGCCCCTAAAGCTCGTTACTGTCCTCGTTGTCAGGTGAATACTCATAATTTAAGGCAGTGTACTGCTGACAAGAGGGCAATAGTCTGTTTCAAATGTGGTCGTAAAGATGTCAAGACACCTCAATGTCCTGATTGCAATAGAAATGAGCCATCTAGTTCAAAAAACTGATTGGTGCGTTGAATTGTGAGCCTTCGGTAAATAATAATTTTGATAAATTAGATTGGGAAAATTGGCTTCAAACACTTAAATTGTTTTTTCGAAGTTATAGGACGGCCACAATTCAACAGGATAAACCTATAAATGATTCGAGACCTTATGTCTCAATACAAATTAATGAACTCTCTGTTTCTGGTCTTTTAGACTCAGGCTCCGCAGTTACTATACTTGGCAATAATTTTCACAAGATTTTAGAAAGTCATGGTTATACAGTGATTGAAAGTAATTATATTAATGTAACAGCAGCAGGAGGCCAGTCTTTATCTACTATTGGTTATATAGATATTCCTATACATTTTGAAAATCAATTTCATATTATTAAAGCTTTTGTAGTGCCGGCTGTTGAAAGTAATCTTATTTTGGGAGTCGACTTTTGGAGAAAATTTAATATATGTCCCAAATATCTTGGTAGTATTTCGTACGGTAGTATTTCTAATGTGGATACAAATTCAAATAAATTTATTCAGGGTTATGAGCAATTAGCTCCCTCTGAAAAGTCGATTGCGGACAACGTTATTGAACAATACAAGGAAATATCTTTTGAGCGCAAGGGATTAGGTAAAACCAGTATTATAACACACCGTATTGATACCGGTGATGCTCTGCCAATTCGACAGAGGTATTATCGCATGTCACCTGAGAAACAACGTGTATTGGTTCAGCAAGTCGATGAAATGTTGTCTCTTGACGTCATCGAACCTTGTGAAAGTGCATGGTCTTCGCCAGTATTATTAGTTAACAAAAAGAATGGTGAACCACGTTTTTGCCTTGATAGCCGCAAGTTGAATTCGGTAACTAAACGTGATGCTTATAACTTGCCTTATATATCCGAAATTCTTGACAACCTAAGGGATGCTAGGTACCTTAGCAGCATAGATCTCTCGAAATCGTTCTGGCAAATTGAAATAGTTCCTGAAGACCGGGACAAAACCGCATTTTACGTTCCTGGCAGGGGTTCACTTCGATTCAAAAGGACTGCGTTTGGCTTAACCAACGCGCCGGCCACTCAGCAGCGTTTGGTCGATTTGTTGTTTGGTGAGTTCGGTCCCAACGTCTTTGCTTATGTTGATGACATTATTATCATTTCGCCAGACTTCCAATCACATGTGTCACTTTTGATTCGCGTTCTTGAAAAATTAAAACATGCTAATCTTACTGTCAACCTAGAAAAAAGTAAGTTTTTTCGTAGCCAACTTAAATATTTGGGTTATGTTGTTGACGGTTGCGGATTACGAACCGATCCTGAGAAAGTGCAGGCTATTTTAAGTTATCCGACACCTACTTGTCGAAAAAGCCTAAAACGCTTTCTTGGGACAGCTACTTGGTACCGTCGCTTTGTACCCAACTTCAGCACAATAGCAGGTCCATTAAATCGATTAACATCTAATAAAAAGAATGCTCCTCCATTTAAATGGACACCAGAGGCTGAAGATTCTTTTCAAAAGCTCAAGGAATGTTTAGTTTCTGCGCCAGTTCTCGCATGTCCCGACTACAACCAACCATTCGAGGTACACACCGATGCAAGCAGTTACGGTGTAGGTGCGATGCTTACGCAGACTATAGGAGAAAAAGAACACCCAGTCGCCTACATGAGTCGTTCGTTGACCAATTCCGAACGCAACTATGGAATTACGGAGCGTGAAACCTTAGCCGTGATAACAGCACTCGAGCACTGGAGGTGTTATTTAGAGAATGGGAAAAAGTTCACTGTCTATACGGATCACAGCGCTTTAAATTGGTTCCTTACTCTTAATAACCCTACCGGTAGATTGGCTCGTTGGGGAGTCCGATTGTCGGCATTTGATTATGAAATTAAACATCGTCGAGGTGTTGACAACGTTATTCCCGATGCTCTTTCTAGGGTTCCAGCTCCAGTTGGTGCCATTTCTTCTTCCGATTTATCGGACACTAAAGACGAATGGTACAAAACAATTTATAACGGATGCGTTAATATGCCTCAAAATTTTCCAAATTTTTTAATTAAAGATGATATATTATATAGACTTTGCAAGAGTAAATACGTAACTAATGATGAATTTTCGTGGAAGATAGTAGTTCCATTAGAATCTCGTGAGCAAATAATTAGAGAGAACCATTGTGAGCCTACAGCAGGTCACTTGGGCATTTTTAAAACCTACAATCGTCTTACATTACGTTACTTCTGGCCAGGCATGCATAAGGACGTGGTTAAGTTTGTCGGTTCATGTGACAAGTGTCTGGAGTATAAGGCACAAAACCACCAAACTCTAGGAGTAATGGGCCGTCCTAAGCAGTGCTCACGGCCATTTCAAATGATATCCATTGATCTTATGGGTCCTTTACCCGTAAGCCGTAAACAGAATAATTATATATTTGTAGTCACTTGCTGTTTTTCCAAGTTTTGTTTAATATATCCAATTAAAAGAGCTACGTCAGAGGTCATTATCAGAATTTTGGAAGAGTCGGTCTTTATGGTTCATGGCATTCCTCAAACCATTTTTCTTGATAATGGGTCTCAATTTATTAGTCGCGATACTGAGACGTTTTTTAAAAAGTATACTATTCCTAACATCTATTTCACACCTAAATATACGCCGCAAATCAACACGGTCGAACGATATAACCGAACTATTATCACTTGTTTATCAACTTACGTTGACAACGATCATAGAACTTGGGACACTTTCATTCCAAAGGTACAATTTGCGATTAACAACTCTGTAAACGAGGCAACTGGATTTACTCCATCGTTCTTAGTGTATGGTAGAGAGCTGGTTACATGTGGTACTCACTACGTTGATACGGATTTAGGCGATGAAGTTTTGTTCCTGCCACGAGACATCTATGCTGAGAACCTGGGTTGTCTTGCGGATGTATTCGACGAAGTTCAGGCAAAGCTTTACCACGCTCATGCTAAAAATACGGCTCACTATAATTTGCGTCGTAAGCAAGCTGAATTTAATATTGGTGACATTGTCATGAAACGCGCTTATGTTCTAAGCGATAAGGATAAGAGATTTAGTAAAAAGTTAGCACCAAAATTTATAAAATGCCGTGTAGTAGCTAAAAAATCACCTCTCGTATATATATTAGAGGATATGTCAGGAAAAAACTTAGGTACATGGCACATCCACGACCTAAAACTAGTTCGTTTTAATAAATAGAATAAGTTAATAATCTTATATTGTTTCATTGTATTGTATTTTTTTTTCTTCATTTGTGCTAGGGTTTAAGTGTTCGACAGAATAGTTATGTAAGGTAATGTCGTGCTTACCGATAACTGTCTTTTCTTGCGTCAAAGACATCGTATTAGCATAATTATAGTTTGTATAGGTTATCTGTTTTTATAAATAGCAGATACCCTTTATATGTTAGATCGCGACAATGAATTTAAATTATATTTATTGCTGCTTTGATGAATGCGTGAAGTATGTACAAATGGAATGAAAAGTTTTTCTGAGTGTGGAAATATGAACATAAACTTAAGTGCGGATTTTACTTTTTATAGAATAAAATCCTTGGTGACGCGAGGGGGTAATGTAACGTTGCACGTACATATTTATAAATTTTAAATAGTTACATTTTTAAATACAATAAAACGACTAAAACAAACCAATCTTATTAATAAAAATAGCTTAAAACTTTAAACAATGATATACGAACTTAACATAAACAATATTAAAATACTTATATTTAATTAAAACTATAACACTATAACTACTAAAACACTTAATTATTCACTATTAACACGTAAACATCACAATTGAAATTTAAAAAACTAAACAAAGCAAAATCTTCAAATTAAATAAATTGAATATTTTTTTGCTAAGCGCGATGTGTGACCGCTTGTACCTTAACTCGATTCTATTGTCTCGACGCAGGCCAGGTTTACGTTGAACTCCCGCGACGCTTGGAGCGCCATTCGCTTTGCATACGGCGTACAGGCCAGGAAGTAGTAGCTACCTATGCGCAGAAATATCTTCGTTCTTAAAAAACGACTTCAAGATTTTCTGTACAGTTCTAGTTATTGGCAAATAATTAAACATTGTTAAGAACGTACATTTTACGTTTGCTATTAATATAAATTCAGTGTTATTTCGTCCCCAAATTGGGTAAGTGTTGAACAAAATAATTAGGTCTTAGGTATCTCTTTTCGCTTGCAAATTTTAGTAGTGAGTTAGTTGTTTTGTGTTTAGTTTTTACTTAAATTGATGTAGTTAGATTCCAATGACTTGCTTGTACCTATATGAGTAAGAATTGTCTAGAAGGATTTTTTATTCTCCTACCTACACATAAAAAAATATATTTCTATTTTATTAACAATTAGATAATTTAATCGTTTAAAAAGTTAATTTACATTTTATTTCATAGCCTTATTTAATCATTTAGTTAAAATTGTAAATTCCTTTCTGGTTTCTTCAAATAAGCCACTTCACCAACCACTGGTCACTTCCGTTTAGTCCTTCACTTTTGGTGGCCAGAAGGAACATTGTGGTGGACCTGTTGTAATGCTGGACGTATATGTGAATTCCAGGGAGCAAAGTTTGGAGTGAAGTTTGGGCAAAGTTTGGAGCAAGGTTTGGAGCAAAGTTGGAAACAAGTTCACAACAAGTTTCGGACCAATTATTACGTAATCACCAACTGGTCGCCACCCACCTTCACCAGCCGTCTCGTTCGAGGATCGTACCAACAAGACAGGGAAGTGCCGACCAAGTGAAGCGCATTTTAAGGGCATAACCCACGACCGCTGCTGCGGTATATTTTTTTTAAATAAATATTTTTATTTTGTTGACTTGGGCTTTAGTCATTTAATTAACCCCAACGTCACAAACTTTAAGCTAAGCGCTTGTTCAGAAAAGTCGAATTTGCTTCGAATTCAACAGCGATTTTGGCTCGGCGCAGACAGAACGTAAAAATCCTCGCGGAAGTTTTAGGTCATTGAAAAATGAACCATGTCACCATAGTCTAAAATACAAAATCGTATGAACGGCATGCGCGCAAGGCGACCGACGCTGACTTCTCTGTTGATAAACACATCTTAGATTTCTGCGCGAACTGTCCATATAAATAAAACACTTTCACGGATTTTTTCACGCAATTTATTCAACAACTTGGTTACACACAAAAAACAACTAAAATTTAACCAAGTTGTTGAATAAATTGCGTGAAAAAATCCGTGAGTGTTTTATTCTCTGTTGATATTCATACAATTTTGTATTTTAGGCTATGGTGACATGGTTCATTTTTCAATGATCTCAAAAATTTCCGCGAGGATTTTTCCGTTCTGTCTGCGCCGAGACTTTCATTGCATCGTATTTTCACTAGCTCCGTTCATTGAACAATAGTGGAAAAAATCTCACTAGTTTGTAATCTGGGGGGCAATTGCGTAAGGTAATCGTATTAATTTAAAAGTTCGTATCGTATTCAATCTGCTGCAATTTGTATGGAATGACATTTATTATGATACAATATGAACTGTCAAATGAATACGATTGACTTTACGCAATTGGGAATTTGACTGATTTTTTTTTATTGACTTAAAATGTTTATTGACCTAGTAGCAACACAACATAAGTATTTATTTTTAAATATCTTGCATATTTTTAGCGATATAGAGCAGCAAACTTTCTAATTAGACAAGGAGAGCGCTATAGAAATGTGACGTCACATTTCTATAGCGCCATACTCTCGCCATAGAGAATTTCGTTTTAGAAAGAGATAGCTAGAGTCACCATTAAGTAGCTCATAATTCGCTTGTTATAATACAGATTGAATTTCTTTTTTCACATTTGTTATTCATTATTGTTGTATTTCTGAATGTCATAATTAAATATCTACATTTCCACAACAGTCAAATACCCAATTCCATAACTGAACTGAACAAGTGAGAATAAAGGGATTATTTACCAGTCTCGGTGTCGCCGATATCGATGACGTGGTCCTCGCTGGCGGACGCGAGCAGGCGCCCGTCGAAGCTGAACGACAGCGTGCGGACCGGCCATTCCAGTCTGAACAGGATACAAAATCAATATCAGGCAACATTCTACACAATTTCATACACATTGATCAGGGGGTCTACCGGCTAAAAATATGGTTATGGACATGGGCTTCATTTGACACTTGAAGCCAATATTTTGTACTTATATGGGCATAATATGGGCTTCAAATGTCATATGAAGTCCATGTCCGTGCCCAGATTTTTTAGTCGGTACAGGGGCTGGTAAGTTATTTTTGAACAAAATTGCATTGGACAACACTTGCGCTAATGTCAAAAATAAAAAAAGGACTCTTACAAGGCTATAAGGTTCGCTGATTTGATTTTTGACATTAGTACAAGGCTAATCCATTGTAATTTCGTTCAAGAGTAACCCAGCTGAGTTCTGAGATGACCATTTTAGCAATCGTTTCACGGTAAAAGAAACAATAACGCAGTACAAACATATGCTTCTTTTTTTACAGGGCAACACAAATTTATATGTTATCGTTAACTAAAAGTAAAATAAGTACTAAACTTTTCTATTATCGAATGTGCATGACCAATATTATTTCAAAGATATTTTATTTTATCTTTACTTTACACATTGTTCTGTATTTTTACCATAGTACCTTAGCCTTAGTAAAGATATCATTAAACACATACTGCTCTTGCCAGCCACCGGCCGAATTTTCGCGCTCCACCTAGTCTAAGACCGTCTTATACTATGTTTGCCGATACGCGGTCTCCACTCAAGCACTCGTTATCCCCCAGCATTTATAGTTTCTACGGGTAAAAATACCCCCACTATCTAGAACTCTGATAACACAGTCTCTTACCTGGAGAACACCCTAAGACAAGCAAGCTCGTTCACATCCCACAGCGATACCAGAGCATCAGCGGAGCCCGTGGCAAAGTACCGTCCCGTAGGGTCGTGCTCTATACATATACACGTGCCCGGGTGCGCCTTCACCGCGCTCTGCAGCTCCAGGGAGGGGTACGTTAGAATGTGAACACAGCCCAACCCGTTCGTCAAGTAGAATAAGTCTGATGATAGATTCCATGATATTTCATTCACTTCAAAGTTAAATTGCTCTTCAGTTACCTGAAAAGAAAAATTATAGCGTATGACATCGGTTACACGCTAATTCTGGCGTCAGTTCAGTCTCCTGTCAGTTTACTGTCATTCGGAACGGACTGACAAATATTATTTAAATTATTTAATTTCATCAGTACAGACCATCAGTCTGTCAGTCTGAATGGTTACACGATAATTCTCTCGTCATTCTGACCAGAATGATGGACTGAACTGACGCCAGAATTAGCGTGTAACCGATGTCTAAGAAATGATTCGCTTATATCGCAAAACAAAGTAGCTTCTTTGCAAGTGCTTTCATTTGCAAGTGCTTGGAACAGCCTAGCTGAGTAAATGACATTGAATTATGAGCTGCCTGCGTTATGGAAATCGAACAAAGATTTTTTCTAATGGTTTTGGAATTCTATAGCAACCCTTGTAGCGCCCATCTTCGGACATAGGCCTCCTATCTCTTTTTCCAACCCTGCTGGTCTACTGCCACGCGCATCTAATTAGTGCCAACTTGCTGCCGGATATCGTCAGTCTATCTCTTGGGTTGCCGCTCCCTCCCGCGGTTGTTAGCATAGGATTTAGAATTAGGCTCTTGAAACTTATAAGTTAGTAGAACCAAGAAAACTTGTGTATGTAGCTTAACAGAAAAAAGCTGTCATTGTATTATATTAAGATTTTAGTTCCAAATGGATCCTTTGACTTTAATTTGCTATCTTCATTGTATTGAGTACTTTCCCTGCAGGTGGCATGAAAATATCCACCCTGTATAAATAATTATACAATTAGAGCTTTTGTTTCTATCATTATTATGGCAAGGAACTATAGAATAAGTTTACATGGTATAGAAGATAATGTTATAATATTACTTACTACTTTATATGTCTTAGTATCTATAAACGAGACAAGATCCTCTTTGTTGCCGACAGCAATAGTACTTCCATTGGGGGACCACGCTATGTTAATATTTTCACCTTTTGTTGCTATAGTTGCAGCACATTTGTGTGTTCTGTGAAATGATGGAAGAGTAAGGTTATAATCTTCCTGCCTTCTGCGCCAGAGGTCTCTGGTTCGATCTCCGAACAAGACAAATATTTGTGAGCATGAACATGTCTATTGGTCTTGGTCTGGGTGTTTTCTATGTATGTGTTTACAAACAAAAAGTATTTAAGTATATATTTTGCCCCCTGATACAGGCCTAGCTTAACAGGGGAATCCAACCATGTATAATGTAATCCTTATTTTAAAGTAATAAAGACTATTTATTATTATTATTCCCTTTATTACATTTTAAATACTTACAAAATTATATTTCTAAACATTAAATTTTTACAATGTATAACACTAAAAAATATAACATTTAAAAATACAAAAATGCAGTTCCCCAACGGTAGCAAGATCAGGGTCCCGGCTACCGATGGTTAAGGATCCAGAGACAGGAACCTTCTCACTATACGGGCCGTGTCCAGAAGTACTGCCTTCTGCATCTGACTCCCGATCCATCCACCTAACGCAAGCATCTTAAGGTGTTTATCGAGGCTCTTGGCTATCAGACCATGGGCAGATATGACTATCGGAACAATAATTGCTGAATCAATGTCCCACATGTCAACAATCTCGTGAGCTAAATCAAGATATTTGTTTTCTTTATCTTTTTCAGCTTTCACAAGGTTGTCATCATGGGGAACAGTGACATCAACAATTATTGCGCGGCGTTCGTGTCGATCTATCAATACAATATCAGGCTTATAGTTGTCTGTAATGATAGATCGATCCCAATACAATGTGGCATGGCTATTTTCAAGGACCTGTTCTGGTGCATACCTGTAGTACGGCACCTCGGATGCCACAAGACTATGTTTCAGAGCAAGTTGTTGGTGTATTATCCTGGCCACTTGGTTATGTCTATGCAAATACTCGCCGTTTGCGAGACGAGAACAACCGGAGATTATATGCCTAAGGGATTCACCCGGACGATGGCACGCTCAACAAATATCCACTAATTATTATTATTTAACCATTATCAAGTTTTCCAAGATAGTTTCAATTTACATGGGCTTAGATGATTGGTGTGATTGTAAAAAGTTATTTATTTATTTAAAGAATATGATATAAAATAAACACATGTTTCAATCATTTATTTACTTGCCTCGTGGAGAAGTTCTGTTGACAGCACTATCAAATTCAATCTAGCAATTGATTTCAAGTGAAATCAATAATTAATTTTAACTGACTTCTTCTTGTCAGTTAGAAAAGTCTTGAATGGGCGGTACAAAAATGTTGACGATTCACAAGTACAATTTTTATATCTTATCTTAGTGAAATTAATGATTGATTTCAAGTGAAACCAATAATAGATTTCAAGTGAAACCAATAATAGATTTCAAGGGAAATCAATTCCCATTAGTCTTGTTAAGTCCAAAACAAGACAAGCGGGAAATTTTCCCATTAGTACTATCAACTGAATTTCTTTACAGGACAAGTGGAAATAAAGGTGGCGATCCATAGTCTCTGCCTACCCCCATGGGAAATAGGCACGAGTGCGTGAGCGTGAGGATGTATGTAGAAATAAATAAATAAAAAAAAAACATTTTCTAAGATTAACTTAACTAATGTTAGAGATTGTTAAAAAACTGCAACTACTTAGTAGCTGTTAGATTTTTTACTAGTGTTTGTAAACATTTTCTAACATCAGTGTGTGTGGCGCACCATTAAAACCTACTTCTAGAGAAGTATTGAAGTATATTAACTAGCTTAATGAAATTTCACAAAAAGATGGGGATAATATCGAAATCTAGTTAGTTTTTTTTATAAGAAAGAAGCTAACAATTATGAAAAGACAGTTATAATAGTATGTACACTATGATTATCTACACACTTAAATAATAAAATTTAACAGTTCAATTATTAATATGATTTTAATGAAGTACAATGGTTATGAAGTAAATTAGGATTTGAAAAATTCTTTTTAATATTTTATAGTTCAAAGTTTAATAAATCACTCAATATCTATTAATTATGTAAAATAAAAGCAAGTCATGAAGCAAGATTACTAGTACCTTGTGTCCCATATCCTGACTGATTTATCTCCACTGGCAGTGCTTAAAAGGTCTGGATGTGAAGCGTGCCAGCACAGTTGGTCTACAGAGCCTGTATGGCCACGGAACAGAAAATCTTGACTCTGGAAACAAATTATAAAGATCATTATTACACACAAATCATTATACTCATGTACAGTATGATTAAATGTTTTTGAAAACAATTTATTGAAAAAGTCAAGTTAAAAATAAAAAAATAAAATAAAATAATTTTTATTTCAGATAATTAATCATCCATAATTTGTTAGTTAACATTTCTTACATCCTAATGTTAGTGACATATTATTATTTAGAAACTAGTTTCATGCCCGTTATACAAGTCTGCACAGAGTGAACTAAAAAAGGAGAATCAAAGCGACTTCCTTTAACCTTGAGAATAGAGTTGGAGCTAGCCCGTACCCTGCAGAGCAGCAAGGCAGTTTTCTTCCACATAATAGCATAGAAATCATCGACCTGCATCGAAGCAAACATACCCGATGCACTACAGAATCATACAGTTAAGAAACCCTTAAGAAATCCTACTAATATTATAAATAAGAAAGTTTAGATGTTTGGATGTTTGTTACTCAATCACGCCAAAACTGCTGAACGAATTTGGCTGAAATTTGGGACTCAGATACTTTATAGCCTGGAGAGGAATATAGGCTACTTTTTATCCCGGAGAAATATCACATTCCCGCGGGATAACGTCGTGACGTCCACGCGGGCGAAGCCGCGGGCGGAAAGCTCTCCAGGCCTCCAGGCCTCTCCAGGCTTCAAAGTATCTGTGTCCCAAATTTCAGCCAAATTCGTTCAGCCGTTTCAGCGTGATTGAGTAACAAACATACAAACATCTAAACTTTCACATTTATAATATTAGTAGGATAATTGCCCTCATATCACAGAAAATAACCATTTTTGTGGAATAATATAATGCTTTGTAAGTTTTGTTTACAAACATACTAGGTAGGTATGTTGATTTTTCTCAAACAAGAGAAGGAAGGACCAGTATCCCTTTATAATTTGTGCCAGTAGTATCTGTTTATAAAAGTTAGAGGTTAGATATTATTGTGTGCACTTACCAGCCTGTGTCTATCTAAAGTAAATATAGCAACATTTTTGTCGTAAGAGCCAGAAGCCAACCTCCTCCCATCGCACGACCAGCCAACCGAATGCACCTTGGAACTATGGGCAATGTACTCTCGAATGCCGTTGTGTGATAGAAAGTAATTGCGCAACTCTTGTAAGTCTTCTATTGCCGCCTGCTTTGGTTCTTTCATATTGTGGATCTATGTATGTTTCACAGTGAAAACAACAAAAACGGCCGGCACGCTTATTTTAATTTCGTAAACAAAAAATGGTTGACAGACATTTGACATTGACAAATGTGTGACAAATGGACACAAATGGATGACGAGTTTGACAACCACAGACTTAGGGAATTTGTGCACACTGAATTTTACCGATCCGGAAAAGGAACGGAACGTATATGCCGGCTCCAAACTAAACTATCGTCCAACACTCCCAACTGTTCGTCGATTGGACGGACAGTTGGAACTTGGAGTGTTGGACGATATATATATTTCCACGTGTGGAGACTAGTGGAGAGGTAGCTCAGGTAGTTCGTGAATGTGTGACGATGTTGGAACGTGTTGGGGCGAGATCGGTCCGATGGCGGTAAATTCCATTAATCCCCCCCACCGTCAAATCCCCACCAGTTGAGTTTCCTTGAGCTCATTTGTAGCAAGTGATGCAATCGAAACAAGCAATGTATGCTTAATTAGATGCTGAATTTAGCCAAGTGTAATAAGCCCTTAGAGTGATTCCACACGGCGCGTTGCGTTGAGATCTCGCCGCGTTGATTGGTAACTTCGGTGACGCGACCGTGTGTTTACCAATCAACGCGGCGAGCAACGCTGACGCAACTCGCCGTGTGGACTCACTCTTAACTGTTTGTGAGTGAACTCGAGCATAATCTCCCAATACCTATCATAAATATCACAATCACTCTAATGCCCGGGCTTCACCTGCATCTAATGCCATTAATGAGAAGTTTTCCAGTAGGTTCTATAATGCTCAATAGATGTCGCTGCGACCACTTTTCTTTTTTTTCTTAATTTTCATGTATAGTGCCACAAGCTTTTCTGTTCCGGTGACAGTCGTGACAGAGGAGCCACTTGCAATACGAAATTACCTGTCAAAACGGACTGTCGTATGAAAACTGTTTTAGTTCCAAAGAGAATCACCGGAACAGAAAAGATTGGCACACTATATGGTATGTTTTTTTGCGTTCCCCAGTTTACGGGAAAGTTGAATGTATTGTTTCACGAATTTTGTTGCGTATATATATTAATGAGTTATCGTTTTTTTCTTATTTTACCTGATTTTGATTATATTTTAATTTAAATAACTGTTAACGTCAGAAAGAAAAGAAAATGTGGAGTGTTGAAATTAATAGCTCAAATTAATTATGAAGTTAGTACCTATGTACTGAATTTTCATTCTCTAGATGCAAAAACAAACTTGAACAAACTTTTCAACTTGACAGTTATTGTACATTTTTATAGGTACAACAAAAATAGCGAAGTATGGATAAAAACCTACGGTTGAACTTTAAGTCATATCCTAAAAGTAGTAATTTAGAAATAAAACCTTATATAACAAGATTATTTACATATTTATGTACATTTTAAAATTTTATTTTGTTTTGCGTAGGCTGACAAACGTCCAAGGTATTGTTATTTAAAAAAAAAAGAGAAAAGTTTCGCTAGCGCCATCTCTTGCACCTATTTCAAATAAGCTTACGATACCTTTTGGAAAATTCCTCATTAGATTGCTATTTGATATAATACACAGGTGTAGCCGGGTTTTACTTGTCTCCCCCGGTCGGTGGAGACAAGTCCACAAAATAGTGGACGTGTCTCTACTGGGGTAGACACCGGGGGAGACAAGTGCACGGACTGGTTTTAACGCACCAATTTGATACAAGGCCACGTTCGCATGGACGTAATATTATAGCGCGTTGAAGCGATTTTTTGACGCCTTGAAACAGAACTTATGGACTTTCCCTAATCCGTTCACACGCGAGCGATTTTTTTACGCGGCGTTATTTTATCGCACATTGCCCGATTGACGGCGCGACGCGATGGACGCGATGGAAATACAACATACGGGCAGCCCTATTGGCGTTCATACAAGCGCTTTTTGAACGCTACCTACTGTCAGTGGGTAACTAATTTTACGTCAATAAGTTTATTTTCATTTAGGTGATACCTACCTAAATAACCCAAGGACTCATTTGGGAATCTTGTCGCTGTATTTTATTAGGGCCAACAAATATTTAAGCAGTAGTTCATCAAAATATGAGCCGATTGACATTCTCATATTAATCGAAGAATTTTTGAGGAAATCGTTGAAGATTGCTGTACCAAGTGTAAAATTGACCAGTAAGATAACTCTCTCTGAATGAAGAGGATGAAACCAGTACTGCCTTCTATTTGCTTTTCGTTTTTAATATACCAAACGGCGATTGCCAAGATGTCGTCCGAATTCATGATAGGTACGCCTGCAGTCCGCACCGTGTGAGCACAAAACGCCAAGCGATTTTTTACGTCTATGCGAACACCTCTGATTCCTAGGCGTTGACGTTGCGATATCGCCCCGCCAACGCAACGCCTTTCTGCACGCCGCGCCCGTGCGAACGTGGTCTAAGACGCGCATGCCGTTATTAACGTCGTTAGACGTCACGCAGGTGAAGCCCCAGCATGAAAATAAAACAATATTATGACCACAAGATATTCTTTATTTATTCACGGATGTAATTTCGACGCCACACCTTCAGCTGAGTCATGAAGTATCCTACAGGTGCCAGCCAAATAAATACCATGAACATTGCGTGTATGACCTTTTCCTGTAAGGAAAACAAATTTTATTATTATTAAATTATCAACAAGCGGAAAGATTTTGTTCAACTTTCCATTACTCTAATCCAAATTTAGAATTTAGGTAAGTACTTGAGAATTATTTGAATTTCCAAACTAGCTTTCCGCCTGCGGCTTCGCCCGGGATTATCCCTAATATTTATTCGGGATGAAAAGTAGCCTATGTCATTCTCCAGCTCTCAGTCTCACCTAACCCCATACAATCACGTCGATCCGTTGCTGCGTTTTGACGTGAAAGAAGGAAAAACAAACACAATTTCACATTAATAAAGGCTCTCCCACACAGGCGCGTTATTATCGTCGATAATATTCATATTCATTTATTCATTGCTAGTCACAGTACCTACCGGATGCGTTATTGCGATATCTGTTTTTAGTACACTATGTAAGTATTAAGACGGCTACGAAGTTACACACTGCTGCCATGCGATCCCGCACACAGCTGCAATATCGTTAGTACGTAAAGGACGAAATTTGGTTTTACCGATGGTTACGAGTGTTCTTAAAATCTATAATATGGATATTGATTTATCCGGGATTTATCATCAGACGAAGAATTTTTATCACAAACAGTAGCTAGCATAGTACAGTGCGACAACGTTTTCTGTTCCGGTGATAATCTTTGGAACCAAAACAGTTTTCATACGACAGTCTATTTAGACAGCTAATTCGAAACTCTGTAATTGGCTTGAGTCTAATAATGATAAGTTACATTAATTGATTTTTTTTAAAAAAAGCTGTTGAGTTTCTAAATTAACAAATAAATATTTCATATTGCAAGTGGCTCCCCTGTCACGGATGTCACCGGAACAGACAGGATTGTGGAAAGTAGTAACGCGCGGCAGGGGCGACGGTGGGCGAATTATCGGACGATGAAAACGCAGTTGTGTGCAAGGAATCGGGACGCATTATCGCAAAAACGGATCCGGTAATAACGACCGATAATAACGCGCCTGTGTGGGAGAGCCTTAAAGGATTTCTTAACTCACCCCTAACGAGACGGGATTTCTCGGTGGAGTCGATATCACCATCCCACGTTGAACAAAGTCCCGCTTTGCCGGAGCAGCAACAGGCAATAACGCCCTGCGCAAAAGTTTACCACAATTTCTAACCAGCATTTCTTATTGCGAGTTGTTTTAGATTTATGAATGAATAAAATTAAAAGATTGTTAACGTATTCGTTCTTGTCACAACTTTGAAGTGTTTTTTGAAGTTTTCTGATTTGAATTTTCACAATAACATTAATTTAGTTGCCAGTATTAAATATGCTTTGTATTCTCTTTTCTATAATTTTGGCATGAGCGCTGCACTGCGGCCACTGACCTCTATTAATCAGTGACTGCGGCTGATCAAAGCAAAGAGAAAAACAAGGAATTTATAAGTACTACGTACAACAGGAAGGTGCACTGCTGCTAAAAAACGGTCCTAATGAGATAGTCAGAACGAGGTCAGTTTATCTCACTCTATTCCATTACGACCTGGCCACGAACATGCGCGACAGGCGGCGGGCGGCGACGAGTGAATTGCGGAATCATTGCGCGCTCGCGACAGACGTCTAATCAATTAAGTCAATGAGACGCACCAACTGATGCGCAATTCGCTCGTCGCCACCGCCGTCGCGCATGTTCGTGTCTAGGCCGTTAGGGTGACCATAAGTTTTAAAAGAAAGGACTTGTTTTTTTACAATTTGTTATAATTGGTTAAAATTATAAATGCGAAAGTGGTTTTCGGTTGTGCTTTCACGCTTCGTGTAGTGAACCGATTTTGATGAAATGAATAAATTGTTAGAATATTGAATATAGGATATTTTATTTAAAAAATACGATAGCATTCGAAAATTTACGTAATACGGATGTATTAAACAACACACTAGATTAACAATACTAACAACTTGGATGTTCGTGGCATCACGTAAGGGCCCGTGCAGCGTATACGGTCGCACCGACTCGCAGCGACATCCGGCGTGCCTGCGACTGGTGACCTCTGACAAACAGTCAGTGCCACCGACGCCGACGTCGGTAATAATTATTCTCTACTTATATACCTAATTCTCCGGCCCCATTTGGCCATTCCCACTGGCAGCACTCATTCACGAGCATGACGAATGAGCCAGCCATCGCTTCTCTTAACCATATTTTAGGGAACGTAACGACCCGTCTCACACGGTCACACGCCACCACCGCATTAGAAATAAAAACAAAAAAAAACACATTTAAGGCAAGCAGAGAAGAGCAGACCCATTTCCACTGGCAGCACTCGTTCACGAGCATGACGCATAAGCCAGCCATAGCTTCGCCACTTTTTGGGCTGAATTAAATTTAAAATTTAAAATGAAAATTGCCGTACTGCGCTCTTTTGTTGATTTTATAAAAAACAGCTAGGTACCTAACCTAATAATTTTTGTACCCTTTTGGAAAGCTTATGAAACTAGTTAGACATTTTACTTATTTGTACGCCAACTTCCATACAGTTTTTTTCCAATAGTTGGAGAAAAATGCAAAAAATAAAAATTATTGTTACTAAAAATCTTTTATTTCTGAGATTATGTAAGTTTTTTTTTAAATGATCACTAATTATTCAGCTTTCAGAAAAGTATTGATTCATGTTAAGAGTAGAGTAGTTTATTCACAATCAATGATTTTTGGTAACAATTCAGAAAAAAAGAAATCGAAGAACCGTCACAGCTCGGTAACCATCTAGTTTTGACCCCTGGTTCACTGGACTTAATTTGTTGCTAATGACCTCTAGTATAACCCCTTTCAAGAAATAGGTCGAGTTTCCCCGTCAGCCTGTATAATAGTACCAAGGTATATGGTTAGAAACACACTTATGCAGTGTGGCGCGACTCTTTCTGTCTCTGTCGTGTCCATACTAAGTGCATGAAACAGACATTCTGGCGTCGCGCCACACCACAGAAGTGTGTTTCCGACTTTAAACTAGTAGGGATGCCAGGAAATAGGTGCCAGTAAATAAAAAAAATAAATCATAATAATAGTTTATTGTTACACAGATGTTTAACAAAACATGATTACCTATACATTACTGAATAAAATTGTAAGATACGAATCAGACAATAATTTTAGGTATAAACATTTTATAGAATCAAATGAAAAAAAAGGAAATTTGTTGTCACCCTAATTGTTCGATAGTAAGAACTCGTGTCATTTTCAATAAATTCTATCTCACCTGTGAAAAGAAATATTGCAACCAGCAAATGTTTCATTTCCACAGCCCATAATTATTAACGCAACACCTTTTCACGATATTGCAAAAAACACCACCACAAGGCAAAATATTTACGCATAACCAACTTGACACAACGAAGACGGAAGATGTCATTCAGCTTGTCATGTTGCCACTTTAAAATTCTGAAATCTATCATTCAATTTTTTTCTAGGATAAGCCGTAAAAAACATGAACGACCTGATACATTTTTATGCATAATACGCTAATACCTAAATTAATATACGATGTTTTCTATTGACTAAAAATAATACGAAGCGAAAATTTTACGAAATTTTATTTTCATAACGAAAGTTGTGTACCATAAATCTACTAAACCTGTTATTTAAGAGTGCTGGCAATTTGAAAGAAAGGGATACCCTCACCTCGTTCTTGCGGTCTCAGGTGGACCGTTGACATTTTGTATTGAAATATAAACCTTATCTTTCAAAGTTAAAGTGTATTTTTAAATACACAGAAATATGGAGTGCACCTTCCTGTTGTATTATAAATTCCTTGGAGAAAAATAATACATCAACGTCCTCGAAACGAAAAGGAGTTTAAAGCCCCCAGTACAGGATGGCCGATCATGTTGGCCGACCATGATGGGCCATCGTGTACAGGGGCGGTTTGCGTTGCTCGCAGACGGCAATTCAGTATAGCTGTGGTATAGAGTTGAGTTATATGGCAGTGCGCGCACTGACGATTAAACTATCGACCGATCAAACTATCGAAAATGACTGGCCGATAGATGTACGATCAAACTATCGCACAACTATCGGCCGGGCGGTAATGTGCATGAAGGACTATGTGAGCGGGCTCACTGCATTCAACTAAACTATCGCCCAACTATCATTAGACTGCGCATTCAGTATCGAACTATCGAAAATGACTGGCCAATAGTTGTACAACTATCGGACAACTATCGGCCTGTGCATGAAGGACTATGTGAGCGCGCGCCCGGATTCAACTTAACTATCGACCAACTATCGGTCGACTAAAAATCACAAGTGCGCGCAGGCTTTCATCAAAACCAAACTACTTATCGGCCGACAGTTTGATCACGATCGTGTTACGATTCCGACTAAACTATCGCCCGATTAAAAATCACAAGTGCGCGTTGGCTCTTACCACAGCCATCTCTATCGTCTTCTACAAGCCATGCGCATAAAGTTGGCAACGTAAAGTGCTCGTCAGATAAGTCTGCGCGCGGTAAAAATCGAATACTAATCTTTTCTATAACATTAGAACAAAAAAATGCACTGTTACTAGCGCCAAAAACGCGCCAGGCACGTGCAGAGTTATCTGACACACACTCTAGTTATAAGTGAACCGATTTGACACCGTTTGACAGGTAAACAGCGAGTAAACCTCGAGTACTGAATCCTATGGAGATGGCATATCTTCTATACATCTATACAAATAAATAAAATTGGAGTGTCTGTTTGTAACATTAAATAACCGCTTTTTACTACGTGCATATTATTAAATATACGGTACATATACCAAAATGACATGTTTTACAATTTTTGTTGTGACTTAGTTACATACACGGCATACACCTCAATTTTTCGTAGGTATGCCACCTCCATAGGATTTAGTACTCAGAGGAGTAAACCGGTTCACAGCTATGTTGCCGTTCCGTATCATCATAGCATGGCTTGTAAAGTCCGTTCGGTTAGATAATGTCGGTACACCCGCACGGCATTGTGGCTCTTGCTATAAAATGCAGATATAAAATAATACACTCAAGTTGGTACCAAAGTCAGTTTTAATGAAAATTTTGATATTTTTATATAAAAGGAAGTTAGTAAGTGAGTTACAAATAATAATAATTATTATAATTTTTTATATGATTATTATGATTACTTATCATCGCTCGAATTGTCACAAGTCATAACCGTCGTTACCACCTGTATTTATAATAAACATAGATTATTTAAGAAAATATAATTTAATAAATGCCGAGTCCCAAAATCCAATTCCATTTTCGGGTGTACGCCGCACGCGGCTTCTTTTGTTTATGCGGCGGCATCCTTTAAAAGGCAGCGGCACGTGCCAAGGCGGCACGATCAAAGGGCGACACTATCTAAGCGAATGGAGTCCATTCGCTTAGATAGTGTCGCCCTTTCATCGCGCCGCCTTGGCACGTGCCGCTTCTTCTCAAGTGCGGGTGTACCGACACTATCTAACCGAACGGACTTTAGAAGACGATAGAGACGGCTGTGCTCTTACGCATTGTTATATTGGCGGAAATCCGGAAGGGCAACGCCATTGCATAAAAAGAGATTCTGTTGTCGGCATTGACCTAGAATAAACTGTGCCTATGGTCATCTGGATCTTAGGCTGTTATTATACCTATATACAGTGACACAAGCTTTTCTGTTCCGGTGACAGCCGTGACAGAGGAGCCACTTGCAATACGAAATTAGCTGTCAAAATGGACTGTCGTATGAAAACTGTTTTAGTTTCAAAGATAATCACCGGAACAGAAAAGCTTGTCGCACTATAGAACCTTATTTATAGAAAAAAAACAACCCCAATAAATAACGTAAAATTCTTTTTTTTTAATCAAACAAATGTCATACAGTCTTACATAATCATTGTTAATCGAAGATCACAATACCTACCTACTTTAACACACTTTAACATTGGATGTAGGTACGGTCGCCAGCACGTCCGCGTCGGGTTACTACAAAATGTCAAAATATATTAATTGAAACTGAACTCTATCTGTTGGACATAAGGTTGAATTTTATTTAAAGAAATTTGTCAGTTTGTAGTAATTTGGCGCGCTGGCGACTGTACCTAGCTAGTAAATAAATAAGTACCTAATACAAATTAATATTACCTACCCAAGGTAAAAGGGGCTCCCCTACTCCAAATCAATGTTACAAAAAGGCAGTTAAACTCACGATGGAGTGCGCGTCACGTCACGACACGAGTCGAGTCAACACATTATACAGGGTGTTAGGGGTCGTTGCAATAACTTTAACCATGGCTTCAGACCATCATGCTGTACAACGTACAGCAAGAATTTTTTGTCGGAAATGAAAAAAAAATCGACTTTTCATACAAAAGCAACTTATCGGGAAATTTTGTATGGAGAGTCGAATTGAATGAAGCCATGGTTAAAGTTATTGCAACGACCCTTAACATCCTGTATAGACTAGTCTCACTTGTACGCACAAAGTACCTTTGTATATGCGGAAACTTCTACGACTGAAGTCCGTTTACGGGAGACGCTCGCTAATCTCGCTATGTCGTACAAAGTGCAGAAAAATAGCTAAGTCTTAGCGCTCCTGCACACGATCACACGATGCCGCCACCGCGTCGTCTCAGCCGGGCGCTTTTTAACCTAAGTATGGTACGATGGCGGCACGGTGGCGGGCTTTGCCCGGCGCGTAACGTGGCGTAACTATAGTACAGATCGCGCCAAACTTCTAGTCCGCTCTGAAGTTGCTTCGCGCAGATTGTACAGTCAGGTATAAATATTTATGTCCGCTTATTTTTATTCTGTTTTAAAAAAGCTAATAAAAGGTTAAAATTGATAATAATTTTGATCAATAAAAAACAGTAGCTGATACCTATACAGGGTGTTTTTCTATAAGTGCAATACCTCTTAGGTGGTAATTGTACTCATGCATATGAACAACTTTTACTATGAGGCCAACTCTGCAACTTCACAAAAAAAATCAGCTGTTCCATACATTCTGGTCAGGTAGGTATTAACAAATTGTATGAAACAGCTGGTTTTTTTTTTGTTGAGTTGCAGAGTTGGCCCCATAGTAAAAGTTGTTCATATTCATGAGCACAATCACCACCTAAGAGGTATTGCACTTATATAAAAACATTCTGTATATTGCTAAGTACAATCTGCGCGAAGCAACTTCAGAGCGGACTAGAAGTTTGGCGCGACCTATAATAGGCGCGGCGACCGAACGGCGCGATGGCGGCATCGTGTGCAGGAGCGCTAAGCGCCGAACACATGCTGCCCCCGCTGCAGTCTGCGTTCTGCGATCAGCGTCCACAGTCGCTCACACTGCGAGCGGTCTAGGTATACCTAAATTTAGAGTTGAGTATAGCCCCACACTCCTTTCTGATCCAGTGACAGCCGTGACAGAGGAGCCACTTGCAATACGAAAACAGCTGTCAAAATGGACGTCTCGTATGAAAACTGTTTTAGTTCCAAATATTATCAACGGCACAGAAATGCTCGTCGCACTGTAATCCACGTCACACGCTCTTCTTACTTAAAAATGTCACTTGTGTCACTCGCTCTCGATAGTATTAAAAGTGAATAGAACTCTGACAGAACGCGTGTTCAGTTTGATCGCCACGGTCAGACTGCTTTAGTGTGTGACCGCGGAACGCAGAACTCGGAACTCTGACCGCTAGGCCGCCGCAGTGTTACATCAATTTTAGTTAAATCAAAGTTACATCAAAGAACAATAAAATTGTTATTTTAGTATGGACATGGACACCGAACACAAAAAAAAATGTAGCAACCTGCCGCTTTTTGGTGCCCTCATTGAGTAGTTTAATCATGAAGAGGTCTGAATAATAATTGGAGAAAAAAGATGAGTATTGAAAATTCAACATACTTAAATGTATAAAAAAATGATTTTTTATGTAAGTAAGTACCTACTTATATTTTAATAGATCTTTTTATCTCCCAATGAATACGGCCTTATTTTTTTTTTATGTTTGAAAGTAGGTACTTTATGAGGCCAACCAAACACGAGTCCCGAAATAACTCTTTATAGCTTCAACTATTTTCGTATCTAGGTACCTACGCTGTTACCCATTGTCCTTTCTGCAGGACTTCAGTCGTGTCGTGGCGCGCACCCTACATACCACAATAATAGTGAAATAAAGGAAAAACAATATACAAATTGGTCAATACGCATGACATGAAGTTACAATGAAAAAGACTTGAATGAATACTTAGAGCGGTTTCACACTACGTCCGATCCGAACCCGATCCGAATCAGTGAAAATACAGTCCGGAGTAGTCATAGAACTACATATTTGTATGGTAGTACATTTCTCTCTGTCATTCGTGAATCTCCATTCGATCCAATCGATATACTTATCTACCTATCGACTTAGATAATATTGTCACTTATTGACATTGTAGTCTTCTTATTGTCAACTCATCAACTCACGTAAAATTTTCTGTCTTGTTTTCGAGTTGAGTCTACAACATGAGTCAATCCAGTGTGAAAATTTTAGAATAACTCTAATTCACATCTTAGATTATATCGATTATGCCGATGGTATCGATTTAATTTTGGAAAACTAACTATCTATACCATCGATTTTATAATTGTTGTTCGACTATGATCGATAAATCATTTATTATTATCGATATACTTATCGATTCATTATCGATATTTAGATTATCTCATTGCCTGTCGGCAATAATCGAATACCAGCTTTGAGGCCACACACTAGCTGAGTTGATAGCCGTCAGTTTTAGTACTACCCAAGTAACACACAAGCAAGATAACCGTACACATTAAGAAAACTTTACAGTTTAAAGATGAATATCGTTTGTATAAGAGCCTTAGAAATAGCTAAATGCTGAATTAAGTTGAGTTTGGGCTCTTAAAATTCTTGATGCTTAATAAGTTCTGTATTTTTGTACTTTATTTCTTTAAACTTAATAAACAATATTTGTTAAGACTATTATACAAGCTTTATTAAGCATTACGCATTCTAGGTATCTTAACTGCTGCTTAAAAGCTGAAAAAAGCCCCTATGGAAGCATTTATCTGAATAATCATAATCTGTATTGCTATTATTCAATAATTACTAAGCTAGTAGCGTTTGATTCAGCTGATTGCTGAATAAAGTATAACAATCTGAATAAGCTATTACATAATGCTCTTATACAGCTTGATACTGAATAAATGTAAAGTGAGATAATTATTTACTGCTTAAGTTGGATAAGATGTCATTTTTTACCAGTTATTCAGCTGCTGAATAAAGAAGATTATTAAGGCTTTTATTAAGTTTTCATCGGCATAAAAGTATGTTATTATAAACTAACTTATTCAAATTAAAGACCACAGGCACGGTCTATCAGCGCAAAATCGCTGTTCGGCCGATAACTGTCGACATTAGGCCACGCCCCCCCAGGGGACACACACTGCACATTGGAGCGAACTGGTGTGTGTGTGTGGTCGATTGCGGCCAACTGACAGGCCGTTGCCAACAGGCGAACTGATCGTCTGTGCCCGGTGGGGCTCTTTATCGACGACGTGAACACTGCTGTAGTTCTGCGTAGAATTACGTACTTATGGCAAGCAAAAGATGGCGCCTGAATTGCTTGGTTTTAGATCAGAGATCGGACTAGCTAGTGCGTAATGGCGATATTACACGGTTCACTTCTGCCTTTTAATTTGGATGAAGCAACCAAATTGAACAATGTAAATGTAAAAGTGAATCATTCAATGTTAATTTTCAATCACATTCAATCGCATTTAAAGAATTAAGCTTGCTTAATATTTTCACATTTGCTTTCTACGTTCAATGCAATAGAACAAAAGTTGAATGTCCATAGATAAGAATTGAATGATTCACTAGATTTCGTTCTTTCATTCGTAGACATTTTCAATAAATGTGAATTGAATGGTTCACTTTATTATTTAGATAGTTCACTTCTAAGATAATGTAAGCAGCAGTATCTTTCACTTCTGCGCCTTTCAACTAAAGTGAATCAATTTGGTTGAACCGTGTAAATTCGCCATAATGCTAATATTACACGGTTCAACCAAATTGATCCACTTTGGTTGAAAGGCGCAGAAATACAGGTGTACATTGACATTGAATTATTCATTTTTACGTTTGCATTGTTCAATTTGATTACTTCATCCAAATTGAAAGGCAAAAGCGAACCGTGTATTTCCGCCATAAGCAATATCAGAAGTCAGTCAGAGTTTTTTAGATCCGTCTTTTCACTGTTTCGGATCGGATTTGGATCGGACGTAGTGCGCAACCGCTCTTAGAGATAAAACGCACATTGTAAAACATAAAAATACTTATACTTTAATAACATAACTTCAGTTTGCAACTAATTCTAATTAATTAGGTAAGTAATGAGAAACAATCTACTATCTAGAATCTTAGTTAAAGGCGGACAACATCACACAACATATTGTCGTATGTTTTACTATATTACTTATAAATAACATTAGCAATCAACATTATTTAAACAAACTTAATAAATAATAAGTACAGGGTACATTTTTAATCAGTGCACAAATTTTTAAGATCGACTCCGAATCGGTAAGTGAACAACTTTCTCCTATAGACTAAACATAGGTCGAAATATGCCAAAAAGTTTTGTCTCTTCATACAAATCGGACTGATCACATGATCAATTTAGTTTGGGAAGTCCAAAAATATTTGTCTTATTTCGACCCATGTTTCTAGGAGAAAGTTGTACACTTACCGATTCTGAGTTGATCCTAAAAATTTGTGCACTGGTCAAAAATTTATCCTGTCTCTAAGTATTACCACAAAATGAGTACAAATTCTTCAACCGATTTTAAGTTTTATCTCCAGCGCATTAGGTTTCAAATCAAACAGCGTTATATGTCAGCAGTTATATCAAGATTCCAAAGTATATTTATAAATAACACTATTCATGATTAAATAGAATCTATCAGTTAATTTTGAACATTATATTTTAAGAATTTGTCAAATGTATCCAAATGAAGAATCATTGTCATGTATCATGTTAAAGGATCAGAAGATCCTTTAACATTTTGATGTAAAGTTCAAAGTAAAGTGAAGAAATGTTTTATACATAATAATATGTCTACACTTACTGTAAATTTACGCAAATAAACGCAATTCCAAGTTCAACATTGCCTTATACAAATCGTACGGCGTAGTTTCTATTATAGTAGCACACTCCCTTATAACGAAATAGAAACTTCTTGGATAATGATCATATAATTCTTTATGAAATGGTACATTCAAATCTGCGTTACATTTCACATATTTACATGCATACTCTCTCATCCAATACTTGAACTCTTTTACTTCTGAAGGTTTTTTAACAAAAGGCTTGAAACTAGAGTAATCTGAGTTATCTTCGGCTCTTTTTATCGATAGTTTCTCTTCTCTCAAAACACTTAATGGTATATCATCATCAGAATCTTCATCTCTTTGAGATTTCCAAGTTTTTCTTGGAGGTAACTCTAATGGGCCTTCTTCATTTTTAATTTCCTCTATTTTCTTATCTAAAATTTCAGAAAGCACTGGATCGTCGACGTCGTAAGGATCTTCCGAATCACTATTATCTTCGGCTTTCACATAAAGCTGTTTTACGTCGTATTTCTTTTCATCAAATTTAGGATCACCTTTACTATTGTCTTCTTCAAGATCTTCATCCTTAATGCATTGAACACTACTTTGATCTAACGTTTCACTATGAATGTCAATATCTTCATGTGTCTCATTTTCGATGGCATCGAGATTATGCGTCGACATTTCACTTTGGATTGCCAGTGCGTCTCCTGTACTAACATCAGTAATATTTTGTTGTTCTTGAGTCACATTCACATTATTTATTACTGATCTTACGTGTTCCGACATTTGATGAAGAACGTCATGCTCTAAGCTCTTGTAATAAGCAGAAATAATATCATTTATTTCATCTCTTACAGCGGAAGGCTTTTTCCTGTTTGAATTTGTAACTCTTTTCCTTTTCGCACTACTATCACTAGCTTTGTCATTCAAAAAGTCAGGTTTCCTTTTCCTAGGTTGAGGTACTCTAGTGTCATATTCTTTAGGAATCTTGATTTTATACTTTTTGCAACACGCTAAAACCAATTCACGTATTGTTTTTTCTCTGTCAAATGTGTTGGGGTTGAAAAATAAATCAGTATCACTATTAGAATTATCATCACTGGCCATGATATCATTATTGTCTATATAACTATCGAATAAGTTTGGCTCTGCTGTATCATTTATTACATTTTCTTCCACTTCTTGTTTTACATTGATTTCTTCTACCTCCTCTTTTTCTTCCTTCACATCTTTAAAATCATCTTCAAATATGTTGAAACTTTTATCCGCTTCTAAAATCAACTCTAATTTGCTTTTCAACTCAGTTTGTTCGTCTAAAATTTCTAAATTGTCTATTGTATTACAATTTGCTTCTATGTCACTTGAGACAGTTTCTGTATTTGAATCATAGCCATGATCACTATCTTTGTCATTAGCATTGCTTTTTTGTACTTTCTTAACATGCTCTGATTTTGGTTGGTTTGTTTTAATCCAGTTTTTATTTTCACAGTTTCTAACAAAAACAGTTTCAATATTAAGATGAAATCGCTCTCCGAAATTGCCATGGATTTCAGATTTGACTGCCTTGTTTGTATCATTTACTCCAAGTAGTATATTTTTCACACCATCCTTATCATGTATATGAAGATTTTCAACTGCATATTTGAGAGAGTATTTAGTAAAATCTTCACTGAATAATAGTTTTAAATCAGGGTCTTTAAAATATTTTATTACTATTTCTGTATACATTGTTATTGGTGTGGTTGTAGGTTTAAATTCGCTTTTAGGAATAACTTCCACTTTACTTAATAGTGGCAAGTTATCTAACATATTCATAGTGATTTCCTCTGACAGCAATCGCTTTGATGCTGGTTTATTCTGGATTTGTTCCATATAAACATAATCATCTATATCACACAAGTACAATTCACCAAAGTGCAAATAGTATTTTGAAAGTATAATTTTTCTTAACTGTATATAATTACACCATTCTCGAAAAGAAAATAATCTCTCACTTGTCTCAGGGGAAAATCCAAGTTTGTACGATTTTAAGTGACAGTTTTCGTCATTTATAGCATCTACAGCATCTGAAAGTCTCACCTCATAATCATCATCTAAGCCGAAGCACATTTTAAAAGCAACTAAAACATATGTCATTACTGTACCTTCATAGAAAGGAAACTTGGTCATGCCTTTCATAGCTTCTGCATCAATTTCTAGATAATTGCAAGGAACAAGTTGCATCAAGGCGAACACCAAGTTTTTGAACTCCTCCGGAAGGCAAAGCTCTTTCATGAATTTGTCAACAATTTTTCTTAAATCTGGCAAACGGGGTGTTATACTCAAACAGTTCAGTAAACCAATCAAAGATTTTCTAAAGGCATAAATAGTAAAGTTGTTACCTTTGAAATATCTCTGGAATGATAACCAACCTGGTATGAGTTTGACATTTATTTCTTTTGGAATGTATCTATCACAGTTTTTGATATCTATTCTCCCTTCCCTTAAGAACCTTACTAAATCAGACAGTTGTATGTCACTATCATCCAAATTCAAAGCAACATATAAAATGCTGAGTAATAATATTTGCTTTACAACTGCCGTGTCCTTGGACTCCTTGGTCTTCTTTGTCAGTCTCTGTTTTTTTGCTTGGTTGCTAGTTTCTTCTACATAGTTTTCTGAATCTGATGCATTGTCTTCATGGGATAGTCTGAAAATTAAAACTAATAGTTAATGCGTCTCAAAATGCTTAATTGGTGATAAGATTTTTACATCTAAAATAGCAAAATTTTTATAAGGAAGAATATCTTTAAACTTTACAGATTGTTGAAATTAATTACAGAAAAGATACCAAACATAATTTATAATACTATTTATAATTACCCTAGCTCTTTTTTATTTTGAAACTTCTTGATGTATTCAGTCCATAGCCAGAGTACTTTCTTTTTGAACATTGGCTTTGCTCCTGCAGCAATCAGCTCATCTGCTAAGCCAACTAGGATGAAGTTGTAAGCATGCCATTTGTGCCATTCCCCGGGCACTGAAATAATAAAGCAAATAAGTCAATTCATACCTCTCAACTGGTCCGCAACCAGATTCGGGAAGCGTCACTCAGCTGCGCAGTGCAGATTGCAACTAATGAGTTATCGCTTACCTAATAGGCCAAAACTTTAAGGGGGCGTGGTTTTGCGCCGCCGCATGTGTTATGCGATAAAAAAATTAAGTGATCAGGCGGAAAAGACCCTGATAGTACATTCATACATATATACAACTAGCGGCCGCCCGCGGTTTCACCCGCGTGGTTCCCGTTCCCGTGGGAATATCGGGATAAAAAGTACATATAAACCTTCCTCTTGAATCACTCTATCTATAAAAAAAAAACGCATCAAAATCCGTTGCGTAGTTTCAAAGATTTAAGCATACAAAGGGACATAGGGACAGAGAAAGCGACTTTGTTTTATACTATGTAGTGATTATATGGTAAGTACTATCAGCCAACTTACTTTCAGTTTTGTTTTGGGGGACTGTAACTACCTTCTTTTTCTGTTTAAACGTGAAAGTCCCATCCGCCAGTGCCCGTTCTTCAATAATCATAGCTTGTCTAACATTGATATCTTGAGTTCCACACTCAACACAGTAATAAAAACCATCTACGAGATTCACATCGGTACTGCCACAAACATTGCACGGGTCTACTGTTATTTTGTCCGTTTCCATTGTCAGACAGTTTAGTTTTTAGTTTCTTGTTAGGAACAAAAGGTTGTGGTGGAAAACAGCAAATCAACACCAACACCACACCATGTGCGACTGCAAAATAAAATGTAAAAACAACCTACAATAAGTTTGAAAAACACCAAAAACAACGCGCGCGCCGCATGTCTGTCACTGTCAATGTCGTCACAATCACAAATTGATTAACCAAAGGATGGAGGGCAATAGCTAGAAACAGCTTGAGACCTATCAGAGGATTTAGTTAAAAAATAGTTGATTCCTAAGCAAAACTCCATGTAATTTCTAATAGTCAATTAAAACTGCTATGACCAAATGTGTCAGGCCCTCAGTTCATCAATTGTCAAAAATATGCTGTCACCTGTCAAAGTAATTAAGCATTGATTTTTAATAATTTTTAAATTCGAATATAGTAAAGAATTCGTGAAATCTTTTCAGAAGTTTTCAATTGTCTTTAGCTTGGGCTCTCAGTTCATCAATTTGTACAATAATGAACGTCCGTTTTTGTGTGCGTTCAGCAGATCATTAGTAATCGTTTACTCATCGATGTGTTCGACTAAATGCGGCCATGTCACAAACAAAAAAACAAAACAATGTTGTTTGTACAGGATGGCCGATCATGTTGGCCGACCATGATGGGCCATCGTGTAGAGGGCCGGTATGCGTGTGATTGCCGTCTACGAGCAACGCAAACCGCCGCTGTACACGATGTCCCATCATGGTCGGCCAACATGATCGGCCGTCCTGTACTGGGGACTTTAAGCCCCCAGTACAGGTTGGCCGACCATGGTTGGCGACCATGACCATTACATCGTACATTGACACTTTTGAACGAACAAGTTTAAAAAGGTTCTTTCAAAAGCGTCAATGTACGATATATTGGTCATGGTCGCCGACCATGGTCGGCCAACCTGTACTGGGGTCTTTAATGATGGGCCATCGTGTGCAGGGCCAAATTTTGTAGAGCTTGTGGTAGGTAGGGCACCAGAATGGCCGATCATGTTGGCCGATCGTGATGGGCCATCGTGGGGGCTTAATAGCATCTACACACGTTCCGATCCGACCGCCGATTTGGTCTGCTTCAGACCAAATCTGGACGTGTGTAGCGTAGTCGTCCGACCATAATTATTATTATTCGTGTTTGACGCGGTCGGCCGGATTTGGTTCGCACGAACTTCACTTCCTACCAAATCGGAACGTATGTAGGCTTCCGACCGGACCAACTTGGCAGTGTTGACAATTTTGGAGGTTTTCCCCTACATTTAGGGAGAAAATGTGTAAAAGCGGAAATATTTATGGCAGATAGAATTACTTTACGGGATTTTCAGAGGATTCAATTTAATGCTCGTTCATAAGTTTTACGTAGGACTGAACGAACGAACGGTTTAAATATGGCCAATAATGAAAAGATTCTATTTATCTTTTAGTTTTTTTTTTGGAATATTTTGTTTAAAAACTCGCAATTTGTCGTAAAACTAAAAATATATAAAAAGGGCATAACACCTCATCAATAAGTGCTGCTTTTAATAAATATTTAGCTTGTTTTAGTATTTTAATGTAAATAACAGAAAATTAAAAAATAATGAAATTGTTTTTTTTTATAGTAGTAAAACATTAAAAACAGAAAACATTTTTCTTTTTAATTTATTTATTGCAAGCAAATTGATGTTTTCAGTATTTATAAATAACTAGCCTTCCGCCCGCGGCTTCGCCCGCGTGTACTACACGACGTTATCCCGCGGGAAGGTGATATTTTTCAGAACTAAAAAGTAGTCTATGTCCTTTCTCAGGCTCTAGACTATCTCTGTACCAAAATTCATTCAAATCGGTTCAGTAGTTTAGATGTGATTGTGTAACACACAGACAGACGAGACGCATTTATAATATACTAGTAGCCGCCCGCGATTTCACCCGCGTGGTTCCCGTTCCCGTGGGAATATCAGGATAAAAAGTACAAATAAACCTTCCTCTGGAATCACTCTATCTATTTAAAAAAAAACGCATCAATATCCGTTGCGTAGTTTCAAAGATTTAAGCATACAAAGGGACATAGGGACAGAGAAAGCGACTTTGTTTTATACTATGTAGTGATAGTGAAGTAAGGAAAGAAAGGATAATAATTTTGGGAGATTAACAGTGGCTGGCAACACTGCAACAACGGCTAGGTCGGCCAGACCAAACCGGAACGTGTGTAACGCCGACCGATTTGGTGCGGCAGTAGGGCTAGGACAACTTGAGCGCTCGTAGATAGCGTGCGCGACTTAAGGCGATGTGCTGATTGGTTGAAAGGAGCGCGACACAGAATCGCGCTAAGTTGTGCTAGCGTGCGTTCCGTCGCTTCGATCGAGTGCACTCGAGCGCACTCCGGGACGCGCTCTAGCCGTTCCGTGGCTCGGTGAAATTTTACTCTGACAGCTGTCAGAGTGTAGTTTCACCCGTTCAGTGGCTCAGAGTGCAATTAACCAAAGGATGGAGGGCCATAGCTATAAACAGCTTGAGACCTATCAGAGGATTTAGTTAAAAAATAGTTGATTCCTAAGCAAACCTTCATGTAATTTCTAATAGTCAATTAAAACTACTATGACCAAATGAGTCAGGCCCTCAGTTCATCAATTGTCAAAAATTTGCTGTCACCTGTCAAAGTAATGAAGCATTGATTGTTAATAATTTTTGAATCCGAATATAGTAAAGAATTCGTGAAATCTTTTCAGAAGTTTTCAATTGTCTAGAATATACCGTTACAGATTTATAAAGGTTTAGCTTGGGCTCTCAGTTCATCAATTTGTACAATAATGAATCTTCCAAATTTGCAAGTAAACTGAAGAAATACATAAAAATACTTTGAATTTCTGATTCTTTAACACTTCTGGGAATTTCTAACGTAGAAACAATGGTGCAAACGTTAATAGTTTAGTAATAATTGGAATTTTTTTATTTTCACAATTGATGAACTGAGTGCCTGACGTTTTCAGTTCTACTGACTAGGCGTCGTCACATAGATTAATGAAAGTAAGCTTACGTTTTTTTACGAAATCTTTACTAGAAGTTGACCTAGCATCCGTTTCTCTAAGTACCATACTTTCAGAGATTGAATTTTTAATTTTTGTGAGAACAAAATTGACAGATGGTGACCATAATTTTTTACTTTTTTTAAGGACGGTATTATTATGACATAGTGTAAAAATGCGCACTCGCGACGTTCACCGCGGTTATTTAGACTGTTTATTATTCTGGCATCTACTGTCGAAATAATTAACGCCTTTTTTACACTTTGTTATAATAATACCGACATTAAAAAAAGTAAAAATCGATGGACACCATCTGTCAATTTTGTTCTCACAAAAATTAAAAATTCAATCTCTGAAAGTATGGTACTTAGAGAAACGGATGCTAGGTCAACTTCTAGTAAAGATTTCGTAAAAAAACGTAAGCTTACTTTCATTAATCTATGTGACGAAGCCTAGTCAGTAGAACCGAAAACGTCAGGCCCTCAGTTAATAAATTGTCAAAATGAAAAAAATCCAATTATTACTAAACTATTAACGTTTGGACTATTGTTTCTACGTTAGAAATTCTCAGAAGTGTTAAAGAATCAGAAATTCAAAGTATTTTTATGTATTTCTTCAGTTTACTTCCAAATTTGGAAGATTCATTATTGTACAAATTGATGAACTGAGAGCCCAAGCTAAACCTTTATAAATCTGTAACGGTATATTCTAGACAATTGAAAACTTCTGAAAAGATTTCACTAATTCTTTACTATATTCGGATTCAAAAATTATTAACAATCAATGCTTAATTACTTTGACAGGTGACAGCAAATTTTTGACAATTGATGAACTGAGGGCCTGACTCATTTGGTCATAGCAGTTTTACCTGACTATTAGAAATTACATGGAGTTTTGCTTAGGAATCAACTATTTTTTAACTAAATCCTCTGATAGGTCTCAAGCTGTTTCTAGCTTCTAACGAACAAGTTTAAAAAGGTTCTTTCAAAAGTGTCAATGTACGATGTATTGGTCATGGTCGCCGACCATGATCGGCCATCGTGTACTGGGCAAAGATATTATAATATAACAAGATTGCGCACCATGAAGTTCGACTTAATACTGAGGTAACTGGAGCGTGCAGTACGAACAATTTTTTGAATACCACAAATAACACAGTGGCTGTCTTCCGTCTCACCTACACTTTAAAAAAATACGTATGGTCATATGAGACAGCTGACAGCCACTACATACATAAATGTCAAATTTGGTGGCGACACTTTTTTATTCAGGGTGAGAGCTCCAGTTACCTCAGAGTATTAAGTCAAACTTCATGTTGCGCACTCATGAGCTACAGCCGAGCCGAGCGAGATAGCCCTATTATGGTGTGCATCCCTCTCTAATGAGAGAGACGTGAGTGACTACACGATTTGGTTTTATCGAGGACAATTTATAGTTAACCAGACTTGGCTCACGTAGGATTCGAACACCACGCTTCCTAGGGAGCTCTTGTAGCTAAAACAAACATACATTTAAACGTCCGAACTCACTTTCCATTTATAATATTAGTTAAGATGAGGACTCCGCGAGGCAAAGCATAGAGGGTACTTTGCATCACTTATGAGGCAATAATGTGACAATCGACACATACACATATGCTTTATATATAAGCATACTACTTTTAAACCGACTTCAAAAAAGGAGGTTGTCAGTTTGACCTGTATGTAGGTACTTATATGAAATGTATGTCTGTATTTCTGATACGCGTATTTTGCTAAAATGGATAGAAATAAAAAGTCCACGTACAGTAATGAAAATCTGTTTATTAATTAGACTATACATTGCTAAACAAAATTGTCTTTCGGATCTTTTGACGCATGGAGGCTTTGTGTCCAATTAATTTTAAAGATTCCTTTTTTGCGTACCTACCTACTTTTTTAACCTTAAATTAAAATACAGATGTTATAATACATTTAATAAGTTCTGTTTCATGCCTATTTTCTGATAAAGTTCTTCTTCTTTTTCTTCTTCAGCTGAGTATTGTGTAATTTTTTCAGGTATGACGTTAAGCCAACCTTTTTTAATTTCTTCATCTTTAGGAAATCTGAAACAATGAAAATTAATGTTTGGGTTAAGTAAGAAAGTAAATTCCAGTCTATAGATTACAAACGAAATGGACACCCTACTATACGCAAGAATAAAACTTTGGCTAAATACTTACCTATGAAAAGATACACCGCTACGTTTATATGATGCGCTTTTGCATCCTTTCACACATCAAGTGAGAACCATTTTTATTGATTTAAACGTAATTTTAAAATGATAATTAAGATCCACACACTAACTTTACACACTTATATTAATTTGCCGTCGCCATATTGATGATGTTTTTATTTTTATTAAAATTGTCCAGACGCAAAGTGTTGCAAATTTATTATAATTAAAACTACCATAACACCGACTCTTACATTAAACAAGTAGTTTTTCATGATTTTAAATAATACAAATGATATGGACTTTATTATTATCAGCTTAACATTCCTTTTAATTAATTAATATTTTGAAAATTCTCGAGAACAGGAAATATGAATTTGAATTAAGTTCTACTACAACCAAAAATATTTCATGGTGGCAGCCCAGTAGACAGGGATGCAATCCTATTTAGGAGCCTCTCGCTCGGCTCGTTTTTCCGTTTATCGTAATGTCATACGAAAATAAACCTTATTGTAACTGCATAGAATCGAATTGACATTGCTTTTATTTTCATAGTGCACAATCTTGTTATATTATAATATCTTTGGTACTGGGGGCATGTAGCGCGTGTAGCGGCAGGTAGCGGATAAAAGATTGCCGCACTTTGTCTATGGCCATGAATGACATTGGCAAAAAAGAATTGCCATAATATAAATGACATAGATTATTAGTAGAATTTGTTAATGTAATGACGAATAAAACCATTCAACCTTTCAGAAAACATTTGATTATCTCCAAGTCTCCAACTTCAATAAATATCTTATCAGCCAACAAAGCCATTTAATGAGCTTCTAGTGATCAAAAAAAAATAACTGAACTGATAAGCAATATTGTGTTATTGGGCAGACAAATTAATATTTGGTTAGCAAGTTAGAATAGTAAGATAGATAGATAAGTTAAGTAGTCGCTGTTGCCGTATTGGTGCGGTCTGAAGCAAAAGCAACAAATCGCTAAATCGACTAGTTCGGAGGGAGTTTTTTATTTTCCATTTATAAAAATACTTTACATTTTATGTTATACTTCAATTTGGTTCTTTAAATCACGCCACGCGTTGCCCATTCACTTAAACTATTTTTTTGATATAAATCTACCTCCTTTAACAACTCTGTTTTTCGAAATAATAAATAAGCTTAATAAAAAAAACAAGAATCAGGGGCCTATTTAATAAACGTGACAGGCGACAGGTGACAGGCGATAGATGACAATCTGACATTATGACAATTCTTTGTTTAATAAGGATGAAGATTTAAGAAAATCTACAAATATGTCGAATTGTCGTGACATTTTGATATATTCCTGTTTAATAAACATTTACTTACTCTTGACATTTAACTTGTCAAATTTGTTTTATTAAACACTAAATTGTCACATGACTGTTGGACATATTTGTCGAATTGTAAGAGATTTATACCCATGTCGAGGCAGGCAATTCAGTTACCGAATATTTTAAAAAAAGTGGTGTTAACGTCGTCGTCAACCGATAGTAGTAGATATCATCACGAAGATATTTCCAATCTTTGTTAAATAGGTACTCCCAATCCTCGTAATTGTTTCCTGATATTGTGTGCACTTATTAAATTTAATTTCATGTGTTAAGCTGTCGCTATACTTGCCGAATAAAATGTCTCTGCTTTCGTATATAAAGCCCAAAATTGTTAATTTGGAGTCTATTGTAATATGTAAACAAAAACCAAAATAATAGTTTTTTAATACCCTCAATCACAATATTTGCTTAGAGATTCGACAGGTAAAACGTGACAATTGTCGCTTTTATCAAACAGTTTTTAGTCGGCACAAAATTGACAAATCTCACCTGTCACATTTGAAAGAAAGAAAGAAAGAAAAAACATTTATTAACGAACACACCACATAACACATAAGTATAGACAAAATACAGAGAATCGACAAATAAGACAGTTTACAAAAAAAGAAAGATAAAAACAAATAGACAAGCACATGGTGTGACGCTAAAAAGCCCTGACTCAGCACAAAACTCCTGGGCCATTCGTAGATGGTTAGAATAACCCAGAAGCGAAAAAATTTAGACTTATTTTGTCGTTTTTGTTAAACAACACTTGTCGCGACAATAATAAAAAGTGCCAAATTGTCGGATTGTCAAGTTTATTAAATAGGCCCCAGCCGGCCTAGCATGAGCGGCTTTTATCACGCCATATGTTATGGTACGGCATGCCGTCTTGCTTACACCTTAGTGGGGTAAGCAAGACATTTTGTATATTATATTATATTATATTTTTCTATTTCTACGCATTGTGTAAAGCTGTATTTTTATGTAAGATATCTTTATTGTAAATAAAACAAAAAAAAAACAAATTCTGCGAAACTTTTAGTAGTATTGTAAAGCTCAATTATGGCAACTGGAATCACAGCCTTCGCCTTCATGCCGTAAATCACAGAGAATTTTTGTAGCGTTTCGTTGGTGTCCGTCATCATCAATATTTCGCATATTTCGGGCGTGTTCTCTGCTACGAACAAACTAAGATAAACTACCGGTTAATTGTAGCATTCGACGACTACGACCATTTACGGCTCTGTTTCTTGCTAACGTATGATGATAAAGCTCTTTCCACCACACCCTTGAGGGCAGCGTTTGCGTGTTTATTGCTCGAACCGTATCTGTTCCGATACGCGGTCCGTCTTGTGTGGTTGTTTAGTGTGTGATTTGTGTTGTTATGTGCTAGAGTTACCGTCAGTTCATGGTGTGCAGTGCTTGATTTGGGCTAGAGGGACGTATAAATATTGATGGGCTGTGTGTTCGTGCGTAAGGCGGCGAAGCGGCCGCACCGGCGGATTCTTGCTTCCTGGAGGGTCGACAGTAAAATCCGCCACACTGGAACTGATGGAATTAGAGAATATCGTCGCCAACACCGTCTACTTGAAAGCCAGAGAGGGTACGTACGCAAATTTACAATTGAAATTTGTTGATCGTCTAGAATTATTCATGAATAACGCCGCCGGTCACTGGGAGCTTCTGAATTTTAATCTGAACAGTATTTAGAAAACCAGAAATTGTCTTTTCTGGTGACATCTAACATGAATAAGATTTTTCATTTACGAATTTTTAGTACTTACATCTCGTGTAGTAAATTCTGAACTGTTGAGTAATTTTCATCATTGACTGCACTTTGTTTATTACATTGTGCTCAAATGCATAGAAGTTACTGTTTACATTATCAATCTTCATTCATTCTGAAGTTCATTTCATTTAATTTGGTACCAGCAACACACTTGTTCGATACCTAGGTATTGAAATAGATAATCGCCTTTCATGCGCTCGACTCATAGAAAATTAAATGGCAGAGTTTGAAAGGTTATTTGAATAATTAAAAGGGAGAATGCCAAAAAAAACCCAGTTGCAGGCATAATGAGGTATAGCTATCTCAAAAAATCAGCAATAATTAGTAATATAACAATAACCTATGGCCTGGCCAGCAGTGGGCGTCGTTCGGCTGACATGATGATAACAATAACCATTTATGATTGAGATCCTTACTGGCAGACAATCGAAATTGCCTGTTTTATTATTAAGATTTAAAATAAACAATTCTTTCATTATAGCATATACAGGGTGTTCTTCTATAAGTGCAATACCTCTTAGGTGGTGATTGTGCTCATGAATAGAACAATTATTAGTGAACAAAACATTAGTTAGAACAAAAATTTAGTGATGCCAAACTTTAAAAAATAATCCAATTGTTACGTTTGTACTTTTTAAATAAAATAGTTGGTGGGAAATATTATAATATTCCCTCTAACCGTAAAAGTGTTAACTAGCTAAATAATTACTAACAATGGGAAAGAAAACTTTAACTTTTCTTTACCGAAATGGACGACGCCTCAAAGAAAAATAACTAACTAACAGACAAAGTTTGACAGAACAGAACCTTAGAACTGTATTAACTAAGAAAAAAAACTAAGGTGTGTTCTTCACAAAAGGATTTGTATTCATGATTTTATTTGTTATTGATTTGTATGTAATAATTTATTGATTTGTAGGTAAAAATTTTATTGCAACACATATTGTAATGTAAGATTTGCATGCTATGATAGTTGCCTGAATGGGAGGAGCTACAAAATATATGACACCTGTAACTGTAACCCCAATCAAGTGCAAATAAATATATATTCTATTCTAACACATCCAGTCCATGATTATTGACACTTATACTATAAAATGTAGTTATAAATACTGGGATAAATGATGATGATAAAAAATATTATTATTTAATGTAACATACTATCATCGTATTTTGAGGCTTTTGAGTAATAAACAAAAGTATGCATTAAAAAAATAAAATAGGCACCTGAATAATAGAACAGGCAATTTCGATTGTCTGCTAGTAAAGATCACGATCTTGTATGGTTATTATTATATTACTAATTATTAATGATTCTTTGCGATACACCTCATTATGCCTGCAACTGGGTTTTTTTATGGAACTGTGGCATTCTTCTTAGCGACATTACATTAATTTTTTTGAAAATAGCAACGAAGAATTCTTTTTTATTTATACCCTAAGATTCACTATTTCACGCTCTATTTTTTCAAGTATTTATTTATTGAAAACTTGTACCCGTTTCCCTTTAATCGCCATTGCAAGAAACGTCAAGTTAGCAGCCCACTTAGAGACCTTAATATCTCGGCTTGTATTAAAGCACTCCTGTTGAAATTTTGCATAAACGAATCACTATTTATACAGTATTTTTTGACATATAAATCACATTGATACGAACTGTATTTCTTGAGGTGACTGCTAACTTGACGTTAAGTTAGCAGCCTCACCAAGATACTCAAATATCTTTTGTATGAAAGTATCACTATTTATTTAATATACATCACTATTTAGCACTATTTATACAGTACTAGCTTTCCGCCCGCGGCTTCGCCCGCGTGAACTACACGACGTTATCCCGTGGGAATGTCATGTAGCCTATGTTCCTCTCCAGGTTACAAAGTATCTGTGTTTAATAAAAAATTTCAGCCAAATCCGTCAAGCCGTTTTGTCGTGATTGAGTAACAAACATCCAAACATCTAAACTTTCACATTTATAATATTAGTAGGATTTTTTGACATTATCAAAACCATCTAATTCTGTTGTGAGGCTGCTAACTTGACGCAAATGATAGATAAGTTCAATACTACTTTTTCAAGAGATTCTCATGTTTTTTAGGGCCACATTTGTACATATCAACTCCATTGAAATATTGTCGTTTATTTAACAACACCACACAAGTTGATTTTTGGCGGTTGTCATATTTTGATTTCATTGGATAAAGCATTTTCGCGCGCTTCGATCTATCTATGGCAATCTTTACTTTTCCACTAATAAGAATGCTAAGATATAAAAAAAAATTGTGACACCTCACAAGTCCGTTGGTTCGTCAACACCACGTAGGTGACTACTTGATGCTTCGCAATTAATAAACGATTTCAGTGTATTTTTTAAGTGAAATTGAGTGAAATAGTTTTATTTTGATTTAACAATAATTTGCCTAAAAAATATCCATAAAACTTAAATTTACACATTTTTGCTGATGCTTACATAAGCGGTGTTTACTATAATCAGTTTTCATACTTGAACACACAAAGTTTTAGTCTCTCCTGAAAAATTTGCAAAATTGTCTTATGCGGTGTTGTAATATAAACAATGATACTTATAGAAATTTGCAAATTAACAAAAGCTGCTTGCAAAATAAAGATACGCGATTGGCTTAAACAACTAGATTACAATAAAACTGAAAATCTCATAACTTAGTATGAAATGCAAAAATTATTCTGACGACCGATTTGGCGCAGGGGTAGGCTACCCACCTTCTGCGCCAGTGGTCTCGGGTTCGATTCCCGAACAAGACAAATATTTGTGTGCATGAACATGTCTATTTGTCTTGGTCTGGGTGTTTACTATGTATATTAAGTACTAGCGGCCGCCCGCGGTTTCACCCGCGTGGTTCCCGTTCCCGTGGGAATATCGGGATAAAAAGTACATATAAACCTTCCTCTTGAATCACTCTATCTATTAAAAAAAACGCATCAAAATCCGTTGCGTAGTTTCAAAGATTTAAGCATACAAAGGGACATAGGGACAGAGAAAGCGACTTTGTTTTATACTATGTAGTGATGTTTTTACAAACAAAAAGTATTTAAGTATATATATTTATCCGTTATCAAGTTTTCCATGATACAGTTTCGTAATGAAATTAAAATGGGCTTAGATAATTGGTGTGAATGTAAGAAGTTATAACTATTATGAAAAACGGGATTTTTACCATGTTTATTTTGTTTTTCGAGTTCCCGATCCCTATAACTAATATGAAAAATCCCGTTTTTCATAATAGTTATAGTGATAATGACCATGTAAGTTTAAAATCTTATTATGTAAGAAGTTATTTATTTATTCTAAACTCGTGTACTTAAGTACTTAATTGAAAATAATAATAATTAATTAAAAATTTATTAACAAATTAAATAGACATAAATGCACAATCACAAACATGCACTCACACATTCTGTCATACACACACATACATTCACAATTTATATTCTAATTTCACATAGGTAGGTACACTGGTTCATTCATTGTGAATGCATAAAAATAATATAAATTCTCAATATGGCTGTTTCATCTTAATCGATTGTTAAAACATTTGTAAAAATGTTTCTTTTGGATGCGAGGGTTTCCTCACATTGATGAAGCAACGCTGGCCTACAGCGTAACAAGTGATAGCAAAATTTGACGAGTCGTGTAAGCCTTTCGGTAGCTTAATTGGTCAGAGCATCGGGCCGGATTCCCGGAGGCGCGGGTTCGAATCCCGCCTGAAAGCTACTTATAGGGCTCGTGGTTTTTTACTATCACATTTTTCCTATACCTACACAAATATTTTTTTTTGTGGAAGAATTATTCACCTTGTAAGAGGAGATAATGATCAAATTAGCAAGAACTAGTTTTAATTTATGTCTTTCTGAAATAAACATTATAAACTTAGCACCTACCTTACCATATAGTTATGCCGGCGCCAGACAGCACAAACATTTGAAATTTTGATTACACACGCACGCACACACACACACGCTGCACACGCACACGCACACTCAAACACACAAATCACACACACACAGTCCTCACATCACTACATAGTATAAAACAAAGTCGCTTTCTCTGTCCCTATGTCCCTTTGTATGCTTAAATCTTTGAAACTACGCAACGGATTTTGATGCGTTTTTTTTAATAGATAGAGTGATTCAAGAGGAAGGTTTATATGTACTTTTTATCCTGATATTCCCACTGGAACGGGAACCACGCGGGTGAAACCGCGGGCGGCCGCTAGTTGTCCAATAACTTACATATGCAAGGCTGATATTATTGTGCTAGTAACGGAAGGATCTGTCTCCAAGAATACAAGCTTGACCTAAACTAGGAGGCAGAGTTAATCTGTTCATATTAAAGAATTGTATTGTAACACATTTATTTTAAGAATACATACTGTTTTCTGTGCTTAAATTGGGTAGTAAATAAATTTATTATTTATTAGTCCTCAAATTTTTAATGTAATTTTATTCAACAGACTATAGATGTGTTTTTAAAGATTGTAAAGTAAAATACTAAGATCTATTTGAATTAATTAAACCTTTTTACATGTCAAAATGTTAAGGCCATAATAGGCAGCAGTACATTATGCATGGTTAGCCCATATTTGCATTAAATGTTCTTTTAAATAATAAGGAATTAAACTCAAAATAATGTAGTCTTTTTCATTTATTTACTTACAATATATGTGTTGTGTATACGAATATATAATAAAATACCTAAATATTAAAGAACTGAACGCACATTTATTTAGAAAGAAATTAATGCAATGGTTGATTGAAAAATCTTTTTATGACATAAAAGAGTTTTTTGACGAAAACACATAATTCGACATTTTTGACGATATTGACAAGTAATTAAATCGAATGTTTATATTATTATTTTGACATTTTGCTAAATTAATGAATAATTTTATTATGAATAAAAAAAAAAACTGTACCTACCTAGTATTCCAATCTTGATCAGGATACCTAATTAATTGTAAATATTGAACAATATTGTATTTGCATGCTGTATTACTAATAGCAAAACATGAGCCCTTTAAAGTGTACAGTCAGCATCAAAAGTAGCTTAACATATGAAATTTTCAAATTATTGTTACGGTTGAAATGACCAGAGTTGTCTGACATAGCTTTTGAGTCAAAAGTACATGACCGTCACTAGCTTCTAAATAAACTAACACTTAAATTTCAAAAAAAGATAGTTTCAGAGAAGTTATAATTATTTGATTGTGTGTCATTTCATAAATATCTGACATGTTACTGTTTCATAAGTAACTGAAATACATTTGTGAAAACTCTTTGGTATGTTTTCAAATAAATGATTGTTCTAAAATTAAAATTTATTTTTTATTTGATTTTCATGCGGTGACATAGTTGACATTCACGCATAAGGTCCAAAATATATTATCTTTATGAGAAGGGCTACCATGAAAATAGAACTTCGAAAAAAGTGTCTTCAAAAGATATCGTATCGCCGTCTTTGTTTATACGTATTTGAGCGTCAGAGATGGCGACATGATCGTCAGATCGATCCGTATTTTCGTCGTTTGATTTTCGTAATAGCCCCCCTAAAATCTAAGTATGGATTTCTTTCTAGTCACACATAATAATATGCAAGGCGTCAAATACGTTCATTCTCTTGTGAGTTTTTGCACTTTCCGTTAATTTTGAAATTATATTGTTTACGATTCTTTTGGAAAATGTAAGGTAATATACTTTTGCATTATTGCCTTAACCATCTAATATGAACACAAAAAATGACATTTATTTCTGAAATGTTAAATGATGAGTATGTTTAGACACTTACACGTGACTATTACTTTTGCCACCTTGTTTTTGTTCAGTTACTTTTGATGCTGACTGTACTAAGACCATATTACCATGTTTTTTAGCAAATAAAGCTTTATGATTATGATTATGATTATGATAACATTCCGTTTGAGTTTCCATTTGTGCAATTTGACATCTGCTTGGGTTTGAATGGTTAATGTGTTTTATTCCCCTTATTCCTTGGAGATAACCACGGCCAGATAACTGGTTATCTGTAAAGAATTTTTTTCTTCAGAGATAACTAGTTATCTTCGAAGAATGTTTTTTTCTTCGCAGATAACTATTTAAAAACAGTTATCTGTAAAGAAAAATTTATTCTTCGGAGATAACTAGTTATCTCACAGGATTTTAAATTTCCTCGCAGATAACTGTAAAAAATAGTTATCTGGAAGGAAAATTTTAATTTTCGGAGATAACTGGTTATCTCAGAGGATTTTTTTATCAACTCTTTATTGCACATACAGCAAACGGCGGATTTAATGCCCTTAGGCACAACTCAAACTGCGAGAGAGACAAAATAATGAGATTATTTTACTAATAACACTACAATAAATATGTAGGCATTGTATTAAAAAAATAATTACTTTTAAACTTCAAAACTATGAAAAATCGTGGAACATGTATGTGGGTAAAATCAACAGGTATCAGCTGTCACCTTGCACCTGCTTGACATCTTAAAAGAAACACCCTGTATATTGTCGATTGGCTGGTAAAGAATACCTACGGGCATTAAATCCGCCTTTTGTTGTACTGTACTGTATAAAGAGTTGATAAAAATAAAAAAATAAAAATAAAATGAGATTTGCTGAGATAACCAGTTATCTCCGAAGAATATTATTTTCCTTCCAGATAACTATTTTGTTACAGTTATCTGCGAGGAAATTTAAAATCCTGTGAGATAACTAGTTATCTCCGAAGAATAAATTTTTCTTTACAGATAACTGTTTTTAAATAGTTATCTACGAAGAAAAAAACATTCTTCGGAGATAACTAGTTATCTCTGAAGAAAAAAATTCTTTACAGATAACCAGTTATCTGGCCGTGGTTATCTCCAAGGAATAAGGGTTTTATTCGCATTAAAAAAAAAAAATTTACCTGTTCGGAAAAGATCGACGTTTCTGAACGCAACTCTAATGTCACGTCAAATTGACATTAGCTGTCACTTGAAGTTCTTGGAAAAATGTCGGAATAATTTTGCTGAATTTGTTAAAGGTCGCTCGCGTTGAATGTGCCTGGCATATCGAGTTTGAATCCATCTAAAATTATCTATGTGATCCCGTTTTGTACGACCAAGGTTTTGATGCCATCTCTGGAGTGGCCGGTCGCGGATGCTTTGAAAGATAACCTTTTCTACCACACGCGCTTGTTGTTGGGACTGTAAATCATAATAAAAGAGGCTCCCCCGTGTGTGTCTTTGTGTATCTATTGTTGAAACGCCCAGTGTCTTGTGAACGCTGTTATTTGTGTTGTGAGTGAGGTCACTAATTGGTAAGGTCTGCAGAAGAAGAAGATACCTGGGGCGCGCGCCCCGTCTCGCCGCAGCCGAGGAGATTTTCGACACCACAGAACCGTATGTGAAATCACCTTACTTAACATTCTCTCCACTGTGTATCGCAGTCCTATTGTTCAGTTACATCCTGGCTGAAACCAAGATTTGTCCGGAGTCTATACTCATGATAGCCTTCCACTGCGCCAATGCTGACTCCGCGGTCTAGGCAGGGGTGTACTGAACATTTCTTGGTAGCAAGAGCGTAGCTTGAAGGCCTGAGAGGCCCACGCCAAAATTTTGTCTATTAATCAGTGCCGTTTGATGACCCAGTCTGGTCCGGACTAGATTAATTTGTACTTGTAAATGGTAATTAACTTGCATTTGAAAAGTAAAGGGCATTCCTTTGTTATTGGTTCCATGTCTTGTAATTAATTGTCATGTATTGAAGTTCCAAAATATAAACAGATGCCTTTCTTTGTTCATAATAATTATTATTTAGTTTTGTCAGCAAATTTGAGTTGTGAATATTGACAAGTTTGTTGCTAAAATAATAGCTAATAAAAGGTTAGCTAATAAGTTTGCACTCAATACTTAGTGAAACTTAAATGATTTGGGACATTGTTTACACATTGAAACTCATTGAAACTTGTGCTTTGAAATAATTAAAATTAACTTGTTGTTGTGTAACAGTATGTTGTGTTGATATCCAAGTGAATTTCAATAGTCAGTGAGTTTTGTTGTTTTCTGATAACCTCCAGATATTTAAGAGTTTGTGTCATTATAAATACTTTGTTGTTGTAATATTGGAATTTTGTGGTTAGTAATAACCTCCAAATATTGGAGATTTTGTGTTATAGTGAATATTTTGAATTTGTTGGTTTTGTTGATAAATTTGTGACGTTACAATGACGGCCTCCTCTGCTAAAGCCAAAATACGTTCTGAGTTACGGTGGTTAGCGTCTGCAGTCGCATTGTTGGATCGACCTGATAGGACGGAGGCCTTGTTGAACAGATACGGAGATCTGCCCATACGTTTGGCTGTTGTTGATGAGCAGTATGCCTTATTTTTGGAAAGGACTGTTGAGGCCGAGGTGGAAATGCGACAAGAAGTCGATTTGGATGTGGACCAGTGTTATGATTTTGCGGACAGAATTACCCAGGTGGCTCGGCCTTTGCAAGTGGCAAGAGAGAATGAACCGAGCCCGTCCCCGGTCACATCTAAAAGTATGCCCCCTCTCTTTGCTAGATTGGCCCCCTTAGACTTAAGGCGTTTTGCTGGTCGTCTAGAGGACTGGGAGGGCTTTATAAATATTTTTGATAGTCTCGTACATGCCCGGGATGATTTGACCCAGGGCCAAAAGTTGGCTTATTTATTATCCGTGTTGGAAGGGGAGGCCCTTGAATCGGTTCAACATTTGGCCCCCTCGGATGAAAACTACCCTATTGCTAGGGATTTGATTGCCCGTCGGTACCAGAACGTACGACGTCTGGCGGACAACCATGTTGCCGCCATTTTGAATTTACCCCGCGTTGCCAGCGTGATGCACTTGAGAGTGGCTTTGTTGAATCCGCTGTTGGTTGCCTACAACGCATTGAAAAACTTAAAACTCCCAGTGGAGCAGTGGTCGTTTTTGTTACTGCACATTGTCCTGGGAAAGTTGCCGGACTCTGTTAAGGTCCGTTTTGAGCAGCAGTATGGTGGGGATAGTGCGACTTATCTGCCACCCTTCTCGGACCTCTTGACGTTCCTGGAAGGAGAAAGTAGATTGGCAGATAATTCCTCTCTGGCCGGTCCTATGGGACCCGAACGACCTGTGCCACAGAGTAGATCCCCCACCGGACCCCCCCGTAGGGGGCGGATGGCCCCTCGCGCGCCCGGCCGCTATGCCGCCGTCCAGGAGACCGCCCGCTGCTTGTACTGTCGGGAACCGGGTCACAGCACGACCCGTTGTGATAAGTTCCTCGACCAGCGCGTCCAAGGCCGTCGAGCGATCGCGCGACAACGGACATGGTGCTACTCGTGCTTGGGCCTGCACATGCAGCGCGAATGTACCCAAGCGCACCCATGCCGCTTTTGTAAGGGCAACCACCATCCCCTCCTCTGCATGAACAGCCCAGAGGGCGGCGGAGCGCCGCAGCGCGTCGCTGCAGGATCACCTCGTATGGGTGGGGGGCTCGGACCCCCCGCGGTGTTTGCATCCCGCAGCAGTTCTAGTGGCCACCAGAGTGGCCCCAGACGCTCTCCGCCACGTTTGGAGCCTCAAACGGGCGGGGGTCCCAGGGACCCCCCAATGGGAAACCGATCCCCAAGGATGGGGATGAGTTATGCGGGCGTTGCCGGAGGTCGTAGAGGCCCCCCGCGACGTTTTGAGCCTCGCACGGGCGGGGGTCCCACGGACCCCCCAATGGGAAATCGGTCCCCAACTAGGGGGTTCGATTTTGCGAGCGTTGCGGGAGGTCGTAGAAGCCCCCCGCAACGTGTTGAGCCTCGCACAGCCGGGGGTCCCCGGGACCCCCCCTCTGAAAATCGGTCACCGTGCCCCCGCGACTATGGGGCGACGTACACGGTGGATGATAGGCACCGATTCTCGCCGCCGCTCGCCGAATACCCGCGTTTGGAGCGGCGCCCGCCCCGTCTTCAAGGGGCCGGGAGATATAACCCGCCTGATACCGGGCGATTTGGACGTAGGCAGTATGTGGGAGATTGGGACCCACTGGATCGCTATGAGCGACCCCCTTACCATGGGGGGACGTCTGGGGACCCCACATACTAGCAATCAACGTGTTTACGGTCGATTGTAGCCACCCCTCCAGAGACCGTTTTGTTGCCCACGGCCTCTGTGCTTGTCAGGGGATTGAATGGCGACCTTGTGGAAGTTCGCGCCTTGTTGGATTCCGGTGCTCAGGGGTGTGTTGTGTCATCTTGGTTAGTTAGGCGGTTGGGCCTCAAGGTGCACCCCCACACGGAAGGCGTGAGAGGTGTTGGCGATGTGAAAGTCCCCGGGTTGTTAGGGCATGTTGACTTCACATTTGCATCACGTAATGGGTCCACGCCGGGCATTGAGACCTCGGCGATTGTGTTGGACACAGTTGTTGGCCGTCAACCTTCAGTTGACTTGGGACCGAGTATGTTGTCTTTGGTGTCTGATTCCCCACTCGCCGATCCAAATTTCTTCCGCCCAGGCCCGATTGATGCTCTCCTTGGAGCCGATGTCCTGGGGCGAGTTTTGTTGACGGGGAAGCGAGTTTTGCAGCCAGATGGCTTGGTAGCTCTGCAGACGACACTCGGTACAGTTGTGATGGGCCCTGCTCGCCGCGTTTTGGATTCCCCAGATGAGGATCGCGGTCTTGTTTTTAATGTGTCTCTCTCCGAAGTGGTGCAGAAGTTTTGGGAGGTTGAGGAACCTCCACCAGCCCCACGGGTTGACCCAGTAGCGGATGAATGCGAGTTGTATTACCAGAATAACACTGGTCGCCTCCGCTCTGGTCGTTTGATCACCCGTCTCCCCTTTCGTGCCGGCCGACCTCCTCTGGGCGAATCCCGACCGCTAGCGGAACGTAGGCTAGTGGCGATGGAGCGTCGCATGAGCAAGGATCCGGTCTTCCGCCAGAAGTATGTTGAATTCATGCGGGAGTATGAGGAGTTAGGGCACATGTCCGTGAGCGATTTGGATTGGCGCTCCGTTGAGCACTTCTTTTTGCCGCACCACGCCGTCTTGAAATCCGGAAAGATTCGGGTGGTCTTTGACGGTTCGGCTCCCACCTCTACTGGAGCGTCTTTGAACCAGTGTCTGCATGTAGGTCCCAAGCTGCACACGGAGATCTCAGACATTTTGACCAACTTCCGGCGGCACCAAATTGTATTTATGACTGACATCCGGATGATGTTCAGACAAACGGTCATCCATCCAGAGGATAGGAGGTACCAATTGATTTTGTGGAGAGAGAGTCCTAGGGACCCCTTGTTGATTTATGAATTAAATACGAATACGTACGGTTTGGCTTCGAGCCCGTTTGTTGCGATTCGTTCTTTGTTGGAGTTGGCCGAGAAGGAGCGCTTGAGATACCCTCGCGCCTCCGCCATTTTGGCCAGTGACGTCTATGTGGATGACATTTGCACGGGCGCCTCATCTGTCTCAGAGGCGATTGTCCTGAGAGACGAACTCACCGCCCTTTTGAAGTCGGGAGGTTACGAGTTGAGGAAATGGATATCCAACTCGCCTGATGTACTGGTAGGTTTGCCCGAAGAGCACCAGCAGGACCCCCACCTATTCGAAAATGTTGATAATCCCCATGTGGTGACCGTCCTTGGCGTACAGTACAAACCGGTCTCTGACACTTTCACGTATTGTGTGAATTTACGACCACCGAAAGTCTGGACCAAGCGTTTAGTATTGTCTACTGTCGCACGTACCTTTGACCCCAATGGGTGGATTTGCCCCGTGCTGTTTATGGCAAAGTGTTTCTTGCAACGGTTATGGGCTTCGGGTGTGTCGTGGGATGAACCCCTCTCGGACGAGTTACTCCGAGATTGGTCGAGCTTCGTTTCATCCCTCCCCGAGATTAATGAAGTGCATTTGCCGAGGCTATTCCTCCCTTCTGAAAATTGTAAAGTTACTCTTCACGGCTTTTCCGATGCCTCCGAACGTGGATTTGCTGCGGCCGTGTACCTCCGCACCGTTACTGTTGACGGAGTTGTTGCTGTGCATCTGGTGATAGCGAAAAGCAAAGTCGCTCCCCTTCGGACTCGTCATACGATCCCGAGGTTGGAATTGTGTGGAGCTGCCCTCCTAATGCGTTTGTTGAACCACGTATGGCTCACATTAGGTCGATCTATTAAGATACAAGAGGTTTATGCTTGGACGGACAGTCAGGTCGTCCTTTGTTGGTTGAAGGCTCCGGCGCACACCTTGGACGTGTTTGTGGCCAATCGAGTGTCGCAGATTTGTAATTCCGACATCGAGTTGATTTGGAGACACGTGCCGGGAACCATGAATCCCGCGGATTGTGCGTCTCGGGGTTGTGTAGCCCCAACCCTAATTAACCACCCCCTCTGGTGGGGCCCACAGTGGTTGATGCGGCCTGAGTCGGAGTGGCCGCCCTCTCCCGCGTTGTCGAACGTAGCCGTTCCTGATATGCGGGCATGCGTCCTGGAGACTAACCCCGCCGGGGAAAAGGATTTGTTGTTGGATCGGTACAGCTCCTTACAGAAGCTGCTTGGTGTTACCGCTTGGATCAGACGTTTTGTGTACAATTGCAGAAACCCACGCGCGAGGCGTGATTCGTCGGTTCTCACTCCGGACGAGCGTAGGGACGCGCTCTTGTTTTGGGTCCGGAGAGTACAAGCTGATAGTTTTGAGTCCGAGATTGAAATTTTGCGTTTAGGCCGTCGCAAGTTGAAGGGCGCGGTATCACGATTGAATCCCTTCCTGGACGAGAGTGGGCTTTTGCGAGTCGGCGGAAGACTTCGAAATGCGAACTTGCCGTATGGAGCTCGTCACCCCCTTTTGTTACCTAAAGCCGGACATTTGACTCAACTGATAATAACAGATCGCCATGTGAATGCACAACATGCTGGCTGTAATGCTTTGTTGGCCATTTTGCAGCGTGAATTTTGGATTTTGTCTGCTCGTCGAGCCATTCGCACTGTGGTTTTCCGTTGCCTGCCTTGTTATCGATTGAAGGCCGCGACCATGCAGCCCCAGATGGGTGATTTGCCTGCTGATCGCGTCACGGAATGTAGAGCTTTTGCCGGAGTCGCCACCGACTTCGCCGGTCCCTTTACTGTAAAGGCTTCGAGACTGCGTAATGCTAAAACCTATAAGGCGTACTTGTGCGTGTTTGTGTGTTTGTCCACCAAGGCTGTCCACTTGGAAATTGTCTCGGAATTGTCTACCGAAGCCTTTGTCGCCGCCTTGAGCAGATTTGTTTCCCGTAGAGGACTGCCGTCATTGATACGTTCCGATTGTGGTACTAATTATAAGGGAACGTGTAATTATCTTAAGGAAGTAGTTAAGTTTTTTGTTGATAATAAAATAGACATTGGAACCACCCTCTCCCGGCGTGGGATAATCTGGAAGTTTAGCCCTCCGGCTTGTCCGACCTGGGGAGGAATTTTTGAAGCTTGTGTAAAGGCTGCCAAGACACACTTGCGTCGCGTGATTGGAGAAACTATTCTCACGTTTGAGGAACTTGATACGGTATTTTGTAAAATTGAGGCCGTCCTCAACTCGCGACCCTTGTGCCCGTTGTCTTCGGACCCGAATGACCTGGAAGCGTTGACCCCAGGTCATTTCTTGATCGGACAGCCCCTTTTGGCGTTGCCTGAATATCCGATTCAGGATGTAGGATCCCATCGTTTGTCGCGATACCAACTTTTGAAACAGATGTCCCAAAACTTCTGGGCACGTTGGTCGATGGAGTATTTGCATATCCTACAACAGCGCGTGAAGTGGACAGATAAAACCACCCCACCCCAGACTGGCGACCTCGTGTTGATTAAGGATGCTAACCTGCCGCCCCTATGTTGGCGAAGGGGGCGCATTGTTAAACTCTACCCCGGAACTGACGGAGTTCCTCGTTTTGCTGAGGTTTTGGTTCGAGATTCGGTTTTGAAGAGAGCCGTTAGTGGGCTCTCCCGATTACCCGTAGATTGACGTACCGTTCTTAACGGTCCGGGGCGGGGGGATGTTCGGAAAAGATCGACGTTTCTGAACGCAACTCTAATGTCACGTCAAATTGACATTAGCTGTCACTTGAAGTTCTTGGAAAAATGTCGGAATAATTTTGCTGAATTTGTTAAAGGTCGCTCGCGTTGAATGTGCCTGGCATATCGAGTTTGAATCCATCTAAAATTATCTATGTGATCCCGTTTTGTACGACCAAGGTTTTGATGCCATCTCTGGAGTGGCCGGTCGCGGATGCTTTGAAAGATAACCTTTTCTACCACACGCGCTTGTTGTTGGGACTGTAAATCATAATAAAAGAGGCTCCCCCGTGTGTGTCTTTGTGTATCTATTGTTGAAACGCCCAGTGTCTTGTGAACGCTGTTATTTGTGTTGTGAGTGAGGTCACTAATTGGTAAGGTCTGCAGAAGAAGAAGATACCTGGGGCGCGCGCCCCGTCTCGCCGCAGCCGAGGAGATTTTCGACACCACAGAACCGTATGTGAAATCACCTTACTTAACATTCTCTCCACTGTGTATCGCAGTCCTATTGTTCAGTTACATCCTGGCTGAAACCAAGATTTGTCCGGAGTCTATACTCATGATAGCCTTCCACTGCGCCAATGCTGACTCCGCGGTCTAGGCAGGGGTGTACTGAACATTACCATTTTATGATTTAAATATCTTGTATATTTTCCATTATCAATAATTAGTTTAGTATACTTAACATGACCTGACTGATAAACAATACAGATGAAATGGTTTGTCATATAGAGGAGTAATAGAGAACTTTAAAATATAAATATGTAACTATTTTACATCAAAATCCTACCTACCTACTTTTTCTGTATATTTTTTATCTGTGCTTTAATTTTATGGTTATATTTGAAGTCGGCCCATGTTGCACCCGCTCCAGTTAATGTTGGGAACATTACACTCGAAGTTGTTGACCACTATGTTTACCTAGGACAGACGGTCCAGTTAGGTAAGTCCAGCTTTGAGAGGGAGATCTCTCGTCGAATCCAGCTCGGATGGGCAGCGTTTGGGAAGCTCCGACATATATTCGCGGCCGAAATACCTCAATGTCTTAAGACGAAAGTCTTTGACCAGTGTGTGTTGCCAGTAATGACCTTTGGAAGTGAGACGTGGTCTTTTACTATGGGTCTCATAAGAAGGCTCAAAGTCACCCAGCGAGCAATGGAGAGAGCGATGCTTGGTGTTTCCCTGCTCGATCGAATCAGAAATGATGAGATCCGCAGGAGAACTAAAACAACTGACATCGCTCGAAGGATTGCATCATTGAAGTGGCAGTGGGCGGGACACATAGCGCGGAGAACCGATGGCCGTTGGGGCGGAAAGGTTCTTGAATGGCGACCGCGTGCCGGACGACGTTCCGTGGGCAGGCCCCCTACAAGGTGGACCGACGATCTGGTCAAGGTCGCGGGAAGCCGCTGGATGCGGGCAGCGCAGGACCGATCGTTGTGGAGATCCTTGGGGGAGGCCTATGCCCAGCAGTGGGCGTCGTTCGGCTGACATGATGAATTTGAAGTCTTATGTTACATCAAAGAATTTTATTGTTGTCGTCCTGTAGTATTTCTTCATTTAACCCTTTATAAGGTAGTGGCAAAATAGATGCCACTAATATAAACACTTTCTTTTTTCTCATCTTTTTCGTACACGGTACATTTTGATCCCCATCTTAATTATTAATAATTTTTATTAATTTTCCATATATTTCCCAATATTTTGCGTTTTTAAATAAAAAAATCATAACATTCATAAAAAATCTACAAAGAAACTAAAATTTTATTTTCGTAACATCTCTAATTTCCTCTTCCTTAAGTGCCCCGGTAACGATCAATCGTCATTTGTCAATTGTTACGTGATTGACCGTTTCAATTGAAGGTGCGAATGATGGAGCTTCATTCGATGCGTCAATTACTCGCGCCATGTTTCTCACCGAAAAATCTGTCAATCGCACAACGAGACGTTCAATTGATAGCGTCATTCGCGATTGTCAATGGGCTTTCCATCATTCGCATCAATCACGTAGTTTCGAATGACAATCGCTTCAATTGCCTCTGTAGACGATCATTTGGTCCTTCAATGACGTAAACATTTACCCCAAGAGCTATCTGATATTTTTGTAAAAAATTCAATAACAGGCCAAATTTTTGTAAACGGCCCTTAAATATAATTTTAAGAGACTATATTTTGGAATCCAACATAATATCGCATTGGAAGGTATAAAAAAAAAGTTATACCCCGAAAATGGTGCAATTCTTTCAGCAAATATGCTATCACCAATTTTATCGTTAACATGTGTTTATGTTAACCATATCTAAGCACCAAAGTCGAAATCCATAAAGATATAAAACGGGAAACTAATACTTTAGGAAGAAGTCGGTTGTTTCTGATAGCATTTTTAACATAGGTGTAATGCCAATTTGAGTTTACGTAGAGAGTTTTTTTTAAAGTTTATTTGTTTTTCATTTACAAATATAGGGGGATTATATACTTTTACGAAAGATAATAATAAATGTATTCAAATGTAAAGTGAATAACACTTATACCATTTTTGCCTATTTTTTATAGATTTTTTAAAGCTTTGTATTTGTTTTTTTGTAATGTCGCTGTCATAAATATTGGTGGATTACTAATGAATTATTTATTAAACTAGATAATCTAATTTTCAATGTTAAGAAATTACTGATATAGAATTATTGTTGAGTCTCCATAGAGCGAATTAGTTTGGCTCTCGGGCTAATTGTCAATTGCGAATGATCGTTACCGGGGCACTTAAAGGGTTAACTAGTACTTCAGTAGAAATAAATTGTAAGTTTGGTTTTAGTACTTACTTTAGTTCTGTCAATAAAACTCTGAAGTTTTGTTTTTCATATAAAATACTTACGGTTTTTGAAGGTCATAGGATTTTTCTCATGTTATTATTTTCTTTTATCTATACTCCTATACTACTTAATATTATAAAGAGTTTGTTTGTTTGCATCGAATAGGCTCCGAAACTACTGGGCTGATTTGGAAAATTCTTTGACCATTAGAAAGCTACATTCTTCCCGAATGACATAGGCTATATTTTATCCCGATATTCCCACGGGAACGGTACCACGCGGGTGAAACCGCGAGGATCCGCTAGTTTACCATACGAATGCATGAGAGCACAGAATATTTTTTTTTGTGATTATTATATTTATGACCAATAAATAAATCAAAGTTTGGTTTTTAAATAATAACATTGTAAATGTGTGTTTTAAAGTAGGTACTACAATTTGTAACCGGTACATCATACATACCCTCTGATACGGAATGATAATGCTGGCATCCTGCTAAAGGTCACATTAGTATCAATAACAGTTAATATACGGTTCAGTGGGATTAAATAAACTTTTATGCATCATCGTTTTGTTTTTGCTTGTTTTATGGCAGGTTTTTTTTATATATTTTGTAACTTAAACTTACTTAACTGGCTTAGCGACCCGAAGTGGTTCTTGGCTTCCGAAATCTTGCGCCAGTTTGGATTCGGACCACTCAGAAATGTTGAACTGCTTTAAGTCTTTAGCGACTTCATCTTTCCAGCAATATCTCGGACGGCCTACCGGACGACGACGCCCAATCGGATGCCCCAGAATTGGGTATTTGACTGTTGTTGAAATGTAGATATTTAATTATGACATTCTTCTTCTTCTTCGTGTCAATGGCAAGTGTAAATCAGATGACGTTGGCCCAAAACTGTGCCACTCTTACGGCGTTATCCGTAGCCAACATGAGGTCCTCTCGCGTGCAGGAGTACGGGCATGCAGAGCAATCAATCAGGTGGGCCATGGTCTGTGGAGTGAAACCACACCTGCACGCTAGGTCTGTGTTACTGCAAGAGAAGCCCCACCTGGACCGGTTGTCGTTACTTCGACCAACTTGCGTACGGAGTCTATTTAGACATAAGATTTTAAACTTTCGCGTTCCATTATAATTATAAACAAGAGTAACGGGACTCAACGCGACATTTATTATGAAGTACATATCAGTCTGCTTGTGACCACGGCTGTAGCAACACAGCCGAAACGTCCAGCTGTAAGTACATAATAATATGTACTTCATAATAAATGTCGCGTTGAGTCCCGTTACTCTTGTCTATTTAGACATCCATACTAATATTATAATTGTGAAAGTGTGTTTGTTTGTTTATTTGTTTGTTTGTTTGTTTGTTTGTTTGTCCTTCTTTCACGCCAAAACGGAGCAACGGATCGACGTAATATTTGGTATGGGGATAGTTTAGGAGCTGGAGAGTAACATAGGCTACTTATTACTCCGGAAAATTGAGTAAAAATTGTAATTTTCTATGAAAAATCGTTTAACTTTCGTACCTTCGATACAAAACTGTCATTTCTTCCATTGCCGTTTCCAAAGAGTATGTTATCACTGACGTCTGCGCGGTCAAAGTCGAATACTAATCTTTTCTATAAGCTTAGAATAAACAAGTGTACTGTAACTAGCGCCAAAAATGCCCCAGTCGCGCAGAGTTATCTGACACTCACTACTTCACAGAGTATTTTTTTATATGTAGGATATAGAGACCAAGCTTGGGACCCTTTATTGGTAGTGTGTAACTAGCGCTATCTGTTGTCTGGTGTAGGCAACTTTTGGTGTATAAACACACACACAAGATGTTGGTGACCGGGTCCACTATTATATGGCAAAACAACGTTTGCCGGGTCAGCTTGTTCAGAAATATAACATTAGAGAATAACAAATGTGAAAAAAGAAATTCAATCTGTATTATAACAAGCTAAATTATGAGTCACGAAGTTTGCACTAATAGTAATTTTTTTATCACCCTGGATAATTTTAGGGATTATTCTACTCATGAAAACAATTTTTTTTTCCCCCTCGACGTTGATTATCGGAACAAGCCGTTGTTCCGCTTTATTATGTTCCACTCGAAGCGACGGACGTAACTGGAGCAAACACTTCCAACTGCGACAAAAGTAAACTCTTCAGCTCTTTAAAAGTTGTCGGAACCACCCTTTGTCTTATCAGAACAATAATTTTGTATAGATTATTATGCTCGTTCCAATGGGTTTTTGTGTTGGGAATTGGATATTGTTTACGAAAGTAATTAATTTAGAAAACGTAATATTATGTAACAATAAATATAATAGAAAAGCAAAGCCACATGTGATCGTCGACTGTAGATTCTCCTAACAATGCTTTAATTATTTTTCCCCTCGACGTTGATTATCGGAACAAGCCGTTGTTCCGCTCGAAGCGACGTAACTAGAGCAAACACTTCCAACTGTGACAAACGTAAACCCTTCAGCTGTTTTAAAGTTGTCGGAACCATCCTTTGTCTTATCAGAGCAATAATTTTGTATGGATATGCTTGTTGCAATGGGTTTTTGTGTTGGCAATTGGATATTGTTTACTGAAAAATGGAAAATGAAGTATTTAGAAAAAATCGACCCGTCTCACAACCAGCTCCGATGGGACTCGAACCCACGACCTTTCGCTATCAAGGCGACTGCTCTCGCAGTCGAAGCGCTCTCGCAGTCGCCCGGACAAATTTCAAATACTTCATTTTCCATTTTTCAACCATAAAAATTGCATTGTGAATGCAAAAAAGTAAAAATTTAAATATTGTTTATTGGCTAATTTAGGATCTTCTATTTTATGAAAGATGAGAACTGTGGCGCATACATTACATTACATACATTTCAGTCGAGTCTATGTTGTACTTTTGTATGGAACAGCTGATTTGTTTTTCGTGATTCCGTGGTTGGCTCCATAGTAAAAATGGTTCGTATTGATGGACACTGTCATCCCCTAAAATCTTTGTACTACTTAATTAAAATTTTGTAGTGGTATTTTTCTATAAGCGCACAACCTCTTAGGTGGTGATTGTGCTCATGAATATGAACAACTTTTACTATGGGGCCAACTCTGCAACTCAACAAAAAAAATCAGCTGTTTCATACAAATTGTCAAATACCTACCTACACGACCAGAATGTATGGAACAGCAGACTTTTCTGTATGATGTGTTTTTTGACTGTAAGTATAAGATTTAATTTAATACATTTAGAAAATATTTGTCAAGCATCCTACAAATATTATAATTAAGTATGCGAAAGTTTGTGTGAGTATGGATGTATGTTTGTTACTCTTTCACGCAAAAACTACTGAACGGATCTGGATGAAAGGGCTCCAGGGATCCACGATGTAAAGGCCTTAACATGAACATTTTTATTTTTACCAGTAAAACTAAATGTTTGGAAGTTACATCAACCGATTTGGCGCAGGGGTAGGCTACCCACCTTCTGCGCCAGTGGTCTCGGGTTCGATTCCCGAACAAGACAAATATTTGTGTGTCATGCACATGTCATGTCACATGTCTATTTGTCTTGGTCTGGGTGTTTACTATGTATATTAAGTATGTATTTACAAACAAAAAGTATTTAAGTATATATTTATCCGTTATCAAGTTTTCTATGATACAGTTTCTTAATGAAATTAAAATGGGCTTAGATAATTGGTGTGAATGTAAGAAGTTATTTATTTATTTATTATTTATTATTACATTAAGTACTAAGAAACAACTTATCATATTTGTTTTGTGTTAATATTATTTTTAAGTTTTTCTTATCCACAACGTGGTAGCACTTGGCCTTCACACCTGACTGATGGTAAGTGGTGATAAGGTTGAAGGAAGTAGAGACATTTTAAACATTAAGTATAACAACCAGTATAAATATATTACACATAGGTATTCAAATTCAAGTTCGTTAATGCAATTTAGCAACACTTATGAACGTCAATCAACGTCTACGCCATCGGTTCGCAAATCCTACAGAGTCGTTAAATTTGAAAAAATGACAGGTTACTTTCCATCACAAATATACAGAATACCGCTTAAATTGAATACCTACAATTTTGCTTATTACCTAAAACAGAAAACAATTTTCAACTAAACAAGGAATCTAATTGTTTAACGGACACGCTAATATTAATCTTATTCACATTATATTATAGGATTAATAAAAAGGAAACTGCAATATATGCGTAAGTATATTTAAATCTATAAGTATTACCAAATAAAAGGAATTTTTGAATAAATAATAAGTACTTAAAACAATAATTAGAAAAATAGCTGTTACTGTAAGACACTAGTACCAAAATTACTATAATATATAGAAGTACATAATATAAAAGCTTATTACTAACATATGATTAAGGAAAAATTGTTACTAACAAACTAATAAGATATATGGGTGTAATGTATAATAATTAAAATCTGAAACAAATAATTTACTTAATTTAATTTAATTTACGTAGCAATGTGGAGGGCCCTATGTGTATCTCTTATTTATCAATAAACAGCTCAAATTCCTCGGTACTTAAATTTGTTATTTAAGTAGACCCCTAAAAATATTTTTATAAGTACGATAATTTGTCCTGCGTAAGGTCGGCCATGATTATTGAGTTTCGTCTGTATAAATAATATAGAAGGTTAAACTTTTCTTGCGATGCGAGCGTCTAGAGTCCAGCCGATAAAGTAAATGAATTATTGAAACTCATCGAGAGTCCATTAAGAGGGTCCAGAGTGCCGGACATTGTCGTTTAGGAAGGTATCCGCCCCGAGTTTATTCTATTTATAAACACGTGCCAGGATATTGCTATGCCAATAAAACTATCAATACATATTAATGTAACGAATATCAATTTTTAAGCATTCGCAAATGCGAATATTTGCCGCTGAATGCGATTATGAATGCAAATGTTTTACCCAAGTTTTATAGCAAAGGTCAAGAAATCGTCGCGGCCAGCTGCACCAAAAAATGCAAAAAAATCGCCACACATTTTTATACTTACACATTTTTATGTCTTTTACGCATCTACAAAAAATTGCAAAAACTTCCCAACTGACTTCTGAAGATTGCAAGATCATTAAAAACCTTATCGGTGTACATACTAGTTTAGAAGTTTTTTTCGGATAATGTATATTTTTTTCTTACGTTAATATTCACAAAATATTCGCACAATGTTTGCGAATATTTACTATTCTCTTATGGTATTTTATTTTGGTTCGTTTGATTGAAATTTACTATATTGGTAACTGGTTGGTTACTTTCCCTTCAGATGGCATGAAATAATTCCATTCTGTATAATGTAGTTCCATCCTGTATAATGTAGTAGAATGTATACCATCCCCCTATTTCCATACCTACAATAATTATTCGAAAGTCACTCTGTCAGGCACCTCTAAACCACTGCACCAATTATGTTAAATTTTAGCATATCTATAGAGTTAATTTCATCTCGGAATTATTAAGTTTTCCTAACTGAATTTAACGCGGGCTACGACGACGTCTCGTTCGTCGGCGTAATTAAACAATAATAATAATAATAATAACCTCCTTCTTTTTTAAAGTCGTCAAAAAATGCCCTCCGTCTTAAATGTCTTTGCTTTCGTGCTTTAGCATACCTAGTTCAAATCAAAAAGTGGTTTTGATGGTGATGAACTTCCAAAATTGTAATGTTTTGGTGTTCGTTCACCACAAATTGATTTAGTCAAGATGTTAGAAGTTTAACAGTGTACCCACAGAACATGGAAAGAGAAAAAATCTTTCCGTGTTCTGTGAGTGTACCTATTAGTGATATAACGAATGTTAATTTTTAAACATTTGCGAATGCGAATGCGAATATTCGCATTCGAGAATATCTGCCGATGATATTCTCGAATGCGAATACGAATGCGAATGATTCACTCAAGATTCAGACGTATTGAAAGAAAGGCTCAAAGCTCTCAAGAAACTGTCACAGCCGCCTTACAAAATGCACAAATATCGCAACACCTTTTCATCACTCGCATTCTGCTCAAGACGAGAAGAATATAGGAAAGGCACGTCTCAAGATTAAACAAGAGTGTCTTTCTAGATGGAACAGCAACTTTTATATATTGCAGCGTTTTTGGAAGTCCAAGAGTCATAATGAATTTTTGAATCCAGAAAAAACCCCAACCGACTTCTGAAAAGTGAATATTTTTTTCTTGCTTTCATATTCGCAAAATATTCGCACTGTGTTTGCGAATACGAATGCGAATGCGAATATCAAGAAATAAGCGAATATTCGCAGATGCGAATGCGAATGCGTATATTCGTTACATCACTAGTACAATTTAAGTACCTACATTATGATATTATGAAATAGCCAACCCGAGAAGAGGAACGAGACAGAGGTCACAATTTGCTCGTGAATAATTTCAATGTCGCTTAGCAGCATGCAGCCGTCTTAAATCTACATAAAAGAATATTTTTATATCTATCTATCTAACCCCCCAACTGTAGAGCGAACATATTATGTGTGCTCATATAATTATATTCAAAAATAAGAAATTTTTCCACAATTAAAGGGTTTTAACACCTACATAAAACAGTACCCAACTAACACATTAGCAGTTTAACGGAATAATATATTTCGAATTACAGCCTAAAGTTAAATTAGGGTTTTATAATGGTTTCCGCGACGTGTTCTAGCTGGTCTATAGAATTTATTAGTCTTATAAAGGCCTTAAGCTGTATTGCAGTCTTTACATAAATTATTTTAAGCTACGAACTCTATTAAAGTTTTGTTAAAATAAAATATACAGATTGAAGCTGTATTTTTACAGCAAAAACACTTTTTTAAGTATAATAGTTTTATAGTGTATTAAAATAAGGCATAAGATATAAAACAGAATCCATAAAATACGTTTCAAAACTCTAAGCTTGATAATAGATTGTCAACAAATAATAGCTGTTTATTGGAATATTTCAAAACCTTAATAAATACAGTTTTATAAGACCCTAGAGCAAAACTATAAATGAGCTTTTTCCTATATAAGTATGACAATGAAGAGCGTTATTCATATCAAGGCTGTATACACGGTCAATTGTAAATCATGTAAATATTTATTTATTTATTTATTTTATTTATTTTATTTAGGTACACAAAACAGAATGACAGCAAATACATGTTTAAACAAATACAAATAAATAGAATTATGATAGGCTGCAACCCCACAAGTATGTGTACACAGCATATGACAAGCATTTAACATCAAAATTCGCACGCTACAATATAAAATTGATAATTAAATATAATTAAATAAAAGAATAACATTAATAGTAAAAAAAAAAAAAAAAAAAAAAAAAAAAAAAAAAAAAAATACAAAAATCTGGTCAAGCGTGGGCGTTAAATGTAGAGGGTTCCGTATAAGTACTTGAATCACTCAATATTCAATTCTTTCTTTTTTCTTTCAAAATTTGCATCTATTTCGATAAATAAATTGTGTTTATTCTAAAACATCTTATTTTATACCAATAAAACAAGTCATAGTATTTAATTTTACAAACCAACTTTATTTCTAACCACTTAAATACTTCCAAAAAATATAATTAGGTACTTCTTGCACTTCCACTGCATCATTTTGTCCATGATGTTGATTTGTTGCCTTAAATAAAGCAATAATTAAGTAAATTACTTATAAACAACATTTTAGAAGAGAGCTTTTAACGTTAATCATAAGTATTTTATGTAATAATGGTGGATATACCAATTTAAGGCCTACATTCAATATTCTAGTACCTAATAGTAGTTTTAAACCACTAGCGTTATTCCCAAGCAATTACATAGCAAGTACATAATATGTACTTGTGATATATCACAATGCAAAAGACGTTAGTACTAGGTATTATATATTCTGTGGCAAAAGGCCGCAATTTTGAACATTTGCCGGATCGTTAGGCATTTTCTATGATTCTGGCGTCGCAATATGATTACATTTGTATGTGATCCTAGCTAGGTAGGTATAGATAGAATTTTACAATTATACTTGAATTGACACGGGCGTGGCCGGGCGTCATTCCGCGAGTATACTTTTCTCGCCTAGCGTTCGCGTGGGCAGGTAAGGGGAAGGGTTACGGGTTAGCTCATCAATCAATTAATACACCAATTACTTCTTCCGCTGCAACTACATAAAACGTGTATTATGTATCTTTCTATGCCTAAATAAAAAAAACTTTTTGTTTGTTTGTTGTTTTTTTCACCTTTTTTTCACGGGGCGTCCCGATGAGTCCCTAGCCTACCTTACTAGCGTTTTTCTATTTATATATTTAGCCCTTAAACACTGCACTATCAAGCTTAAAATGTATTCTTGGAAGATTTTCATACAGCCAAAACCTTACTGAAATCTTTCTTTTAGCCAGGCCACAAGCTTGTGGCTTTAAAAGACCTGTTTCCAAGTATTAAAGCTGTCTAATAATTTGACGCCATTAATTTAGTAATTATGGATTTACAAATCCTATTATTACAAAACTGAGTACTAGAATTGCTCTGAAAACGACTAAAAACTATTCCACCGGTTGTTGTATGTAACTGATACCTATAAATAACCCAAATATTGAGTAAATAATCGCAAACATAATATAACCTTCAATTATTTTATTATTTTTTTATTACTATTTTTCACGAAATTAAGTTATTTCACGAGCGCTTGAAAATTTTAACTAAAATACATAAATACTTTCACAGTAAACTGATCCTCGCATGCGTCTCACGTCTTCATAAACATAAAAACACAATAAATTACTCACCAATATTAATAAGTAATAACATTTGCACTTATTGTTATTTTGTTAGACATATTCATTTGTCAATACAAGTATAGCTTTTTTTAAAACCTTTATAATCCTTTGTTGGTTCAAATAAATTAATATAAGTTAGATATCAAACTAAAACTTGTTTAAAAGATGTAATATGGCAAAAATTTGGAATAAAAGCTAAGTGATAAGCTAATAACCAGCCTTAGTCCAGCTAATAATCAGCTCTCATAAAGACTTTAACCAGCCTTTCTAAGGAATAAAGCTGTTTAATATGGTCCTCTTTTGCACTTAAAAGAGCTGTAGAAGCGCTTAACCAGTACTTTAAACAAGATTTGAAACCAGCTTAAAGATTCGGAAAATCTATTTACCAGCTCTTTTACAGCTACTTTGTGTTAGTTGGGTAAGCATGTTTGAAGTAAATTCAAACTCCATCAGAACAGAACACAGAGTTCCTAATCACTTTCTGTTGTAAGTACTTGTCTCATTTGCGCTGAAAATACTGCTTAACTTTCATGTTTCAATTGAGCGCTCTTTGCCAAACAAAACTTCCTAGAACGCAAATGAGCTGAGAATTCAAATGGTAATTTCTTAAACGCGGTTATAAATAATAAATATTGGTCTCAATTTTATCGCTCTATAAAAAACTGTGAGGCTTTTACAAGATAAACATTGGAACTATTAATTACGTATCTTTTAATAGATTTGTTGGGACTGTAATCAGCTTTGACCGATTAAATTAATGGCCCCACTAGACAGTGCTTGGCGTTGAAGTATTTTACACATTACGACACGATAAGGTTGCTCGAGATGTCTCAATTAGAGAAAATCTCATTCATTTTGGGTTATATTAAATTGTTCAACTGACATGTTTAATTTAAAAAGAATTAATTTAAAATAAAATTAAAAGTTTTATAAACAACCCCTGACAAAAAAAAAACTTTAAAAAGGACGAGATAGATACCAAATTTTATTGCTATAAGTCTGATTATAAAAGGCTAGTATTTAACTGATCACCAATCTAACCTCACCTACAAAAATACTGAAATGCACGCATGCAATGCATGCAATGCATGCAAGTGGTGAAATTAATTAAATATTATTCCATTTTAAAACATTGAAAGTTTTTAAAGGCGTTCATTCAATGCGCTTTCATCAATGTATCAATTATCAACCTACTTGTTAAAACCTGTAAATGGCTCCATAGTCTTATAATTATTGTATTTCAGAGGTGTACGTTTTCCTAAAAAAAAAAAATAAGCTCCTCCTTTATGATTTGAAGTCGGTTAAAAATAAGCAATCATCAAACATTGAAATTGATTGACAAATATTAAAACCAATCTCGCCACAAACAAAGAATATATACACTAACGCGAACCACAAATCCGTTATGCAACATCTGGCGTTACCGAATAACTTTTTAATTGAATACATGACGATTTATTATCACGCTCTGTGTAGTGTGTAGTAGGCGATAATTTTTTTTTTGTTAATAGGTAGTTACTTATCGGAAGTATTGATATCGATTGGCAACAAACAAACTTCATCATCATCATCATCATGTCAGCCGAACGACGCCCACTGCTGGGCATAGGCCTCCCCCAAGGATCTCCACAACGATCGGTCCTGCGCTGCCCGCATCCAGCGGCTTCCCGCGACCTTGACCAGATCGTCGGTCCACCTTGTAGGGGGCCTGCCCACGGAACGTCGTCCGGCACGCGGTCGCCATTCAAGAACCTTTCCGCCCCAACGGCCATCGGTTCTCCGCGCTATGTGTCCCGCCCACTGCCACTTCAATGATGCAATCCTTCGAGCGATGTCGGTTGTTTTAGTTCTCCTGCGGATTTCATCATTTCTGATTCGATCGAGCAGGGAAATACCAAGCATCGCTCTCTCCATTGCTCGCTGGGTGACTTTGAGCCTTCTTATGAGACCCATAGTAAAAGACCACGTCTCACTTCCATAGGTCATTACTGGCAACACACACTGGTCAAAGACTTTCGTCTTGAGACATTGAGGTATTTCCGACGCGAATATATGTCGGAGCTTCCCAAACGCTGCCCATCCGAGCTGGATTCGACGAGAGATCTCTTTCTCAAAGTTGGACTTACCTAACTGGACCGTCTGTCCTAGGTAAACATAGTGGTCAACAACTTCGAGTGTAATGTTCCCAACATTAACTGGAGCGGGTGCAACATGGGCATTGGACATGATTTTCGTCTTGTCCATGTTCATCTTAAGACCCACTCTTTGCGAAGCATTACCGAGATCTTCGAGCATTGTGTTCAGGTCTTCCAAGGTCTCAGCCATAAGAACTACATCATCGGCAAACCGTAGATGTGTTAGGTACTCGCCATTGATGTTGATGCCGCATCCTAAACAAACTTACGTTTAATTTTTTTTTATTGCAAAATCAGAAAAATAATAAAAAATTGTGAATGCAAAAAACGTTAAAATAATTTGAAACTTACGTTTGTTAATATGCAAGAAAACATTCGAGTCTGCGTTAAGTTTTATCTCCCAATTTCTTTATGTTACTATTAATGGTCAAACTGTGAAAACTAAAATGTTGCATAAAGTTGATCGCACACCAATTGTCCGCGATGAACGTGAATTCTGTATGAAAACTGCGATGAAGATTCTGATAATTCGACTCCGGCTGCGAGATTTCATAGGATTTCATATGTAAATGTAGCCCTTTTTCATGTGCAAAATAAATATGTAATACACATCTCAACAATATATTTAATTTCATTGATTATAAAGAAACCGGACGAGACGTTCCGTGGGCAGGACCGACGATCTAGTCAAGGTCGCGGGAAGCCGCTGGATGCGGGCAGCGCAGGAGCGATCGTTATGAAGATCCTTGGGGGATGCCTATGCCCAGCACTGGGCGTCGTACGGCTGAAATGATGATGATGAATTATAAAGAGTTCTAAAATTAGTTTCGTTCGGCTCGTTCGAAGTGTTCGGCTCGGATAAGTGTGCGTTCACGGTTTTATTAATAACCAACATCGTATATCATGTAACTTTCAATGTTTTTGTTATGATAAAGATAACGTTTATGGTAATATTCGCTGACCGTGCTCATCAGAGGGGGGCAGTGGCCGGTGCGCATACGCAGACCGTTACGAATGAATGTTAATCGGCGAACGGTATTCATTAACACTGTTGTAGGACTCCTGTTGATTAGAAGCTTGTTGACTATTTTAAATGTTGATTCTAAGGCCCACTTGCGCCACGCTGGGTTAACACTTTTTATTTTTCCCTTTACTATACATATAGCAGATATTCCCAAAACCTACAAAATGAATAGTAATCAGTTTTTTCAATTTACCCAAAAATTGTTTATAAGTAGTGGAAATAACAAGTTTTGTTCCGACACTTCTCAACTGTGTTGTGTGTAACTAAAAACGATTGATAAAGACCTATAACTCTAATAGCGGACAGAACATTACCAAAACATGATTGGCAATTAATCTAAAATAATTTAAGCTCTTTTTATTTGTTTAATTAAATGTCACAGTTTATTATGAAGTTACCAATTGATTAATTAAATCCAAAAGCGTCGGAGATTTGTTTTAATTAAATTTAATGAATAACTCGAGAAGTTCTTTGAAAAGGGAGCTAAATTATGAGCAGATTGTTTGTTGGCAGTTTTGGAAGTCAGCTTTATTTAAGTATTTATTCGTTGGAAGATTTACAGACAAATATACAATTGAAGGGCACAAGACTAGAATGATGAGCGTCCATTCTAATGGTTTTTGAGATTAGCTGAATTGAAAATGTAATAATTAATACTCTCAGCATTTATGTCGAAGAACCAAATGCTTGAACGATGAGAGTCACGAGTTTTTGAAGGAAACATAAACGTATTGCCGATTTGGCGCAGGGGTAGGCTACCCACCTTCTGCGCCAGTGGTCTCGGGTTCGATTCCCGAACAAGACAAATATTTGTGTGCATGAACATGTCTATTTGTCTTGGTCTGGGTGTTTACTATGTATATTAATTATGTATTTACAAACAAAAAGTATTTAAGTATAAATTTATCCGTTATCAAGTGTTCCATGATACAGTTTCTTAATGAAATTAAAATGGGCTTAGATAATTGGTGTGAATGTAAGAAGTTATTTATTTATTTATTTATTGCACTGCTAAAATGCTGAGAGTATTAATTATTAAATTTTCAATTCAGCTAATCTCAAAAAGCTTTAGAATGGACGCTCATCATTATAGCCTTGTTGTACCCTTCAATTATTATATTATAATAAAATTAGCTTACTTAGTTGAAAACAATACCTTTTACAAATTACGCTTTATTTACATTATAATATTAGCTACTTATTACAAGCTTTTTATTAACTTGCCATGTTAGTTAGTTAGGTAGTTAGTTTGTTAGTTAGTGGGGGACAAATCTTGCAAGCTTAATTTGACCCACTTCCCAGTGTCCGATGGAGCTGAAATTTTGTATACAGGTTTAGTTTAGATGACGTACATATTAAAGTACAGTCAGCAAAATAGCTTATCATGAAAATGAAATTGTTACTAAAAAGTTATTGACACCTTCCTACATAGTATAAAACAAAGTCGCTTTTCGGCGTCTGCACTCTTATATCTTCCAAACTACGCAATGGATTTTAACGCAATTTTCATCAATAGACAATGCATCTACATTAAACCCGAGCGAAGCCGGGTCGGGTCGCTAGTTGACCAATATTTATCATTAGAAGACAACGTTTGTACAAATTACTTCTGCGCTATGTAAGAATCAGTTGTATGACCAAGCGTGTATTTACTTGAATTTTCTGATTTGTAGGTATTAGTACGACATTGGGTATAAGTAAATTTTAATATGTACCCTAACTTTGTTATTTAAACCAAATGAAGAATAGTATTCGCACATGGGTTGCCTAACTTAATCCTGTGCCTATGATGTTAAAAAATAAAATGTTTAATCAAAAGAGAATGCTCAAGAAACTCAGGCCCGGTGCAAACGAAATGCTCCATAATTGTATTGGTAAACATTCTCAATAACTAACATTGTATGCAAATATTTATTCATTAAAATTAAATAACAGATGAGGGTAGAAATTCCTTCTCGTATGTTTGACTATTATGTTCTAAGTTTGATCTAAATAGCTTTAATGTTACATTAGTAAAAAATCGCACCCTCAGTGAAAAAAAGGCATAAGTAATCTTACTTTGAATGATCAATTTTATCATATTTTTAAATGTAACTTTTAATTTACATACATCAGCAAGAAATAAAAAATATCGTGAAACAGTAACAGTTTCATAATATTTTTTTTTTCTTGCTGATGTATGTAACTTAAAATTTACATCTAAAAAAAAATAAAATTGATCATTCAAAGTAAGATTACTTATGCCTTTTTTTCACTGAGGGTACGAAATAACCTTTTCACTTATAATATGGTACTAATCAAACGGTTATAGTGTCAAGCGTCCTTATACTGAAGAATGCCTCGTATGACTAAGTGGAAATTTTAATGGTTTTACCTGTACTTACATATTATAACGTTTACCTGTCCAAGTAAGGTTCGGTTTGTGTTTTAAAACTATTAATTATGGCTAAATGCGTTCTAAATGGTAATCGAATATGCCCATATTTCTAATTTCAATTCGATGTCAGACAAAAAAAATGAGATCAATACTTTAGCAACTTGATTTAGACGCTAACAGTTAAACTTAGCTAGTCATTATAGTCAAACTTTCTAAAACCAATTTATATTTGTACATTTGTACTTATTCCATTTTTGTAAGATAAATGTTATAAAACTCCACGCAAAGGAGAATGACCAAAATGTATGCGGCTTGGTCCTAATTTCCACCACTAACGAGACATACATTTGACGACCGATTTGGCGCAGGGGTAGTCTACCCACCTTCTGCGCCAGTGGTCTCGGGTTCAATTCCCGAACAAGACAAATATTTGTGTGCATGAACATGTCTATTTGTCTTGGTCTGGGTGTTTACTATGTATATTAAGTATTTATTTACAAACAAAAAAGTATTTAAGTATATATTTATCCGTTATCAAGTTTCCCATGATACAGTTTCTTAATGAAATTAACATGGGCTTAGATAATTGATGTGAATGTAAGAAGTTATTTATTTATTTATTATTTATTACATATCTAACGAAATACGTTACTTTATACGATTAATAAATACTAGACGCCTGCCAAAAATATGCTGTCAGTAAAAATTTATGACCATATGAAAACAATCATGTTTTGTATTGTAACCTTTTTGTGCGAAAGAAGTGTGTACAGATCGTCATGATCGAAGGTACAGACTGACAAACATAAAAATGCAACTTAATCCAAAATGAGAGGTTTGGTAGAATGATTTATTAGAAAAAATTTCGACGTTTTCAATTCAGTTCAGAATTGTTATGGTGCATCAAAAAAAAAAAAAAAAAAACTAGGTACAAATCATGTAAGTATGGAGATTTGGCACACTTTGGTATTTATAGAAATGGAACAATAAAAAACTAAAATAAACAGAAACAGCTATAGGCAGATTAGTTACTTTTTTATGAAAATCATTTCGACGTTTTTCTCCAGTTTCGGTGTCCCGATTTGAATAACGATTAAAACCGAATGTACAAAGGTGCGAAAATTTTCACAAATTCTACCACACGAATAATTTTCATCCTTCTTTTCTACCATAAGCTAAACTACCTATCTAAATTCGCTCGTATCTTCCAAATTATAGAATTTGTTATTTTATTCATTCGCAAATCGTGATTCGGGACTATAAATTGTGTAAGTGCATCGAACTAAGCGATGCCTCCTTAGTTAGCTCCTGATTAATAGATATCAATTGTTCTTTCAAAACTATTTAGATCTTATCGTTAAGGTACTAAAGATTAGATTTGCATACAAATGTTTGTTAAAACAACGATGGTATTTAAGCGGGATTCCGTTTGGATTGGAATTAATTGTCGCAATAAATCATAGCGTTCGTTTGCAGTTGGCTATAGTTGGCGTTGCGACATTGCTTATGTGCAGAGAGAGATGAAATCGATGTTCTGGTGAAAACCAGGATATGGGTTTAACAGTTTGTAAATGCTGAATGAATAGTTTAGGCTTGAGAGATTTAAACGAGTTAAAGGTACAGCAATCTAGTCTAATATTATAAATACTAAACTAACTACATGTCTGCCTACCGTTAAATAAGTAGGTATAGAGATAGTACTTATAGAGATAAATTTTCGCGATTTAAAGTCGTCATGTCCATCTGCATTGGACATTTTCATCGCCAAAGTTAATTTGTTTTATAATATTGCACTTTGAAGTATGACTGGCACAAATGAGACTTATGAAATAACTAGCTTTCCACCCGCGGCTTCGCCTGATTGAAGTATACGACGTTATTCCGCGGGAATGTGATGATTTTCCGGCATAAAAATTAGCCTTTGTCACTGTCCAGCTCCCAAACTATCCCCACCCCATAACAAAAATCACGTCGATCCGTTGCTTCGTTTTGAGGTGAAAGACGGACAAAAAAACAAGCACACTTTCACATAAATAATATTAAGTACGGATATTGTATTCTAATTCCACTCGATTTAAGTCGCGGACGGAACGCTTGTTAGTGAATGAATTTAATCCTTTATCAGCTACAAAATTAATCATGGCCCATGAAATACTATCCATACTAATATTATAAATGTGAAAGTGTGTTTGTTTGTTTGTTTGTTTGTTTGTTTGTTTGTTTGTTTGTCCGTCTTTCACGTCAAAACGGAGCAACGGATCGACTCGATTTTTGGTATGGGGATAGTTTGGGAGCTGGAGAGTAATATAGGCTACTTTTTATTTCGGAAAATTATAAAATAAAAATGATTATTTTGTATAGAAAATTGTAAACTGTCGTACTATACAAAACTGTCATTTCTTCCATAGCCGCTTCCAAAGAGGTATGTCAAAGAGTATTGTAATCACTGACGTTTTTGCCGCTTTAGATTACCTACTTTTTAATAAGTGACATTTGTTGCAGGCAGTGTATAAAACTTCTTGGCGATCATTTATTTTCATCTGTCTATCTATAATAGATGTTGGTGATACGAAGTTTACCGGGTCCACTATAATTAATATGGCAAAACAACGTTTGCCGGGTCAGCTAGTTTAGTAATAATAAGACAGCTTGTCACGATTTGATAAGCTTTTTGCCTGTGAAACCGAGCTGAATCGAACTAATCAGTGTTCGTGCTTGTGAATTTGACCGCAAAGTGAAATATACAAAACGGTGTTTTATAACGAGGTATTTTATAAAAAGAGTATTATTGCACACAGATATAGATTTTTGCATATCTAAGAAGTATTTGTTGTGGCCATCGTATCGAATCTATCGTTTACGGGGATTGATGACGAAGTGTTTCGTCGTTTCCGTTTGCCATAAAAAACAATGATATTTTCGGTCTTAAGATACCCATTGTCTTTTGTAAGTCACAGAATTTTGAAAACAATGTATCACCAGCCAATACGAATAGATACAACGTATTAATCAATAAGCGCAAAACTTCTTAGGTGGTGAATGTGCTCATAATTATGAACAACTTTTACTATGGGGCCAACTCTCTGCAACTCAACAAAAAATAAAACAGCTGTTCCATACATTCTGGTCGAGTAGGTAGGTATTGACAATTTTATTTGTATGAAACAGCTGTTTTTTTTTAATTCATTAACACGTTAGAGATACATAAAACTCTTCAGAAAACGCCCACATAATATAAAAGTGGCGGGAAGCCACTAGTTCTGTGATAAAGATAAACTAATCCCAACTAAACCTGATTATTGTGTAACAGCTTGAGACCACAATCACGAGCTGTCGCTAAGCCGCCGCATCAAACTAAACTGTAACAGTTTTATCGAGTTCTAGGACTCCCATCCCGTGACCCAAGGACGTACCCAGGGGGTCTGGACCCCCCCCCCCGAAATCCATTAATCCGCGGGAATGTGATATTTTTCCGGAATAAAAAGAAGCTATGTTCCACTCCAGGCTACATAGTATCTGTGTCCCAAATTTCAGCCAAATCCGTTCAGCCGTTTTGGCACTACAAACCCCCCCCCCCCCCCCCCCCCGAACGGACCCCCCCCCCCCCGACAAAAATCTATCGCAGTCGCGTTCAGTTTGAAAGATATTGCACGACCATTGCTGTTTTTGTCAACTAAAATTTTGTCAACTTTCTTCAACTACAACTGATGGATGCATGATGGATGTCAAACTGAAAGCGACTGCGATTGATGTTGAGTTAGACAATTACCCCCCTGCTTTTTCGAAAGTTGCAAACCACGATCGTAGGCCGAGGGCGCTAACCACTTAACCACGAGCTCCTCTAACAAACTGGGGGCCGATTCTCAGGCAATCGAGAAAAGTTCATATTTATAAGCTCGAAATTCAAATTTAGCACAGTTTGTGTATTGTCAGAATTTCACAATCGAAAAAGTTCGATCGAAAACCAGTCGACCGCAACGAGTGGTACGGACCAATAGATGTTCGTATACGAACTTAGCTGTCAAAATGAATTTGTTGACATGTGGGACAGCTTAGTTTGTTTGAAACGTTCTAACTTTTCAATAGAAACCACAAACAAAATGTTCGACATACGAATTACCACACTGAAAAAATTCGAATGCAGAATCGGGCCCCTGGGGGCCGATTCTCAGGCAATCGAGAAAAGTTCACTTTTATAAGCTCGAAATTCAAATTTAACACAGTTTTTGTATTGTCAGAATTTCACAATCGAAAAAGTTCGATCGAAAACCAGTCGAACGCTACGAGTGGTAGAAACCAATAGATGTTCGTATACGAACTTAGCTGTCAAAATGAATTTGTTGACATGTGGGACAGAGTAGTTTGTTTGAAACGTTCTAACTTTTCAATAGAAACCACAAACAAAATGTTCGACATACGAATTACCACACTGAAAAAGTTCGAATGAACTATAGTTTGTGCGGTGTAGCATGGTGCCTATGACGGCTCATTCGTGCAAAGCAAAATGTTGCTTCTGTACAAGGAATAGGGTCTAATTTTCTTGCATATAAGCTGCACTAAAAATGTCTAATGCTGTTTTTCTTGAGTTTTATTCCAATAGCTTAAGGAACGTTTTGCTTTGCACGAATGAGCTGTCATAGGCACCATGCTACACCGCACAAACTATAACTGCAGCATCCGTAATTATCTCAATGTTAACAGATCCTATATGAAACACTAAATAAAGGCACAGAATAAATACTTAAGTACCACTATTCCGTCTTAATTCGTATTTTACTATTGGTCACATTCACATAGGAAGGCTCAAGGTCACCCAGCGAGCATTGGAAAGAGCGATGCTTGCTTGGTGTTTCCCTGCGCGATCGAATCAGAAATGATGACATCTGCAAAGGAACTAAAACAACCGACATCGCTCGAAGGATTGCAAAGCTGAAGTGGCAGTGGGCGGGACACATAGCGCGGAAAACTGATGGCCGTTGGAGCGGAAAGGTTCTCGATTGCGACCGCGTACCGAAAGACCGGACCACGTTCCGTAGGCAGGCCCCCTACAAACTGGACCGACGCCGACGATCTGGTCAAGGTCGCGGGAAGCCGCTGGGCAGCGGTAGCGCAGGATCGATCGCTGTGGAGATCCTTGGGGGAGGCCTATGCTTAGCAGTGGGCGTCGTACGACTGATGATGATGGTTCCATCTTCATACAATTCTCGCCTCGATCTCGAAAGATCTTGAAGGATCTCAGTATGAAATGAAGCAAGCGCATACCGAGATCCTTTCAGATCATACCGAGATCGAGGCGCTGAGTCATAATCATAACTCGCATTCCGACCTTTTTTAAAGTCAAAGTCAAATTTGTTTATTCAATTTAGATTGTTATTTACAATACTTGTGAACGTCATAGAAGCTACGCCATTCGGTTCGCGAACCCTACGGCGGGAGACCTTGGAGAAGAACCGGCAAGAAACTCCCAAGTGTTGTTTTTTACTATGATGATGGAATACTGGTAGTATTTATTCTGTGCTAGAGATAAACTAATCCCAACTCGGCACTGATTATTGTGTAACGTAACATACGCTTGCTCAACCACAATCACGAGCTGTCGATGCTGAGCTGCCGTCAGACCAAACTTGTTTAGATAAGTATTTTGTAATAGTTTAATAGTACATGAGATCGGTTCATTGACCTTTTGTTTGAGGTCAGTGTGTCATTCATTATGTACATTCAATACCATATCAAAGGACCCGGAATCTATTGTTAAGAAAATGTGGTTTTTGTCAAATGTCCTGCAGGGCTAGCATGATTATTTTCTACCAATCAGATCGCTCGTAGATAGCGTGCGTGACATAGGCGACGTGCTCATTGGTTGGAAAAAACGCGACAAACTATGTCTTTGCCGTCATGCTAGCTAGCCCTGCTGGAATTTTGACATATTTATAGTTAGATTTCAGTGACCCGATCAAATCGGCTCTATGGGCACAGGGTAAAAAAAATACTAGTGCTATGGGTGCTACCATGTTTGCTACCATGTTTTCCTAGTCCCTTTCAGAGTTACGAATAATTTTATATCCCCGAATCCCCGAAAAGTCGTCGAATCCACAGGGCAATCCTATAGTAAACCTCATATGCTCCATAATGGGGTCCATAATGCTCTAAAATAAATATGTATCATCCTCTGTATGTACCCACATTATGGTTGCAAATAAAGTATTGAGTATTGAGTAAACTATACCATGCTACCAAAGTTGGCATTGTTGCAGACGATTTCAGGACATTTAACTAACTAAATAAATATGATTTTTTTTTTCTCCCTGTAGTATTTCATACAGAGACGTCAAATTTCTCAGTAGCGAATAAATTACTAAAATAAATACTAAACAAAGGTACTTAATAAAACTTTGAATAGTATATGAACACAATTCAATACTAAGCAGTGCCATACAAGCCACGATATAATAAAACTACCTACCTAATAAAAATAAAACATAAAAATCGACCTATTTTGAGACAGGCAGTCAGGAGCAGACCCATCCCACTGGTGGCACCCGTTCATGAGCATGACGCATGAACCAGCCATCGTTTTGCTCAACCATATTTTAGGGAACGTAACCCCGCCTCACACCACACCACCGCAGAAATGTTTACAAAGAGCTTGACATACTCGAATTCTGCATACACGAAGCCGGATTCCTGCAACTAGCTAGCTGCTCTGTTGACTATTAATTTAGCATAAAACTAGATATAGCCTAAAGCTAGTGTATTTCAGTAAACGGTACGAAATTAATATGTTAAGATTGGTGTGCTATCGACTTTATGTACACCAAATTATCTAATTACTAGCGGATCCTCGCGGTTTCACTCGCGTGGTACCCGTTCCCGTGGCAATATCGGGATAAAATATAGCCTAGATGTCACTCGAGAAGAATGTAGATTTCTAATGGTCAAAGGATTTTTAAATCGGTTCAGTAGTTTCGGAGTCTATTTAATTCAAACTAACAATCAAATATTTCTTCTTTATCATATTAGTACCTACATAGATTCTATCCACTAGCTACTCCCCGCGGTTTCACCCGCGTGGTACCCGTTCCCATGGGAATATCGGGATCAAATATAGCCTGTATTACTCAGGAAGAATGTAGCTTTATAATAGTGAAAGAAATTTTAAAATCGGTTTAGTAGTTTTAAAGTTTATTCGTTATAAACAAAATACAAATACCAATTTTCTCTTTATGATATTAGTATGGATTGATTTGACCAATGTGACCTTGTGAATAAACTTATAAATATTTCAGGCAATTTTTTATTGACCAAACAATTCATATTATTAATTTACGTTAAAAGGTTATTTGTTTTTTGTTATGCCTGGGCTTCACCTGCGACTAATGCCATTAATTAGCGCGCTATTTGATATAATACGCAGGTGTAGCCGGGTCTTAGCGCACTAATTTCATACAATAAGCGCGCTAAGACGCGCATGCCGTTATTAACGCCGTTAGGCGTCACGCAGGTGAAGCCCCAGCATTAAGAGTGTGTTAACAGGTTTTATTATCGAAAATATAAGTATTCGAGTTTTAATTCAACGATAATAGAATCTTAATTTATAGAATTTGCGTATTTCTGTGACATTAATGACTACAATAGACAAGATTTATCTTGTTATTTTGGAAAATAAGTATATTATTTTTACCGAATACAATCGAAAAAGTCGTTACGTAATTTAACGATAGCTGTCCGCCCGTAGCTTCGTCCGTCCGGATTGAGTTAAATCGTGATCTCTTATTCACGAAAAAGTAACCTATTTCATTCTCCAGGGTTTCAGGGTTTAAATTGGTTCAGTGGCTTAAGAGTAAAATTATTTTCGCATTAATAATAACATAGTATGGATGGATACGGATTCTATATTAATTAAGTTACCTAAATATATCAAATGAATCAACCTTGATATCTACTGATCCGTCGTAACTTACTTAAGTATACCTTGTTACAACTAAAGAGTTATACTTAAGGCGCTACTCGGAAAAAGTATGGACTCTTTGATATAAAACTATAGGACGGCTAGCGTTGTTATAAATCTGGTAATAAGATATATATTTCTTCATACCTTTATCTACAATCGTATAGTTTCAGAAACACGATTTTATGATTTTGGCTCGACACTTTTTATTTTCGAAAATACCTCTAAAAAATAAGAAATATCAAGATTATTCTTAAATGGGGACACATATACTATTGATAATTGGTTTAATTAGTGGACACCAATAATATTTAGGATCGTATAGAAGCATTTTTTTTAAATCGCTATAGTTTTTGAATACGAAGTGATTTTGTGTTTTTTTTGCGTAATCGGCAAAATCGGTCTCGCTCCCGCGCGCGTCGTTTTCTCATTGCTATCTCGCTTTAGCATAATTTTTCCGAGTATCGCCTTAACAAGGTTTCTATACGAGTAAAGACTCGAACGTAGGACGTCGTAGGTAGGTATTATACAAGATGTAACAAAAAAATCCAAAAATATTTAAGCGACGGATTACGCTGCATAAACATATAAACTTTTTATATGTAATCATTTTTTTATGTTTTATGGGCTTGCTCTTGGCTTCACACTGAACCTTAGGGTTGAGAAGAAGCCTCAGATGGAACGAGTTTACCCAGAAACAGCCTTATTCACTCTAACTTTAAAAATTATACGGTTGCAGTCATTCGGGAAAACAGACGCAGACAGGGCATCAGGGATCATGATCAATGTTCAATCAAATCTAAAAAAGGTGTATTGGGAGGAAATGACAGCCAATAAGTATAATTATTGTCATTTTTAAGACTTTAAGAACTACTTTAAGGGCTGAATTACACGAGGCAAGTTTTTGCATATTATTTGTTGTACAACTCACATAGAGTTTGAATACAGCTATGTTACTTTTAACTCACATGCATGCATCACTGCAAATTGTCATGCAATAACTTGCCTCGTGTAATTTAGCCTTTATTCTTGTTAGTGTGTGGTGGAGTACATTCAAATCTTATTTATGCTACGTGTATAAAAAAGCGATTTTTAAAATAGGTTTTTATTAGTCCACTAGAAAAACTTGCTGTATTTGACCAGCACGGGTAGCATGATGAACTTTAGAAAGGTTTTTGGTCTATATATCCAAACTTCAAAAATGACATTTCATCTCATACTAATATTATAAAGAGGAAAGATTTGTATTTTTGTATGTAACGAATAAACTCAAAAAGTACTGGACCGATTTAGAAAATTCTTTCACTTTTAGAAAGCTACAGTCTTCCCGAGTGACATAGGCTATATTTTATATAGGCTTTAGAGGTAGACAAAACTCATCTCGATTTGGTCATGTTACGCGTGCTGCAAAAAAAAGCACTCCTTAAATATTAGCACAGAATAAATAATAGTGCTAAGGCACAGAAGACTTACTCTGCAAGCTCATTCATATAAAAATAAATCTTTCTGGGTGGTTATAAAGTCCAATTCCGGTTGCTTTGTCATCGCTTGCCTACTGTTATAATAACCTAGAGTTCGCGCATGCAAGCAAAACTGTACCCCATATCTACGCGCGAGCGTTTCTATTTCTATGAATGTCTCAAACAGCTCGCTCGCTGGTTAGGGTTGCGAGCGACTTGCGAGTTCGGTTTTGTTGTTTCTTTTGTTCTTTCTTTTATTTAGACACCCGTAAACACAACAGTATCTTATATACGGATTATAAGAACGTTTAGTAGTCATTGTTCGGTGCACAAAAAATACAGAAATCATCGATCGTTCTACGCGCGAACGTGGAGCGTACGAGCCGAGCGGCGTCCTTCTGCCATACGCCTGCCCGGCAGGCGCGCCGGCCGAACGTACCTAAACTGCGGAGTGACACCCCCCTGATATTAGTAGGCATTTTGAAACACCATGTATATCTACTGTGGGCTGGGTGAAAATAGTTTGCGCAGGGGGAGGGGGCACCATCTTGCGATATCAAAGGCCAAGTTATGAAGACCCGCCACTTACTAAGTTTGCGAGCACCGAATATTGATATTCTAGTGAATGGGAATCGGCAAAACTGGGGCCTTGCTATAAATAATATAAGCTCTTAAACTAGTGTTAACGATCGATAGTCCACTATCGATAGTATTTCGATAGTCTATCGATAGTTTTAGCAAAAACAAAAGTATCGATAGTTTTCGATAGTATCGATAGTATCGATACTATCGATAGTATCAATCTCTCTTTTAGTGCGATACTATCGGTAAGCAGCAATACTATCGATAGTATCGATCCCTGACGGCGAATAAACTATCGATAGTATCGCTAGTATCGATAGTATTGCTTTTGAATATTAATAAACTATCGATACTATCGATAGTATCGATAGTTTTGGACAATCGATTGTTACCTTTATTTCAATAGTATTGATTCCATTTACACTGGCAGATGGGTAGAACCGATACTATTGAATTAAAGGTCACTATCGATTGTACAAAACTATCGATAGTATCGATACTATCGATAGTATCGATAGTTAATTAATATTGAAAAGCAATACTATCGATACTATCGATAGTTTATTCGCCGTCAGGGATTGATACTATCGATACTATCGATAGTATTGCTGCTTACCGATAGTATTGCACTAAAAGAGAGATCGATACTATCGATAGTATCGATACTATCGATATATCGATAGTTTGGCATTTTTCGATTAAAACTATCGATAGTAAAACTATCGATAGTTCGGCAACACTATCTTAAACTAAGGCAATGCCGAGGTTATGTTGTGAGCGAGATGGCGCTATAAGCAAAGTGTAGCCCCATCCTTTAATTAAGTTTATAGATAGTAGGCAGGTCTTCTTTTACTTGTAAGAAACTAGCGTTTCGACTGGAAACTTCGTAAGCTTGTAATTCGGTTATGTAGGTAGGATGATCACTAAGGGGCGAAGTAAGTTCTTGAAAGGGGACAAAAATTTGCCGGTGTCATTGGTGTCAATCTAGATCTTGAAACCGAAAAGCCGGACTGGCCAGCTAGTTTATCCGGACTTTTAGGTATCAACGCCGGACTCCCTAAAAAGCAAGTATTTCATGCCTTAAGGCGCTACTCGGAAAAATATGGACTTTTTGATTTAAAACTATAGGACGGTTACAGTTGTTACAAATCTGGTAATAAGATATATATTTCTTCATACCTTTATCTAGATTCGTATAGTTTCAAAAACACGATTTTATGATTTTGCCTCGACACTTTTTCTTTTCGAAAAGACCTCTAAAAATACGAAAAGTGAAGATTATTCTTAAATGAGGTTACTTACACTATTGGAAATTGGTTTAATTAGTGGACACCAATAATATTGCGGATCGTATCGGAGCATTTTTTTTAAATCACTGTAGTTTTTTAATACGAAGTGATTTTGTGTTTTTTTTGCCTAATCTGTAAAGTCTCGCTCCCGCGCGCGTCGTTTTCTCATTGCTATCTCGCTTCAGTACATTTTTTCCGAGTATCGCCTTAATTATAAAAGCCGAAATGGCGACTTCCTAATAACTAATTAATTTTTTTTAGTTAATAACCGGCAAGTTTGCGAGTTTACCAAAAAGGTAAAAACCACACAAAAACCGGACATGCCGGACACAGTCTAATTTGCCCGGACAAACAACAAAAAAAACCCTCTGTCCGGCTTTATCCGGACGCCTAGCAACTAACAAACGCCTTTTATTATGGGATCAAAACTGAAATCGCGAAAAAAAAATCAGCTGTTCCATACATTTTGATTAAATATTTTTGTACTATTGTATGAAAGAGCTGATTTTTTTTTCGCGATTTCTGTTTTGGTCCAATAATAAAAGTTGTTTATTTTCATGAGTAGAATAATCTGTAAAACTATCCAGGCTGATAAAAACATTACGGTATATTTTAAATCATCCCTTGCTTAGGCGTGAAGACGTACTTTTGTATTTATAATATGAGTATGACTAGTTATTTTTTTAATTTTCAAGTCTAATAAACACTCATATTCCGCTTCAATCATTTGGATCCACACGATATGCCATGCTTCAGTCCCTATGCAAATGCGTCACAGGATTAAAGACCTTTTATCGAATGAAACAAGATAAATATTGTTACAGCTGATCGCAAGCCCCTTTTCTGTTTCAGTCGCTGGAATTTTACGGCTGTGTTTTTTATTTGGGATTTTTTTAATAGGTCATTTACTTACAATAAATGTGAACTCAGAATTTTATACCAACGATTCTTATTATGTTTTCGGTGGCTTTATTTAAATTAACGTTTGATGTTTGATGATAAGTTGGTAATAAGACCGTCACTTAAAGGTATAGTCGACTCCACAGCACATAATTTATCTTGTGTTATTGATTAGGATAAACATACTTAAATATATTTTTATTTATAATATTTGTTGTATGACTATATCACTCGCATTAAATGTGGAGTGTGGACTCACCCATCATCATGTCAGTCGAACGACGCCCGCTGCTGGGCATAGGCCTCCCCCAAGGATCTCCACAACGATCGGTCCTGCGCTGCCCGCATCCAGCGGCTTCCCGCGACCTTGACCAGATCGTCGGTCCACCTTTTAGGGGGCCTGCCCACGGAACGTCGTCCGGTACGTGGTCGCCATTCGAGAACCTTTCCGCTCCATCATACAAACAATTATTATTTAGTGTTTTGTAGGAATCGAACCTACGCCATTCAGATCGTCGTACCCGTGCTAATGTTATTTTTCTTGTTGTCAACAGGTGGTTCCGATAGCAACAAGGGCAAAAGCAAGAAGTGGCGGAAGATCCTCCAGTTCCCACACATATCACAATGTTTAGATATAAAAACAAAAATAGGTAAGTCGCATGACATATAGTGCTACAAGCATTTCTGTTCCGGTGATAATCTTTGGCACTAAAACTGTTTTCATACGACAGACCATTTTGGCAGCTAATTTCGTTGCAAGTGGTTCCTTTGTCACGGCTGTCACCGGAACAGACAGGAGTGTGGGACTTTACAATATATTATTTAATTGGTCATAATAATAAGGTATTTTGACCTATTTGACCTATTTGAATGTAACCCATGAACATTACTTCCTTTATGTTTTTTCATCGGAAAAGGAAAAAGGAGAGAGTTCTTTTTAACCCTACAATGTAGAAGGGTGCAGCTTCCGTAGCATGATATGACTTACCTATAGGTATTACCAAAGTGACTATTTTTGTAGATCCGATAAATCCTTAGAAACTTCCTTAATTTTTTTTCATCGGAAAAGAAAAAAGGAGAGATATCTTTTTATCACTACAATGTAGAAGGGTGCGCTTCCGTAGCATGATAATATGAGCATACACCTACCTATAGGTATTATCAAAATGATTTTTGTAGATCCGACAAATCACAGCGCGGTATCGGATAGGCCCTACTCTCATTCTAATACCCGTCCCTCTCACTCTCCGGGCTTGACGAATCGAGTGAAAGAGGCGAAGCTGACGAGGTTTCGTTTATTTACGTAGAAATAGAAGTAGGGCCTCAGTAGCCCATCGATTTTATTTAACTCGTGTTGTGCGAGTTGCCTTATCAATCTATTGTAATTTTAACAGCTACTGCCACTGCACCAAATCAGTCATTTAATCATCAATCAATCTTAGCTAAGTTATAAGGCAGATTCATTTAAAAGAAAACATTCAGTTTTGATCTGTCTTCTCTTCTGATTACCTATGCTTTCACCTTGACGTCACATATTTGACTCATTGATATAAGATTTAGGGGCCGAAAGTGCTTCATCTTAGATTCAGTACTTACTTATCACATATATAATATTGATATAATCACCAACCCAGCTTTCTCAGTAATGTTACATCCAAGTGACGTCAAAGTTCATGTTTCCTTCTCCGGGGAAATCGGCACTATCTTGTTATGTCACAACTTTTGATGCTCCCGAGTTCATGCTAATAGTATTCAGATTACTATCTAAGTTGCGAAGTAGAAATGGCAAACTAGGAACTTAGTTAAGTCAACAGCAAGATACATTTATTTAGAGATAGCTTCTTTGTCGCAAACTCAGACATTTGAAAATATTTAAGACTAGCGGCCGCCCGCGGTTTCACTCGCGTGGTTCCCGTTCCCGTGGGAATATCGGGATAAAAAGTATCCTAAGTTACTCCTTATTACGTCAGCTACATGTCAGTGAAAGTCCCGTCAAAATCGCTCCAGCCGTTTCAGAGATTAGCCGGAACAAACGGACATACAGACAGATAGACAGACAGACAAAAATTTAAAAAAATGATATTTTGGTATATGTACCGTATATATAATCATATGCATGTAGTAAAAAGCGGTTATATTAATATTACAAACAGACACTCCAATTTTATTTCTTTGTATAGATAATTCAAATTAAGTAAATATTTTTTTTAGTTGCTGATATTTCAAAAAACATTTTAAATTTAATAAACAATATCAGTAAAATTATTTCTAAGTTAACGCAACCAAAAATATAACCATAACTGAAATACCTAATATTTCAGTTATTTAGAAACTAAGTAAATGAAAAATATTTAAACTAGACCCTAGACCCTTAGCACGCAACCTTTCTCCAGATTTTCATCTATTGTTGCACGACCAAGGGTGAAATTACTGATAGGTAGTAATGTTTTGGGAGCGAATGGTTTTTTCAAGGAAAGGTTCCCTTGATATGTCGGTCGGTCAGATATCAAAATAATTGATAGCGACATTGTATTTTTATTATCAATAATCAAGAATTGAATATTTTCAGTTATAGGTACTTTGGTGTTTTCCCGACCTTTTTGTCTCTATGACATTTATTTAACTAATGAGTAAGTAGGTAGTAACTTTGTCGTAGTAATTATTGTGACAATTTGTACAGAAAGTCAAAGACGATGTCACAATACTTAATGGGGCAAAGTCCAAAAATGCACAGATATTATTGAACTCGACTGTTCTTACATACTAGGCAACATGGCTAACATTACCCAAAACTTGTTTATTCCAAGATTTGTCGAAACAAAAGAATCACGGATAATCTCCGAAACCAGCTTACAGAGTTTTGGAACTGAAAGAAATATTAGCCAATCGGATCAAAGTTTGCTCGTGAAATTCCAGGAGCGTATTCCGTAATCCCGACTTTCCCGACCGCTTCGGATCCGGAAGACGTGATCTACCCCTTGTTTTCATCTTGACCTCTCTGCCGTATCGCATTTCAGTCTTTATTGTGTAATAGGAGGAAAACTTGGGGATATCGTTTGGTGAGAGATATTGCGGAGTTTTGCTTGGATATAGTATAGGTAGAGACTAGAGATTGGTATTAATGACAATGTGTGTCTATGGGTGACACATTGAAACGCATACAGTTGAATGTTTTTTTTTGGCATACATCATAAGTCATAACATAATAAGGCATAATATTAAAAAGAATTTTATTCTTTGGCATAAATTTCATAACCCATTATGATAATAAATAATGCATAGGTAATATTTGAAAGGCATAATAAAAAGCATTATTTCATCAAGCTTTCATTATCAGTTTGTCATAATTTCATAAAGCATACTTTAAAGTATGCTTTATGAAACGCATACTTAACTTAATATTATTATTTTCACATTTTGTTTAAAACCTGTACCTATTATCATTGTGACATCATAAACGAAATTAAAAAAATACTTATTGCATTTATCAATTTGTGAAAAATCTTCAAATTTTTGAATTAAGTATTAATTATCTTGAAATTATGATTATTACAGAATGTTTTTTATAGTTTACGAGTAAGTACCATACTTTTTTGTACTTTTACCCGTATACAAGGGTTTCTTTCTCCATCCAAGGGAGTCTTTGCTGTGGTCTGGGTACTCCCAGAGACTCAAACTAACCTACAATTCTTCTTTCTTCGTCTTTCAAAGTTTTAACTTGCCCCACCCCCTGTGCCATGTTTGTCATGAAAAATCTGTAATACAGCTTTGTTTTCACGTCATGCTACCATTGTTCTATTATTTTACATTCACATTTACCGCCTCTGTGGTCTGGTGGTTCATACCACCGATTTCAGACCCAGAGGTCCCGGGTTCGATTCCCAGTGGGGGTGCATATTGTATTCGGTTTGGTTGGTGGTAGGACTTGTTCTTAGTCGGCCTGGCTTATCTAAGTCTGACGCCATAACAATGATGTTTTCAGTGTTATTGTGTTCCGGCAGTTAGAGATAAGATAGCCAGTTCCTCAGTTTTTGAGGATTCCGGGAGTAGTGCGCTTCCACCTTCAGCCTTATCACCACTTATCATCAGGTGTGATGAAGGCTAAGTGCTACCCCGTTGTGAATAAATAAATAAATAAAATAAAAACATTAAAATATGAAGCCGAAAGTTGCTCTACTGTTTAAGTTAAAAGCGGCCTTTCTTTCAGGGCTCGGCTTATCAAGGGTACTGATATTAGTGGGCCGGCCTCGAGAGGACCCTAACGGATAGCCAGTTCTGCGTTATCTTGTTTGTCTTTGATTTGGGTAAGCCTTCATTCAATCCCGCTGAAGTTGCTCTGTTTATAGGTCCGGTTAACATTGTTTGCTCGGTGTGGGTACTTGTGATTTTTACTGGTATGTTTCTCGAAAATTGGGTTCAACCATTATTGTTGGTGGTATAATGGGTTTTTAGTTTTACATAGAAGCAAATCTATAATTTTTTTATGAAACTTTAATAAAACCCATTTTATAAAGGAAAAATTGTGATAGTAAAAAACCACCAGCCCAGCAAGCAACTTTCAGGCGGGATTCGAACCCGCGCCCGCGGGAATCTGGGTTCGAATCCCGCCTGAAAGTTATTTGCAGGGCTGGTCTTTTTTTAATACAATTTTTCCTTTACTTACAGAATAGCATTGTGAATGCATAAAAATAATTTAGAAACCTTTTAGATATATCCTATTTCTCATAATTCTTATGATTTATTAAAGCCCAAAATCTAAACCTGTACCAAATATCATCAAAATTGATTCAATGGTTTATTTATTCAGGCAGGCATGAAAAAGTTTCTATCGTATTTTTCATTTATAATTTAAATATTTTGGTTCATGAAATCAATCAATATTCTACCTCTATTATTGGATGTAACAGTTGTGCGTAAAAATGGTTTCTTCTGAAAGCAACCTTGTATTTAATAGAAATAGGTTTCCTTGAATGTTCTGGAGCCCGGGACAAACGACAGGGTGTTTCGGGAGAGGTCGCGGAAAAACGTCCGATACAAGAACTTTAGCGATTATTTATGTAGGTACAGTCGAAACCGCATCGAGTAAAACAGTTCGTGTGTCACTAAACTCATGAAATAGCTCTTATGTAGGTAGGTAACACGTTAAGCTTGATGGGGACATCACATTTTTCGAAATAAATGAACTCTTGGTTAATTCTTTTCCATTGCCTATCACTCACTTACTTTGATATTTATGTCATTCAAACATTATGCAATTGTGATTGTAAAAATGTTTAACATTTTACTGAAATGATCAATCGGAACCACCGCTGATATGATACAAAGTAAATCTCAGATTAAAGATAAGTTAAAGTGCAATTTTCTAACAGGTACTTAGACTATCACGGTAATAGGAAAAACATGTATAGGTATCTAATGTATCACATCCACATCTGTACATCACCTACACCAAGACATCACATTTATGTGACCAGAGATCGTAGGTAGAGCTGTTTTGGTTCATTGACCTGACCACAAACGTTATGTTAATATCCACAAGATAATCCCCAAGATTCCGACTTCAACTCCGAGTTTTTTTTATAAATACTTAATCTTCAATTATTTAAGTATTGAGTTCCACTCCTCGTCCCTCCACTATTCTGTGATTGTCATTGTTGGCTTGGCCGACCTCAGACCTGCCGGCCTAGCATGAGCGGCTTATAGCGCGCGATATGATATGGTACGGCAAGTTGTCTTGCTTACCCCACTAAGGTGTAAGCAAAAAAAAAAAAAATAAAAAAAAAAAAAAATAGACAACGCCTTAGCTTTTGTCGCCTTTTAACTTACGAAGGAATCAATTATGAAGAAAACGCAGACTCCAGATAACACCCATATAATTATTGATCCAACTTACAGGTACAGGCATAGTACAGGTATAACAATATAGATACAGTCGACGTCTTAGTGAACTTATCGTCTCGAGGCTAGTTTGAAGAATGACCTCTCTTTGCTCGTTAATCGGGCTCAAGCCTAGCTACCCCCACCGATTTTACCACAGATTAGCCTATTAAATTTAACAAAATGGCGGCAAGAGACGGCATTACCAGTGTTGCTATTAAAAAATAAGAAAAACCTTCTAAAATCATGACATTCGGCCATCTGATAACGTGCTGTCTCCCGACGCACATATAAAAATTATTTAGAATCAATTAATTAGGTAAGTATACAGCTAATATACTGATACACAACTATTCTCAATAGTTAAGTCTTACAACTATGTACCTATTTAGGTTAATCTTATAGTGATAAAAACCTTAAGTTAAAACTTAAAACATAATTGAAACAAATACATTATATTACACAATGCTCAACAATAAACTTTTAAGGAAGCCGATGACTTGTTTAGAATATAGATATTATCGTGAAAATATTGTTTTAGTAAATCTTTAAGTAATACATAATCAAATAAAATAAATTATCAATAAAAAACTAATCTAAAACTATTTGAATCAATGTATAAATTAACATAATCATGACATTCGTTAACAAGCGACTATTATTACTTAGAACACTTATTTTGAAACTATACTTGTTATATAATCATGTGTAAGTAAGTATATGGAATGATTAAAGTAAAGTCTGGTTATAATCTATAAGCATTAGTTATGGGTCATAAAAGAAAAATGGATTAGCTTGGTACTAGTTTACATCAATGCATTGTCAGGAGCTACATTCAAGAATATTAGATGGTGTCAGAAGCAAAATCCCTAAGAATGTTACATTACGAATAGGTAGGAACAGAATTTAACTTTAACCTGATAACTAGACATCCTTATCACTTCACTCAAATAGTGGAAAAAGCAACTACGAGTCATGAAAGGATTAAAGACCTAATATTAGATGAATTTAACTATCGCTAAGTTTGACCTAGTTTAGTCCTTACAAAAACAACTGTAGGCCTCTGCACAGTTACCAATTTTTACCCAGATATGATTAAAAAACCAAGTTATAGATACGTATTTACCATAGTGCACAATTTGTATTAAATCAAGATATGAATTAGGACAACTAAAGGAATTATTTAAAGGCATGTTCGTAATAGGCATTATTACCGATTAATTTAAATATTCTTACAAGGAAGTTACACTAATAATGAAGATGGCGCAGATACAATTTGAACCGTCACAGCAACAATTTGCTTTTCCAACTTGTCAACCAGTTGTCCAAGGTTTCCAGAGCATTCTTCTCCAGCACCAAATCTTAAATGCATCTATTCTCTGCCTCTGTTAGAATAGTACAGTACATGGTTCCACTCCGTACATGAAAATCAAAAGATCATATTATTATCATTTCTAATGAATAAGTTAATGATTTTAAACAAGTTCGCAATTTAATATCAAAACTTAAAAATGTCTACAAGGTATCCTCATACGAGCATGACCCGCATTCTTATCAACAAATATTCATATTACTATGAATAATATTAGTGTAAATAGATTTAATAATCATAATTGGGATATGAAGAAGTATATTACCATGGATAGAAATAGGACAAGTAAAATCATGAACAGCTTTTCGCCCAAATGAATTAACAACACGATGATTTCCCGTGGGAATAAAATATCCTTCCGGGGTCAAAAAATAAGCCGATATGTTATTCCACAGACAAAAGATTTCAAAGATCCGTCCCGCCGATAGCCGTGATTGGGGAACAAACATACAAGCTTTTGCAATCATAATATTAGTAAAATGAGATAAGATACATGACATGATAATATATACTTCAATATAATTCAACTTCAGTATCAGCGATCCACTCGTCTCAATATCCGACTTACAACCACAGCCCACGATGATCACCATCATCACAACAACGATCACCCTGTGATCTGCACCTTCAGTATCATATTATCTCCTCTCATTACCACAGCACGTACACTCTGCTGCCTCCAGTTTGTATGCTGTGTTGGTTCGTACGTTCAAGGGTAGCGGGATCCTCATTATTATATTAACTCGATGCTAGCTCATGATAAGTACCTACTGGATGCTACAATTGTCATCTGAAAGCAGTAAACTCACAACACACATAGTAACCAAATCAATTTTATTAATCATTCAAAAGAAATAGATGTATCTGATAATGAATCAATAGAAATAAATGTAACTATATGAATTCTCATATTCTTTTATAAACATTAGTAGGTAAGGTACTTAGTACCTTCAACCATAGTAGAAACAAATGTTCAACTGACCAGATCTAAAAAAATATGGAAATGATTACTACAGAATATGTGAAGGAACTTCAAAGGTCCGTGAGGATGGTAAACTGCTAAGAATTTTAGTATCACGAGCCTACCAAATGAGACGGTAAATTTGACAGATCTACTTGATTTTTGGTTTAATAAAGATATTAATGCTCATTAAGATAACAATAAATTAGATTCACATAATTTGAAATCATATTTTGTCAATACGTACACTAGGACGGTAGTATTAAAATTCTCAAAAACTAATTTTAAATCATACCGCCAATAACAACAAAAACACGGCAAAACTAACTTGGTATGCTACAGCAGTGGTTACTTGTGGCTTTATTTGTTAGAACAAGTTTAAAACATGAATTAAAATGTTTGCATGAAGATGTATAGAACATTTTAATAAATTGAGAGGTGTGATTGAGCAATAATCGTTTTACTTTATTTTGCTTAATTAGGAAAACATCAGTTACAACTTGACAGTGTAATAAACACGATCTACTTAAATGCACTATGGACTGTTTACAAGTTTTTTGCATTAGAAACATAATTTCATCACTATGTTAATGAAAACAACTAGAATAGATATCAGTGAATGCTTCTTGCAGTGCTGTCTAAGCAACTAAGTATCTCTGCTTTTGACTTGCATCTAAATCATTAAGAGAGATCTAGAACACTACGCAGTACGCACAAATAGCAAAATAGCTTCTAGTGATTTTGGCTGTAAGATTTTCCATCTGTCTAAACCAAAACTGAGTTGCCCGGAAGAAACCGCAGTAAGACGATAAGGCCACCATTTGGTTTACAATTTGTTATCTTTGTATTATTATTATTATTTCGTATGTAATTGTTCCGTTCGTAATATTGTGTACAAATAAAGAATTAATCTATGTATCTATCAAACTAGGTACTTAGATAAAGAATCTTCGACGTTCCCGGAAAAATGTAAAGAATGATGATTTCTACTCAGTCTTATGGCTTTATTGTCTAATTATGTAGAAGACTCAGAAAAGTATGTTCCTGATAAACTTTCTCTAGCACTCATCCACAATTTAGTTTGAATTTAAGTTAAATTTGAGATTTAAGTTTGCCACTAAACTCAAATTTAAAAAGTCAAGCATAGTGAATTCTTTTAAATTAAGCTACATGTACAAAAATAATAGACGAAATGTCCACTTGAACAAAGCTACAAAAAATAAAATAAGTAATAGGAAATAGTAAATTTTGGATATCTTTGCATCAAAGCACTTGTGTTATGGCATTTGGGAACAACGACGGGGATTACCACATACAATCGGGCAGAATGTTGAAAAGTCCGCTTTAAACATACACCCGACAGGGAATCGAACCCGGTAGGTACCTCAGAGACAGCGGCACCCCGAAAACCTATGCGTACGTACACCGTATCTACAACACTGCTATGGAGGTTGTTAAGCTTATACCAGAAACTAATATTGTTTCCATAGTTAAAAGGTCTATAACAATCTAAGTGACACAGATCACAGTTTATAAAAGTATTACCCAATCGCAATCTTGGAATACTAAATTCGCGACTTTAATAGTGTGCTCTTATTCAAAAGTGAATCGTCATCATGTCTAATCTTATCAAGATCAGAAATACATCCAGTCCTGCGTAAAGGTCACCTGGGCATAGACCTAGGCATAGAAAAACAAACCTAGCTCATGGATATTGACCACTCATGAGAATCAAGATATGGTATGGATTTCGTATAAATGGAAACTAAGGTAATTATAAAAATCTTAACTAGGTAAGACAATAACCCCTACTCAAATTGTGGAGCATATGGATACTTATTATGCAAGGAAAAAGAAATGATGCAAACATAATTTAGTATATAAATATCCTTATAAGTAAGTAGGTACTATGTTGCGATAATTAGAGCGCATATTGATAATAATACTTTAAAGGTATCTACTGCTACAGCTGTGGTACCTACTAGATACTCAATGTCAAGCACGTAGGCAACTGTAGATTTAAAAGGCTTTTCATTCTTCCCTAAGGGTATTTTGATAACATCTAAATGATTCTACGAAAAGATAAGTTTTTATAGTTTTGTTTTGTTTTAGTTAGTTTTAGACCTTTACAAACTTTATTTCAGGGGGTGTTACAATCAATTTAGTCGGTTATGCGAGATGAAAATTAAATCTTAAATAGCTTTATTCGATATGCAAATAAATAAACATGAAACATTTTAATCAAAACAACTTCAATACTTTCCCATAAACAAAATGCTCTGCATCATCTCAAATCCTCTTTGACCAGATTCAGCTACGAAGAAGGGTATTCCTCCTTCGCTCAAGACTCCCCTGGGTCGGCCACGTCACCCTGGAGGCCTACCAAGCGGCGCACCAGGTGGCGCGGGCCGTATTCGTCCTCAGATGCTATTTACCTTGGAATGTATACATTATTCATCGGCAAAAGATCGTTCCGTGTCATTCTATAATAAAATCATTAGGTTATCAACACAATATGCCCTTCAGGAAAATTCATGATTTATACTGTTCACTAGCTACAGTAGCTACCTACATCCTTTATTATTTACAAAAACCATTTCTTTTATTAAGAGCTACTTATCTAGTGCAAAAATGTAAAATGAGTATTGTAAAAACAAGAATAAAACGTTTGAAATTATCTTTGTTCTGTTGTAGTTTCATTTAAATCTAATAATCTTAAAAGTGGCCATACGGGTAGTAAACCAGTATGAAATATAAGTAGGTACTCATTTAACCAGCCTGTGAGAAACGTACTCACTTAACATTTGAACATATTCAGACGAATGTATGCCACCAACATACATAGTTCGTACTCTAAAATCCGGCGAGTGTATGCCACAAACATATACCGCCCCCTTAATTCCGACGAGTGCATGCCACAAACATACATCGTCCCCTAATATCCGACGAGTGTATGCAACATACATACATCGCCCTCTAATATCCGACGAGTGTATGCAACATACATACATCGCCCCCTAATATCAAATTCAATTTAATGCATTTCAACAAACTAATTCAATGTATCTCTTGTAACCAGTGAGCATGCATAGCTTGCTCACTCAACCCAGTGAACACCTTATATTTGTTCGCTCATCATTAAAAATTAAAAATATTCACATTAGATATATCCAAATTCACATAAAGACTTTCATATTTAAATATTTAAAGATACCATATTAAAATATTCGTATTTAAACTCATATTCATAGTTCAAGCAATTTATATTGCTATTCACGGTGTTCATATTAATTTAATCCACAAAATTTGTACCTATTAATTAATATATCAATAAATAGAAAGCCAGAATTCAATTGTAAGCAAGTAATACGTACCTATTAAACCAATCTTACCAGGTAACGTAGGTAACCAGTAAGCATACATGACTCACTCAACCCAGAGAACAACACGTTCGCTCAATACATTAAAAAACAAAGGAAAATTTGTAATAATTAATTTTAATAATATTAAGATAAATGAAATGTAAGCAACCAATCATAAATTATTCTTACTCGTTACTACTTCTTACTAGCTTCATAACTTATAGTTTTCTTTTATTCACTGTTAGTATTAGATACCACGTTAAAACATGGATTGTATGCAAAATTTAGTAGCCATAAGTGATTTTACTCTGTGCAACAGTAAAGGCTATCAAAACTTAGCACTAATTACTTAAAACATTACATGTAGGTACACAGCCAAAACTGCCAGTCCTAGCTCCATGTGTAAGATTATAAACAACATAAACAGCAAGTACTCTAATAATATAATAATGCCAATCATCTCCATTAATTCTGTACAATCCACATTTAATACATCATGTAAATTAAACAACAACAATCAAGATATGCCAGATTCATGGTACGCTATGATCGTGCCATACGAAAATATCTACTACATACCCGCGTTTAAAATTATGTAAGTATAATCGGAGGGTAGCCCCGACCGTACACGAACACAATTAATCAATTCAAATAAAAGTGTGATCTAGTTTATGTCCGTTCCGTCGGAGAGTAGCCCCGACCATGTACGGAACACAATCCACCGCAAAGGTATTTAAAATGTCATTTAGATAAAAAAATACGCATTAACATGGAATCTGGAATATTTATCCTTTCTCTGCGTGAAGAGAATAAAATAACTCGTTTGGCATTACTATAGCACAGAATAAGCAAATTATTCTTATTATCAGGTTTAGAAATAAACTTACGTGGGTACTTATCCCACTTCTGAAATATGAAGAAAACGCAGACTCCAGATAACACCCATATAATTATTGATCCAACTTACAGGTACAGGCATAGTACAGGTATAACAATATAGATACAGTCGACGTCTTAGTGAACTTATCGTCTCGAGGCTAGTTTGAAGAATGACCTCTCTTTGCTCGTTAATCGGGCTCAAGCCTAGCTACCCCACCGATTTTACCACAGATTAGCCTATTAAATTTAACAAAATGGCGGCAAGAGACGGCATTACCAGTGTTGCTATTAAAAAATAAGAAAAACCTTCTAAAATCATGACACAATGAGAAGTTTCAACCAAAAAATATCCAGTGACCTACTTTACCTCGCCAGGTTTAAAATCCATAAACAATTAATATTTGAATTCATTCATTCATTCTTTTAGCAAGGTGATGACTAATTTACGACGTAGTCTGTCAGTGCAAACAAAAATTTTAGCTCGGCTGTTTTAGGCTGTTTCTAAGCTAAGATGTATCTTATCTATGACACGCTCAACCCGAGTTTAGTGCAAACGGGCATTAGTGCTTAAGCTAAGCTACTTATTTGGGAATCATCAGTGTTTATAAATTTTGTCCGATTTTTACTATTTAGTTAGAAAACAAAAACCAAGAAAAGTGTACTAAATATTATTGTTTGTAAAAAGTTCATAGGGTTCACAAAGGATGTGACTACTTATCACTATGACGTCTTGTTTAGTAGGGTTGACAGTGACACTACTAATAAATGTTTATTTATGGATTTTTCAGTCATAATTTTATGTAAAATTAAGGTTTTGTGCCCACACACACACTACTTCAACTCTATCCGTGGCCGACATAATATAATACCGACTTACTCGTAATAAGTTGATGACTACTATCGCCAACTTATGATTTACCTAACTATAATTTTAAAGATGAACTAGCTGACCCGGCAAGACATTTTGTTTTGCCATATAAATTATTTCTAAAGATAATTATATCGATAATAAAAATTGGGGTTGGTGGCAGAAGGGTGAAAATTAAGGGGGATATAAAAATAGTTTACGACCTATTCTCAGACCTACCAATATGTACACAAAAAATTTCATAAAATCGATCTTCTTATCCGTTTCGGAGGAGTTTGGTTACAAACACTTTAACGCGAGAATTTTGTATAACAGAAGTTTAACTACTGTTAAATTTTAATTAGAACTTAAGTAACTGTTTAAAACAGTACTACTATTTCTTTTCTTAATTTACCATCCTTCATTTACTGTTATTCAAAAAAGTCGCTTCTTTAAGCGCAGTTTTATCTTACTTTTTGATTAGCCACGGCACACTGCCGGAATTTGCAATCTCATTACGAACAAACTCTAAGCGACGAAGGTATTTTAATGTAAATTGAGTTTTTGAGCAAAAATGTTTATTCGAGCTTGAGAAATTCGTTAGCAGTTTGCATTTTAAGTTGTCTCGCCTCTAGTTGAAGATCTTGTCATATTTTCTCTTTTGGACATTTTGTTTGACAGGTCTAGATGGATTGATGATAATGATATCGTAATCAATGCAACATATTTATCATCATTGAGTGTAAATATAAGTGAAATAGTCTGCGCGATACGTCTCGACTTGATAACTTGAGAGTTATAAAGTTAGAGTAAATTGTAAAATGTGTAAGATAAGGGCGACCCTTTCGCACCAGCCCATGTCGCAATCCATAAGCCTAAAATATGTAAATGAAATTTTTGAACAAAATGTTTTATTAGAGCTCCAGAAATTCGTAAGCAGTTTCTATCTTGTTTCGTCTTCTCGTCTCGCCTCTAGTGGAAGATCTTGTCATATTTTCAGTGACAGTCAGTATGGATTGATGATAATGATATCGTGGTCAATAGAACGTATTTATCATTTTTTGTGTAAATATTAGAGAAATAGTCTGCGCGATACGTCTCGACTTGATAACTTGAGAGTTATAAAGTTAGAGTAAATTGTAAAATGTGTAAGATAAGGGCGACCCTTTCGCACCAGCCCATGTCGCAATCCATAAGCCTAAAATATGTAAATGAAATTTTTGAACAAAATGTTTTATTAGAGCTCCAAAAATCCGTAAGCAGTTTCTATCTTGTTTCGTCTTCTCGTCTCGCCTCTAGTGGAAGATCTTGTCATATTTTCAGTGACAGTCAGTATGGGTTGATGATAATGATATCGTGATCAATAGAACGTATTTATAATTTTTGAGTGTAAATATTAGAGAAATAGTCTGCGCGATACGTCTCGACTCGATAACTTGAGAGTTATAAAGTTAGAGTAAATTGTAAAATGTGTAAGATAAGGGCGACCCTTTCGCACCAGCCCATGTCGCAATCCATAAGACTAAAATATGTAAATGAAATTTTTGAACAAAATCTTTTATTAGAGCTCCAGAAATTCGTAAGCAGTTTCTATGTTGTCTCGTCTGCTCGTCTCGCCTCTAGTGGAAGATCTTGTCATATTTTCAGTGACAGTCAGTATGGATTGATGATAATGATATCGTATGATCAATAGAACGTATTTATCATTTTTGAGTGTAAATAAATATTAGTGAAATAGTCTGCGCGATACGTCTCGACTCGATAACTTGAGAGTTATAAAGTTAGAGTAAATTGTAAAATGTGTAAGATAAGGGCGACCCTTTCGCACCGGCCCATGTCGCAATCCATAAGCCTAAAATATGTAAATGAAATTTTTGAACAAAATGTTTTATTAGAACTCCAGAAATTCGTAAGCAGATTCTATCTTGTCTCGTCTGCTCGTCTCGCCTCTAGTGGAAGATCTTGTGATATTTTCAGTGTCACTCTTTTGGACATTTTGACAGGTCTAGATGGATTGATGTTAATGATATCGTGATGAAATATACTTATCTTATATTGAGTGTAAATATTAGTGAAATGTACTGCATGATACGTTTAAAAGGTTTATGAATACTACTTTTACTTTACGTATACATATTGTAAAATAGCAAGTCTATGATAACTGCAGAATGCTGGATAAAATTGTAATGTTAAATCCTATAAACTAAAACGAAATAAAATATAGTTTTCCCAATACAACCTAGTAACCCCAGTAACAATATGATACATAATCATGCTAGGGACTACCATGTATAAAGTCATTCATGATTAAGTCGACCGTTATAGTTCCGAAAATATAAGCCTCCATTGACCTCCAAAACTTTAGGCTATACATCAGCGGGTATCGCCGTCCAACACTGATACTTAGGCGCCGAACCCCGACTAACAACCTCTGAAAACGACTCCTAAATCCATTCACAACTTTGCAATCCCAGGACAAATAAACCACAAACAAATCTCTATATTATTATATGAGTAAGAGCGATCCTTTCACACTTATTAGCTTGTGTAGCAATGCCTAAGCCTTAGGGTGGTATTCCACTTATCAAATATTTGATCAAAGAAATTGGATGAGGCGGAATTCATTAATGGTTTCATTGATAATTTCTTTGATCAAATGAATATTGGACAAAGATCTTTGATAAGTGGAATACCACCCTAAAATCTGGTTCAGATGCAGTTAGGAAGATGTTAGATGTGGTCTCAGCGAGCTGACTGTACAGAATTATTACTTTTGATCTATCGCGGACGAAATCGCGGGCAGCAACTAGTAAAGTTAAAACATCATAGTGTCCACGTATAAATTAAATCTTTTACATAAAGATCGATGGTCAAAGACACAAAGTGCTTTTTGCGCTCTCATTAGCTAAAGTTAATTTTATTTCCTTCCTTCCTTTCAGGTTAATTCTACTTAAGTCCCGCCTGAGTGTAATCCCCCGTTTAATTTAGTTGTGTTTACGTTAAACGAAGTTGTTGTATTTATAATGCGTTGTAAATTGTTGTTTATATGGCCCGTTTATTACGAAACTGTTAGTGCGATGTGTTGACAGAGTTCAAGTTTATTGTTTTATTACGTATAAAAATGCCGTTAACTTTTGCCAAGATATATTTTGTAAGTTATTTGTTAGGCAGTCAAATTGACTTTTGTATTTGCGTAAGCTTGAATCATAATGAATCTTATTTATATTTGTTGGCTCTTGGTTTATTTGAAGGTTCATGAACCTTGTGCCTGTGGTGATAAAGTTGACGATCCGCCAACGATTCGCACGCCAGTCACGGCCGTAACAAATTATTAATCGTTATCATTTTATGACGAGCGAATGAGCCACGACCTGGCTGGCGAACCGAACTTTTACCGCGTCGTATAAAAAGTTCTTGTTTGTTATTTTTAATATTGTTTGCCCCGAAACTTTGTGGGCCATAAAATAAACCAATAGACTTTGAAATTACGAGTTCGTTAGAGGCAGCCCTAAAAAGTTTTTACGCGCGGTCCCTACCGAACCGAGTACCGCTGGGTGGAGCGACAGCGCGGCAAACATTCAGTTTTACTACTTAATATTGTTATAAATAGACCAAAGGGGACAGCGAGGACACCCATTTTTCGAACCCCAATTTAATTTTGTCGTGTTCGTTGACTTAAAACAACAGATGAGTTGTTTCGATGACGACGGTGCGCTTAGTAGGTCACTCTTGTTGTAGCTTAAAATTTACAGTTTCTTGTTTTGGTCTTTGGTTCTTTGTGTTCGTCATTTTCTTCTTGCTAAGCTGATGAGTTTTGTTGCGCCAAAGTCGCTTTGTCACTTAAATGAGTCCTGAATGGGTGGTAGGGAGAAATGACGATAAAAAATGCTTATGTCTTCTAGAACACTTGAAAAAAATACTTCTCATTTGTAAGCTTGGTGAGCAAATATAAACTTCGGCAAGTGTTCAGTGCGAAATTGTTTGCCATGTATTAATAAAAATATTAGACAGCATTTAATTGAAGAATGATTTCCTAATCTTACTAAGAACTGCTCTCGACTTCACCTGTGTTTATTTTATTTTTATTTTATTTTATTTTATTGGGGACAACAAACAGTTTACACGATATAGTATTACTTAAGTATACCTGTAATTTCTTCAGTAAGTGGTCTATCAGATGCAAAAAATATTATACAATGCTAAAGTGTATTTCTAATGATTTCTTGAGATTAACTTGAAAATTTGTAATTCATAATACTCTGATTTATTTTTATTTTTTTATTTACGTACATAAGTCTACCTTAACTATAAGTACAATTAATTTAAACGGAATAATTTGTAAAAGTTAAAGTTACACTTTCAACCAGTCACGCAGATTGTTACCATTATCCAATTACGATTTTAATCGCGGCTAAACCATAATGAATTCCCTCATTTACTAGAATTAAAATATGGAGTGAAAATTATTCGACGGTATAATTGTACCCACACAATTATACTGATTTAGTTTAAACTCTATAATGTCTAGTACTAATCTAGAGTAATGTAAAGATTCCACTAGGGTTTTCTATTAAAAAAAAAGAAATATATTATGTAAGTAGCTTATTACCGCAAGAACATGCAAGATACAAACCCCTTAAAAAATGTACCTACAAGCACATTATCAAACTATCAGTGCACAAGTGCACCTTCTAGGGTTTTCAACATTCCTATATTCCCTAAATATAGGATATTCATTTGAATGATAATGTTTATTTATCTTGAGATTTAATTTAAGTTGTAAGTATATTTAAACTAGCTGACCCGGCAAACGTTGTTTTGCCATAATACATTTTATTGGACACGAACTTCGTATCACCTGCCTTACACAATGTCACTTATTTAAAAAAAAGAAATCCTAAGCGGCAAAAATGTCAGTGATTATATACTCTTTGACATACCTTCTCTTTGGAAGCGGCTAAGAAATGACAGTTGTGTGAAGTATGACAGTTTAACGGTTTTCTATACAAAATTACCATTTTTATTTTATAATTTTCCTGGATAAAAAGTAGCCTATGTTACTCTCCAGCTCCAAAATTATCTCCATACCGAAAATCTCGTCGATCCGTTGCTCCGTTTTGACGTGAAAGACGGACAAACAAACAAACAAACAAACAAACAAACAAATAAACAAACACACTTTCACATTTATTAATATTATTATTATTATTATTATATAGTATGGATTATAATATTAGTATGGATTATTCATCTACTAGACTACAACACCAAAAATTCTGAACTCACTTAAATAAATTGTCAAAAAAACAGACGTAGCAATACGATATCTTTTACTCCCATTCTAGATAAAACTTTTAACATCAACATTACTCATTTTGAAGTTTCGCTTCAAATTGTGCGCATGAAAAACGTCGCCAAATGGAATGCTGATTATCCGGGATAATGCTCTTCATCCTAAAGTGCTTTTATAAGGTACGATCTGTCGCTTCGCTTCAGACTGATCACAACGACGGATCTGTTGGGGCTATTCCCCAAATATTCAAAACCGTTGAATCACAATCCGTTGTCGAGCGATTGTGAATAAGTTTATGTATAAGTTAAGGCTGGGATTCCCTTAAATAGGGTATTTTAAATTATGGATTACTCGCAAATCTCTAGTAAGTATTTAAAATTTGGAAAAAATATAATTATGTTATTTTACAGCTTTATTTATCTAGTGCTTCCGGTCGTTTTTTTCGATTAGTGATATTTTACTATCAAATAAAATCCCAAACATCCGTCTAATCGTAATCCAAATATCCTATTACTTGTAGTATACTTGGTTTTAGTTAATGAAAAATATACGAAAATAATTGCCTTTGAATAGCCGAGGGATTCCGGCCGTCATAAGTTTAAAAATTTCATTACTTTATTTTTAATTGAGTTTTAAGTGATTTTCGATTCGCGGGGCGCTCGCGATTTCAGAGTTCACTGCCGGCTACCGCTGCGTCCGCGCGAAGTGTATCGCGTGCGGCCGAGCAAGCGTTAGCGTGCCTATTTCGGTTGAGAATCCTAGCCTTAATATTGTTCCCGATTTACTTCATTGTAAACGACATTAGAGATCGCAACGACCAATAGTTTCGTGCGTGAGTGGCAATGTCTGGGCCATCGTTCGCCACGATATCGTTCAGATCGACCGATAGCGACGGATCGTGCTGTGTATGGGGCCCCTTGAGCATTTTTTGCCTAAAGTAAGGGCTAATGCTGCTAAAACAGAAAAGGTTGGAACAACAAGGAGAAAGCCGTATTACCTCAAAAGTCTTACCGCTGTAAATAGGTACACAGAGGCAGTTCGTTCGTGCTTAGATCAAATTATCTTTGCAATTTGACGTAATAATACATTTCAAATACAAAAACTTTTTGTTTTTTTTTCTTATTTGTTCTTAGTTCTTAGGCTCTTAGCTACCACCATCTTATCTAAGTCTGACGCCATATAACAATGATTTTTTCTGCATTATTGTGTTCCGGCAGTAAGAGATAAGACAGCCAGTTCCTTAGTGATTGAGGATTCTGGGAATAGTACATTTCCACCTTCAGCCTTATCACCTCTTAATATCAGGTGTGATGAATGCTCAGTGCTATCCCGTTGTGGATAAAAAAAAACTTGATAGTAATTTTAACTGCTTTTACCCAGTGCCAGATTTTTACAAATCTCGATTCAGTCATTGGTACACATGGTAGACAGGTGTAAATAAGTCAGTAGAGCCACAGAATAGATAAAAGTACTAGTTACGCATTAAAAAAAAAAAGATAGTTTTGCTAATAAACGCCCAAGCTTGTAAAAAACAAGTTCGTTTCGAGTTCATAAGGTCAATGCATGAAAACAATACACGAACTAAAGTTAAACGAACCTATTTTCGTAGTAGCCCACGTTTTCTTTCAATTCTTTGTGGTTTTCCTCTAGGACTATCGATTATGTGATTTTCCTTTTTATTAACCCTCCGCAACTTTTTCTGGAAACATTTCAATTATCCGGCGCTACTTCAAATTGATTGCCGACCCCTGACTTGTTTATTTGTTAGCTTCTGATAATGATAATGCTGTTTTTTCTACAGTGCTATTGTTAGCTTCGCTTGTAGACCGATAAAGATTTAAGAGAGACTCCACATTAATATCTCTGGATGTTTGTTAAGAATAAGTTTTTTGTAAAAATTTCATTTTCATGACAAGCTTTTTTGCTGACTGTAAGTACTTAAATATTGTATCGTCTAAACTAAACCAAACCTGTATACAAAATATCAGCTCCATCAGACAAGTCAAATTAAGCTTGCAAGATTTGTCCCATTGTCTATTTCTATTTCTATTTCTATTGTCCCCCACTAACTAACTAACAAAAAGCTTGTAAAAATCAGTTTCTCTGTTATCTCGTTTTTGAAATCTGTCTTCCGCTTCAAACGTCTCGGCTGCTTTAATTTTTGGCGGTTCGTTTAAATCAAACCAGTTATTGACACGGTTGGTAGACAACCAAAAGTGATGTCGTGTCAACATTTCTGGGCCTCAACGACGGCTGACGTGTGGCCGGTTGGATTGACAAACTGTTTATTTTACTTGTCTCATGTTTGGTTGATGGAGGTGACTACGGTGAAACTGTTATTTTGTAATATGATCAATTCTTCAACGCCCCAGAAAAGGGACTAAACTCGAAAATATATATTTTATCCCGATATTCCCACGGGAACGGGTACCACGCAGGAACCACTAGTGTAGTACCTATAAAATACTTTTTCTTTAAGATTTTTGTTAGGATAAAATATATGGTTCAAGAAACACTGGTTGAAATCGGAATAATACAGCATTAAATATTTATTTCCTTCCTAAAAGGTAAACGAGAAGAGTGAAAGAAATGCCCCAACAATACGTTGATCATCTATCATTGTATCTGTCTGTCGCGTAGTGGAGAGAACTGCTGAAAGGGATGACTGATTGTGTGTTCATAGCGCTGCTTGTGGCCAACGTTACTCAACCGTACATTTGTATCAAAGTTGACTTCATAATGAATATTTTATTTTCTACATTTTTGGTTGGATCTGACTGAACTGAAACCTTTTTGCAATCTACCTTGATCATCTGTCATTGTATCAGTCTGTCGCGTACTGGAGAGAACTCCTGAAAGGGATGACTGATTGTGTGTTCATAGCGCTGCTTGCGGCGAACGTTACTCAACCGTACATTTGTATCAAAGTAGACTTCATAATGAATATTTTATTTTCTACATTTTTGGTTGGATCTGACTGAACTGAAACCTTTTTACAATGTACCTTGATCATCTATCATTGTATCAGTCTGTCGCGTAGTGGAGAGAACTCATGAAAGGGATGACTGATGTGTGTTCATAGCGCTGCTTGCGGCGAACGTTACTCAACCGTACATTTGTATCAAAGTTGACTTCATAATGAATATTTTATTTTCTACATTTTTGGTTGGATCTGACTGAACTGAAACCTTTTTGCAATGTACCTTGATCATCTATCATTGTATCAGTCTGTCGCGTAGTGGAGAGAACTGCTGAAAGGGATGATGATTGTGTGTTCATAGCGCTGCTTGTGGCCAACGTTACTCAACCGTACATTTGTATCAAAGTTGACTTCATAATGAATATTTTATTTTCTACATTTTTGGTTGGATCTGACTGAACTGAAACCTTTTTGCAATGTACCTTGATCATCTATCATTGTATCAGTCTGTCGCGTAGTGGAGAGAACTCCTGAAAGGGATGACTGATTGTGTGTTCATACTTCATAGCGCTGTTTATGGCCGACGTTACTCAACCGTACATTTGTATCAAGTTGACTTCATAATGAATATTTTATTTTCTACATTTTTGGTTGGATCTGACTGAACTGAACCCTTTTTAACCGACTATGTATGTACACCGATTACTCGAAGACTGCTGAACCGATTGAAATGATTCAAACGTTATAACATCAGGTTTTCTCCCAAGTTGGTCCCATTTTTTGAAATTTTGAAATCGGTTCAGTAGTTTTCAGGAAATCTTGAAAATACTGTCGTTTTCGTTGCCACTTTATGTGAGTTTATTACTTATCTTTAGGCATAACTCCTTTGTTTATAAACCGATTTAGATGATTCTTGTTTTGTTGGAAAGGGGATACCTTAAGGTATTTTAACCGACTTCAAAAAAGGAGGTTATTAGTTTGATCACATACCTATTTACCAGAATACAGGTAATTTGCCTGCATGATGCACTAAAAAGAGTGAAATAAAAATTATTTTTATAAAAAATTAAAACCGCCTTCAAAAAAATAACATCAAAAAAGTAAGAAATAATCCCTTACCAAATAACGTAAGTATTTTGAAGTCGGGCGAGTTTTAACAAAAACATGACAAACACAACAAAAACTTGTACATGTTATTTTTTTGAAGGCGGTTTTATTTTTTTATAAAAATATTTTTTTGCAATGTACCTTGATCATCTATCATTGTATCAGTCTGTCGCGTAGTGGAGAGAACTCCTGAAAGGGGTGACTGATTGTGTGTTCATAGCGCTGCTTGTGGCCAACGTTACTCAACCGTACATTTGTATCAAAGTTGACTTCATAATGAATATTTTATTTTCTAAATTTTTGGTTGGATCTGACTGAACTGAAACCTTTTTGCAATGTACCATCACGAACCGGGGTTGCTAAGCCACTTGCTAACATTCTTAATTTAGCCGTGTAATGCAGCCGTGTCCCTGATGAAGTACCTACGCCTGATTTGAATAACACGGCTAATTTACAGACAGCGTCAAATGGCTCTACCATCCCGGTTCGCGACTTATTAGTGTTCCTAAAATCCCGCAGCGCTAGAATGTGTTCATAGCGTTGTGTTTTTGGGCAACTTTACTCAAAACACAGCATTTGTATCAACGTTGTCTTCATAATGAAGAGAAGAGCTGCAATTTTTTTTTTACCCACTACGGGGTAGCACTTAGCCTTCATCACACCTAAGTAGTTGGGTGGAAGCGCACTACTCCCAGAATCCTTAATCACTGACGAACTGGCTATCTTATCTCTAACTGCCGGAACACAATAATGCAAAAAAAATAATGTGATTGTTTTTATTTTATTTTTTTCATCTTTAGTTGGGTGTGAAACCTTTATGCAACGTACATACATAAGACCTCATTTCGACCTGCAAGTAAGTCTTCTGCGATAAATGTTCGACAGTCTGTCAGAGAGAGTCTTCCCGGATCCCGCTTCCTGCTGCTTCGCCAGGGTGGACTACACGAAGTTATCCCGCGGGAATGTTATACTTTTCCGGGATGAAAAGTAGCCCATGCCACTCACTAGCCCGAACTATACCCATATCAAAAATCACGTCGATTCGTTGCTCCGTTTTGACGTGAAAGACGGACAAACAAACACACTTTCACATTTATATTATTAGAATGGATAACTTTGGGTGGGTTTGAAATCTTTAATTTAACTCGTACTTGATTAATTATTACGTTTGCACAATGACAAACTACACTTCGCGACAGTACATCGACATTAATGCTACTCTTCTACTAAACTAAACGCAAGTTCTATAGAAAATAGTTTCTATTAAAGCTTTTAAATATTAAAAATTAATATGAAAAATGTTTCTTCGAGAAATTCCAATATATTGTTTGTCTCTCCAACATTCTTAATCTTCACTGAAATAAATATGATTTTGTTTTGTATTCGAAACGTCTATAGGAAATTGAATTAAGTTGTTTTGCTTGTATTGTGTTCGGGATCAATTGAGGAAGCTCCAGTTTTTTATTCAGATCAGCCATGACATTCTGTTATGAATCTCGATGTTTCCAATCTTTGACTGAGTAATGATAATGACAATATAATATAATGACAATCAGGAATTCTTCGTGATATTGAGAAAAATACTGTTTCTTATGAATTTACTTTCGCTTTTCACATTCGATATTGGTTGTGGAAATAGAAATAGAAAAACGTTTATTGGGTACCAGCATATACAAAATAATTGTAGTTCAAGTAATTTAAGATGGGTGATGGCTGAAAATCGGCATTTCAGCTTTTGGTAGATAATAGGTCTTTACCTATGAAATTGCCGTTTTATTTATTTTTATTTATTTATTCTTTATGCACAAGTTATAGTACATAGGCGGACTTAATGCCACAGGCATTCTCTACCTGACTGGTAGAGAATGCCTGTGGCATTTAGAACCTTTGGGTGATGTGGAGACAATGATGTGGTAGGGTGCACAACCAGTATGAAAGAAATAATTCACTTTGTTGTATTATATAAATAATGTAATATACTACACATACTAACATAAATAAATACTTGTAATTATAATACATATTATAAATAATAATATATATAATATACTTATATTATGATATATACAAATAAGAGTTATCGTTGATTTATCTAGTTTAAGAGCGAGTTGCTTGCTCAGTAAGAAACTTGCGTAACTTAGTTTTAAACGCATACCGACTATTGGACATTCTGATGTTTAGAGGAAGCGCGTTCCAGAGAAGGATAGGATAAATGAAGAACGAAGAATGAATGATATCAGATTGATGAGAGGGACAGCTAAGTAAACGATTAGAAGAAGAACGAAGGTTTTTATCATGAGAAGTACCTAAGTACTGGAAATGTGAAGTAAGATAAGGGGGAGCATTAGGAGAGTATAAGAGAGAAAAAAGAGTGGTCAAGGCCCGCATACTTCTGCGCTGTCTAATGGGCAACCAATTAAGAAGTGATCGATGCGCGGACACGTGATCATACTTACGTAGATTGTAGACGAATCGAATGCAGTTATTCAGAAGACGGTCGAGCTTATTTAGTAGATCTGCATTCAGGTCGAGGTAGCACACATCACCATAGTCGATAATGGGGAAAATAAGGGTCTGCACAAGCATTGCTTTGATATTGGTAGGTAAAAAGTTTTTAAGACGGTAAAGATATCGCAATACTCCTGTGACTTTCTGACAGATGCTGGAGACTTGAGCTTGCCAGTTCAACCCACTGTCCACACACAATCCCAGATCCTTAACACTGGGGCTAAGAGGAATTGGAGTGCCGTCGAATACAATCGAACGCAGATTAGCTAAGTCCACTCTGGCAATCATGCGGGGACTACCCACCAAAACAGCTTGGCATTTGGCAGGATTGACGGCAACGCCAAAACTGTCCGACCAGCACTTAATATGATGAAGATCCATATTTAGCGCGTTGATGGCATCATTAAGGTCATCAACACGTGCTTGGGCATATATTTGTAGGTCGTCAGCATATAGATGATACGAACACTGAAGTTGGTGTGTGATAAAATTAATAAAAATTGAGAAAAGAAGAGGAGAAAGTATGCCGCCTTGGGGAACGCCATTATCTAAATGAAGCCAGGATGAGGTTGACTCATCAAACTGTACCGCTTGCAGTCGTTCCCGAAGATAAGATGAGAACCATTCCAGTACCTCGTCAGAGACCATAAGATGGGACAGCATGGAAAGAAGGATGTCATGACTGACAGTATTGAAGGCATTGGAGAAGTCAATAAGTACCAAACCAGTTACTTTACCGTTCTCAACCGCTGTCCTCATGTCTCCAGTCACTTTAAGGAGTGCGGTAGTGGTACTGTGTCCAGGTCTGAAACCGGATTGCAAAGGACTTAAAAGGGAATTCTGGTGGACAAACTGAGAGAATTGCTTGTGGACACACGCCTCAAGCACTTTGGACATGAAGGGAAGGATGGAAATTGGACGAAATTGGTTGGGATGAGAAGGATTTGTGACTTTAGGGAGAGGACGGACATAGGCTTTCCGCCAAAGGTTAGGGAAAACGCCGGAATCGAGGGAAAAGTTAATGATGTGGGTGATGGCAGGTAAGAGATGTTCCAATAAAGTGACTATCATGCGGCGACTTACGCCATCGCAACCCACAGCATTTGATTTAATGGAGAGGATAATCTTTTTGATCTCATCTTCGGTAACTGGAGAAAAATGAAACGGGGTTATATTAGGACGCGTTAGACTAGCTATGGAAGCAGCAGTACGTGCAGTCGCCGTACTGTCGAGTTTTGATGAATTGGTGGTGAAATGGAGATTGAGATCATTAAGATCAATTGTGTTAGGCAAGTCTAAATGACGCGATTTGCCTATACCTAGAGTTCCAAGGAATTTCCAGGTATCGGCAGAAGAGGAGGACGAGATGTTATCGAGAATATGGCGGCGTTTAGCGTTACGTATCATCTGATTACACCTGTTTCTAGCAGCTTTAAAAAGGTTCCAATTTTCGTCATGACGATTCTTCCTGAAATTCCGAAAAGCTTTGTCCCGACGCCTCATCGCCATTTGAATTTCACTAGTCATCCAAGGCGCAGGTGGCCGCTTCATTTTGATTTTTTTGATGGGTGCATGGACATTATAAATGGCTGTTACCGTGTCATTGAAAACCTGAACTTTTTCATCTACAGAAGTTGCCTTGACTAAAGGATCCCAGTTGATTTCAGAAGCATCATTCTGCAGCTTCTCGATGTTAATTCGCGCAAAACAACGCCTATGCAAGACCTTAGGGATAGATTTAGGGGGTTTCAGAATATAGGAGAGGAAAATTAGGTCGTGACGGGAAAAACCAGGAGCGATATGTTGACCATGTGATGGGACGAGGGAAGGGTTAGATGTGAGGATTAAGTCGAGCAATGTATCATCACCGTCGAGATTGTGGTGAGTGGCTTGTAGAGGCAGAGCATGAAGGCTGGCCGACCTAATTATATTCAGGAGTTTTTGGGACCGAGGGGAGTTGGATACTAGGATATTGGTATTAAAATCACCCATGATGTTGTGATGTGCATACTCAGAACCCAAAGATTCTAAAACCGATTCAAAATCAGTGAAATAGTCAAGAGAGGGGGGACAGTATACCACACCAACGATTGTCTTACTGCACCCTGTTCCTACCTCCAGAAAGAGATATTCAGCAAGTGAGTTAGGGCTAGAGGAAGCTACTATTTTGTATGTGCAGGCACTGCGGAGGTAGATAGCAACGCCACCTCCACGCCCAGTGATCCGGTCATTGCGAATGAGAGTAAAGCCTGGAAGGGAGTAGACAGAAGACTGAAGATGTGGTTTCAACCAAGATTCAGAAATAAGAACAGCATGTATGTTTTGGTCGGTGAACACATCAAGCAGTTCGTTGAAGTGACTAGGCACACTTTGAGCGTTGATGTGGCATACGTTAAAAAAGTTGGAAGATTGGGCAAAAGTTCGACTCAGAAAGTCACCAAGGGTGTCCGTATCGGATGCGGAGCAAAAACTATCATCACTAGATGCAGATTCATTAGCAGAAAAAAATGAGTTATCATCTATAGACATAATAAATAAATATATAAGTAATTAAAATAAATAACTGAGATACAAAATAAGTACTAATACAATAAATAAAGTGAGGTTGTGTGGTGTAACACTTACTTATCTCCACACTACCCGCCAGCTATAACATCAAAACACAAAAGAGTAGAGAAATATAAAAAGAAAACATTCACACACAATATATAAAAAAAAAAGTTAAAATTCATATTTAAAAACAGGACAAATACAAAAGTTTAATTACTGGTTTGTAGGCAGAATGATCGAAAACCTTAGCCTGTCCTCAATATTGATTTGACAGATGACTGACAGCTTGTAAAGTGGCAGAATAAAAAGAAACAGGTGACCTGTCACTGTCAGATTAAAAGTTATTTGTGAAAAAGTAAAACAGGTAAAAATTAAAAAGTTAGTTTAGAAAAAGATCTATGTAGAAGTGAATTGAATTTTAAAATAAAGCGATCTACCTACATTTCGGAATGTGACTTAATCTTGCACAGTTGCACATATTTATATGGTTTTGTCAATGGGAGACAACTTAATGAAGAAACATAAGAACACAATATGTATGACAAAGGTAAGCTCTAACTATCAGATTAAATGATTCCTTAATTAAAGTGGAAAGGTATTAAAAAGAAGTACCTAATAAAGAAAAAGTAAAACAAAACACTAACGCAGTCATTTCTTTTTGTCGGCAGGTCCAATTCGTCGACTCCCAGTACCCGAAGATGACTCACTTGGATATTCCGCGATGATGGGCTCCAAATCCTCTCCTGAGACTACTTTATGACGCTTGCCATCGGAGGTCTTGATCAGCACAACTCCGTCCTGTGTCCAGCAAGACCTCACACCAAAATGCTGCCGAGCCTTGTTAAAGACTACTTGCCGGGGTTTCGTCAGGAACTCCTTGACTGAGATGGTAGTCCCCTTTAAGTTGGTCTTCGCCCTCCATACCGCAGCCTTAGCATCAAGCTCAGCAAATCTCACAAGGACAGGACGTTGTCGATCTCGCTCTTTGGGGTTAGATGCTCCCAACCTGTGACACACTTTTATCGAGGAACTTGTAAGGTCTTTCTGGCCCAATTTTGTATAGAGAATATCCAAGATCACCTCCATGCAGTTCTCCTTCTCTGATTCAGCAACTCCCAAGAAAATCAATGCTTTGCGGCGATGCCTAGTTTCAATGGCATCTATTTGTGAGGCACACTCAGTGATTTGTTTCCGAAGCAGCCCAAGCACACCGAAAATGAGCTCCCTGAAGGTCCGAAACTCCTCGGCAACCTTTGCTACAGTTTCCTTGCCAGGTGCTACGCCTTGAATTTGTGCTTCGAGATCCTGCATCCTCTTCGTGAAGCACTCCTCCAGGCTCTTCTGAGCAGAAACAATGTCAGATAATTGGGACATTGCGGTTTGCGGTCCTAGTGAAGTTTTTTCAAGTTTTGTGTGAATACCGTGAACGATGGTGCTGGCAGGTGGTGTATAAAGTGCAATAGTATCACATTAAAATTGATTCCAATGTAAGTACTTGTGTATCGTTGATTATTTTACAAAATAAGCGTAATTATTTGCAGAAAAAACTAATATTATTAATTAAATTAAATATTAAACTCTAGAGCACGTCTTTACTTTTTTGACACCTACCGCCGAATCCGTTTTCTATGGGGAAATTGTAAGAAGTTGGAATTAGCATACAAAGATATTTGGGGATTTCTTGGACATGTGAAATCCGAATTCAACGAAACTTTCGAGATATGATCAGACAAAATTAATCTAACTATTGCCTATAATCTCATTTAATAAACTGTCTTAGAATAAAAAAAAATCTGTTCAAAGCTGTCAAATTGACGACAACCAAAGAGCGGTACTTTGAAGCAGTTATAACAATTTTAGACGCGTGTTTAATTATTCTTTTCTTAGATGTTTAACATGACGATATACTCTATTTTCGAAACTGACTATTAATTTTGATATATTAATATTAATTAAAAAATTAGAGACCAATAAACATGTGAGAAAAAGACGGCAATTTCATTTGTAAAGACCTATTATAATTTGCCGAGCCTAGACCTTTTTGCTGCTGCATTACTTAGGTTTATTTTATTTTAATTCTGCCTAGTAAGTTTATATAATCTGCATTTATCTTTGTATATTTTCTTGTTAATTTAATGTGTGTAGGGTATGTGTGTGGCAAAAATAAACTATCTATCTATCTTAAGCGGTGATCGAGTGAGCATAGTATCGTTTTCTTAATTATGATAGAGCTGTTAAAATGTAGTGAAATGGATCAAATCAACATAAGAGAAGGGAGACACGGTACATTTATCACTTTGGAAGTATCTATCTTTCAAAATATTGACTACGACAAAAAACGTTACGTTTAAGAAACCTTAATATCATTTTTGAAGACCTATCTTTAGACACCCCACACGAATAGGTTTGATGAAAATTCAGTTACATGTACTTGTCATACTTAAATATTTTTTTTAACCTACCAAATTTTTTGTGTGTAGTAGTATTAATAGTTTTGAAATATAGTGACTGTGCCATACGGACAGACAGACCTACCTGACGAATCTATAAGGGTTCTGTTTTTTTGCCAATAGGCTTCGGAACCCTAAAACCAAGTACAGTAAAAACTATAAACTGTGTCATAGAGGTTGCTCGGCAACACATGCCAAACTTCATATTGGATGCTTAAAATTAAATACTTATCTGAAGACACTAAGCGCTTTTTAATACGCATTCCGTTCCATACTATAATAATTATGAATCATTTCAAAGGTAATTTGATATCTGAATAATAACAACCCACAAATTCGGATATCATTAGACGAATATATGAAAATGGAGTAACGTGAAAAGTCAAAATGGGAATAATACAATACAAACGCTCATAATCGTCGTGTTAATTACACTCCATTATTTGAGACAAAACGTCCAGCGCCGTCTAATGAGCAAAAGTTTACTGCGAACGAGACAATAAAAGAACCTTCGCTATGTACACTGTACAATGCTCAATTTGAAAGAAAGCTTTCACGTTGCTTGAGGCTTAATGATTCATGGGTCGGGGAAGGTGATAAATTACTTATTCTATGAATATTATTATAGAGGTTATAGTGTATTTTTTTACTGTACATACTACAGACATTGATCGCGATTCCGTCTGTGTCCGTGTATGAGCGTCTTATAACACGCGATATATGCTATGGTACGGGGCATTCCGTCTTGCTTACACCTTAGTGGGGTAAGCAAGACAACTTGCCGTACCATATCATATCGCGCGATAAAAGCCGCTCATGCTAGGCCGGCTGAGTTCTTAAAATATTCTCGACAAAAAGTAACAAATGTCACCAAAATTGGTTAAGTACTTTAGGCGTACAAAAGTAACGTACCGCAGACAAAGGGGCAGAATTACTATAGCTATACCATTTATAACATAGCTTGGATAGTCAATTTATCCGTGAAGGTATAGCGAGAAAATAAATGACTTGGAAGTTAACTACCTACTTGTATGAGCTTGTGTGTATAAAGACGCTATCGCTATTGGTTAACAATGTACAGATCGCGCAAAATAACTTGGCGTGTATCATAGGGCGCTGATCGTCAAAAATAAGCCTTATTCTCATGTCATAATTTAGTTCCAGATCGATCGACACGCGCCAAGTTATTTCGCGCGTACTGTACGCTTGGCTGAAGCGCTGTTCATCCCCATTTGACGATTCCCACTTTATTCACATCGCTCATAATCATAACACCCATGGGATGAGGTGTTCCATTTTCTTTGTCTGTCTTTCGCTAGATCACGTCTCGCCGTAAATTAGATTTTCGACTGAAGAACACTGCCTTAATATGAATAAATATCACACAATCTTACGTACATTTGCTTGTTGGACATAAGTAGTTAAGTTTTTGGGTTACGGATCTGCATTACAACATACAGTTATATACACATAACACATACACATTCCGATTGTATAGGTGCCTTGACAGGCTAACTTTATCCTATAAAAAAAAATCATTACCATTAGGAGCCACTTTTAAGTCCTGCAGAGGCACAGTTCCAAAAACAAGTTATTTTAAAATTCCAAATCAACATGAATAATTTACATCTACTTATTATTAAATAGCTATGACAACATCAGGACGATGACCTATGACTTAAGTAATAGAGCACTAAACTAAACTGAATAAATCACAGACGGTAGTACATGACAGCCATTGGTGCGTGCGTAGAAATCTTCGGATCGTAAAGTTGACCGACAGACGAGAGGTCCAGGGATCAATTACGATAATGAAGTAATTTGATAAAGCGTGACTCGAGATCGAGACACGCTGACTCAATGCCGCCGCCCTCGCATACTTTTTATAACTTCCAACGATATGAAGCGGCTCATTGAGACAAATGATCCATTTGGAAGAACTGGAGCGAAAAAAAAGTCCCAAAAACTCGTTGGAACTGGCTGAATCGCGCGCCAAGTTCGGGCATCACTGCCAATTTCAATACTGACTGTGGCGGAATATAGAATTTTTCGAGTTGGTATGGAAATTATACGCTTGCATTTGTTTGTACTTGGTTAAATGAAGTAGAAGAGGAACACATGATTCTATTATGTGGTACTGGTTTTTCGTCGTTTGTTTATCTTAAATGTCGAGGATTTACTGAAATGAGGGCTATTTAGTTTGAACTCGAAGCTAAGAAACAACAATAAAGAGGATCGTGATAGGAACTTGTTTTGCCCACAAGTGGCCTATGGAATTATTTATTCACAATATGGATATTGCACTGTAGTAACATTTAACCTGTCAACCTGAACATGTGCTCCATTTCTGTTTTGAAGTACAATGTGTGATACAGTAAAGTTTCGTATTTTCCGCTATTCTAAATTTTCTAGGCTATATTCCCACTATCAAACTTCACTTTCGCCGAAACTTCTTACTCTTTATTTTATTGAAAAATTTAAAAGCTGCACTTTAGCTTGTTCTGAATTATGTAGTAAATAAAAGCAACAGAATTCAAGTTTGATTGGCCCCTGATTGTTTGATGTTCTGTTTATTTACCCAGCGAAAGTAGCCGGTCGGTTTTATCGTCTTGAACGATGGCGATCTTTTATTACGCGCGCCGCTGTGCATTCCGTAGCCGTCCAGTCGATACAACTTGAGGCCTCGTGAGTGAACGACGAGTTGTTGGTGCAAGTTGTTAGAGATTATCGTCAGCTGTTTCTACTCATTTATACTTGAAGGAATCTTTACGCATGTTCATTTCGAATAATTCAGTGGCAGCTTTTGCAGTTGCACGCGCTTCCTTATCCTTACGTCACTAACATTGACGAAACCTTCTTTTTAATTTCCGTTTCTCATGCTATGAATAGTTATTACGCGCGCCGCTGTGCATTCCGTAGCTGTCCAGTCGATACAACTTGAGGCCTCGTGAGTGAACGACGAGTTGTTGGTGCAAGTTGTTAGAGATTATCGTCAGCTGTTACTGCTCATTCATTCTTGGAGGAATCTTTACGCATCTTCATTTCGAATAATTCAATGGGAGCTTTCGCAGTCGCGCGCGATTCCTTCCGTTACGTACCTACCTATTTCTTATGCTACCTACTAATAGTTATTCACAACACATATCTAACCGCTGCGCTGTAGAAATTACTCATTTACCTACTTATATAAATTGTTTCGTTACCAAATTAAAATAAAACCTGTACGGAATTCAACCAAATAAGAACAATGATAATTTATTATACAACAGGTAAAATCAAAAAGTAGGCAATAAAGTATGAATTTTTTCATGATCCGTCTTTGAAGATGACATAGTTATAGAAAATCCTATATCATTCACGATGAAAGTTCCATTTCTCAGCATCAAAAAGCTATTAATTCGTGTTGACCTGATAAATGAGATTTCGTCATAATCTCGCGACTTAGCGCTCTCCCCCACTGAAGAGAATCGCGAGTTGAATAACTATACGCCGTGGCTAAATCGATTCGAGCCGCCGTTATTTGTTTTTCTCCAACTTATTGTTGTCTCTAGAAAATTCTATAAGTACTTACCGCATGACCGGTTCACCGTTAATTGTTTAAGCACTTAAGATCCCTCCGATGACGTCTTTAAAGGTATTCGTTACGTCAGCGCACGCCTATGACCGAGTTTGATTCATTTATATTGTTATGCATTCTTGTTTTCCATTCCTTTTTATGACGCTTTGGCAGAGTTAACTGAAACCTGCATTCACTGAAACTGACGCCTGAACAGTTCTCTTGGTTAATTTGAATTTTTTATTTTATTTTAAACATTAAATTGATTGATAAAATTTGTATAGATTGTGTGAGTAATGATATGAATGAGAAAGGAGTGAATAAGGAGATGGCGTGTGACAGAGTGTAGTGGAGGAGAAAGATTTACCCCAAATAGAATTGGAAGAACAGAAAATGATGATTATTTAAACGTTTCAGATTTTGTCAATCTCGGATTTAAAAGCGTATTATGTAATAGACATTGTCATAAACGCAGACGTAATACAGTGTTATTCCTTTCTTTTATAAAAAAAACTCCCACGTTCATATAGAGTATCTATTAAAATAGCTTCATTACTTATCTATCTAAACTAGCGTCTTTGAATTTGATCCACATCTAACAATTTTATTACATTTACATAACAATTAAAAGTCGCCCGGCGCGTCGTTAATTTTATTCGCCTCATTCCCAAATTTACTGTAGTAGTAAAAGACGGGGAAATTATTATCAGAATAGTTATATATTCAGTTGGTTTGCCTACAATAATTTTCGGTTTATAGATTCTTCCTGTCTCAGTTTCAGACTGTAAATTTAGGGCAGGCAATGGTATAAATCAATTTAGTTCTGACTATCTAGATTTGACAGTTGCTGGACTAGACATTTATTTCTGCTGCAGTATGATATTAAAGTTCTCTGGTTGCAAATGTGTTAAGTAAATTCTGATATTCTCGTAATATTACATCTTGGATTCTACTGCACATTACTTCCCCAGTAACATTATAACATAGTCGAAAAAATACTTGTGAAAATTTTCAAATTTATATTTGGTAGGTTCTCAATCGCATTTATTTATTTATTTATTTATTTATTTAACACTTTATTTTAACACCACAGTACATAAAAAAAAGAAAAAGAAAACAATTTTAATTAACTTTAACAGCATTATATTTGTCATTTTCTGTCTTCCCTTTTTTTTTTTTATCTCGGAGAATTTCGTTGACAATTTCTCTAATACCAAAGATTTATTGGTCCAATGACACCATTTCCAGGTTAATTTGTATGCAGGAGTCGTTTCCACAGGTTCCTTTTATTGGCTAATCTCATTAAATTGTGTTTAGTAAATTTATTCTGAGCCAGCATTTCGCTCTCCCGTTATAGTTCAGGTCTCCCGTTCCCTTTCCAATCAATGTGCCGGATTTAATTAAGTTATTAATTTGTGATGCTCTATTGGACTCAAATGGACAATCATGTAAGTCTATTGTTTTGTTTTTGCACTCGATTAATCCCCATACTATTGTTATAAAGAGAAAAGTTTTGTATTTTTGTTCGTAACGAATAAACTCAAAAATTACTGGACTGTTTATTTTTATTTAATTTTTTTGCATTTACAATGCAATTTTTTTATTATTGTAAATGAGGTTAGAAAAACTCGATCTTTCTCACAACTATAGAGCATTCACCCGGAAAGCGAAAGGTCGTCCCATCGGAGCTAGTTGTGAGACGGGTCGACTTTTTCTAATACATACTTTTTCATTTTCAATATTTTTAATACTGGACAGATTTTAAAAATCCTTTCACTGTTAGAAATCTACTTTCTTCCTGATAGTACATGGAAATCGTACCTAATATGTGGTGTTGCCTTGCATTAAATGAGGTAGTTCTGATTTTTTTATGTGTTAGTAGTTATGAGATGGTAATGACAAATCCAAGTTTTCCACCTCGAAAGCCCTTTGGATCATTGTTAAATACTTAAAAATCCATAAAATTTTCGGATATTTTTCAGTTTTTGACAATTTTTGCCACCAAGGACCTATGTTACGGCAAAAGTTACTATGCACGCTTTAAAGTAGACTAAATTTGCAATAAAAAAAGAATAATTTGGTTTTTATAAGTGAAATAGTTTTTAAGATAGGGCTATTTAAAAGTTTGCAAAAATTCAAAAAAGGAAGTATTACAGTTTTTTTAGTTTTCGACATTTTGACCCATAGTAGTGGGTTTATGGCAAAAGTTAAATTATTAGTTATTAAAGTCCATTAAATTTCCAACAAAATGAGACCAATTATTAATATCAACTTACACTTGATAGTTCCTGAGACAGCTGTTCAACGTTATTGAGGTAGGTAACTAAACAATTATGTAATAGAAGGGTTTGCAAAATGAAGTACGCCCTAAAGGAAGGAGGATCTGGGAGGTGGTGGGTACCTCAAGGACTTCATCTAGGCCCTTAGGTACACTCAGGTACTTTTCGTGTGGTTGGTGCCTCGTCATTCACGCGCGGACCCTTTTGCTATTTGGTTATTCAAAATTCAAAATCATTTATTCATTTTAGGCTGATACAGCACTTGTGAACGTCAATGAAGCTACGCTATCGGTTCGCAAATCCTACAGCGGGAGGCCTTGTAACGAGAAGAACCGGCAAGAAACTCGCCAAGGGCTATTTTTTTCTCCCTGTCATATTTCATACAGAGTCGTCAAATTGAAAAGTGACTTTAACATAATATAATATGTAAAGTCACTTTCCATCACAAATTAATCTTAAGTTTAAAAACAAAATAAAAAACCCGGTAATCATAGCAGTAAATAATTTTCAATAACTAAGAAATAGACATCCAAAAGGTAGTTTCTTTAAAATACACACCAACCAAAAACGTAGCAAATAAAATAATAAATATAAATGCCAAACAAGGGTAATAAAACTTTGAATAGTTTAAGAACAAAAGAGGAAATATTCCGATCTGTCCCCCTGCTCTGTCCCCATGGGGTGACAGAACGGACAAAAAAGTTTGATCTGTCCCCCTTTTACCGATGAGGGGACAGTTCGAACTTTATTCACCTCCTTAATGTTTTATCTGTCCCCCTATCGGTATTAGGGGGACAGATCAAACTTTTATATTCTTGTTTGTCCCCCATAGAATGAAATATATAAAATTATTATTATTTATATTTTATTATTTTTATTTATGTTCTTAAAAGTAATGCAACATTTTATTAAACAAAAGACAAAATGGTTTCGGTTTATAATCGCCTTTATTTATATAAGTTATAATAACTTAGAATAATAACACCTAGAAACCTATTGCAAGCACGAAAAACGCGCAACTAAAACTAAGCCATATCTGGCTCAGTTCGTTCCGCGCGCGGTCGGTGCTCAATGTCACGTTATGTCGAACACAGCTCGCGAAAATAATTCAAAATGACTGTTTGCACTATAAATAAGTGTTCTAGCAACTCAGAAAAACAGAAAAATAGTGATCAAATTTCATTTCACAGGTATGTAGTGAAGGTACTCACATTTTCTACATTTTCTGTACGTAAATCGACAAAAAACAAATAATTTGAAACATATAACATGTCACTATACAGTGTTGCTAGTTGTTGGAAAAAAATTGCACACAGTGATGTTTTAAGTTGGTTGGTTTTATTTGCTACTAAATGTTTGTGTTATAGGTTCTATGAAAATAATTTAGCATTTATTTTATTCGTCATTTATCTAGTGATTCTGGCCATTCAATACTCTATTAGGGATACTTTACTGCATCAAATAAAATTTCAAACATCCGTCTAATCGTAATTCAAATATCCTATTACTTGCATCATACTTGGTTTTAGTTGAAACATAATAGGTATACGAAAATTATAGTCTTTGAATATGCGAGGGATGTCGGCCGTCATAATTTTACAATAAAAAAAGGTATAAGTACAACTATTGTAAAAACGGGATATTTACCATGTTTAGATTTGTTTATGAGTATTATAGTTTATAGTGAAATTTACCATGAAAGTTTAAAATTTTATATCGGTATAAGTACATTTTCATAATTATCTATTTTGCTAAATCTCACCATTATTACTATTTTGTCCCACTATTTTGTCTATGATTTTTATGGTTTGTTAACGTTTTATGTAAATGTTTCGCAAAAATATATCCCATAAAAAGATGCGTCTTAATGTGAATTTATCATACAGGCATTTAAATTTAAACGCATTGAACGGCGGCATTCATCATAAGACTCATGGTGAATTTGCTGTTATTTTAAAAACACGTAGGTAATAATTTTATTAGTATAATCATATTCATCTTTATGTATCATCATTACAAACACATGACATGACAAATCATCGCATAACAAAGCAGCACGTTTTACCATTTTTCGTGGGTAAGCGCCCGATGATGGTTACACTGAAGCCATATTTTGTGTGCGTTAAAAGAGAGTAGAAACATACAGCTTACGCACACAAGGATAATGAAGATGGCACGTGTTTACGCTTGTATTTTGGTTCAGACGCGGCTTCATCATCATCATCATCATCATGTCAGCCGAACGACGCCCACTGCTGGGCATAGGCCTCCCCCAAGGACGCGGCTTCTAGGTGTTATTATTCTAAGAGTTATAAATATTTCTTTTATTTCTCTAATAATAATTATTATCAGTCTCATAAATCACGAAAGGTACATATTACACAATCAGTCGTAAGATATATTACAATCTAAGATACAAATATCCATATATAAACTTACTATTATAACACCACGAATATTTATCTATCAATCAATATAAAACCTTGCTATAAATATAAATCACAGTAGGTAGATATTGTATTAAAATCAGTCTTCTGATTTGACTTCTTACCTAGTTACTACAAATGAAACTGATAATAATTAGAGAAATAAAAGAAATATTTATAACTTATATAAATAAAGGTGTTTATAAACCGAAACCATTTTGTCTTTTATTTAATAGAAGGTTGCATTACTTTTAAGAACATAAATAAAAATAATAAAATATAAATAATAATTATTTTATATATTTAATTCTATGGGGGACAAACAGGAATAAAAAAGTTTGATCTGTCCCCCTAATACCGATAGGGGGACAGATAAAACGTTAAGGAGGTGAATAAAGTTCGAACTGTCCCCTCATCAGTAACAGGGGGACAGATCAAACTTTTTTGTCCGTTCTGTCACCCCATGGGGACAGAGGAGGGGGACAGATCGGAATATTTCCAAAGAGTCAATAATAAACAGTGCCATACAAGCCACGATAAAATAAAACTAATAACAATAAAACATAAAAAATTTGCATATTTTGAGACAAGAAGCCAGGAAGACCCATCCCACTGGTGGCACCCGTTCACGAGCATGACGCATGAACCAGCCATCGTTATGTTATATGTTATAAGCCATAAGTGAACTGCAAGTGAACGGTGAGACGTCAATTTTTTTTTCAATTTTTTTCAATTTCTTTATTACACATCAATACACATTCAGCCACACGAAAACAATTAGTAAGAGATGATTCTCCAATTTTGTCCCTGGTAGTATTTCATAAACATTGATCAAATTATCAATAATTTAAGACAAACTTACTTTCACTAACTAAGCTATACATTAATTAAACTAACAGCTATTTTAATGTATGATAAAAGTGTCTAGTTTTGACTCGACGACATAATTAGTATGTTAATTGAAATAACTACTTTTACATTTATGTTCTACATTTGTCGCCCATTAATTTGTACTTGATTTGCGCTCTCCTTTTTTTTTTCTACTTATTAACTTTGAACGACATATTTGTCACTAGCTGTGTTCCGCAGTTTCAACTGCGTTAATTTGAGGAAAAGGAAAAAACCTAAGTACTAAAAATAAATATTTTTTCTAATTTTTGCAACATTTTTCTTTAATGCTACGCTTCTGTTGGTCGTAGCATGATGATAAATTATAGCCTATAAGCCTTCCTCGATAAATGGACTATCCAACACAAAAATATTTTTTCAATTCGGCAGTAGTTTCTGAGATTTGCGCGTTCAAACAAACTCTTCCTTCAGCTTTATAATATTAGTATAGATTTCAAAAAAAAAATGTTTTATTCATGTGTAATAATGAGGAGCCCGTGACACAGTGGTTATTGCGCTCGGCCTGCAATCGTTGAAGTTAAGCAACTTTCGCAATGGTCGGTCACGGGATAGGTGATCAAAAATTTATTATCTCGCGCTACTCCGTGCTTAGGAAGGCACGTTAAGCTGTTGGTCATGGCTGCGTTTGCAGTCGTTAATACCCACCAATCCGCTTTGGGCCCGCGTGGTGGGTCATGTCATGGGCCATTCTCTTTATCCATCCCTAAAGAAAGGCCTGTGCCCCAGCATTGGGGACTTATAATGTCGGCAATGATAAAATAATGTAAAATACGAGTAGGGAAAATAAACGGAATAAATTAATGAGATATACCTACCTTCTAAATTACACGAAAAGTGAAAAGAATATATTATCAAGTTACTCGTGGAATCTCAATTAAGTTTTATTAAAATGTTAAGTAGGTACACCATAAGCGTTATTATACCTAAATATTTGACTGCTTGTTCCAGTAGCTATATTGTAGGTATATTACAATTTTATGGACCTCATAAATATTTTCCGATCACCAAGTCGTCTTTATAGTATGAAATAAATATTTAGATCCCAAACAACAAGTTTGCCAAACATTAAGAGTTCGCGAGCAAATATTTGTGTCACTTGAAGACATTTGTGACAAACAGGCGATCTCTTTTGTAGAACGCGAAGAAATTACCATTTTGTCATTCCGTATTATTGAAAGTAGCTTAGTGGTTTTGGTCTTGTTGTTAATGTCTTTTAAACTTTAGTCTCGAAGAAGGATTCATTAAGTTAAGTACTGTCTTAGAACTTATACATATTTTTAAATCGAAAACATATGAATTCGAGATTTAATATCTTCTATCATCGAAGCTTAATATACTTACACCCACTTGCAGGAAGGTCCATTAAAGTTAATGCTTCATTAAGTCTATTGCTGTCACTTTTCGTTGTCAAGAAATAAAAAGTGACAGCAATAGATTTAATGAAGCATTAACTTTAATGGAGCTTCCTGCAATTGGGTGTTAGTCGAATTAAATTAACTTTATTGAAAACCACAGGAGTGCTGCGCAATAGGCACATAACTTACTTTTTTTTTTATTAAAAAACCGGGCAATCATTTGAGCGCCATCTTGTGGATGCAGTCTAGGATGTTACATGCCCAGGAGAAGCCTTTCCACTCTCGACTTAAAAATACCTGGATTGTAAGTATCAGGGAACACAGAGACAGGCACCTCATTCCATTCATTAGGTACTTTTTATAAGATATAATTAGATTATTCTTAGAACATATATTTTAGCTTTACGGTTGTTAATTTAAGCTAAATCCTCTTGTATGCAAACCTTTTTTTTCTGATATCTTATTCAGAAATAATCTCCCTTAGCTTAATCCGTCTATCAGTCTCACTAAAATCGATTGCTAAGCCCGCATCCGTGAATCTTGGACGAGAGGCTTAAACGGTTAACGGCCTCGATGGTCCTTAAACATGGTGGAATTTTCCAGAAGGGTCTCATTTATATCAAAACACTTTAGAAAACCTTTCATGAGATATATCTTCAATTTCAAGTTCTAGTCCGCCTGGTAATATGTCTATGCTACCACTATTTTATCATAGTCAGACGCCATAACAACGATGTTTTCAGCATTTGTTGTGTTCCGGAATAGAGATAAGATAGTCAGTTACTCAATGTTTGAGGATTCCCTGAGTAGTGCGCTTCCACCTTCAGCTACTTCACTTAAGTCTTAACATCAGGGGGCCAAGCCTGCTAACGTTAAGTCATAATCGTGTCTCAATCGTGTTTCAATTGTAGTTCAATTGTAGTGCTTTTTTACACACTAGTTACAAGAATTATGACAATATGATGTGATGTAAATGTAGTGTGTGTTGTGACCATCAGTAGTATTGTGAAAAAAGTACACATTTCTTGTAACTAGTGTGTAAAAAAGCACTACAATTGAACTACAATTGAAAGACGATTGAGACACGATTATAACTTAACGTTAGCAGAATTGGCCCCCAGGTGTGATGTGTGTGATGAAGGCTACAACATGAGAAACAAATGTTTATCTTACCAAGATAATTCCAAATCAAAGAACAAACAGGATTTCGTAATATTGATTGAGACAATCAAAGTATTATGCGAGTTTCTGCCCGACAGAAGGCGAAGCAAACGAGGTCTATTTATGTGTAAATAAATACCTCGACAATGGAGCTCTCACCGCAATGTAGATTATGAAGGAAATGATAATACGCACAGCGTTCGACCGAGCTTAATAAAAGAAGATTTTGTGGTAAACATTCGGTTCTGCTGACTCATTTAGTTCTCAACAACCCCATATTTAATGCTGAGACAGGCGCGTAACTAATGCGAAAATTATTCGTTAGAAATGCTTTGGGGGAAACATATGTGGACGATCCCTTGATTGGGATTTACGAGTCGGATGGTAGTATAATTCAAATTGAACTTCCTTTTGGTTGTATTCTTTGATTTAATGAATGATCTATTGCTGGTTTGGTTATTTCTATCAAGATTTAAGTACCTACTTACTAGCGGCCACCCGCGGTTTCACCCGCGTGTTTTACGTTCCCGTGGGAATATCGGGATAAAAAGTATCCTATGTGTTATTCCAGCTTATAATCTGTCTCTGTTGCTTTCATCCAGATCCGTTTACTTAGTAGTTTTTGCGTGAAAGAGTAAAAAAAACATACTCACAAACTTTAGCATATATTAAGTAGGATAGTAGGATAATTTCGAAACTTCATTCATTTATCTACAAGCCAAGGACCTACTGTTATACTCCGATAAGTAGAAAATAATCTATACCATATAATATTGGTATAAGAGGAATGATTTTATTGTTTGTTGTTTGCATTGAATTGGCTCCGAAACTACTGACCGATTTAGAAAATTCTTTGACCATTAGGAAGCTGCATCCTTCCAGACTGATATCCATACTAATATTATAATTGTGAAAGTGTGTTTGTTTGTTTGTTTATTTGTTTGTTTGTCCTTCTTTCACGCCAAAACGGAGCAACGGATCGACGTGATATTTGGTATGGGGATAGTTTGGGAGCTGGAGAGTAACATAGACTACTTATTATTCCGGAAAATTGAGTAAAAATTGTAATTTTCTATAAAAAATCGTTTAACCGTACCGTTTTGTCGTACCTTCGATACAAAACTGTCATTTCTTCCATTGCCGTTTCCAAAGAGTATGTAATCACTGACGTCTGCGCGGTCAAAATCGAATACTAATCTTTTCTATAAGCTTAGAATAAAAAAAAATACTGTAACTAGCGCCAAAAATGCCCCAGTGCAGAGTCATCTGTCACTCACTCTACTTCACAGAGTAATTTTTTATATGTAGGAAATAGAGACCAAGCTTGGGCCCCTTTATTGGTAGTGTGTAACTAGCGCTATCTGTTGTCTGGTGTAGGCAACTTTTGGTGTATAAACACACACACAAGATGTTGGTGATCGGGTTCACTATTATATGGTAAAACAACGTTTGCCGGGTCAGCTTGTAGGCTATATTTTATCCCGATATTCTTACGGGAACGGGTACCACGCGGGTAATACCACGAGGATCAGTCTAAATATATCTTCAACTAATCGCCTCGGTGGTTTAGTGGTTCATACCACCGATTTCAGACCCAGAGGTCCCGGGTTCGATTCCCAGTGGGGGTACATATTGTATTCGGTTTGGTTGGTGGTAGATCTTGTTCTTAGTCCGCCTGGCTAGCTACCACCATCTCATCTAAGTCTGACCATAACAATGATGTTTTCAGCATTATTGTGTTCCCGCAGTTAGAGATAAAATAGCCAGTTCCCCAGTGACTGAGAATTTCGGGAGTAGTGCGCTTCCACCTTGAGCCTTATCACCACTTAACATCAGGTGTGATGAAGGCTAAGTTATTTCCGAACTTCGATCACTTAAAGCACGTTCTAAGCGAATAAATTATTCAAAGCATATAGTTCAGTACATAAGCACGTATAACAAGATTTATTACGCATTCAGAGCAGATACGAATAGTCTAGAAAACAATTTGCATGGATAAAAAAAGACTTTACCTTTTAGCATAAACAGATTTGATTTTAATATGAAGTAAGACGCAGTTTGTCATTGAGCTTTCGTCATAAATCTGAAGCCCTACTCGAATCAACGAAAAACGAAACTTCGTTATACCCGTCCCTCTCACTCTCAGGCCATGACAGAATCGGAGTGAAAGCGACGGGGCTAACGAAGTTTAGTTTTTCGTTGAATTATAGTAGATCCTTCATCACCCCTGATGTTAAGTGGTGATAAGGCTGAAGGTGAAAGTGCACTACTCCCTGAATCCTCAATGACTGAGGAACTGGTTTGCCTGGTTCCAATATAACCTTCTAACAATTAACACATCAAAAACTTGCTACGTTATTTTCAAGACCAAAAATAAAGTAATCCCACCGTTCAAACCTCTAGAAATAAACGGCGTTGCCGTAACAGACAAGAAGGCTGAAAAATACCTTGGCTTGAGGGTTGACAGCTGCTTGACGTGGAAAGAACAGATTCAACATATGAAAAATAAATTACAATCTCTTATACCATCCCTTCGAAGAAAATATATGTTAGAAAAAATTTAATTTGAATGCAATAACTGAGGGGATAAGTGCAATTGGACGATGGAATGTATTATAATTATTACTTTTAAGTTATCATTGTTCTCCTGTAAGTGACATTATTGTTTTTTGTGAGAATAAATTTTCTTTAACCACAACTGGCTATCTTATGTCTATACTATTCTAGTGCAGCTATAACAAATCAAAATAATAAATAACAATTTTTCAATAATCGACAAATGTCTCAGTGAACCAGCTGACATGTGAAGCGTAAACATCTCGGCAGCCCCATATGGATATACTTACGAGTAAAAAAGAGACGTGAACGATTGGCAAATTAGCAAGGTTTCCGAGATTTCCCTAGGGTTACAAAATTTGTTTAGGCTGTTCTAACTTCTTCGCCACATAACCTGTCCCAGTTCCCAGTTAAAATGTGGATAAAGATACATTGACATTATGTACTTCTGGTTTAAGATAAATTATGTAATTGGGTTTATACCCGTTTAATTATGTTTAATAGTAAATAAATAAATAATGCCCTTTATATTAAACTAGCTTTCTACCCGTGACTTCGTCCGCATGAAATTCGGTTATATTGTGCTTTGGTATGACTTCAAAATATTAGCGAAAATAGCAAGTCATTCTCCGTGATCGTATCTCAATCTGTGCCGAAATGGTCCAGTAGTTTATGCGTAAAAGTTTATTAGCAAAGCCTAGATATAAAATTGTTACCAAATTCCTTGAGTTCGCAAAGGAATTTGGTACTTAACAATTTCATATCTAACATTGCAATATTTGAAAATAATAATAATTAACAATTATTGCAAATCCATATTTAGTCTCTTTCAATTAGAAAATTAATAACAAAATTATAACGATTGATGTTTTCCGAGCCTGTATCAATCATCGAACAAGGGAAACAATAAATTGACCGCCGACAGTCAACTCCGGCTCAATTAAGACGCCCATCAAACAATGACAAGATCCCAATTCGCGGAACTTCCAAATTGAATCAGAGTTTCTAGCAATTTAGCCGTCCTCCTGTAAACTGCTATTGTGCCTCTAAAGTTTGTGTAGAATGTAGCACAGAATAAATACTACAGTACTACCATCTTCATATAAAAGATAAGCCTTCCGCGTGGACTAGACGTCGTTATCCCGCGGGAGTATTAGGTTTTACCGGGATAAAAATTGCGAAAATAGCGCATAGATGAGACTTTTCCATAATGGCAGTTTTACATTTATAAAGTACCTACCTAGCTGGCGCTAATGTCGCCATGCCAGCACTGGCTCAGTGTAAGCGTTATTTCGTGCTAGTTCAGCGCTGGCGGCAGTCCTGGTATGAAGTAAAACGGTTGCCTTCTTATCGGAGCTGGCTTTAGGCGCCAGCTCATTGGTTTACTTCTAAAATTATAGCGTTTGATATTTCCCGAGCCTGTATCAATCATCCAACAAGGAAAACAATAAATTTACCGCCGACATTTTCCTCTGGCTCAATTAAGACGCCCATCAAACAATGACAAGATCCCAATTCGCGGAACTTCCAAATTGAATCAAAGTTTCTAGCAATTTAGCCGTCCTACTGTAAACTGCTATTGTGCCTCTAAAGTTTGTGTAGAATGTAGCACAGAATAAATACTACAGTACTACCATCTTCATATAAAAGATAAGCCTTCCACGTGGACTACACGTCGTTATCCCGCGGGAGTATTATGTTTTACCGGGATAAAAATTGCGAAAATAGCGCATAGATGAGATTTTTCCATAATGGCAGTTTTACATTTATAAATTACCTAAGTACCTAGCTGGCGCTAATTTCGCCATGCCAGCACTGGTTCAGTGTAAACGTTATTCCGTGCCAGTCCAGCGCTGGCGGTAGCCCTTATATGGAGTAAAACGGCTGCCTTCTTATCGGAGCTGGCTTTAGGCGCCAGCTCATTGATCTACTACTAAAATTATAGCGTTTGATATTTCCCGAGCCTGTATCAATCATCGAACAAGGGAAACAATAAATTGACCGCCGACAATCAACTCGGGCTCAATTAAGACGCCCATCAAACAATGACAAGATCCCAATTCGCGGAACTTCCAAATTGAATCAGAGTTTCTAGCAATTTAGCCGTCCTACTGTAAACTGCTATTGTGCCTCTAAAGTTTGTGTAGAATGTAGCACAGAATAAATACTACAGTTCTACCATCTTCATATAAAAGATAAGCCTTCCGCGTGGACTACACGTCGTTATCCCGCGGGAGTATTATGTTTTACCGGGATAAAAATTGCGGAAATAGCGCATTGATGAGATTTTTCCATTATGGCAGTTTTACATTTATAAAGTACCTACCTAGCTGGCGCTAATGTCGCCATGCCAGCACTGGCTCAGTGTAAGCGTTATTCCGTGCTAGTTCAGCGCTGGCGGCAGTCCTGGTATGAAGTAAAACGGCTGCCTTCTTATCGGAGCTCGCTTTAGGCGCCAGCTCATTGGTTTACTACTAAAATTATAGCGTTTGATATTTCCCGAGCCTGTATCAATCATCCAACAAGGAAAACAATAAATTTACCGCCGACATTTAACTCTGGCTCTATTAAGACGCCCATCAAACAATGACAAGATCCCAAATCACGGAACTTCCAAATTGAATCAGAGTTTCTAGCAATTTTGCCGTCCTACTGTAAACTTGCTATTGTGCCTCTAAAGTTTGTGTAGACTGTAGCACAGGATAAATACTACCGTATTCCATCTTCATATAAAAGATTTTTAGCTGGTGGTAGGTATGACTTGTTATTAGTCCGCGTCATCCGCCTGGCTAGTCCATCGTCCTATTATCCTATTAATATTATAAATGTGAAAGTTTAGATGTTTGGATATTTGTTGGTCAATCACGCCAAAACGGCTGAACGGATTTGGCTGAAATTTGGAACACAGATACTTTGTAGCCTAAAGAGGAACTTATATGCTACTTTTTATCCCGGAAAAATATTACATTCCCGCGGGATAATGACGTGTAGTCCACGCGGGCGGAATGCTAGTCTTATATAACTATGATGTTATCAGCATTATTGTGTTCCGGCAGTTAGAGAGTTAGAAGATATCCAGTTCCTTAGTGATTTAGGATTCCGGGAGTAGTGCGCTTTCAACTTCAGCCTTATCACCACTTAACATCAGGGTGTCGATTCTGCTAACGTTAAGTCATAATCGTATCAAAACCGTGTTTCAATTAATTTTTTTCACACACTAGTTACCTACAAGAAATGTGTACTTTTTCACAATAGGTACTACTGATGGTCACACCATACACTACATTCACATCACATCATACTGTCATAAATGCATGTAAGTAGTGTGTAAAAAAACACTACAATTGAAACACCATTTTGATACGATTGTCGACACCCGGTGTGATGAGGGCTAAGTGCTATACCGTAGTGTATATAAATAAACAAGATCAATCAAACCCGAGTTAGCAGCTCTCAATATCATCGCCTCTCAGTATATCAAATGATCGGAAGGATCTCAGTAAGTAGCGCATACTGAGATCCTTTCAGATCATACCGAGATCGAGGCTATGAGACTAAACGTTCCGACCTTTTACGTGAAGATGGAACACTGGTAGTAATAATACTATGACTGTAGTCCGTGGAATCGCCGCTTTTGAGTTTAGACATTACATTTGATGAAGTGACTGGAAACAAATATTTACCTATTTAGCTTCGATCAACAATAGCACTAGCTATACAACGTGTTAATGAATAAGCGCAAAACCTCTTATGCCCGAATACTCGAAAGCTACTTAATTTTGGGAGCGTCTCAAGCATGGCCCTGTCGCTTTAAATGTCAAACGTATGAAAGAGATGCCATGATGTTTGAGACGCTCCCAAATTTGATTTGCGTTCGAGAATTCGGGCGTTAGGTGGTGATTGTGCTCTCAAAAGTTGTTCATATTCATGAGCACAATCACCACCATTCACGAACTAGAACAAACTTAAAAACTAGCACTGAGTATTTTTTTTAATGACCATACCCATCCATACTTATGTATGTTACTACCTTTTGCCCGCGACATCGTTCGCGTGATTAAGATAGTTGTGCGTTTATTTTGAAAGTCAAGGATTACCAATATAAGTATCAAGGTATTTATTTATCAGTAGACCTTATTTTTTGTTTCATGCTCACTTATCTTCTGTCTGACATAGTGGGTCAGAGTCTTTGTTCGCTTGGTTTTTACTATCAATTAACTTGCACTATGAATGAAAGCTATGTACTCTCCAAAAATGGTGTCTCTACCTTCAGCCCTATACAAATCCCCATACAAAGTGGAAACCCTGTAGCACCCTGTGTAACGGGAATTTTCCAAAACCTTTTCTTAGTGCTCACCTACACCATGAAAGGTATCTACCCTCCAAAAATGGACTCTCTACCTTCAGCCCTATACAAATCTCCATACAAACTGGAACACCCTTTAGCATCCTGTATAACGGGAATTTTCTATAACCCTTTCTTAGTGCTCATATACATTATAAAAGGAACCTACCCTCCAAAAATGGTGTATTGTATCTATCTTTAGCACTATACAAATCTCCATACAAACTGGAACAAAATGTAGCAGCCTGTATAGCGGGAATTTTCTAAAATCCTTTCTAAGGGCCCTCGCCCACGTCCGATAATCGGTTGCCGATTTGTGGCCGATTTTGTCTGATCTCCCTTTCTATGTGAGTGCGAAAGGGAGATCAGACAAAATCGGCCACCGATTATCGGACGTGGGCGAGGGCCCTTAGTGCTCATCTACATCATGAAAGGTAGGTATCTACCCTTTAAACATGTTCTCTCTACCTTCAGCCGTTAGGGCTGTACGCCTTTCCCAACAATGAATGAATCAATCAATTTAGAGTTTTATATGTATAGATGTATGTAAATGTAAACTACGTACATTAACATACACCTTAAATAACAGTACTTTATTATTTGACGTATGAGTGGACATAAGCATTGTATGGTGGCAACGTGTTCAGTACAAACAGACAAAGACGCGGTGAAGTTTTTTTTTTGTAGTAAGTAGAATTCAAAAAAAGTTACCAATTTTTACAAGCTAAGTATATTACAAGCTTTTTATAAACTTGCCATGTTAGTTAGTGGGGAACCAATCTTGCAAGCTTAATTTGACCCACTTCCCAGTGTCCGATAGAGCTGAAATTATGTATACAGGCTTGGTTTAGACAATACAATATTAAAGTACAGTCAGCAAAAAAGCTTGTCATATAATATATTATATTAACTTGCCATGTTAGTTAGTTAGTGGAGGACAAATCTTGCAAGCTTAATTTGACTAACTTCCCAGTGTCCGATGGAGCTGAAATTTTGTATACATGTTTGGTTTAGATGACAATACAATATTAAAGTACAGTCAGCAAAAAAGCTTGTCATAAACCTACCTAACATTTCACATGCCCAATGTTGGCAAGACAGACGGACTTTATAAATTTAAAAAAATCTTATGTATTACTCTGTTTTCCGTGAATAAATCATCATTCATTCATTCATTCATTCATTAAAAATGATTTTTTTACTAAAAACTTAGTATGATGATTAATGTTGAAAATGAAGTACTTATTAGAAAAAAATCACAACTAGCTCCGATGGGTCTCGAACCCTTCACTGTCCGGGCGAATGATCTACAGTGAAAGTGACAGTGAAAGATCGTGGGTTCGAGTCCCATCGGAGCAAGTTGTGAGACGAGTCCATTTTTATCTAATAAGTACTTCATTTTCAATAGTTAAACTTAAGTATATTGTGAATGCATAAAAGTAAAAATAATTTGAAATGATTAATGTGTTATTATTACATTTGCTCAAACATGTTAATGTAATCGATACGACAGACGAAATAACTGTTTCTTAAATCATCACTAGATTAATTGCTTCCTATGTTAGTATTACTCATTAAAGTTTTAAATGGACATAACTCATTTCTTTCATCATTATTGTAAAAGTTGAAATCATTAAAATTCGTAAATTAATGGCGACTATTAATATTAAAAATTACGAATGTTTGTCTATGAAAAAATATGTTTTTAGTGTTGCTGCAATTTATTTTCTGATTTGTTACTGTCCGAATTAAGATTACAATTTTATATATGAACAGTATTCTAAGTAGTTCATCTTCCGACTATTTGATCTAAACCAAAACTTGGTTCTAAAAGTTTGTTTAACATAATTGGCAACCTCTTAAATACACTAACAAGTTGTACATTTTCTTATCGCAATACTTATATCACTATAAATAACTGCATAAATACAAACTATGTCAGTCAATGGGTTAACGGTTAACCCATTGACGCCCCGGCCCGGCCGAATGGGGCCAGAGAACAATGGAAAATCTATTTTGTCTCATTTTCCCGGGCTTGAAGGATTTAACAAGAAACTTGGTATTTTCAATTAATTTCATTAAATTAGCATTGCAAATGGCGCCCAGTGTGGGTGCAAGTAGTCCCTTGGTAATCAGTGCGAGGTGGGATATTAATTAATTAGTGCGAGCGGCGGTGCGTGCTTGCCCGGCAACCTGCTAGCGGTTCAGTTATGTCATTTAAAGTTTAACCCGTTCATAGGATTAATTAAATAAATTCAATAATATCTGCATATCATATCTAGATCAAAGAGTTTCTTTAGCAATACAGCGGGGCAACAATACTGCGAGTTTGATAGGGACCTTTGAGCTAGGTACGGCCCGGGGCTTCTGGATTGATTAAGTCAAGTAAGTATATGTAATGAAAACAATTATTTAAAAGTTAATTTAATAATTACTAGCTTTCCGCCCGCGGCTTCGCCCGCGTGGTATTATCCCGCGGGAATGTGATATTTTTCCGGGATAAAAAGTAGAGTAGCCCATGTTCCTCTCCAAGCCACAAAGTATCTGTGTCCGAAATTTCAGCCAAATCCGTTGAGCCGATGGTCGATTTTTTCTAATACTTACTTCATTTTAAAATTTTCAACATAGGTATATTGCTCGTTTTGTTCTCATCTTAATTTCTGTTTAAATAACCCTCGTTTATCGGCATCAAAGGAAGGAATTGCCAAAAACGCTGGACCATTAACCATCAAATGAATTGGACGCTCTTCAGGAGCCTGAGTGCTCTGTCAATAGTGCCACCGAGCTGTAGTTGATTTCCATTCCGAGCTTTGCTTTTACTGGAGCTGGATTTAGGTTTTACATAACTACCATTGGAATATAACCGAAAATGAAAGTAGAAATACGAACATTTTCAACTAAATATATAAGTTGTATGAATTTTCAGTCAAAATTACAGCCGGTCAGGATTCCGAGTGATTTTGATTTAATTTTTTAGTTTCAATCAACCATTCTGTTATATGCCTACTCTAAGCTTCGTAAGGTACGTCTTACTAAGGCTTGTGCCTGCTGCACTTGCAGTCGAAATAACAAAACAACTCATTGACTTTTTGAAGATTATAACAAATCCCCGATCTTATTTATCCCTTATGATGTCCTGTGATTCAGTCAAAGTCGATGACAAATAGTAGATTATACACCGAGGGGATAAAGCACTGTTTTATGTCACGGGCGTGATATTGAATCCTGAGCAAATGAAGGACTCCAGATTTAGCACCTGAGCGTAGCGATGGTCAATAATGACTTACTTTAGGTGAAGTTTGCTTGATATATAATGTTATTCAAATAGATTTGCAAAATGAAATACTTCTGAATCATCCAAAAATTTTCTCCTAACTCCCTAAGCTAAAAGACGCTTAACGGACATCTTTTAGCTGACAAGAAAAGCAGGTGAAAAAACTCACCAGCTTCAACAGAAGCAACGTCATTTACAAATAATAAACATGTCGTTGTAAGTAGTAAGGACATTATAAATACCTAGCTAATAATGACAATATTATGACTAATTTTGTATTGTCAGGTTTAATTGATACACTTATCATTTTTTCATCGGAACCGTGTGACCGCGTAATAAATTTATCAGTTTATCACCGCCGGTCGGCAGATAGTATCTCATGAATGATTCAAAATGGCGTAATAAAATAACGTAACCCATTACTCTATAATCCGCAATTAGCGATGTTATCGGTTTTTCATTATAATGGGCTAAATTAAGTCCACGCGGCTCCGCTTTGTCGTTGGAAAGGAAAACTGTGTTTTTTTTATCCACAACGGGGTAGCACTTAGCCTGCATCACACCTGATGTTAAGTGGTGATAAGGCTGAAGGTGGAAGCGCACTATTCCCGTAATCCTCAATCACTGAGGAACTGGATGTCTTAGGGCCTAGACAAGTGGCTTTCTATTATCGATATCGCCAGTAGAATAGAAACAAAATGTATGGGATTGACATTAGCGGTCAGGAGACATTGCAATCGCTAATGTTCATCCCATACATTTTCTTTCAATTTTACTGCCGATATCGATAATAGAAAACCACTTGTCTAGGCCCTCTTATCTCTTAGTGCCAGTACACAACAATGCTGAAAACACCACCATCCAAACTTATCCTTTAGCTGTACGTTTATGTCTTTATTTCATTAACAATCCTGAATTAGCGATTGTATCGGTTCTACATTATAATGGCCTAAATTATAGTCCACGCGGCTCCGCTTTGTCGTTGGAAAGGAAAACTGTGTTGCTGTAAATCTTACTTTACGTTATGATCTGCAATAGAAATATTCTACTGGCGATATCGATAATAGAAAGCCACTTGTCTAGGCCCTAAGACATCCAGTTGTCTTAGGGCCTAGACAAGTGGCTTTCTATTATCGATATCGCCAGTAGAATAGAAACAAAATGTATGGGATTGACATTAGCGGTCACGAGACATTGCAATCGCTAATGTTCATCCCATACATTTTCTTTCAATTTTACTGTCGATATCGATAATAGAAAACCACTTGTCTATAGGCCCTCTTATCTCTTAGTGCCAGTACACAACAATGCTGAAAACACCACCATCCAAACTTATCCTTTAGCTGTACGTTTATGTCTTTATTTCATTAACAATCCTGAATTAGCGATTGTATCGGTTCTACATTATAATGGCCTAAATTAAGTCCGCGGCTCCGCTTTGTCGTTGGAAAGGAAAACTGTGTTTTTTTATCCACAACGGGGTAGCACTTAACCTGCATCACACCTGATGTTAGGTGAAGATTAGGTTGAAGGTGGACCGTGGAAGCGCACTACTCCCGGAATCCTCAACGACTGAGAAACTGGATATCTTATCTCTTAGTGCCGGAACACAATAATGCTGAGAAAATCGTTGATATAGCGTCAGACTTAGATAAGTTCATGGTAGTAGAGCCAGGCGGACTGAGAACAAACCCTACCACCAATAAATACCCTGCCTGCGTCTGTTACATTACTAGCTATTCATTACATTCACATTCTGAATTAGCAATTGTTATCGGTTCTTCATTATAATGGGCTGAAAGTACAAGCGGCTCCGCTTTGTCGTTGGAAAGGAAAACTGTGTTGCTGTAAATCTTACTTTGCGTTATGATCTGCAATAGAAATGGAGAGGGTTATTGCCGCACAAGTAAGTGCATTGCTGTGTTGTTGTTTAAGGATACGGGTTTTAAATGCTGGGTTAAAAGCTGTTGCATAAGACTGAGATTATATTTTATCTTTACTTATATTTTAAGGGTAAAGATTGTGAGTTTGTTTGCAGCACGGGTACCATGACGAACTCGAGAAAGGTTTTGTCTATATAGAAACGTCAAAAATGACATTTCATCTTGTTTCATCGTAGACAAATCTATTGTTCGACTGTCAATTATAGACTTGCGAGATAGACAAAACTCTTCTCGGGTTTGTCATGCTACGCGTGCAGTTACTTAATCTCAAGAAGTACCTACTGAACCGATTTTGAAAATTGTTTCAAAAGTTTCATTATATCTGAGTGACATAAGTAGTAATTCCAGATACATATATCTAAGCCTGGCCGCACACGGACCACCGACCACAGCCACAAAACGCCGCCACCGACCTATTTCCTGTAGTTTTCGTACATTTTATATGACCTCGCTACACACGGTTAAGGCGCTACTGGGAAAAAGTATGGACTTTTTGATATAAAACTATAGGACGGTTAGAGTTGTTACAAATCTGGTAATAATATATAATTATATTTCTTCATACCTTTATCTAGAATTGTATAGTTTCAGAAACATGATTTTATTATTTTGCCTCGACACTTTTTCTTTTCGAAAAGATATACTTATAATATTGGAAATTAGTTTAATTAGTGGACACCAAATGGTGGACACCAATAATATTTAGGATCGTGTAGAAGCATTTTTAATAAATCGCTATAGTTTTTTAATACGAAGTGATTTTGTGTTTTTTTTGCCTAATCTGCAAAATTAGTCTCACTCTCGCGCGCGTCGTTTTCGCATTGCTATCTCGCTTCAGCATAATTTTTTCGAGTATCGCCTTAACGCCGTTCGCGTTTCGCTTGTTTCTTCTTGTAGCTTCAAGTGGCGGCGTTTGTGGCTGCCGCATGTGGCTCGTGTGCGACGACGGTAAGTAATATAAAAACTTCTTGAGTATAACTAGTTTTCCATTTTAATGGCCGTCGTTTGAACCCTTCCTGATCAGAAGGTCTAAGTAGCTAAATGTCCAACAGCGCGAAACGTCTGATGAGCAGTAAGTCTAATTAGCAGAATGTCTATGTAGCAAAACGTCCAACTATCAAATGGTCTGTATAGCAGAACATCTATTTAGCAAATCGTCACATTATCAAAATGTCTGGATACTCAGGCACAAAATTCAACACACAAATTACATCGGGAGGGAAACGGACACGGAATTATAGTATGTACGTACGTACAGACTTGTAGATACCTAGAGATTCTTTGGTCTATGTAGCTTAAATCATATCTTTTTGATGGTGGCTGACAATTTATTGTCAAGAATGCTATTTGATTAGCATTACATAAAGATCTTAGAAAAGAAGCGCTTCGGCAAGATCGCAAATACAAGGATATGTAATTTAAAAGAAATAAAAGAAGGAAGATCGATTTAATGTTTAATGCCAAATACAAAAGAGCTGCAAAAGTTTGAGGGCCAAAAAGATAGTCCCTTTGAATTTTTGCTACACCTTGGTCATATCAAAAGAATAAGAAAATAAATGCAGGGGAATTTGTGCGCCTGATAACCTAATAATATTTATGGCGCTACTAGCTTTTTAATCCAGATTTTGTTTTTCTCAAATAAATGTAATGTAATTTACAAATGACTTTTCCTTTATATCATGAGTGTACACATTTCACAAATGACTTTTTGCTAAATAGATGTTCTGATATACAGACCATTTGATAGTTGGGCGTTTTGCTACATAGACATTCTGCTAATTAGACTTACTGCTCATCAGACGTTTCGCGCTGTTGGACGTTTAGCTACTTAGACCTTCTGATCAGGAAGGGTTTGAACGTTTTCCAGCCTATGACACGATTATTCTTCGTTGTGGTACCTTCTAGTGCCCATTGCCTTGTGATTTTAATAGCAGAGAAAGTAGGACTTGCGTCCACCTACACTCGGATAAAGCTCTAGTAGAAATATATAGTTTAATATTTCAGTCATTTAATATTCGCCCTCAACTTAATTTATGTTCAAACTGTTAATTAATATCTGTCTGTGTCTGTTTTGATATGTAATACTTCCTCCTTTCGAATCCAAAATATCTTAAAAATTGTTGTCCTCAAAAGTCATAAATTATAGAGCAAGCGACGCCATGTTTTTAACACCAGTGACTGTCATGAGATTTAAAAACTACGGAAGTTACAAAATTAATGTTTATATCAAACACGGCATTTGCTACTTTAGAACGCTTAATAAGCCAGAAAAGAGGAGAAAGCTTTTTATTTTATTTATCTTTAAAGATTTCTATATCTGTTTGTCCGCTTCATTTTATGACATCCCCACCCTCGTCAGTTCTAACATCGTTTACATTTTCAACGTACTTAAGCTCTCCAAAATCCATTAAAAGGTGTGATAAATTGTGTTTATCTTTTCTCCTAGTAAATGTAGCTGCCTGTAATTTTTCAACGTGTGAACCTTAATCTTTCATTCTCTTTAAGAAATGGGAAGTTGATTGATATTCGTGGCAACGTGAAATTTGGCCCTCAATTTGCGTTCTGTAATGTTTGATGGATGCCCTTGGTGTTTTATATTTTTTTGGTAAAAAGACGTTCAGTTTGAACGCTTTCAAAGTTGAAGTTGAACTGGGGGGCTATGGGAGACCAATATTATCAAAAATCAAATGAAGCCCATGCTTCCATGATCCATAATTTTTATTTATTTAGTATCGATCATATTTCTTATTATATTTCTGCCGTAGGACATTAATAGTTGTACAGATGTCTTCTTAATTAATTTAACAAAACTGTTTAAACGACAACACATTGCAATGTTTTAATTAATTCTTACGTTACATTTGCTCTTGGTTGTTTGATTGGGTTGCACGTTGAGTCAAGAGTTGAGTAAAGGACTGAAAATAAAAAAAACGATTTCATTTACAGTTTGTTTCTGGTTATATTGTACTTTTAACCAAAAGTTCATATCTATATTAAAATATTATAAAGAGGGAAGATTTTATTGTTTGTTTGTTTGTTTGCATCGAATAGGCTCAAGAACTACTGTACCGATTTTGAAAATTCTTTGACCATTAGAAAGCAACATTCTTCCCGAGTGACATAGGCTTTATTTTATCCCGATATTCCGACGGGAACTGGTACCACGCGGGTAAAATTGCGAGTATCCGCTAGTCGCCTATATGCTGCTGCTACGCTGTCTCGTTGTTTACTCTCCACTCTTCCATGTTTATTTCAACCGCAAATCTACTGTTTCCCTCGCAACTTAATATAGTTTTACGAGAGCATTCAACTCTGGCTGGATCACCGCGTATTTTTGTGTGATTCGCTGAGACCACTTGTGTATTCCACAATATGGTATAACTCTGTGGATTATAGTGGCCATAGTTTACCGGTCAGTGTCCTTCGTTTGCCCTGTGTTATTAAGGCTCTTACACTTCTGCCGATTTGTATGGAAACTTGCGACAAGAAAGGAGGATCCAGAGAATGCGAACCGCGCTAAATAGACTTGTAAAAATTTTAATGTACACTTATCGAAAATCTGAAACAGTCACGATTTCCGAATTTTTGGACATTGGATCGTAGAAAATGAGAAATAATTAATTAACCTCAAAAAAATCGAAGTAAAGACATAAAACACTGAAATGTACGCAAGGTAAATACTAATTAGTATTTTTGTTAGTTAGGTTTAAGTTATAGTTCATGGTAAAATTTTTTCAATGGTCAAAGTTCGGCCAATCAATTAATTACAACCCGTAGAAAATTACACGTTTCCAACAAATATTCCTTCTGCGCCAGTGGTCTCGGGTTCGATTTCCGAACAAGACAAATATTTTGTGTGCATGAACATGTCTAGGTATATGTCTTGGTCTGGGTGTTAACTATGTATATTAAGTATGTATTTACAAACAAAAAGTATTTAAGTATATATTTATCCGTTATCAAGTTTTCCATGATACAGTTTCTTAATGTAATTAACATGGGCTTAGATAATTGGTGTGAATGTAAGAAGTTATTTATTTATTTATTTATTATTATTTATTTATTTAATATTAACCGAAAGAAACCTGAAAGAAACCGTTTCACTTAAAACATAAGAGCCTGTTTCAGGATTTTTTATTAAATCTTTATAGATCATCAAAAAAATTAAAAAAACCACGACATTTGTTAAAATACGTTGAACAGTTTTTGAAGACGACCTTTTCATTTGAGGTCAATTTTATTTGATTACGAGCTGAGCTACATTCCCCTTAACAAGTAGCCCAGGCTTCCTCTGGGATTTATGTTATGTAATTGTATATGCAAATGAATAACCACTTAGATAGATGGCTCGGATAAGCTGCATGGAAAAAGTTGGACGCTATTAACCCTAGTATTTTCTCCCTTTAGGTATTTCCCTTTCAAACAATTATTTTTAATTGTATCTGTGTAAGCGCTGGGCGCACAGAGAGCGAGGCTAAACGAGGTTCATTGCTCTTCCTTTTACAGGTCCTTTCACATCCACTGATCGTGTCGTACTTGTGCGAAGCGAAACGAAGCTCGTTTCGTTTTGAATTGCTATTATGGTGACCTGTGGTTAAGGCGATACTCGGAAAAATTATGCTGAAGCGAGATAGCAATGAGAAAACGACGCGCGCGAGCGAGACCGATTTTGCAGACTAGGCATAAAAAACACAAAATCACTTCGTATTAAAAAACTATAGCGATTTTTTAAAAATGCTTCTACACGATCCTAAATTTATTGGTGTCCACTATTAAACTAATTTTCAATAGTACCTATATATAACTCCATTTAAGAATAATCTTGAAATCTCGTATTTTTTGAGGTCTTTTCCAAAAGAAAAAGTGTCGAGCTAAAATCATAAAATCATGTTTCTGAAACTATACGAATCTAGATGAAGGTATGAAGAAATACATATCTCATTACCAGATTTGTAACAACTCTAACCGTGATTTTATATATTTTTTATGCATTCACAATGCAATTTTGTAAGTATAGGAAAAATGTGATAGTAAAAAACCACGAGTCCCATAAGTAGCATAACAACAGCGTAACAAGTGATAGCAAAATTCGACGAGTCGTGTAGGCCTTTCGGTACCTAGCTTAGTTGGTCAGAGCATCGGGCCGGATTTCCGGAGGCGCGGGTTCGAATCCCGCCTGAAAGCTACTTATGGGGCTCGTGGTTTTTTACTATCACATTTTTCCTAAACTCTAACCGTCCTATAGTTTTATATCAAAAGATCCATACTTTTTCCGAGTAGCGCCTTAATCTATTTAGCCTATTGCATTTAAATGTAGAGTGCGCGATAAGTCTGCGCGCGGTCAAAATCGAATACTAATCTTTTCCATAAGCTTAGAACAACAATTTGTACTGTAACTAGCGCCAAAACGCCTCAGTCGCGCGCAGAGTTATCTGACACGTACTCTAGTAAGTACGTATTTTATTGAATCAGCCGGCCTAGCATGAGCGGCTTTATCACGCGCGATATGATATGGTACGGCATGCCGTCTTGCTTACACCTTAGTGGGGTAAGCAAGACACACCACGAAACTATCTATGCACAATACCTGCTGCAGCTGCAGATAGCATGACAGTGACACACCTTGCACCTACTCCGATTAGACTACTCTAGACGTGTTTCGCCCCAACCCGGGGCATCCTCAGGAGTTGTTAGACCGTGAAAAGTCTAGCACCGGTGCTGCTATATTCCTTTTTTTCAGAATGTGTAGTAAGTAAGTATTTTATTTTATTTTATTTATGAAGATTTACCAACGTTTGTTTACATTATTACATATTAAATAATACTATATCTGAGTATAGCTAAATGTTACAAACACTTACAGGTAAATTCAACATGCATTTAAATTTAAATTACATAATTAAAGAATTTTAAATATAATTTTGAATAGAATTTTAAATAGAATATTAAATATATTTAGAGACAATTTTAAAGATAATGATTAGAAAAAAAAAATAGCTATCAGCAATAATTTTAAGGAGACCATTGAGCGAATCGAAATGAAAGTCAACTATGTCACTGTAGTTGTTCACAATTCTGCAGAATCGGGGAATAGGCGAATTGGACCCGTGAACTGTCCTTCGCAAAGGTGCGGAAAGGGGTGTAATTCTGTTTCTAGGATATCTTCTAGGAACACGAAGGCTTAACATGGATAAGAGTGGAGGGCTATCTATGCAGTCAGTAATTTCCATACAAAAGAAGCATCCGCTAGCTCAAAACGTTTGGATATGGACACCATCTTAAAACGAACGAACGAAAAGTATGCCAAAGGTAGTTTGTTTTATCTATACATCTATACTCTATACAAATAAATAAAATTGGAGTGTCTGTTTGTAATATTAAAATAACCACTTTTTACTACATGCGTATGATTATATATACGGTACATGGTATATGTAAAACATCATTTTTTTCTATTTTTGTCTTTCTGTCTTTCTGTCTTTCTGTCTGTCTGTCTGTCTGTTTGTTCCGGCTAATCTCTGAAACGGCTGGACCGATTTTGACGGGACTTTCACTGGCAGGTAGCTGATGTAATAAAGAGTAACTTAGGATACTTTTTATCCCGATATTCTCACGGGAACGAGAACCACGCGGATGAAACCGCGGGCGGCCGCTAGTCATAAATATTTATTGACGGTTATAAAATATCAGAAGTAATACTGAAATAGTGTTTTGAGGGAAAACTGGGCTATAATAGTGGGATACGCTCCACTGAAAACGACTCAATATGAGCATAATATATCATTCGGGGACACTCAAATAAAAGTTTTTGTTAAATGGGTGCTAGCTAGAGTCGCCAACTCCCATTCACAGATATCCGGGACAATAGAATTTTTTATGCGGGACTTGGCCAACAAAAGCGGGACCTGCCTACAAATGTGCAGGAACGATAAAAACTTAATTTAATTAGTTAAATCAGTTTTATCATCCATCTAACTATACGTTCAATTAGTGATAATTTTTCACAACACAGAGAGATCATTGTAAATGTCAACGGCTGTGATGAGCACACCGTTCCACTCGTGCATCACTCTCCTCTGCATGGTAGTCGTAATTTGATTTGAATAAAAGTTTTGTCTAACTGGGCTGGCTATACCATAAAGCGGGACAATTAGCGTCCCGCACACATGAGTCGCGGGACGCATTATTTGAGCCGTGGAAACGGGACGTCCCGCCTGACGCGGGGCGGTTGGCAACTCTAGTGCTAGCTCGTAATAAATTGAAAAATAATGGCGCCATAGTGACATTCATCGTGATCGCGTGACACACTCGAGTTAAATGTAGTTTTATTTCAATTTGACACATTAGTTGATAGTTTTACAGGTAAAAGTTTACGAGTGCTTTTAACTGTATTAAATTGATTGTTCAACTTTTGATCGAGTTAAAATAGCAGACCATGAAGTTAAAACAGTAAGAGTTATAAGAGAGAAAATATAAGTTTTAGAAACCATTTCAATTATTATTTTTAGACAAATTTTGTTTATTTTATTCGTAACCGTTCAGTACTCACTCTACTTTATGTCAAATGATGTTATTTATCCTAGGAGAGTCCGATCTAGTATACGTTTACTAAAGATTTGCCCATCATTATGCTTGACTTCCAATTGAATCCTAATGATTTAACCAAAACTATTTCCTTTACCAGTATCGTCAAATTTCTCAATATGTCCCAAGTGTCAACCCGTGGAACTTTCCCAACAATCTTTTCTTTGTACAAAGCAGTAGGTAGTCATTTCAGCTTCGAACACAACACCGACATTCGATTACAACTGGAGTCCCCGCCGAGAGCGGTTCAAGTGATTGACATAAACGGCCTAGTTTTCAATCTGAGCTGGGGCCCTACCATAAGTTGTTAGGAGCAATATTGAAGTCAACTATAGTATGGGTTTATAAAAGTGAGGATTCCGTGAGTAGTCATTTCAGGTTCGAACGAAACACCGACATTCTATTAGAAAGGAGGCCCCGGCGAGAGCGGTTCTTGTGATTGACATAAAAGGCCTAGATTTCAATCTAAGCTGGGGCCCTACCATAAGTTGTTAGGAGCAATATTGAAGTCGATTATAGTATGGGTTTATAAAAGTGAGGATTCCGTGAGTAGTCATTTCAGGTTCGAACGAAACACCGACATTCTATTACAACGGAGTCCCCGGCGAGAGCGGTTCTTGTGATTGACATAAAAGGCCTAGATTTTAATGTAAGCTGGGGCCCTACCATAAGTTGTTAGGAGCAATATTGAAGTCGATTATAGTATGGGTTTATATAAAAGTGAGGATTCCGCGAGTAGTCATTTCAGCTTCGAACAAAACATCGATATTCTATTAAACTGGAGTCCCCGGCGAGAGCGGTTCTAGTGATTGACATAAAAGGCCTAGATTTCAAACTGAACTGAACTTTTAGTTAGAACAATATTGAAGTTGATTAAAGTCTGGTTTTATACTTATCCGAACCGTCCGCTTTAACTGTTTTACAATCGTAAAATGGTCCCTGCGATTAAGGCCTATTAGAGTCTTGTGCAGAGACCGCTGTGAAACTGAATAATAAGTTTCTTTAGACAATCCAGTTTTCGATAATTTATGTAATGGAACATTTTGCATTTAAATAAATTATTTGTAAGTATTTGTATATAAAAATTAAGGGGTCCACGTGGTACCCGTTTCCGTGGGAATAATGGTTCCAGTCAAATTCACCGAAAAAAAACTCACCGTAAAAAAACTCACCGAAAAAAACTCACCGAAAAGTTTTCTCACCGAAAAAATCTCACCGAAAAAAACTCACCGAAAATCAAAGTCACCGAAAACTTTTCTCACCGAAAAAAACTCACCGAAAAAAGTTCACCGAAAACCTAACTCACCGAAAACTTCTTAATTTACGACAATCTGAATCATCTAAATTGACTTATCATATTAATGTAAATAAATAAATAAATAATAAAAAATTAGGAATTAGGTAATATAAAAAATGATAATTTTGACTATCCATAATACATATGTATATTACACATGTATTTTGGTTCGAAAAATCTTGAACAAAGAAATACACAGTGAAATAACCTTCAAGCAAAAAAAACAAGTACATACTAAACTTTTAAGACGTGCAAATGATCTATATCTACGCCCCCCGAGAACAAACTATGGAAAAAATAACATTATTTATGAAGGTGCAAAATTATATAATTCTCTCCCTAAACATATTAAAGAAGCAAAATCAATGACTACTTTCAAAAAGTTATTAAAATTCTTTCTACTTAATAAATGAAAAAATAAATAATACTTACTATATTATTATACTTACATATATGCATAATTAAAATAAATAAATGAACTTCTTAAAATCACACCGGTTATCTGGCTCATTAGGAAGCTGTGTTATGGTGACTAGATAGCGGGTAAATACATACATACTTATACACTTTTTTGTAAATATATACCTACTTAATATACATAGATAAAAAAAGTACTTAATAATTTTAAATAAAATAAGATCATGCGAAATACTCTAAAAAAACACTCAAAAGCTAATAAAATAAATATATAAGTTCGTAAACATTATTATTATTTTTATTATTTGATCTAAAATCTAGAAGCTGTGAACAAAATATATTAAGCGTTAAAACCAAACAAAGTCATCACTACTTGCACGAGATGCCACTTCCAGTCGCGTCTAGTTAGTTTCATCTATGTTCATGATGTTGCGCGGTGATCTATTTTTGTTGTATTTAACTACCTGCATATTTTTTTATTCTAGTAGTATTTATTGCAGAAACAAGTTAATTATTACTTATTTATGTTAGTGTTATAAGATATTTTAAGTCCTTTTAATGTATTACTTAGTATTTACCTAGTATTTTACTTAAAATACTGTAAATTCTGTTTGTTTATAGTGTTATAGTGTAGTGTTTGGTACAGAGTTTGAAACTGCCGATAAGTCAATTTAGGTACGTACGTTTCTCTAAATAGTTTATTTGTAATCTTTTATAAGATACTTATTGTAATTTGTAATCTTACGTAAGTGAATTTTTTTGTAAATTCTTGTGAGATTAATAAAGATCTTAAACCACCACAATATTGAAAAATGATAGTATTGAAAATGATAATAACGACTCCGTAGCTCAGTGGTTAGAGCATTCGCCTTGACAGCGAAAGGTCGTGGGTTCGAGTCCCATCGAATGACCCCGTAGCTCAGTGGTTAGAGCATTCGCCCGCACAATAAAATGTCGTCGGTTCGAGTCCCATCGAACGACTCCGCAGCTCAGTGGTTAGAGCATTCGCCTGGATAGTGAAAGGTCGTGGGTTCGAGTCCCATCAAATGACCCAGTAGCTCAGTGGTTAGAGCATTCGCCCGAACAATAAAAGGTCGTCGGTTCGAGTCCCATCAACGACTCCGCAGCTCAGTGGTTAGAGCATTCGCCTGGACAGTGAAAGGTATATTAAGTCTTAATTTTTTTTTTATTTATTTATTTATATCACCGGAATCGCCTTAAATTTCTAACCTATCACGTGTTCTACAGGACTTCCGTAAAATTTATAAACTTGCGGTTCTTATTGTTATTTTCCGGTGACATTTACATTAATATGAGCAGAAATCTACCCGATACGTCGATTTAGATGATTCAAATTGTCGTAAATCAAGAAGTTTTCGGTGAGTATTTTTCGGTGAGTTTTTTTCGGTGAGAAAAGTTTTCAGTGGGTTTTTTTCGGTGAGAAAAGTTTTCGGTGAGTTCGGTTTTCGGTAAGTTTATTTCGGTGAGATTTTTTCGGTGAGATTTTTTCGATGGGAAAAGTTTTCGGTGAGTTTGGTTTTCGGTGAGATTTTTTCGGTGAGTTTTTTTCGGTGAGAAAACTTTTCGGTGAGTTTGGTTTTCGGTGAGTTATTTTCGGTGAGTTTTTTTTCGGTGAGTTCGGCCGACACCGGGAATAATGTAGCCTACCTATTCCACTCGAATGGTGAAAGCATTGTCAAAATCTGTCTCGGATTATTTTAGATAATCCATTACAATAAAAAAAAATGCGTGGTACCCGTTCCCGTAGGAACATCGGGATAAGATATAGCCTAAGTTAATCAGAGATATTGTAGCATTCTAAAACTGAAAGAATTTTTGTAATCGGTCCAATACTTTTTGAGTTTATTAGGTACATACACATACAAACCATTTTTTTCTAATATTAGTATAGATATATAAAACTATTCTGTACGTGTATTTGTCACCCAACTCTTCCTAAACGGCTGGACCGATTCCTGGATCTGGTTCCTGGATGGTATGAAAACAGAAATTACCCGGTAGCAGTAATAATTTTTTTTTCATCACATACATTGTTCCAATACTTACCAAACTGTAGTAGCTTGAGCACTAGTATAATTTATGGAAATTGAAAACAACGACGGGTATTAACCACATACACCCAGACCCGAGGAAATATTGAAAAGTTCGTTTTCAATATTTACCCGACCGGGAATCGAACCCGGGACCTCTAGAGATAGCGGCACCTTGAAAACCGGTGCGTACACCACTCGGCCACAGAAATCGTTGTCCTGATGGTAGGGCCTCTAGGGCTTTTCTAATCTGCGTTTCATCAAACGCCCCAGCCGTATCTAGTGGACGTTGTATGACAAAGTCCGTCATGTATTGTTCTACCCTTATGGCTATGATCCTACTTATCCTACTAATATTATAAATGCGAAAATTTAGATGTTTGGATGTTTAGATGTTTAGATGTTTGGATGTTTGGATGTTTGCTACTCAATCACGTCAAAACGGCTCAACGGATTTGACTGAAATTTGGGACACAGATACTTTGTGGCCTGGAGAGGAACATAGGCTACTTTTTATCCCGGAAAAATATCACATTCCCGCGGGATAACGTCATGTAGTCCACGCGGGCGAAGCTGCGGGCGGAAAGCTAGTAATAGCTAAAGCTAATGGTAAAAGCTTTAGCTATTACTAGCTTTCCGCCCGCTTTTCCTCTGATTTTTCTTTACATCATGAATTAATCAAAGTTATTCAGTTGAGAAGGGCTGATGATGATGGATGATAAAATTACTTTTTCACTTCTCATGCTCGTAAAGTTCGTGTTTATGTTGGGTATAGGCGGCATAAAATCGCTTTTTATGCTCTAGTGCATAAAGTAAAATCTTCGTCTAAGTCTCAGACTTTAAGACAAAGGTCGTCAGGTAAACAGTCACACACGCAATTAAACTTCGTTAAATAAACTTTATTAATACCTAACGTATTTCATTCTGTTTCTTTAATTTTGTACATTATCCATGTTAAATTATTAAATTAATAAAACTAGGCAAAATTAATGAGTTTTCTAAGGAATAAGTATTTCAAGAGTATTATGGACTACGATCTATGCTAAAGTCACTGTGCTGCCAATGCCCGTATAAAAAAAAGAAAACGAAAGTCTTCCCGCCAATATGGCGAATTCTTTATTTTTTCTTTTTTGCAATATTGCTATTTATTTTCCTCACACTCGAAGTGAAAAGCAGAGTGTATAACTCGTACATAAAACCCATTTTACCCTCGAATTGACTATCCACCCTCGCCTACGGCTCGGATGGATATATACGTCTCGGGTAAAATGGTACCTTTTATGCACTTGTTGTACAATCTACTATTGTTTTGTAAATAATAATTTATCACTTAAAACAATTCATATGAATTTCAATGTTCATATAAATTTCAAGAAAATTTTCAATTATTCGCACGTATGTTGGTGTTTTCTTGTTGGTTGTCAGTTTATCTTTTATCGATAAAAGGCTATATAGTATCATTCTAGACCTTTTCGATTCCACGCTTTATTCAGTATTACATAATTTTATGATGGAACCAAAATGGGGGGAAACATAAGTAAGTATTAATAAAGTTATAGTTACTTGGTAAACATATGTATGTCTGTCTTATTTCATAGAAATGGAGCTGCAAATTAAAAGACGTTCCCAATAAAAGAAAGAAAATAAATTTCGTCGTCTGATTCCTATTACGTTTATACTTAAATAATTTTACTTCTCATGAAATGATTGATGGCAATTTCGTTTGAAATCGACGTCGGCAATCCTCTGAGGATCAACGGATTTTTATGAAGAAAGCTTGATGGGGCGGAAAATACAGGTCGATCTCTGGTTTATTCGTTGGGTTGCATCAAGTAGATATTAAATCATTTGTATTTTGCTGTTTGGAGGATTGGGATGAAACGCTAATTGTCTACATTGTGATGTTTTCATCTTGTTTGGTAAGGTGATGATGTCGATCCCTTAAAGAGACTTTTGAAAATATTTTAAGGCGCTACTCGGAAAATGTATGGACTTTTTGATATAAAACTATAGGATGGTTAGAGTAGTTACAAATCTGGTAATAAGATAAGTATTTCATTATACCTTTATCTATAAACGTATAGTTTCAAAAACACGATTTTATGATTTTGGCTCGACACTTTTTATTTTCGAAAAAACCTCTAAAAATACGAAATTTCAAGATTATTCTTAAATGGGGTTACATATACTATTGGAAATTGGTTTAATTAGTGGACACCAATAATATTTAGGATCGTATAGAAGCATTTTTAAAAAATCGCTATAGTTTTTTAATACGAAGTGATTTTGTGTTTTTTTCGCCTAATCTACAAAATCGGTCTCGCTCCCGTGCGCGTCGTTTTCTCATTGCTATCTCGCTTCAGCATAATTTTTCCGAGTATCGCCTTAATTTTGCCATTGAAAGCGGAGAGTTTCTTATTTATTTCTTCTTCTTTATTTCTTTCTGAAAGCGGAGGCTTCTGTATTGACACTGAATAAAAATAAGATCTAAATATTAGCTAAACTAAGCAGATCATGAATTTTTTTGCCAATATAAACAATGTTAAATAATTTTTTCATGTGCAGTATTTTAAAAAGGGATCTTACACATGAAACCTTCCCGCAGCATGAAGAATGAAGAGCGACAATTGGCACATTTCCCTACATCACTTGTAATAATGGCGAAATAGTTTAACGAAGGCGACGCGACGTGAGGTCAAAACGGTTTGTGTTGTGTATAAATCACGCTATTGGTTTGCCACCGGTTCGGAAATGAAGCCCCGTTTGAACTCGACAAAAGGTTATTACATATTGCTCTGATAGACTTATTTATGTTACTTTCGGTACATTTTCTCCTCCCCTTTAATCAGAGAGCGTCGCTCTTCTCGGTAGAGAATTTTTTATTCTTCTCTTCTTCCGATAGAAAGATTGATAAGTATAGATAGGTAAAATGACTTCGCCTTTTACATTGACACAACATTAACATTTTCTTTTATTTGTTCGAAATATGTAGCTTATTATTCTAGATTTTCCCTTTCTTCTATTCCCTTCTTTCCTATCTACCTTCTTAGTAAGCCTTTATCATCGTTTATTTTTCCAAGAGATTCTTGGGAACGATCTATATTTCACCGAAAATTATGGTTTGAAAAGTTCTGAGGCTTGTCGCCTTCTTAGGATTGGCAGCTTAACCTGGCGAACTGCTGGACTCAATAGTTGTTTGTTATTTCGAAAATGGTAAATACTTAGTCAGTTAATATGTAGTCATATGTGTCTTTCAAAACACGGTGTTAATTAATATATTTGTCACAAGTGGGATGAGCTCGTTGAACTCATCGAAGTGTATTTCGCATTATAGATCACTTATTGTTGTGATCATTTGTAAGTTAATTTATACATACTTCGATGTAATTAACGAATAATCGATTAGTATAATTGGATAACTTTATTAATAGTTGAGTACAATAATGTTCTACGTCATCTGACATAATTAACTAATGGTTCATGTTGTAGAATTATGGACTTACTTAACTTAGTATCAAATTTTGAATTCCCACATGTTTCCTTAATTAATTTGATACCCTTGGACGAAGAACTGTCGTTATGGTAATTGATAATTGATTAGTAGACTATACCATCCACCAAAAGCTGTCAAAAGGCTGTTGTCAAATATCTATTCAATTTTTGTTCCTTATACGACCGAGACCGAAAGAGGCGCTGCTCTGGTTTTCATACAAAATAATAATATCACGACTTCGATCGTATAAGATCGAAGTATCGCGATAACGAAAGTCTTTCGTGCTAATGCTGGGGCTTCACCTGCGTGACGCCTAACGGCGTTAATAATGGCATGCGCGTCTTAGCGCGCTCTTTGTATCAAATTAGTGCGCTAAAACCCGGCTACACCTGCGTATTATATCAAATAGCGCGCTAATTAATGGCATTAGACGCAGGTGAAGCCCGTAAGGGTTTGCTGACATAAATGCGTTGTGAATGCAATATATGACATTGACCAAATTCTACAGACATTCTACAGACAGACAGTCAAAATCATATACTTACCTACGAATATTAATTTTATTCTATAAGCGCTCATACATAGTAATTAATCCACCATTTGCCTTTTGCAAAACTTGATCTTGCCAAACCCAGAATAGTAGATTGTATTACAAGGGAGTAAAATAATATATTTACGGCGAGGGCGCTATTTTAAATCCATAGCGCAGTGAAGGATTCTAGAGTAGAATCTCGAGCGCAGCTAGGGATTCTAAAGTAGAATCCTGAACGCAGCGAGGGATTCAATATACGCCGCCCGAGGTGAAAATAATTTTGCGGCCGAGTAATACACTCTGCTTTTCATCCCCCTCTATAAGAAAAGCAGTAAAGACAACTCAAACTACCTACCTTTCTTTGTCGTTCGGATACATCATAGCGCTAATCGGGCAAGAAAAAAATAATAATTTTGAAATAAAAAAAAATAAAAAAAAATATATGTCCATCAGATTTCTTATAAGTATCTCCGGGGATGCCGTAGGGGGGTTGAAAATTTTGTTAGATTTTAGCTACGACTCACCGTTTACGAGATATTCTCAATTTTAAAAAATTACGTTTTTGAAAATTTCTCGGTCCCGAAAAAAGTCCCGGCCTCATACAAAATCAGTTGATTTTTTTAAAGTACTGCACACCCTTTGCTACACTCCAAACAATGCTTCTTTAATTATGTTCTAAATTCAAATCTCATCGTTTTGGACCCTGTTATGAAGCTGTTCAAAATTCAAATCTCATTTATACCCTCTTGTCATAACAGGTAAAAAATGAATCGTTTTGGACCCTGTTATTAGATAAACAATCATCGCTTTTCGAATCGATGGGATGAAAATGTATGTTTTTTGATATTCTTCTTTTTCTTACCGTGTCGCTGGCAAATCTTCTGTGTCCAAACAAAATTTAGCTACGCAAATTGCAGAACCAGTAGCCTTCATTAGGTCCTGCTGCGTGTAGACTAATGACTACACGCTGGCGGACCTACTGACGCTAACAGCTGTTAGGACACGCGGGGCACGAATCACGATATAAATGTCCCATAGTTTGTCCAAAAATCCCCAAAAGCCGGCCTAGCATGAGCGGTTTTTATCACGTGATATGATATAGCACGTAATTTTATTTATCCACAACGGGGTAGCACTTAGCCTTCATCACACCTGATGATAAGGCTGAAGGTGGAGGCGCACTACTCCAGGAATCTTCAATTACTGAGGAACTGGCTATCTTATCTCTAACTGCCGGAACACAATAATACTGAAAACATCGTTGTTATGGCGTCAGACTTAGATAAGATGGTGGTAGCTAGCCAGGCGGACTAAGAACAAGTCTTACCACCAACCAAACCAAATACAATATGTACCCCCACTGGGAATCGAAACCGGGACCTCTGGGTCTGAAATTGGTGGTATGAACCACTAGACCACAGAGGTTGGTTGCTTACCCCACTAAGGTGTTAGACAGCATGACGTGCTATATCATATCGCGTGATATAATGATGGTCATGCAAGGCAGGCTGGACAGGTTGTCTTTGCTACAGCCGACCATATCGTACGTTTTTCGATTTTCGATCAACATTTCTATCTTCGCGTTTACCTATGTTCCTTTGGCGTGTCCAATCCTAAATACCGTAAAGGCTGATTTACATTGATCCAGTATATCGATCCAGTGCCACTGGATTCCGGCACTGGATTGGCACTGGATCAATGTAAACAGTTTCAATCCAGTCCAGCGTCCAGTATCCAGCGCTGGATCGGAATAGTGCGCGTGCCTATTTCTCAATCCAGACCGCCCCCCGCGCGCCGCGCATTCCCTTGCCAGTAGCACTGGATCCGTGTAAACACGACGCGCCTGAGGGCCTACTCTGAAACGCAAATCCGAAACTTCGGTTAGCCCCGTCCCGCTCACTCTCGAGTCATGACGGAATCGAGTGATAGGGGCGGGGCTAACCGAAGTTTCGGATTTGCGTTTCAGAGTAGGCCCTCTGCTTAGCGCCAGTCTCTGCCGCGTATCGTACGGTGACCACGCGTTGTTTGTCTGGTGCACCGGTTCATAAAAAATGTCGACCAGTAAGTGGTCTGATGAACTAAATATTAAATTAGTACAATTATACAGACAAGAAGAATGTCTATGAAACCTAAAATCTCAATCATACCGCAACAAGGATTTGCGGTCTACAGCAATACAGAATATTATTTTGCGTTTTAATAAATATGGAGGAGTTAACTTTAATTGACAATATCTTTAATTTGCCTTCGCTTTTTAAGATGCAAATCACTCATTTTTGGTAAAACGTGTTGTTACCCTGACAGTGTCAGTATGTCTACTGGACTAATGTAAACGGTCCGACCGATCCAGTAACCCATGCCGATCCAGTGCGGCAATCCAGTGACGCTGGATCGATCTACTGGATCAATGTAAACCAGCCTTAAGACTAAGCTGTGCTTAAAAAAAAATGTCACTGTGAATCATGCCTTACATTAATTTATCAATGTACCAGCTATGAATTACCTTTTCCCTTTGTCTCGGACTCGGTTCGTTAATAAAAATCCGTTGATTTACAGATGTTCCAAATTTCTTTATGGCCAGTTCAAAGATGGTAATATGTTTGTTTTGGCCCTTATTGATCTCTGGAACGTGCTTTCAGCTTACGCGATTGTAAATCAAGATAACTGTGGTTATTTACTTAGGCTTCCTTTGTTGTACCGACCGTTGTATTTGTGTCGTTTTGGGAAGTTGCTTTTTGAGTTAGTTTTGTATCTTTAGGGCGCTTGTTCATGGGACGGTTTTTGGCCGGATGCCGGGCCGGTTTGGTATTTTGTCTTTGTCTGTCAACACCACCTCAATAAAAAAGGCTGTATTGCACCGACTCTGTGCCCGGCGTAAAACCATCCCGTGTACAAACGGTCTTATTGTGTGTGTATTGATAAGGTATTGATGTATAAATTATCGGTTGATTGTTTGTTTTTTCAGGATCAGTTCTTGTGTTCATATTAACTGTTCGGAAAAGATCGACGTTTCTGAACGCAACTCTAATGTCACGTCAAATTGACATTAGCTGTCACTTGAAGTTGACAGTGACACTTGATTGAAACTCTCGTGGCAAAAAAAAATGTCGGAATAATTTTGCTGAATTTGTTAAAAATCGCTCGCGTTGAATGTGCCTGGCATATCGAGTTTGAATACATCTTAAATTATCTATGTGATCCCGTTTTGTACGACCAAGGTTTTGATGCCATCTCTGGAGTGGCCGGTCGCGGATGCTTTGAAAGATAACCTTTTCTACCACACGCGCTTGTTGTCGGGACACTATATCGTAATAAAAAAAGCTCCCACGTGTGTGTCTTTGTGTATCTATTGTTGAAACGCCCAGTGTCTTGTGAACGCTGTTATTTGTGTTATGAGTGAGGTGACTAATTGGTAAGGTCTGCAGAAGAAGACGGAGCCACAGGGGGGGCCCCCCTCTCCCCACGCTGCCCAGGGACTTTCTACAGCACAGACCACAGTATGTAAAATCACCTTACTTCACATTCTCTCCGCTGTGTATCGCAGTCCTATTGTTCAGTTACATCCCGGCTGAAACCAAGATTTGTCCGGAGTCTATACTCATGATAGCCTTCCACTGCGCCAATGCTGACTCCGCGGTCTAGGCAGGGGTGTACTGAACATTTCTTGGTAGCAAGAGCGTAGCTTGAAGGCCTGAGAGGCCCACGCCAAAATTTTGTCTATTAATCAGTGCCGTTTGATGACCATCTGGTCCGGACTAGATTAATTTGTACTTGCAAATGGTAATTAACTTGCATTTGAAAAGTAAAGGGCATTCCTTTGTTATTGGTTCCATGTCTTGTAATTAATTGTCATGTATTGAAGTTCCAAAAATGTAAACAGATGCCTTTCTTTGCTCATAATAATTATTATTTAGTTTGTTAGCAAATTTGAGTTGTGAATATTGACAAGTTTGTTGCTAAAATAATAGCTAATAAAAGGTTAGCTAATAAGTTTGCACTCAATACTTAGTGAAACTTAAATGATTTGGGACATTGTTTACACATTGAAACTCATTGAAACTTGTGCTTTGAAATAATTAAAATTAACTTGTTGTTGTGTAACAGTATGTTGTGTTGATATCCAAGTGAATTTCAATAGTCAGTGATTTTGAGTGAATTTCAATAGTCAGTGAGTTTTGTTGTTTTCTGATAACCTCCAGATATTTAAGAGTTTGTGTCATTATAAATACTTTGTTGTTGTAATATTGGAATTTTGTGGTTAGTAATAACCTCCAAATATTGGAGATTTTGTGTTATAGTGAATATTTTGAATTTGTTGTTTTTGTTGATAAATTTGTGACGTTACAATGACGGCCTCCTCTGCTAAAGCCAAAATACGTTCTGAGTTACGGTGGTTAGCTTCTGCGGTCGCATTATTGGATCGACCGGATAGAACGGAGGCCTTGTTGAACAGATACGTAGATCTGCCCATACGTTTGGCTGTTGTTGATGAGCAGTATGCCTTATTTTTGGAAAGGACTGTTGAGGCCGAGGTGGAAATGCGACAAGAAGTCGGTTTGGATGTGGACCAGTGTTATGATTTTGCGGACAGAATTACCCAGGTAGCTCGACCTTTGCAAGTGGCAAGAGAGAATGAACCGAGCCCGTCCCCGGTCACATCTAAAAGTATGCCCCCTCTCTTTGCTAGATTGGCCCCCTTAGACTTAAGGCGCTTTGCTGGTCGTCTAGAGGACTGGGAGGGCTTTATTAATATTTTTGATAGTCTTGTACATGCCCGGGACGATTTGACCCAGGGCCAGAAGTTAGCTTATTTGTTATCCGTGTTGGAAGGGGAGGCCCTTGAATCAGTTCAACATTTGGCCCCCTCGGATGAAAACTACCCTATTGCTAGGGATTTGATTGCCCGTCGGTACCAGAACGTACGACGTCTGGCGGACAACCATGTGGCCGCCATTTTGAATTTACCCCGCGTTGCCAGCGTGATGCACTTGAGAGTGGCTTTGTTGAATCCGCTGTTGGTTGCCTACAACGCATTAAAAAACTTAAAACTCCCAGTGGAGCAGTGGTCGTTTTTGTTACTGCACATTGTCCTGGGAAAGTTGCCGGACTCTGTTAAGGTCCGTTTTGAGCAGCAGTATGGTGGGGATAGTGCGACTTATCTGCCACCCTTCTCGGACCTCTTGACGTTCCTGGAAGGAGAAAGTAGACTGGCAGATAATTCCTCTCTGGCCGGTCCTATGGGACCCGAACGACCTGTGCCACAGAGTAGATCCCCCACCGGACCCCCCCGTAGGGGGCGTATGGCCCCTCGCGCGCCCGGCCGCTATGCCGCCGTCCAGGAGACCGCCCGCTGCTTGTACTGTCGGGAACCGGGTCACAGCACGACCCGTTGTGATAAGTTCCTCGACCAGCGCGTCCAAGGCCGTCGAGCGATCGCGCGACAACGGACATGGTGCTACTCGTGCTTGGGCCTGCACATGCAGCGCGAATGTACCCAAGCGCACCCATGCCGATTTTGTAAGGGCAACCACCATCCCCTCCTCTGCATGAACAGCCCAGAGGGCGGCGGAGCGCCGCAGCGCGTCGCTGCAGGATCACCGCGTATGGGTGGGGGTCTCGGACCCCCCGCGGTGTTTGCATCCCGCAGCAGTTCTAGTGGCCACCAGAGTGGCCCCAGACGCTCTCCGCCACGTTTGGACCCTCAAACGGGTGGGGGTCCCAGGGACCCCCCCATGGGAAACCGGTCCCCAAGGATGGGGATGAGTTACGCGAGCGTTGCCGGAGGTCGTAGAGGCCCCCCGCGACGTTTTGAGCCTCGCACGGGCGGGGGTCCCACGGACCCCCCCATGGGAGACCGATCCCCAAGGATGGGGATGAGTAATGCGAGCGTTGCCGGAGGTCGTAGAGGCCCCCCGCGACGTTTTGAGCCTCGCACGGGCGGGGGTCCCACGGACCCCCCCAGGGGAAATCGGTCCCCAACTAGGGGGTTCGATTTTGCGAGCGATGCGGGAGGTCGTAGAAGCCCCCCGCAACGTGTTGAGCCTCGCACAGCCGGGGGTCCCCGGGACCCCCCCTCTGAAAATCGGTCACCGTGCCCCCGCGACTATGGGGCGACGTACACGGTGGATGATAGGCACCGATTCTCGCCGCCGCTCGCCGAATACCCGCGTTTGGAGCGGCGCCCGCCCCGTCTTCAAGGGGCCGGGAGATATAACCCGCCTGATACCGGGCGAATTGGACGTAGGCAGTATGTGGGAGATTGGGACCCCCTGGATCGCTATGAGCGACCCCCTTACCATGGGGGGACGTCTGGGGACCCCACATACTAGCAATCAACGTGTTTACGGTCGATTGTAGCCACCCCTCCAGAGACCGTTTTGTTGCCCACGGCCTCTGTGCTTGTCAGGGGATTGAATGGCGACCTTGTGGAAGTTCGCGCCTTGTTGGATTCCGGTGCTCAGGGGTGTGTTGTGTCATCTTGGTTAGTTAGGCGGTTGGGCCTCAAGGTGCACCCCCACACGGAAGGCGTGAGAGGTGTTGGCGATGTGAAAGTCCCCGGGTTGTTAGGGCATGTTGACTTCACATTTACATCACGTAATAAGTCCACGCCAGGCATTAAGACCTCGGCGATTGTGTTGGACACAGTTGTTGGCCGTCAACCTTCAGTTGACTTGGGACCGAGTATGTTGTCTTTGGTGTCTGATTCCCCACTCGCCGATCCAAATTTCTTCCGCCCAGGCCCGATTGATGCTCTCCTTGGAGCCGATGTCCTGGGGCGAGTTTTGTTGACGGGGAAGCGAGTTTTGCAGCCAGATGGCTTGGTAGCTCTGCAGACGACACTCGGTACAGTTGTGATGGGCCCTGCTCGCCGCGTTTTGGATTCCCTTGATGAGGATCGCGGTCTTGTTTTTAATGTGTCTCTCTCCGAAGTGGTGCAGAAGTTTTGGGAGGTTGAGGAACCTCCACCAGCCCCGCGGGTAGACCCAGTAGCGGATGAATGCGAGTTGTATTACCAGAATAACACTGGTCGCCTCCGCTCTGGTCGTTTGATCACCCGTCTCCCCTTTCGTGCCGGCCGACCTCCTCTGGGCGAATCCCGACCGCTAGCGGAACGTAGGCTAGTGGCGATGGAGCGTCGCATGAGCAAGGATCCGGTCTTCCGCCAGAAGTATGTTGAATTCATGCGGGAGTATGAGGAGTTAGGGCACATGTCCGTGAGCGATTTGGATTGGCGCTCCGTTGAGCACTTCTTTTTGCCGCACCACGCCGTTTTGAAATCCGGAAAGATTCGGGTGGTCTTTGACGGTTCGGCTCCCACCTCTACTGGAGCGTCCTTGAACCAGTGTCTGCATGTAGGTCCCAAGCTGCACACGGAGATCTCAGACATTTTGACCAACTTCCGGCGGCACCAAATTGTATTTATGACTGACATCCGGATGATGTTCAGACAAACGGTCATCCATCCAGAGGATAGGAGGTACCAATTGATTTTGTGGAGAGAGAGTCCTAGGGACCCCTTGTTGATTTATGAATTGAATACGAATACGTACGGTTTGGCTTCGAGCCCGTTTGTTGCGATTCGTTCTTTGTTGGAGTTGGCCGAGAAGGAGCGCTTGAGATACCCTCGCGCCTCCGCCATTTTGGCCAGTGACGTCTATGTGGATGACATTTGCACGGGCGCCTCATCTGTCTCAGAGGCGATTGTCCTGAGAGACGAACTCACCGCCCTTTTGAAGTCGGGAGGTTACGAGTTGAGGAAATGGATATCCAACTCGCCTGATGTACTGGTAGGTTTGCCCGAAGAGCACCAGCAGGACCCCCACCTATTCGAAAATGTTGATAATCCCCATGTGGTGACCGTCCTTGGCGTACAGTACAAACCGGTCTCTGACACGTTCACTTATTGTGTGGATTTACGACCACCGAAAGTCTGGACCAAGCGTTTAGTATTGTCTACTGTCGCACGTACCTTTGACCCCAATGGGTGGATTTGCCCCGTGCTGTTTATGGCCAAGTGTTTCTTGCAACGGTTATGGGCTTCGGGTGTGTCGTGGGATGAACCCCTCTCGGACGAGTTACTCCGAGATTGGTCGAGCTTCGTTTCATCCCTCCCCGAGATTAATGAAGTGCATTTGCCGAGGCTATTCCTCCCTTCTGAAAATTGTAAAGTTACTCTTCACGGCTTTTCCGATGCCTCCGAACGTGGATTTGCTGCGGCCGTGTACCTCCGCACCGTTACTGTTGACGGAGTTGTTGCTGTGCATCTGGTGATAGCGAAAAGCAAAGTCGCTCCCCTTCGGACTCGTCATACGATCCCGAGGTTGGAATTGTGTGGAGCTGCCCTCCTAATGCGTTTGTTGAACCACGTATGGCTCACATTAGGTCGATCTATTGCGATACAAGAGGTTTATGCTTGGACGGACAGTCAGGTCGTCCTTTGTTGGTTGAAGGCTCCGGCGCACACCTTGGACGTGTTTGTGGCCAATCGAGTGTCGCAGATTTGTAATTCCGACATCGAGTTGATTTGGAGACACGTGCCGGGAACCATGAATCCCGCGGATTGTGCGTCTCGGGGTTGTGTAGCCCCAACCCTAATTAACCACCCCCTCTGGTGGGGCCCACAGTGGTTGATGCGGCCTGAGTCGGAGTGGCCGCCCTCTCCAGCGTTGTCGAACGTAGCCGTTCCTGATATGCGGGCATGCGTCCTGGAGACTAACCCCGCCGGGGAAAAGGATTTGTTGTTGGATCGGTACAGCTCCTTACAGAAGCTGCTTGGTGTTACCGCTTGGATCAGACGTTTTGTGTACAATTGCAGAAACCCACGCGCGAGGCGTGATTCGTCGGTTCTCACTCCGGACGAGCGTAGGGACGCGCTCTTGTTTTGGGTCCGGAGAGTACAAGCTGATAGTTTTGAGTCCGAGATTGAAATTTTGCGTTTAGGCCGTCGCAAGTTGAAGGGCGCGGTATCGCGATTAAATCCCTTCCTGGACGAGAGTGGGCTTTTGCGAGTCGGCGGAAGACTTCGAAATGCGAACCTGCCGTATGGAGCTCGTCACCCCCTTTTGTTACCTAAAGCCGGACATTTGACTCAACTGATAATAACAGATCGCCATGTGAATGCACAACATGCTGGCTGTAATGCTTTGTTGGCCATTTTGCAGCGTGAATTTTGGATTTTGTCTGCTCGTCGAGCCATTCGCACTGTGGTTTTCCGTTGCCTGCCTTGTTATCGATTGAAGGCCGCGACCATGCAGCCCCAGATGGGTGATTTGCCTGCTGATCGCGTCACGGAATGTAGAGCTTTTGCCGGAGTCGCCACCGACTTCGCCGGTCCCTTTACTGTAAAGGCTTCGAGACTGCGTAATGCTAAAACCTATAAGGCGTACTTGTGCGTGTTTGTGTGTTTGTCCACCAAGGCTGTCCATTTGGAAATTGTCTCGGAATTGTCTACCGAAGCCTTTGTCGCCGCCTTGAGCAGATTTGTTTCCCGTAGAGGACTGCCGTCATTGATACGTTCCGATTGTGGTACTAATTATAAGGGAACGTGTAATTATCTTAAGGAAGTAGTTAAGTTTTTTGTTGATAATAAAATAGACATTGGAACCACCCTCTCCCGGCGTGGGATAATCTGGAAGTTTAGCCCTCCAGCTTGTCCGACCTGGGGAGGAATTTTTGAAGCTTGTGTAAAGGCTGCCAAGACACACTTGCGTCGCGTGATTGGAGAAACTATTCTCACGTTTGAGGAACTTGATACGGTATTTTGTAAAATTGAGGCCGTCCTCAACTCGCGACCCTTGTGCCCGTTGTCTTCGGACCCGAATGACCTGGAAGCGTTGACCCCAGGTCATTTCTTGATCGGACAGCCCCTTTTGGCGTTGCCTGAATATCCGATTCAGGATGTAGGATCCCATCGTTTGTCGCGATACCAACTTTTGAAACAGATGTCCCAAAACTTCTGGGCACGTTGGTCGATGGAGTATTTGCATATCCTACAACAGCGCGTGAAGTGGACAGATAAAACCACCCCACCCCAGACTGGCGACCTCGTGTTGATTAAGGATGCTAACCTGCCGCCCCTATGTTGGCGAAGGGGGCGCATTGTTAAACTCTACCCCGGAACTGACGGAGTTCCTCGTTTTGCTGAGGTTTTGGTTCGAGATTCGGTTTTGAAGAGAGCAGTTAGTGGGCTCTCCCGATTACCCGTAGATTGACGTACCGTTCTTAACGGTCCGGGGCGGGGGGATGTTCGGAAAAGATCGACGTTTCTGAACGCAACTCTAATGTCACGTCAAATTGACATTAGCTGTCACTTGAAGTTGACAGTGACACTTGATTGAAACTCTCGTGGCAAAAAAAAATGTCGGAATAATTTTGCTGAATTTGTTAAAAATCGCTCGCGTTGAATGTGCCTGGCATATCGAGTTTGAATACATCTTAAATTATCTATGTGATCCCGTTTTGTACGACCAAGGTTTTGATGCCATCTCTGGAGTGGCCGGTCGCGGATGCTTTGAAAGATAACCTTTTCTACCACACGCGCTTGTTGTCGGGACACTATATCGTAATAAAAAAAGCTCCCACGTGTGTGTCTTTGTGTATCTATTGTTGAAACGCCCAGTGTCTTGTGAACGCTGTTATTTGTGTTATGAGTGAGGTGACTAATTGGTAAGGTCTGCAGAAGAAGACGGAGCCACAGGGGGGGCCCCCCTCTCCCCACGCTGCCCAGGGACTTTCTACAGCACAGACCACAGTATGTAAAATCACCTTACTTCACATTCTCTCCGCTGTGTATCGCAGTCCTATTGTTCAGTTACATCCCGGCTGAAACCAAGATTTGTCCGGAGTCTATACTCATGATAGCCTTCCACTGCGCCAATGCTGACTCCGCGGTCTAGGCAGGGGTGTACTGAACATTAACTTATAGTTATTGTTTGTGTTTAAGCCCACGCTTTCATAGCAAGTAATAGGTAGTTAATGTATTCATTCATATATTCATTAGCCTTGTATTTCCTACTAATGGCTCCGTGCGGTTTTACCCGCGTGGTACCAGTTCCCGTTGGAATATTAGGATTAAATATGTCACTCTGGAACAGTGCCGCTTTATACTGGTGATGAAAGAATTTTTTAAATCGATCCAATAGTTTTTGAGTTTATCCATTACAGACATACAAACAAATCTTTCCTCTTTAAATTATCTATTATTTAATTACCTTACGAGAGACGTCTTCTTTCTAAAAAAGTTCAGTGATATTATGTCGATTCACTAAACTAAATCTAGTAAAATGAAGAATGACTGAACTAATAACAGTGCCTAAGCTCACTGCTGCAGGTGACAGGTATGAGCGAGTTTGTATCGGCAGTCCTGTACTTCGCGATCGCCTTAAACTTCGTGGTTATTTTTTTTTGTGAAACACAACTTATGGATTGTTTTCACCTCAACTCTCACCTTTGAAATCCACTTTTTTGACACTAAATTTAGTTTAGTGAAACGATACCTATATGACGTCGCAAATAAGGATATTCCACATCTTCCGTGATTTCATGGTATCCCTTGGGATTATGTGAAATCTCTGATATCCTTATATCCCTGCGACATATATATTCTTTGGCGTTGTACTATCCTAGTTTAAAACATTACCAAATAATAAAAGGGTCTGCGCATGCAAAAGAAGTATGAAGTGTTTCACTGAATTTGTCCCTGACTCTACGTTGACAAATAGGGAACATTATATGGATTTACTATTGCGAGAGGAATTCCGTGTATCATATTACTTTTTCACGTCTACCACTGAACCTATTGAAAAATTTGTGTAGAGATAAACGGAACTTTGGTTAAACACATAGACTACCGTTTGTCACGAAAACACAATATTTTGAATTTGTGTAATTAATTAGAAACCAGGCAATGTTTCAGCTCGTATAGTCGAGCCGTTTAACGACTGTAAATGCTGGCAGCTGGGACCAACAGCTTACCCTACCATCCAATATACGGAAGAGCTCTATAGTAAAAATTATGACGTCGTAAATATCTATACTAATAGTTTCTTATCAGTCCCCCTGTCCAATAAACAGATTAATGAATTCATATAGATATACAATTCGCCGAATCATTCCTTATCATCTATGAAGCTTGTACTGTAAAGTCGGATTTTTAATTAGACGAAGTAATCTGACAGTTGCTAATGTCACTTGGTGAAATAATGCTGCCATGTTCAATATAATAGTGATGTGTTCTATTCGTTCATTCACAGGAATGAATGATGCTGAATGAATACTTTAATATGATTTGTCGATATCTTATGTGTTGTATATTTATAATTACATTTTTATTGATGAAACATGGTTTTTGGCACTATTTTGACTAGAAAACTGCAACGCAATGCTAACAATATGAGAAAATCGAAGATGGCGGCTAACTTTTTTGTTTGTGGGTCGATTATGATGAAATTTGGTTTTTGGCACTATTTTGGAAAGAAAACAGCAACGCAATGTTAAAAATGAGAAATGGTCAAGATGGTTGCTAACTTTATTTTTTTAGGGTTACGTACCCAAAGGGTTAAAACGGAACCTCATTACTAAGACTCCGCTGTTCGTATGTCCGTCCGTTTTTCTATCTGTCACCAGGCCGCATCTCATGAACCGTAATAGATACAGTTGTAATTTTCACAGATGATGTATTTCTGTTGCCGCTATAACAACAAATATTAAAAACAGAAAAAAATAAAATATGAATTTTCTAAAAAATCACGTTTGTTGTACCTATAGAAACAATAAACGTGTTTTTTTGCCGTTTTGCCAAATTGCGCGATGCCGACACCTGTATAGGCATTAACGTTGTACGTAGGTCGTCAGTGACCAAAATTTTGTGGGTGTTCTATTGACCGTTGAGCAGTTATCTTGTTGGAGCCAACCCTGGGTATATAATCAGATCTTGCTTATCATAACAATGCATTGTCACCGGAACCAATCCAACATACAAAATTTCAGCCCATTTAAAAGTCAGAAAGTAGGTCAAATTTACCTTGCAAGATTTCATGACAGACAGACACACAGGGATAGGTGAAAATAAATAAAAGCTTGTAGAATATTATATTTTGATACTTCTTACACCTAATATGCCACCCCGAATATATTTTTTTGTAACTTTCCGTACTTACGCAAATGTTTATACAGGTGTCGGTATCGCTCAACTTGGCAAAACGGCAAAAAAATCACGTTTATTGTTCCCATTGCACAAACGTGATTTTTTTGAAAATTTATATTTAATTTCATTCTGTTTTTAATATTTGTTGTTATAGCGGCAACAGAAATACATCATCTGTGAAAATTACAACTGTATCTATCACGGTTCATGAGATGCAGCCTGGTGATAGACAGAGAGACGGACAGACAGACGGACAGCGGAGTCTTAATAATAGGGTCCCGTTTTAACCTTTGGGTACGTAACCCTAAAAAAGTAAAGTTGGCAACCATCTTGACCATTTCTCATTTTTAACATTGAGTTAAGGCGCTTGTGCACTACACTGAATTTTACCGTTCCGGAAAAAAACGGATGCTTGTATTTTAATAATAAATTATAGAATTTATTTATCTCGTGTAGTTTATGGTTTGAAACATTGAAACTACACGAAATAAATAAATTCTTACTATTATAAATGATTTATTATTAAAATACAAGCACCCGTTCTTTTCCGGGACGGTAAAATTCAGTGTAGTGCACAAGCGCCCTTACTGTTTTCTTGTCAAAATAGTACCAAAAACCGAGTTTCATCGAAATCGGCCCACCAACAAAAAAGTTGGCCATCTTGGATTTTTTAATGTTTTTAACATTGCGTTGCCGTTTTCTTTCCAAAATAGTACCGAAAACCGAATTTCTTCAAAATCGACCCACAAACAAAATGTGCCTACATAGCACAACTAGGATTCGATCCCGGGACTCGATATCATTAGCCCAGTGTTCTAACCACTCCATAGGTTACTGAAAGAACTACACGTGATATTTATATAAATAATTATAATATTTTTGTTTCATTCATTCACTTTGCCCCGTCACTATTTATTTTTCGTCAAAACCTGACAACCCAGAAAACGTCAGATTACTTCGTCTAATTAAAAATCCGACTATAGACAGTTCATTAACTCGTTTCGAGTGGGCGTAATACAACAGGTTCGAGTGTTTTCTCATTCAACATAGTAATTATTAATGTTGATAAAAATGTCCAATTACTAAGTATAAGCCTGATGTACAGTCGGGGACAAATTCGGTGGACCACTTCTTACTTTTATGAAAAATGTAGCTAACTTCCGCAAAAAACACAACATGCAAGCTGCATCGCCCGGCCCGACCGCTAAAAATTGCACATGCACACCACGAAACTATCAGTGCACTGCACAATACCTGAAGTTGCCAGTCGCCCCAACCCGGGGCATCCTCAGAAGTAGTTAGATCGTGCGAAATCCAGCGCCGATCCAGATTTCACTGCTGGATTTTGGACAACTTGGAACTCGGTTTCGGGTTTTTTTGCGGTCTCCCTTTTCCTCTCCATCCATCAACATTCATCCTGGTCCAGTAACATACCTTTCTAGTAACATGCCTATCATCCTTTTTCAAGTAAACAACAAAATGGAAAAAAATCTTCGTCACTATTACATAAAAGAATTTAAACTTTCATGGTCAATTTCACTATAACCGATCTTGAACAAGTCCCCGATATTGAAGTGTAGGTAGAACGAAAACAGTGGTTTGGGTGTCAAATGCAATAAGTGAACAATAAAGAGGGTAGATAGAACGTTTTGACTGCTCTTAGCACCAATCCATCCACTCTCACTTTATTCAGTTTCTCCGTGATCATGGCGCGTGCAACTGCGCCAAAATATCGAGGACTCGAAAACAAATTTAAACATGTACCCCAAGAGCTATCCGATATTTTTGTAAAAAATTCAATTACAGGCCAAATTTTTGTAAACGGCCCTTAAATATAATTTTAAGAGACTATATTTTGGAATCCAACATAATATCGCATTGGAAGGTATAAAAAAAAAGTTATACCCCGAAAATGGTGCAATTCTTTCAGCAAATATGCTATCACCAATTTTATCGTTAACATGTGTTTATGTTCACCATATCTAAGCACCAAAGTCGAAATCCATAAATATATAAAACGGGAAACTAATACTTTAGGAAGAAGTCGGTTATTTCTGAAAGCATTTTTAACATAGGTGTAATGCCAATTTGAGTTTACGTAGAGAGTTTATTTTTTAAGTTTATTTGTTTTTCATTTACAAATATAGGGGGATTATATACTTTTACGTTAGACAATAATAAATGTATCCAAATGTAAAGTGAATAACACTTATACCATTTTTGCCTATTTTTTATAGATTTTTTAAAGCTTTGTATTTGTTTTTTTTTAATGTCGCTGTCACAAATATTGGTGGATTACTAATGAATTATTTATTAAACTAGATAATCTAATTTTCAATGTTAAGAAATTACTGATATAGAATTATTGTTGAGTCTCCATAGAGCGAATTAGTTTGGCTCTCGGGCTAATGGTAAAAATCCTCTATCACTATGACGTGTTTCCTCAAATTTGTCGCAAATACTTATTGTTGTTATTTCGGAGTTCCCCAAGTAGCCAAACAAAACATTTGGCAAACACTACTTCACCTACGGATCCAATCTCGGCTTTAGGCAGTATTGATCAGTTTACAAGTACATACAGAAAAGGGTTTCGGTAAGTGTCTCAAGTAAAAAAAAAGCTTATATCCTTCTCCTGGTTTACAACCGTTCTATAAAAGAATTGGATTCAAATTCTTTTCTTTTTCTTTATATTCTGAAGTGAGTGACTATCACAATCCAAAGTTTTCAGGAACGTTTCCGAATGTTTGTCAATAAGGTTGCTGCTATCTTTAAAAATGAGGGTAGTAGAAAAGAAAACGAAAAGAACAGAAAACATAACCTAGCCCAAAAACATATTCCTCTATTTAGATATAATAGCCTACACTATTATGGCTGCACTTGTAAAGATTTTTATAGAAATTTCTTTTTCCATACTAACGTTTTCTGAGTTTATTTCACAATCAAGAAAGCTAACGTTATGAAACTTTTACGTACATATCTATAGACAATAAGTTAACTAATGATAGAAGTGTTTCGAGAAAAAAAAAATTTACTGAGTTATAATATAACGAATTAATTAGTTACTCAATTCTGGGAAGTAAAAAACACCCTTTTTCATATTTGTTTCTTTTTTCAAACCAAATAAATAAATATCCTCATTTTACTTAATCAAAATGTCTAGTTAAATAATTTCTTTTAATTTTGTAATATAGAAATTATGACGTTAAAGGTGCGTCAGAAAAAATCTCCAATTTCATAAAGACCTATTATAATTATGGTAAATGTCATGAACCCTCGCAGATTTCCTTGCACAGCTCTTCACGTTGCAAGGTTACCGACTAAGCATTGCGAAGCTCTGTCGTAGAATTTGACCTACAAGACATGCAACTTATGTTAGACGTCAATACATACTTACTTCTCTATAAAAAGAGATCTCTTCTGTTTAGTTTCGCCTTTAATAAGATTTAAAGACGCAATCAAGTAATTCCCATAAAGTTAATATACCTATCGGAATAGAGGAACAACCACGAGCTGTCAAACGAAACCGAAATTGGATCGCATTTGTGTGTGTAAAATTGTTTATGTATGCGTGTCAGTGATGTGCGTTATGTCGCTTTTCAGATTAATATCGATATCGATAATATTAAATAATTACAGTAATAAATAAATATATATTTGACACGATCACACTCATTGTTCCAATACCAAAGTATAGTAGCTTAAGCACTATTATTATGGAAATTAGACACAACGACGGGTAATTACCACATACAGTTACACCCAGACCCGAGGAAATATAGAAAAATTAGTTTTCAACATTTGCCCGACGTGGGGGGCTACCGGCAAAAAAATATGGGTATGGGTATCTGCTTCAACTGTCACTTGAATTCCTTATTTTGATAGATTTTGCTACTGTGTTCTGTTGAACGTTGCTAGCTAGCTATCATTATACCCGAAGTCACAAAACAAATAACTTATAGTAGCTATTTTTTTACAAAATTGACTTAAAATTCAACGTATGAAGTTCATATCCATAAAGTTATGCGGTAGCCCCCCTGGGGGGCTACCGGCTAAAAAATATGGATATGGACATGGGTTTCAACTGTCATTTGAATTTCTTATTTTGATAGATTTTTGCGGCTTTGTTCTGTTGAACGTTGCTAGCTAGCTATCGTTATACCCGAGTGCCGAAGAAACCGGTGCGTACACCACTCGGCCACGGAGGTCGTCTAATAATAATATATTAATATATAGTAATATTATTAATATAACTAAAATTCCCATCTTGGGAAAGGATTTTGCATGGCTAAAACTTCGATTCTGCGGTGAAGTATGCATATTTAAGAAAAACTCCCAGAGATTTTAAATCATTTATTATACACTAGCGACCCGGCCATGCTTCGCACAATCCTTTGAACAATTTGTTGGTGCTTCCACAGTGATAGTACGTTTCACCTCTCGCGTTTGGAAATATTTTTCATCAAAATGCTTACTGCATAATAATCAATTTAGTCCAGTTAGTTTCTGGTATCCAAGTTAGTATGTAATCTGAAAGATAATTATATTACTAATGATAGTATATGTAGGTACCTATTCTAACAGTCAAAAAGTGATACCTATGGATCAGTTAAGTATCTTAAATGGAATTACATTCCCAGGTAATTCATATCTAAACGTCTTACAGGTACTTTAATTACAGTACCTAATACATATTCATTTTTTACCGCGTGATAGACAGTGGACACGAAATATCGATAACTTGATGCAGCCCTAGTGTAAAACGAAAATTATTTCTTTACACAAAATATTCGTAAATACTGCATTATGTGTAATCAATATTTGCTTGTTACATAAATAAATGTTTGTTGAAGAGCATTATCACACTTCTTGCTTTAAATTCGAAGCGCATTGGCAAAAATAAACCTTAGGAAGGGAGGTGTCGGTTTGGAATAATTTACCTGTGAACTGAACATTTTGCGGTATTATTTCATTGTGTTGTACAACAATCAATAACTGAGCAAGTCACCATGTTTCCATATCAATATTGGCTAAAAATATCTAAGATTGCACGTAAAATCCGAAAAAATAAAATACCTAAATTCTCAGCGTGCTGATAAGTGCTGACGAACTGTCAAACAGTAGCCAAAAACGGTTCTGTTACGTTGCATCACGCATCTCCTTTTATCTCACAGTGTTGTTGCTAGTGACATCCCGCTCGCTCAGCCCTTTGTTTCTCTATTCCGATAGGTATATTAACTTTATGGTAATTCCTTAAACTTCGATAGGTACGTACGCTCCGCGGCTCCAACCATTTAGATTGGTTTACTGTTTAGCGAAGTAAATACAGTAGTGTGGTGTAATTCTGGGGCCACGCTATCGGGATATGCCATGTCTAACATCGATCGCGACAGTGTGGCCGCTCGATCGCAAGAATTCTCGTGATAATCCCTTTGTAACGTCGCGTCGTTGCCCGAGCATTACTATGTGCCCAAGCTATACGGCGGCGGGCGTAGTGAATGCCGTAGTAAAATAATCGCGTTAATTATCGCGACAACGTGGCTACACTCTGTTGGAATACAGCATATGTCGTATTCCGATAGTGTGGCCCCAGCATAAGCGAGTCGCGTCCAATGTAAATAAAAGAGACCATTAGACAACAGAGATGATTACAATCTCGACGCGGTAATCACAATAACTACATAGCGAATACGAGATGTCATGTCATCGCGTGATTCCGATCGTTCGTAGTTACCGACTGCCTACTAGTGATGTCACGAATGTTAATTTTTAAACATTCGCGAATACGAATGCGGATGCGAATATCTGCCGCTGATATTCGCGAATGCGAATACGAATGCGAATGTTTCAGATAAACATAAAATTCAAGACGTATTGAAAGAAAGGCTAACAATTCTCAAGAAACTGTCACAGGCGCCTTACAAAATGTACAAAGATCGCAACACCTTTTCCTCACTCGAATTCTACTCAAGACGAGAAGTATATAGGAAAGGTACGTCCTTCGATTATATGATCGAAGAGTACGTCTCAAGATTAAACAAGAGTGTGTTTCTAGATGGAACGGCATTTTTTATATATTACAGCGTTTTTGGAAGAGTCTTGGAGAGAGAGTCCAAGAGTCTTTATGAACTTACGAATCCACAAAAAAGCCCCAACCGACTTCTGAAAAGTGGATATTTTTATCTTGCGTTCATATTCGCTAAATATTCGCACAGTGTTTGCGAATACGAATGCGAATGCGAATATCAATAAATAAGCGAATATTCGCGGATGCGAATGCGAATGCGAATATTCGTTACATCACTACTGCCTACAATACAGGGTCACTTGTAAAACACCAACAACCTCGCAGGACTAGGTAACTATCATCATAAACAACAACATTTGTTCTACAACTTTCCAAAAAAACGAAAATAAATTTCCGACATTTCATTTATAATGATTAATGACCGAACAGCGGATCGAGTTTTGTATGAAATGACGACAATTTATTTTGTGTGTTTTGAAAAGTTGTAGAACAAAATGTTGTTGTTTATGATGTTAGTTATCTAGACCTGCGAGGTTGTAGATGTTTTACAAGTGACCCTGTATAAATATGTACAAAAGAACTCCAATACTATGTGTAGATCAATCGACTCCCTATAAGTATGTCAAGGGTCGTTACTACAAAGTAACTACAAGCCTTCCACGCGTGCCGGTCGCAATGCTTTCAACTAGATTGCAGTTTTATTAGGTTCGGCTTGGATTAATGGTGATGCTAAAGCGGCGGTGGCGCGAACATCGGCCATTGCGACGAAAAAGGGCATTGTATAGTAGGAGCCGTATTAATCGAAATATAATTGAAGAGGCCTCAGTGGAAGAAAGGGAAGAAAAGGCTGACGTTTAAATGATTCTGCTATTGGCTCCTATTACACTTGGTAATTGGTATAGCGTAGTTTGGTTTGTATTTAAAATCAGATGTTGATATCCATACAAATGACATAATATGTTTTATACTTACAGTGACTTTTAGAAAAAACTTCAAAAGAAGTGAGCTGGGACTTGCTAGGCTGATGATGATGATTGATTGTAGATGGATTTGAGCTGACACAAATTCGTCTGCTCTTAATTCTCTGAGGTTGATGACGCTTATTGCAATTCTACAGTTACGGCCGGCAGTCAAATATCACATAACACACTCGGAATATGACGTAAATCCCCGGGTTTGTTTACGGAGTTTGCATGGAAACCAGCAAACACCTAGACGCGACTACAAACACAGTCTAAAATAGTTGCATCGGAAATAGTTCTAACCGATGATTTATAAGTATTGACCGTTGATATACTGCGTACATTAACAATGACGTTGGGTAAATAATTGATCTCTACTCAGATAATGGAATTGGTAATTTATGGAGATTTAAGTAAAATCGCATCAGGTATTGCAATGTTTTGTCCCAACGAGTCCCAGTGTGACTGGATGGGATTTTTTTGTCCCAACAAGTTTCAGTGCTACTCGTTTGGTGTGACTTTTCGTTGGGAACAAAGGCTTTAGGCAATATTATGGTAATTTTTGGTCCTTAATTTTCAACTATGTAAGGTATGTACCTATTGATGAAATGTTTACGGGTAACGAAGATTCAAATATCATAAATCAGTCCAAAATGCTTCATTGGCGCTATGTTTCAACTTTCAATAAACAAGACATTGTATAGACCAACAACCGCTGCAGTTTAAAACAACATTCCTTTTTAAAAGATTGTTTTCGGAATCTCTTTCGCCTTGCAGAGGATTTCCGCTGCGAGCGAAGCAGGAATGCATTAAAAGATTTGCGATCGCCGGTTTAGCTTGGAGTCGATCCATACGGGGGTGAAAAGCCTAATCTACATCACAAAAAGTCGTATGGGAAAATATGTATACAGAGGTTGTTTACTTACACCGCCGGCGCGGCGCCGATAAGTGATGATGACGCTGAAATTAGAAGCCCGCTTCTCCCGGAATCCTCAACCACTGAGGAACTGGCTATCTTATCTATAACTGCCGGAACACAATAACTGCTGAAACATCGTTGTTATGGCGGAAGACTAATATCTTTGAGACATATTTTTATTTCTTGTAACAATGTAGACGACAAAGCAAATTGCTAAATGAATTTTCTCCCTTTGAAATTTACTCGAAGTAAGCGATTGTATTCAATTGCATATGATTTTTATTTCAAAAGAACTCAACATTAGTAAGTGAGAAAAATACACTTCAAGAGTTTTCTATGTTCGGCAATTATTTGAGCTTTCCTCAATTTTTTTGGCACTGTACTAATTCAATTTAGCAAACACGTAAGTATTGTTTTTTAAAGATGTGGAAGAATCTATTCATATCATAAAACAAAGTTTCACCCCGGGGCGCGGCCGTTTGTACGCCTAGATCTTTTAGACTATGCAACGGTTTTCATCAAAGACTGCCTGCTTCAAGGGGTAGGTTTATAATATAAATATAATATAATCTATTTATTTATTTTATTTATTTATTTTATCCACAACAGGGTAGCACTTAGCCTTCATCACACCTGATGATAAGTGGTGATAAGGCTGAAGGTGGAAGCGCACTACTCCCGGAATCCTCAATCACTGAGGAACTGGCTATCTTATCTTTAACTGCCGGAACACAATAATGCTGAAAACATCATTGTTATGGCGTCAGACTTAGATAAGATGGTGGTAGCTAGCCAGGCGGACTAAGAACAAGTCCTACCACCAACCAAACCGAATACAATATGTACCCCCACTGGGAATCGAACCCGGGACCTCTGGGTCTGAAATCCGTGGTATGAACCACTAGACCACAGAGGCGGTTAATCTATAATTTAATATTTATACAGGGTGTTAGTTTACACAAGGGACATACTCCAGGAGGTGAAAGTACCCATCAATACAAACAACTTTTACTATTGGAGAAAGTGCGATATCGCGAAAGAAAAAATCAGCTGTTCCACAATGATGTTTTATCCGTTCCATACTGATTACAAATTGATTGTCTTTCCCGACCTCGACTTAAATATAACGAAGCCAAAACATTAAAAAAAAACCTTATCTACTGCATGGTTTGATGATGATTCTCCAACAGTTTAGTCATGAATAAGGATCGAGTCACATTATACTTTTAATGTTCTTTCTTTTATAATATGTTCTATTTAGATACGTTGCTAATATTCTATCTAACTACTATGTAACGAATGTATCTTGTGATATTACTTTGTTTTGTATATGTGGAAACATGTAATGGGTGTATAGAATCCAATAAGTTATCATTTAGTTATGTATCACTGTATGTGATAAAAATAAAATAAATAAATAAATAAAATACATTTTGGTATTGCACTTTTGTATGAAACAGCCGATTTTTTTTTCGCAATTTCGCACTTGGTCTCGAAGTAAAAGTTGTTTGTATTGATGGGTAGTTTCACCCCCTGAAGTATGTCCCTTGTTTAAACTAACACCCTGTATATAATAATCTGGTTGATAGTAAAATATAAACCATGAAAATACACATCCATTTATAGCAACATACTTTATAATAATACTAGCGGCCGCCCGCGGTTTCACCCGCGTGGTTCCCGTTCCCGTGGGAATATCGGGATAAAAAGTACATATAAACCTTCCTCTTGAATCACTCTATCTATTAAAAAAAAACGCATCAAAATCCGTTGCGTAGTTTCAAAGATTTAAGCATACAAAGGGACATAGGGACAGAGAAAGCGACTTTGTTTTATACTATGTAGTGATATTGATTTCAACGTGTCCTCCAATCCGACCCTTTCTAAAACATTATAATTACAAACCCTTGAAGCAGACTAAGTGGTAGAATTTGCGGCGTGGCTCGTCAGTCCATATTAATTAAAAGCCTTTATTTCGCATAATTAATGGAATCTTTGTGTCACGAAGAAGCCACATTTGAAATCATAATAAGGCACTTAATATTTCACGTGCTCTCATCTCAACATTATTTATGAGTATGAGTATGAAACCTCTTGCGAAAATGTGCGTTAAGCATAAATTTTATATGCCTTGTAGATTTCAATTACGATCTGGAGATTTGATGATTCCGAATCTAATAAATTACCGTGGAAAAGTTGTTTGCTTGTGACTTTGACGGATGGCGTATTTTGTAACTACCATTATTTTTTCTTCTCGTTTCGGCACAATTTGCGTGTTTGGCGCGATTAATAATTTATTACCGGAGATGATGGGTATTCTCTGTTGGTATTATACCTATTCTTAGAAGTATTCTTATCTGTCTACATTGTATTTTTATGTTTGTTTGTTATCCTAGATCGTTATTTTGTGTTTATTTTCTGAAAGTAGGTAGGTACAATAGTTATTTTAGCATCTCAGACTACAATAGACTTTTTTGCTTATAAGTACAATAGGGTATTTTACTGTTGTTGAAATGTAGATATTTAATGATGACGTTATAAAATATTGCAATTAAGAATACCAAATGTGAAAAAATAATTTGAATCTGTTTTATAATAAAAGAATTATAGTCTGTTTGATTTTGACTATAGCTGTCTCTTTCTAAAACGAAATCTTCTATGGCGTGACTATGACGCTACTAACCCCCTGACGTCACTAAGATAGCGTCCTGTCCTTGTCTAATTATAAAGTTTGAAGTCCTATATCTTTAAAAATATTCAAGATAATTCAAAATGAAAACTTGTTTTGTGTAGCTAATATTTCGAAAAACATTTTAAAGAAAAAAAAAACAGTAAAATACCGTATTGCCAGGATATTAAGTTTGTCAAGTCGATCTTGAACGCGTCCTTATGGCGGAAATACACGGTTCACTTTTGCCTTTCAATTTGGATGAAGCAACCAAATTGAACAATGTAAACATAAAAGTGAATCATTCAATGTCAATGTGCGCCTGTATTTCTGCGCCTTTCAACCAAACTGAATCAATTTGGTTGAACCGTGTAATATTAGCATTACCACGTACAGTCACGAGCAATGATAATGTAAAAACAACATAGATCCATGCAGTCTGGTCTTCTGGTCGAGTAGGTAGGTATTGACAATTTGTATGAAACAGCTGTTTTTTTTTTGTTGAGTTGCAGAGTTGGCCCCATAGTAAAAGTTGTTCATATTCATGAGCACAATCACTACCTAAGAGGTTTTGCGGTTATTCATTAACACGTTGTACCTATATTATAACTCTTGCGTTACTGACTGACTGACAGACAACGCACAGCTGAAACTACTGGGCGCAAGAAGCTGAAAAGAGAACTCTCAAGGAAGGAAATCTTCAAAATTACCGAGCAATTATCTGAATCACCGTGTATCTCTCATTACGGGACGTTGGCGGAATTTCTGTGGAAAACAGAAGAGGCCAGGCACAAAATAAAATAAAATAAGAAGCTGAAATTTGGCATGTATGTTCCTTGGGGAGTGTAGGGGAGGGAGCATTGAGAAAGGAGTTTTTGAAATGACGCCTATTAAGGGGTAAAAAGGGGGAGCACGCAGATGAAGTCGCGAGCGGAGCGCTAGTAATATTAGGGCGATACTCGGAAAAATTATGCTGAAGCGAGATAGCAATGAGAAAATGCCGCGCGCGGGAGTGAGGCCGATTTTGCCAGATTAGGCAAAAAAAAAAACACAAAATCACTTCGTATTAAAAAATAGCGAATTTAAAAAAATGCTTCTACACGATCCTAAATATTATGGGTGTCCACTAATTAAACCAATTTCCAATAGTATATGTAACCCCATTTAAGAATAATCTTGAATTTTCGTATTTTTAACCGACTTCTAAATCAAAAAGGAGGAGGTTCTCTATTCGTCTGTATGTATGTTTTTTTTTTTTTTTTTTTTTATGTATGTCCACCGATTACTCGAAGACGGCTGAACCGATTGAAATGGTTCAAACGTTATTACATCAGGTTGGTTTCCAAGTTGGTCCCATTTTTTGAAATTTTGAAATCGCTTCAGTAATTTTCGGGAAATCTTGAAAATACTGTCGTTTTCGTTACCACTTTATGTGAATTTAATACGTATCTGTAGGCATAACTCCTTTGTTTATAAACCGATTTAGATGATTCTTGTTTTGTTAAAAAGGGGATACCTCAAGGTATTTTAACCGACTTCGAAAAAGGAGGTTATGAGTTTGATCACATACCTATTTACCAGAAAACACGTAAATTGCCTGCACGATACACTAAAAAGAGTGAAATAAAAATTTTTTTTATAAAAAAATAAAACCGCCTTCAAAAAAACCACATCAAAAAAGTAAGAAATAATTCCTCACCAAATAAATAACGTAAGTACTTTGAAGTCGGGCGGGTTTTAACAAAAACAACAAAAAAATTGTACATGTTTCACGCCCGACTTCAAAGTACTTACGTGATTTATTTGTTGAGGAATTATTTCTTACTTTTTTGATGTGGTTTTTTTGAAGGCGGTTTTATTTTTTTATAAAAATAATTTTTTTTAGAGGTCTTTTCGAAAATAAAAAGTGTCGAGGCAAAATCAAAAAATCGTGTTTCAGCAACTTACGATTCTAGATAAAGGTACGAAGAAATATATAACTTAAAACCAGATTTGTAACAACTCTAACCGTCCTATAGTTTTATATCAAAAAGTCCATACTTTTTCCGAGTAGCGCCTTAATAAGTTCAGCATGTCCCACACTAAAAACAGTAAGTTTATAAATTAGCTTTTAATTGAATCTATGCATAATCATGAAATGGTAAAGCTTTATGTAGGTATTTATTCGACGAAATTTCGTTAAATTGAGGGGCAGTATTAGGACTATGAAACAAAACTTTTACATTACTAATACACGCCAGCCGACCCAACCGATTTTGTTTGCGAAGTTATAAATATTTTGCAATTTAAAAGTTACTTTTGTTTCAATAGTGAAGTTACTGAGCTCCCTTTCAGTGTCTAATTTTGTTTCTGTTCTTTATTTTACGTTAGAAGTTTAGTTATATTAAGTAAAGGAGTATAATAAATAGAGTACTTATCAACATAATAGGTTTACCTACTAGCCTTCCGCCCGCGGCTTCGCCCGCGTAAACTACACGACGATATCCCGCGGGAATTTTATATTTTTCCGGGATGAAAAGTAGCCTATGTTACTCTCCAGGCATAGTTTAATAATGAATACTGCGCTCCATGTCCCAAACTATCCCCATACCAAAAATCACGTAGACCCGTTGCTCTATTTTGACGTGAAAGACTAACAAACAAGCACACTTTCATATTCATAATTTTGAGTATCATCATCATCATCATCATGTCAGCCGAACGACGCCCACTGCTGGGCATAGGCCTCCCCCAAGGATCTCCACAAGTATGTATGGATAAGTATAAATATTGGATGCCATCACATTCAAACATTGTTCGCCAACTTAGTATTTATGTAAGTTAGATTAGTTTGGTGATCGTCAAATGGAACTCTTAAATAAAACAGAGTTCTGCTAATATTTCTGTATTTATAGTCATTAATTGATTTTGATGACGATGACTCCCGATTATGTTTAACTAGCGGCCGCCCGCGGTTTCACCCGCGTGGTTCCCGTTCCCGTGGGAATATCGGGATAAAAAGTACATATAAACCTTCCTCTTGAATCACTCTATCTATTAAAAAAAAACGCATCAAAATCCGTTGCGTAGTTTCAAAGATTTAAGCATACAAAGGGACATAGGGAAAGAGAAAGCGACTTTGTTTTATACTATGTAGTGATGTAGGTACCTAACCTAAGTATCAGGAATCTCGCTACTGAGTAAACCAAGTTTTAAATATTGTGAAAAACGAAAAATATGTAGCTTACTTCCGCAAAAAACACAATATGCAAGATGCACCGCCCGCCCGCCCGCCAAAAATTGCACGTGCACACTATTGAGTTATAATGAACTTAATTATGCACACCACGAAAATACCAGTGCATGAGATAGTTAACTATCTCCTGAGGATGCCCCGGATGCGAAACACGTGTAGAGTAGTCTAATCGGTGAAGGTGCAAGGTGTATTGCTGTCTTGCTAAATGCAGGTATTGTGCACTGGTATTTTCTTGGTGTGCATGTGAAATTTTTGGAGGGCGGGCGGGCGGAGCATCTTGCATTTTGTGTTTTTTGCGGAAGTATGCTACGTATTTTTCGTTTTTCACAATGTTTAGGGAATTCCGCCAAGTGACGCCTGATTCAATCAAATACAAGTTTTAAATATCCTACCGCACCATACATTACATTGTTTGACCTGTGAATCGCAGGAGCGCTTAGGTCGTTCCTTGCTAATTTAGCATTCGTCTTCGCATTGCTGCAAATATTTACCCTAAAGGGCAGGACACCTGCAGCCCTCGATCGAACAGGCCTCCTGACATTCGGGTTTTGTATGTAAAACTGTTAGTGTGTGGCAGATTGCGGCCAACTGTCAGACTGTTGCCTGAAGGCAGATCGAAAGTCTGTGGGGCTCTTTACGAGCACACTCACGTCTAGTCGATCACTCGCGCTATCACTGCAGCTCCTTTTTCTCGCGCTTTAAACCCAGAGACTCATGGCGAGATGCGAGGAGCGCATGACTAGACTGTAACGATGCCGTCTCGTTCCAGTCTCATGGATGGTTAGAACCTCCATGATGACTGGAAACTTCATAGTTTAATTTACTGGCTATCAATAGTATTCTGGGCCTGTCCTTTCAAATTCAAAATTCTCGTTCCTTGTTCAGCATTTTTGATTCAGTCCTACAAAAACCATCATGATGAACAGTGCTTCCATTACTTACCAGTTACTATATTAGTTGAAATTATGTGGTGATTATAGTTAAGTACTTATAATATAGAGGAACCCAATATGCCTATGGGTTCCTTCTACCTACTTCTACATATCCTTTTGAAAAACACAATAAAACAAGTCTCTGGATGTTGGACCTCTCATTTATTCATACACATACATACATATACTCACGCCTATTTCACACGGGGGTAGGCAGAGACTATGGATCGCCACCTGCTACGATCCTTGCACACTTGTTTCGCTTAATTCACATCCATCAATCTTATCATTTCCATTTTAATCTACGTCTGCATATTGAATACTGTGCGGTGGGTGACTTCTGACGCTCCGGCTAGTGTACCGCTGGCCGACGAAGGGGTCCCGTCACAAGACTAATTTTGCCGCGACACTACGTCCCTCGTCATTTCGCTTGCTACTTTCCTCGCTATTCGACGAGTGTGTGGCCGCACTCTTCGATTCACAAAGCTTAACTGATGACTAACGTTCATTCTCCTTGTTCCAGATGTAGGTTACGACTACGTGGTAGACCAGCAGCCGATCGGCAAGCTGCTCTTCCGCCAGTTCTGCGAGAAGAACCGGCCCGAGTACCACAAGTACATCAACTTCCTAGACGCGGTCAGTATCATCATTTTGGTCAGTATTTTGACACTTTTTTTATACTGCACTTGTCACAATGCACGTTTATGGTGCTTTGGGTAGTTCCTTTCTCTTTCTTCTTTTGGTTCTTTTGCTAGCGATCACAGCACAAATGCATGACGTTTAGAAGCTGATTAGACTATTAGGGGTTACAGTTCATTACTACACCTCGGCACCGTATCGGCAATATCGGCATCGCCTCGTCTTGGCGCTCGCGGGTGGACGCCGCGTTGACGCCGCCTCATAAATTTTAAATTATCATTTACTTTATTGAAAGTTTTTTCTCGACCCAAATCTACTGCCGATGCATCGCCTCTTGCGAAATTGCGTTGCGAAATTTGCGTTGCCAGAAAAAAAAAGCGGATTTTTTATGTTATTATTCCAATCCCATCGAGTGGGGTATCATAATAAAGGGTTTGAAATAGCAATTTCATTAATATATATTGCAGAACTCTTCGCATAAATTTATCTAAAATGAAAGTATCGAAGTAAAAATTACTAATTTAAAAAAAATCCTAAGTTCTCACAAGAAAGGTGATTAATTGATAATGAACTAAAAACTCTAAAACAAAAAACACGACTGCAAAAAAATAACCACTAAAAAGGGGGAAAAAGGCTCTTTAATTCATCATTGCAGTCAGGGGACCTTTTAAATTATAAAGTGTTTCACCATACGGTCCCCTGTGACTGCAATGAGAAATTAAAGAGCTTGTTTTTCCCTTTTTAGTGGTTAATTTTTTGCTGTCGGGTTTTTTGTTTTTTTAATAATAATAAATAATAAATAAATTCATTTATTCGCATAATTTTTAAAATTTATGTTTCTGTTGTTTGTCGAGTTAAGGCGTTGCCGATAGGGTGCCGGAGCGATGAAGTGAGCTGTAACCACGAAGTTTGACTTATAACTCTGAGGTAACTGGAGCTCTCACCCTGAATAAAAAAGTGTCGCCAGCAAATTTGACATTTATGTATGTAGTGGCTGTCAGCTGTCTCATATGACCATACGTATTTTTTTAAAGTGTAGGTGAGACGGAAGACAGCCACTGTGTTATTTGTGGTATTCAAAAAATTGTTCGTACTGCACTCTCCACTCACCCTGAATAAAAAAGTGTCGCCAGCAAATTTGACATTTATGTATGTAGTGGCTGTCAGCTGTCTCATATGACCATACGTATTTTTTTAAAGTGTAGGTGAGACGGAAGACAGCCACTGTGTTATTTGTGGTATTCAAAAAATTGTTCGTACTGCACTCTCCAGTTACCTCAGTATTTAGTCTAAGCTTTTTGGCTGTAACCTTAGAAGTGTAAATAAAATTGGCGGGGCACGCGTTTTTTAATTTCTTCAAGTTGTCATGGTAACTAGCTTGTTTTCGATTTCATGCTTTTTCTTTTTTTCTTTTGTTTCTGTGCTTGTGCCTTTGGATTGTTGTTTGCATTGAAACAAGAAATCTCTTTTTGCATTTTCCGATTAGTCAATATTTCTTAGTATTTTTTTTTTGATTTAATTCTGAGGCTTTGCATGTTTCAGTGAGGTACTACTAGTTTAATTTACAATCGAATAGTTACTGAAATAATGTGTTTATAGGTTTGGAGGATTTAACGTAACTTAAGATTTTAAATTATTTTTATGCATTCACAATCCTATTTTATTCGATCTACCACCTATTGGACCCTCAAGATTCGACCCTAAAGCAGTTCTAAGCAGTAAAGAGTTCATTGGACCTCATTTAAAGTGCCCATACGACTTTTAAAGGGAAAATTGTGATAGTAAAAAACTACCTGCCCTGCAAGAATCCCGCCTGAAAGTTACTCACGGGGGTGGTTTTTACAAGCTTTTTATTAACTTGTCATGTTAGTTAGTTAGTGGGGGACTAATCTTGCAAGCTTGTTTTGACCCACTTCCGTGTCCGATGGAGCTGAAATTTTATATACAGGTTTTGTTCAGATGACAATAAAGTACAGTCAGCAAATAAGCTTGTCATAAAAATTAAAGGAGAAGTTGCAGCTTCCATATAAAATTAACCTACGTCGCACGGCTAAGAAAAATATCTCAATAAATAGATAAAAGTAGTTATTAACAAACTGCCCAATTCCGATTGTCATCCTTACTGGCTAACATACTTAGAAATTGCTCCAAAGATTCTGGATCCGCTTGAATAGGCGCAGAATACTACCCTAAAATATTTAACTTTCAATGATGTAATAGGTACCTAAAGACCATAAAAAAGTGGAAGTAGAATAGAGATGTCATGAAGATTAAAAAAATGGACATCTGCGACATTTTAAATTGATTTGCTTTCTTATCCAAGGAAGGTGTAAATAAAACAATTATAAAAAAATACTTACTTATTGCCATTCTATATCTATCAAAACATTGCCTAAAAAGTGCGCTGGGTGGCTAAAACATCTTCATAAATCTCGCCCAACCAAGATAATACAATAAAAATTAAATTATACTTAGTAATTACATGGGCGCAGACTTGGCGCAGACTCCCAGTGTCCTGCGCCCATGTACCTATACATGTACAGCAATATTCTGTTATCGCAGATCTCCCTTCAGCTCTACGATGATATAATATATAAGTCCGGTATACCTTACTACCAATGAATTTGTCAAAACGCCGTACACTCCGACCAATATAAAAAGCCATACCTGGACTAATATTTAGAGCAATTTTTCAATGTTTTAGCCAGTAAGGATGATAACCAAAAGTATGTCATTCTTTTCTACGTATTTTTAGCTATTTTTAAGATACTTAACATTGATGTTCAAAGTAGGTTTTTTTGTGCAACTTCTTCTTTTTACATAAACACAATTATACCTTCGTAAGTTATTGAAATTTTAAAATAAATTTCTCTCAACTGCCTCTGGTCTAGTGGTAGGTACACACACACACCACACCGGTATCAGACCCAGAGGTCCCGGGTTCGATTCCCAGTGGGGGCATGTGGGGGTAAGTACATATTGTATTCGATTTGGTTGGTGGTAGGGCTTGTTCAAAGGCCGCCTTCATCTTATCTAAGTCTGACACCAAAACAACGATGTTTTCAGCATTATTGCGTTCCGGCAGTTAGAGATAAGATAGCCAGCTCAGTTATTGAGGATTCCGGGAGGCATGCGCTTCCGCATTATCATCCCTTAACATCAGGTGTGACGAAGGATAAATGCCAGTCCGTTGTGAAAAAAAAAATCATTGCAGAATCGAATACGAATACGAATCGATCGATCTATTAAATACCCCAATCCCACGAGATTGTATGGAAAATCGTAAACCTGACGTGTTAACAAAACTGACATTAGTTCCATGGCCGCTTACAAAGAGTATGTAATATAACTGACGTTTTAACCGCTTTACATAGATTACTTTTATTAAGACACTAGCGGCCGCCCGCGGTTTCATCCGCGTGGTACCCGTTCCCGTGGGAATATCGGGATAAAATATAGCCTATGTCACTCGGGAAGACTGTAGCTTTCTAACGGTAAAAAAATATTCTAAATCGGTGCAGTTCTTTTTGAGTTTATTCGTTACATACAAAAATACAAATCTTTCCTCTTTATAATGTTAGTATAGATTTATGGCAGGCAGTGTTTAAAACTTTTGTGGTAAATGAATAAGCTTTATTAGATGTAGGTAAAACGAAGTTCACCGGGTCCACTAGTTATATTTGCATCGCACCAATGTTTGACCAATCCATCGTAGTGACTGACGCATTGACACTTTACAAAGAACCTTTGAGAGCTACAAAACCAGTCAAGTGCGATGTATTAGCCAAACATTGGTGCAAATATAACCAATAGGGAATTTTACTGTTGTTGAAAGGTAGATATTTAATGATGACGTTAAAAAATATTGCAATTAAGAATACCAAATGTGAAAAAATAATTTAAATCTGTTTTATAATAAAAGAATTATAGTCTGTTTGATTTTGACTATAGCTGTCTCTTTCTAAAACGAAATCTTCTATGGCGTGACAATGACGCTACTAACTCACTGACGTCACTAAGATAGCGTCCTGTCCTTGTCTAATTAAAAAGTTTGAAGTCCTATATCTTTGAAAATATTCAAGATAATTCAAAATGAAAACTTGTTTTGTGTAGCTAATAATTACGAAAAACATTTTAAAGAAATAAAAAAAAACAGTAAAATACCGTATTGTGTGGCCGCGGCATAACATTATTTGCAGCTTGTTTATAAAGTTGACGATGAATTTGATAACACAAACTCTGAATGTACGCCATTTCGAAGCAGTCTACAGCAGGCACCAATCCTACTAATATTATAAATGCGAAAGTTTGTGAGTAGGATGTATAGATGTATGGATGTATGAATGTTTGTTACTCTTTCACGCAAAAACTACTGAACGGATATGGATGAAATTTGCAACAGAGATAGATTATAGGCTGAAATAAAACATAGGATACTTTTATCCCAATATTCCCACGGGAACGGGAACCACGCGGGTGAAACCGCGGGCGGCCGCTAGGATAACAATAAACCTGGCACCAATACTTTAATATCTATATTCCTACATCTATACTATAATAAGTTTTTTGTAAAAATTTCATTTTTATTACAAGCTTTTTTGCTGACGTTACTTTAATATTGTATTGTCATCCATACCAAATCTGTATGCAAAATTTCAGCTCAATCGAACACTGGCAAGTGGGTCAAGTTTAGGTTGCAAGATTTGACCCGAACGGACATACATGCATGCATACATACATACACTGCAAGTTAAATAAAAGCTTGTAAATAATAGGTCTTTACCTATGAAATTGCCGTTTTCTATGGGGAAATTGTAGGAAGTTGGAATTAGCATACAAAGATATTTGGGGATTTCTTGGACATGTGAACTCCGAATTCAACGAAACTTTCGAGATATGATCAGACAAAATTAATCTAACTATTGCATATAATCTCATTTAATAAACTGTCTTAGAATAAAAAAAATATCTGTTCAAAGCTGTCAAATTGACGACAAGCAAGGAGCGGTACTTTGAAGCAGTTATAAAAATTTTAGACGCGTGTTTAATTATTCTTTTCTTAGATGTTTAACATGACGACATACTCTATTTTCGAAACTGACTATTAATTTTGATATATTGATATTAATAAAAAAATTAGAGACCAATAAACATGTGAGAAAAAGACGGCAATTTCATATGTAAAGACCTATTATTATAAAGAGGAAAGATTAGACTTTCTATTTGTCTGGTCAGGTTTTAAAATTACTTATTTCAAAATTAGAAAGCACTTTTTCCGAGAGACATAGAAAGAAAAAAAAAACATTTATTTCGACATCACACGACAATAAACAACAAACATTTCATAAAACCCACAAATACACCAAAAAACTAAAAATTAACACAATACAAAAAATAAAAACAGTGACGTGTGTTGTCAAAACTCAGAATGCGCACTGCGCCCAACATGGCCCAACTCAGTGTCAATCAGTTTATGATATAGTGCGACAAGCTTATCTGTTCCGGTGATAATCTTTGGAACTAAAACATTTTAATACTACAGTCCATTTTGACAGGTAATTTAGTATTGCAAGTGGCTCCTCTGTCACGGCTGTCACCGGAACAGACAGGCATGTGCACTGACCTCTATTATACCCACATGTGGGACTGTAACTGATATTCTGTTGAGCGCAGTAGTGACATCAGTGTCAGTGACGATCACAGAACACGGAAATTCAGTGTTCTGTGGTGACCTGGTGACGGTAAAAAAATAAAAAGTAAAAAATAAGTAAGTATAAATAAACTATTAAATTACACAAAAACACTTAACACAAACATACAAGTACTTATTTACAACTAAATTATAAAAACAAAGGTGTAGCAGAATGGCCTACTATTACTTTGCCACACATGAAAAAAGTAAATGGCAAACAATATGTTTGGTCTGTGCTGTGCAAAGAAAGAAAAAAACAATGCATATAATAAATGAACACTAAATTAAAAAATTATAAACAAAACTGGATTGGGCTAAGTGCTGACCCAACTAGCACATTAGTGGAAATAGCAGCCTATTTTGCAACTTTTAGCTGTACAGTAGCGCTTTAGGGGTTCAGAAAGTGGTTTTAAGTTCTATTATTGCTTCCGTAACTGCTCATAGCGGTAAATATCACTAGGGGTAGTAGAAACTGAACCAAATGCCACTCTAGGCCTTATAAGAGTTCATTTTAAAACCAATTTGCCGACTATAGCTTTAAAAGAGAGTTAAAACATTTATGTTAAAGCTTAAAGCTGCTAAAAAGCTTCTTTTGCCGCTGCTGTACGCTTCAAAACTGCATAAAGACTTTAATTGCAGACTTTTTAACGGAACTGTATAAAATATATATTTATCACTGTTCTGCCACTGAAAGTTTCATAGCAGAAGTAATTTGTACTTTTGCACAGACATAAGTAGCAATTTGATCGACTGTTTTACTAATAGCGACATTAAGGCTTCACAATAAAAGCAGGAGCGTAATGGACATTGCCTACACATTTGGATACATTCTGCTATTTTTATTGTAGAAATCTTTCTAAAATATTTGAAAAATATGGATCTGAAAGCATGGAAGTTCAAACTAAGAACTGGTGGATATCGCAAGAAAGTACGAAGAGTTTATCAGAATATGCAGAAATTAAAAAATCGGCCAAGTGCGAGTCGGACTCGCTCATGAAGGGTTCCGTACCCACTTAACGTACCGATTGCGTACACCTAGCAAAAATACCACTGTAATTTTTTGCCAGAAAAAAATAACTTTGTTTTTCATAGTATTCTTATGAATGACAAAGTTACATTTGCGGTTTTCGAAAATGTGTTATATCTCAAAAACTTGTAAAGCCTACTTAGCTGTGGTAGTTTTCCTTTTAACTTCGTCATATGTACTACTATCGTGAATTTTTTCACGTATCCAGAAACAACCATTTGGCTGGTAGGGGGGGGGGACACTTGACTCTGACAAAATTTTGCAATTTAAAGCTTAATAATTCACAAAAAGATGCCTCAATCAAAAAACTGAAACCCAGAACGTTTTTGAAATTGCTATCCAACGACATCCCACACTATGGGGTAGACATGAAAAAAAAATTACATACCCACTTCACGTGTAGAGGAGGTAACCTAAAAAAAAATATTTTCCAAAATTTTACTTTGCCACTTTGTTGGCGTGATAAATATGTATATTCATGCCAAATTACAGCTTTCTAGTACTAAGAGTCTATAAGCTAGACTGGGGTCAGACGGACGGACGGACAGACGGACATGGCGAAACTATAAGGGTTCCTTGTTGACTACGGAACCCTAAAAAAACAACAGTTGAAACAATTGAAATATTAAATAACACGTACCTAAGTTTTTTTAAACTCAATTACATGAGAGTAATTTAGCTTTCATTCATAAAACTCTATTCATTTAATTTATTCTTTAAGGGATTCATTGCAAAGAAACAAAAATAATGCACCAAGTTCGAGTTCAACAAACACAAGCGAGGGTCCTGTAGATTTTGTTTCCTCAATTAGTGATAACGGACCAGTTACAGAGGAAAAGTAAGTTATAGCTTAGTGTGGCATATTATAAAAATAAAGTAATATAACCTTCTTTGCGTAATTCTTTGTTTCTTTATTCTAGATGCAATCATGTGTTTCATTTATTTTTTAAGGGATTCATTGGAAACATACAAAAATAATGCGCCAAGTTCGAGTTCAACAAACACAAGCGAGTACCTAACTAGTACAATCGAAGCGCCTCTTGTAGAATTGTATTGGTGAATTGATTTAAAAAAATATTTGAGATAAAATCAACTTGTTTTATTGGCAAATTGGCCCTTAATTGACATTATTAAAACAATTAAACTAAGTAAATTCTAAAATAACAACAGTTTAAACAATATTTGCACAACATGGTGAATCTGAATATACCAAATATTTGAATCAAAATCAACATGTTTCTTTGGCAAATTGGCCCTAAATTACTTAATTGAAATAATCAACACGTTTAATAAGAGCGTGCAGTATGCACACTAGCGCCGCCATTGGAAAAAAAATCATAGTGTAAATAAATTAATTAATAAATAAACGAATTATCTCTCTGTAGTGCACTCCATAAAAGCTTTGTGGTACTTTCTATTGCTTTATCTATATTTTCTAGCTTGTCGTTTAATTAAATAAAGTTTTATTGCTAAAAGTGGCCACTTTTCGCAAAAAAACTTAATTAAACTAAACGACAGGCTAACAAATATTCTTTAAGTGATAAAAAGTACCACAAAGCTTCTTTGGAGTGCACTACAAAGTGATAATTTACAATTTCTTTGTCTTTATTTAAGCACTATGATTCGAAATTGATTGATTTGACTATAATGTTGAAATTTTCAAGTTGGTTGGTTGGTCCGATAAGGTGTGGTGAGAGCGTTGGTAAGAGTTCTGTGGCTTCTTGTTCTGTTGTCGAACCATCTAACATTTCTGTCAAGTGCTTGTCAGCAATTTCGTACGACATAATATTGTTCCTTTTAACTATGTAGTTTATTTTAGTCCAGTTTGGTTGTGGAGTTGAATCTTCTATTTTACATAATTTTTTACTTTTTTTGTTCGGCCAGTGTAACACTCCATGTTTTTCCCACGTAGATGGACAGATGCAAAGTTCTTGTTTATTTTGTTAAGTATAAGTTTGAATTATTTTGAAAGGAATTCTGAAAACATGGTAAGACATAAAGTGTTAAACAATTGAAATAGCGAAAAATATAGAAGCAATTACAAACGATCATCGTATTTTAGGGTTTTCAACGAGTTCTACGGATCTCTAAACAAACAACCATTAGTGTGGTTCGATACCTGCAGTAAGTACGAAATAAAAGTGATTGTAAAGACTTGAACTGCGTTAGTGGTACAGGTATTACTTGGCCCTTCAGAGGAGTGAAACTTAACGCTTTGACGCGCAGAGAGGAAGTATTAAGGTTGAAGTTGCAAGTTAAAGCTGCTTCTCATAGACGCCATGTTTACAAGACAATTATTTATCATTACTTTTGAAATTCATAGGTTTTTATCACAATTTGTAGTAAAATATAACTAAATATAGAACCAGCAACTTATTAAATACAAATGTTGTCAAGTATTTAATTTCAATATCGTGTAGGTATGTGATATAATATTATTTATATAATAATATTTTACATATTTAACGATATTCTGAGGTAATTATTGAGGCGCGTTAAAAATACTCCAATAATATCAACTATATGCACGATAAACTGATCGGCGTTTTAGCCACTTGCATATAATACAAAATATAGCTCAATAACACTTACCTTCACTTCACTTATTATTTATTTGTATTCAGTAATGTCTGACTCAGGAACAACAGAATTGTATTTAATAAATGAGAGACAAGGTGAACAATCAGTGATCCTTTATTCGTTCAGTTAAACCTGCCATTCATTCAATAAGCGCCACAAGAGCTTTAGTGTGGTGTTAATTATTGTTGCACCTCCTGTAGCGCTTTTATGCCGCTATTGTGAAGTTCTAATGGAACTGTAGGTTGCAAAAAGTTGTGCCCCTTTGGCTGCAAATCGGCTGTATAAGGTCTGCAGTGCATGCTCTGGCGCTTGAGCTTGGCGCCTTTGGGAATAATCGGATTGGCTCCAAAGCTCTTAAGCAACTAGTTTGTGCTAGTTGGGGAGAAACCAAGCCATAGGTTATATTTCAACCCAATATTCCCGAGAAGCCACTTCATGAATAAAATCAAGCATAAAAGTATAGTGTTGCAATATATTAATTGATTGTGTTAAACTAATAAATAACTTTAAGTTATATTGTAGATTCATAATGTACTTTTGTTGTCTTTTATAAATTCCTAATATTAAATGCGTTCACGCCACCATTACAAATGTATACAAACTTTGTACTGGCTTCTGGTGTAAAACCTCCGTAGTTCGAAACGTCAATTTTAAAAAAAGAAGAACAAAAGAATATCAGGATTGATGTTAGTTTTCCCACCACAAAATGTCATGATAACAAATTAGATTATTTTATAATTATTATTGTCCACTGAATTGGAATAAACCATGCTGAAATTGTATAAAAGTTGTTTGGAACATCGCCGAATCCTACTACCTTAATATTTCAGAAGAGGGACGAAGAGCAAAATCCGTTAATACAACGAAATGTTTGCTCCACCAATGGCTCACATTTTAAAGATAAGTAACATAATTTTATCCTGTTTTTATTGTATCGACATCTATGCTAGAAAAGTATGCATTAAAGACTGAAAAAAATAATATTATTGATTTCTTTTGTTTGAGAAATATATTTAACAAGTGATTGTAAGAAATTTGCTACGTAGGTACGTAAGTTTGGTCAAGGGAAACGTTTTGGCGGTATAAATAAACGGTTTTTTTTGTTGATTTTTGATGTAGTTTAAGTACTACTTATTTGTTATTAAATGGCGTGAACATTATAAAAGTAAAAATTTTGTGTAAATTTTGTTGTAGTAGTAAAAGAAATAAAATTAAAAGTAATCCTTTTGTAGGACAGACGAAGACATTAAGCCATACTGCCAATTCTTAAATATTTTTATAGTTTCTTAAATTTTCATAAGAATGTAGCTGTGTTACATTCCAATAATTCTTGGAGTTATTAGCATCAAGTATGTTGATATAATTTTGTTTGCCTTTGAAAACAATGCAGTGTTTTTTTTTTCAAGAAAGTGTACTTAACTCTTTCCTTTTTTTTAAATCTTTTATTTGCTTGGTGGTAGAGGTTAACATAATTTTGAAAGAAAATATACTTAAGGAAAATCTTTCAAAAAAAAGTAATGTCGTTATTATCCTTTTTGTTTCTTATTTAAAAGGTACAAAAAGTATAGCCTTTGAAAAACACTTAAAAAAAAACGTCACAACATTAAAAATAATTCTGTTAACTGTGCTAAGCTTAAGATTATGAAGAGCTATTAATAAAAATAAAACAATGCTAATAACCTGTGGCAGTTTCAGATGTCTAATTCAAGTGATAAGACCAGGGACCCCGGCACAAGGCCAAGGCGATCTCGGCGTACTAACCGGGATTGGAAGCAAGCTGGGTCGAGGCGAATTATGTATTCTCCGCACCTTAGCCGCGGTCAAGCAACTGAAGGTGACGAGCAGTCTGAAGGTGACGAGCAGTCTGATGTAAGAGCTTGCATGTCGACGCCGCGGCCTTTGAGGGACGTGTTCATCACGTCGAAGTCGCTGCCACAATCGTCGAGGGAATTCTATCGACGCCACAGTCGCCGATCAGACAGGCCAAGGGTGTAAATAATGTAACGAAGTATGACTTATTACTTACATGATTTTGAGTAAGTAATACGCTTATCTGTTACCAATTGTAACTTGCACAATTTTCAGGGTGTAAGTACGGATTTAAATGTTCTTTACATAAGTTTCAGGATGTAAACGACTTATGTATGCGTAAATTTCATATACTCAGCTATACTAATATTCCCTGAGGGCTTATTACAAGTTTCCACAGGTAGTAGGTACCCACATTGCTAAGTTATTATATCACAAGACAGTTTTAAAAGACAACGAGCTAAAAAAAATAGTTGTTGATGTTAAATAATAGTTAATCTATATTTTTGAAAAATACAGTTTTGTTATAAAAATAAACAAAAAATAAATAAAATAAAGAATGAATAAGTTGACTACAGTTAAAAGGAAGTTATCATTTAGTAAATGTTTTAACTTATATTGAAACCGAAGTGATAAGTTTGTCTATGTCAATTATATGAGCATTTAAAGCCAAAGTATTAAATGAAACACATGCTCGTACAAAAATACGTTTTGCCTATAGTTAGTTTTTGCATGCGGCAAACACAGTAAGCTGGAGTTTCTGGGCGCGATCGAGTTAGCGCGAAGTCCTATATAATGAGCAGTATATCGATGCCGCTTGCTTTACCAAAGAGGTTTGGATAAATCAGAAATATTTCTACTTTCGTAAAAAAAAATATGGACAACATATAATCTGTTTCTTGTCGTTTTTTTGGATATAATTGACCATGTTGAGAAAATCTGTAATTAGCTAAAGATTAATTAGCTAAGAGCCTCTATGGCTCGTAAATTGTGAATAAATATTGGTTGAGTTTCGAAATAAGAAAAATAAAATATCATCATTTAAAGTTGAATCATTTAGAAGTAAAAAAATAATAATATATGTATTAAAATAAATAATAAATACTTAAATGTTTAATTTTTCAATGTTCATGCAATGTACCTTAGGAAATACTTAAAAACCATTTTAATTAACACATTTATCCGAGTAGATATCTACGCGGTGCATACAAACTACTAAAGCATGACGTCACTTAGGTAGCCTAGTAAATTAGTAGTTGGGGTAGTATGGAGCCTTCTGAATGAGTCCAATTTGTTTGCATTTCAAAACTGTGATATCTTGGGAAGTTTTCATGCTGGCAAAATAATTCTTTTACCAATGATTCTATTTTTGAGAGAAATGAAAAATGATAATTGTCATAATACTTACCTATTGTCTTAAACTAAAGAGTGTTCTGATACATTACACCTGCACAGGTGACACAACAGTAGCCTTAGAAATACAATTTATGACAAAATTATCAACATCAATGAAAAATAAGTCAAATCAAAATAAAACACCAATAAGACCATAATCATGAAATCATCATTAAATAATTATAAAAAAAAATACGATATACTTAAATAAAAAAAAATAACGAAACTGAAATGTCATTTTGCTATTTGAATTCAATGGTACATGGTAGTTATATACTTTGATACGAAACGCGAAGAGTAATGAAATATATCCAAATTATTTTTACTAATGTCATTTTAACGAAAGCATTACACATGGTTGCGAAAGGGGCATCAGCACCTAGATTGGTGCGTGATTGTAGACCGCCCATAGGATGGCTAGGTAACGTGTAGGGTACTGAGATTGAAAAGTGTTCCAACAGATCACTTCAACTTTATGTAGGAAAAGTAAATCAATCCCATACGTTCGCGAGCTTAGTGAGGAAAAAAATAATAATAATATGGACACCAAATATGCCTTTGAGCATAGATATCATAACTGAGGTTACAAACTTAGAGGTTATAAGATTGCTTTCCGTGGCAACCTTTATTTAAGACAGCACCAACTCTCGAAACCACTGGCTGTAACTCCTAGCATTTAAAGTGTATGATCTTGTTAGTTGTCCAAATAAATAAAATAAAATAAAAATAAAAAAACTTGCGAAGTGTATTCTAACTTACTGCGAACGTATAGGATTTTGAAGTCTTTATGACTACAAAAAGCAGAGGACCAAGCAAAGATATCCGAGGAACGTCTTATGGAATAAACATAATTTAGAAAGAATAACCATTTAAAACAATAAAATTATTTGGCATCGTTCATGAACTTATTACGTGATCCCCCTAATCAATTTGGGTGTGAAATGTGTGAATAATATAAAGTAGTTAGCCTTAGTACTTACATGATAGTCGGCCTTATTGCTCACATAATTTTCAAGGTGTGAGTGATATCAGGCAGTCACGACTTATGACTTACATGATTTTCAGGGTGTAAGGTGTATAAAGTAGTTAGCCTTATTACTTACATGATAGTCGGCCTTATTGCTCACATAATTTTCAAGGTGTGAGTGATATCAGGCAGTCACGACTTATGACTTACATGATTTTCAGGGTGTAAGTTGTATAAAGTAGTTAGCCTTATTACTTACATGATAGTCGGCCTTATTGCTCACATAATTTTCAAGGTGTGAGTGATATCAGGCAGTCACGACTTATGACTTACATGATTTTCAGGGTGTAAGTTATATAAAGTAGTTAGCCTTAGTACTTACATAATAGTCGGCATTATTGCTCACATAATTTTCAAGGTGTGAGTGATATCAGGCAGTCACGACTTATGACTTACATGATTTTCAGGGTGTAAGTTGTATAAAGTAGTTACCCTTATTACTTACATGATAGTCGGCCTTATTGCTCACATAATTTTCAAGGTGTGAGTGATATCAGGCAGTCACGACTTATGACTTACATGATTTTCAGGGTGTAAGTTGTATAAAGTAGTTAGCCTTATTACTTACATGATAGTCGGCCTTATTGCTCACATAATTTTCAAGGTGTGAGTGATATCAGGCAGTCACGACTTATGACTTACATGATTTTCAGGGTGTAAGTTATATTAAGTAGTTAGCCCTATTACTTACATGATTTGCAGGGTGTAAGTAATATTAGGTAGTTTGCCTTATTGTTCACATGATTTTCAAGGTGTGAGTAATAAAAGTTAGTCACGACTTATTACTTACATGATTTTCCGGGTGTAAGTTATATAAAGTAGTAAGATTTATTACTCACATGATTTTTAGTGTGCAAGTAATATAAAGCAGTCAAGACTTATAAATTATACGACTTTTATGGTTTAAGACTCATACTTACATGATTTTCAGGATGTGTGTGATTGAATTGAATCATCATTAACATCCACTGCTGCACGTAAGCCTTTCCGAGTGCACGTCTTCTAGCACAATCCGTAGCTGCTCTCACCCAGCTCCTGCCAGCTACCTTACGAAGATGTCGCTCTACCCAGTCTCAGAGTGTTCTACACCTTGTTTGCCGATACGCGGTATCCACTGAAGAAGTAGTTTACCCTTTGCGATTATCGGTTCTGCTGCTAATATGACCGGCCTTTTGCCATTTCAGTTTACTAATCCAGAAGACTGCAAATTCTATGATAGTTTAAGCAGTGGCGTAGCTAGGGGGACAAGGGCCCTGGTGCATAGGTAAAGAATCGGGCCCTCCTCCTCCCCTCTTTCCGCGTAGTTTGAACTTATATTGGCCTTCAAAATTATTGATAAGAATAAGAATAGAAAACAGTAAGTGAACTTATCCCTAGTAGGCTAAATCCATACGTCGTCTCTATTAGAATCTCCATGTGTTTAATCGAAGAAAAAGGGAATAAATAAACAACGACGCACATGAGAATATAGAATATTTATTATATAGATGAGATTAATTAATGGAAAAAACGATTTTTAACAGAATTCCCCGCCCAATTCACAATCTCTTGCGCGCTTTAATTTTTGCGAATTCGTCTATAATTTCACTCAAATCCAAGTTTGATGCCGCCTCATTTTCTATTGCAATTAACGATAAGTGTCGGAGGCGATCTTGTCGAATGCTATTTCTTAAATAATTTTTTATAATCTTCAGTTTACTGAAAGATCTTTCTGCTGCCGCGGAAGTAACAGGAATTGTATGAAACAGTAGCATCGCTGTATACACTTCCGTAAGGTCACATTCGAGCACGCCAAATTTTGTTATAATTTCTTTGCAAAGCTGGCGAATAGACCACGTCTCCATCAATTGAGGGAGGATCAGATGATATACATTAAGAAATTGGAGCGAAAAATTGGGTCCAATTATATCGCAATATTTCTTCTGAAACCGATCACATTTCTCGAGTAAAATCGTTTCATTCCAGCTAAGCAAGTTTTTTGGCATCAGGAAGTCGAACGATTTACACACTGCACTCATACCAATAAAACGCGCATCTAACTGATTGATTATTATGTCGAGTACATTGTTGAAAATAGTTACTCTAAAGACTTCTTCCTGGTTTTCGAATCGGTGATCAGAAGCCAATTCATCGAAATGCTTTTTAGTTTTTCTTCGTCGCTTTTCTGGAAAGGTAGGATCGATATCGTATTTTCTCGCGGTTTCGGTGGCCTTGGATTTGAAGGACTCGAAGTCATTTCTATACTTTTTCAATTTATCCCTTGTTTCGTCCAAAGCCTTACTCGCTTCATCCAAAACGATATCACGTTTTTGCAAAACTTTGGAAACATAATTGATGTTGTTCAATACGCTGTGCATGAATTCACAAAGAAATACAAACTCAAAATTCAGCATTTTTGATTTTATAATCTCTGCTTCACTACGTTCGTCTTTACTGGAACTCATCAGCGTTATTTCGGACAATGCTTTAATGATATCGAAAAAACGAAGTTTGACTGCAGTTATTGAGTTAACCCTGCTGGACCATCTTGTCGGATTCAATTTTTTCAAAGTAATTTCTGATTCACCGGTGAATTTCGATGAAAGGTCCCAGCGCTTAATGCTGTTTCCAAAGAAGTTAAACAGGTCTTGAATTGTTGCAAAAAACTTCTGAATTTCGACGGAACCTCGAACGGCATCATTTACTACCAAATTCAAATTATGACTGGCGCAATGTACGTACTCTGCGTTTGGCTGAATATTTTTAACTTGTTTTTGTACTCCATTATACGCACCACTCATTACACTGGCCCCATCGTAACCTTGCCCAACACACTTTTTAAAATCAAGACCCTTTTCGGAGAACAACGTGGTAACTTGATTTACCAAATCCGCGGCGCTGTGTTTAGTGACTGCGTGGAAACCTAGAAATACCTCTCTTACTTCAATGTCGATTGCTTGTCCATTTTCCGATCTTGATATCACTGCATATCTTACGACAATGCTTAGTTGATCCACTTTTGATATGTCCTGCGTGGTATCCATGATGATGGTAAAGAACGGTGACGCCCTAATTTGATCCAATAAATGATTCTCGAGTTTGGTGCCCAAACACTCGATCATTTCATTTTGAATCGTTGCACTGAGGTATCTTGTTGATCCTAAAAACATGGGGAATATGAGAAAACATTCGATTATGATAACATAAATTATAAACTCAGTAAACGAGATAAATTCTTACCTTTGGGCATATCCAAAACTTGACGCAAGATGTGGTCGTATCTAGCAACGAGTTGGACAATTGAGAGAAAATTTCCGTGGTTTCCTCCCTCACTCAGATCCTCTCGATGTCCTCTCAAAGCCAGAGAACTCTTCGCAAGAGTAATTATGATATCGAATAATCTCCGAAGAACTTGTCTCCAAAATGACGCTTCTTTGCGAATTTCATCTTCAAGTTCTCTGTCGATGGTAGAATTTTTTTGCCACGCTTCGTATACAGCGCACGCCTCCGTGTGTGCTTTCGAGGAACCATGTTGCTTAACTCTATCTGATAAATGCCTCCAGTCCCGGATGCCTGTGCACCATGCATTTATTTGCGAAGCAAACAACCAACACGGTTGGCAGTAGGCAGCATCCAGAATTTTCGAATAGCATATCCAAAAACGATCCACTGGACCGTATTGTGACGTAGAAACGTAATACGTTTCTGAAAAGCTCCTGTTATCTTGGTGGGGGTCTTTCGGAAAAGGTCCCGGAGGTTTCAAAGGTCCTTTGTCAAGAATCAGCCGTTTTTCGTTATCGTTCAATTTCTTGTTCGTGTACTTTCCCAAGTCATTTGAAATTTCAAGAACTTTTGAAGATGAAGAAATGGATGATTCTTCTAATGTAGGTTGCACGGAAGCGTCGCGGTAGTCATTTTCAGCAGCGGTATTGTCGGTAGTTATTGGATCCTGATATTCCTGATCTACTCGCGTCACTTTATTAATTAACACAGCTGTGTCCACGTTATCAATAATTGAACACTCGTCACTTTTGACCGATACTCCAGCTGTTGAAGGAACTGTAGCAGAAAGCGGTTTCGTAAAAAAGCTGTCTAGCTTGGTCAATTTTTGTTTACTTTCTTCCCTTTCTTGACGTTGTTTCCGCTTTGCGGCACCGCTACGTTCCTTTTTTCTTTCCATAATTTTTAATTACATGGAAAAGAAGAAACACTTTAGAATACAGTGGTACACGGTTTTTATTGGACTCGAAGCGATTGCAAAGCGATATTTACTGAAACGTAGTGCTCAAATTACAGTGTAATCCAAAGTAAATTTTAACAGTTCAACACTGTTAAACACAGTGTTGTGTGTTGGTGATAACGTCACTAACCGTATAAAGAACAGTGAAACAACCGTGCCACACTGTAAAATTAAATGAATCGCTCTGTTTCGATTTTGGAAGAGAGCACGGGCTGCGGGGGCCGTAACCGCTGTTCTGTGATTGGCTATTTCAAGGTCAGCATAGACTATAGTGATGGGACACCAGGGACAATTCACAGGACAATAAACGATAAGAATTATCGATATTTGCATTAATTTGTCTTTTGATTGTTAAATATATTTAATAACTAGCTTCCGCCCGCGACTTCGTCCGCGTGTACATTTGAGAAAATCCTTAGAGAACTTTTGACTAGAATAAAAAATATTCTCTGTTTTAACATCCTGCCTTGCGAGAGAGTACGCTTGGTTTGGACGTACCTCGCTTGCGAGGCAGGGCGTTTGCTGCTCGCGGCAGGCAGGCCTATGATGAGCTATGATGCCACAGACACAAGTTAAACTTATAATAGTAATAAAATAATTATTAATTAAAATAAAAAATAAAACTTTTTTGGGTGGAGTTAGAAAATTATTTTGAAACTTCGTTTTTATAACAAGCTTTTTTGTTGACTGTACTTTAATATTGTATTGTCATCGAAATCAAACCTCTATGCAAAGTTTCAGCTCAATCGGACACTGGGAACTTGGTCAAATTTTAACTTGCAAGATTTGGTTATAAACGTTGATACAAACAAACATCGGGACAGGTGAAACTAAATAAAAGCTTGTAATAAGGCCGAAATTACACTTGTAAGTTACTTACGTAAGTTTTATGAAAGTAACTTACGGCTGTATAATTACACACACAAATAAACTTACAAAGAGCGTTAACATTTGCAAAATTTATCGTAAGTCGCTCACGTAAGCAACTTACGTGAGTAAAACTTACAAGTGTAAGATCGGCCTTAGGTTATGTTTTGAGAAAATAAACTAATGGTCATGTTACTAAATATACTTGTGACTAGAGAATATCGATATAAATTCGAGAATTTGAAATCACAACACTAGCAATACACGTGCCGTCATCAGACAGAGACAACTATTGTATTTTGACTAATGAGTGAAAGGGACTTTTCAAAAAGACATCAACGGGTGCTTTTTCAAAACCACTATAAGCTGAGCCCCGCGATGGTAGGTAATTTAATTAAGTTATGTTTATAATTTACTTACCGGTGAAATGTTATGCCATCTTTTTGAAAACTTGACGTCTTAGCTGACTTTCCACACCATTTCACTGCACAGGAAGCCATTTAAAATACGTTTTGGTCACAAAACTATTCACGAACTCGGACGTGGCGACGGTTCATAGACTTGGTCGTGACTGAAGTCGTGATTGCAAGCGTGGCCGTTTATGCTAGCTAAAGCAAGTATGTGCTGCGCGCGTCTGTTGCCTTGTATGCGGTATCTATTAGGAGGTGATCTGTGAGTGTAACTGTTGAAATCTTTTTTTTTTTTTTTTTTTTTTTTTCAAAGCTGAGGTTTGAGGGCCCCCTGAGCTCCGGGGGCCCCGGTGCACTGCACCACCTGGCCCTATGATAGCTACGCCACTGAGTTTAAGATAGATAATATAGAGAAGTTACGCCTTATTCTGTGCATGATTCAGGGTGTAAGTAACGATTTTAATTTTGTGCTTATATTTTAGGGTGTAAACGATGCGATGTGTAAATTTCATGTATATACTCAGTTAATTTTAATAAACTAATGTAATACTCACTTATACTAAATGATACTTGTTGCTTACTAAATTACCTCAATGTGAGATAATATTTTATAATTTTCGCGATTTCCAAGGTGTTAATAAGATAAAGTACCTAGTGAACATGTAATAACTGCATGATTTGTAGGCTACATAGACTACAAACCTAACATAGGCTTTAAGATACTTATTAACAAATACTGTAAGTAAGTACCTTTATTTTTAGCAAATAAATTTTTTATTCTAAAATCTAATCTAGGACGTATGTAATATGATTAGTTATCTCATTTTACTAATAAGTGGTCATTGATTTGTATTTATTATGAACGAACGTGTTTTGTAGCGATTATTGAAAATTGACATCATAGCATTAGTGGTTTAAGTTAATATGCTTATAAGTAATGTAAAGATTCATTTTTTTTGTAAAGTAATTGAGTTCATCGTGTAATAGTTAAGTGTTCTGTTAGGTATTAACAATTACTTAAAACTTTGAGAATGCACTGCTTTATACATAAGTACCTACCTACCTATACAAAATATAAAATGTATTATTAATGCTCGTTCTTCTATACTAAGACCGCCGAGAGATTTCCAGTTCGACAGCTGTCAAAGAAAATATACCGTTTCATTCAAAAGTTAACTTTACTCCAATGAAATAACGAAACGTCAAATCGGAATTCTTTGAGTGGCCTTAGTTTGACATAGTATTTAACACGCGAGGACACGTCTTAATTAGGATGGCCGAGCTGTTAAACTAATAAATAACTTTAAGTTATATTGTAGATTCATAATGTACTTTTGTTGTCTTTTATAAATTCCTAATATTAAATGCGTTCACGCCACCATTACAAATGTATACAAACTTTGTACTGGCTTCTGGTGTAAAACCTCCGTAGTTCGAAACGTCAATTTTAAAAAAAGAAGAACAAAAGAATATCAGGATTGATGTTAGTTTTCCCACCACAAAATGTCATGATAACAAATTAGATTATTTTATAATTATTATTGTCCACTGAATTGGAATAAACCATGCTGAAATTGTATAAAAGTTGTTTGGAACATCGCCGAATCCTACTACCTTAATAATTGCTTCCTCAATCACTTGGATAGCGTATAATTACAATTTTCCATTAACTAATGTTCGGAAGTGTCCGAGCAGTCAAGATTGATCAGAGACCATTGATTGACGCAAACTTGGAATACCTTTAACCTGGGAACTTACATTACACGAGACAAACTTTATAATATAATCAAACTCACATTTTATTTAAATTGTTACTTTTTCGCATTCACAATGCAATTTTTATCATAGAAAAATGGTAAATAAAGTATTTAGAAAAAATCGACCCGTCTCACAACCAGCTCCGATGGGACTCGAACCCACGACCTTTCGCTATCCGGGCGACTGCTCTAACCACTGAGCTACGGAGTCGTTACGAGAAGCGTCGAATTTATCAAATACTTCTTACACGCTGTATAGCCAGCGTTAATTTCATCAATGTGAGGATATTACTACCCCCACACGCGAAAGAAATACCTTTCCAGATATTTGACAATCGCTAAAGAAGAAATTACTATGGCAAGTTATTTAAATTGTTACTTTTTCGCATTCACAATGCAATTTTTATCATAGAAAAATGGTAAATAAAGTATTTAGAAAAAAAAATTAGTATTTGATAAATTCGACGCTTCTCGTAACGACTCCGTAGCTCAGTGGTTAGAGCAGTCGCCCGGATAGCGAAAGGTCGTGGGTTCGAGTCCCATCGGAGCTGGTTGTGAGACGGGTCGATTTTTTCTAAATACTTTATTTACCAAACTCACATTTACTAGTATCGATGAAGAATCTTATATGAAACTTGACAATTGACAAAAATGACTATTGAATTTGACGATACAGAACTATTTTGAACTAAATCACTAAAATTGCACAACCTGATTGTTCAGTACACCCCTGCCTAGACCGCGGAGTCAGCATTGGCGCAGTGGAAGGCTATCATGAGTATAGACTCCGGACAAATCTTGGTTTCAGCCGGGATGTAACTGAACAATAGGACTGCGATACACAGTGGAGAGAATGTTAAGTAAGGTGATTTCACATACGGTTCTGTGGTGTCGAAAATCTCCTCGGCTGCGGCGAGACGGGGCGCGCGCCCCAGGTATCTTCTTCTTCTGCAGACCTTACCAATTAGTGACCTCACTCACAACACAAATAACAGCGTTCACAAGACACTGGGCGTTTCAACAATAGATACACAAAGACACACACGGGGGAGCCTCTTTTATTATGATTTACAGTCCCAACAACAAGCGCGTGTGGTAGAAAAGGTTATCTTTCAAAGCATCCGCGACCGGCCACTCCAGAGATGGCATCAAAACCTTGGTCGTACAAAACGGGATCACATAGATAATTTTAGATGGATTCAAACTCGATATGCCAGGCACATTCAACGCGAGCGACCTTTAACAAATTCAGCAAAATTATTCCGACATTTTTCCAAGAAGAATTCCAATCAAGTGTCACTGTCAACTTCAAGTGACAGCTAATGTCAATTTGACGTGACATTAGGGATGCGTTCAGAAGTGTCGATCTTTTCCGAACATCCCCCCGCCCCGGACCGTTAAGAACGGTACGTCAATCTACGGGTAATCGGGAGAGCCCACTAACTGCTCTCTTCAAAACCGAATCTCGAACCAAAACCTCAGCAAAACGAGGAACTCCGTCAGTTCCGGGGTAGAGTTTAACAATGCGCCCCCTTCGCCAACATAGGGGCGGCAGGTTAGCATCCTTAATCAACACGAGGTCGCCAGTCTGGGGTGGGGTGGTTTTATCTGTCCACTTCACGCGCTGTTGTAGGATATGCAAATACTCCATCGACCAACGTGCCCAGAAGTTTTGGGACATCTGTTTCAAAAGTTGGTATCGCGACAAACGATGGGATCCTACATCCTGAATCGGATATTCAGGCAACGCCAAAAGGGGCTGTCCGATCAAGAAATGACCTGGCGTCAACGCTTCCAGGTCATTCGGGTCCGAAGACAACGGGCACAAGGGTCGCGAGTTGAGGACGGCCTCAATTTTACAAAATACCGTATCAAGTTCCTCAAACGTGAGAATAGTTTCTCCAATCACGCGACGCAAGTGTGTCTTGGCAGCCTTTACACAAGCTTCAAAAATTCCTCCCCAGGTCGGACAAGCTGGAGGGCTAAACTTCCAGATTATCCCACGCCGGGAGAGGGTGGTTCCAATGTCTATTTTATTATCAACAAAAAACTTAACTACTTCCTTAAGATAATTACACGTTCCCTTATAATTAGTACCACAATCGGAACGTATCAATGACGGCAGTCCTCTACGGGAAACAAATCTGCTCAAGGCGGCGACAAAGGCTTCGGTAGACAATTCCGAGACAATTTCCAAATGGACAGCCTTGGTGGACAAACACACAAACACGCACAAGTACGCCTTATAGGTTTTAGCATTACGCAGTCTCGAAGCCTTTACAGTAAAGGGACCGGCGAAGTCGGTGGCGACTCCGGCAAAAGCTCTACATTCCGTGACGCGATCAGCAGGCAAATCACCCATCTGGGGCTGCATGGTCGCGGCCTTCAATCGATAACAAGGCAGGCAACGGAAAACCACAGTGCGAATGGCTCGACGAGCAGACAAAATCCAAAATTCACGCTGCAAAATGGCCAACAAAGCATTACAGCCAGCATGTTGTGCATTCACATGGCGATCTGTTATTATCAGTTGAGTCAAATGTCCGGCTTTAGGTAACAAAAGGGGGTGACGAGCTCCATACGGCAAGTTCGCATTTCGAAGTCTTCCGCCGACTCGCAAAAGCCCACTCTCGTCCAGGAAGGGATTCAATCGCGATACCGCGCCCTTCAACTTGCGACGGCCTAAACGCAAAATTTCAATCTCGGACTCAAAACTATCAGCTTGTACTCTCCGGACCCAAAACAAGAGCGCGTCCCTACGCTCGTCCGGAGTGAGAACCGACGAATCACGCCTCGCGCGTGGGTTTCTGCAATTGTACACAAAACGTCTGATCCAAGCGGTAACACCAAGCAGCTTCTGTAAGGAGCTGTACCGATCCAACAACCAATCCTTTTCCCCGGCGGGGTTAGTCTCCAGGACGCATGCCCGCATATCAGGAACGGCTACGTTCGACAACGCTGGAGAGGGCGGCCACTCCGACTCAGGCCGCATCAACCACTGTGGGCCCCACCAGAGGGGGTGGTTAATTAGGGTTGGGGCTACACAACCCCGAGACGCACAATCCGCGGGATTCATGGTTCCCGGCACGTGTCTCCAAATCAACTCGATGTCGGAATTACAAATCTGCGACACTCGATTGGCCACAAACACGTCCAAGGTGTGCGCCGGAGCCTTCAACCAACAAAGGACGACCTGACTGTCCGTCCAAGCATAAACCTCTTGTATCGCAATAGATCGACCTAATGTGAGCCATACGTGGTTCAACAAACGCATTAGGAGGGCAGCTCCACACAATTCCAACCTCGGGATCGTATGACGAGTCCGAAGGGGAGCGACTTTGCTTTTCGCTATCACCAGATGCACAGCAACAACTCCGTCAACAGTAACGGTGCGGAGGTACACGGCCGCAGCAAATCCACGTTCGGAGGCATCGGAAAAGCCGTGAAGAGTAACTTTACAATTTTCAGAAGGGAGGAATAGCCTCGGCAAATGCACTTCATTAATCTCGGGGAGGGATGAAACGAAGCTCGACCAATCTCGGAGTAACTCGTCCGAGAGGGGTTCATCCCACGACACACCCGAAGCCCATAACCGTTGCAAGAAACACTTGGCCATAAACAGCACGGGGCAAATCCACCCATTGGGGTCAAAGGTACGTGCGACAGTAGACAATACTAAACGCTTGGTCCAGACTTTCGGTGGTCGTAAATCCACACAATAAGTGAACGTGTCAGAGACCGGTTTGTACTGTACGCCAAGGACGGTCACCACATGGGGATTATCAACATTTTCGAATAGGTGGGGGTCCTGCTGGTGCTCTTCGGGCAAACCTACCAGTACATCAGGCGAGTTGGATATCCATTTCCTCAACTCGTAACCTCCCGACTTCAAAAGGGCGGTGAGTTCGTCTCTCAGGACAATCGCCTCTGAGACAGATGAGGCGCCCGTGCAAATGTCATCCACATAGACGTCACTGGCCAAAATGGCGGAGGCGCGAGGGTATCTCAAGCGCTCCTTCTCGGCCAACTCCAACAAAGAACGAATCGCAACAAACGGGCTCGAAGCCAAACCGTACGTATTCGTATTCAATTCATAAATCAACAAGGGGTCCCTAGGACTCTCTCTCCACAAAATCAATTGGTACCTCCTATCCTCTGGATGGATGACCGTTTGTCTGAACATCATCCGGATGTCAGTCATAAATACAATTTGGTGCCGCCGGAAGTTGGTCAAAATGTCTGAGATCTCCGTGTGCAGCTTGGGACCTACATGCAGACACTGGTTCAAAGACGCTCCAGTAGAGGTGGGAGCCGAACCGTCAAAGACCACCCGAATCTTTCCGGATTTCAAGACGGCGTGGTGCGGCAAAAAGAAGTGCTCAACGGAGCGCCAATCCAAATCGCTCACGGACATGTGCCCTAACTCCTCATACTCCCGCATGAATTCAACATACTTCTGGCGGAAGACCGGATCCTTGCTCATGCGACGCTCCATCGCCACTAGCCTACGTTCCGCTAGCGGTCGGGATTCGCCCAGAGGAGGTCGGCCGGCACGAAAGGGGAGACGGGTGATCAAACGACCAGAGCGGAGGCGACCAGTGTTATTCTGGTAATACAACTCGCATTCATCCGCTACTGGGTCTACCCGCGGGGCTGGTGGAGGTTCCTCAACCTCCCAAAACTTCTGCACCACTTCGGAGAGAGACACATTAAAAACAAGACCGCGATCCTCATCAAGGGAATCCAAAACGCGGCGAGCAGGGCCCATCACAACTGTACCGAGTGTCGTCTGCAGAGCTACCAAGCCATCTGGCTGCAAAACTCGCTTCCCCGTCAACAAAACTCGCCCCAGGACATCGGCTCCAAGGAGAGCATCAATCGGGCCTGGGCGGAAGAAATTTGGATCGGCGAGTGGGGAATCAGACACCAAAGACAACATACTCGGTCCCAAGTCAACTGAAGGTTGACGGCCAACAACTGTGTCCAACACAATCGCCGAGGATTTAATGCCTGGCGTGGACCCATTACGTGATGTAAATGTGAAGTCAACATGCCCTAACAACCCGGGGACTTTCACATCGCCAACACCTCTCACGCCTTCCGTGTGGGGGTGCACCTTGAGGCCCAACCGCCTAACTAACCAAGATGACACAACACACCCCTGAGCACCGGAATCCAACAAGGCGCGAACTTCCACAAGGTCGCCATTCAATCCCCTGACAAGCACAGAGGCCGTGGGCAACAAAACGGTCTCTGGAGGGGTGGCTACAATCGACCGTAAACACGTTGATTGCTAGTATGTGGGGTCCCCAGACGTCCCCCCATGGTAAGGGGGTCGCTCATAGCGATCCAGTGGGTCCCAATCTCCCACATACTGCCTACGTCCAATTCGCCCGGTATCAGGCGGGTTATATCTCCCGGCCCCTTGAAGACGGGGCGGGCGCCGCTCCAAACGCGGGTATTCGGCGAGCGGCGGCGAGAATCGGTGCCTATCATCCACCGTGTACGTCGCCCCATAGTCGCGGGGGCACGGTGACCGATTTTCAGAGGGGGGGTCCCGGGGACCCCCGGCTGTGCGAGGCTCAACACGTTGCGGGGGGCTTCTACGACCTCCCGCAACGCTCGCAAAATCGAACCCCCTAGTTGGGGACCGATTTCCCATTGGGGGGTCCGTGGGACCCCCGCCCGTGCGAGGCTCAAAACGTCGCGGGGGGCCTCTACGACCTCCGGCAACGCCCGCATAACTCATCCCCATCCTTGGGGATCGGTTTCCCATTGGGGGGTCCCTGGGACCCCCGCCCGTTTGAGGCTCAAAACGTGGCGGAGAGCGTCTGGGGCCACTCTGGTGGCCACTAGAACTGCTGCGGGATGCAAACACCGCGGGGGGTCCGAGCCCCCCACCCATACGAGGTGATCCTGCAGCGACGCGCTGCGGCGCTCCGCCGCCCTCTGGGCTGTTCATGCAGAGGAGGGGATGGTGGTTGCCCTTACAAAAGCGGCATGGGTGCGCTTGGGTACATTCGCGCTGCATGTGCAGGCCCAAGCACGAGTAGCACCATGTCCGTTGTCGCGCGATCGCTCGACGGCCTTGGACGCGCTGGTCGAGGAACTTATCACAACGGGTCGTGCTGTGACCCGGTTCCCGACAGTACAAGCAGCGGGCGGTCTCCTGGACGGCGGCATAGCGGCCGGGCGCGCGAGGGGCCATACGCCCCCTACGGGGGGGTCCGGTGGGGGATCTACTCTGTGGCACAGGTCGTTCGGGTCCCATAGGACCGGCCAGAGAGGAATTATCTGCCAGTCTACTTTCTCCTTCCAGGAACGTCAAGAGGTCCGAGAAGGGTGGCAGATAAGTCGCACTATCCCCACCATACTGCTGCTCAAAACGGACCTTAACAGAGTCCGGCAACTTTCCCAGGACAATGTGCAGTAACAAAAACGACCACTGCTCCACTGGGAGTTTTAAGTTTTTCAATGCGTTGTAGGCAACCAACAGCGGATTCAACAAAGCCACTCTCAAGTGCATCACGCTGGCAACGCGGGGTAAATTCAAAATGGCGGCAACATGGTTGTCCGCCAGACGTCGTACGTTCTGGTACCGACGGGCAATCAAATCCCTGGCAATAGGGTAGTTTTCATCCGAGGGGGCCAAATGTTGAACCGATTCAAGGGCCTCCCCTTCCAACACGGATAATAAATAAGCTAACTTCTGGCCCTGGGTCAAATCATCCCGGGCATGTACCAGACTATCAAAAATATTAATAAAGCCCTCCCAGTCCTCTAGACGACCAGCAAAACGCCTTAAGTCTAAGGGGGCCAATCTAGCAAAGAGAGGGGGCATACTTTTAGATGTGACCGGGGACGGGCTCGGTTCATTCTCTCTTGCCACTTGCAAAGGCCGAGCCACCTGGGTAATTCTGTCCGCAAAATCATAACACTGGTCCACATCCAAATCGACTTCTTGTCGCATTTCCACATCGGCCTCAACAGTCCTTTCCAAAAATAAGGCATACTGTTCATCAACAACAGCCAAACGTACGGGCAGATCTACGTATCTGTTCAACAAGGCCTCCGTCCTATCAGGTCGATCCAACAATGCGACTGCAGACGCTAACCACCGTAACTCAGAACGTATTTTGGCTTTAGCAGAGGAGGCCGTCATTGTAACGTCACAAATTTATCAACAAAAACAACAAATTCAAAATATTCACTACAACACAAAATCTCCAATATTTTGAGGTTATTGATAACCACAAAATTCCAATATTACAACAACAAAGTATTTATAATGACACAAACTCTTAAATATTTGGAGGTTATCAGAAAACAACAAAACTCAAGTATATAATTATAACTCTAACTCTCAAGAGGTTATAACTTAGACACAAACTAACTTTGACTTTGTAAGTCAAAAGTTATTCAGTTCAAACAAATCACTGACCATTGAAATTCACTTGGATATCGACATACAACAAGATGATTTTAATTATTTCAAAGCACAAGTTTCAATAAGTTTCAATGTGTAAACAATGTCTTAAATCATTTAAGTTTCACTAAGTATTGAGTGCAAACTTATTAGCTAACCTTTTATTAGCTATTATTTAGCAACAAACTTGTCAATATTCACAACTCAAATTTGCTGACAAAACTAAATAATAATTATTATGAACAAAGAAAGGCATCTGTTTACATTTTGGAACCTCAATACATGACAATTAATTACAAGACATGGAACCAATAACAAAGGAATGCCCTTTACTTTTCAAATGCAAGTTAATTACCATTTACAAGTACAAATTAATCTAGTCCGGACCAGATGGTCATCAAACGGCACTGATTAATAGACAAACTTTTGGCGTGGGCCTCTCAGGCCTTCAAGCTACGCTCTTGCTACCAAGAAATGTTCAGTACACCCCTGCCTAGACCGCGGAGTCAGCATTGGCGCAGTGGAAGGCTATCATGAGTATAGACTCCGGACAAATCTTGGTTTCAGCCGGGATGTAACTGAACAATAGGACTGCGATACACAGTGGAGAGAATGTTAAGTAAGGTGATTTCACATACGGTTCTGTGGTGTCGAAAATCTCCTCGGCTGCGGCGAGACGGGGCGCGCGCCCCAGGTATCTTCTTCTTCTGCAGACCTTACCAATTAGTGACCTCACTCACAACACAAATAACAGCGTTCACAAGACACTGGGCGTTTCAACAATAGATACACAAAGACACACACGGGGGAGCCTCTTTTATTATGATTTACAGTCCCAACAACAAGCGCGTGTGGTAGAAAAGGTTATCTTTCAAAGCATCCGCGACCGGCCACTCCAGAGATGGCATCAAAACCTTGGTCGTACAAAACGGGATCACATAGATAATTTTAGATGGATTCAAACTCGATATGCCAGGCACATTCAACGCGAGCGACCTTTAACAAATTCAGCAAAATTATTCCGACATTTTTCCAAGAAGAATTCCAATCAAGTGTCACTGTCAACTTCAAGTGACAGCTAATGTCAATTTGACGTGACATTAGGGATGCGTTCAGAAGTGTCGATCTTTTCCGAACACTGATTCTACCATCTCCCTTCCTCCATCGGACAACTTTACATACTTATTTTTTATTTTATCCACAAGAGGGTAGCACTTACTACGCGTTACTTCATCATTGCCGCTACCTCGCGGCCCGCTTCACCATACCGCACCCCCTGCGTCGTCGCCTACCCACGGGCGACGCAGGGGGTGCGGTATGGTGAAGCGGGCCGCGAGGTAGCGGCAATGATGAAGTGAACGCGTAGTAGGTTTCATCACACCTGCCGGCCTAGCATGAACGGCTTATAATACGCGATATGATATGGTACGGCATGCCGTCTTGCTTACACCTTAGTGGGGTAAGCAAGACAATCTGCCGTACCATATCATATCGCGCGTTATAAGCCGCTCATGCTAGGCCGGCTGATGTTAAGTGGTGATAAAGCTGAATAATGAAAGTTGCTGTTCCATCTAGAAAAACACTCTTGTTTAAGGGCCGGCTGTAAGCCAGCGCGTAGGTATTGACGAAGCTAATCTGTATATGTGTGCCTTCACTCACACAAACTTCTCCGCCCTAGCACGAAAAAATGTAATTCAGAAAATTAAAAAAGTAATAACTGTTTTTTTGTCAGAAAGTAACTTTACGTATTTGATGCGTTTGATTTGCCATGTTTGACATCTGGGGGCTGATACAGCATCTTACAGACAGTCAAAGGAACTCCTCAACATTTCAACGTAACCAGTTGGGAGTTTGGGCTCATTTCAATAGTCTTGCTGAGAACTCTTGTGCCAAGTAGTTTCCTACGTCTGATGCTGGAGTCAGGAGGTGGTTGATGGAACTCTTCAACAATTCAACGTAACCACTTCGAGCTTGGGCTCATTTGAATGGTCTTGATCAAAACTTTGGTGCCAAGAAGTTTCCAAGGTCCAGTTCTGGAGCCAGTAAGTGGCTGATAGAACTCTTCATCAATTCAACGTAAACACTTCTAGTTTGGGCTTGTTTGAATAGTCTTGATGAGAACTCTTCTGCTAAATAGTTTCGAAAGTCTGATGCTGGAGTCAGGAGGTGGTTGATGGAACTCTTCAACGATCCAACGTAAACACTTCGAGTTTGGGCTTATTATAATCGTCTTGATGAGAACTCTTGTGCCAAGTAGTTTCGAAGGTCTGATGTTGGAGTCAGGAAGTGGATGATGGCACTCCTGAACAAATAAACGTAACCACTTTGAGTTTGGGCTCGTTTGAATTGTCTTGATGAGAACTCTTTTGCCAAGTAGTTTCCAAGCTCTATTGCTGGAGCCAGGAAGTGACTGATGGAACTCTTCAACGGTTTAACGTAACATGTTCATTTTTGGGCTCGTTTGAATTGTCTTCATGAGAGCTCTTCATGGCGGCCAACTTTTTTGTTTGTGGGCCGATTTAGATGAAACTCGGGTTTTGGTACTATTTTGACAAGAAAACAGCAACGAAATGTTTAAAATATTAAAAAAATCAAGATGGCGGCCAACTCTTTTGTAAGGTCAATTTTGATGAAACTCGGTGTTTGGTACTATTTTGACAAGAAAACAGATACGAAATGTCAAAATTATTAAAAAATCCAAGATGGCGGCCAACTTTTTTGTTTGTGGGTCAATTTCGATGAAACTCGGGTTTTGGTACTATTTTGCCAAAAAAACAGCAACGCAACGCAATATCAAAAATATTAAAAATCCAAGATGGCGGCCAACTTTCTTGTTTGTGGGTCAATTTCGATGAAACTCGGGTTTTGGTACTCTTTTGTCAAGAAAACAGCAACGCAATATTAAAAATATAAAAAAATCCAAGATGGCGGCCAACTTTTTTGTTTGTGTGTCAATTTCGATGAAACTCGGGTTTTGGTACTATTTTGTCAAGAAAACAGCAACGCAAAATTAAAAATATAAAAAAATCCAAGATGGCGGCCAACTTTTTTGTTTGTGGGTCAATTTCGATGAAACTCGGGTTTTGGTACTATTTTGTCAAGAAAACAGCAACGCAATATTAAAAATATAAAAAAATCCAAGATGGCGGCCAACTTTTTTGTTTGTGGGTCAATTTCGATGAAACTCGGGTTTTGGTACTATTTTGTCAAGAAAACAGCAACGCAATATTAAAAATATTAAAAAATCCAAGATGGCGGCCAACTTTTTTGTTTGTGGGTCAATTTCGATGAAACTCGGTTTTTGGTACTATTTTGACAATAAAACAAGAACGCAGTGTAAAAAATTACGAAACGTCAAAAAGGTTGTTAACTTTAGTTTTTTCTCTCTCTTTTGCCGTTATTAAAATGTAACACGCTATTATTTGAAAGCTTGAAACAGTGACTAGTACACAATTAATATAAATTGAAATATATTACATACTAAGTACACCAATGTTTTAAATGCGAAAGTAACTCTGTCTGTCTGTGTGTTACGCAATCACACCTAAACTACTGAACCGATTTCAATAAAATTTGGTACAGAGATAATCTAGAGCCTGAGAAAAAACATAAGCTGCTTTTTAATGCAAAAAAAGGGCTGTAAGGGGTTGAAATAGCAGACGATTCGATTTAGTTCGAATAAATAAAACTAAATTTTTACTGCCACAAAAATCTCCATTTTTATTCGACCATGTCACAGATTGCATTTACACGGTAGCTTCTAGAAATAGCACAGAGAAGAGCATTAAAAAAGAGGACGGTGCGATTCTAACTTTTAATTTAAAATTGGTGGAGCAAAATTACTGTAAATATTGAAAACTAAGCAGGTGGTAAAAATAGGGAATGAAAGTTTTTGTGTAATGACGTCGACAAAAAGCTTACGGCCCACAAAATAAAATGATAATAAAAAAACAAAGATTTACGGAGTCATTACAAAATGTGAAACTGAAATTAACGGAAGTAAGAAACTTTCCAAACGCCGCGCACCATACACAATGAGCGGCGGCGGCGTAGCGCAGCGTATGTGGGGGAACGGGCAATATGCCTAAGTGTATTTGCAAAATAATATGCCAAAAAATAAAAAAGTGCCGAAAGTCACCATACCACGCGGACGAAGTCGCATTTCCTCAGGTCTGAGTGTATGTAACCCGTCGTTGTTTCCAATTTCCATAATACTAGTGCATAAGCTACAATACTTTGGTACTGGCACAGTAAGTAAATGATACTTATAAAGTTTCAGGGTTATAAAATATGTAATTGCGATATGGGATTATTTTGATATTGACGAAGGAGCTTCAGTGGCTTAGAAATATAAAACGGCATAATTATTTCCAATCTGAATTAAATATTTTTTAAACTTTTTAGTTTTAACTAATAAAAGCTTGTATATTTTTTTTGTTTATTTACAATAATACAATACAATACGAATTATATTTAATTTTTTTAGTTATAATTATTTAATTTTTACTGTTGAACTAAATCGAGACCAACAGAAACTTAATAGGCCATCATAAAGGATTGCATATAGAAAATTTCATGGCATTGCTATTGACCGTTGCAGAGTTCTCGCGTCCGGGGCCAACCTTAGGTGCACCGTGCAGGATCACCCAACATAATTGAATGCATATATAAAGAAAAATGGAAATGGGTTCGAGTCCCATCGGAGCTGGTTGTGAGACGGGTCGATTTTTTCTAAATACTTAATTTTCCATTTTTCTATGATAAAAACTGCATTGTGAATGCAAAAAAGTAAAAATTTAAATAACTTGCATATATAAAATTTCGTGTCAAATCTGTTGACTGTTGAAGAGCTTTCTCGTCTGGAGTCAATTTTACTGTTTTCATGTTTAAGTAGTTCCAAAAATCAACTTTTATCAAAATCGGCCCATAAACAAACAAAAACGTTGGCCGCCACCTTAGATTTTTTTTTATTTTATAATTGCGTTCCTGTTTCCTTATTAAAATGATACCATAAACCGTGTTTCATCAAAATCGGCCCATAAACAAAAATGTTGGCCGCCGTCTTGGATTTTATAATATTTTTAACATTGCGTTGCTGTTTTCTTGTCAAAATAGTACCAAAAACCGAGTTTCATTTAAATCGGCCCACAAACAAAAAAGTTGGCCGCTATCTTGGACTTTTCAATAATTTTAACATTGCGTTCCTGTTTTCTTGTCAAAATAGTACCCAAAACCGAGTTTTATCAAAATCGGCCCACAAACAAAAAAGTAGGCCGCCATCTTGGATTTTTTACTATTTTAAAATTGCGTTCCTGTTTTCCTATCAAAATGATACCATAAACCGTGTTTCATCAAAATCGGCCCATAAACAAAAAAGTTGGCCGCCATCTTGGATTTTATAATATTTTTAACATTGCGTTGCTGTTTTCTTGTCAAAATAGTACCAAAAACCGAGTTTCATTTAAATCGGCCCATAAACAAAAAAGTTGGCCGCCATCTTGGATTTTATAATATTTTTAACATTGCGTTGCTGTTTTCTTGTCAAAATAGTACCAAAAACCGAGTTTCATTTAAATCGGCCCACAAACAAAAAAGTTGGCCGCCATCTTGGACTTTTCAATAATTTTAACATTGCGTTCCTGTTTTCTTGTCAAAATAGTACCCAAAACCGAGTTTTATCAAAATCGGCCCACAAACAAAAAAGTTGGCCGCCATCTTGGATTTTTTAATATTTTTAACATTGCGTTGCTGTTTTCTTGTCAAAATAGTACCAAAAACCGAGTTTCATTTAAATCGGCCCACAAACAAAAAAGTTGGCCGCTATCTTGGACTTTTCAATAATTTTAACATTGCGTTCCTGTTTTCCTATCAAAATGATACCATAAACCGTGTTTCATCAAAATCGGCCCATAAACAAAAAAGTTGGCCGCCATCTTGGATTTTATAATATTTTTAACATTGCGTTGCTGTTTTCTTGTCAAAATAGTACCAAAAACCGAGTTTCATTTAAATCGGCCCACAAACAAAAAAGTTGGCCGCCATCTTGGACTTTTCAATAATTTTAACATTGCGTTCCTGTTTTCTTGTCAAAATAGTACCCAAAACCGAGTTTTATCAAAATCGGCCCACAAACAAAAAAGTTGGCCGCCATCTTGGATTTTTTAATATTTTTAACATTGCGTTGCTGTTTTCTTGTCAAAATAGTACCAAAAACCGAGTTTCATTTAAATCGGCCCACAAACAAAAAAGTTGGCCGCCATCTTGGACTTTTCAATAATTTTAACATTGCGTTCCTGTTTTCTTGTCAAAATAATACCCAAAACCGAGTTTTATCAAAATCGGCCCACAAACAACAAAGTTGGCCGCCATCTTGGATTTTTTAATATTTTTAACATTGCGTTGCTGTTTTTTTGACAAAATAGTACCAAAACCCAAGTTTTGCCAAAATTGGCCCCACACACAAAAAAGTGGGCCACAATCCTGGATTTTTTAAAAATTTTAACATTGCGTTCCTGTTTTCTTGTCAAGAGTTCTCATCAAGACAATTCAAACTGGTTACATTGAATCATTGAAGAGTTCCATCAACCATTTTCTGGCTCCAGCAATAGACCTTGGAAACAACTTGGCTCAAGAGTTCTTATCAAGACAATTCAAACGAGCCCAAACTCAAAGTAGTTACGTTGAATTTATGAAGAGTTCCATCAGCCCTTACTGGCTCTAGAATTTGACCTTGGAAATTACTTGGCACATGAGTTTTTATCAAGACGATTCAAACGAGCCCAAACTCAAAGTGGTTACGTTGAGTCGTTGAAGAGTTCCATCAACCACCTCCTGACTCCAGCATTACCTTCGAAACTGCTTGGCACTAGAGTTTCCATCAAGACGATTCAAATAAGCCCAAACTCGAAATGTTTACGTTGGATCGTTGAAGAGTTCCATCAACCACTTCCTGACTCCAGCATCAGACTTTCGAAACTACTAGGCACAAGAGTTCTCATCAAGACGATTCAAACGAGCCCAAACTCGAAGTGTTTACGTTGAATTGATAAAGAGTTCCATCAGCCACTTACTGGCTCCAGAATTTGGCCTTGGAAACTACTTGGCACAAGAGTTCTCATCAAGACGATTCAAATGAGCCCAAACTCGAAGTGTTTACGTTGGATCGTTGAAGAGTTCCATCAACCACCTCCTGACTCCAGCATCACACTTTCGAAACTACTTGGCACAAGAGTTCTCATCAAGACTATTCAAACAAGCCCAAACTCGAAGTGTTTACGTTGAATTGATGAAGAGTTCCATCAGCCACTTACTGGCTCCAGAATTTGACCTTGGAAACTACTTGGCACAAGAGTTCTCATCAAGACGATTCAAATAAGCCCAAACTCGAAGTGTTTACGTTGGATCGTTGAAGAGTTCTATCAACCACCTCCTGACTCCAGCATCAGACTTTCGAAACTACTTTGCACAAGAGTTTTCATCTAGACGATTCAAAGTGGTTACGTACGTTGAATTGGTGAGTAGTTCCATCAGCCACTTCCTGGCTCCAGCATTTGACCAGATATCTGATGTGATGACGTATCAAACAAATTGTTGAGTGGAAAACTAATTATGTCCTGATATTTGTATCGCTTTCCGGATTTTTGGAAATTTTACTTTACCTACCTTTTCTTTACCACCGCTCAAAGTGTTTGTGTACAGATAGTCTGATTTCGAGTGTCAGAAGCTGAGAAAAAGCGACGTGCTCTCACCTTGAAATCAGCGGGCTTACTAAATTTTGCTGCTAGGGCGGCTTGTATATAAACAATGTTTTATTTATCTTCGCGTTCTATACGAAAATGTATGAGCGAAGCGCGCTTCAAAATTGTCAATCTTTGACGCCAGATTGTTCTCAATTTATATAAAAAACGGAAAATATGGCGCGGTGAATCAATTCTATGTTTCATTGTCATTTAATTTAACATTAAATATTATTAAAAAGATTATTTTTCTTTAACAATATCTTTAAAACAAAAAACGTTGATTTCACTGTTTTTAGTGAAGTTTGCGTTTTTTTTGCCATTAACGTGAGTAAAATATTTAAAATTTTCCACGGTGTTATTGTAGAGTAACTATTCCTGTTCACTATCATATTTTTTAAAGTAATATCTGTCGTTAATTCTATGTTCAAAGTTTAAAACCCTGAAAGCTGTTTTACGCTTTTCACTTACCGCCGGCCCTTAATCTTGAGTTGAGACATGCCTTTAATATATTCTTCTCGTCTTGAGTAAAATTCGACCGACGAAAAGGTGTTTTGATCTTTGTACATTTTGTAAGGCGGCTGTGACAGTTTATTGAGAGCTTTGAGCCTTTCTTTCAATACGTTTTGAATCTTGTGTGAAACATTCGCATTCGTATTCGCATTCGCGAATATCAGCGGCAGATATTCGCAACCGCATTCGCATTCGCGAATGTTTAAAAATTAACATTCGCTACATCACCAGTAGCTACTAAAGTTTGGTATTGGAACAATGTATCTGATGGTGTCCAATATTTATTATTCATTATTATTCTATCTAGTATTTATCTGGTTCTGAATTTGTCTATGTTTATCCTATCCTACAATATCTATTACAAATAAATAAAATTGGAGTGTCTGTTTGTAATATTAAACTAACCGCTTTTTACTACATGCATATGATTATATATACGGTACATATACCAAAATAACATATTTTAAATTTTTGTCTGTCTGTCGGTCTGTCTGTCTGTCTGTCTGTCTGTTTGTTCCGGCTAATCTCTGAAACGGCTGGACCGATTTTGACGGGACTTTCACTGGCAGGTAGCTGATGTAATAAGGAGTAACTTGGGATACTTTTTATCCCGATATTCCCACGGGAACGGAAACCACGCGGGTGAAACCGCGGGCGGCCGCTAGTCCTACTAATATTATAAATGTGAAAGTTTAGATGTTTGGATGTTTGGATGTTTGGATGTTTGGATGTTTGTTACTCAATCACGCTAAAACGGCTGAACGGATTTGGCTGAAATTTGGGACACAGATACTTTGAAGCCTGGAGAGGAACATAGGCTACTTTTTATCCCGGAAAAATATCACACTCCCGCGGGATAACGTCGTGTAGTTCACGCGGGCGAAGCCGCGGGCGGATAGCTAGTAATATTATAAATGTCAAAGTATAGATGTTTGGATGTATGTATGTTTGTTACTCAATCACGCTAAAACGGCTGAACGGATTTGGCTGAAATTTGGGACATAGATACTTTGTGGCCTGGAGAAGAACATAGGCTACTTTTTATCCCGGAAAAATATCACATTCCCGCGGGATAACGTCGAGTAGTCCACGCGGGCGAAGCCGCGGGCGGAAAGCTAGTAGTTTATAACTCTACTATATGCTTTTATATGTATGTTTATTTGTTTATACCAAGCCAGATGGTTTCATTCTATCTTTATTTTTCAAAAATATTTAGTGTACTTATTCAAAGAAAGTACATCATTTTGAACAAAACAACGCTCAATATTTCTATCTCTCGAACCACCAGTTGGACTGCTTAATAAAGGATTTTTGTATAGAGATAAATGGACCAATGAGGAAAGGAATGGACCACCCTTAGTTGCGAAATAAATCAAAGAGGGTTGACATTCTAAGGGAGATCAGGGAAATTATCCACACGGATAAATTCACGAGTCCCCGATGTATTTAATACGAGATCTACGTAACATCAGGAAAATGTCCCGATATCATAGCTGGACATGCATGTCTTTTTCAGTGACCCATTTTTACGTTATTTTCCTTAAGCGGGGACTCGCAATGTGAATGTATTAGAATCTTTAACGGCAAATAACCTCATTTCTACGCATTATTTCAGTTATGTAATATAATGGATATGTTTTCTAGGCTGTTTGCTTATACTGTGCACAAATGGTTAGTGTTCACAATATCGCAAACGGTTAATGGGCTATTTTCTATGTATGAGCGTCCATTAGGTAACTTCGAACTACCCAACATTGCGCATTGCTTTTTATCGGATGAACTAAAGTTGTTAGTGAGCATTTGATTTTACCAGTTGTTTAAAGAAGCGTCCTCACTGAGAGCATTCACGTGTAATGAGCATTCGACGTCTAATATTCGAGTGATGTGGACATGAAGCTCGACTTAATACTGAGGTAACTGTAGAGTACAGTACGAACAATTTTTTGTGACCACAAATTACACAGTGGCTGTCTTCCGTCTCAGCTACACTTAAAAAAATACGTATGGTCATATGAGACAACTGACAGCCACTACATACTAAATGTCAAATTTGCTGGTGTTCACTTTTTTATTCAGGGTGAGAACTCCAGTTACCTCAGTATTAAGTCGAGCTTCATGGGTGTGGACGTTGAGCCGAGCGTTACAAAGCTTACACGCAAGCGCGAACTTCGGCCGGTGCGCGGTGTGGACGTCGTCAGTGCCCTCTGACAAATGCCAAGTTATGTGGTGCGGTCCGACATTTTGAAATGAATGACATTAACTAAATCGTATTTGAATGCTTCAAGCTCGCATGAGAATGTTCGACTCGAACGTTCATAGTTTTGCTCGAAAGTGAATGCTGGGCTCGCTGGGTGCATTTGTTGCTCGCCTACGATTGCTTGTTTACAAATGCTCACGAAGGAATGCTCCCTTTGAGGACGCTCCTTAAAGATTGCGTTGAACCCAGTGAACGCATATAAAACAGTTGAACCTATTTACTTACTACCCTTATTTACTTCTCCTTTGCAAGTGTCAGTATTTCGATTTTATTTCTGTGCAACTTGAAAGGACAGTCTTGTTAACTAAACATACAACTCTACTACTTAATACCACTATCAATAGGTATTGTGTGGCGCAAGTAAAAGTACTGGCACTATTTGGTTCAGCTACAACTTTTTTCTTAATTAGAAAACAGAATTAGTTTTTTTATATATTTATATTCATGCCATGAAATTTCGTCTCATTAGTCTCTTAAATGATGACCTTGAGTTGACACACATTTTAGCCCTATTTATGACATTTTCCATAACTTGCCGTAATACTTCCTACGATATGTTCCATTTCTTGATAAATGTTTGCTTTTTAGGGCTGCTAGAACTGGCTTGTTCACAAACACCAGATATTTCAAATAACCCCAAAGAAAAAAGTCTGGACAGGTCAGATCAAGTGATCTTAAAGGTGGGTTTCCGAGACGGGCCGCAGACCGCAAACTGCAACCGCAGACTGCAAGCGACACTACTGGTTCCTATGAATCTCTATGAAATTGATTCTAAGCGCGGCAGCACTGCGGCTTGCAGTCGCGGCGCGTAAACTTCATAGAGATTCATAGAAACCAGTAGTGTCGGTTGCAGTCTGCGGTTGCAGTTTGCGGTCTGCAGCCCGTCTCGGAAACCCACCTTTAATCGTCGACGAAATTCACGTCTTGTTTTTATCACTGTTGAATTATTACTTAAAAACATTGACACGATTATTCCAAGTTCTTGGGGAGTATTTATATCGGTCCATGTTTATTTTTTTGTGAATTTTACATTTGTTTACTACACAGGTTTTCAATGTCAGAATAAAAAATATAAGTAACTTTTATAGTGCCATTACTTTTGCGCCACCCAGTATAATTCAAACGCTTTGACTATCGTGGTATCGGATACACACCACTTATCATGCCTTTGAAGTGGCGAATCCACAAAACACAAGAAAGAGAAGGAGCATGTCTCGCATATTAGTACTAAATGAAGCGCTGAATCGAAAACGAGCTTGTTATAGAATAAATTGTAATACAAAAAAGAAATCCAGCCTTGCCAATAAATTTCGGACACGACTCGAATCCGCGGCAATCCGGCCCAATGCTCTGACCAACTAAGCTACAGAAAGGCTTATGAGACTCGTCGAATATTTCTATCATTTTTATATTTCTATTACTGATAGCCAGCGTTGCTTCATCAATGTGAGTTGCATTGTGAATGCATAATAATAATTCAAAATCTTAACGAGCTTTTGCCATGATAACCTGTTAAGATATTCTGAAATCTGAAAAGATTTCAGAATATTATTTCAGAAGAATATTTCAGAATTTCAGTTTTGTAAAAAGGGTTTTTTTTTCACGCACACCCCGCTCATTTACTATTTCTAATTTTTTTCTCGTGACCTGTGGCGGATCAGAATATCCACGTTAGCCAATAGAATTTCGTTTAGCATTTTTGAAACTATCTGAATTCAGCCGATCAATTTCAAGGTTCAAAAATGTTATGGCCTCTCTTCTCTTATATTACGACGGACTTTCCGTACGATCAAGGTTCTGCATGATCTTCATTCTTTGGCACCTAGTATTCCACGTGTGACTTTTTTTCTTGCACGAATTTAGTTTTCTCATACGATAAAATAAGCATTAAGCAAGATCGAACAGAAAGTCCGTTTTCTGCGCAGTTCTTCCGATGTCCACTATCTAATGTCCCTGTGTGTTTCGGACCGTACTTAACTAAATATAGTATATTTCTTTGTCGTAGGCGGAGAGGTATGAAGTGGAAGTGGACGAGACGCGGACGGCGCTCGCGTCGGAGGTGTTCGGCCAGTACCTGAAGCAGGACGACGCGCAGGCGGTGACCGACGTCGTCAGCGCCAGCGTCATCGACGACACAAGTGCGCTGCTAGAAGGTACTGACTTGTTGTAGGCGGTACATTCGACAAAAAATGTGCATTTCGCATTTGGTGCACTTCGCAGAATGAGCACTTCGCAGAATGAGCACTTCGCAGAATGAGCACTTCGCATAATAAGCACTCTGCAGAATGAGCACTTCGCAAAATGAGTACTTCGCAGAATGAGCATATTTTGAGAAATTTGTTAACTTATAAAAAGACTAGCTGTGCCCCGCTGTTGCACCTGCGTTATTTTGAGCACCTATAACATCTGGCTACGACCAACAGAAGCGGAGCATTAATGAAAAATGTTTCATTTTTCAAGAAAAGATTTTAATATTAGGTTTATTCTTCTTCCTCAAATTAACGCAGGCGAAACTACGGGGCACAGCTAGACTTTTATAAGTTAACAACTTTCTCAAAAAGTGCTTATTCTGCGAAGTGCTCATTCTGCGAAATGCTCATCCTGCGAAGTAGGTACTCATTCTACGAAGTGCTCATTCTGCGAAGTGCACCAAATGCAAAATGCACATTTTTTGTCGTGTGTACGTTTTGCACATTCTGCGTCAGACCCAGGAGGCGGAGGGGACGAAAAATACCACTAAATTGTTATGATGCCGGCTCCCTCCAACTGTTCGTCCAACCTTCCACGTGTGGAGAGGTAGTTCGTGAATATTTGACGATGTTGGAACGTGTTGGGGCGAGATCGGTCCGATGGCGGTAAATCGTACCCAGATCAAAGGAGTTGGCCAACTCGCACAAACAGACCCTCCAGACATCAGTGTCGTCACTTCACTCAATTAATGAATTACTTACCTACAATAATTTATTTCCAGCTTAAACAAAATACCTACTTACCTTGTTCTATTCCTATGTATACTAAACATCCACCATCTTCGTTTCCGTCATGGTTTTTTAATTTTACGTCGGTTATGAACTTGCAAACAATTTTTTTATGCACACAAAGGATACAGCGTAGAAGCACCTATCACTTCAACGTCCTAATAGTGAATGAGGTTGGCCGAAGATTGGCCGATGTGTGGAGAGTCTGTTTTGATCGATCGTGAGTTGGGACAAGATTGAAGGATGTTGGAGTGTTGGAATGTTGGACGATAGTTTGGAGCCGGCATGAGAACTATTTACGACTCTCTACGAAATATAACAGTAACTGTACAATGTCACATGATCCAAGCTTTTTTAGAAAATTGGAAATAGAGAAAATCGTTAAACCAAGTTCGTGCCACTGAGTCTCAGTTTGACATGGTTAAAATTAGCAAGTTGATTTCATTTCGTCATTCAATGACGACTATGGTATATAGCTGCAAATGTTTTTCCAACTGATCGATGTTCTCCCGAAGGTCGTATTCAAGAACAACAATACTTGGTGTAACACGCCATTGGAAAAAAAGCGATTGAATAATGACACCTCATTGTTCAAAGTCGAACGGGCAAGACGAAGATAAACTAAACGCCCGGCTGTCTCTCGGTGGCAGAGTATATTTGTGTTTGCCATTGTTTTACGAGTAAAGTACGGTGTTGCACTGAAGTTAAACTCGGCCTTAAACAAGGAATAAGTTTACACCTAGCCTAAACTAAAACTATTGATAAAGATAAAGATAAAGATAAAAATATTCTTTATTCACTTAGACATAATAAATATGTACTTAAGAATCGTCAATATTTTCCTACCACCCATTCAAAACTTTTTTAACTGACAAGAAGAATGGGCGCAAGAAACTTGCCAGCGTTTCTTAGTTAGGCAACGACATTTACAAAAAAAAAACATATCGTTACTAATACAACAATTGCTTAGTATAAAAATACATCATATTAAACAGTGATTATGTTATGTGTTACATCATGACCATGCATTGCGGTCATTCAAATAATCGTCTACTTTATAGTATCCTTTGTTCATCAGCGACTCCTTAATGTAACATTTATTGTAGTAGTAGTATTTATTTATGGTAGTTCAATTATTTGCTGTGGAACTTTATTAAAAAAGGCGCTGCTTTTCCCCAGAAATGAGGCTCTGGATTTTTCTAGCCTAAACTTGGGAACGACAAGTTTATCTTTATTTCTTGTGTTAAAGCGATGAATATCGCTCTGCTTTACAAATGTATTATAATACTGTTTCACATAAATTATATTTTCATAGATGTATTGTCCTGCAACAGTTAAAATGTTTATTTCTTTAAATAGATCTCTTAAATTGCTTAGCAATATTACTCCTTACGAGCAAACTTTTTGATTTAACTTACTCTTCGTTTAATATTAAGGGGGGTGGTGCTACCGTAAGGCCCGAGTTCACCAAGTCCTTAATACCCACTAATCATTGGACCCGCGTGGTGCCTAATGGCCCATTCGCTTTATCCATCCATAAGGAAGACCAGTGCCCCAGCAGTGAAGACATATGGCTGATGATGATGATACTACTTCTGCCTGCTCTATTATACAGCAACAAATTAATTGCAATCAGGTGAAAAACAGAATAGGTTATTTTCGAGGACAATAAAGCTTTGACAGGTTGTCTACTCTACTTGTCCCAGATCAGTTATAAATTCAGAACTGTTCGGTTACAGCAATAAATTTGATTTCACACGAATTTTCCTTAACTTTTCTTTTATTTCCCTTCTTGATCGGAAAACAAAAAGCCTTCTTCGGAATAATAAACTTTTGACCGGGAAACAGTTTTCTGACATCATTTCTTCAGGAAACATGGAAGGAATTTGAATAAATGTTTATTTTTGTGACCTCTTTCGTGTGAACAATCGACAATTAGATTGAGTAGAAAGTTGGTTCTAATTTATTCCTTTTCTTTACCGACTAAGGGCACCGACCTTCATCATGGATGATGGATGAGGTGAATCTGCCATAATCCACCATGCCACGCCAACCTAAGAGCCCCCGCAAACTGCAGACTTTCTATCAGCCGATAGTTTAGAGTCCCCGCAAACTGCAGACTTTCTATCAGCCGATAGTTTAGAGTCCCCGCAAACTGCAGACTTTCTATCAGCCGATAGTTTAGAGTCCCCGCAAACTGCAGACTTTCTATCAGCCGATAGTTTAGAGTCCCCGCAAACTGCAGACTTTCTATCGGCCGATGGTTTAGTCGGCTTCTGAATCAGAATGAAGATGTATGCAAGTGCGCTCACTAGAACGATTCGGATTGCCTTCAAACTAACCAGTCGGCCAATTATCGGCCGATAGTTTAGTCGGGCTTTTAATCAGAATGAATATGTAATCCAAGTGCGCACCGGTACGATGCTAGAACTATCCGGATTGCCTTCAAACTAACCATTCGGCCAACTATCGGCCGATAGAAAGTCTGCAGTTTGCGGACTCTAAAGGTCATAGCAACTTACACTAACTCAACGTCGACTCCACTCTAACTAAACTCACAGTATGGCATTGAAATGTAAGCTTTATTTCGTGTTACATACGAGTGGATTTTTCAACACTAGTTCAAAGTCTACTACGCGTGGTCCACGCACGCGTTGTTCACCGATTGCGCCGAAGGGCGTCCGCTGCATCAGGCGTGATCGCGACGACGCGTAGTCGCGTGCGCGTAGTAAAATACAGGAGCACGCGCCGCGTGCTAGCTAGCGGTGCTCTTGTATTTTGCTGATTTTACCTACTACGCGCCACGCGACTACGCGTGTTGTGATCACGCTTGACGCAGCGGACGCACCGCGCGCGCAAGCACCGCGTACGCACCCACCACGTTTGCCTCGTGGTGTCGTTGGTGTCAACGTGTTGCCGACGATTCGGCCACGGCCACGAGTTGGCAACGAGCTTACATCTAGCGGGCGACGCGTTATCCATCCGCGCTCCTCCCTCCCTCCTTCATTTCGAGTAGGTACAGTTGCAAAACAGAGCGTATTTTCTTCATCGACTATTATCGATATTATTCCCAGTTCTTGACTTTTTTTTTATAGTGAGGGGAATGCCTTTACGCATACCCCGTCCACGTTGGTGACCAGTTCTTGACCTGTGAGTGAAGCGAAACATTTGCAAGTAAATTTATAGGCCTGCTCAGATGAGACCTTTGCGGATTGTTGGATTTATTCAACTTGTTGAGCTTGAGACAAGACATTTTTGATCACCAATTTCGTGGCACACCATATCGAAGTTGCTTGACCGCGACAATCGCAGTAGTCCAGTCATATTAATAGGGGTTTTACCTCGGAATGAGAGATAATAAGCTGCAGAGTCGTGTACATCTTTATTTTGTTGTTCTCAAGGTGGTCTCAAAAGCCACATAAATTCTTGTGTCTGCGTCGTTAGTTATTCAAGGTATTTCAAATTTTCTTTTTTTGGGGTAGGTAAATCTCGAAAACTACATTGAAAGTGGCAAATTTTCTTTTACATGGCAATACTCATTGTCTATTTACATATTTGGTCCATACATACATGCCAACATCATTGAATCTACGGAAACCGAGATAATCGCGAAAAACTGATTTTTGTGACTTTTGACCTTGAATAATTTACGTAACGCTGACTTATGTGACTTTCGAGACAAAATTTTAGAAAGCCAAAATGAAAGTGTACAAGAGTTAACAGCTTAATATCTCCCATTCCGAGGTTGACCCCTTTATTTATCGTGACTGGACTACAGGCCGACCGCGATGTCTACCGAGCTACTTTTATGAATTGATGCTATACGCAAATCTTGTGGCAGTTACCAAGTCTTAAGTATACCCCACACACTATCAGTCCGCCGGTAGTTCGCCTGCAGTCAACGATCAGAGGGCCGCCTGACATTAGAGTTTTGTATCTAAAAGTGTGTGGCTGATTGCAGCTTGACAGGCCTTTGCCTGAGAAAGCCTGAGTTTGAGAGCGGATGGGGGGGGGGGGGGGGGGGGGGTTGCAATAAATCAATAATTAAAGAAAAAACCTTACTTAAAAAGTTATGTATCTACTTTATAATATTATTAATTAATTATTACCAAAGGAAGTTACTTTGTTCTAAAAGATTTAATCTAAGCATGTATTTTACTATTTCTTTTGTATTTTATTGGAAATTCTAAAAATCCTGAGATTTCATGAGTTTTGCAAAATCCGGCCGCAATCCTGAGATGAGTCCAAAAATCCTGAGATCTCAGGCCAAATCCTGAGATATGTAGGGACTCCCGAGCGTAAGTGACGTGAATAATTCCCTTTCAAACTGGTGCACCTAATGCGTAGAAGGACTAATCATAGTGAGAACTAGACATAGACATACCTATTTAGCGCTGGTTCAAGGAGAGGCGGCGCGGGTGAATTGTGCATCCGTCGTCGGTGCGTCATATTGACTTATTTGATTTGAAGTTTGTCGCGAGCGCGCAGTGATAACGCAAGCTGTAGTATTTACCATTTTATTAATATTAAGTTTGCCATGACAGTTTAGACCTATTTAGCGCTGGTTCAAGGAGAGGCGGCGCGGGTGAATTGTGCATCTGTCGTCGGTGCGTCATATTGACTTAATTGATTTGAAGTCTGTCGCGAGCGCGCAGTGATAACGCAAGCTGTAGTATTTACCATTTTATTAATATTAAGTTTGCCATGACAGTTTAGACCTATTTAGCGCTGGTTCAAGGAGAGGCGGCGCGGGTGAATTGTGCATCTGTCGTCGGTGCGTCATATTGACTTAATTGATTTGAAGTCTGTCGCGAGCGCGCAGTGATAACGCAAGCTGTAGTATTTACCATTTTATTAATATTAAGTTTGCCATGACAGTTTAGACCTATTTAGCGCTGGTTCAAGGAGAGGCGGCGCGGGTGAATTGTGCATCTGTCGTCGGTGCGTCATATTGACTTAATTGATTTGAAGTCTGTCGCGAGCGCGCAGTGATAACGCAAGCTGTAGTATTTACCATTTTATGTATGCCATGAGATTTCAGAAAGTTTTAAAGTCCAGCTTGTTCTTATTAGCTCTTAAATTTAACTTCATCATCAGCCATTATACACCTCAAAATTTAAATTAGTACAAAGATTTTAGGGGATGATAGTGTCCATCAAATACGAAAAAAAATTTATATGTGGCCAACCACGGAATCCCTAAAAAAATCAGCTGTCCCATACATTTTAGTTGAGTCGATGTTGTATTTTGTATGGAACAGCTGATTTTTTTAGGGATTCCGTGGTTAGCTCCGTAGTAAAAATTGTTCGTATTGATGGACACTATCATCCACTAATATCTTTGTTATCGTTGTTAGTTGTTGTACTAATTAAAATTTGGATCTATAGGTAATGTCCCCAATAAAATTGCTGGACAGCTTCCTTATCGATGGATAAGGTGAAAAGGGAATGACCCACCACGAATGCGGGTTGCTGGGTTTCAAACGTCTGCAGGTGCAGCTCGGCCCAAAGGCTAACATGTCTTCCGAAGCTCGGAGGTAGCGATGCGCGACTCCGAATAATACTAATACTAATCATTCGACTCCACGAATCATTCGACTAAGTCGACTGCGTATGAGATTATTCGACTGGAGTCGACGGCATATAATATACGTCCGGCTGTCCAGTGTCCAGTCGCGTTCGGCTTCGGTTCGACTCGCGCTTGGTCGGGTGGACGGGATCGAAACTATTGTGCTTTTAATACTGTGCTGTGGGAATGATTAATGAATGAATAACCTATCGTTTATTCGTTTCGTTCCGTGTTGACCACAAATGTGTTGACATTAGTAGTTACTAATTAGTAGTCTCGTTATTCGAATATAGACATTAGTATACTACTAATTTTGCATTCGAATGGCCAAATTAGTAGTTATGAATTAGTCGAAAAGGAAAATCATTCGGAGTCGCGCATCGCTACTCGGAGGGGCTCGAGTAAATGTCTGTTTGGCTACCCATCTCGTTACACCTCAATGTCTCAAGACGGAAAGCCTTTCACCAGTGAGTTTTGTAATGACCTATGGAAGAGAGACGTGGTCTTTTATTATGGGTCTCATAAGAAGGCTCCAAATCACCCAGCGAGCAATGGAGAGAGCGATGCTTTGTATTTCCCTGCTCGATCGAATCAGAAATGGTAAGATCCGCAGGAGAACTAAAACAACCGACATCGCTCGAAGGATTGCACTATAGAAGTGGCAGTGGGCGGGACACATAGCGCGGAGAACCGATGGCCGTTGGGGCGGAAAGGTTCTCGAATGGCGACCGCATGCTAAACCACGTTCCGAGGGCAGGCCCCCTACAAGGTGGACCGACGATCTGATCAAGGTCGCGGGAAGCCGCTGGATGCGGGCAGCGCAGGATCGATCTTTGTGGAGATCCTTGGGGAAGACCTATGCCCAGTAGTGGGCGTCGTTCGGCTGACATGATGATCTCGTTGACAAACTTGCTTAACCACTACAATCGCTCTAACTTATGAATTGTTGCCACGCAAATCTTGTGGCAGTTACCAAGTCTTGAGAGGCTCCCGAGCGCAACAGACGTGAATAATTCTGATGAGATAAATATTGAAAGGGTTGCGTGCTTGTTACCCGCTCGAATAACCCACGCTTGTACGCTCAGCGCAGCGGTTGTATGTTTCAATCACTCGATTGAGGTATCGTATGCGACTTTAAGTCGCAGTCCACGTACATATACGAGTGGTATAAATCAAATTAAATCATATAATTTCTTTGCAAGCTCGCGCGTACGAAGTCGCGGGCAACAGCTAGTATAAAATAATTGAGCTTACATAAAATTTAAATATCACAATTACCAATAAAGCAAAATAAAGTCAATCGCATAATTATTAAATGTCATATTATTATTACAAGGCGGACCGACGATCTGGTCAAGGTCGCGGGAAGCCGCTGGATGTGGGCAGCGCAGGACCGATCGTTGTGGAGATCCTTGGGGGAGGCCTATGCCCAGCAGTGGGCGTCGTTCGTCTGACATGATGATGATGATGATATTATTATTACAAATTATCATCAAGAATGTCAAATTAAATAATTTTACAGTTGTCACCAGTTACCTATGTCAATTTAAGATTTTTAATTTAATTTTGATTTTCTGTACAACAAAATTAAATACCTATACCTACTTAAATATTTGAAATAGGAATTTAAGTATTACAATTTGTTATTTAAAAATTCATATACATTATAATAACATAATTATGCCAGAGTCATTCGGTGCTGGATTGCATACGGTCAAACATCTTCTGAATATGCCCCGGGTTGGGGCGAAACACGTGTAGAGTAATGTGATCGGTGAAGGTGCAAGTTTTGTGATTATTTGCGGAAGAAAGCTACATATATTTATTTTTCAAAATGTTTAGGGCCTAAACTGCGTTAAGCGGACGCCCGCGCGGTTCCATACAAAAGTGCTGCGAGACGCGGGCACCCGTCGCGGGGCGGGGGCCATGGTTGCGTAGTGGCGCTAGTTACTAGTATAGTGGCACGGAGATGAGAATACTATATTTAGTGGCAACGCGCGACGGGTCCCCGCGCGGGCGTCCGCGTAACGCAGTTTAGGCCCTTAGAGACTTCCGCCAGGTGACGCCTGATTCAATCAAATACGTATAATTATGCGTTTGATTATCCTTCAACTACGTTTTTGAATCCTTTGACGTCTAGGTACTATGATTGTTTAGTATTTTTAATGTAAAATGTAAAAACCGATATTCACCGCAACTGAAAGGAAACACAATTATATTAATCTCTTGTTTCTAGGAACCGCATGTGTGTGTTTTTCCTATTTCGTTGTGTGTTATTAATCTCATGTAATAATGCTGTAAATATCGTTACCGAAACGCAACATTTCTTTCTTGACAAGTGTACTTAGTTTTAGAAGCTATGATAAAAGTCTTTACAAGACCTATAAAAATAATTAAAAAATACAGTTACATTTTGTTTACCACGCTCGTTAAATCTATACTTGATATTATAAAGCTGAAGACTTTGTTTGTTTCTTTGTTTGTTAGAACGCGCTAATCTCAGAAACTACTGGACCGAATTGAAAAATTATTTTTGTGTTGGATTGTCCATTTATCGAGGAAGGCTATAGGCTATTATAACATCACGCTACGACCAACAGAAGCGGATCATTAAAGTGGTTTTTCTCAGTAGCGCCACCAATGAAAATAAATCATTTATGATTTATCAAGGGCTTAGAATAAAAGTTTCGGTTATTTCGCGCAAATAAAACAGTAAAATGCAATTTTTTATTGTTTTTTCAGGGCCTCAAATATGAGCATTATGTTATGGATGTCGATATTGCTAAATGTGGCCACTTTTGGCACTATTCAGATTCACGACTTATTGCGTAAGTTTGTGTTCTTAAAAGTATATTTATAAAATGGATATTACTCTTTTATGTGCGCAAAATAACCGAAACTTTTAATCTAAGCCTTTAATAAAGTGTAATTGATTTATTTCCATTGGTGGCGCTTCTGAGCTCAACGAACCACCTTGAAAAATTGTGCAAAAACTGGCAAAAATATTTCTTTTTAGTAGCCATTTTCCTTTTGCTCAAATTAACGCAGGTGAAACTGTGGAGCACAGCTAGTCTTGAATATTTGACACTCGGCTTTCATGTTGACGCCAAACAATTAATAAACCTAAAAGACATACCAAAAAATACTAAAATCCACACAAAACTACATTTCGTGTGCGTTTTAGTACTTTAAGGGCTAACTTAGTACAAATTGTTTGTTGTTCATTTTATATTATATTATATTTTGTGGAAAAGCAATAAAGTATTGAGTATTGAGTATTGAGTATTATTTCTCACAATAATGATGTTATTTTCGTTTTCGAACTTGAATAGAAATAAAAGTCGTGTGTCGAACGATTGAGATATAAGACCCATGCCAGCTGCCGTTTTTATTCGGATTGACCTTACTTAACTCTCAGATACCCCATACATTATTTATTTTGACACCTTCGTGTACGCCTGAATTAACAACCGTGCGTTTCGCAGGAAAATATTGCTCGGCTAATAAGCGCCGTTCAGGACACAAAAGGTGGTATAATAACACGAATTTTTACCGTTGAGCGATTTCCCTTTGGTGATTGATATGTTGATTTTAACGGTATTTTTTAAGGTAAATGTTTGCTGAATAAAATAAGGCTATATTGGACGTAGAATTTTTTTGTACTCTGTGATATTGGTAAATTAATAAATAAGGCAACAACAAAGTTATTGACCTTATACTGATAAAAGCGACTTTTATGTGATATAATAATTGTTGTTCTTGTCTCTCACGAATATTATAATATTTACATGCGTGGTACCCGTTCCCGTAGGAATATCGGGATGAAATATAATTATAGCCTATGTCACTCGGGAAGAATGTAGCTTTATTGGTCAAAGAATTTTCGGTCCAGTAGCTATAGAGCCTATTCAATTCAAACAAACAAACAATCAAATCTTTCCTAGTATACATAAAAGAAAATAATAAATCATATTTATAGGTTTTATTGGTTTAAAATTGTAAATTTTGTTTTGAGTTTTGTCGTTTTGTTACTTTAGTTGTAAGCTTCGGTTGTAAGTTATAATATCCTCCATTGTATTTTTTTTAAAATAGGTACCTGTTTTGTGAAAGTTTGTGATGACGTGTCAATAAATGTCTTTCTTTCTTTCTTTTTTCTTTTTGTTTTGCTATAGATATAGAAAGTGTTTAAAGTTAATTAATAGCTGCTCCCCGCCATTTTACCCACGGGGGTGGTACCCTTTCCGCTCGTTATTTGGTGATAAAATATAGTCTAGGTAACACAGGAATAATGTAGCTTCCTACTAGTGAAACAATTTAAAAATCGGTTCAGTAATTCCATTGATTCAAGCATACAAACGAACTTAGCCTCTTTTTATTAATAAATAAATAAATAAGCAAAAACTTAAGTGTACAATGTTAGATACATTTGCGATTACAAATCATCCCCCAACTCCCAAACTAGAACGTATCCTGTATCCTAGGAGAAATGTAGGTAGAGAGTCAGTGATTTTAATGTTTATTATATTGTTTGTTGCAGGTGGCTCAAAGGACATATTCACAGAATGCATACGATGCGTGAAGAACTTCCTCGCGGGCACTCCGTTCGCGGAGTTCGAGAGGTCCATGTACTTCCACCGGTACCTGCAGTGGAAGTGGCTGGAGGCGCAACCCGTCACCCAGCACACGTTCCGGATGTACCGGGTGCTCGGCAAGGGCGGCTTCGGGGAAGTGTGCGCCTGTCAGGTAACACATCGTCTTGAACACAACCTATTAACGTCCACTGCTTCCCACGTTCAGTATGTAGCGGGTGCTCGGCAAGGGCGGCTTCGGGAAGTGTGCGCCTTTCAGGTAGCACATCGTCTTGAACACAGCCTATTAACGTCCACTGCTTCACAATCACAGGCGCAACCCGTCACACAGCCCACGTTCAGTATGTAGCGGGTGCTCGGCAAGAGCGGCTTCGGGGAAGTGTGCGCCTGTCAGGTAGCACATCGTCTTGAACACAACCTATTAACGTCCACTGCTTCACAATCACAGGCGCAACCCGTCACACAGCCCACGTTCAGTATGTAGCGGGTGCTCGGCAAGAGCGGCTTCGGGGAAGTGTGCGCCTGTCAGGTAGCACATCGTCTTGAACACAACCTATTAACGTCCACTGCTTCACAATCACAGGCGCAACCCGTCACACAGCCCACGTTCAGTATGTAGCGGGTGCTCGGCAAGGGCGGCTTCGGGAAGTGTGCGCCTTTCAGGTAGCACATCGTCTTGAACACAGCCTATTAACGTCCACTGCTTCACAATCACAGGCGCAACCCGTCACACAGCCCACGTTCAGTATGTAGCGGGTGCTCGGCAAGGGCGGCTTCGGGAAGTGTGCGCCTTTCAGGTAGCACATCGTCTTGAACACAGCCTATTAACGTCCACTGCTTCACAATCACAGGCGCAACCCGTCACACAGCCCACGTTCAGTATGTAGCGGGTGCTCGGCAAGGGCGGCTTCGGGAAGTGTGCGCCTTTCAGGTAGCACATCGTCTTGAACACAGCCTATTAACGTCCACTGCTTCACAATCACAGGCGCAACCCGTCACACAGCCCACGTTCAGTATGTAGCGGGTGCTCGGCAAGGGCGGCTTCGGGAAGTGTGCGCCTTTCAGGTAGCACATCGTCTTGAACACAGCCTATTAACGTCCACTGCTTCACAATCACAGGCGCAACCCGTCACACAGCCCACGTTCAGTATGTAGCGGGTGCTCGGCAAGGGCGGCTTCGGGAAGTGTGCGCCTTTCAGGTAGCACATCGTCTTGAACACAGCCTATTAACGTCCACTGCTTCACAATCACAGGCGCAACCCGTCACACAGCCCACGTTCAGTATGTAGCGGGTGCTCGGCAAGGGCGGCTTCGGGAAGTGTGCGCCTTTCAGGTAGCACATCGTCTTGAACACAGCCTATTAACGTCTACTGCTTCACAATCACAGGCGCAACCCGTCACACAGCCCACGTTCAGTATGTAGCGGGTGCTCGGCAAGGGCGGCTTCGGGAAGTGTGCGCCTTTCAGGTAGCACATCGTCTTGAACACAGCCTATTAACGTCCACTGCTTCACAATCACAGGCGCAACCCGTCACACAGCCCACGTTCAGTATGTAGCGGGTGCTCGGCAAGGGCGGCTTCGGGAAGTGTGCGCCTTTCAGGTAGCACATCGTCTTGAACACAGCCTATTAACGTCCACTGCTTCACAATCACAGGCGCAACCCGTCACACAGCCCACGTTCAGTATGTAGCGGGTGCTCGGCAAGGGCGGCTTCGGGAAGTGTGCGCCTTTCAGGTAGCACATCGTCTTGAACACAGCCTATTAACGTCCGCTGCTTCACAATCACAGGCGCAACCCGTCACACAGCCCACGTTCAGTATGTAGCGGGTGCTCGGCAAGGGCGGCTTCGGGAAGTGTGCGCCTTTCAGGTAGCACATCGTCTTGAACACAGCCTATTAACGTCCACTGCTTCACAATCACAGGCGCAACCCGTCACACAGCCCACGTTCAGTATGTAGCAGGTGCTCGGCAAGGGCGGCTTCGGGAAGTGTGCGCCTTTCAGGTAGCACATCGTCTTGAACACAGCCTATTAACGTCCACTGGTTCACAAACACAGGCGCAACCCGTCACACAGCCCACGTTCAGTATGTAGCGGGTGCTCGGCAAGGGCGGCTTCGGGAAGTGTGCGCCTGTCAGGTAGCACATCGTCTTGAACACAGCCTATTAACGTCCACTGCTTCACAATCACAGGCGCAACCCGTCACACAGCCCACGTTCAGTATGTAGCGGGTGCTCGGCAAGGGCGGCTTCGGGAAGTGTGCGCCTTTCAGGTAGCACATCGTCTTGAACACAGCCTATTAACGTCCACTGGTTCACAATCACAGGCGCAACCCGTCACACAGCCCACGTTCAGTATGTAGCGGGTGCTCGGCAAGGGCGGCTTCGGGAAGTGTGCGCCTGTCAGGTAGCACATCGTCTTGAACACAGCCTATTAACGTCCACTGCTTCACAATCACAGGCGCAACCCGTCACACAGCCCACGTTCAGTATGTAGCGGGTGCTCGGCAAGGGCGGCTTCGGGAAGTGTGCGCCTTTCAGGTAGCACATCGTCTTGAACACAGCCTATTAACGTCCACTGGTTCACAATCACAGGCGCAACCCGTCACACAGCCCACGTTCAGTATGTAGCGGGTGCTCGGCAAGGGCGGCTTCGGGAAGTGTGCGCCTGTCAGGTAGCACATCGTCTTGAACACAGCCTATTAACGTCCACTGCTTCACAATCACAGGCGCAACCCGTCACACAGCCCACGTTCAGTATGTAGCGGGTGCTCGGCAAGGGCGGCTTCGGGAAGTGTGCGCCTTTCAGGTAGCACATCGTCTTGAACACAGCCTATTAACGTCCACTGGTTCACAATCACAGGCGCAACCCGTCGCACAGCCCACGTTCAGTATGTAGCGGGTGCTCGGCAAGGGCGGCTTCGGGAAGTGTGCGCCTGTCAGGTAGCACATCGTCTTGAACACAGCCTATTAACGTCCACTGCTTCACAATCACAGGCGCAACCCGTCACACAGCCCACGTTCAGTATGTAGCGGGTGCTCGGCAAGGGCGGCTTCGGGAAGTGTGCGCCTGTCAGGTAGCACATCGTCTTGAACACAGCCTATTAACGTCCACTGCTTCACAATCACAGGCGCAACCCGTCACACAGCCCACGTTCAGTATGTAGCGGGTGCTCGGCAAGGGCGGCTTCGGGAAGTGTGCGCCTGTCAGGTAGCACATCGTCTTGAACACAGCCTATTAACGTCCACTGCTTCACAATCACAGGCGCAACCCGTCACACAGCCCACGTTCAGTATGTAGCGGGTGCTCGGCAAGGGCGGCTTCGGGAAGTGTGCGCCTGTCAGGTAGCACATCGTCTTGAACACAGCCTATTAACGTCCACTGCTTCACAATCACAGGCGCAACCCGTCACACAGCCCACGTTCAGTATGTAGCGGGTGCTCGGCAAGGGCGGCTTCGGGAAGTGTGCGCCTTTCAGGTAGCACATCGTCTTGAACACAGCCTATTAACGTCCACTGCTTCACAATCACAGGCGCAACCCGTCACACAGCCCACGTTCAGTATGTAGCGGGTGCTCGGCAAGGGCGGCTTCGGGGAAGTGTGCGCCTGTCAGGTAGCACATCGTCTTGAACACAGCCTATTAACGTCCACTGCTTCACAGAAGCCTCGCACTGACCACCGATCACAATTACAAAACGCCGCCCGCCACGGACTTATTTCCTGTAGTTTTCATACATTTTATATGAACTCGCCGCATACGGTTGCCGCCGGTAATCGCCTCGCCACTTGTTTCTTCTTCTAGCTTCATTTACGTTTGTGGCTGTTGCGCGTGGCTCGTGTGCGGCGACGGTAAATTTCATCCACCTTGCGCCACCCACCAAAAAATGCGCTTTACATAGTCTTAAGGGCGTCGTCGTCGACGTTTGCTGATACGCGGTCTCCACTCGAGAACTCGTTTACCCCAGCCGTTATCGGTTCTGCCACTAATATTGCCGGCCCACTGCCACTACAGTTTGCTAATCTGGTGGCTGCTAATTACTTTGGTTCTCTGTTGGATAGCCTCGTTCCGGATTCGATCTTTCAAATAATTTTCGATGTACTCTCACCGGTACTTGCGTAGAAGTGACTCAATATTTCTCGGAAGAACTTTCGCGGATCAAAAAAGTTTTAAAGACAAATACTGGTTTTCGCTCATTAAAACTACTCAATCTGTTAAGAATCTGTTAAGATATATCTTATTTCATGTCAAATCATTTATCAAATTAGTCCCTTTACCTTAAACCAAACAGCTAAAACAAAAAAATATACTAGACAATGGACTTTAGAAAATGTTTTTTCTTCCTCCAGGTCAGAGCGACGGGCAAAATGTACGCATGCAAGAAGCTGGAGAAGAAGCGGATAAAGAAGCGTAAAGGCGAAGCGATGGTGCTGATAGAGAAGCAGATCTTGCAGCGGATCAACTCTCGATTCGTGGTGAACCTGGCGTACGCGTACGAGACTAAAGACGCGCTGTGTCTCGTGCTCACCATCATGAACGGTGAGATTCGGGATATTGCATCTTGTGACATGGTAACAAAGTCGGTTATTGTATAAAGATGCCTAAGAGTGAGTCGAGATAGTAGGTTAAGGCTGCCTGCCCATTGACGCGGAGCTAGGCGGCGCGGCGGAGCGGAGAAAAGAGGAAACATTAACCAATAATCTGCGTAGCTAAGATTTTATGCAATCCTATTGGTTGGCGCTTATCGCTCCGCGTCAATGGACAGCATTAGGAGGCATTTTATGGCAGCCTTAGGAGTAAGGAAACGCTGTGGCCCGTGCTCACCATCATAAACGATAACATTTGGGACACTACACCTTGCAACATGGTATTAAGGTCGGATTTTGTATAAAGACGCGTAGGGCGCGGCAAGGTGGTAGACTAAGGACGCGCTGTATCTAATGGTCACCATTATGAACGATGAGATTCAGTATATGGCACCTTGAGCCCTGGTAACAAGGTCGGTTATTGTATAAACCCGCGTAAGGGCGAGGTGAGATAGTAAGTAGACCAAGCCTTGATCACCAAGGACGCGCTGTGTCTCGTTCTCACCATCATGAACGGTGAGATTCGGGATATTGCACCTTGTTACATCGTAACATGGTTGGTTATTGTATAAAGATGCCTAAGGTTGAGTCGAGATAGTAGACTAAATGACGTGCTGTACCTAGTACTCAATCATGAACGGCGAGATTCGGGATATTGCACCTTGTTACTTCGTAATAAGGTTGGTTATTGTATAAAGACGCGTAAAGGCGAAGCGATGTTGCTAATAGAGAAGCAGATCTTGCAGCGGATCAACTCTCGCTTCGTGGTGAACCTGGCGTACGCGTACGAGACTAAAGACGCGCTGTGTCTCGTGCTCACCATCATGAACGGTGAGATTCGGGATATTGCACCTTGTAGCATGGTAACAAGATTGGTTACTGTATAAAGACGTGTAAGGGCGAGCCGAGATAGTAGACTAACGGCCAGAATTAATAATTAATCAATCCACAGATAGGGATAGGCATGATCCAGATTAGTTGCTATGCAACGCTTGATATTAACATAGAATTAACGATAGTTGCTAGGGTGTTGCAAGGTGTTGCCTAGCAACTAATCTGGATCATGCCTATCTCTATCTGTAGATAGATTATTAATTCTGGCCGTAAATGACGCGCTGTATCTAATGCTCACCATCATGAACGGTGAGATTCAGGATATTGCAACTTGTAGCATGGTAACAAGGTTGGTAATTGTATAAAGATGCCTAAGGGAGGGTCGAGATAGTAGACTAACGGCCAGAATTAATAATCAATCCACAGATAGGGATAGGCATAATCCAGATTAGTTGCTATGCAACGCTTGATATTAACATAGAATTAACGATAGTTGCTAGGGTATTGCTAGGTGTTGCCTAGCAACTAATCTGGATCATGCCTATCTCTATCTGTGGATAGATTATTAATTCTGGCCGTAAATGACGCGCTGTATCTAATGCTCACCATCATGAACGGTGAGATTCGGGATATTGCACCTTGTAGCATGGTAACAAGGTTGGTTACTGTATAAAGACGTGTAAGGGCGAGTCGAGATAGTAGACTACGGCGAGAATTAATAATTAATCAATCCACAGATAGGGATAGGCATAATCCAGATTAGTTGCTATGCAACGCTTGATATTAACATAGAATTAACGATAGTTGCTAGGGTATTGCTAGGTGTTGCCTAGCAACTAATCTGGATCATGCCTATCTCTATCTGTGGATAGATTATTAATTCTGGCCGTAAATGACGCGCTGTATCTAATGCTCACCATCATGAACGGTGAGATTAAGGATATTGCACCTTGTAGCATGGTAACAAGGTTGGTAATTGTATAAAGATGCCTAAGGGAGAGTCGAGATAGTAGACTAACAGCCAGAATTAATAATCAATCCACAGATAGGGGTAGGCATGATCCAGATTAGTTGCTATGCAACGCTTGATATTAACATAGAATTAACGATAGTTGCTAGGGTGTTACTAGGTGTTGTCTAGCAACTAATCTGGATCATGCCTATCTCTATTTGTGGATAGATTATTAATTCTGGCCGTAAATGACGCGCTGTATCTAATGCTCACCATCATGAACGGTGAGATTAAGGATATTGCACCTTGTAGCATGGTAACAAGGTTTCATTTCATTTCATTTCATTTATTTCATTGCATGTCACAAGTACATAGATGGAAAATTTTGGTACAGATCGTGTGACACCCTGCAAGGGCGTAGCAATATATGAGAGAGTGCTATTTATACTTCTAATTTAAACAATAATTAAAATCTATTTTGCAAAATACAGTCTGTTCGGTAAACTATTAATAGTAAAAAAAAAAAAAAAAAAAAATAATAAAAAGTAATAATATGTCAATGTCGCTATATAATAATAATGATCAGAATAATAATTTTTATATAATAATTTAAAATGTCAATGTGAATATATAATAATATGATCAGAATAATAATTTCACGCAATAATTTAAATGTCAATATCACATTAATAATAAAAATCAGAATGTATACAAACAAAACCAAAACCTATTTTTTATATTACAATGCAACAATACACATAACAGCATCTCAGAATTTAGTTGGATTTGTCGACAAAAAACTCACTAACATTATAATAGCTTTTAATGAGGAGATATTGCTTAAGTTCTTTTTCAAAGATTGAGGGCTTCTCTATGTCTTTAATGTAGTTCGGAATTTTGTTATAAATTTTTATCATCATTGAGTGAGGACCGTCAGAATATAATTTCAATTTCGTTATGGGCACTTTTAGTTTGTTTTGATAGCGATTGTTGCGTCTAATAGTTTTTATGGGAGAATATAGATCACTATGTTTTCTTACAAATTTACACGCCTCAAAGATATACAAAGATGTTAATGTTAATATCCCAAGTTCCTTAAAGTATGGCCGACATGAATCGGTTTGATCTAAATTCAACAATATTCTAATGCATTTCTTTTGAAGTATAAAAATGTCCTGTACGTTGCAGCTATTACCCCACAATATGACACCGTATGCTAATCTCGAATGAGCATACGCATAATAGGCCGTAAGGGCAGTCTTCAAATTGGTGACTCTTTTCAGTTGGCGCAATGCATAAACAAAGGATGACAGTTTCCCCGATAGAGTTTGCATATATTTTTTCCAATTTAAGTGGGTGTCCAAATCTATACCTAATAAGGTGGCTGAGTCAACTGTTTCTATATTTGTGTCTTCGAATGAATAGTCTATCTCTAGAGGTTCTTTTTGATAGGGTTTAAATAGGATAAGTTTCGTTTTTTTTAGGTTTAACTGTAAGTTATTATTATTTAGCCAGGTAGTTATAGAGTTCAAGATTGCATCAAGTTTTATCTTTAAGGTAGTTTGGTTGTTACAGTTTATTATTACTGAAAAATCGTCGGCAAAAGCAATGCAGTCCTTTTCTAGTGATTTTGGAAGGTCGTTGATGTAAATCAAAAAAAGAATACACCCCAACACACTTCCCTGAGGAATAGAGCCTGAGATAGAGACTGTCTCCGATCTTACTCGTTCAATTTTGCCCGAAACATAATTAGTATTTACAACTTCCACACATTGTGAGCGACCGTACAAGTATGACTTAAACCACTCGAATGCAATGCCTCTAACGCCATAGCCAAAGAGTTTTTGAAGTAAGGTATGGTAATCGACTCTGTCATATGCCTTGCTCAGGTTGGTAATTGTATAAAGATGCCTAAGGGAGAGTCGAGATAGTAGACTAACAACGGCCAGAATTAATAATCAATCCACAGATAGGGGTAGGCATGATCTAGATTAGTTGCTATGCAACGTTTGATATTAACATAGAATTGACGACAGTTGCCTGGGTGTTGCTTGGTGTTGCCTTGCAAATCTGGATCTTGCCTATCCCTATCTGTGGATTAATTATTAATTCTGGTTGTAAATGACGCGCTCGTGCTCACCATAATGAACGGTGAGGTTCGGGATATTGCACCTTGTGACAAGGTACTAAGGTCGGATTTTCTATAGAGAAGCAATAAAGTCAAGCAGTCAAAGATCGGGTTCTCGATCAGGGGCCCTATGGGCTAACTTTTAACTTCGGCAAATGTGCCGGACTTCAAATTAATATAGATAAATCGAGCCCCAATCAGGTCAAAATGTCGAACCCTGATTCATAATGTCACAGGAACATCGATATCTTCCAAAGTTCCAAATAACTTTGATAAATAGTACAATACTTGAAAACCAGGTCACCACTTCGAGGGTGTGCAAGAAATTAGAAGCCACCTTTGCACACAACGGTTTATTGGGATAGTCAAAAATACAGTGTTCACATGAAAGTATACCTAAATTCATAAAACAACTCGTTGCCGCGATACAGAAATAAATACTGCCATCTAGGCTAATTTATATGAACTAAAATTATATATAACTTTTTATAGTATTATAAAAAGTGGTCTTACAATACGAAATTCCGTACTACGATTGAAGCCCGGCAGATTTGCCAAAGTTCGGAAAGTTAGTTGGTAGGGATTCTGATCGAGAAGCCGATGTTGCAACGGATTAAAGAAGTAACTTGCTTCGATCTAGGTGTCTAGGCTCGGGAACCTCTGCCAAATGCTCTATGTTGGCATTTGTATGTGTCGCAGGGATTTTGTCAAAGTCGTGATATTATAATTCCACTAGTGAAATTATAATTTCACGTGATATTATAATTCCACTAGTTAAATTATGAATAGACAGTATTTTTGTATGAATAAAAAAAAACCTATCACGTGTTCTACAGGACTTCCGAGGCTCGCAGCCGTGTGCATACTGTCTTGTACTGTCTATTCATAATATCACGTGAAATTATAATATCACTTTGACAAAATCCCTGCGACATATGCATACTAAACGGGCTGTGATGTGACCCTTCCATAGCTTATTTTTTTTCCATCCAATTCTTCAGAACTGCTTTGACGTATGTGTGACGTCAGGACTCGTCGATGTTTACATTCTTACTTTACTATTCGTCGACCCTGCATCATTCTTCGATATTCGACGTCTTGCTTATGTAACGCTTACGCTAGCTCTTGTGACGTGTTACATTACATGAGTCTCGTATTGAAGTTAAAGCTAAGTAAGGAAATGTTTTACAACTGGACTTTGATTCGATTCATTTGAAAAAAAAAAAATAAGGGTATTTGACTGAATTTTTTTTATCGACTTAAAATGTTTATTGAATTAGTAGCCACACAACATAGGTATTAATTTTCAAATATCTTGCATATTTTCAGCGATATAGAGCATCAAACTTTCTAGTTAGACAAGGAGAGCGCTATAGAAATGTGACGTCACATTTCTATAGCGCCATACTCTCGCCATAGAAAATGAATATAGCTAGGTAGCTACGCCTTAGCTAGGTAGCTTAATTCGCTTACCAATACAGATTGTATTTATTTTCTCACATTTGTTATTCAATAATGTTATATTTCTGAATGTCATAATTAAATATCTACATTTCAACAACAGTCAAATACCCAATTGGAGAGTTTGCTGCTAGAGGACGAGACTTATATTGTGCAGCTTGTTACGTCTGCAGGGATTCTAAGGAAAATTCATAGAAATTGTATTAATTAGTAGATCAATGCTTTGAGTTTACTATGGGCTGTGCTGTGACATCATGCTAGACGAATAATGACAATTGTTTATCTGAATTAAAGTAACTCTTACGAACACAATCGCATTAAAACCGCGTTAGGAATCCTGTATTTCAGATGCAGATATTACTATAGAAAGCAGAAATTATAATTCACCTAATTAACAAAAAAAATGTGCTAAAACAAATAAAAACAAAGTACACCAACTTTATAACGTAATGAAATATAGTTTTGTTCTTAATTACCTCCTATGGGTATTAATAAATATTTGTTGGTATTTAATGCAAAACATTTCCTTTATCCATATCTTATTTACGTGCGTACATAGTGGGAAAAACTTTTATTTCCCATTCTTTTGACGTCATTCGGAGGTTGTTACCGGTAGCTCTATTTATAACTTAGCGATTGTTTTGGTCCTGCTCGATAATTAACTACGATACTTATAGGTACTAATTAGGTAAGCGATTATGTAATGCTTTTTGAGTTAATAGATGATTGTGGCTTTTATGGTGTTCAAGGTAGAGATTATTGTTACTTAATTCTTAGTAAAGTACAGTCTTTTGAGAGAGGCAAATTCGAGTCCCTAAAGTTAAATAGGTATTCTTTGTTTCTATTCTAATGCTGGGGCTTCACCTGCGTGATGCCTAACGGCGTTAATAACGGCATGCGCGTCTTAGCGCGCTCTTTGTATCAAATTAGTGCGCTAAAATCCGACTACACCTGCGTATTATATCAAATAGCGCGCTAATTAATGGCATTAGACGCAGGTGAGGCCCGGGCATTACAGGAAAGTTTTACGATTTTATTGTCGAAAAAATTATTACGTTTTAAATTACTTTTGAGGGTAGTAATATCTTCACATAAGAAATATCTTCACGTAAGAAGTAACATCTTCACGTAAGAAATATTGGATAAATTCGACGCTTCTCCTAACGACTCCTTAACTCAGTGGTTAGAGCAGGCGCCCGGACAGTGATAGGTCGTAGGTCGTTTTTTCTAATACTTAGTTTTCAATATTACGTTTTAATTTAAATATTGTAGGAAATATTATAAATATTCATATAGTCGTGGCACCTTACTACTTCCTACATTTTTCGAGTTTCGCTGGTGTCTCACCTTACAGGTTTTTCATTCAAATCAGGGGTAATTGTGGTACTCAATACATTTAATAGGGGACCGGTCTGTTATTTAATGGTAAAGACACAGATTACTAAATAGTTACTACGTAACAGATACTGCACTCCGCTAAGCCATTTAAATAAATAACAACTCTAACTATAACCCAATAAAGTGGAATTCAGCTTGTACGGCGCAAATTACGAACGGCAACTCGTTGCATCTCTTTCTATCGCATATATTGTATCGCGCTCGGGCGGCACGCTGTAAATTGTATTGAATTGGTATCCCGAGATATACCCGAAGCGGTAGGCACTTATCTCGGGTTCTTGAGCGAGTGACGGACGCCTGGTAAAGACTTGTTCAAATATAAGCGATATCGCTGTCATCCTCGGTAGGAGGTATCGCCGTTATACTGCAACAACGTACTAAATGAAATTATACCGACAATTACTCTACCTATCCCTGATTGGTTATGCTTTGCCCTCCCGTAGTAAAAGGGATTTTTTACCAAATAGCGGATCCTCGCGGTTTTACCTGCGTGGTATGTGGTACCCGTTTCCGTGGGGATGTCGAGATAAAATATAGCCTATGTCACTCAGGAAGAATGTAGCTTTCTAATGGTCAAAGAATTTTCTAAATCGGTCCAGAAGTTTCGGAGCCTATTAGATGCAAACAAACAAACAATCAAATCTTTCCTCATTTTATTTGACTCTCTTTTGACGACCGATTTGGCGCAGGGGTCAGCTACCTGCCTCATGCGCCAGAAGTCTCGGGTTCGATTCCCGAACAAGATAAATATTTGTGTGCATGAACATGTCTATTTGTAGAAAAATGGAAAATAAAGTATTTAGAAAAAATCGACCCGTCTCACAACCAGCTCCGATGGGACGGATGGATGTGAGACGGGTCGATTTTTTCTAAATAGGTACTTTATTTTCCATTTTTCTATGATAAAAATTGCATTGTGAATGCAAAAAAGTAAAAATTTAAATAACATGTCTATTGTCTTGGTCTGTGTGTTTTCTATGTATATATATTTACAAAACTAAAGTATTTAAGTAAATATTTGTCCGTTATCAAGTTCACGTAGACATAATTTCTTAAGAAATTTACTATGGGCTTAGATAATTGGTGTGATTTTAAGAAAATATTTATTTATTTATTGATATAATATTATAATCCTACAAATATTATAGATGTGAAAGTTTAGATGTTTGGATGTTTGTATGTTTGTTACTCAATCACGCCAAAACGGCTGAACGGATTTGGCTGAAATTTGGGACTCAGATACTTTGTGTCCTGGAGAGGAACATAGGCTACTATTTATCCCGGAAAAATATCACCTTCCCGCGGTATAACGTCGTGTAGTCCACGCGGGCGAAGTCGCGGGCGGAAAGCTAGTATAGTAGAAGTAACCTGAAAGTACGTTTTCAGGTGGCGATCTCAAGTTCCACATCTACAACATGTGCGGCGCGGACACGGGGCTGGGCCTGGAGCGGGCCAGGTTCTACGCCGCGCAGGTGGCGTGCGGCCTGGAGCACCTGCACAAGATGGGCATCGTTTACAGGTCAGCTATACCTCGGTAGTGTCACTCATGACACGGGGCCGGGCCTGGAGCGGGCCAGGTTCTATGGAGCACTGCACAAGATGGGCATCGTTTACAGGTCAGCTATACCTCGGTAGTGTCACTCATGACACGGGGCCGGGCCTGGAGCGGGCCAGGTTCTATGGAGCACTGCACAAGATGGGCATCGTTTACAGGTCAGCTATACCTCGGTAGTGTCACTCATGACACGGGGCCGGGCCTGGAGCGGGCCAGGTTCTATGGAGCACTGCACAAGATGGGCATCGTTTACAGGTCAGCTACACCTCGGTAGTGTCACTCATGACACGGGGCTGGGCCTGGAGCGGGCCAGGTTCTATGGAGCATAGCACAAGATGGGCATCGTTTACAGGTCAGCTACACCTCGGTAGTGTCACTCATGACACGGGGCCGGGCCTGGAGCGGGCCAGGTTCTATGGAGCACTGCACAAGATGGGCATCGTTTACAGGTCAGCTACACCTCGGTAGTGTCACTCATGACACGGGGCTGGGCCTGGAGCGGGCCAGGTTCTATGGAGCACTGCACAAGATGGGCATCGTTTACAGGTCAGCTACACCTCGGTAGTGTCACTCATGACACGGGGCTGGGCCTGGAGCGGGCCAGGTTCTATGGAGCATAGCACAAGATGGGCATCGTTTACAGGTCAGCTACACCTTGGTAGTGTCACTCATGACACGGGGCTGGGCCTGGAGCGGGCCAGGTTCTATGGAGCATAGCACAAGATGGGCATCGTTTACAGGTCAGTTACACCTTAGTTAGTGGTGGTGGGTTCCGGAAAGGCTTTAGTACCATAGAAAATCATGTCCAATGCCCATGTTGCACCCGCTCCAGTTAATGTTGGGAACATTTCACTCGGAAGTTGTTGACCACTATGTTTACCTGGGACAGACAGTCCAGTTAGGTAAGTCCAATTTCGAGAAAGATATCTCTCGTCGAATCCAGCTCGGATGGGCAGCGTTCGGGAAGCTCCGGCGGCGTTTATCGCGTCCGAAATACCTCAATGTCTCAAGACGAATGTCCAGTGTGAGTTGCTCATTATGACAAATGGAAGCGAGACGTGGTCCTTTACTATGGGTCTCATAAGAAGGCTTAAGTTCACTCAGCGAGCAATGGAGAGAGCAATGCTCGGTATTTCCCTGCGCCATCGATTCGGAACTAACTTCATAGACATTATTTTTTAAGGATTTTGGCTGAGGCATAGTATTCGCTTATATTAGCTGTATAACTTGTACTTACACGATTTTAGAATAGAACGATTACCTTTTTTTTTTAAATCAGTATGAAATTAAAATGAAAAGAACAAAAATACATGTTGTCTAAAAAACGATAAATTTTCATTATATCTTCATAAACATGTGCATTATAAATTTTGAAATATATTATAGTGATGTATCCCTTTTGTTACAGGGATTGTAAACCAGAGAACATTCTCCTCGACGACGCGGGCCACGTGCGAATCTCGGACCTCGGGCTCGCCGTGGACGTGCCCGAGGGCGGCAGCGTGCGCGGCCGGGTCGGCACCGTCGGCTACATGGCGCCCGAGGTAATGCCACAGATTACTAAATAGTTACTATGTAATGCCAGGGGGGTCACTCCGCAGTTTAGGTACTATCGACAAAAGCACCAGGTATACACCGTAAGGTTCAACAGCAGTTTTAGTATACTGCACTTAATACCTTTTGCAACGGACTGCCATCGGGTAAATCTACCAATAGTGTCACAGATGGGCGGTTCAAACCCTACACGAACGGTATTTTTTATAGTGTTTTTAAACAAAAGGTCATTTGGGTCGACCAGCTACCTACTTGGGATCTTAAACTTTTTCAAAAGAAAGATCTTAGGAAAGATTATAACAACAAACAACAGATGGTTCCGGTGGTTCCCAGAGCAATAAATTAAAAGAAACAATGACGCTACTAGTAAAACATAAACTACGCTTGTCATTGAGCCGTCGTTGGTAGACAAATGGGGCGGGGCCAAGGATGGGCAGCCGTTCTTGTCCATGCAGGCGACGGCGCGTGTTGTGTGGCGCGTGTAGCCGGGACGGGCCCGAGGGCGGCGAGCGCGGCCGGGTCGGCACCGTGGGCTACATGGCGCCCGAGGCAGGCGTCTGTCACTCTATGTACTTGCGCCGAATCTCGCCCTCACCGCCGGCGGTGAAAATCCATAGAAATTAGGTCCGCAAAAGAGCTAGAATATATGCGATAGAAAGAGATGCAACGAGCGGCCGTTCGTAATTTGCGCCGTACAAGCTGAATTCTACTTTATTGCGTTATAGTTAGAGTTGCTATTTATTTAAATGACTTAGAGGAGTGCAGTGTCTGTTACATAGTAACTATTTAGTAATCAGTGCGTAATAAGATGGGGGTAATAAGGCGCTTACTACTTTGACATTCGGGCTTAATTTTGCATAGCAAAAAGAGAGGGGCTTTTATAGAGATCACTTGCATTGCATGCATTCTACAAATCAAAGACACGTGAGAAGAAAAAGACTTGCTATTTTGCTTTTGGTTCCTCTACCTGTCATCACATAACTTACACATACAAATTTCTTTTCAGTACAAGTCAATTCTGACTTCTGATCTGAGTATCATAGTCGTAACATATTGTGGGCTACATGGTGCCGAGAGTATGTGGCGCTTACTACATACGCATAAAGTTCAGTTGAGTTAAACAACTTTCGCAATTGGGTATTTGAATGTTGTGGAAATGTAGATATTTAATTATGACATTCAGAAATATATCATTATTGAATAACGAACGTGAAAAAAGAAATTTAATCTGTATTATAACAAGCGAATTATGAGCTACTTAATTGTGACTCTAGCTATCTCTTTCTAAAACGAAATTTTCTATGGCGAGAGTATGGCGCTATAGAAATGTGACGTCACATTTCTATAGCGCTCTCCTTGTCTGAATAGAAAGTTGGAAGCTATATCGCTGTAAAAATGCAAGATATTTGAAAATAAATACCTATGTTGTGTTTCTACTAGGTCAATAAACATTTTAAGTCAATAAAAAAATTTCAGTCAAATACCCAATTGTTGGTAACTGGATGGGGGGACCAAAATTTTGATGTCTCATGCCGCTCTCTGTTTCGCAGGGTACGTTAAGTCGTTGGTTCTGGCGCATTTACAGTTGTTAACACCTATCCACAAGTCACCAATTACTTTCATGTGGGGTCTTTTTTTAATTTATGACTATTGCGGTTCATTTGTTAAACGATTAGGGTTTAGACGAAAGTAACGTGAAAAAGCTAATGTATTAGAAATTACACTCTATAACCTTGACTTACAGCGCAATTTCCCTCAACAGGTGATAGACAACGAGCGGTACACCTTCAGCCCGGACTGGTTCTCGTTCGGCTGCTTGGTCTACGAGATGATTGAAGGAAGGGCGCCTTTCAGAGCGCGCAAGGAGAAGGTCAAGAGGGAGGAGGTCGATCGGAGGGTTAAGGTAAGTTGTTCCGTAAGTTCACTTTATTATATTTTTTGTTAGGGAAGTCTATTTATTAGTTTCTAAACCCAGTATTTATGGAAATACTAAAATATCATGAATTTTTTTCTTCAATTTAATACGGTATTTTACTGTTTTTTTTTATTTCTTTAAAATGTTTTTCGAAATATTAGCTACACAAAACAAGTTTTCATTTTGAATTATCTTGAATATTTTTAAAGATATAGGACTTCAAACTTTATAATTAGACAAGGACAGGACGCTATCTTAGTGACGTCAGTGGGTTAGTAGCGTCATAGTCACGCCATAGAAGATTTCGTTTTAGAAAGAGACAGCAATAGTGAAAATCAAACAGACTATAATTCTTTTATTATAAAACAGATTCAAATTATTTTTTCACATTTGGTATTCTTAATTGCAATATTTTTTAACGTCATCATTAAATATCTACATTTCAACAACAGAAAAATACCCTATTGTTGCCAATAGATTGCGATTTATTTACACTGCCCTTAAACTAACAATGAGTCACACCAATGATTTTTGTTATCAGCATATCTAAAAAATATGTAACTTGAGAAAAAAGAATCTGTTTTTATTTTTTTCCTATCTTCAAAAATGACTGAGATATTAAACGTTAAAGTACGGCTTCCGAGGAAAATTTGGATGAACCAATGCCATTGACGTGTGACGTCACGTCGCACTTCCGTATACCTACATAGAATCCTTTGGCTATATAGTTGCGCTCTCACGGTTTCGTAATAAATTTATTTATTTTTCTTATAGTCGATCAATGAAATGGTTAAGAAATTTTGTATTGAGCCCATGTAAAAAAACACCTTCAAATAATGTTTTATTTTCGTGAATAATAAATTAAATCAACTTTCGTAATGGCGGGCGGGATTCTGTCAATACATATAGCAACCGTCAAAACAAAATGTACTTGTTTACAACCTTAACTGACTTGGTGGTTAAATATGCACCCTAAAAACTGACAGCCATTTCGATAATTTTATACTGCTAGTGGTGCCTCCGCCACTAGGTCAGATAAGTTTGTGGGATAAATGTCTTTCGATATCGACATTAGGTGACAGTTTTAGAGTGCGCCTGCGCGCGGTCGAAATTGAATACTAATCATTTATCATAACCTTAGAACGAAGAAAATGTACTGTAACTAGCGTCAAAAACGCACGAGTTGCGCGCAGATTGCGCACAGACGAACTCTATGTAGGTACAGTTAGACGGAAATCACCCGCAACAGCCGCAATCGGAGATGTCAGTGCTACATGACGTCATCGCAATAGCGCGCAAGGAAAGCAAATTTTTAAAAGCTGGTGAAACTTTACAACGCTGTAACTTTGGAAATCCTGGCCAGATTTCGATGAAACAAAAACTATTAGTACTTGCACGAGTACGCGCATTAAATGCAGTCATTTTTATAGTCATATTTTGATGTGTTGGTGTGACTCATTAACACTGTTTTGTTTATTTATTTAAGACACAGTAAAAAAAAATCTAATTAGTTTTGAAAATCACAACGTTGTGATATTCAAAACTAATCTTCATCTGTCATCTCGTTCTAACTACACCATAAAACGTTAAAATGTGCATGTATATTTACGATTGCGCACGTTAAGTGTCTCGACGATAGATTGCGATTTATTTACACTGCCCTTAAACTAACAATTACCACTGTTTCGTTTATTTATTTAAGACACAGTAAAAAAAATCTAATTCGTTTTAAAATCACAACGTTGTGATTTTCAAAACTAATCTTCATCTGTCATCTCGTTCTAACTACACCATAAAACGTTAAAATGTGCATGTATATTTACGATTGCGCACGTTAAGTGTCTCGAAGATAGATTGCGATTTATTTACACTGCCCTTAAACTAACAATTAACACTGTTTTGTTTATTTATTTAAGACACAGTAAAAAAAATCTAATTCGTTTTGAAAATCGCAACGTTGTGATTTTCAAAACTAATCTTCATCTGTCATCTCGTTCTAACTACACCATAAAACGTTAAAATGTGCATGTATATTTACGATTGCGCACGTTAAGTGTCTCAGTCTTTAAGGCGACACTCGGAAAAAATGTGCTGAAGCGAGATAGCAATGAGAAAACGACGCGCGCGGGAGCGAGACCGATTTTGCAGATTAGGCAAAAAAAACACAAAATCACTTCGTATTAAAAAACTACAGCGATTTAAAAAAAATGCTTCTATACGATCCTTAATATTATTGGTGTCCACTAATTAAACCAATTTCCAATAGTGTAAGTAACCCCATTTAAGAATAATCTTCACTTTTCGTATTTTATAGAGGTCTTTTCGAAACTAAAAAGTGTCGAGGCAAAATCTTAAAATCGTGTTTTTGAAACTATACGATTCTAGATAAAGGTATGAAGAAATATATATCTTATTACCAGATTTTTAACAACTGTAACCGTCCTATAGTTTTAAATCAAAAAGTCCATATTTTTCCGAGTAGCGCCTTAACAGCACGAGATATTATTAGCCGCATACTGACGAAACAAGGCAAGGCCGAGTCACAACGAGGCTGTGCCAGCATCGAGTGCTCAGTTTAACACGAAGTTTAGTTCTGTCGTTCGACGAAGAAGCCGTCGTTTAACCGCCTCTGTGGTCTAGTGGTTCACACCACCGATTTCAGACCAAGAGGTCCCGGGTTCGATTCCCAGTGGGGGTACATATTGTATTCGGTTTGGTTGGTGGTAGGACTTGTTCTTAGTCCGCCTGGCTAGCTACCACCATCTTATCTAAGTCTGACGCCATAACAATGGTGTTTTCAGCATTATTGTGTTCCGGCAGTTAGAGATAAGATAGCCAGTTCCTCAGTGATTGAGGATTCCGGGAGTAGTGCGCTTGCATCTTCAGCCTTATCACCACTTAACATCAGATGTGATGAAGGCTAAGTGCTACCCCGTTGTGGATAAAAAAAAAAGCGGGCCAAAAACACAACCGTTCTTAAGTGCGCGCGGCAATCCTATCTAGGCGCCTTGAAGCATCGACAAAAACAAGACTACTTTCGGCTCGAGTTGCGGTATGCTCGGATAAGACAGCTCTTACGGCACTTACAGCGGCTCTTACACCGCTACAAAAATTCATTTGCATTTCTTAAGCCGGGTCCAGACGTGTGTAACGCGTAATGTAAGATTACGTGTAATTTAGCGTCAACAGTGTGGACGGCACACGAACTCAAAGCTTATTGTGTACGCGAATCTATTTCAAGAGCTGTTTCCACTCAGTTGCTACGAACACCCACTCCATATCATGAACGTACACACGACACAACCGTCACGAACGCCATCCAAACGGGCACTGCGATGCGAGTGCCTTTATCTTTGCACAAAAAAAACCGACAGCCGATGGATTAGCGCGAGCGCCGGCGCGAGCGTTTTATGTAATGCTCGTAGTGCCGTCCACACGTAGAATTCGTGTTACATTACACGACACGGTGGATTACATTACGCGTAACACACGTCTGGACCTGGCTTTAGGTAGCGCCAGCTACCTCAAGTACGTTCTGCATTACCAACCGAGGATACGCGGCAGTCTCGCGAGGTTGCTCGCTCAGTCAGTGCGCGGCTATTGTAGCATGGTACATGACCCACCCACCATAAAGGAACGTCCTCACTCAGAGCATTCACGTGTAATGAGCATTCGACGTCGAATATACGAGTGGTGTGGACGTTGAGCCGAGCGTTACAGAGTTTACACGCAAGCGCGAACTTCGGCCGGTGTGGACGACGCAACTATTTTCGCGGAAACGGTTCGCATTCGAATGTTCACGCGAATGAACGCTCGAATGCGAGTACTCAGACAATGAAATGAATGAGTATGTATCTTTCTAGTATAATACATCTACGGCCAGAATTAATAACCTATCCACAGATAGGGATAGGTGCGATCCAGATTAGTAGGCAACACCTAGCAACACCCTAGCAACTGTCGTTAATTCTATGTTAATATCAAGCGTTGCATAGCAACTAATCTGGATCGCACCTTTCCCTATCTGTAGATAGGTTATTAATTCTGGCCGCTAATGCACCCGTTTTTCTGTTTTGGTATATATCACTACACCAAAAACGTCTTCTTTTATTAAAATAGATATATCGGAGCAATAAAAATGCTGCAGCTACGACCGCTCTATCCGACATTTTGAAATGAATGTCATTTAACGAGATAGTATTCAAAAGCTCGCAATGTTCGACTCGAACGTTCATAGTTTAGCTCGAAAGTGAATGCTGCAATGAATGCTCTAGCTGGGATGCATATTTTGTTGCTTGCCTACGATTGCTTGTTTACAAAATATGCTCACGAAAGAATGCTCCCAGTTAGAACGTTCCTTATGGCTATTTTTTAATGGATATTAAAATACAATCAGGTCGAAATTCAAACATTCTAACATTGACACTGATCTTTATGGTTTTGTCGCTTTCAAACAAATAACAAGCAAATTGGGTCACGATCACGATTCAATCGGTGCGGCTGTGTATTGTTGTCCGGGGTTGATGATTGAATATTAGGGCATCAAATCTCGCATGTTACTTGCAATCTCGGTATTTGCTGGATAAATGATTTGCAATCCCGCGGGATTTCGGAATTTGCGGGATCCCGCAATTTTAATTGTTTTTAGTTACAACGTTGCCGATAAACTAAAAGAAAGTCCAAATGATACTAAAAACTAATTAAACTAGTATTATTTTAATTTTTAGTATTTTGCATTCACAATGCAATTTTTATTACAGAAAAATGGAAAATGAAGTATTTAGAAAAAATCGACCCGTCTCACAACTAGCTCCGATGGGACTCGAACCCACGACCTTTCGCTTCCGGGCGACTGCTCTAACCACTGAGCTACGGAGTCGTTACGAGAAGCGTCGAATTTATCCAATACTTCTTACACGCTGTATAGTTAGCGAAAGGTCGTGGGTTCGAGTCCCATCGGAGCTAGTTGTGAGACGGGTCGATTTTTTCTAAATACTTCATTTTCCATTTTTCTGTAAACTAGTATTAATTTAGCGTAAATAGATGCACGATGCACAAATATCTGTCAACAAAATCAAACAAACATGGCGATATCAACAGCGCTGGCGGTGTGTAACGGGACAAGCACCACGACTCGCGCGCGATCGCCAATCGCTCGCCAGCCAGTCAGTCTTCCATTCATTCAGTTCAGTAATCGCGCGTCAGCGCTTGCGAGTGGACGTTTCTATGCTACTTTCCAGTCCCGCAAATCCCGCGGATCCCGCGTTGGTAATCTCGCTCCTTGCGGGACTGAAAAATGACGCGGGATCTCGGTATTACGAGATTGGATGCCCTATTGAATATCATAATTTACGATTGCAGCACGAACAAGAGAAATACTCCAGCAAGTTCAGCGAGTGCGCCCGCTCGCTGTGCCAAGGCCTGCTGGCCAAGTGCGCGGGCGCGCGGCTCGGCTGCGGCGCGGGCCGGCGCGGGGCCACGCACGTCAAGCAACACCGGTTCTTCGCCAGACTCAACTTCGCCAGGCTTGAGGCGGGAATGGTGGATGCACCCTTTGTGCCGGATGTAAGTCTAGTTCATTAATAGCTCGTTTTGTGTACCTATTTATCTGACCACCTTTCAGCCAGAAGTCATAGCTCCTTTAGTGTATTTATCAATACACCTTTCAGCCAGAAGAAGTCTACTCCTGGAAAAAGACAAGTACAGTGGCTTAAACATTCCAACTAGGACCCGTGGCAACATTCTGCTGCTCGCATAAAGCAACTTTGGTGTGAGATCAATATTGAAATCTTAAAAAAATGCCCTTTACTATTAGAAATAGATAACAATTTTTGGGCTGCATGATGGACTTATACATCGTACCAGATAGATTTAAGTGTCTGTATAAAACGGGCGACTCACGTCAAGCAACACCGGTTCTTCGCCAGACTCGAGGCGGGAATGGTGGACGCACCGTTTGTGCCAGATGTAAGTCTAGTTCTTAGTAGCTCCCTTTGTCCCCGAAGTGTCTATCTATCTATCTTTCAGCCGGAAGAAGTTTTCTCCTCGAAAAAGACAAATACAGTGACTTAAAGATTCCATATAGGACCCGTGGCAATTTACTTTGGTATGGGATCAATATTGAATTCTTAAAAAAATGCTCTTAAAACTATATATTAGAAATAGATAGCAATTTTTGGGCTGACATGACGGACTTATACTTCGTACCAGATGTAAGTGTCTGTGTTTAACGGGCGATTGCGGCGCGGGGCCACGCACGTCAAACAACACCGGTTCTTCGCCAGACTTAACTTCGCCAGGCTTGAGGCAGGAATGGTGGAAGCACCCTTTGTGCCGGATGTAAGTCTTGTTTATAAATAGCTCCTTTCGTGTATTTATCTAGGTCCATCTTTCAGTTAGAATAAGTCATAGCTCCTTTAGTGTATTTATCTATCCACCTTTCAGCCGGAATAATTCATAGCTCCTTTCGTGTATTTATCTATCCACTTTCAACCGGAAGAAGTCATAGCTCCTTTCGTGTATTTATCTATCCACCTTTCAGCCGGAATAATTTATAGCTCCTTTCGTGTATTTATCTATCCACCTTTCAGCCGGAATAATTTATAGCTCCTTTCGTGTATTTATCTATCCACCTTTCAGCCGGAAGAAGTCATAGCTCCTTTCGTGTATTTATCTATCCACTTTCAGCCGGAAGAAGTCACAGCTCATTCCGTGTATTTATCAATACACCTTTCAGTCGGAAGAAGTCTACTCCTGGAAAAAGACAAGTGGCTTAAATATTCCGTCTAGGACCCGTGGCAATTTTCTGCTGCTCTCATACAGCAACTTTGGGTGTGGGATCAAAATGTTGAAATCTTAAAAAATATATATTAGGGCGCGCATATACGGGCAAATTTTTGGCAATAATTGCCGAGCAACTGTAATGGATCAATCTAGAGCAATAATTAAGTGAAGCGATGTTGCTCCGTATTTCGTGTTATTGTGTGGCCGTATCTCAGCAACAGGTTGCTATATTTTGACATTTTGCCATGTAGTCGTAACGTCTTATTTGGCGGGGATTGACAGTAATTGCGCAATTTTAATTGCCCGTGTAAGGCCTTTAGGGATGGATATGTCGCAGGCAAATGGTTGAATCCGCCATTCAATTAAACATTCATTTTTTCCGTAAGCTATTTTATCTTCCAATAAGTTGACGGAGTCACAAAAAAAATAACCACGAAATTTAAGACGATCGCTTAGCTGCACTTCGCGATCGCCCTAAATTTCTAACCTATCACGTGTTCTACAGGACTTCCGAGGGGTAAATGCTGCCATACTTAACCATCCGGCGGATTCAACCATCCGCCTGCGACAGATACATTATTAAACATGATTATGTGAGATAAATAGAATACTTATACGCAATCGCAGTCACTTATTACTTTTTCTATGTTTGTAACGCCCATTTTTCTATTTACAGCCGCACGCGGTATACGCAAAAGACGTCCTCGACATAGAACAGTTCTCGACCGTGAAAGGCGTGAACTTGGACGCAGGAGACGATACGTTCTACGGGAAGTTCAACACGGGCTCCGTCAGCATCCCGTGGCAGGCCGAGATGATCGAGACCGGCTGCTACGCCGAGCTGAACGTGTTTAACCGAGGTATAGTATAATATATAAGGTCTTTCTTAAATAGTGCACATAATTTTAAGGGGTCAATGTACTGATGCATACAAACAACTTTTACTATGGTACCAACATTGAAATCGCGAAAAAAAAATCAGCTGTTCCATACATTTTGATCTATTCGATTTAAAATTTTCTATGGAACAGCTGATTTTTTTTTCGCGATTTCAATGTTGGTACCATAGTAAAAGTTGTTTGTATGCATGAGTACATTGACCTTTTAAAATTATGTGCACTATTTAAGAAGGACCTTATATACAGGGTTAATTTTTTAACACCATCCAAATTTTAAAGCTCGTCTCAGAATCTGTAAGTGAACAACTTTCTCTTAGAAACATGGGTCGAAATATGACATAAAATTTTTGACTCTTCATACAAATCAGACTGATCACGCGATCGTATTTCGACCCATGTTTCTCGAAGAAATTTGTTTACTTACCGATTCTGAGGCGAGCTTAATAATTTGGATGGTGTTCAATAATTAACCCTGTATAGTAGATGGTATAATAGTATAATCGGTGTAGGTAGGGGCCAATTCTCGCGCCTTTGTAATGACATCGAAATGGATATAGTCCGCGCCACATAACTTGGCATTTGTCAGAGGGCGCTGATCGTCCCATGACATAATTTTAGTTCCAGATATTTACAACATTTATTACACACGCCAAGTTATATGGCGCGTACTGTCGAAATAAAATGGCGGATGTCAACAGGGGGCGATTCTCAGATCTATAGAGATATCTCGAATTCGACATCGTCAAATTCGAATACTAATCTTTTATATAAATAAGAAATAAAAATAAATAAATAAAAGATTAGTATTCGAATTTGACGATGTCGAATTCGAGATATCTCTATAGATCTGAGAATCGCCCCCTGTTGACATCCGCCATTTTATTTCGACAGTACGCGCCATATAACTTGGCGTGTGTAATAAATGTTGTAAATATCTGGAACTAAAATTATGTCATGGGACGATCAGCGCCCTCTGACAAATGCCAAGTTATGTGGCGCGGACTATATCCATTTCGATGTCATTACAAAGGCGCGAGAATTGGCCCCTACCTACACCGATTATACTATTATACCATCTACTATACAGGGTTAATTATTGAACACCATCCAAATTATTAAGCTCGCCTCAGAATCGGTAAGTAAACAAATTTCTTCGAGAAACATGGGTCGAAATACGATCGCGTGATCAGTCTGATTTGTATGAAGAGTCAAAAATTTTATGTCATATTTCGACCCATGTTTCTAAGAGAAAGTTGTTCACTTACAGATTCTGAGACGAGCTTTAAAATTTGGATGGTGTTAAAAAATTAACCCTGTATATAAGGTCCTTCTTAAACAAAAAAATGTACTGTAACTAGCGCCGAAAACGTCCCAGGCGCGCGCAGACTTCGGATATATACGTCCCGGGTAAAATAGTACTATTTATGCACTCGTTGTACAATCTACTATTATTGTTATTTTATTATGGTTTCTCCTAGGCGAGGACGGCAAGGAACTGGCGACGACGGACCTGCAGCTGGTGCCGGCGGTGGCCACGCCTGAGGAAGAGAAGGGGTGCTTCGTGTTCGCGAGACGAGTGAGTTTCTTCCTTCCTACTATTATTAACTAGCTGACCCGGCGCGACTTCGTTCCCGTGGCCCTACCCCTACTGTACGGGCTGCTCTAAAATTACAAAATGAATATTATAATAAAATGAAGTAAATACTGAATCGGCGACATGACGCTATTGTGCGGTTGTATAGACCGTACACCTACCCTACCACTACTCTATCCCTACCCAACCCCTACCCTACTCTACCCCTATCCTACCTTACCCCTACCGTACCTTTTTTTGTTTATAGTGAGGGCAAATCCCTACCCCTACCCTACCCGAACTCTACCCCTACCTTTACCCTACCCTACCCCTACTCTACCCCTATTTACTCCTTCTTCCCCTATTTACTCAATTTACTCACCGTTAAAAACTTCCTTGGACTTCCACGAACATTTCAAGACCAAAATTAGCCAAATCGGTCCTGCCGTTCACGCGTGATGTCGTGACCAAGGGAAATAGGGATTCATTTTTATATATCTACTAGCTGACCCGGCGCGACTTCGTTCCCGTGGCCCTACCCCCTACTCCACCCCCTTTTTTTTTATTTTTTTTTTATAGTGAGGGCAAATACAGTCTTTTCGTATACCGCTAACGGCATGTTGGACTCAGTCAGACAAGGTCTGTCTCTCGCCGCGCCCAGCCCTCCCGCCAAGCCTAACCCCTACCCAACCCCTACCCTATCCTACCCCTACGCTACCCCTACCCTACCCCTATCCTACCCCTACCCAACCCTACCCTACCCCTACCCTATCCTACCCCTACCCTATCCTACCCCTACCCTACCCCTACTCTACCCAACCCTACCCTACCCCTACCCTACCCTACCCTACCCCTACCCCTACCCTACCCTACCCCTACCCTACCCCTATATCCTTCCGCGGACTTCCACGAACATTTCAAGACCAAAATTAGCCAAATCGGTCCAGCCGTTCACGCGTGATGTCGTGACCAAGGGAAATAGGGATTCATTTTAATATATATAGATATATAATATATATAAAAAATAATCGAAAAACTTTAGCGGCGTTGTGCACTTTTTGTGATGGGTAAAAAAATTTAAGTCAACAAAGTTATGTCAGGACACGTGACCGACAGATCGAAAATTTGTAAGACGGACACGTGACCTGAATACCTTTTTTTTTAAAGTGAGGGTAAATGACTTTTGGAAGAAAAGTTCCCATTAATTCCACATCTGCAAAAAAATCTAAAGTCTTGCCCTCTTATTCCAAAACGTGGACTAAAGTTAGACCTGGTTTAACTGATGCTAATTTGGTCTCTCATATGGAAAATAAAAGTGACAGTACCAGTTTAGCACCAGTTTTAAACTAGGACTTTTTTTTATTTTTATTTATTACCTACATAAACAGAGGCACAACAAAAGAAGGCATAAATCAGTAGACTACAGGCAAACACGATGTTGTAGCTCCAGAAGGAATGTATAGTCACGAGCAATAATATGTATACAACATAGAACTTTGTCACATTGAAGCGTTCCGAAAGAAAACGATCAGTGTCTCACAGAAGTCATTCAATATTGTAATTTGACATAAGTAGTCCTATGATGTATACATATTATATCTCGTGATTGTACTGTAAACATGTTTAAACTTTAAATCAGTACAATACAAATAAGTTTTTAGTAAAAATTTCATTTTTATGACAAGCTTTTTTTCTGACTGTACTTTAATATTGAATTGTCATCTAAACCAAACTTGCATACAAAATTTCAGCTCAATCGGACACTGGGAAGTGGGTCTAATTAAGGTTGCAAGAATTGACCCGAACGGACATACATACATACATACACTGCAAGTTCAATAAAAGCTTGTAAAAAAACCTACTCAATTTTATATAATTTCTCTACTTCATGTTTTTTTGTTGTTTGAGTAGGTAGTACTCTATTTTATATAATTTCTTCACATGTTTTTTTTTGTATTGTACTGATTTAAACATGTTTACAGTACAATCACGAGCAATAATATGTATACATCATAGGACTAGGTATGTCAAATTACAATATTGAATTATAATAATAACAAAAAAAAAAAAATAGGGAACAAAAAATCAATTTGAATCAAAGTTGTCATGATAAAAAAAAAACTAAATTGAACAAAAACAAACATAGAAAAAAGGTCAAATTAACTTGCAAATTAAAATTAAAAATTAATAATCTTAAGAGCCATTTCGCACTTTGCAAATGTCTCGCTCGCACAATAAACATTTTTAAAGATTGTGGAAATCTTTAAAAATGTTTATTGTGCATAAAATAAATAAATTTATGCACTTCTCTAAAAAACACATTGTGTTTTTTAGAGAAGTGTTTCATTATGTCCCTACAGCGCCATTAGTTATACATTATTAAACATATTTCAACATTGCCAATACAGCAATAATACTAGATCTACGAGCTTAAAGTTTTCGAAAATTTTCTTCCTAATTCTAACCAATACTCAATACGGTATTTTACTGTTTTTTTTTATTTCTTTAAAATGTTTTTCGAAATATTAGCTACACAAAACAAGTTTTCATTTTGAATTATCTTGAATATTTTCAAAGATATAGGACTTCAAACTTTATAATTAGACAAGGACAGGACGCTATCTTAGTGACGTCAGTGGGTTAGTAGCGTCATAGTCACGCCATAGAAGATTTCGTTTTAGAAAGAGACAGCTATAGTCAATATCAAACAGACTATAATTCTTTTATTATAAAACAGATTAAAATTATTTTTTCACATTTGGTATTCTTAATTGCAATATTTTTTAACGTCATCATTAAATATCTACATTTCAACAACAGTAAAATACCCTATTGAATGAATAAAATAACTTATACAAAATATCCGTAACATTGCGTTGTAGTGACATAATGAATGAAACACTTATCTTCAAAACACAATGTGTTTTCCACAATCTATGAAAATATTGCATTGTGCGAGCGAGACAACTGCCAAATGGCTCTAATTGGGAAATGGCTCTTAAATAATATTAATAATAATAAGGGGATAAAGTAGGTGATTTTCCAAGCGTTCGGTTATAACTAGAGATCGGATAATCGGATGCATATTTACCTAAAGTTAATATTTGGCTAAGAAATTATGGAAGCGGCTTCTTAAAACATCTTTTTTTTTATATATATAAATCCCTGGATTCCAGAAAATTCGCGAATGCAAAATTAATTAGTAACATGATGTGGAAACGACGTCTTTAGCATGAGGTATTTATTTAAAAAATTTGGTACAAAAGTGCACTCCATAACAGCTAACACCTCAACTTTAGGTAAATATGCATCCGATTATCCGATCACTGGTTATAACTGTTCCCGTTTGTCGTAGGTGCTGTGTGGAGCTAAGAAAGTGCCGGCCCGGCTGCGGCCCGTGCCCGTGGGAGACCACCTCCTCCGGCCGTCGTCGCCCGCGCCCGCCGCCGCCGCCAGCTGACTGCCAACACAGGTCGGTAAACATCAGTGCTGGGGTCCACATATGGCGAACGTAAGCCGGACCAAAAACACTTAAAGTCCATTCGCTTAGATAGTGTCGCCCTTTTATCGCGCCGCCTTGGCACGTGCCGCTTCTTGTCAAAGGATGCCGCTGCATAAACAAAAGAAGCCGCCGTTCGGCGTACACCCGCAAATGGAATTGGATTTTGGGATTCAGCATTTATTAAATTATATTTTCTTAAATAATCTATGTTTATTATAAATACAGGTGGTAACGACGGTTCTGAGTTGTGACTTGTGACAATTCGAGCGATGATGAGTAATCATAATAATCATATAAAAAATGTATAATAATTATTATTATTTGTAAATCACTTTTTTAACTTACTTTAATATAAAAATACCCAAATTTTCATTTAAATTGACTTTGGTACCCAACTTGAGTGTATTTTATATCTGAATTTTATAGCAAGAGCCACAATGCCGCCGTGCGGGTCTACCGACACTATCTAACCGAACGGACTTTACAGATGTTTTATCTCACGAGCGCGGGTCAGCCACGCTTGTGTATGTAAGTAAATGTACAAGCACACCATTGGAAAACTTTATATAAATAGGAAGTAAAGACCAATCTTGGGCCCCTTTATTGGAAGTGCATTACTAGCGCTTATCTGATGCAATCAGCTTTTGGTGTATAAACACACACACACAAACACATTATATTATAGTGATAAAAAAGGTGACACCTAGAGCCTGATTAAGTTTAACAACTTTCAAATTTTTTGGCTTAGTATTTGAATATATGAAGATAGTGTCCCCTGGTTTCCCTTATCCAATAAAATAAAAAATAAATAAAATGCAGTCCGAGACATAAAGCCCAATATTTTTAAGCATAGAATTTATGTAAATGATGAATAACATAAGCCCTAGTACGCTTCCTTGGGGAACCCCGCACTTATTACTCTTGCACAGGACGTGTAAACTACTTCTCTTCTAAAATAAGTATTTTTTCACAGGATACATAAGACTGGACCGCATGAAAAACGGCATTGACAAGCTTACAGACTAGTTCAACGTAACAGTAAGCCGCCCATCTTATACGCTCGCAGTTAGACCGCGCGTATTCACTCATACATACAACACATGCATACGAGTATTCAAGAAATACTTATTTTATTACCACAAAACGTAAGAAAGAAGTTAGCAGAAGCACGCCATTTGTACTGTTTCTGACCAGCTGATGTTGATGCAAAAATGTTGGAAGATTTATAAGTCTTTACACCTTAAAGGTCATATCATAGCCCACTTATACCGCACCGCTCCCACCCAACGAAAGTATGAGTAGCCAAATATGGACTAAATATCGTTCAGTGTTGTTGCACTTCGATCATATAAACCCTAGATACACAATTCCATTCTAAATGCGCTTGAAAAAGTGATTCCAACAGCGCTGTCATTAGTAGTCATAGTTATAGATATTTCGATTCCGAATACTGCCGTCACCACATTTGATATTCGACCCTAAGCAACAGTAATTGGATTTAAATTCGGTCGGCATGGTAGTACTTACGATCTTATTACATGGAAAGCTCAGATGGTCGGCCGACGCTAGAACAGCGAATCGTATTTCGTCATGTCTGCATCTCTGTCTTACTAACGCAAATAGAAGAAACGGTTGCGCGGCAAGGAATATTGCAATATTTTAGTATAAATAATGAAATTATGATAGTTTCAGTACATGTTTGACTTTAAATTAATAGTGCAATTATACTTACGTTCAATACTGACTGAAAATATGATATTACAGCAGCTCCTTTTTTCCTATTTTTCGAATTGTTTTTCGCATATTCTCATCACATTTAGGCATCGTTTCGCCGGGCGGTCAAACTGAGAGCGATCTAATGCTCCCTTTCGAATGGAGCATTCGTTGGCGGCTTCACTTTCTGTGCGTTTACGCTGTATCTAGGGTTTATATGATCGAAGACTTTACAGTAACAATATACAATAGCAGTCAGCGCGCGGTAAGCGAGCCTGTCCCAAGCTAAAGTGCATCTACGGAGCACGACATTAAGTCCATATTTGACTGCTCATACATTGGTTGGGTGGGAGCGGTGCGGTATAAGTGGGCTAAGTCCTTTAATCTACATCAATAAAGAATTTTTCAATTCTATTCTACTACAGGAAGTGTGCAATCGAAAACAAGCTAGTTGCTATGACAACCTATTAAAATTCAAAATCGTGTAAAGAAAATGGGTTTGAGCAAAGGTTTACTTACTAACGTCTTTCCTGTGTTCTGTGTTTATTTTAGGCTTGATATCATGCACATTGTTTGTAATCAGTAATGAAAAAAAAAGATACTTATATAATTTTTCTACATTTTTTTATGATAAGTACTGCAAAAATGTAAGCAATGGAAAGTATAACAAAGAACTTTACTGACGGTCGATTTCAATAAAATAACCTGTAAGAGATTATCTATTTGCCGAAATATTTTTGTTCAATTATTATTATTTAACTAACAGTGGTTGTTTGAATAATATGACTAAAATAGGCACATCTCTTATATGATATTTTATTTAAACAGAAAAAACTGGTCCGGTGAAAAAAATCAGATCAACTGCTATTTATTTGCATCAGTTCTGTTTTTATTATTTCTTAAATATTATTATGTAGTTAAGCAATGTCATTTTACATTTCAAGTTATTTTATCATCATTGGACAAAATTCTTGACTAATATGATCAGTCATTAGTATAAGCCACCTTATAAGTGTAAAAATATTGTTTATATTGTTCAATAAGTGAATGAATCTTCTTTTTTAATAGAAAATAATATGTCGATACTTATATCGCTATGGATTCGATGAAGTATGGCATTTTAAAGTGCTCAATGTATGGAAATGTATGGCGAATGCTTGCAAACCTATTTGTCTATATTGATTAAGATGACTTAAAGTGCGTCGTGTTAAATGAATATGGACTTTAGTGCCTGTGTTTTCGGGATATTATTGAAAATCACGACTTGTTTGAAATATCAACATGAACAATTAACTTAGTTTTTAAGATAATCTTTTTATCTGTGAACAGTTTTGTGGCGTATATGTTTCGTGATGTTAGTTTTGAGTTTGCAGCGAAGAATTTTATTCACTTATGTATCTAATACTATTCTTTTTATGACAACCGCTTGATGAATTGAGACGCTGTCAAAGGGCGCGCTCTAACAGTTCCGTAGCTTGGTAAAATTTTACTCTAACAGCTGTCAAAGCGTAGTTACATCCGTTCTGTGGCTCAGAGCGCAGCAACCAAACAACCATCAAATCGAATGGTTAATTTTCACTGTGACAGCTATTTGACGTTTGAACAATAATAAGTGTCAAAGTTTGAATTTAAAGTCAAAACGTTTTACTTTATCGCCGTAATAACTTCGTCTATCTCATCTTCCAGGAGGAGAATGTTGCAGAGATAGCTATAAAACTCGAGCAAAAGTAAGTCATTTCCATCCAAGCGTCGTCAAAAATTTTGAGGTTATAAAACAACTCGATCGTTCCGTACAGTGCCACAAACTTTGCTGTGCCGGTGGCCAAAATGTGAAACTAACGTGATTTTTTTTAATGTCATTTTGCTGTCAAGTTGATGTCCAACCATAGCGCTGCTGGCGGTTGAAGTTCTTAGAAGTCAGGGCCGGTTAAGTTACTACAAAAAAAAAGAAAAACGTACGTAGCGCCGCTGTCACCGGCACAGAAAAGGTTGTGGCACTGTAACTCGGTTGCAACTCAAACAGGTTAAACTTTAACCAAACAACTACACCCAAAACCACGGAACGCAGCCCGGGGGCCTGCCGCGGCAGTGGCCGGCGAAGCGCCAGAATATAAATTCAGTAATAAAAACATTGATGTCATGGAAACCTTAGATTAGTGTCCTCACATTAAACTGGTCATTTCATAATATGGTTGGTAATTTCATGAAATAGTCGTATTTCATGATACGGTCAAACTTAGTTGAAAATAACATTAAACTTTGACTATTCAACGATATTGTCAATTTAAACTGCTCATTTCATGAAATACGACTTTTTCATTAAATATCAATGAAATTTACCAATTTAACGATATGGCCACGACACGACATACACATAGAAATCTGGCTACCGGTGCCTTGTGCCAGCGCTGATGAGAACCGGCCCGCGCTGGTAGTCGGCGCAGCCAGTCTATATACTTTGTGTAGACAAACAACTCGATTCAAAACTTCAAGGGGATAAAATATATGTTAGTTTGTACTCTAGACAAAGTTTGCGTAAACAAGGTCACGTTCAGAAGAGAGTTTATTTACTTACTTATCTGAATCGATTTGACTTTTTTTGAAGCTTTTTTGATATGTTAACTTAAATTATTTTGAACAATTGAACATAGACAAAGTGAAGCGAAATAAATTCTTTGTTGCATAGGTACTTTTATTTTCTTGTAAAATCCAGAAACTATTTTCTTTCGAAATTTAAACTGTGTTTTCATTATATTTAAATTATTTTTATGTGACAGAAATTATGCATTGAACACGTTCTTTATTAATATTTAAAGCTGAAAATATAATATCGGTATTGGCAAGCAAAACTAAGTAGGTATATGATGTAAAATGTAGCCTATATTATTAATAATATATATTAATTTATTTTTAGACTACAAATATTCCATAGATATAAATAAACATTAAAATTTAAAAAAAAAACATACTAATATTACAAAGAGAAAAGATTTGAATTTTTGTTTGTATCGAATAAAAGCAAAAACTACTGAAACGATTTTTAAAATTCTTTCACTATTAGAAAGCTACATTCTTCCTGAGTAACATAGGCTATATTTGATCCCGATATTCCCACGGGAACGGGTACCACACGGGTGAATTATGAAATATAACAATTTAATAATTACTTTATATTTTGTTGATATTATTATATTTATACATTTGAAACTCCCTGTTATTTGAACAACACCAAAATTTGAATGTGTTGTTTAAAACTACAAAACCCGTGAAATGACCGATATTATATTTTTCAGCTTTCACGCGATGGTGCTACGGTCGCGTTATGTATTTGAGAACAGAAGTGATGAATCAAGTTAAAACAATGCAATTATAAATGATTGAAAGACATTCTATCTAAAACAATGCAATTATAAATCGATTGAAAGACATTCAATCTACCTCTTGAAATGCAAGAAAAACTTTTGCTCTAGAAATTAAAGTTATCATGAACTAACAATGTCCACCAATATTCACATACAATTGGACTTGCGGATATAAATTATTTTGATTATTTAAGACGGATTTAGATTAGCAAAGACCGACAAGAATGGTGACGAGAATACTAAACGTTACAACTAAATTTTCGTCTTAAATTTTTACAGCATAAGGTCGAGTTTACTTGGCACGCAAATCGAGCGTTAAAAATATCGCCTCTGGAGCAGCGAACTGATCTGACTAATTTCAACCTAACTGCGGAATGTATTAAAGTTGATGTAAGGTTTTCGCAACCACTCCATCAGTCCGCACCAAATTTTTGGCATGATTTCCAAACGCGACAGAAAATAACCATATGCCTAGAGATATCTTCAGCAAGGCGCTACGTTAAAATGAACTAATATTTTTAATGAATGAAAATCGTCATTGAATAAATAACGATAGTGTTACCTTTTATAACGTAAGTGGAATAATTGAAAATGCATTATGAATGCAATTATTATACAGCGATGTAGTATAGAACGAGCTACTGTCACTATAATAAAATTAGTATCTACGGTCAACTTTTAACTAGTGTCGACTGATTTTAACGTTTTACCTTTAAGCATTTAAACTGTCACGTCAGCGTGAAGCGAACAAATGTATATTTTTTTCTCTATCTTCTATGTGTATATTGAAACTTTTGATATTATTTATCGTTTTGAAATGTACTAATGTAAGGTTTGGATCGTGCATAATGCCGCAGATGTAATTAAAGTTTTCTACAGATTATTTTCTAATACAAATAGTTGCCAGTATAATAAAAGATTTTACTACTATTCTTGAATCTACCCGGAATATTTGTAATATTGTAATGGAATTTTCGTAATATTTTATACAATTTAGAAAGCTGTATGTCACGCTTTCTCGTATATGTAGGAATTAATTAGAAGTGCCGGTTTGTTTTCGAATTTATTTATTTTTAATCAAAAAGTTTGTATTAAAGTTATATCGCTTTTTGTGTAACAAATGAGAGTAGCGAGTAGAATGCAAATTTCGTTTATAGTGGAATTAAAAGTTGTGAAATGGAGAATAATTTGAACCGAGCAATAAGTATGGAAACGAATTCTGTGTATTCTTTCTTCTGTCTATGGCAACACTGAATGTCTGCGGCGCGCCGTACGTGTCTGCGGACGCGGTATTTTTGTGTAATATACTAAGTGTGTCGTGCAAAGTGTATTAGAAAATCGCACAAATGTCCAGGATACAATTTCGAAGCCATATTTTGTACATTGCCAGTATAAAAAAAACATACTTCCATATTATATTTAGGGTGTAAGTATTAATGCATTTTGATGTGTACCTTTACATTGTATTTTAATATTTGAGCCTAAATATAAAACGTTTAAGCGTCGCGGTGTTTTGATTGGAATCGTCGTTGTATGATATGTTGAACAAAAGTTTTTTTAGGCACATTTACATTCTGACAGTCTCCCCTCGCTTGTCTCGTTCATTCCTAAATCTATAAATCAGTGTATAAAACCTATTTTATATTTATACCAAACATATTCGTGTCTAAAGAGCTAGCGAAAGGGATAAGTCAGCATTTTAGTTCTTCGAATGTGTGTTAGCACAAAACTGCAATGACGAAAGTAGCAGTCAACCGCACAAATATTTGTTATAATATTCGTCCTTGTTCGTTTGTGTTGAACACATTCGAACCTTTATGCTCCTACCGAACTCAGCTGCTTCGGAAAAATATAAAAACATATACTTTATAATTTAAAACAGGATAAGAGTCAGTCTTAATAAAACAGAATATAAATAAAACAGATTAAACTTATATTTTAATTCAAAGAAAAACTCAACATCTATAATATCTAAGTACTCAACGAAATACTAAGGAAAGCAGACAGTAAAGCGTAGGCGTATCTCTGATGTTCTCAGTTTAGTTTGAATGGTGGAATTGGTCTTGATAGAATCCTTTACCATGTTTTATTTGGATATACAGGGTAAATTTTTAATCAGTGCACAAATTTTTAAGATCGACTCAGAATCGGTAAGAACAACTTTATCCTAGAAACATAGGGCGAAATATGACAAAAATTTGCGGACTCTTCATACAAATCGGACTGATCACGTGATCTATTTAGTATGGGGAGTCCAAAAATTTTTGTCGTATTTCGACCCATGTTTCTAAGAGAAAGTTGTTCGCTTACCGATTCTGAGTTGAACCTAAAAATTTGTGCACTGGTCAAAAATGTATCCTGTATATTTCGAGAGTAAATTTAAATGTTATATCGCTTAATAAAATAAATCATCAAATATATTCCGAAAACGCTGCGTTCGGCATGGCCGCGGCCACGGGCGGCTGAGCATGCTCAAGGGCTTAGGAGCTCGCTGTACAGGTGTTAGCGTGTTCTGCGGCTTCGTCCGTTGCAGCAACGTTGGTACGGTGTGGGGCAAACTTCTTAAGGTGTATCGATGAGCTCAGTGGCGCCGCCAATGGAAATAAATCAATTGCATTTTATTAAAGGCTTGGATTAAAAGTTTCGGTTATTTCGCGCAAATAGAAGAGCAAAATGCAATTTTTAATTGTTTTTTCATGGCCTCAAATATGAGCACCAAGTTATGAATCTCGATATTGCCAAATGTGGCCACTTTTGGCACTATTGAGATTCACGACTTATTACGTAAGTTTGAGTTCTCAAAAGTATATTTATAAAATGCATTCCACTCTTTCACCTGCGCGAAATAACCGAAACTTTTAATCCAAGCCTTTAATAAAATGCAATTGATTTATTTCCATTGGCGGCGCCACTGAGCTCATCGATACACCTTAAACCATCGTGGTGGGGCGGCGACCAATAACAACTCGCCAAAACCCGTTTTACGAGTTGTGATTGGTTGCTTGCCCGCCATGATGGTTCAAGAAGTTTGCCTTGAGGTATACCATGGTCTTGACAATTTTCTCTAATTGATTTCGAACCCAATCTTCAAAGTGTTTAAGTTCGAAGTCGATTGGAGAAAATTGACGTTTAGATCAAGTAGCCGTACTTGGTGCATGAAAACTAAGTTTTATTTTAAATTTAAAAGCTGAAAATAGAACGTGGAATAAAATATATTTCTTTTATTCTGCTAAGTTGGCGTTTTGAATATTTCTTAAAAGGACATGTTTGATTCTCTGTGTGAATCAGCAAAGTCGATTTGTATAAAATAGCTAAGTACTGACAGATAAAAGTTATTCTACAATTATTTTTTTCCCAACGGTCCTGCGACGGATTCAGCCGCCGAATCATTATACTTTTAAGCATTTAAGAATGTACTTGTCACCGAATTTTTGTAAGAATTTATATATGTATAATATATATGAATAGTGGTTCAGACCTGTATCATACTCATTTGATGCATTTTCGACTAAGTGTATTGAGATATTGTGCGACTGCCGGTACAATGTACTCGGCTGTAGTTATATAGCTTAATAGTGAATTGTAACTTAGCTTTCTTGATACTGTTAGTCGTTATTGCAGTATTTTGGTGCAAATATTATTATTTAATAAGCGTATTCATAAATAAATTGACTCTGATATAGTATTGGTTCGTTTTATTTCGACGTGTTTTACTTACCTTTTTTTAAATAATGAAGAAGGGCACAGATAACCGCCAATTGCTATGATCTGTGGTCAAGAGTCAAGAGTCGAATTTGTTTATTCAATTTAGATTGTTATTTACAATACTTGTGAACGTCATAGAAGCTACGCCATCGGTTCGCAAACCCTACAGCGGGAGACCTTGGAGAAGAACCGGCAAGAAACTCCAAGGGTTGATTTTTTCTCCCTGTTTTATTTCATACAGAGTCGTCAAATTGAAAAATGACCTTAACATGGTATGACTAAGGTCAGTTTCCATCACAATTACACAATGGGTTATGATAAATACAGTTAAGTATAGGCGAACTAATAATCATAGCGGTGAACAATTTTCAATTACTTAGGAACTCTACTTAAAGCTTTAATAATTAGTTAAAAAATGTGGTGGATGGACGGGTAAGCTTGCTACTACAGGTGATCTGTGGACGGGTATAACGAAGTTTAGTTTTTCGTTAAATTGGAGTCAAGTTGGATCCAAGGGCGAAGTGCGAAGATGAGGTCCAAGGGCCATCGCCCATCGCCGTCTCGTAAACGCGACAGCATCGCTACTAACGCGGGTTGTATTTGTATGTACTCGGGAAAACACACGCCGGCATGCCATTCTACTGCTTGGCTGTTCGCATGATGAAGGACGACCTAAAGCGTAAGTTTGGAATGTCAACCAGCCGGCTACCGCCTAAGCACCGTCGCTCGGCTTGATTACGATTACGACGCATCGTGCCATCCTTGTCATGTCTCAACACATTTGGTATGGCATGACAAGGATGACACGATGCGTCGTAATCGTAATCAAGCCGACGGTGCTTAGGCGGTAGGGGTACAGGTATGGATGGTATAACCAGCGGTACGTCTAGCAATGGCAACCCGATGGAAATTTATGAATGAACCTTGCAACAGGTTGCCACAAAAATGCACCCACAGTTTCACCACAAAAACAGCTTTTATTACCTGCGCGATAACACTTTCTATCGGCTGTACGAAGTTTACCTATTTAACTTACAATGCCCTAAGCAACTGTTTAGGAAATAATGCAACAAAACTGATTTTAAGCTTTGAGATAATACTTTTTTCCTGTCAGTAAAAAAATTAGGTTGCATACCTTTACCATTAAAGGATTTTTTGGCTTTTAAGCACTAAGTACTAAATGGTCTTAGGTATTTAAGACACAAATTATATCTTTTAATTATAGATTATAGATTTACCTATAAAGGTACATTATTCAAATTTATAAAAGTAAAATAGTTTTTTTATATTACACACAATGTGTAAGAGGTGTCAAATGTAGCGGTTTTGGCCACTTACTGATAGTTAAACTTTTGTAAGTATTGCGAAAAATCAAAACCAAACCCAGGTAAAATCAATATATTCTAATGCGCTAGAAATCAGTCAATTGCAGAACAACAATTTAATTGTAAAAAACAAAGGTTTATAAAGTATTTCATCCAAAACAAATTTCTTAAAATTTTCATACAAAACATTTTTTCAAACAGAAAATGGAATTTATTGAAAAATATCTTATGACATAAGGAATTCAAACGGTTTTTATTAAATACCTTATTTTAATTGCCTTTATCAAAAATGGCTAAAAGTTGTTTAGGAGCAAAAAGTGGCCAAAACCGGTACGCCTGCCCTATATCTGTTTCCTACCATAATAAATTATATCAAATGCTTCTGTTAATGATTTGATTACATTTATGCACGATAAGTGGTAATTTTCGCCACGAACTCAATGCATACGACGTTTATTTCATTCGTAAAGATCTAGCAAGGTGGCAGGAGGAGCTTTATGGGTAGAACAATCTTCGTTAACGTTGCATTCGCAGCAAATGTTTCCACTTTTAAGGTCATTTCGGCGGACAAAAGTCCCTCGTCTGCGCAGGGTGTAATCAATAGTAAACAACAACTATAAATTTCAACAAACTTTAATCTCAATAATAAATAACATCGGTCGAACACAAACTAAACTAGCCTATATTTGAACTACACAACATATAAATGCACCACGAATTTTTTAGACTATGGATATGGAAGCTGCACCAGGGGGGGCTCACTCCGCAATTCAATCGATTACGCGCTGTCTACCGCGAGGTAGAGAAATCACGGGTGTCACGCGCGCTCAGTTGTGCATGCGACGCCACGCGAGAAAGAAGTCACCTAAGTAGTTTACTTTCGCCACACTTTCGCGCCAAAACACAAGTGTGATACCTTGTGGTTTTACCCATAGCAAAATGCGTAATATTAAACATTATTATTGTGCGGCCTTCGGTTGTCTTAACAACGACAGAAAGAGACCGGATTTAAAATTTCATAATCTTCTTAGAAAACCTGAAAGAAGTTTTTTTGTGTGACTGACTATACTGTCTTATTCTATAAGTACTTATCTATAATACTTAATGATCCGAATATTTGATTTAAGGACCCCGCCCCACCTTAGCATAGGTAATTACGACGAAAATAAAAATCGACAAAGTGATTCTCGCTTTGCAGCGTGACGCTAGCGCTCATCGCCCGTGACAACCGTGCCGTGGCGCACGCACGGAACTACGAAGACGCGCGCTGCGCCCGCGCTGTTACTACCTACTTACTTACCTTAGCTTGTTCTCACTTCACGATAGACGTTATCGAATATCGGCTTGGCCTGGCCACGAAAATGCGCGGCGGCGACACAGCGCACGACGCGAGCGAATTGCGCAATCATTGCGCGCTCGCAACAGACGCCTAATGAAATAAGTCAATGAGACGCACCGACGGATGCGCAATTCGCTCGTCGCCGCCGCGCATGTTCGTTGCCAGGCCGTTAGAGTATTCGCCCGGACAGTGAAAGGTCGTGGGTTCGAGTCCCATCGGGGCTAGTTGTGAGACGGTCGACTTTTTCTAATACCTACCTACTTCATTTTCATTTTTTTCAGTACGTAAGTAACAAAAATTGAACTGTGAATGCAACGAAGTAAAAATAAAAATTCTAAGCTTTCTGTATTTAAAAATCATTTTTAATACAGTTGCTCAAAAAGTGGCGTATTGCAGGGACGTATAGCGTTCGGGATGTGGGCTATTACACACTCGAGCTTTTTCTTTACCATTCCCGAACTCGTGCGTTTTCTTTCCCAACTGTCAAAATATTGTCTATTAAAAAGAAAAAACCAACCACGAAGTTTTTACTAAAAAAATCATAGAAGTTTTTATGATTCATGCAAATATTTCTAAAAAGAAGCTTCTAATTTGTTTCAATAACAGATTTAAAAGTAATTTTAATTATACATTAAATTAATATTAGTAACGGCCAAATTAAATTTATGAATATAAAAAATACATAAAATTGGTTGTATGACCACAGATTACTAAATATGGTATGACGTGCACTATTTACCATAGTATCTGCTTATAGGAGTTTGCGCAAGTAAGTGAAAAGAAAATGAGGGACCTTATTTCTTAATTTTCTAAATTCGTTTTTTCTGGGTTTTATTGTGGTAGGTACTTAGTATGGTGGAATTAGTGCAATAATGTGGCTTTAATGGAAAACGATGTGGTAAAAGAGAGAAATAAGGAAAGGCGCTCCTATAGGATTCGGATTGCTTTTGTTAGGTTTCATTTCATTTCATCTCATTTAATTTAATTTTCATTTCATATCAATAAAAAAATTCTACTGAAGCCTTGGCTGTATGATCATAGTTTCCTTTGCCAACCCAGAATGGGTGAAGAAAACAAAAAAAAAGTCTCTGCTTATATTCTTTTACGATTAGTTAGTCGAGTTTAATGTGTTTTATTATTTTATTAAATTGCTTAATTTTTTCGCAACTGTATTAAAAATAGTTGTTCAGTACACGTGCGAAACCGTCATTGCAACTTGTTCCGACTGTCAACCCTCACCTTCGGCTGCGCCTCGGCTCGGGTAGACATTTGTCGGAACTCTTTGCAATGACAGGCTTTCCGCACTTGTAATGAAATCTACTATTGCGCTATTTGTTATTCCTTTTACTTACTTCGTCGTAACATTGCAGTCGAGTCGACCCTAGTGCGGCAACCAAGACCACCCAAAACCAATTTGGCTTAAGCGTTTCCGAGTAATAGAACCGTATTACGTACAGCTACGGTTCAATTTCGCTTGTAATGAACGGTAAATTAGTTAGGCAGGCGTGCGGGTGCAAATTATTTTAGACCTAATTTTCGCGTGGAAAAGATTGATAATTCATTGTAACTGTTTCGGAAGTGAGCCTTCTGCTACAAATATTATTCTGTGGCTGCACTCCTGGCATAGTCACCATAACATGCTTTACAAATAAAATGATAAATTTGACAGTTTAGTATCGATAAATAGTATCAAATTTATACACGGTTATTTTTTTTATCACTCCGGATAATTTTAGGGATTATTCTATTCATGAAAACAAACAACTTTTACTATGGGACTAAACCTGAAATCGCGAAAAAAAATCGGCTTTCCATACATTTTGATTAAATATTTCTGTGCACTTTTGTCTAAAGCAGTAGTGCTAGCACAGCACAACTTAGCGCGACCCTTTGTCGCGCTCCTTCCAACCAATCAGCACGTCGCCTTCAGTCACGCGCGCTATCTACGAGCGATCTGATTGGTCGAAAGTGCCCGCGACTCTTTCTCACTCGAGTCGCGCGCAAGTTGTGCTAGACCTACAGTTGATTTTTTTTCGCGATTTCAGCTGATATGATCGCATAATAAAAGTTGTTTGTTTTCAGAGTAGAATAATCGCTAAAATTATCCGGGGTGATAAAAAAATTACAGTGTATGATGGTCGCCATGCTAGGAGCCAGGCTTCGATTAATAATACCACAAGATGAACGGTCGGAACGTCAAAAACGTCCGATCGAATAAGAGCCCCCAAAGCCTCCTAAGAGTCCCCTATTTAAGATGTTGCATTTCACTTTCTGATTGTTAAATGCAATCAAAATTATCATGACCAATGCTAAGTCAAAACAGAACTGGTTAAAACATAATTTTAAAATATGTACATGTCGCAGCCAAATGGTGGAATCCGCCATTCAATTAAACGCCTAGGCCGATCAATTTTTCCGTAAGCTATTTTATCTTCCCAATAAGTTGACGGAGTCACAAAAAAAAATAACCACAATTCTAACCTATCACGTGTTCTACAGGACTTCCGAGGGGTACATGCTGCCATACTTAACCATCCGCCTGCGACATACATCATCATCATCATTTCAGCCGTACGACGCCCACTGCTGGGCATAGGCCTCCCCCAAGGATCTCCACAGCGATCGGTACATACATACCAGTAACAAATATTTACACAGAGTTATTTATAAAAATGGCTAAGCTTTATTACAAAATGTGAGCAAATTACTAATTCGTGTTTCATAAACACTCATAGTTTCTATAATATCCTTATCTTAAAACTAAATGGTATTGACATCTTTTTACAAAAGTCTGTATTGATCATAGAACACAAGAAATATGTTTTAGGAGCACGTCTTGCATTTTGTACTGAACGAAGCGTAGAATCTAAAAACAGTGCGACATTTTCTGTTCCGGTGATAATCTTTGGAACTAAAACAGTGTTCATGCGACAGTCCATTTGGACAGCTAATTTTGTATTGCAAGTGGCTCCTTTGTCACGGGAATAGACAGGAGTGTGTGAATATAACGCTAGTTGATATCGACAAAACAAAACAAAACTCGAAGAAATTCTAATCGAACAGTCGAAAACTGTATGGAGGGTTCCTTCCCTTATTAGCAAAGGGTTCTGCGCAGGCCTTACTACTTGTAGCCTGTTTCTTGTGTTCTGTGGTACAGGTGAATCACTCAACACTAGCGCCAATCAACAGTTCCTTTCTGCGGTTGTTTTTGTAACTAACCAATAACAAAACTTCGCTACGCGCTAGCTTTCTTTTGTTTCTTATCGACGTAAACCCTTTGGAAAAGCACAAACTTCCCACTCTGTATATGCTTCGTTTCATGAATAGCGCCATCTATCGTCCAAGAAGGTTTCTCACAATGTTGCCAGGTTCTGCAATCTTTAGGTATTTGTAGTTTGTCTAGTAGCTTTTCGGACATATCTGGGATAATGGGCTGCAGTATAATGCCGCAGATTCTGAGGGTTTCCATAGTGATATGTAGTATGATGTCCAGTTGTTTTTGTTCTAGTTTTTTCTTCAGTTCCCAAGGTTTGTGCGTTTCGAAGAAGAGGTTTGCTAAGTGTAACGTTTGAATGACGGCATCTGCCGCTTTGTAGAACTGGTAGTTGCTGTAATGCTGATGGCATATTTCTGAAAGAGAGTGAAAGAAAATTGGTTCTTTATTTTGACATCGATATTGCTAATATGACAGATCTTGAAGGTCCTACTTTTTTCTTCATTAGATTAAGGGTCTATTTCACAATGTCTAATGGCCGGTTTCAATAACCTACTACCCGGTAAAGATAGGCTTAACCGAGCTTAGTTGTCTAGATATTTTTGTTAATTAGTGTCAAATAACATCGGTTGTTTAGTAACAGAACCAGGGACCGTACTCTGAAACGATAATCCGAAACTTCGGTTAGCCCCGCCCCTTTCACTTGATTCTGTCCCAACTAGAGAGTGAGAGGGACGGGTATACCGAAGTTTCGGGTCTTGCGTTTCAGAGTAGGCCCTCAGGATAGGCTTACTTTTACCGGGAGATAGGTTATTGAAACCGGCCGTCAGTAAGTTGGCTGTTACTTGACAGATAGGCCATACAAAACTGTCAAGTAAACTGGAAAGTATCTCCTAATCGGACACTGATATAAAGTGTCAAAAGTTCCAGGTAATCAGGGAACTATGATTACAGTGTGGAATATTTTCATGCCCTCTAGAAGGAAAGTACAGATGTTTAATCTCACGAGCGCGGGTGAGCCACGCTTATTTGTGTAAGTAAATGTACATGCACAGTCTTTGCCTGCGTAAGCTCGGGAGCACTCAGTTTTGGCCATAGATAGAGTAACTTCTTGTGTTTTGGCCGAGTCGCCCGGTCGACGCACACAGGAGCGCGTGTCTATATATCCCGCGAGAATGTGATAAAAATCTAATCTAATCGGGAGAAGCTAATCTTTTTTTAAAACTAAAAATGCAAGTTATTAAAATTTTTACTTATTTGCATTCACAATGCAATTTTTATGATTGAAAAAAATTGTTAGTGAGACGAGTCGATTTTTCACTAAAAATGCAGTTTTGTTTTGTTTGAAAAAAAATGTTTCCATTAACTAAAATTTGCTACCTCCATTGTTTATTACTCTTTTTGCAGTACATGAAAAAATATCACCCTGTATATGTGTATTATGCTATATAGCTTACCATGCAGTCTCTCGACGCTATGCAGCAAGTACGCAGTAATTTAACGCATGTCGATGTAACGGAGGGAGCTCCCCTCTCGGGTTGATGCTATTTACTAGTGTATATCTATACTAATATAATAAAGAGAAGAGATTTAATTGTTTCTTTGTTTGCATCGAATAGGCTCCGAAACTACTGGACCGATTTAGAAAATTCTTTGACCATTAGAAAGCTGCATTCTTCCCGAGTGAGATAGGCTATATTTTATCCTGATATTCCTACGGGAACGGGTACCACGCGGGTGAAACCGCGAGGAACCGCTAGTGTGGTATAAAATGTGTGCAGGTATGTAAGTAACTCACCATGCAGTTTCTCCACGCTATGCAGCAAGTACGCAGTAGCACTCGCGCTAGTTAAAGCCGTCATCTCGTGTCGATGTAACGGAGGGAATTCCCCTCTCGGGTTGATGCTATATATTAGTGTATATGTGGTATAAAATGTACACAGGTATGTAAGTAACTCACCATGCAGTTTTTCCACGCTATGTAGCAAGTACGCAGTGGCATTCGCGCTAATCAAAGCCGTCAATCTCGTGTCAATTTAACGGAAGGAATTCCCCTCTCGGGTTGATGCTATTTACTAGTGTATATTATGTGGTATAAAATGTGCGCACGTATGTAAGTAACTCATCATGCAGTTTTTCCACGCTATGTAGTAAGTACGCAGTAGCATTCGCGCTAATCAAAGCCGTCAACTCGTGTCGGTGTAACGGAGGGAATTCCCCTCTCGGGTTGATGCTTTTTATTAAGGCGCTACTCGGAAAAAGTATGGACTCTTTGATATAAAACTATAGGACGGTTAGAGTTGTTATAAATCTGGTAATAAGATATATATTTCTTCATACCTTTATCTAGAATCGTATAGTTTCAGAAACACGATTTTATGATTTTGGCTCGACACTTTTTATTTTCGAAAATACTTCTAAAAAATAAGAAATATCAAGATTATTCTCAAATGGAGATACATATACTAATGAAAAATGCTTTAATTAGTGGACACCAATAATATTTAGGATCGTATAGAAGCATTTTTAAAAAATCGCTATAGTTTTGGAATACGAAGTGATTTTGTGTTTTTTTTGCGTAATCGGCAAAATCGGTCTCGCTCCCGCGCGCGTCGTTTTCTCATTGCTATCTCGCTTTAGCATAATTTTTCCGAGTATCGCCTTAAATATGCGCACGGATGTAAGTAACTCACCATGCAGTTTCTCCACGCTATGCAGCAAGTGAGCAGTAGCATTCGCGCTAGTTAAAGCAGTCAACTCGTGTCGATGTAACGGAGGGAATTCCCCTTTCGGGTTGATGTTATTTACTAGTGTATATGTGGTATAATATAAAATGTTCGCATGTAGGTATATAAGTAACTCACCATGCAGTTTCTCCACGCTATTCAGCAAGTACGCAGTAGCATTCGCGCTACTCAAAGCCGTAAACTCGTGTCGATGCAACGGAGGGAATTCCCCTCTCGGGTTGATGCTATTTACTAGTGTATGTGGTAAAATATAAAATGTTCGCATGCAGGTATATAAGTAACTCACCATGCAGTTTTTCCACGCTATTCAGCAAATACGCAGTAGCATTCGCGCTAGTTAAAGCCGTCAACTCGTGTCGATGTAACGGAGGGAATTCCCCTCTCGGGTTGAGCGCGGCGCCGCAGCAGCGGCTGGCCAGGTTGCCCAGGGTGTCAGCCAACTCTGAGTTGGACACGTTTATTAGCTTCCTCTCGCTGTAGTCTGTGATGAAAAAAAAAAACAAAATTTTATTTTTTTATACATTACAGTAAAACAAGGTAGAATGTGATGTATATGCATAAATTTACACACACATACACATGTTTTATGCTAGAAAATAAGACCTTATTCATCAATTTATTAATTATCAATTTAGTAGAGGAGCTGGTTGAGGGGCCCGTGGCTCAGTGGTTAGCGCGCTCGGCCTGCAATCGTTGCAAAGCAACTTTGACGGCTTTGGTCGGTCACGGGATGGGTGATCAAAAACTTTTCATCTCGAGCTCCTCCGTGCTTCGGAAGGCACGTTAAGCCGTTGGTCGCAGCTGCATTTGCAGTCGTTAATACCCACCAACCCGCACTGGGCCCGCGTGGTGGGTCATGGCCCATTTTCCTTATCCATCCATAAGGAAGGCCAGTGCCCCAGCAGTGGGTAAATTAAAAGGCTGATGATGATGATAACTAAGTAGAGTAGTAATAAGGAGTTCTATGGAGAAATGGTTAGCGTGTCCGGCTTGTGATTGTGGCATATAAGCAACTTCCGAAATGGTCAGTTACGGGATGGGTCATTGAGCTAAATTTTATTATTTCGAGCTCCTCCACTCCAAAAGGCTTCAATTCGGACGTATCTGGTAGTTCTGGCCCATCCTCTTTATCCAGCGACTGTGAGTGAAAGACTACCTGTGGGAGTGTAAAATTGCTTAAATACAATGATGATGATACTCACTCAGCAGCAGTAGATACCTCAGTGCTGAATGCGAAACTGGAGTTGATCGTGGACACACCACGTTGCCTGTTGACTTGGACATACTTCAAAAGGCTTCAAAAGGCTCTGGTAGTTGTGGCCCATCCTCTTTATCCAGCGACTGTCAGTGAAAGACTATGGGCGTGTAAAATTGCTTAAGTTTAATGATGATGATACTCACTCGCATCAGTAGCCATGGTAGCTTCCCTTAGCAGTAGATACCGCAGTGCCGAATGCGAAACTGGTGTTGATCGTGGACACACCACGTTGCCTATTGACTTGGACATCTTAGCGCCGTCCGCGGTCCAATGCGCGTGCACCACGAGGCGGCGCGGCGGCGGCCACGAGGCAGCCATCAGGAACGCCGGCCAGTATATGCCGTGGAACCTTGCGGAGAATGTGGGATACTGACTTCAGCTGTGCCACGTTAGAAATGGTAGAAGACGGATAGCTTTGTCAGAATGGACTTGATTATCTGTCAGAATTCGTCGCTACAAAACCTTGTCACATTTTTGGTTATTGCTTATACAAAAGTCTGTCTTATTATTGGCTATCTGTACCTAAGTCTGTCATTTAGGGCTATGGAAAGTGTGTATCTTTAGGGTCCAGAAAAAGTGAGCCATATTTGTGATCATGAGCTAAAAGTGTGTCACTATTTTGGGTCATCCTGGATGATGATGATGGATGACTCATCTATCCATGAAAAGTTTTTGTTTTGTTGTATTATTTTTTTGTCACACACACGTAAAGTTAATAACATTTATTTCAGCAGAGCTGAGTGTGGAACCGGCGTTGATCGTGGACACACCACGTTGCCTATTGACTTGGACATCTTAGCGCCGTCCACGGTCCAATGCGCGTGCACCACGAGGCGGCGCGGCGGCGGCCACGAGGCAGCCATCAGGAACGCCTGCCAGTATATGCCGTGGAACCTTGCGGACAATATGGGATACTGACTTCAGCTGTACTACGTTAGGAAAGGTAGAAAACGGACCGCTTTGTCAGAATGGACTTGATTATCTGTCAGAATTTGTCGGTACAAAACCTTGTCACATTTTTGGTTATTGGTTATTCAAAAGTCTGTCTTATTTCTGGCTATGTATATGTAAGTGTGTCATTTATGGTTTTGTTAAGTGTGTTTTCTTTAGGGTCTAGAGAAACGTGTGCCATATTTGTGATCATCAGCTAAAAGTGTGTCACATTTTTGGGTCACCCATGAAGTTTATTTTTTGTCCTATTAAATTTTTGTCACAAGTTAATGACATTTCTTCCAGCAGAGCTGAGTGTGGAACCGGCGTTGATCGTGGACACACCACGTTGCCTATTGACTTGGACATCTTAGCGCCGTCCACGGTCCAATGCGCGTGCACCACGAGGCGGCGCGGCGGCGGCCACGAGGCAGCCATCAGGAACGCCTGCCAGTATATGCCGTGGAACCTTGCGGACAATATGGGATACTGACTTCAGCTGTACTACGTTAGGAAAGGTAGAAAACGGACCGCTTTGTCAGAATGGACTTGATTATCTGTCAGAATTTGTCGGTACAAAACCTTGTCACATTTTTGGTTATTGGTTATTCAAAAGTCTGTCTTATTTCTGGCTATGTATATGTAAGTGTGTCATTTATGGTTTTGTTAAGTGTGTTTTCTTTAGGGTCTAGAGAAACGTGTGCCATATTTGTGATCATCAGCTAAAAGTGTGTCACATTTTTGGGTCACCCATGAAGTTTATTTTTTGTCCTATTAAATTTTTGTCACAAGTTAATGACATTTCTTCCAGCAGAGCTGAGTGTGGAACCGGCGTTGATCGTGGACACACCACGTTGCCTATTGACTTGGACATCTTAGCGCCGTCCACGGTCCAATGCGCGTGCACCACGAGGCGGCGCGGCGGCGGCCACGAGGCAGCCATCAGGAACGCCGGCCAGTATATGCCGTGGAACCTTGCGGAGAATATGGGATACTGACTTCAGCTGTACTACGTTAGGAATGGTAGAAAACGGACCGCTTTGTCAGAATGGACTTGATTATCTGTCAGAATTCGTCGCTACAAAACCTTGTCACATTTTTGGTTATTGCTTATACAAAAGTCTGTCTTATTTTTGGCTATCTGTACCTAAGTCTGTCATTTAGGGCTATGGAAAGTGTGTATCTTTAGGGTCCAGAAAAAGTGAGCCATATTTGTGATCATGAGCTAAAAGTGTGTCACTATTTTGGGTCATCCTGGATGATGATGATGGATGACTCATCTATCCATGAAAAGTTTTTGTTTTGTTGTATTATTTTTTTGTCACACACACGTAAAGTTAATAACATTTATTTCAGCAGAGCTGAGTGTGGAACCGGCGTTGATCGTGGACACACCACGTTGCCTATTGACTTGGACATCTTAGCGCCGTCCACGGTCCAATGCGCGTGCACCACGAGGCGGCGCGGCGGCGGCCACGAGGCAGCCATCAGGAACGCCGGCCAGTATATGCCGTGGAACCTTGCGGAGTATTGACTTAATATAGACCATGAAAAATGTTGCAATATTACAGAAAAAGTTAATATGAGACTATGACTATTGGCCAAGACAATAAAAAGTGGAAAATAGAAAGATTTGACAGAATAGTCTCGATTATCTGTCGAAATTTTTCGCTACAAAAGTGTTTCAAATTTTTCTTTATTCAAAGTTTGTCTCATTTTTGGCTGCTTGTCAAAAGTGTGTCATTTATGGCTCAGTCAAGACTCGGCGTCTCGGCTCGGTCATGCATTCATGACATTCGCTTTAAGTGTATCAAGTTTTTGACCATCTAAAAAAATATGTATGAAAAATCCATTTATTCCAGTAGTGCTAAGTGTGACACATGCGTGATTCTCGGACACACCACGTTGCCTATTGACTTGGACATCATAACTCCATCAACTGTCCAGTGCGCGCGCACCACGAGGTAGCCATCAGGAACGCCGGCCAGTATATGCCGTGGAACCTTGCGGACAATATGGAATACTAACTTCAGCTGTACCACGTTAGAAATGGTAGAAAACGGACCGCTTTGTCAAAATGGACTTGACTATCTGTCAGAATTTGTCGCTACAAAACCATTTCATATTTTTGGTTATTCAAAAGTCCCGTGGAACCTTGGGGAGTATACGGGATATTGATTTAATATATACCATGAAAAATGTTGCAATATTACAGAAAAAGTTGATATGAGACTATGACTTTGGCCAAGACAAAAAAAAGTGGAAAATAGAAAGATTTGCCAGAATAGACTCTATTATCTGTCGGAATTCGTCGCTACCAAATTTTTGTTTATTCGAAGTTGGTGTCATTTTTGGCTGCCTGTCAAAAGTATGTCATTTATGGCTCAGTGAAGCCTTGGCTCGGGCATGCATGTCATTCGCTTTAAGTGTATCAAGTTTTTGAAAATCTGAAAAAACGAGTATTAAATAAAAGTCCATTTATTCCAGTAGTGCTAAGTGTGACACATGCGTGATTCTCGGCTCGGACAGACCACGTTGCCTATTGACTTGGACATCATAACTCCATCAACTGTCCAGTGCACGTGTACCACGAGGCAGCCATCAGGAATGCCGGCCAGTATATGCCGTGGAACCTTGCGGAGAATATGGAATACTGACTTCAGCTGTGCCACGTTAGAAATGGTAGAAAACGGAGCGCTTTGTCAGAATGGACTTGACTATCTGTCAGAATTTGTCGCTACAAAACCATTTCATATTATCTTTGGTTATTCAAAAGTCTTATTTTTGGCAACTTATCTGTATGTGTAAGTGTTTCATTTAGGGCTCTGTAAAGTGTGTAATCTTTAGGGTCAAGAGAAAAGTGTGCCATATTTGTAATCATAGGTAAAAGTGTGTCACTATTTCGGGTCATCCATTTATGAAAAGTTTTTGTTTTGTTGTAATTATTTTTTTTTTGTCACACACACGTAAAGCAATGATATTTATTTCAGCTGAGCTAGCTGAGCTGAGTGTGAAACCGGGGCGTAGCTCTTGGACGTGATCATGAAAGTGATTCATCGATTTTTGAAAAAAAAAAGACTAATCGATTCGACATCGAATCCATCATCCTATAAACAAATTACAGGATGTTTTTTTTTTCTAATTTTAGCAGGTTCGATTCCTGGGCGAATCAAGTGAATTATTGAAAATCGGTGAATGCAGTTTTGTTTCTTTTCAAACATAAAATAATGTTTCCTTTCAGTAAAATTATTTAACTAAAGAATTTAAGGTGGTTTCCCTCAAGCGCACATTTTTTTTCCACCCTATACCTATATTATAGTCATTAAAAGTCTGTCACATTTTTTGACAAACTTAACCCCCCTTATTACAAAACGTGGACTAAAGTTAGACCTGGTTTAAAATTCATGCTAATTCTGTCTTTCATTCGGAAAATGAAAGTGACAGCACCAGTTTTAAACCAGGACTATTTTAGTCCACGTTTTGTAATAAGGGGGAACATGTCTGTAAATTTTTTCGAACAAAGTAATAAATAAATAATAAATAAATCATTTATTTCAGGCAACTAACAATATTTCACAATATCAGGCCCATATAATAAATACCTTATAAACTAACATATATAGATTATATAACACAATTTTGTTAGTATATAAATGTAGCACTAGGTTAGTAAGATAAAATTAAGTAACAGCTCTCGGTGTTGAATCGGTGGCATATGGCAACGACCCCCGGAAGCGCCGATAAACCACCCCCTGCGGCCAGAAATCCTCCTTCAAGAAAGTTTCCAGCCTCGCTGTCGGGACTCGCACCACAAACGACTTGAAATTTGTATTGTGGCGCGATTCCAAAGCCTGCACTCTCAAGCAGAAGTTGCTCTTCTTCTTGATATACTCTGTCACGTCTCCCACGGTGATGGTGTGGTGAAGACGGGACAGGTATACGGCGGTCGTCGGTATGGCAGCTCGCAGCAGGAAGTTGGGCCCTGTCGGTGCGGTACCATACTGGTTTTGCGTCGGTCGCTGACGATGTCTCTTTTTGTTCCGAACCTCGGTGAAACCTTGGTCATCTTGGCCCGGTACGACAACATTCGGCGCAGGCGCTCTTCTGTCGGAGGGGTCCGGCTTCTGCGACCGCGCACTTGTTTTCGCGGCAGCAGCATAGTTAATTGGACTGCTGACGGGCGCTCGAGGCGCCGCGGTAGGGAACGGCGGCGGCGGCACATGAGGTGGCGGCGGGGCGCGGGCGGAAGGCGCGCAGCTCGAATAGTCGGCGCTCGCAGCCAGTGGCGGCGGCGCTCGGGTTTTGTCGGGCCGTGGCGGTGTCGGCGACGAAACTGCTGACTTGCAACTCGACGTCGTCGATGTATCGAGGCAAGCCCCACGTCGCATGTTTACATTAGAGCCTGCGATCGGTGACCTACTTACTGCGAGTGATTCACGTAAATTGTCAACTTCCTTACGCAATTCACTCACAGTTTGTTCTGATGTTTGGAATTTTAACATTACTTCGGCCAAACTCTTCTTTAAGAAAACGATATCCTTCAGAAGGCAGGTCACATCGACGTGATCGAAGGTGACGGGAGGCAGCTTGTTGAGGTTCCTCGCCACGAATGTAGGCACGTCGTCAGGATCGGTTTCTTTTAGCAGGGTGATGATCTCCTGCAGGCTCTTCTGTGTCCCATCACGTCTCCGGGACACCATCTGGTCAATCTTGCCGAGAGACTCGTACAGCAGTTTCTTCGCTGTGGCCACATCATCCTCACTGAAGTTAGACTTGCAGATTTGGAGCGCGCTCACCTCATCCATGACGTCTAGCTTTTGCTGCAGAAACGCCAGGAGTTCATTAGCCATAAGTTTCTCACTCATGACTTCTACGCGTAACGCGGCACTTGGCCGCGTTTCACAATATATTGAAAATTTTGCACGCGTCTGCACCGATCCGCATCGCAGACACGACTCGTAATGTTGCTGGCTCCCTGAAGTGTGTTTTTTTATGGGCCAGAGAAAAAAAGTGTGTAATATTTGTTTGTTGTTCGCCAGTAGTACGTCAGTTTTATTTTAGATCAAACATCAAGTGTCTCATTTTCGGTCATCTGATTTGTTACTTTTTGGTCATCGGAAAAATGTGATCTTTATCGGGGTAGCTTCTGCTGTCAGGAAGTTCACTAGTTTCCAGCAACACAAAATCTAGTGTAAGTTTAAAGGATTTAAACATCCGTAAATCCTTGGCATATTTGGCCTGCCGTCAAAAGTGTGTCATGCCAAATATTTGGCCGCCTGCCCAGTGTCTCATATTTTTGGTCATCCACAATCATTTTTGTTATAGAATAAGCACTAGGCAACTTAAGGGCTCTTAAGTAAGTGAAAAAGCTGTCATTTGAAACATTAACAAAACAAGATTACCTACTGATCGTGAGTCGTGTTTCTGGTCAAACGTCAGAATTATGTTAGTCATCCATAAAAAAGTGAGTCATTTTTGTCAGATAATAAGCACTCACTTAAGTATATCTTTTCCCACGACGTGCGCGTCTGCAGGCCATGGCCTTCCGCGCGCTATCATGGCGTCCTCATTGGGGTAGCCAACGGCCGCCAGGTAGTTCACTAGCGCGTCTAGCCACACAAAATGTAGTGTCATTTTAAAGGATTTAGACATCCTTGAATCCTTGGCATATTCGGCCACCCGTCAAAAGTGTGTCTGCCAAATATTTGGCCGCCTGTCAAGTGTCTCATATTTTTGTCAAACAAAAAGTGTAACATAATTTTGGTCATTCACAAAAATAGTGTCATAATTTATTAGTCATCCATAAAAAAGTGAGTCATTTTTGTCAGATAATAAGTACTAACTTGAGTATATCTTTTCCCACGACGTGCGCGTCTGCAGGCCATGGCCTTCCGCGCGCTATCATGGCGTCCTCATTGGGGTAGCCTACGGCCGCCAGGTAGTCCACTAGCGCGTCTAGCCACACACAAAATGTAGTGTCATTTTAAAGGATTTAGACATCCTTGAATCCTTGGCATATTCGGCCACCAGTCAAAAGTGTGTCTGCCAAATATTTGGCCGCCTGTCAAGTGTCTCATATTTTTGTCAAACAAAAAGTGTAACATAATTTTGGTCATTCACAAAAATAGTGTCATAATTTATTAGTCATCGATAAAAAGTGAGTCATTTTTGTCAGATAATAAGTACTAACTTGAGTATATCTTTTCCCACGACGTGCGCGTCTGCAGGCCATGGCCTTCCGCGCGCTATCATGGCGTCCTCATTGGGGTAGCCTACGGCCGTCAGGTAGTTCACCAGCGCGTCCAGCCACACGTATATGCTCTGGTCTGGGTCGTTCGGAACCTGGGAGAGGTTTGATAATAAAACCAATATTGCACAACAACTTAGCAAGCTTTACAACTAAAATCCAGAATACTCAGTTTGTGATGCAATAAGATTCTAATAAGAATAAATCAGCAAATAAACTGTTTCTGCAAGACTGCAATAATTATGTAGTTAGAAGTTTTTCCAGGAGATTCCTGTTCACTCTGGCCTTGAAAAGACCAAGGTTGTAGTTATCGGGGAACACATAAGACGACCGATTTGGCGCAGGGGTACGATGCCTTTTTATTTATTTTTATAGTGGAATGCGTTTACGCATACCCCGCCCGCGTACGGTGGTTATGTGGGTTCTGGGCCAGAGGTTTCGGGTTCGATTCCCGAACAAGACCAAGAATTTGTGTGCATGAACATGTCTATTTGTCTTGCTCTGGGTTTTATGTATATTAGGTAACATCTTTGTATATTAAATATGTATTTACAAAAAAAAGTATATAAGTATACATTTATCTGATATCTAGTTTCCATAACACAGTGTCTTAATGAAAACTGCTTATTTGATAAGCTAGCCTGCGTTTGGTTCCCCGATGGTGGAAAGGGGCTGGAAGAACAAGGTGGTGCAGCTCTCTCGCACACTCCCCAAAGTGTATTCTATTTATAAAAACCGAAATATAAGCTTTTAGTATGCTAGTTACCCGTATCGCCCAGTGCACCCTGCTGGCGGGCCGGCTGACGGATATGTCCGGCAAGTACACTTCCCCCTCCAACCACTGCAACAGCTGTTTCTGGTATTTCTCGGGAGTTATCACACCTGTGGCGTACCCGTTTAATAGTTAGTTAAAACAATTAGGAAATATTTACATTTACTTATATCTAAGTTAATCTACTTACAACTAGTACTTATAAACTATATAATTATATACAATGAACAATAACACTATACTTACTTAACTATATATATACACATCATTGAAATACTCTAATAATCTATAATATTAATTATGTAACGAGTATAGTATAGCATCAGCGCCGTGCGATAATAGCTATTGCACTGTACGAACATCTTTATGCACGCCTATTGTTCGTAAGTTTTTTGCCGCATTCCTCGATACAGGGACGGCGACCGGCTCGCCAGTCCGAATGCAATACTGACGCGGAGCGCACGTCGCTCGTCCTCCGCACTGCATCTACCTGCGCCCGCGCTGACATCGTAAACAATAATATCGTGTTTTCTTCCCATCCTCCTTCTGAACGTGAGTCTGGTGGTGACAGCCAGCATCCTACCACCACCACTACCAAACTGGTGACCCCGAACAACACGTATTGGCCATCATGGGAGGAAACGCTGACACCACAGGTGAGGCGCAAGGGCAAGGTTCCAGTGGGAGCGATGCGATAGCGAGCGATATTTGCCATGTCGGGATCCGGAACATACCGTTCTACCCAGACAAGCCGTCGTTATGGTTCTCCATGCTGGAAGGCCAGTTTTCCTTATGCAAGATCACTGCTGATTCCACAAAATTCTATCACGTTATCGGTATGCTCGACAATCAATACGCAGTCGAAGTAGCGGACATCATCGAGTCTCCACCGGAAACTAATAAGTATTCGAAGTTGAAGTCGGAGCTGATAAAGCGTCTGTCTGCGTCAAAGGAACGTCAAGCAGCTGCTAGACCATGAAGAGCTGGGCGATAGGAAGCCGTCGCAATTTCTACGGCACCTGCAACATCTCGCTGGTTCTGGTGTACCGGAAGACTTCGTCCGCACCATTTGGACTAGTAGGTTGCCTAGCAGCATGCAGACGATCATCGCTTCCCAGCTGCAGCTACCGCTTGACAGTTTGGCTGACCTTGCAGACCGCATACATGACATCGTGCCTTCTACACCCACTGTAGCTTCTACCTCTAGCGCTGCTACTGCTTCTGCTTCAGCATCGTACCGTAAGCCTGACGATCCAGTTGCACAGATGGCCAAGCAGATTGAGAAGCTGTCTCAGCAGGTACATGCTCTCACAATGAGGAGCGGAAGATCAAGTTCCCAATGGAGTCCGGACAGGAGGTACCATAGTCACAACCGCAGCCGCAGCCGCAGCCGCTCACAGGCTAATTACCAGAAGCGACCATTATGCTGGTACCATAAGAAGTTTGGCAGCAAGGCCACTAGGTGTCAGAAGCCATGCGACTTCAGGCCGGAAAACCCGCAGGGCGGTCGGTAATGGCGACTGACGATTGCCCTTCCAGCAACGGTCGCCTGTTCGTCACCGACCGGTACTCTAGGACCCAATTTCTCGTGGATACCGGGAGTGATTTGTGCGTATTTCCTCGTTCGGCACTTAAAGAACGACGGCCAAAGACCAATGAGTTGTGCGCGGCCAATGGAACGGTGATAAATACCTATGGTTATGTTAATTTTAAGTTAGATTTAGGCTTGAGACGCGAGTTTATGTGGCGTTTTACTATCGCGGACGTTAACAAACCCATAATTGGAGTTGATTTTTTATCTCATTTTAATCTTGTTGTAGATATTAGAAATAAGAGATTGTTAGATAATTTAACTACATTAAATGTGTCATGTGTGTCAGCAGATAAATGCAGTAGTATTTCATCGGTAAAGATTGCGTCTGGTAATTCGCGATACCATACTATACTCGCTGAGTTTCCGGAAATAACCCGGCCTGCCGGCACACCACGCGTTGTTTTACACAAAACTGTACACCACATTAATACCACTCCGGGACCGCCCGTAGCTAGCCCTCCTCGTCGTTTAGCCCCGGATAAATTTAGAATAGCTAAGCAAGAGTTTGACGTTATGATCCAGAATGGTACTGCTAGACCCTCAGACAGTCCCTGGTCTTCTCCTCTGCATTTAGCCCCCAAAAAAGACGGATGGCGCCCGTGCGGTGATTACCGTATGTTAAACGCCCGTACCATTCCTGACAGATATCCGGTTAGGCATATCCACGACTTTTCACACAATGTCGCAGGTTGTAAGGTCTTTTCTACCCTAGACCTAGTTACTGCATATAACCAGATACCTGTCAGTAATGATGACATACCCAAAACGGCAATTACGACACCATTCGGCCTCTACGAATTTCCCTTCATGACATTTTGTTTGCGTAATGCAAGCCAAACGTTCCAGAGATTCGTAGATGAGCTGACTCGTGACATGGATTTCGTCTATCCATACTTGGATGACTTTCTGGTCTTTTCAGTAGACCAAAAGACCCACGAAGCGCACTTGCGTCAACTTTTTAAGAGAATGTCCGATTACGGAATTTTAATTAACACCTCAAAGTGCGTTTTCGGTGTTCCAGAAGTAACTTTTTTAGGTTACAAAATATCTACCGAAGGCATTAAGCCATTAGAAGACAAGGTTCAGGCCATAAAGGAGTTCCCTAAGCCAACGACCGTAAAACAGCTTAGGAGGTTCTTAGGTATGCTAAATTTCTACCGCAGGTTTATTCCTCGCGCAGCAGAAGTTCAAGCACCTCTTAATGCTTTATTAACTGGATCAGTCAAAGGTAACCATCCTGTTGAACTCAAAGGCGAAAGTCTAAAAGCTTTTGAGCACTCAAAAACCAGCCTCTGCAATGCAGCACTTTTAGCTTACCCCGATTGCCGAGCTCATTTAGCTCTTACGACTGATGCATCGGACGTTGCTGTAGGCGCAGTACTTCAACAGCTTAAGGAAGGTCATTGGCAGCCATTAGCATTTTATTCCTGTAAGTTAAGTCCTTCACAATGTAAGTATTCTCCATATGACCGCGAACTTCTCGCCATTTATCAAGCTATAAAATATTTCCGGCATATGTTAGAAGCTAGGGATTTTACAATCTTTACAGATCACAAGCCAATCAGCTTTGCATTCCATTCTAGGAAGTCAAGTTGTTCTCCACGGCAATATAGGTATCTTGACTTTATTTCTCAATTCTCAACCGACATACAACATCTCTCCGGTAAAGACAATGTTGTCGCGGATGCTTTGTCTCGTGTTGAGGAGTTAGAAGCCAATATCGACCTAGAATCCTTAGCTAAAGCACAGGAATCGGATCCGGAACTTCAAGGTCTCATAGATAGCAATACTTCACTTCGGATAAAGAAAATTAAATTACCAGGTAGTAGGTACGAGCTGTTCTGTGATATCAGCACACCTACCCCTCGTCCATTTGTTCCCCAAGCTTTACGTCGAAATGTTTTTGACTGCCTGCACTCTCTGAGTCACCCAGGCACTAACACTTCTGCTAAGCTGGTTGCACAACGGTTTGTTTGGAATGGCGTTAGGAAGGACTGCCGAGAATGGGCACGGGCTTGTTTGAACTGCCAGCGTTCTAAAGTAAACCGACATGTCTCTGCACCCATAGGCAATTTCTCTCTTCCTCGTGCAAGATTCAAACACTTGCACATAGATCTTATAGGTCCACTGCCAATTTCCAATGGTTTTCGCTATTGCCTCACAGCAGTCGATAGGTTTTCGCGATGGCCTGAGGCAATACCCATCATGGACATGACGGCAGAAACAGTTGCCAAGGCTCTTTTGCGAGACTGGATTTCGCGATTCGGTTGTCCCACCATCATAGTGACGGATAGAGGAAGAAAGTTCGAATCCGACCTTTTTAAATTCCTCTCCGAAATGATTGGTTTCGAACACCGCAGAACTACAGCGTACCATCCAGCTTGCAATGGCTTGGTAGAACGTTTTCACAGGCAATTAAAAGCCGCTATCATGTGCCATGCGAACACCAACTGGACGGAATCACTTCCGTTAGTTCTTTTAGGAATCCGTAGCACTTTCAAGGAAGACATCCAAAGCTCTTCGGCCGAGATAGTTTACGGCGAACCACTGAGACTTCCAGGAGAATTCTTTGAAAGTAATTTGGAAGGTACCACCGACATTACTGATTTTACTGCACGTCTTAGATTTTTTGTGCAAAATTTACAACCCTGTCTAGCTTCGCGACATACCACTGGCAAAATCTTTATTCACAAAGATTTGGCTACCACTAGCCATGTGTTTTTAAGAGACGACACCGTTCGTCGCGCCTTACAGCCAGCTTATACCGGTCCGTATAAAGTACTAGACAGAGGTTCCAAAACTTTTAAATTAGAAATTAGAAATTAAGTGACAGTATCCATAGACCGACTTAAACCAGCCTATTTATTGTCCTCCGATCAGCACCCGGTACAGATCAGTAATAGCACTCCACCGCCAACAAACAACGTCGTTGTACCTAGTTTAAATAGTAATATTGTACCTCCAGTAGATTTATCAAAACAAAAAACTACTCGCTTTGGTAGGGTAGTACGTTTTCCAAATTATTATCGCCCGTAGTGACGGTCTCTGGAGGGGAGTGATGTGGCGTACCCGTTTAATAGTTAGTTAAAACAATTAGGAAATATTTACATTTACTTATATCTAAGTTAATCTACTTACAACTAGTACTTATAAACTATATAATTATATACAATGAACAATAACACTATACTTACTTAACTATATATATACACATCATTGAAATACTCTAATAATCTATAATATTAATTATGTAACGATAACGAGTATAGTATAGCATCAGCGCCGTGCGATAATAGCTATTGCACTGTACGAACATCTTTATGCACGCCTATTGTTCGTAAGTTTTTTGCCGCATTCCTCGATACAGGGACGGCGACCGGCTCGCCAGTCCGAATGCAATACTGACGCGGAGCGCACGTCGCTCGTCCTCCGCACTGCATCTACCTGCGCCCGCGCTGACATCGTAAACAATAATATCGTGTTTTCTTCCCATCCTCCTTCTGAACGTGAGTCTGGTGGTGACAGCCAGCATCCTACCACCACCACTACCAAACACCGTCTGCAGTTATTGGAATACTATTGTTTAGTGTGATTTTTGCTAGTTTGCAATCAATATCACCATTTTATGATTATGAGTGGTACTGAAAAATAGCGAAAGCGAAATATTTCGGTTAGCGGTACCGAAATATTTCGGTCTCGAAATAAAACGGTAGATACCGAAATATTTCGGTAGCGCAATATAACGGTGCCGCTTTTCATAGGTACTGTTTACATATTTTTTTTTAAATAAAGGTTATTTCGGTTGACATTTATTTGATTGATTTCAAGTACTTAGGTACCTATTGAGCTTGATTTGAGAATTTTATCAATAATGCTTCTATGATTAAGACTACTATCTAATCAAACTAATAATTCTGAAACTAGACAATTTGTTGTTGTTTGATGTGTTTTTTGTTCTGATGTGATGTTATGAAATTTTATTTTTATTTCATTCGAAATCATATTTCTTCTGATGTAAAATTTCCTTCACGTCCATTCACACAGACCTTTCTTTCTTAAGCATTTTCATTTAAAAAGTAAGTAAAATAAATAATAATTCAGCCTTATTTCAATGACCCAAAACTGTTTTTCAAACGCGATTTAATTGTACAGACGGCTGCACTACAGACTACACAAAACTATCAAAATTGTCCAATCGACTTTCAACCATTATAACACTGGAGCATTAAGTTCAAAACCGTTTGTAGATATTTGACATTTTGTGGTAGTCTGAAGTGCAGGCGACTGTACCTAAGTTCTCCAAGTCAGTCTGTGCGAACAGACAATAATAATAAAACCTTACCAGTCTTCAGCCAGTCAAGCAGATGTGTTTTAAACGCGCTCAGTCTAAACATGTAGTTTTCTTCCTCTGTCCATTCTACCCTGTGACCTGACTCTGCCGATACTTTCACCTGGAAAGTAGGTATAATAAAACACTAACGTCACGCAAAAACTAGTGAACGGATCTAGATGAAATTAGCAACAGAGATAGATTATAGGCTGGAATAACATATAGGATACTTTTTATCCCGATATTCCCACAGGAACGGGAACCACGTGGGTAAAACCGTGGGCAGCCACTAGTTTGATAGTTAGTTGCCGAAATTCCATATCTAAATTCGAATAATTCATACTAATATTATAAACTAGCTTTCTGCCCGCGGCTTCGCCCGCGTGGACCACACGACGTTATCCCGCGGGAATGTGATATTTTCCGGGATAAAAAGTAGCCTATGTTCCTCTCCAGGCCACAAAGTGTCTATGTCCCAAATTTCAGCCAAATCCGTTCAGCCGTTTTGGCGTGATTGAGTAACAGACATACAAACATCCAAACATCTAAACTTTCAAATTTATAATATTAGTATTGAGTATTGATGTAAAGGTGTGTTTGTTTGTTTGTCCGTCTTTCACGTCAAAACAGAGCAACGGATTGACATGATTTTTGTTACGGGGATAGTTTGGAAGCTGGAGAGTGACATAGGCTACTTTTTATCCCGGAAAAATATCACATTCCCGCGGAATAATGTCGTGTAGTCTACGCGAGCGAAGCCGCGGGCGGCAAGCTAGTAAACAAGTAGCAGCAAGTAGCAAGTAGCTAGTAAATATTCCGCTTACTTTCGCTGCAACATAGAGTTGCAACACTGTGACACACCTTTTGCGAATGTGTGTGTGCAACCCAAATCAGCGTGCGAAATTAACCGGTATTTCGAGCAGGGTCTGATTTTGTTTTGATTGTTGATTAGAACCGAAATTATTTATATTCTGAAAGTCGTCAAATTGAAGAATGACCTTCAAACATTAGTAAGGATTTATTAATACTTACACACTACCTATTATTGTTGTTTGTGATTACAGTACATCACTATTTCTTACTTGGTATTTCAAACAGTTTGATGATTACAGAAAAAAAGATCATACTTACTTTTTCCCCATTTATGATTTCATCTTTGGTGTGTGTCTCAGGCACAAATGATTCATCATTTACACTGTACCAGCCAGAGTATTTCGCTTTGTATATAAAGTCTTTCTTCATCAACTTTTTCTGGAACAATAACATGAAAGATTAACTAATTCAGAATAAGTTTAATAAATGTGCATAATCATAATCAAACATCATTAATTTTATAAGTTCTATTTCTTTATGCAATTAAATAATATTTTTTTAGAGCAATTTAATGATAATTTTATAGTCAAAATGAGAAACACAAACTTGTCTTGTTTTCACTCTGTGTCATTAATTCAATTCAAGAATTAATTCTTCAACACCCCAGAAATGAGACACAATAGATTTTCCATGGTTCTTAGGCCCTATTTAGCCAGACAGGTGTCAATGGTGCCAATTTACAATATTTAAAAGAAAATACACTTAAAATGATTAAATACCCAAAAGTGCTTAACAGCAACTTTGTGCTTTTCGTCTGTTGTTCGCACAAAATTAGTGAAATCAACATTGAAGTCTTGGAACAGCTTTCGGTATTCTTCTGACATTTTGTTGCAATATTCTGGTAATGGGAGCTTCGCACTGGCTGCTGCTTGCTGAATCTTGGTGCCATGTTCATCAGTACCTATAAACAAGGTAACAATAATGGGTTGTAAAAGGCAGTACTTAATCAAATTATGAGGAGTTTAGGAGTGAATACGAATTTGATAATATATTTTTGATTGTATTTAACTGTTCATCATAATAAAGTAATTATATTATTTTGGTGCTTATTTGCATATTCAGCTGCTCTATTTAATATAATTTATCCGTTTATTTTTAGCACTTAAATAGACATGTTTTTGTTGCATGTTAGGTTCCTAAATATACGACAACCTCCATGGCCGAGTGGTGTACGCACCGGTTTCAAGGTGCAACAAAGCAAAGAACTCTAGAGAAGCGCATGACTGGGACGCCTATAAACAAGCCCAATATGACTACAGGAAGCGTATTCGCCTCAGTAAAAGAGAATGCTGGAGACGCTACTGCACCAATATTGAAAGCAACAACGAGGCTAACAGAGTGAAAAACATTCTGTGCAGCGAACCAGTTCATAATCTTGGTTTCCTGAAAAAGCCTGACGGAACATACACCAAAACAGATCAAGAGACCTCAGAACTGTTAATGACCACTCACTTCCCAGGATGCCGCATAACGGAAAGTCGCACATGGGAAGGAAAAGAGGAGATTACACCTGTTGAAACCGACTGGATCACCGCCCACAAAGTTGTAAACCCAGAGAAAGTAAGATGGGCAATCAACAGCTTCCTTCCATTCAAATCAGCGGGACTAGACGGAATCTTCCCAGGGCTGATGAGGTGGAGCGACGGAGGTCTCGTTGACCACCTCGTAGCCATTTACAGAAGCTGCCTAGCACACCGCCATATTCCTATGAAATGGAGGGAAGTCAAAGTAGTCTTTATCCCTAAACCCGGCAAAGGAGACTACACTCAACCTAAATCATTCAGACCAATTAGCCTCACATCATTCCTTTTAAAGGTGTTGGAGAGACTAATAGACAGGGAGATAAGGAGCACTGTATTGGTCAGGAACCCCTTAAATCCAAACCAACACGCCTACTCTGCAGGCAAATCAACAGAGTCCGCCCTACATAAGGTGGTTTCTTATATAGAAGACAATCTCAAACACAAAATATCAACACTAGGCACCTTCATCGACATAGAAGGAGCTTTTGACAAAACCAACTTTACCAGCATAAGCCAGGCCCTCTCCAGACATGGTGTCGATCCTACTATTGCCGGGTGGATTGACAGCATGTTAAGAGACAGAGCCATACAAATTACTGTGAATGATACTACCAGAGGAGTAGTAGCCAAAGGATGTCCCCAAGGGGGTGTCCTCTCACCTCTCTTATGGAACATCGTGGTAAATGAGCTGATTAGTAGGCTCAACGACCACAACTTTCTCACAGTAGGCTATGCAGACGACTTGACCATACTCATCAGCGGGCGAGTTGAGAGCGTGATATGTGACCGAATGAGGTCCGCGCTAAAGGTCGTCGAACAGTGGTGCACTAAACACAATCTAACAGTGAACCCAACAAAGACAGAAATGATCATGTTCACAAACAAACGGAGTCTAGGAAATCTTAAGCTCCCAAAACTTTTTAATACCAGTCTTTCCCTAAGCAAGGAAGTCAAGTATCTAGGAGTGATACTAGACAACAAACTCCTCTGGAATAGACACCTCGAAAGCAAACTAAACAAAGCCACAATCATCTTCTGCCAATGCAAAAGACTGCTCGGCAGGAGTTGGGGACTATCACCGAAAATAACGATGTGGCTGTATAAAACTGTTATACGTCCCATAATCACATACGGAGCCGTTGCCTGGTGGTCCAAAACGGAGCAAAGCACCGTCATCAACAAACTGCAGAAGTTCCAAAGATTGGCATGCTCTGCGACAACCGGCTGCATGCGAACCACCCCCACAGCCGCTCTAGAAGTAGCCCTGGATTTAACACCCTTGGATCTGTTTATACAACAGGAAGCCTCCATGGCTGCTATAAGGCTAAAACACCTGGGTCTGTGGTACAATCGAGAGGGTCCTCACTCCACATTGTGGAATGATTTAGTGAAACATGAGTCACTAATCGCTGCCCCATGCGATAGGATACCCAAGCAATACATTTTCAAAAAGAGATACCAAATACAGTTATTTGAAAATGACCGAGATCACTCTGGCATACATGAAGTCCGAATCTATACGGACGGCTCCAAGATGGGGACTGGAACTGGAGCTGGAGTATTCTCACAAGATCTGAATATCAAAATATCACTAGCGCTGGGCCAACACAGTTCGATATTTCAATGCGAATGTGTTGCAATAATAAACGCCGCTACCACGGCCCTGTCTAGAGGTATGAAGGAACTAAACATCCGCATACTGACCGACAGCATGGCCGTCCTAACAGCACTGGAGGCCAACACCATCAACTCCAGTATCGTCTACGAATGCCACAAAGTTTTGGATCGTTTAGCATCCAACAACGGAGTAATCCTACAATGGATTAAAGGGCATAGTGGATCACACGGGAATGACGCCGCCGATGAGCTGGCTAGAATGGGATCCTCCACAATAGTGGCAGGACCTACACCCATTCTGCCACTCCCATTCAGCCAACTGCGCTCATGGGTAAGGCAACGAACTCGTGCTGCACATAATACTCGTTGGGTAGCTCTAACAAGCTGTAGACAGTCTAAGATGGCGATGACTGCAGTCTCGCCGCGTTTGACCTGCAGGCTGCTCAGTCTCAATTGTCCAGACCTCCGGATAGTTGTTGGTACACTTACAGGTCACCTTACCTTAAACCGACAACTATTTATTATGAATGCGACAGACAGTCCTCTATGTAGAGGTTGCCTGAACGCAGAGGAAACTGCCGCCCACGTGATCCTGGAGTGCGTAGGTTTGGCCGCACAACGAACAGAAATCCTCACAGAGGTGAGGTCGCTCCTAGAAGCCTGTGAACGCCCCAGGAGGCTTCTGCGCTTCTGGAAGGAGCTAGGATGGCTCGACTAGCCATGTTCACGCATAACGGACCAAATATGAGTCTAAATGCGGAAAACTGTAAACACCAAACCAAACAAACCGGTTTCAAGGTGCCGCTATTTCTAGAGGTCCCGGGTTCGATCCCCGGTCGGGTAAATGTTGAAAACAAACTTTAAAATATTTCCTCAGGTATGGGTGTATGTGGTAATACCCATCGCGTCGTTGTTTCCAATTTCCATAATACTAGTGCTTAAGCTACTATAACTTGGTATTGGAACAATATATGTGATGGTGTCTAATATTTATTTATTATTACTTATTATTATTTATAATGAATACCTGTGCTAAATATAATATTGCAATCTGGATTTGTAAGCTTTTCAAATCTCTGGATGGCATCTGCTACAACAGCAGAGTAGAGGTGACCTAAATGAGGAGCTGAAACAAGGAAATTAAAGCAATTTAAATAAACATACATCAGTACAAACTACCTACCTGTGTTTCTATTTAGTTTAATTATCATTGAAAGTTGAACTTGATAAAATTAGATGATAGGATGTAGTGCATATCTTATAGTTACAGCGATCTTGTGCATTCTAATTAAATGTTGATAAAATACGAGGTATAATCTATTTACAATTTTTATCTCGCGTCTTGAAAAGGAAATAACAAGGTAAGATAAGAAAAGTAAACAAACATAATTATCAGCAAGGTCTGAAACGCATTTATGTAAATGGTAAACTTACCAGCATTCACGTAGAAAATTGGGGTAGTAACATAAAATGGTCTTCTTTGCACTGCTGATGCCAGTAAACGAATATTTAGCCGCATTGTGGTAAATTCGAAAACTTAACATGCAAGAGGTTATATTTTGATAATAATTTATATTCACCACAGCGGATTTTTTATAAACTCTACATTTATGATGTTTTGTGGCAAACTGCAAGTAAGTCCAGGTAAAGTTTAGATAAAAATCTTTAATAAAATAACAAAATAACCGGTGCAACTCTTCTCAGTTTTCAGCTACAATTTTCTTACGACTTTTTAGATTTTAAAAATTCTCCAATCCAACTCCATTGATAAGGGGAGTACTCCACTTATCAAAGATCATATACATTTGATCAAAGAAATTGGAAGGCTTTGACTTCTAATTTCATACATTCGAAATCCAATTTCTTTGATCAAATGTATATTGGACAAAGATCTTTGATAAGTGGAATACAAGCCTAACCTCTGTCAAAATATATTTTCGTTACATTTCATTTCATGCAATTTCATGCGAGCATTCTTGAGATGTTATTTGTTTAATGAAGTGAAACTCAATGAAATTGAACATTGAAAATTACTGTGTATCAAAAGCATTGATACATAGTAGTTTTAAACTTTTCCATAGGACTCTAAAATATCAAAAGACAGTTATGGATGTATTTATTTCTATGCTTGTTTTAAGCTTCTTTAACGTCTGTCTGGTAGCTTTTCCTTTGCTTTTCGGCACCGTTAAAAACATCATTATAACTCGACCAAAGTTAGAACGAGGCTGTAAGTAGGCTACATTTACATAAGTTATAACATACACGATTTATTCACGTATTATATAAAGTTTAGGCCGTGTTCCGTTTTGAGTCAATAGTACTGTTGGCGCTGTGAGCGCTAAAAGCTGTTCCGATTTGATTATCGCGCTGACACTCTGAGTACTGAATCCTATGGAGATGGCATATTATTGTTCTATATGAACTATCGGTTATACAAATATGAGCTAAATCGACATTGTACTCATAAACCTGTAGCCATCTTGTGCTATCTTACCTCCAATACTTCATGTAAAAAGAGACAGCAATATATTTATTCGACCTATTTCTTGGCAACATTGAAACGTGACGTCATCGTAATGCATGATTGAAGCCGGTCGCCATTTAGGTTTCTTGGTATGTGAGCTGTCAACGCGAGTTGTATTTGCAGTGTTTTGTGATAAAAGTCTTTTAATTTGAGACTTTCATGTGAATAAAAGGTATTAATAAGTGCGAGAAAGCAACAAGGAACATGTCTAATTGCAGTGTGGTAGTTTGTGGCATCAAAAAAAGTGAAAATCGTCCAAACATTACATTACATCGGTACGTACTATTTATTTTGCAAAAACACCAAACTATACAATAAATGCCTTGTGTTTTGGTTTTCCTGTGAATAGTTTACTTAGAATTCATACCAAATGTAGCTTACTACTTATTTTGGTGAGTTTTGTTGGTGTATTTCAAGAAAATATAAATCTGTTTGTTTTGCGCTAGAGTTGCCCTTATAGCATTTTTCTTATCGAATTATCGATGTTTTCAAATTTCAAGTGTAAATTGAGTGTATTAATTTTAAACTATTTTTATTGTTTTAGGTTGCCTAAAAATAACAAAAAAAGAAAAATGTGGCTGGATACAATGCGAAAGGAAAATTTAAAGACTCGTACGAAAACTATTTTTATGTGCTCTTTTCATTTTGAAGAACAGTTTCAAACGTCAACGACATTTTAAGTTTTGAAAAAGACGTTAATTAGGCCACTGGCAAAATCGAAATTATAGTGCGACAACGTTTTCTGTTCCGGTTGCCAAAAACTGGATACTTATATATAACGTGTTTTTTTAATGTCATTTTGCTGTAAAGTTGTTGTCCAACTTACATTCATTCTAGCACATTAAAAGTAAGTATATTTTTTTACCACTAGATGTCGCTTCGCTATATTCTAAATATATAAAAAAAATATGCTTGCTAGTAAAGATCTCGATTCAAACTGTTTATTATTTTATTACTTAATAATGCTTGTTTTTTTTTGAGACATTTCTTTTTTTCTATGGTAGGTAGGTACCTAGTAGGCATTCTCCTTTGTGATTTATATTGTAATGTGTGTTATGTAAAAAAAAACAATCCTTGTTGTATAAACATAATAGGTTTTTACAATATGGAGCTTTTTGTTTTATTTCATTACCTTTTTTTACTTAAACTGGTTCTCGCGACCTTTGATCTGGAATTCTATGGAGGTCTCGCATGTGTATAGACGCGTGACTCGGAAAACATAATTTTTTTTATCATAAAATTGCAGTTTCTAAGTAAAGCCGACAAGTGGGGCGCCCTCAATCAAATTTATTGCTCGCTAAGTATTAATGTATCTACAATCTTACAGATTGAAGCTAAGGTCGTGTAGTTTATTTACAAACTATAACCTCAGTAAAATATAGTAGGTTGGTATTTTATCTACTACTACTGCAACATGAACTATATTTTACTAAGGTTAGTTTGTAAATAAACTACAGGACCTTATTTTTAATCTGTATCTGCGTTTGAATTTTTGATACATTATGTACTTAACAAGCAATAAATTTAATAATAACATGCGGATCCTCGCGGTTTTACCCGCATGGTACTCGTTCCCATGGGAATATCACGATAAAATATAGCTTATGTCAGTCGGAAAGAATGTAGCTTTCTAATGGTCAAAGAAATTTCTAAATTAGTCCAGTAGTTTTGGAACCTATTAAATTCAAACAACAACCAATCAAATCTTTTCTGTTTACGATATTACTATAGATGAGGAAGCACTTGGCGGCTCTTCTCGCCTTGAAGCCCCCAGTACAGGATGGCCACTCATGTTCGTCGACCATGATGGGCCATCATGTACAGGGGCGGTTTGCGTTGCTCACAGGCGGCAATCACATGCAAACTCCTACACCGGTATTATTAAGTTTTATTATTCTAAAAAACTAGGTATATAATTATACACTATAATTCCGTTTTAAATTATCGAGGTGATTACGAAACTGCTTTTATAAAATATAGGGTGATATAGGTAGGTAGTCACAAAAATACTTGTATCTATAACTTCATCAATAAATATATCGATGTACAAATAGGGCAGCACTACGGAAAGGCGCCATTTTGGTTTCTCGGTATGTGTGCTTGTGTGTGTGTGTATGCTTCAATTTTTCGTAGGTATGCCATCTCCATAGGATTCAGTACTCAGAGCGCTGACAGAAGAAGAAAAAAGAAAAAAAAAAAAAAAAAAAAAAAAAAAAAAAGAAAAAGAAAAAAAAACAACCCTTGGAGTTTCTTGCCGGTTCTTCTCCAAGGCCTCCCGCTGTAGGGTTTGCGAACCGATGGCGTAGCTTCTATGACGTTCACAAGTATTGTAAATAACAATCTAAATTGAATAAAGAGATTTGAATCTTGAATCTTGAATCTTGAATCTTAACAATACGGGCGGTTTCCGCAACTCGACGTCTATTGCGCCTATTTTGCGTACGAGTCTTTAAATTTTCCTTTCGCATTTTATCCAGCCATATTTTTCTTTTTTTGTTATTTTTAGGCAACCTAAAACAATAAAAACAGTTTAAAATTAAAACACTCAATTTACACTTGAAATTTGAAAACATCGATAATTCGATAAGAAAAATGCTATAAGGGCAACTCTAGCGCAAAACAAACAGATTTATATTTTCTTGAAATACACCAACAAAACTCACCAAAATAAGTAGTAAGCTAGATTTGGTATGAATTCTAAGTAAACTATTCACAGGAAAACCAAAACACAAGGCATTTCTTGTATTGTTTTAGTGTTTTTGCAAAATAAATAGTACGTACCGGTGTAATGTAATGTTTGGACGATTTTCACTTTTTTTGATGCCACAAACTACCACACTGCAATTAGACATGTTCCTTGTTGCTTTCTCTCACTTATTAATACCTTTTATTCACATGAAAGTCTCAAATTAAAAGACTTTTATCACAAAACACTGCAAATACAACTCGCGTTGACAGCGCACATACCGAGAATCCTAAATGGAGACCGGCTTCAATCATGCATTACGATGACGTCACGTTTCAATGTGGCCAAAAAATAGGTCGAATAAATATATTGCTGTCTCTTTTTACATGAAGTATTGGAGGTAAGATAGAACAAGATGGCTACAGGTTTATGAGTACAATGTCGATTTAGCTCATATTTGTATAACCGATAGTTCATATAGAACAATATGCCATCTCCATAGGATTCAGTACTCAGAGGTTGTCGCGCTCACAACAAATCAGAACGATGTGTGAGCGCGATATCAGTAATATTATCGCTGTTGGCGCAAAACGGAACGTAGCCTTAATCAATCAATCAATGACATTGACATAACAGAAGGTGAGTGAGGTGAGGTGGGATGTGATGGGAATGTCGGATTTGTTGTAAATGCGGTAAATTATTTCGTAACAATAAAATAAAAGTAACCCGTGAATTGATAATTAACAGGATGTCCCAAGGAAAAGTTGTGCTGATAGCTTGTGGCAGCTTTAGTCCTCCAACATATATGCATTTACGCATGTTCGGTAAGTGCGATTTATCGAATTTGTTATTATTTGCATTAACCGGTGATAGTTATCGCATTTGTGGTAATATGCATTGAAATATAATATGTGGTAGATCAATAACTAATTATTTTCTGTCTTATCATGAGCCTGTTGTTTCTTTCATCATCGGTTTTTGTACAAAAACACAATCGTACAATCGAACTTCATTACCTTCTTGGTACCTATTTTAATGGGATTTCCTATCATATTAAAGATAGGAAATGTAAGATAAGATTGTATAGGCGATAACTTTTAATAAAGTATGTACCTATGTAATTTTTTGGGTTTTGCAAGAAAAAAAATCTATACTTGTAAGCTAACATTGTTTACTTACTTACCTTGTACTCTCAAATCATTCAAGTTGCAAAATAATATAATAACAACTTCATGTTTCATTAGACTTAGAGTTTTTAAGACTTTATCCTTATGAAATAATATATGAACTAATATTATAGAGAGGAAAGATTTGTTAGTTTGTTTGTATTGCATAGGCTCCAAAACCACCAGACCAATTTAGAAAATTCTTTGATCATTAGAAAGCTTGCTTCTTTCAAGTATTCTTCTATATTTTATCCCAATATTCCCACCGGAATGGGTGCCACGCGGGTAAAACCGCGAGTATCTGCTAGTATATAATAAGTTTTTTAGGGAAAAAACAGATAATGCTCTAGTGATTGAATGAATATGAAAGCAAAACATAAGTTCAAAGATAATTTAATTCCCATAAAGACATTACAGAGTCCATTTACAATGAGAATATAAAAAGTTACATTTAGTTAAATCTTACTTTTATTTACTTACTAGCGACCCGCCCTCGCTTCGCTTCGGGGTAGTATGGTATTTGACACCATGTATTAAACATATTAACCTTCCTCTTGAATCACTCTATGTATTAAAAAAAACGCATAAAAATCCGTTGCGTAGTTTTAAAGATTTAAGCATACATAGGGACAGACAGAGCGGGAAGTGATTTTGTTTTATACTATGTAGTAATTATTATATCTTACTTATTGTTTTTGTAGAAATTGCCAGAGACTTCCTGCATTCAACAGGGCTGGCCACTGTTGTGGGAGGGATTGTTTCACCAGTACACGATGCATATGGAAAAAAAGATTTAGTTGCAGCACATCATAGGTAATATTGTTGATTTAGAATTTTAGATAACTAAATTCACTAATGACCTTCACTCCTCTCTGACTGAGGTTTGATCATTTTACTCAATATTTCAAATTACATTGTTGCATATATTAGAAAAAGAAATCTACCCATCTTCCAAGTAACTCTGCCAGGAATCAAACCCAGAAACTTTCACTGTCCGTATGAATACTCTGACCGCTGGCGCTGAGCTACAGAATTGTTTTCTTTCTGATATTTAATTTTCAATTACTTAATATTTTTTAATTAAAGCTAAAAGGCTGATTGTAAATGGAGAATAATATAAAAAAAAAAACGTTTAATATCTACTAAAATCTTAAAGATATTCTTTTTTATTTATTACCTAGTTTAGTCTCTGTTGACGTTTTAGGATATCAATGCTGAAGTTAGCATTGCGTTCGTCATCATGGATCAAAGTATCAGAATGGGAGACTCAACAGTCCGGCTGGACAAGAACAAGAATCTCAATGCAGTATCATCAGGTATGTGTATTTTTTTTTTTGTTCTGGGTCGTCCCACTGTATGGCAAAGGCCTCCCTACCTTCTGTCCATTTCACGCAGTTTTGAAATGTTGTGTGCACAGTCACTCATATACAAATTATCTATCTATACCAGGCGTCTGTCACTCAATGTACTTGCATGCTACTGCGGAATCCAAAGAAGTTAGATCCGCAAAAGAGCTAGAATATATGCGATAGAAAGAGATGCAACATTTGGCCGTTCGTAATTAGCGCCGTATAAGCTGAATTCCACTTTATTGCATTGTATTTATAGAGTTGCTTTTTATTTAAATGGTTTAGCGCAGTGAAGCTTCTGTACCTGTGTACTATTATGTATTCTCTGTCTACACTAATATTATAATAAGGGAATATTAGATTTTTTTGTTTGTTTGTTTGTAATGGATAAACTCAAAATCATCAGTGCGCGCACTGCCATATAATTCTATACTGAATCCGAGAACGACCTAACTATCGCCTGATGAAAAATCACAAGTGCGCGTTGGCTCTTAGGGTCCAAAACAGTTTTGTACACCAAGACTAGGCAAAATTAAAATAAATAAGTTAATTCTACAGGGCATGTTTTTATAGACATTCAACAAATAATTTTACAACTGTTTATAGGACACCATAAACGGCCACATATCATCCTTAGAACCCGACCCGCCGTCTTGGTTACCAGATGACGTGCTAAACGTGAACAGTATAGATGAACCGGACAACTTAATGGATAAACTGAACAACGTAGAGGCTGGGAAGGTGACCGTCAAGCTATTGTGTGGAGCAGATCTCCTAGAGTCATTCGCTACCCCCGGCTTGTGGTCGGATGAAGATGTGGGTAATAATTAATTCATTAGACAGATAAGTTAACAGTATTGATGAACTGAACAACTTGATGGATAAACTGAACAACGTAGAGGCTGGGAAGGTGACCATCATGCTGTTGTGTGGAGCAGATCTCCTTGAGTCATTCGCTACCCCCGGTTTGTGGTCGGATGAAGATGTGAGTAATAATTCATTCATTAGACAGATAAGTGAACAATATTGATGAACTGAACAACTTGATGGATAAACTGAACAACGTAGAGGCTGGGAAGGTGACCGTCAAGCTGTTGTGTGGAGCAGATCTCCTAGAGTCATTTGCTACCGCCAGCTTGTGGTCGGATGAAGATGTGAGTAATAATTAATTAATTAGACAGATAAGTGAACAGTATTGATGAACTAAACAACTTCACTACATAGTATAAAACAAAGTCGCTTTCTCTGTCCCTATGTCCCTTTGTATGCTTAAATCTTTGAAACTACGCAACGGATTTTGATGCGATTTTTTTTAATAGATAGAGTGATTCAAGAGGAAGGTTTATATGTACTTTTTATCCCGATATTCCCACGGGAACGGGAACCACGCGGGTGAAACCGCGGGCGGCCGCTAGTGATGGATAAACTAAACAATGTAGAGGCTGGGAAGGTGACCGTTAAGCTGTTGTTTGGAGCAGATATCCTCGAGTCATTTGCTACCTCTGGCTTGTGGTGGGATGAGGATGTGAGTAATAATTAATTAATTAGACAGATAAGTGAACAGTATTGATGAACTGAACAACTTGATGGATGAACTGAACAATGTAGAGGCAGGGTAGGTGACCGTCAAGCTGTTGTTTGGAGCAGATATCCTCGAGTCATTCGCTACCTCTGGCTTGTGGTCGGATGAAGATGTGAGTAATAGTTAACTAATTCATTAGGCAGATAAGTGAATATTATTGATGAACAATATACAGGATAATTTTTTTATCAGTGTACAAATTTTTAGGATCGACTCAGAATCGGTAAGTGAACAACTTTCTCCTTGAAATATGGGTCGAAATACGACAAAAATTTTTAGACTTCCCATACTAAATCGATCACGTGATCAGTCCGATTTGTATGAAGAGTCAAAAAATTTATGTCATATTTCGACCTATGTTTCTTTGAGAAAGTTGTTCACATACCGATTCTGAGTCGATCCTAAAAATTTGTGCACTGATAAAAAAATTATCCTGTAGATAAGTGAACAGTATTGATGAACTGAACAACACGGGGTTGCGATGCTCGCTGGGCGGTCAGTACTCACGCCGAGATACCAACTAGCGGTGTCTGTCTCTACAGACTGCCGCCGCGAGTGACTTGAGCGAGTGGCGCGAGTAATCGCCCGCCGCACTCTCATCACAGAGGAAAAAAAAATACTACGTATAACAGAGACTTTACTTCATATTACGGTGCGCATTGATTACACTACTACAAGCATGCTGCGCATGTGTGCGTTTCCACTGGCTGCTTGTCACTGGCGTGTCACGTACACGGCGTGACTGGAAAAAACCGGTTTATGACAGCTCAGCCAGTGGAATGACCATGACATACGCTGTATGACAGTCGTCTCTCACTCGACCACGTAGCCAAGCTGTTTGAGCGCCTCCTGCTGCGACGCCTCCGTCCCTCCATCTCCTTGAGGGACGATCAGTTTGGCTTTCGCAGCGGACACTCTACCACGCTCCAGCTGGCACGCGTGCTCCATCACATGGCCGACCTATTAAACCAGGGTAGTTGCACCGTGGCCGCCTTCTTGGATATCGAGAAGGCCTTTGACCGAGTTTGGCACCTCGGTCTCATTTTCAAGATGGCCTAAAACACCAAAGTGCACCCAGCCCTTGTCCACTTGCTGGCCTCATTCCTTGAAGGACGGCTCTTCAACGTGGCGGTGGAAAGAGAGGAGTCCGAGCTGCGACCCATACGAGCGGGGGTTCCACAAGGCAGCTGCTTATCGCCCACCTTGTACGCCGTGTACACCAACGACATGCCCTCTGTAAACGACAGCGAGAGAGAGACGGAGCCACGGGTCGAGCTGGCGCTATTTGCGGACGACAGCGCCTTCTTCACTTCCTCCCCGTGGCCCAGAACTGCCGCGGCGCGGATGCAAATACAGCTGGACCTCCTCCCGCCCTGGCTGGACAACTGGAGGATCGCGGTGAACGTGGAAAAAACCACCGCAATACTCGTTGGGAGGCAGCGTAAGATGCCACACAAGTTAGAACTGAAGGGCGAGTCCATTCAATGGCAGCCGTCCATCAAATATCTAGGCTGCCATATTGACCGCGGCCTGACCATGGCCGCCCAACTCGAGCATGTCACGTCATCGGCCCGCGCCGCGCGGGCCATACTGCGCCCTGTTTTAAATTCCAGACTGCCGCTGCGGGCGAAGCTCGCGATATACAAATCCCACGTCCAGTCTCGGCTCACATACGCTGCGCCAGCGTGGTACTCGCTCTGCTCGAAGACACGGAAGCAGCGGCTACAAGCCCAGCAGAACGTGGCGCTCCGCATCATCACTCAAGCGGGGCGCTACGTCCGCAACGAGGTCATTGCGCGGGACCTCAACATCGAGCCGCTACAGAACTTCGTGGGCCGACTGGCGCGTCGAATGTTCGACTGCGCCGACCACTGCCCCCATCAGCACCTGCAGGGCATCGCGCCCGCAAGACCACTGCCGCCGATCCCAGAAGATCCAGCTTCTTTCGCAAACGCCAACATCAACACCAGAGCTAAGAAGAAGTGGGCGCTGCCGCGTGACAGTGTGCCCCCGCCATCTCCCTAGCCCTTTCTGTCCACTCCTACTTCCTACCCAATACCCCCACCTAAATTATAGCCCTTACCCCGTTTGCGCGCCCGCTCGCAGGCGCTAGCTGGGCCTCCCCCAATGGGGTCTCACCCGGCTGGCTGACCGCGCCGAGGGCCGCAAACATCCAGTGGGGCACACCTCTCGTCAGAAGACGGCCGCGTAAGCGGCACCAAGCACCGTGGGGCAGCAGCCCCACGAGATGAAGCCCGGGGAAGGAGCAGAAGCTCGAACCCGCACCCGCCATCATCGGCGGAAGAAATCCAGAGATTATTAGTCGTCTCTCTGATAGTACTCATGTGCTCTCACCATGAAGCTCGACTTAGTACTGAGGTAATTGGAGTTCTCACCCTGAATAAAAAAGTGTACCCAGCAAATTTGACATTTATGTATGTAGTGGCTGTCAGATGTCTCATATGACCATACGTATTTTTTTAAAGTGTAGGTGAGACGGAAGACAGCCACTGTGTAATTTTTGGAGACAAAAAAGTGTTAGTACTGCACTCTCCAGTTACCTCAGTATAAAGTCGAGCTTCATGGCTCTCACACTCGCTAATAGCCCAGAGACAAAACTATCGGAACTACACACTCGCTTTCCGCTGCTCTCTAACTCGTTTCTAGTTCTAGCTCTACTCGATTGTCGTTCATCGCCGGCGGTGGGACAACTGCCTTAAAACATCTTGTTTTAATTAAGGCTAGGATTCCCGACCGAAATAGGCACGCTAACGCTTGCTCGGCCGCGCGCGATACACCTTGCACCCCGCGAGCGCCCCGTGAATCGAAAATCACTTTAAATTCAGTTAAAATTAAATAATAAACATTTTTAACTTATGACATCCGGAATCCCTCGGCTATTCAAAGACAATCATTTTCGTATATTTTTCATTAACTAAAACCAAGTATACTGCAAGTAATAGGATATTTGAATTACGATTGGACGGATGTTTGGAATTTTATTTCATACAGTAAAGTATCATAAATAGAAAATATAACGGTCGGAAGCACTAGATAAATAACTGTAAAAAAACATATATTTTTTTCCAAATTTTAAGTAAGTACTTGTAATTTGCGAAATTTGCGAGTTATCCATAATTTAACATACCCTATTTTGGGGAATCCTAGCCTTAAGCCAACACTATTATCTAGTGTGAGAAAATAATAAATGTTTATTCTATTGAGAATTGAGTGTTTGTTTTCCTTTGTCGTTACCAGATTCTACACCTGTCTTTGTCTGCGTACCTATTGTCCTGACTTTTAATTATTATCTTTTATATATATGTGTGTGTGTGTGTGTCAATAAATCTATTTCTTTCTTTCTTTCTTTCAGATGGAGGCGATAGTGGGGCGGCACGGGCTCGTGGTGGTGTCCCGGTCGGGCGCCGACGCGGGCCGGTTCATATACGAGTCGGACATGCTCTACAAGCACCGGGTGAGTGTTTGTTACCAGATGGAGGCGATAGTGGGGCGGCACGGCCTGGTGGTGGTCTCCCATACAAACTGCACAGTCAACTGATCGATTTTGTATGAATGGACCAGCATGTTTTTTTTTCAGATTTCGACCCATGTTTCTTAGGGAAAGTTGTTCAATTTTATGAGTACAAGCTGTGGTTTCGGGCTTGCAACTGACCAAAGTAACACCCTGTATGTGTAGCTTTCTTCCGCAAAAAACACAGAACTTGCACCTTCACCGAGAAATTAATATCCTCCTCTGTTGAAGTCGGCTAAAATAGAACAAACTATCTTCTCTCTCAGGCTCTCCCAGGCTTGTGCGACACGGGGGTAGAGTGCAAATTGTATTTTATTTTGATATATAATTTCATGTTCAACCCTAGAATCAACTGACACTAGTCACTGACACGAGTCGGACATGCTCTACTAGCACCGGGTGAGTGTTTGTTACCAGATGGAGGCGATAGTGGGGCGGGACCGGGTCGTGGTGTGTCCCGGTTCTTATACGAGTCGGACATGCTCTACAAGCACCGGGTGAGTGTTTGTTACCAGATGGAGGCGATAGTGGGGCGGGACCGGGTCGTGGTGTGTCCCGGTTCTTATACGAGTCGGACATGCTCTACAAGCACCGGGTGAGTGTTTGTTACCAGATGGAGGCGATAGTGGGGCGGGACCGGGTCGTGGTGTGTCCCGGTTCTTATACGAGTCGGACATGCTCTACAAGCACCGGGTGAGTGTTTGTTACCAGATGGAGGCGATAGTGGGGCGGGACCGGGTCGTGGTGTGTCCCGGTTCTTATACGAGTCGGACATGCTCTACAAGCACCGGGTGAGTGTTTGTTACCAGATGGAGGCGATAGTGGGGTGGGACCGGGTCGTGGTGTGTCCCGGTTCATATACGAGGCGGACATGCTCTACAAGCACCGGGTGAGTGTTTGTCGTTACCGGATGGAGGCGATAGGGGGGCGGCACGGCCTGTTGGTGGTCTCCCATACAAACTGCACAGTCAACTGATCGATTTTGAATGAATGGACCAGCATGTTTTTTTTTCAGATTTCGACCCATGTTTCTTAGGGAAAGTTGATCAATTTTAGGAGTACAAGCTGTGGTTTCGGGCTTGCAACTGACCAAAGTAACACCCTGTATATGTAGCTTTCTTCCGCAAAAAACACAGAACTTGCACCTTCACCGAGAAATTAATATCCTCCTTTGTTGAAGTCGGCTAAAATAGAACAAACTATCTTCTCTCTCAGGCTCTCCCAGGCTTGTGCGACACGGGGGTAGAGTGCAAATTGTATTTTATTTTGATATACAATTTCATGTTCAACCCTAGAATCAACTGACACTAGTCACTGACACGAGTCGGACATGCTCTACTAGCACCGGGTGAGTGTTTGTCGTTACCGGATGGAGGCGATAGTGGGGCGGGACCGGGTCGTGGTGTGTCCCGGTTCATATACGAGTCGGACATGCTCTACAAGCACCGGGTGAGTGTTTGTTACCAGATGGAGGCGATAGGGGGGCGGGACCGGGTCGTGGTGTGTCCCGGTTCATATACGAGTCGGACATGCTCTACAAGCACCGGGTGAGTGTTTGTTACCAGATGGAGGCGATAGGGGGGCGGGACCGGGTCGTGGTGTGTCCCGGTTCATATACGAGTCGGACATGCTCTACAAGCACCGGGTGAGTGTTTGTTACAAGATGGAGGCGATAGTGGGGCGGGACCGGGTCGTGGTGTGTCCCGGTTCATATACGAGTCGGACATGCTCTACAAGCACCGGGTGAGTGTTTGTTACCAGATGGAGGCGATAGTGGGGCGGGACCGGGTCGTGGTGTGGCCCGGTTCATATACGAGGCGGACATGCTCTACAAGCACCGGGTGATTATACAGGGTAAATTTTTTATCAGTGCACAAATTTTTAAGATCGACTCAGAATCGGTAAGTGAACAACTTTCTTCTAGAAACATGGGTCGAAATACGACAAAAATTTTTGACCTTCCCATACTAAATAAATCACGTGATCAGTCCAATTTGTATGAAGAGTCAAAAAAAATGTTGTCATATTTCGACCTATGTTTCTTGGAGAAAGTTGTTCACTTACCGATTCCGAGGCGATCTTAAAAATTTGTGCACTGATAAAAAATTTACCCTGTATTTTGAAAAAATAAATAAATAGAAAAAATGAACGGGCCGAAAAGTGAAAAAAATTTTTTGGTCTCCAGTACAAACTGCACAGTCAGTTGATCGATTTTGTATGAAGGGACCAGCATGATTTTTTTTCAGATTTCGACCCAATTTTCTTTGGGAAAGTTGTTCAATTTTATGAGTACAAGCTGTGGTTTCGGGCTTGCAACTGACCAAATTAACACCCTGTATGTGTAGCTTTCTTCCGCAAAAAACACAGAACTGGCTCCTTCACCGAGAAATTAATATCCTCCTCTGTTGAAGTCGGCTAAAATCCGAACTAACTATCTTCTCTCCCAGGCTGGTGCGACACGGGTGGAGAGTGCAAATTATATTTTATTTTGATATACAATTTCATGTTTAAGGCGATACTCGGAAAAAATGTGCTGAAGCGAGATAGCAATGAGAAAACGACGCGCGCGGGAGCGAGACCGATTTTGCAGATTCGGCAAAAAAACCACAAAATCACTTCGTATTAAAAAACTACAGCGATTTAAAAAAAAACGCTTCTATACGATCCTAAATATTATTGGTGTCCACTAATTTAACCAATTTCCAATAGTGTAAGTAACCCCATTTAAGAATAATCTTGACTTTTCATATTTTTAGAGGTCTTTTCGAAAAGAAAAAGTGTCGAGGTAAAATCATAAAATCGTGTTTTTGAAACTATACGATTCTAGATAAAGGTATGAAGAAATATATCTCTTATTACCAGATTTTTAACAACTGTAACCGTCCTATAGTTTTAAATCAAAAAGTCCATATTTTTCCGAGTAGCGCCTTAAAAAACCCCTAGAACCAACTGACATTGGTCACTAGTTAAGTACTTTGAAAAGTGTTATGATTATTAAGATTAGCAATCTTATTATCCTACTAATATTTAATTAATAAATTTAATTGTTCAAATCATTTAATTGATATAAGGAATAACAAACCAACCAATGAATAAATTCAAATATTAATTAATAAATTTATGTTTGGATGTTTGTTAATCAATCAATCCGGAAAAATATCACATTCCCGCGGGATAACGTCGCGTAGTCCACGTGGGCAAAGCCGCGGGCGGAAAGCTAGTTATTAATAACTGTCCCAAATTTTTGCCAAATCCGTTCAGCCGTTTTGGTGAGATTGAGTAACAAACATCTTAAACTTTCACATTTACTTACTCCAATAATCATCACCTCTCTCCCGGACTCCAAAAGGGATAATTTAACTTACTCTCTCCCCTCTTCCGACGCTATGTAACTGTTGTAATTAATATCTAGTATGCGATATTACTAGTATGCGAGTGCGTGCCATTTAAGTCCGCGCGGTCGAAATCGAATACTATTTACCATAACAATTCAATTAAATTTTTAAATCCCATGGCTGCGTCGCTTCACTTGACGATTCTGCCAACGTCCGAGTTAAAAGAAACAGTGCTGATTTGTTCAGTCGTTCGGTTTTAGTTAGAACTGTGCGGTAATTTTAAATTAACTTTTCTTGAGATCTGAAACAAAGCATGACAAGGGACGACAGGACAACACATCATTGAATTTTAAACATTGAGGGATTAATGGAACAAATTATATAGATAGATAGATACATTATTTATTTGCAAAGAACATGCACACATTACAAAGATAATTACAAAAAGAAAAAATAGCAAATAAATATAATTATAGGAAATAAAATAAAATCATATTTAAACATCATTTTGTGTGCCGTAGCGATGCAAAAAGACGAAAACTCACCTTTTTGCATCGCTACATACTACAATGTACCACTGTACATTTACTCATAGAGTAAATCACTGATTTTCAGTTTCCACCCATAAAATAACAATATACTGTAACTAGCGCCAGAAATGTCCCAGTCGCGCGCAGACCTACATATCTGACACGTACCCTACTTTTTGTTTTTAGAACAACGTGAACGTAGTAACGAACTACATAGCCAATGAAGTTAGTTCCACCGTCATCCGTCGGCTGGTGCGGCGCGGGGAGAGCGCTAAATACCTCACTGAAGATGGAGTGTTGGCCTACATACGACAACACCGGTTATACGGAGCGAAACCTGCACTTACGTGAGTCAAAATACAACGTCTATAAGAATAAATAGCTTAACCAGAAAATGGTAGGTAAGGACAGTCAGCGGCAAAATGATCTAAGCGTTCAAAGCTACCAAAAGCAGGCGTCCGTCACTCGCTCAAGAACCCGAGATAAGTGCCTACCGCTTCGGGTATATCTCGGGATACCAATTCAATACAATTAACAGCGGGCCGCCCGCCCGAGCGCGTTAGAATATATGCGATAGAAAGAGATGCAACGTCTAGCCGTTCGTAATTAGAGCCGTACAAGCTGCATTCTACTTTATCGTGTTGGAGTTAGAGATGCTATTTGTTTATATGGTCTCGCCGAGTGCAACTTCTGTTACTAGTATAACTATTATTTATTCTGTGCCGAAAATATCTAAAGATTAGACAAAAATTAACCTTATCTCAAGACGTGAAGATGCACTTTCATTTGTTGTTTTGTTTTCAGTTGTTGTTGAGAACAAATGACAACAAATGATAGTACACCTTAAAGTATTTGTGCTAAGAGTGATTTTTGTCAAATCTTCAGATACTTTTGGTAGGTTGGGCTGGACCATCAAACTGAACAACTTTTACTATGGGACCAACTCTGAAATCGTGAAAAAAAAGTCAACTGTTTCATACATTTTCATATTTTCTTTATTATTTTTTGTATGAAACAGCGTGAGTTCACAGTTGGCCCCTTAGTAAAAGTTGTTCATTTGATAGTCCCATATTCTGGTTTAGCTATTAATTCTGTTACACTTAGTATATAAATTGTCTTTATTTATTCTATAAACTAAAGGCGCGCGTACGCGGATTTGATTTGAAAATAATTGCCCGGTAACTGTAATGGATCAAACTGGAGCAATTAAGAGTTTCCGCAAACTGCAGACTTTCCAGTCGGCAGATAGTTGGCCGACTGGTTACGTTACGTTCTAGTGTGCGCACTTGCATACATCTTCATTCTGATAAAGAGCCCGACTAAACTATCGGCCGATAGGAAGTATACAGTTTGTTGGGATTCTAAGTGGAACGATGATGCTCCATATTTCCCTTTATTCGTCTTAGGACAGATTCTGGTTTGGACAGATTCTGGTTACGACAGATTCTCGTTACGGCAGATTCTTGTTAGGGCAGAATTAGTACTGTCGCGCATAAAAAATATTTTTAGAAATTCTTTAAGACAGATTCTGGTTACGACAGATTCTTGTAACGGCAGAATTAGTAATGTCGCGCATAAAAAATATTATGTAAGTATTACTTATGTAATTTTTTTATTATTTTTTATTTTCTTTTATTTTTTATTTTTTTTATTGTTATCTGCCGTAACAAGATCTGTCGTAACTCAGAATCTGTCCAAACCAGAATCTGTCCTAAGACGTGGTTTTTACTTTTGTTGGCAATGTTACTTCTGCCGTAACAAGAATCTGCCGTAACAAGAATCTGCCGTAACAAGAATCTGTCGTAACCAGAATCTGTCCAAACCAGAAGCTGCCCTAAGACGAATAAGGGCATATTTCGTGGTGTTCTGTGGGTGGCCGTATCTCAGCAACAGGCCGCCCTTAAATTGCTTGATGTGGTTGTGACGTCATATTTGGCGGGGTTTGGCAGGAATTGCACAATTTTAGTTGTCCGTGTAAGCGCGCCTTTAGTGAGTATTTGAGTGGATTTCAACAATCCACTCTCTTGATTGGAGTGGATTGTTGGCACTCCTCCAATCATGGCACTTTAGTTTAGACTTTAGAGTAAAGCTCGAATGGCAATGGTTTTCGAGCTTAACTCTAAAGTGCCTATAATTGAAGGAGTGCCATCAATAGAACGGCTTACCCTACATACATAAACTCCGTTCCACGAATCGCGAACTCCTAAGGAACAATATACTCGTGACATTTGACCAATGATCTACGAGTTATGGGCGCATAGAAATGAGTGTAACAATAAGCGAATACAGTCCTATTGTAGGTTATGTACAGTCACGAGCAACAATATGTACCTATACAACATAGAACTTTGTCACATTGAAGCATTCCGAAAGAAAACTACCTGTGTCGCAGAAAGCATTCATTATTGAAATACGACATAGTCCTATTGTGTTAACATATTAATGCTCGTGACAGTACGTGACAGAACATTATTAACCAATGGGCGCACACCGATGATTTCATCGGACTCGTTTCGTAGAATAGACTTTAGGAAGCTTCAACCAACGATACCTTTAGATAACGCCTCACGAACTAAAACAAAACTAAAATATGGCACCGACCGACTAATTTATTTTTTAAACTGAGAAAAAGGTTACGAATCTTTCGATCTTACGTTAAAAATGACAGGAAGCGATAATAAATAAGAGCGCACTTTTAAAATGCGCTCTTATTTTATCGGCCGTTTTGACACTCCAACCGGTCATCTAGAGGTATTGTTCATCGAAGTTCTTAGTTCCCAACTTCTAACATTAAGTATACTTGCGCAGTGACAATAATGTCTAACAAGAGTTCTGTCCCACACGCGTCCCGGACACAGTGAGTATAACATTATCAACGACATGATCACCTACGGCAAGAGGTCACCCCAGGACGTCATCATGACTTCCCCGGAAGAAACCAGCTATAAAAGCATTCTGATCTCCATCAAGGACAGACCTTCCATCGTAGACGAGACCATAACGGTTAAAAGACCGAGGAAAGCCAATTTCCTCATGCCCAATAGTCACACAGACTCAGTCAGTCCTCTAACCGAAGTTATTAAACCCAAAATGGCGTATCTAGACAAAGTCCCCTCTACCTATGTTCCCGGAAAAGCTGTCAAAATAGTAAGCGACAGGACTCATCACACCATCCAAGATGACAAGGTAAGTCTGGCAGAACCTACTTACAGATCACTAGACAGTTACCTGTCTAAAGACGACGGAGATTTCGACATTTACAAGCGCAGGGTCAGCGAAAGCAATGTTGAACAGAACTTGAACATCAACGAAAATTTAACTGCCAAAAAAAGATGTTCCTCGACAATAAGGAAGCTGAGGCCTGAAGACATGAAGAAAAGCAAATCCGAAGTGAGTAAACTATGTGATAAAGTAAAGAGTATTAAATTGAAAGATAGAGATTCTTCTAGAAACTATAAGACTAGAAGTTGCAATGATATTGTAATGTTGATACTCACTAAGCACGGTATTCATGTTATCAGCGACACTGAGGCTATAGTGTAGACCAGCGTTTCTCAAATTTTGGGTTTCTCTTGTGCCATTTATGACACACTGATTATGTCTTTTAAAATGACATTTATTTTTTTGCCACTTGCAAAGTTCTACAAAGAGTTTGGGCAACCAAAATTTAAAGTAAACGATGTCTTGTGTTTTTATATTATGTAGCTCTTCCAAAATGCCTGAAAAGTAAGCTAGCTGTGCCAAAATAGTGACAAATCATAATGCAGACTTTTAGTTTTAAGCTTGCCAAATAAATTACAGAGTTGCCAAAAGACAATGATAAGATAATTCATTTATAAAAGTCTATATTATTATGCCCAGCTTGATTACACAATTCCGTAATTCAACAATGTAGGACTTATTTACTATTAGTTCATCAGTCAACGAATTCGTTGCTGACCGCTTCAAATGTGTCAATTTTCTTTCTGGTCGACCATGATCTTAATCTGTGATGATAACGCACGAGAACTTGTCGAATTTATCAGTTCGGTATGCTAAAGAATAGAAAAAAAGCTATCTTTAGGTACATGTTGAGAAGCGTTGGTGTAGAAAGTAGTCGTATGTTTTAGATATTACATTATCGGAATAGGTAGAGCTTCATTGTATACGTATAAATATATGCAAAATAAAATAATTGCGATAATTTTATTAACAAGACAATCCCAGATTTTTATTTTATAAAAAAATAAAAATCTGAGAGGTCCGCGCTTTGTTATCAAAGCTCTCAAAGATGGCCTCTCCATTGACGTAAAAATCATCGCAGTGATGCAAATTATTTCCCATCTATGAGACACTAAAGTTTGTCCAACAATGACAATAGTCACAGAATAATAAATAATAAATAAATAACTTCTAACATTCACACCAATTATCTAAGCCCATTTTAATTTCATTATGAAGCTGTATTATGGAAAACTTGATAACGGATAAATATATACTTAAATACTTTTTGTTTGTAAATACATACTTAATATACATAGTAATAATATAATAGGTTTTCTAAAATAATTGAAGATTTGTTTGAGAAAAACAAATCTGAGTCTGTAGAATGTCCATATTAACATGACGTTTGCGGTCAATAGACCTAAACAGCTCTACCTATAATATTCCGATCTCTATAAGTATGAAATAATGGTTTAGCTAGTGTTTTTAAAATACGTAAGTATATTATAATTACAATTTTTTACCGTAACTTATACCGATACCTACTATTTAAAACAGCAATTCATAATCGTTAAAATTATTAATCCCAAAGATTAAAGCGTTAAAATTACGGTAACTAAAAAGTGACACGTTTTTCTACCGAAATACGGTCTGTTGTTTTAAGATCAAATATACTAGGTGTTAAAAAAATAAGCAATAATATTTTAAGCTCTAGACAGACGGACTGCAATTCAACTGCAATCCGACTGCCAAATTGCAGTTCCGATGCAGTTTAAGTGCAGTTGGCACGACTGCATCGAAACTGCGCTATAACTGCACGGCGGCGGCTGCAAGTGGGCTGCACACCGACTGCACAGTTCGTAGCAGTTGGTTCGCAGTTCTAGCGCTGTCGGCTTGCAGTTTCATTGCAGTCGTGCCTACTGCACTCAATCTGCATCGGAACTGCAATTTGGCAGTCGGATTGCAGTTGAATTGCAGTCAGTCTGTCTCGAGCCTTAGGAAGTGATTCTACCCATTAAACTGCAAAACTTTCCCTTTGAAAAATAGGTCGAAATATAAACACTTTTTTCCATCAACCTGAACCATTTTGTATGGAATGACGAAAAGTTTTTTATATATTTTGAACTATGTTTCTACGGAAAAGTTTAGCTGTTTCATGGGTAGAATCACTTCCTAAAATATTATTGCTTATTTTTTGACAGCTAGTATAGCTACACAGAAGAGAAAGAGAGAAAATTAAAAAAGGAAGATCTGACAGAGAGAGAATAATAGTAGAATCCATAGACCAATATAGCATAATAATATTAAGTATTTATTAAAACGCTGTTTTATTTGTTATTTACAATGTTTGCCAATTTAATATCTTTATAGATTTGAATCTGTCTTCCATAGTAGACACTATTTATGTTTATTTTAGTCTTATTGTATACCTACTCATAATATTCCTAGCCTATAGCTTTATTTAGTATAATTAATTAATTATTGACTAGGTACCCTGATTTAGTATCTATATTTAGAGTATTTTAAAAAAATAATGGTTCTTATATAATAATCATTGCTACCACAGCAAAGGAAATATTTTAGAAAGTTTATGTGAAACTGATTGAAATCCAAAAAGTATTAATGATAATTTCTTTTACAGTTAACTGTCATTATTAACCATAGAAAAAAGTCCCAGAAATTGCTATCGGTAAACGAGCGTTTTTCTTTCCTAGTATTTAAAGATATAGTTATATTTTGTCTTTAAAACGACATAATATTACAAGTGTTTAATGCAGTATTGTTATTGTTCAATTCAGGGGCTTTCTCGCTAGTTGTCAAACAATGCTATAGTAGGTAATATTGTAAGCGAGATGGCGCTATACGCAGTGTATAGCTCCGTCCTGCATTCAACATTACTATAACATTATTTGTCAGCTCGCGGTAAGGCCCCAGAACATAATAATAACATATAACCTTATTATTCGATAAATATTGCAACAAAGCTAAAATAAAATTTACGTACTAATATGACAAATTAATTAATTAAATATTTCATAATAAATATTGTAATACTTAAGTATAAAAAGAAAAACTAAAAAAAAACATGTAGCTTGAAATTAAATGTTAATATAAACTAAATATCTTAGAAGTAACGTTACATAAGTGTTTTGATAATGTTTAAACTTTTGTCAAGCATTCATTATTTCGTATATGTACCTAATGATAATATTCTATGTACAGTCAGCCCAATCTTTCTGAAAACTGCCATACATAATTTGGTACAACCGTAAGTTTCCAATTGTTACTCCTTGCGTATGTTGTGAGATTTTGCAGAACGCCACAGGCTTTTATGAGAATTGCTAAATGCTTCTTAACACGATTGTTAACACTACCGTTGAGGTTAAGAATAGTTCAAGAAAATATTGATTCTTTAGAAACCAATTCACTGAGTTGGCACTCATGCCACTGCTGCCTAACCAATGCAGGACACTGCCAACTCGTGATCTATTGTTTATTCGTTGTATTGTCTGTGTCGCCAGTTAAAAGAAGAGCGCTATTTTTCTGAAGACCCTCTTACATATTTTCAGATCATGATTAATGTAATATTTTATTTATTTATCGGCTGACTGTACGTGACCTCGACGCTCAAAGTATACTTCCGGTAGGCTAATTACAATTTGGTATTGATTATTATATTATAACATTTATTGTATACAGTAGAATAGTATTAATATAAAAGGCGCGATTCTATTATACAACTTGTATTCAAGTTGCAAATTGCATACAACTTGAACACACCTGCATACAAACAAGTTGTATGCAATTTGCAATTAGTATACAAGTAAGTAGCATTACTGGAATTGCGCCTTCGAAGTCAAAAGTCGAGATTTAAGACACAGTGTTACAATAATGTAAAATACCTTGTACTGTCTATATTATAGATACAATATAACCTATACGCCCTCTGTGATAGTTTTCGAACCCTTTATAAATAATTATTTACCATTTTATTAGCCAATGTGCTTGCTTTAAAATACAGTATGTATTGACCTGTAAATAGTATTGATAGATGTTGTGATTCCATTATGTAACTTACTTGTATAGAAGTTGCAAATTGCATACAACTTGAACAAATACCTATGCAAACAGGTTGTATGCAACCTGCAACTTATTTGCATAACGGAATCATGCCTTTAGGTATTCAGTCCTATTTAGAAATGTTGCCAGGAGTATTATTAATTTCTCTTAATAGCTTTAATTTATCAGGATTTGTTAGTATGTGTAAGTAATTAATTAACGAGTAGTACAATTATTTGATACAATTAGTATTGTAAGTACTTGTATTTCTTTGTTCTTCTTGCATTTTATTAGTGATGTATTTTTATTGCATCTGGCCCCCTTTTAATGTGTTTCTCCCTGCATTGTTTTTTTTTTCCTTTTAATCTAACGAGCTATTATCATCCTTATCTTATCTTTAGCCATTATTGGTATCATCAGTGCTATTGCTAATAAAACTTTGAATAATTTTAGGAATTATTTAACTACTTACTTAATATTTATTATCAATGATAATCGCTCGTTCAACGTAGAGAATGGACATGCGTTGAAGCTTCCAGACAGATTCTTTTTAAATAAATTCATTTGTCATGGCTAAATATGTCTCGTGATAAAGAGCATTTAGCACACTTCTTGTCTTTTCGCTCGTACTCTCCATTGAAAGAAAACATACTACGCCTGCGTGACTTTGGAAAAAACATTACAAATAAGGATTTTATTGCAAGACAATAAGGTTCACAGATTTAATATTTGAATTTAACACTAGAATTGACCATTGCAATTTCGTTGAAGAGACAAAACCACCTAAGTCATTATGGCTGGTTAGCCAAACTTTGCCTGCCAGTAGGAAGCTTTGCCCAGTTCGTTGTCTATGGCTAACGTGTGTGATTGTGTGCGTAGGGAGGCGGCTGCCCATTGTAGCTGACATGCTGCGCGCGCGGCGACGGCAAACCTAGTGAGAGCGCGCGCCATAAATAGTTATACCTATTTTATTTATGTTTACCTTACGTCAGACTATCTATACCTCGTATATTTCCATATATTTATCGATAGCTAACGGTCAATTTTATTTTGCATCGATAAACACTTTTGTTCCTAAAAATTATGTTCCTGTTCAAAAATGTCCGTTAAAATAATCGATTTGTGATTGCAAAACGATTTAATCCAGTCTTGACTCATCCATAACGTTGTCTCATGGTGATTGTCTTTTATCCATTTGTTCTACCAGTTACAGTTGTTTATCCAAAGGTATAGATAGTCAGTACCTCCTAAGTTAAACTATTTGTACTTAAACTTTGCTAAATGCGGAATATTGAAGAAAATTAATAATGTGAATATGTAAAGAAAATTATCAAGAAGCAAAAAGGTTTCGTACAAATAGTTTTAACTTTAGCCTGTTTTGTTTTCTATTTATTTTATTTGTAACTATGCAACCACGATGATTAATATAATTAAGTTTCTTATTTCCATTGTACTATTTACTAAGTTTAATTACAAAAATAATAAAATAGAGAGTAGGTCCAACTTCGTTCAAAGTCCAAAGTACCTACTTCGTTCAGTAATTATTCCACTAGGACATCAAAATTTATAGTTTTTAAGGCACTCTTATTGCCTACGTATTAGGAGTGGTTTTCGTTATGTCTTTATTGTGGATCCCTTCTGTTATTTCATCGTGGTCGAATAGTTTAAAATTTTATTGTTTAGAGAAAATAAAACAAAATTTAATGATGGTCATATTATTGTTTTTATTTTCTCTAAATCAAAATTAGTTGTCATAACCGAAATGTGCATTATTTGAAAACTTATTTGGTGCTTTTACAAAACGTGGTCTAAAGAAAGAAAGACTTGGCTTATATCTGAAGCTGTCACTTAATTTGCTAGTAGGAAAACAGTGACAGCATCAGTTTCAAACCATTTTAATTTAAAACCACGTTTTGTTATAACACTACTTCTGTTCAAAAATGTTGCCATATAATCTAATAAAATAAAATAATTCTTCAATAATCTAATGATGCACGATTCGGTACACAAAGCCGTGTGCCCGCTATTATAGTGGAGAAATAGACTTATTTATTTAAAATGTTACAATACTTATATTTGGAGTCAATCGTTGTGATTTTATTTAAGACTTATTGAAGAATCTTGAATTTTACTATCAGTTAGTGTCACGTGTTGCCAGACAAAAATAAAGGAGTACTTAATAGGGTATTTGACTGTTGTTGAAATATAAATATTTAGAAAATGGCATTAAAATGTTACATTTAAGAATAAATACCAAATGTGAATAAGTGTTTGACAACAGAGCGGTTTCATTAAGACTGGCCGTCTCTTTCTAAACGAAATTTTCTATGGCGAGACTATGGCGCTATAGGCAAGTGACGTCACATCCCTGTAGCGCTCTCCTTGCTAAATTAAAAAGTTTGATGCTTCTATCTCTGTAAATTAAAATTACGAAAATTATTATTTATAAGTAAAAAAAAAATATCAGCTAAAACCCTATCCTTTATATAAAATATAAGCTTGATTTTTGTTTCGCATTAATTACTGATAGTAAAGTCCTTCTTCACAGTCATCGGCAGATCAGGATTTACAAAACTGTCGAAATTTTATTCATTACATTTTGTTCTTTTTTTTTGCAAATTGTATCTTATACATCATACATACAAAATCGGTCTTTCATCTTGTCTCTCGAAAGGGACAGTTTTACAAATCCTGGTTATCTCTCGACTGTTAAAATGTTTATTTTTAAAAATCATCTACGTAGGTGTTTGTGGCGAATTTTGGGATATATTTTTTGGAAATGTTTTGGCGTTTTGCTGATGTTGTCAGATATGATAAGGATGGGTGTATAGCGTAGTTCCAGTGGGCATACGACTTAATTTTCACTGCAAACTGAATTTTCCGCCTGATGTTGATCATATACCTAACTGTTCGGTTTGGTCAAGGGCGTGTCGTCAGGCCATGGCCCAGAGGGGGCAAGTTGCCAGTCTCTGGTTCTCGGGTGGGTGGGGGACAAGTTGATACTTTGAAAGACGAAGTATATAGGCAAACTACGAATTTTAGGTAATTTTGAGTAGATATCTATGGGGTTCTTCTAGATTCAAAGATTCAAAGATTCAAATTTGTTTATTCAATTTAGATTGTTATTTACAATACTTGTGAACGTCATAGAAGCTACGCCATCGGTTCGCAAACCCTACAGCGGGAGGCCTTGGAGAAGAACCGGCAAGAAACTCCAAGGGTTGTTTTTTTCTCCCTGTCTTATTTCATACAGAGTCGTCAAATTGAAAAATGACCTTAACATGGTATGACTAAGGTCAGTTTCCATCACAATTACACAATGGGTTATGATAAATACAGTTAAGTATAGGCGAACTAATGATCATAGCGGTGAACAATTTTCAGTTACTTAGGAACTCTACTTAAAGCTTTAATATTAGTTTAAAACAAAAGACAATTCTACTATATACTGCAAGTTGCGCCATACATGTTTCAAATGTAATTCTTAATAAAATGAATAAAAACAAAAGAAAACACATTTTAAGGCAAGCAGATAAGAGCAGACCCATTCCCACTGGCAGCACCCGTTCACGAGCATGACGCATGCACCAGCCATCGCTTCGCTCAACCATATTTTAGGGAACGTAACGACCCGCAGAATCTAGAAACCCCCTAGATACTATCTAGAATCTAGATAATATCTAGGGGGTTTGATAAAAAAGGCTGGTGTACGCAGTGACAGAAATCGCCGGTCATGTGTGAAAAGATGGATGGATGTGAATGAAGCGAAAGATGTGTGCAAGGATCGTAGCAGGTGGCGATCCATAGTCTCTTCGTACCCCCGTGGGAAACAGGTGTGAGTATAATATGTATGTATGTATCTATGGGAGAAGGGGGAGGGGGCAGCTGGGTCGTCTGGCGACACGCCGTAAAAATCATAGTGCTTTTAACTTGGTAGGAATATTCGTAGAGTTTTTTTCGTTCAAATTCAAAGTTTTCGTTATCGACAATCTAAAAGTCAAAATTGATTAATAAAAGAGTTTGCAGTGGAAAACAACATTTACTTTACTTAAATTATATCTTTATGTTAACTATTTTATATTGATTTTGTTAATGGCTCAAGTTCCAAAATTTTTATGTTTTAAGAATCTCTAAAGATACTTTTCAAATTGTGTACGAGTGCAGCATAATGTACTTAATGTCACAAAGAATACAGTTTAATTTAACTTTCTTAGTTTACTAAGATTAAAGTTAATAGTTTTGTAAGTCTGTCTGAAAATTTACAGTTGAATTTAAATAATAACTAATTTAAAATTAATAGATACGTACAACAAAACAAGTATGTTTCGTAGTAAGTATATATTTTTTTATTTGTCGGTTTTAATGCACACTTACACAATTTTGGAAGTACCAACTTATATGAAATATTTTTATGCATGTGAGTACAACTTATTTATGAGTTTCGAGTTACCTATTTAAGTATCTACATATTCTCCGAGCTTCTTGTCATTAGAAACTCGTAAAAAAGTTGTACGTTTATAAGACAAAAAGGAAAGGTTCGCTAGATTGTTTTTACACTAATTACCTTTTTTTTGTGAAATATAAGAAATGATTTTCAATTTCAATAAAAAAATCTCTACTTATTAAATTCTAGCGACCTTTATTACTTCAATTTTTTTATTTTGTCATGTGAATTATAATAATAAATCCATAATTACTAAGTTTAACTTATTGTCTACAATTAAGTGATTAAAAGTCAGTTTCTTCAGAATTTACCGAAAATGACCGTCGATCATGAATTGATAGATTCAGCAAAATTTAGGTGTCGAACAAATAACTGATATTGTAGATCAAAATGGTATTTATACTTGGCAAATTCTAAAGAAACTGATTTTTTACTAGCTGCTTCAGTACTTACCTTTAAGGTGCGTTACCAACAACATTCCACCGAGGTGTAGCGATGTTATGATTGTATCTAATTTAAAAGTAATAAAGAGCACAGTTGTATGCCACGTCGCCCACGTCTAATAAAAAAGACACTTAGTTTTTGGTTTAAGGTGGTGACCGAAAGTGGCGTTTTAAGTTTCTAATAGAAAAGAATATTCCATACAAAAACTTCACATGGATTTTTAGGGCCTATAGTGTAGTAAGTATTTTTAGAAGGTATGCTTAATTCCCTCATCGTCATATTTGTAGAAGTAGATAGCAAATGTGTCATAAAACGGCCACGTTTAGTAGTTTTGCTTTCTTCTTCTAGCAGTGACTACGAGAGAATGTAATGTACCTTCTAAAATTACTAGACTATGGCAGGGGGTGTCACTCCGCAGTTTAGGTACGTTCGGACGGCGCGCCTGCCGGGCAGGCGTATGCCATAGAAATTAGGTCCGCAAAAGAGCTAGAATAAGAGATGCAACGACAACGAGTGGCCGTTCGTAATTTGCTGCGCCGTACAAGCTGAATTCTACTTTATTGCGTTATAGTTAGAGTTGCTATATTTAAATGACTTAGCGGAGTGAACTATCTGTTACATAGTAACTATTTAGTAATCTGTGACTATGGGCCCTTAAATTCCATGTAAAGTAGAATTACAATCATATTATAAAGCTGAAGAGTTTGTTTGTTTGAACGCGCTAATCTCAAAAACTACTGGACCGAATTGAAACAATAGTTTTTGTGTTGGATAGTCCATTTATCGAGGAAGCTTTAGGCTATATAACATCACGCTAAGACCAACAGAAGCGGAGCATTAATGAAAAATGTTACAAAAACGGGATATTTTTTAATTTTTAGTATGTTTTTCCTTTTTCACGAATTAACGCAGGTGAAACTGCGGTGCACAGCTAGTATTAAATAAAATGCGCCGCGGCGCCACTTTCGGCTAGCTATGGTATCGCTATAAAGGAAACGCACCTTAAATTAGTTCGCTTATTTGATGTGAGTATGGCCTTTATGTTCCATCTTAGTTCCTACAGAATTTGTGATAGCATGCATTTAGTTTGAAAATTCTTCAGGCCTTAGGATAGATGTTGAAATTAAATACTTAAACATTCTCCCTTTCTTTAAATAGTAGTCAAAGTGAATGGAACATTACCTGTATGTGCTTAAGAGCTATTTCTTGTTTAGTCTTGTAGTGCCTACATAGGATGAATAATTCGAAGTTAAACGTCATCTATAAAAACAACCGTTTCTTGATAAAGTATTTGATTGATGGAATTTATTTATTGAGTTGAAGATTAAAGTTATTCATAAATAATAATTGTTATTTAATTATTTTTTTATGTATTATCGTCAAATATATAATAAGCTATAACAATTAATTTATGTTTAACATGGAATAATATGTTAAAGTTGTACTTATTTAAATTTTATTGCCAGTGATACAATCATGTAGGTTTCGTTGTGATATTTAATTCATTTATTAGTTCATACTTAATGTGCAATAAGTACTTATTGTTATTACAATATAAGTTTAACATGTTTAAAAGATGATTTTCATTGTTTAACCGGTTGTAAGTAAACTAAAAAAAAAGCCGAAACAGTATGCTTAATAAACGATTTATTTGTCTATTAGCTTCTTTTATTTCGTAACAGTCCTTTCACACATCTTAACATTATGATATAATTATGTTGACTTTATACCTAAATTATTAAATGCTGATTTAAAACCACCGGTTATAAATAAAGTATTCAACAAATATAGTTAATGATGTATAATTTATAATAGAACGATATAAGTATGAAGGATTGACAATGATATATGAATGTGGATTAAAGTAAGTTAATGATATATGAATGTGGATTACAGTGGGCCTACCATGAGTTTTTCTTTCCGTTTACTGTATAGACGGGAGACATTTAGTATGAAAATCTGTACAGCGCCTCTAGTGGGCAGTAGTAGAACTACAGATTCTCATACAAAATGTCTCCCGTAGGATAGGTACTTTCTATCCCGATATTCCCACGATTCCAGTATTTCCATAAGTGGAAATAGTGGGACAAACGATTCCAGTATTTCCGTCAGAGGAAATAGCGGGACAAACGATTCCAGTATTTCCGTCAGTGGAAATAGTGGGACAAACGATTCCAGTATTTCCATCAGTGGAAATAGTGGGACAAACGATTCCAGTATTTCCATCAGTGGAAATAGTGGGACAAACGATTCCAGTATTTCCGTCAGAGGAAATAGTGGGACAAACGATTCCAGTATTTCCATCAGTGGAAATAGTGGGACAAACGATTTCAGTATTTCCGTCAGTGGAAATAATGGGACAAACGATTCCAGTATTTCCGTCAGTGGAAATAGTGGGACAAACGATACCAGTATTTCCATAAGTGGAAATAGTGGGACAAACGATATCAGTATTTCCATAAGTGGAAATAGTGGGACAAACGATTCCAGTATTTCCATCAGTGGAAATTGTCACTCGCAGTCACTGGCAAGTGTTCGGAAACTATTGGACAGACTATTTATAAGTTTTACATGGCACGAAAGACTAGGTACAGTACGCGCAAAATAACTTGGCGGCTCTGAATGCTCGCGCGGAACGCTGCGCAGTAGACGAATACAGGTGTGCCCGGGGTTGGTTGGTGCGCGTGCGGAAACACGGCGTGTCTCTTGTCTCACTCTGTCGCGTACGGATACGTCGCTGTGCAGTACCCTTAGTATGAGTTGATTTTAACTGTCAACGTTTACGAAAACTATCGGATGAACTGCTCTAGTCGTAAACTAGTCAAAGGACATGAAAGAGATAGAGCGATAGTCTTCGATTAAGGATAGTTTGCCAAACTCATAGTAAGGGTCCTGGGGGCCAAGCCTGCTAACGTTAAGTCACAATCGTGTCTCAATCGTGTTTCAATTGTATTTCAGCTTTTTTAAACACTAGTTACAAGAATTATGACAGTATGATGTGATGTGAATGTAGTGTGGTGTGACCATCAATATTATTGTGAAAAAAGTACATATTTCTTGTAACTAGTGTGGAAAAAAGCACTACAAGTGAAGTGAACTACAATCGAAACACGATTAAGACACGATTGTGATTTAACGTTAGCAGACTTGGCCCCCTGTTCCCTCGCACATTCGAGCTGCGCGAAATGTCACTTGCAGTTAAAATTATTTTGCGCGTATTGTAATGGATGATAAAGACAGATAAGTATTTTTTTTACATTCATACAATATAATTATATTTATTTGAGCGAATTTTATAATACAATTTATAGTTTGATTACATTTTAATTACAGTAGCTATTTACATTGGTTATGAAACTATTGTTTCTTGATTTAACATGATCAATGTTTATACTTATAAGTACACATATATATTCAAAAAGTAAAACAATTATAAAATTAAAAGTAATATAAACATAAATGTTTTACTAATCGTGTCATGTTATAGGTAGTTCTTATCCTACCGAGCTTGACAAATAACATGGTTGTGTCAACACAGCATTAAAAGGAAAAACATAATTGTATAGGTACCTATGTGCATTTTTTAATATAGCTGCATGATTAATATTCAGGCATTCCACTTATATTAAATTGTATAGTTTTATACTGCTTTTAAAGTGTAGACTGACTATAAGGCTCAACTCACACTGGCGCACGCGTCATGTTCTTTACCTATAGCATATTCACCTCTATTTTTCCATTATAAAGGTACAAATTTGTGTTATTGGAAATTGGGAGGGCGCGTCGTCGTGCGTCTGCGCTTGTCGACGCGTGCATTCGTGCGTCATCGCGCGACTGGAATCGTGCGGCTTCACGCGCGGACGCGTGTCAATGCGCTACACTGCAGACGCCTACGCACAATGCTATACATTTGAACGATTTTTCTAGTTCAAAAAATTTAAGCGTCGTTTCGCTTTTACTCTGCCTCTGCTCCAGTATGAGTTGCCCGTAATACAGTTCTCTTAGCTGATTATAAGGAGCTACACACATAGAACGCGGTACGGCGCGGTGCGGGTGACATCCGCCCGCGTGATGATACTAAACGTTTGGAACCAATCCACATGACGAGGTATCAGGCTGCGTGGTGAGGCTGCAGTTCATTTGTTGATTTTCTTAAGATTTTATGGCCTTGCTCAATTAATAATGTGTGCGGGTTGGACTGCAGTGGACACTACCACATACTTTTTCTTGTAAAGCAAAGCTTAACGCACAAGAATAGTCTCTCCGTGCGCCGCGGTTACTTTCCGCCTTTACTATTTTTCAGTGGAATATGGCCACAAGAAGGCACTCACGTCTGTTTCGATTCAGCCTTAGGCTTCACTGGGTCGGGACACTGACACCACGGTGTTGCAGTCTTATTGCATAGAAGCTCAACATTCAGCACTGTTATTGGCAACTGGTCTATGGTCACGTTGTGGGTGCTCCACAGCTTGTAGGCGACGTTGTGAAGACCAGTAACACGGTCTCGCCTCCGAGTCACTTCTCGCTGGTTGAAGCATTTTCGCATGTCCCGTCTGCGATATGTTTTGTCATGGATGTGCCTGAAAATTTTGAATAGTGTTATGAAATAAATGTTTAAAGATCAAGGGCCACTTTGTCATTTGATGAAAGATATAAACAGGAATCTACTAATATTTTAAAGCGGAAAGATTTGATTTTTTGTTTGTAATGGATAATAATATAAAAAACGCTATTCCCACGGGTTATCGGGTGAAACCGCGGAAAGCCACTAGTATAACTAAAAAGTTGTCTGTGTTTGACATCTCAGTAATTCAGAGCTTTCCATGCCAATAAACTATTATTATTTTTTCTATATTGTCCGAGGTCTGGACATATGCTATACATTTTTTCAAATATTATTTATACATTTTTGAGATTTTCTGGTATCAGTCAAAATAAATGAATTTATCATATATTTAAAATGTCAAAATATTTTTATTTTTATCTTGCAAGAACATTCCAGAAAAAGGATAAGCTACTTACTTGAATGTGTTACTCGGTCCTGTACTGATATTGGATGGTTGTGTGACTGTCAATCCTGCATCTTTTAGTCTCACATAGAACTCATCATCTTCCAGGCCCCAGCCCCAATAATTATTGGACATTCCATCAACCAACTCGTAATGCTCCCTTGTTATCAACAGAATACCACCGATAAATGTGTCGTAGTGATACTTTGGATGTGTTTGTGGTGACGATATATGGTAAGGCCCAAATGCAGGATAATTATACTTTAAATTATCATTTATTGGCATCAAGTCTACATCATGCATTGCTATGTAGTCATAGTCGTTTTTAGTATACAGGAATCCAACATTTATGAGAGATGCTCTGTTGAAACGGTTGTTGTCTCTCTGCTGCACAACAAATATGTGAAAAGGTATTTTTTGCTTGTTCAGAAACTTGTACATGTGTGGGACGAATTCTAAGAGTTCATCGAACCTGTCTCTGAATGGTACGATCAATGCGAGACGTTTCTTCGCCGGCGTGTAGGAGCCAATGCGACGTTGAACTGTCTTAGGTAATGCCATTTTCTCTGTGGAAATTATGACCAAAAATATGTATCATACAGTATAAGCAAGTATTAAAATGAATTATTTAGTTATTAAGATATTAACTTACCGCTTTGTATTGGTATTGAAGCCAAATAACAACCCATAATAAAAGTAATGCCCAAACAAACTGCGAGACATCTTGAAGCGCTAAACTTGAAACCCATTAAAGTTACACTTCCGTACATTCATAAAATGTCTAAATAGGTTTCTGTTTGAAGCATAATATTTGCGTTAGCGCCGTAATTTCATTGTTAATCTTAGATTAGTTAAATTACATAAAATAAGTACAAAAAAATTATGATTTATATTTACACATGTACGACTCCATAAAGTCAATAAACTGTCACTGTCAGACAGAGTAGTAGTAAAAAAGTTCGTCCTTTTTGGACAGGCGAAGACATCAAGCCATACTGCCAATTCTTAAGTATTATGTATGTTATTATAGTTTCTTATGTTTTCATTAGAATGTAGGTGTGTTACATTCTAATGCTTCTTGGAGTATTTGGCGTCAAGTATGTCGAGTCGGTCTTCTCGGTAATTCTTGCTGAGGTAGTCACCACTACAATAAAACACTCGGCATCACGTTACCGAGATAGCGCATATTTTAATCATTCCACACATCGTCCAGTTGCGTAAACACTTGGGGCACAAAACTACACCTATCTTGAGTCACAAAGTCCACTATGAAACAAATTGCGATTAATTAAAATATCCACTTAACCTAACCCGCCAAGATGGCGCCAAAAACTCTCCTGTCAGACAGAGCAGCTGATTTTCTTTGACAGTGACAGTTGACGTTTTTGAAATTCGTTCAGAAATGGGCGATTTTCTGAAAGCTCGGTCACTAGATGGCGCTGTCCCACCTATGCAGTTAGAAGGAACGGAACGTTATAAATTTTACTTTGACTCGACTTTTGTTACATAAAACGGAACGTCATTCAGACAGATGTTATTAATTTTTTTACCTTATTCTTTAAATTTACCTATTTCGTTTCTGTTCCTCACAGTAGTACCTATCAGTACTTATTTAGTTTATTTTAAGTTTCCTTTGGGTTTTTAAAAGTAAATAATTTAATTGTATTGTAAAAAAGTTCGTCCTTTTTGGACAGGCGAAGACATCAAGCCATACTGCCAATTCTTGAGTATTATGTATGTTATTATAGTTTCTTATGTTTTCATTAGAATGTAGGTGTGTTACATTCTAATGCTTCTTGGAGTATTTGGCGTCAAGTATGTCGAGTCGGTCTTCTCGGTAATTCTTGCTGAGGTAGTCACCACTACAATAAAACACTCGGCATCACGTTACCGAGATAGCGCATATTTTAATCATTCCACACATCGTCCAGTTGCGTAAACACTTGGGGCACAAAACTACACCTATCTTGAGTCACAAAGTCCACTATGAAACAAATTGCGATTAATTAAAATATCCACTTAACCTAACCCGCCAAGATGGCGCCAAAAACTCCGTAAATAATTTAAATATGATTCATACCAAAATATACCATAGACATGTACATACATACTTCGTTCAACGCCATCTAGTGAAGCTTTTGGAAGCTTTTTTTTTAAATGGCCTCAAAAAATCGCTCATTATCGTCGTCGTTGATTAAACATTTTTACAGTTTTAGGGTGCGTTTCCACCAGAGATGTGCGATGGAAATGTGTCGTACGAGGATGTCTAGCTGTGCTGTGAAAATGTGTGGGTGTTTCCACCAAAGCTGTGCGATGAAAATGTGCCTACGAGGATGTGTAGCGGAGCTGTGAAAATGCGTATTAATGTGTGGTGCGAGGATTATTGACTGGCTGGTACAGTATGCGCAAACCTTCTCAACACACATTCCTCGCAACACATCCCTCGCACCCATCCCTCGTACACATCCCTCGCACACATCCCTCGCTTGTTTTATATGCGCAAAAATCTAGCTCCGCTGAGCCGTTTCCACCAGAGCTGTGCTGACCGAGGCGAGGTAAATGAAGCGATTCTATTGGTTCTTTACAAACACATCTCTCGCTACGCATCCTCGCACATCTCTGGTGGAAAAGCAGCCTAAAGGGCTAGGTATTGTCTTGCCTTGCTGACCATGTGTGGCACATCCACCGCAGGATTGGTGATTTTTTTCACGCAGAAGGTAGATAGAAGTTAATTTTGCAATAAAAAGAAAGTCTTGAACTAGATAGTTTACGCCTTTCATAATATGACGACCTCCGTGGCAGAGTGGTGTACGCACCGGTTTTCAAGGTGCCGCGCCGCTATCTCTAGAGGTCTCGGGTTCGATTCCCGGTCGGGTAAATAATTGAAAACTAAGTATCATTAGAAACATTTTATCACCCCGAGTAACACTGGCTATATTTTTTTTAAATAAACAATATGGTCGACGAGGTAGGTATATAATAAAAAATATTATAAGTAAAGTAACCTCCTTTTTCGAAGTCGGTTAATAAAACTTTGTTGTTGTGTTGTTGTGAGACGGGTCGATTTTTTCTAAAATACTTCATTTTCCATTTTTCAGAAACAAAAATTGAATTGTGAATGCAAAAAACTAAAAATTAAAAAAATAAGTTGCAATAGTAATTTCATCTTTAGCGATTGCCAAATACCTGGAAAGGTATTTCTTTCGCGTGTGAGGGTAGTAATATCTCCACATTGATGAAATTAACACTGACTTTACAGTGCGTAAGAAGTATTGGATAATTTCGACGCTTCTCGTAACGACTCCGTAGCTCAGTGGTTAGAGCAGTCGCCCGGAAAGCGAAAGGTCGTGGGTTCGAGTCCCATCGGAGCTAGTTGTGAGACGGGTCGATTTTTTCTAAAATACTTCATTTTCCATTTTTCAGTAACAAAAATTGCATTGTGAATGCATAAAACTAAAAATTAAAAAAATAAGTAATAAAACTTACTTTTTACATCTTTAACTTTTCTTTTATTATTTATCATTATTAACACATCGACCTTCGATACGTTCTTAACAGCGCATCACTAAACTATAATAACCAGACAATTTCACTTCATCAAATAAGTACCTACCTATCGGAGCACTTCCCTATTATAAGTACTGAGCTGATTTTAATGTTCGGGTGCCATCAATTATTATTAGAAACGCAATCGGTACAGGTTAGCTGTTGTTATTAAGCTAAATATGTTTGAATTGCTAATTGCGATGGCTGAATGGGCGGCGATCACGCGACATGGACGGGTCACACGAGAAATGATAAAGGTGGAGCGACAAGCGACGCGACACGACACGACACAAGCACGACACGAGTGACACGACAAAGATAAGCTGGTGGGTGGAATATTATGTAATGTTATAGAAAGAGTCGATTTCAATTACGCATCCATACTAATATTATTAATGTGAAAGTGTGTTTGTTTGCCCGTCTTTCACGTCAAAATAAAGCATAGCATCAATTCGGATCGACGTGATTTTTGATATGGGGATAGTTTGGGAGCTGGAGAGTGATAATAGGCTTACTTTTTATCTCGAAAAAAAAACATCACATTCGCGAGGGATAACGTCTCGTACGGGCAGAGCCGCGGGCAGAAGGTTAGTAGGCACATAATGGGCGATTTTCTGAAACCTCAGCCACTAGATGGCGCTGTCCCACCTATGTAGTTAGAAGGAACGGAACGTTATAAATTTTACTTTGACGCGACCTTTTTACGTAAAACGGAACGTCAAACAGATGTTATTTATTTACCTAAATCTTTAAATTTACCTATTTCGTTTCCGTTCCTCACAGTAGTACTTATTTAATATATTATTAGTTTCCTTTGGGTTTTTAAAAAGTAATTAATTTAAATATGTTTCATACCAAAATATACCATAGACATGTACATACTTATTCAACGCCATCTAGTGAAGCAATTGGAAGCTTTTTTTTTTAAATGGCCTCTCAGAAAATCGCTCATTAAAACGGGGAAGTGATAAAAGTTAATTTTGGCAAAGAGTTGTGATTATTATTACTTCCCTCTTCTCCGTGCCTAAATTCATCAAAATTGGTCCTGTGGTTTAGGCAATAGAGTCCGTCTCTCCGACAGAGTTAATTTCGTATTTGTAACACTAACTGCGCCTTGCGGCTTTAGCCGTATGATTCCCGTTCTTATGAAATTATCCAGATGAAAATATTTCTGACGACACGCGCGACGCTATCCGTGCCAAATTTTATTTACATCTGTGTTCTCAGTGTGATTGTGTTACATACACTACTTTAACTAGCGCATTTATGATAGGAAGGCCCGAGTTTACCAACAGTCCGTTACATTAACCATTGGTTAGTTAACCAATCACGAGAGAGTATTAAATTTTAATCGACGGTTAACGTAACCGACAGTTTGTGAACTCGGGCTTAAATAGTAAAATTAATATGAATACGGAAAGCGCATTTCATTGCTTTCGACTTTATACTCGTAGGTAGTCATCGCACCGCGTGAAGAGACACCTTTACTTTGCTAATTAAGCACTGGACACAACAAGGCAAGCGATTGGTTATTGTCCAACGTAAGCGTCGATTATCTTGCAGATTAGGGCAGAGTCACGGGCGATAATTAGGCTATTGTTGGTTGGCAAGTGGGCGGGCTTTAGTACATTTAACAGCAAACCAAACTTTAGAGTTGCACTTTTTTATTTTATCCACAACGTGATAGCACTTAGCCTCCATCACACAATGTTAAGTGGTGATGAGCCGAAAGTGGTAGCGCACTACTCCCGGAATCCTCAATCACTGAGGAACTGGTTATCTTATCTCTAACTGCCGCAACACAATAAATAATGCTGAAAACATAATAATTGTTATGGCGTCAGACTTTGAACAACATGGTGGTAGCTAGCCAGGCGCACTAAGAACAAGTCCTACCACCAACCAATTCGAATACAATATCTACTTACCCCCACTGGGAATCGAACCCGGGACCTCTGGGTCTGAAATCATTTCCATTTGCATATTGACAAACTAAGGTCCTGTACAAAATGGCCATCGCTCGTGCGATAATGCGTTGCGTTTTCATCGTGCGGATCGTGCGATGAAACTGAGCGCTCTGTCACAATCACAATACACTCGCTGTTTTTACTTCCGCTACTCGCCGCTTATACAGTTTTATCGGAATCGCGATAGTTTGCGTTTGCTTTGAATAGGTATGGGTATGATCGCGCGACCGTCAATTAGGACATTCAGTAGATATCACTAGGTTTGGTTTTTTGTTGGCGGTTAGTAAAGTTAAAAATAAGCAGGCTCGGCTGTCTCGTCAGTATTGCTTCATTGAACGGAAGCTTAAAGTGTCTAGCTAGGCTGTTCAAATAGCGATTTCTTTATAGATTTCTAGCCTAATTTAGCTTGAAGATATCTTTATCTAGGTACCTAATTAAGTGTGATAAATTTTTCTAATTAAAATAATAGGTTGTGGTCCATACTCGTTTCTCTAATCAAATTAATATTTCCAGTGTAGCGATGTAATTTGTAAGCTTTCTCTAAGTAGTAATTAACTGATTCTAGCTTAGATATTAACCGCTTCAAACAAATTTTAATTGCAGTACAAATTCCAAAGCCATTTTCTAAAATAAAGTGCAACGAATAAAAATTAACAACAATTAAATACGAGCCGTGCTCACGACATGAAATGTCAACAATAAATATCAATTTAACGTGAGGCCATCACAGGGGGCGTGCATTGCAGAAACAATTCATTATCTAAACTTTTTATAACCACCTAATTACATGCTTTGGCTGAACGAACGACTACGCTCGGGCCGGCGGCCATTAAAAAAAAAACAAATACGCTCCGTTCCACGCGGCAATACATCAATGTCCTTAGTTAAAAGATAAGTCCACTAAATACCTACTTTCAGCGGTTGAGTTACGTCTTAGTTATAAGTAATTAAGAATAAGTAGTTAGAACTCGTATTGTGGCGTTTCTTTGTTTATTTTTCAACTATAATTGACGGTTTCGAAGCGCCCGAGAGTAATTAAAGGAATTAACAAACAGAAATAAGTCGGGGGATGTCGGGTTATTTATAAGCGCCCGCGGCATTGCTTATAATGAGGCTTTGTTCTGTATAGGTACTTGTTACGGCGGCGCCTTCGTAACATGGAATGCGACGAGACGCCTAACTTTAACGTTTGTTATGTCCGTTTGCACTAAACCTAAGAATCGCCTAAGTTCTTGCCTAATTTGTTTAGGCTACTAGCGAAAAATTTGCTTGCACTAACCTTAGGCAATTCCTAACTCCACTTATGAGATTCCTAACTTTATGAGCCCGAATAGGAAGCCCCCAACGAGTAAGGCGATATTTAATTAAGTAGTATTTTTTGTGTTACAGACAGCCAAGCTACAGCATGAAGATTCCCTAAAACTTCGGTTGGCAGACGACAAAATAAAAAAGGATTTTATTTTATTTTTTCTGTCTGTAAACAAATAAATAAATAAAAAGCCTTTATTGGTACCTACATTAGAAGGTTTAAGTACATGAAATTTTTAAAATGTGCCTAAAACACGTGAAAAAAATATAATAACATTAATATCGGCAAACGGTCGCTAATTTGTTGCAGCTTGTCTTCCGACAAAGGCCTCTTCTAAAGATTTCCATTCCGTCCTGTCTTTTGCTAAACAAGTCCATATTGGACTCGCTATTTTCATAATCTCATCCTCCCATATTTTGTACTGTCTACCTCTGCTTCTTTTATTGTCCCGTGGATACCATTCTGTTATATTTTTGTCCATTTCTCCTTCCTCTCTCTCATCATCTCCACTTTAGTTGTTTGTAAGTTGTGTAGGTAAGTATATATTCTTGAACTTTGTTTTACTTTTTATGTCCTTTAGTTTTATTCGGTCTTTTCTTTTAACTCCAATTGTGCTACTCTCGATTCCGTTTTGACAGGTTTTATTTTGTTTGCTAGTTGTTCTGTCAACGCCTAGGTTGGACATCCGTATAGTTAACAAGGCTGAATACATATATTATATAATTCTCCTCTTTTCTTTCATTGGCATTTCCTAAGTGACCAAAATCGTTTCCAAGTATTAGCAATTCTTCTTTCCACTTCATGCTTGCACTCTTCGGTTAATATTAGCTGTCCTAAGTAAATATATTCGTGTACGTATTCTATTTCTTCATTGATTATTGTTATAGTCACTGTTTTATTGTTATAGTCACTGTGTTTGAGGAGTTTGTCATTATTTTTGTTTTTGTTAAGTTCATTGACAAACCTGCCTTTTCACTTTCAATCGCTAGCTGTTGCAACTTTATTTCTAAGGTTTTCGAGCTGTCAGAAAGTTTGATTAAATCATCTGCGAAGCGTAGATCAGGTCAGGTTCTCACCATTTATATTCAGACCCATATTTGGCTATTCCAGTTTCCTGAATACCATTTCTAGGACAGCAGAAAATGATTAAGGCGAGATAGGGTCCCCTTGGCGTACTCCTCTTTTAATAGGGAATTCTTCACCTGTAGATTCTAATTTCTAATTTCTATTTTGTTTAAATTAAGGCGTACCCTTATGATTGTAGTGCGTCCCAAATAAATCCATGTTCTAGTGTGTCGAATGCCTTGTTAAAATCCACAAACCATATGTAGGTAGTAGGTTTTGTTATATTCTTTAAATTTTTGTAGTATTTGTCTAAGGGCGTGGATGTGATCTATGTTTCAGAAGTTTTTACTTCTGAAACATAGTTCTTTAGGCTGATTTTCTTCAAGTACCTATGTCAGTAATTCAGTTTATTTTTATTTTTGAAAATACTTTGTATATATTAGACATTAAGCTAATGGGTCTATCTATAGTCCTCTGTCGCCTTTTTATGTAAAAGTATAATTGTAGATTTGGACCAATCCTCTGGAATCGTCTCCGTTTTAAGAATTTCGTTAATTATATCTGTAAGTATTTGAGCAATTACTGGTAATGTTGTTTTTAGTAGTTTATTTGTAATGAGGTCTGGTCCAGGTGCTTTATCAAACTTTTGTGTGCTAAATAGCTTTTATGATATCTTCCTTTAGTACTTCCGGTATTTTCTCTTTAGTATCTCGGGTCTATTCCCTGTAGTTTTACCATCTTTCTTCTTCATATTTATTGGTATCCAGGCTTTTTTGTGAATCAGTTCTTTTAGTGCCTTTTTCATTCCTCCTGTTTTTTCTATGTAATTCTTCATCGTGTTAAATCTTTTTGTTCTCCTTTCTTTCCTTAGTTGTTTATATACGTCCGATGTTTTAGCCAGTTCCTCAGTACCTAAGCCATCATACCCACGGGCGCTTTTTGGACGCTTTAAAGAGCGTTTTTTTTAACGCTAACAGAATTCCCGAAGCAATTATATAAAAAAATAAAACCGCCTTCTAAAAAACCACATCAAAAAAGTAAGAAATAATTCCTCACCAAATAAATAGCGTAAGTACTTTGAAGTCGGGCGTGAAACATGTACAATTTTTTGTTGTTTTTGTTAAAACCCGCCCGACTTCAAAGTACTTACGCTATTTATTTGGTGAGGAATTATTTCTTACTTTTTTGATGTGGTTTTTTAGAAGGCGGTTTTATTTTTTTATATAAATATAATTTTTATTTCACTCTTTTTAGTGCATCTTGCAGGCAATTTGCGTGTTTTCTGGTAAATAGGTATGTGATCAAACTCAAAACCTCCTTTTTCGAAGTCGGTTAAAATACCTTGAGGTATCCCCTTTTTAACAAAACAAGAATCATCTAAATCGGTTCATTAACAAAGGAGTTATGCCTAAAGATAAGTATTAAATTCACATAAAGTGGTAACGAAAACGACAGTATTTTCAAGATTTCCTGAAAACTACTGAACCGATTTCAAAATTTCAAAAAATGGGACCAACTTGGAAACCAACCTGATGTAACGTTTGAACCATTTCAATCGGTTCAGCCGTCTTCGAGTAATCGGTGGACATACATAAAAAAAAAAAAAAAAAACATACATACAGACGAATAGAGAACCTCCTCCTTTTTGATTTAGAAGTCGGTTAAAAAAGTGAACAGTCAGCCGGGAAGTCATATGTTCTAATTACAAAGCCTTCAAAAAGCGTTCGTGTGAATGAGGGCTAATGGAGGATTCCGGGATTTATTGCGCTTCCACCTTCAGCCTTATCATCACTTAACATCAGGTATGATGAAGGCTAAGTGCTATGCTACCCCCCTGTGGATAAAATAAAGAAAGGGCCCTAAAACATTACAATTGAAACACATAAGTACAAACCGATAAACCAAACAATGCATTAAGGTCTTGAAACGTTGAAACAAACGTATTTTAATTTAATACCTACAACAAAAGTGTTAACCCATTTAATCCTATAAATCGATTTGTACGGAGGTAAATCGATAAATTTCCTCATTATTCACCGTAGGAAGCAAAAACAGCAATTACAAAATATTAAATTAATCTGTGCACGCATTTAAGCGCGGGCTCGTAAACGTCTCGTTTAACAAAATGGCCGCGATGTATCGATACGATATCGATGTCGATAATTACTGCCTTTATCGATATAACTGATCGCTTTTTTAGATGTCAATAATTACCGTTTAGTAATTGGATAGTTTGTGTGTGTTTTAGTTACGAAGCTTAATTTATAAATGAAAGGTGCGTCGGAGTAATCAAATGGTGATTATCCTCAATTTATAAGGTACCTAGGTAGGTACTTAGTTGTGCAACGGATAATGAAATTGTCTTAACTGTACTTATTGCATTAGATGGGCTAGTAAATTGAAGGTAAGTATAGCATATTTTTCTTACAATTTACTAAGAAGTGATAATTAGGTAGTTTGCGGTCCCGATTACCTATTCTGTGCTTTTTACCTACTGCAAATTGGCCATAAATGTGAAAGTAACTCCTGTCCGCTAACTTTTCACACCTAAACCACATCATAAAATATTTTAAAGCGTCTTGTAATAACCATAGGAAAATACATTAGGTAAGTCCTTACTCACGCAAAATGAGGGCATGGCATCAACCCCCGTTCGTAGTTTCCTCATATAGGTAGGTACCTAGGCTAGGTACTCTGTCTTATATAGTATCAACTAGAGACATGGCCTGGCAACTTAGCTAGCGACGTCCTAGAATACCTGGCAACTCTGGCAAGCGGTCCATGATATCTACAAATAAAATCGATAAAATAAAAAAAAAACAATATCGTTATTCAATTTAGGTTTGTTTAACAACACTTATGAACGTCAATGAAGCTACGCCATCGGTTCGCAAATTCTACGGCAGGAGACCTTGTAGCGAGAAGAACCGGCAAGAAACTCGCCAAGGGCTATTTTTTTCTCCCTGTTTTAACTTATACAGAGTCGTCAAGTTTGAAAAATGACCTTCACATAATAGTAAGGTTACTTTCCATCACAATACAGAATACCGCTTAAATTAAGTACAATTTTGCTTATTACCTAAAACAGTAAACAATTTTCAACTAAACAAGGAATCAAATAGTTTAATGGACAAACTAATCCTTATCTTATTCACATTATATTATAGGATTAATGAAAAGGAAACTGCAAGCTGCGCTATATATTCAAATATTGTAAGTATTAACAAATAAAAGGAATTTTTGAATAAATAAAACAATTATTAGAAAAATTGCTGTTACTGTAAGACACACACACATGGATACCAGAATTACTATGAGACACACCAGCTCGCTCATCAATCTATTTAATACTATTATAAACCATATCCCGAACACCTTTAACACAAGTAGACATGAGCAGACCCACCCCACTGGCAGCACCCGTTCACGAGCATGACGCATGAGCCAGCCATCGCTTCGCTCAACCATATTTTAGGGAACGTAACGATAAAGAAAAGAATATGAAAAAGAGGAAGTAGTAGGTAGACAGCGTTTTACGAAAGAAATCCCCCAGACTCGGCGCCACTGTCATACAACGGCGTGTTGTTATCCTATACAATTTAAGTACCTATGTAGTTCCACTTTTCACCGCATGACTTCTTTCGTGAAACGCACTCTACATACCAAAACTAGCAACATTGTTTATTTTTCTATCACGTGGCAAACGCGTTAGGGACACTCAGCCATATCGATCTCACCAATTAGTTTGGGACACAGCTGAGGTTAATGTCGTTCGTTCGTCACTCCGTAAAGATAACGTCTTTATTTGTCCCTTCTTGGGTGTGAAGCTATTACACAACTTATCAGTGTTTAGTGGCATTTAACCTTACTTTCACTGATAAGGCTGAATGAGAATTAACTTTGAACTTTTAGAAAATGTTATCTGTGTAATTAAAAAATACCCTTGATAGTAACCATAGAGTAGTTTATAGAATAACACGGTTCAGTTCGACAATATTTTTTTTCGCTTTCAGGCGGTTTTGTACTATTTATATAAATTATATATAATACAATTAATATTGTAATGCCTTCGGTAGCTTAATTTTCGGGGGGCGGGTTCGAAACCTGACCGAAAATTTACTATGGGGCCTATTTACTATGGTAAATAGACATGTTAAGGCACACAAATATTTGTCTTGTTCGGAAATCGAACCAGAGACCTCTGGCACAGAGGGCAGGTATCCTACCACTGCGCCAAATCGGTCGTCAAATAAAGTATAATAACGACGTAGGACTTGTTTTCAAATAAAGGCACCTAGGTACCTAATAATAACTATACCTAAAGAAGTATAAATATTGGATACACAAATCGATTGTTTTTTAAAAGATAAAGCTTTACAATTACGGTTGTATTCAATCAAAGTAAAATAAATCAGTCATCTAAATTGAACAGTGGTTTCAATAACCTACACTTAAATAATTGAAGCCTTCAATTAAATAATTAAAGAATTAAAATAACATTAGTTTGCAAGACCACGATAGTGCGATTTCTACAGAGCATTTTGCATAATACAACAATAGTGTCGTTAATTAATTGAGTGGTTAATTATCGATAAGTGCGCAGCCGGGAGTCGATCCCGCGACCGGGACCGCCCGCGTCGCCCACACACCGGCATTGTTCGCCAGTGACATTTTTATGATTGATTCCGATAGGGACGTGCGTGATTTGAAATTGATATCGATAAATTTTAACATACGAATCAGAATACCTAATAAAAGACAATGTTTTTTAAAGTAAGAACTTTTTGGTATGGCAAACTTTTTAAATGAGACTAATTCAACCTCTGTAACTAGTGGTACGTACCACCGGTTAATACCGGTGGTCTAATGACCCAGAGGTCCCGGGTTCGATTCCCAGTGGTGGTACATATTGTATTTGGTTCGGTTGGTTGGTGGTAGGACTGTTCTAAGTCCTTCTGTTAAGATAATATGACATTTTGCGATTATAATTTTTATAAATTCATAATTAATAGACATTGTATTTGCATGCCCGCCTGGTGAATGTGTCTCGCACTTATTTTATTTTATACCACGCTATTAAATACCACGTTCTGGCAAATAAATTTTCTTTCTTTCTTTCTTTTTTGGCTAGCTACACTACAACTACTATCATATCTAAGTCTGACGCCATAACAACGATGTTTCAAGCATTGTCAGTGTCCCGGCAGTTAGATATAAAGATAGCAAGTTTTTCTTCTGGGAGTAGTGCGCTTCCACCTTCAGCCTTATGTTCACTTAACATCAGGCGTGATGAAGGCTAGACGCTACCCCGTTGAGAAAAAGAATCGTCTCGAAGGACCATTTTGTGAAAGTTGTTTATACTTATATTTATCTAAAGTGTCGCTGGTTTTTTCTGGTTCTAATATCGTAACATTCGTTATACAATCGCTAGAGTTACTAGTCTTTGAAATAAAATATGTCAATATTTGGCTGATTTTTTTTATTCACTTAAATTGTTTATTGTAATGTTAGCAACATAACATAGGTATTTATTTTCAAATAAGTATCTTTCAAATTTTCAGCGATATAGAGCATCAAAATTTCTAATTAGATAAGGAGAGCGGTACAAGCAAGTGACGTCACAAGCTTGTTAGCGCCACACTCTCGCCATAGAAAATTTCATTTTAGAAAGTGATAGCTAGTACTTCGCTTGTTATAATACAGATTGTAGGTAAGTATTTCTTTTTCTTATTTGTTATTCAATTATGTTATATTTCTGAATGACATAATTAAATATCTTCATTTCAACAACAGTCAAATACCCAATTATAATGTCTTTAGTTATAGGTATTATATATTTTGTAAGAGCTTATTGTACCACAATTAGAACAATAAAGACTATTTTATCTTATAAATAATAAAAATAATGTTGTGTGAAAATTTAAGGAAAATTTTCAGCAATTTAAACCCTCCAACAAAATTCTTAACAAAGGTCTCGGTAGCTGAATATGGCAAGCAGGGGGCCGGAAATTTAAAGGTTGCGGGTTCGATTTCCGTCTAATCAATTTGGTGACTACTACTTTTTACAGCATTAAACTTATCATCGATATTTTTTGCTTCACTTTAGTAGATTTTTAATCGCATTTGAATCATCAAAACACAGAGTAAATGTAATAAATAAACATTTCTGTTGAAAGCTAACTGTCGTAATGGTGGGTTATTGGGAATCGAACCGAAACGAACCATTAAGCACTGCGCATACACGGTAATTTGCTTTTTATATCATTGCGTGGTGGTGGATGGTGGTATACTTAGCCGAGTTGGCTACACAACACAAGTACATTGAATATTTGAATACTTAGTCTTTTTGTATGTTCCTACCTCCATAAGAAAATTTACCCTGATTGTAAGATCTTAATTTTTACCCTAAGGTGCTTATTCAGATTATTTTAGGTAGTACTCCGACAATCGCCGTCAAATCTTTTTGGTTGTTGCGTTATTTTATGACTATGTATGTATGACATACACCTTTACAGTGAAATACTTTATTTATGCCACAAACACTGTCACGTGTCTTTTGTTTTCAAAACTTAAGACACGTTTTAAAATTTTACTACGGAAGTTACAAGTAGGTACTTACTTAGATAAGCAGTTTTTTAAAGCTAAGGCTAAGTTTTCCTCAGAATAGCTCGCTTGCAAAATTATGACATAAAAAGGTCTCCTCTAGAAACTATTTAGTACTATTTACACCATAAATAGGCCACTTCTACAATATTCGGCGGATTATTTAAAGAGTTTGAATGTTTGAAAATAAAGAATTAAAAACAACCAGTTCCGATGGGACTTGTTCGAACCCACGATCTTTCACTGTCCGGGCGAATGCTCTAACCACTGAGCTACGGAGTCGTTAGGAGAAGCGTCGAATTCATCCAATACCACATACGCGCTGTTTATCTCATCAATGTGATGATATTGCTACCCACACATTCGAAACAAATACCTTTCCAAATATTTGACAATCGATAAAGATGAAAACGACTTTAGTTACGGTTAGAGTCTAACCACTGAGTTACGGAGTCATTAGAGCAGTTTAGACTCTAAACTGTTATAGCATTCGCCCGGACAGTGAATGGTCGTGGGCTTGAGTTCATTTTCAATCATAAAAAAATTGTACTGTGAATGCAAAAAAGTAAAAATAATTTGAGTTTAATTTCTTGACTAAACCATGCAAAGTTACAGCTTAATCGGGGTTATTACACTTATCCCCATCGACTTGCCCCATCAATGGGGGATTGTGAACTTTTCTTCCACAAATCCCCATTCAGTACTAAACAAATTGACAATGGGGATTTGCTGAAGAAAAGTTCACAATCCCCCATTGATGGGGGAAGTCGATGGGGATAAGTGGAATAACCCCTTAATCGGACACTGGAAGTGGGTCAAAAGCTTGCATGATTTGTCCCCCACTAACTAACTAACTAACATGGAAAGTTAAATAAAAGCTTGTAAAAAGGTATTACACCTTTAACTATTCCCATAGCTCATTTAAGGTTATATGTGATAGCGGATCCTTGCGGTTTCACCTGCGTAGTACCCGTTCCCGTGGGAATATCGGGATAAAATATAACTTATGTCACTCGGGAAGAATGTAGCTTTCTAATGGTGAAAGAATTTTCAAAATCGGTCCAGTAGTTTCGGAGCCTATTCGATGCAAACAAACAATCAAATCTTTCCTGTTTATAATATTAGTATAGATAGAAAACATCTAGCAGCGGTCATTTAGTGGCGCGGAGGCCGTGGTCAGGTATTCAAATGTGTTTATGTATTGTTTATTTCACCAATGTGAAGATATTACTACCCTCACTCTTGAAACAAATACCTTTCCAAATATTTGACAATCGATAAAGTTGAAAACGACTCCGTATCAGTGGTTAGTAGGGGTGTAATTTTGTTCAATTTCAGTTTCAGAATTGGCTGACGAAACTGGGTCCGTCAATTTCGGAAGAAAACTCATTTTTACTATTAAATAGTAAGAGTTTAGATTTTCTTGCAAAAAAAAATAGATTTCAAAAGCAGATTGTCCAACAATCTAAAAGCTTGTAAAAAGGTATTACACCTTCAACTATTCCCATAGCTCATTTAAGGTTATAGGTGAAAACCTCTAGCAGTGGTCATTAAGCCTCCGCGGCGCGGAGGCCGTGGTCAGGTATTCAAATGTGGTCACGGCGCGGCCCAGGGCGCGGTAATCACGGGTTAACGCCTGTTTGTATACCGACTGTTCAGTGTACAGTAACACTGATGGTGGTTTCAATGGGGAATCAGTAGGTACTGACTAGTTTAAAAATCACTATGATTTCTATTTTATGAACCTAAACGAATATACTTACTTACTTACCAACTTTTCTGAGGAAAACATGGGCAAATTTACTTGACTATAGCTTAAAGAATTAGGTTTGACGCTTTTTAAGTAGGTAGACAATAGGTACGTACCTACTCGATTCAAGAACCTTCTTTTTTGAGTCGGTTGAAAAACAAGTCTTCTAGAACACAGGAAGGAAACACTCGATGTTATAGTTATACGTCATCATCATCATCATAGCGTATGGCTAGACTGCTATCCTTAACCTCCATTTTTATATAAATGTATGGCAGAGGTTAGAGGGGAAAACAGCTAGCATTGATTGCAACGTGTAGTAGCTAACATCTAGCAGTGGTCATGGTCATTAAGCGGCGCGGAGGCCGTGGTCAGGTATTCAAATGTGGTCACGGCGCGGCCCGGGGCGCGGTAATCACCTCGGTTAACGCCTGTTTGTATACCGACTGTTCAGTGTACAGTAACACTGATGGTGGTTTCAATGGGGAATCAGTAGGTATTGACTAGTTTAAAAATCACTATGATTTCTATTTTATGAACCTAAACAAATATACTTACTTACCAACTTTTCTGAGGAAAACATGGGCAAATTTACTTGACTACTTGTAGCTTTAAGAATTCGGTTTGAAGCTTTATTTTTAAGTATACGAATGTATGGCAGAGGTAATAGTATCTACCTACACACGTTCCGATCCGACAGCCGATTTGGACTGCTAGCTCCTAAACCAAATCTGCGCTACACTCGTTCCGATTTGGTCTGGGAGCAGACCAAATCGGCTGTCGGGTCGGAACGTGTGTAGACACTATGAGAGGGGCAAACAGCTAGCATAGGCACGTGTAGTAGGCAACATCTAGCAGTGGTTAGTAAGTGGCGCGGAAGCTGTGGTCAGGTATTAAAATGTGGTCACATTGACGCCAGTTTGTATGGACTGTATACTGTACCTACTACTGTACAGTCTAAGATCTATGGTGCTATCACATCACATCTGTCTGCAGAAATGATTGTATTGTATTGTAGGTATTTAACCTACCTAAACATATCCGTTGTGGAACCAATAATATAAAAGTTTATAAACGTTTTTAAACATTTCAAAACGATCCAACCTATTTATCCATGCCTACAATGCTAACAGATGACAAACTAATGCTAACATTTGAAAGTAGAACTTGGCCAGATCATTGGGTCTAAATCCCAGAGGCGGATTATTTTAATATCTCTTACATTGCATTTTATTTAACATATTCCTAAATTTCCTAAAATTGTACTTTTTTGCATCTGTCATTTGTAGAATCGGTCAATAGTAGAATCGGTCATTTGTCGAATCAGCCGTAAGGCGCTACTCGGAAAAATATGGACTTTTTGATTTAAAACTATAGGACGGTTACAGTTGTTACAAATCTGGTAATAAGATATATATTTCTTCATACCTTTATCTAGAATCGTATAGTTTCAAAAACACGATTTTATGATTTTGCCTCGACACTTTTTATTTTCGAAAAGACCTCTAAAAAATACGAAAAGTGAAGATTATTCTTAAATGGGGTTACTTACACTATTGGAAATTGGTTTAATTAGTGGACACCAATAATATTGAGGATCGTATAGAAGCATTTTTTTTAAATCGCTGTAGTTTTTTAATAGGAAGTGATTTTGTGATTTTTTTTGCCTAATCTGCAAAATCTGTCTCGCTCCCGCGCGCGTCGTTTTCTCATTGCTATCTCGCTTCAGCACATTTTTTCCGAGTATCGCCTTACATTTCGAGAATTGGTCAATTGACTATGTAGTCATTTCGCGAAGTCCTTAGTAGACATACACCCACTTGCAGGAAGCTCCTTTAAAGTTAATGCTTCATTAAGTCTATATATTGCTGTCACTTTTCGTTGTCAAGTAATAAAAAGTGACAGCAATAGATTTAATGAAGCTTTAACTTTAATGGAGCTTCCTGCAATTGGGTGTAAACCGCTTTTTCTATCAGATTTGATGTTTTAATAAAAATAATTAAAGTTCTTGAGAAAGCTTAAAAATATGGGAACCTCATTTACCGCGCTTTGTAGGTACTTACCTACTCTATGGCTGATAGACTATGGCTGACGTTCAGAAACAAAACAGGTTCCTAACTTGAGTTATTGCATTAAGTAGTTAATGCCCGGTTGTGATCGCGCTTTACGCGCTCTGCGGTGGCGTGACTCACAGATTAGGCATTAAGGCGGGCATTCCCCAAAATAGGGTATTTTAAATTATGGATTACTCACAAAACACAAGTACTTAAAACTTGGAAAAAATATATGTTATTTTACAGTTATTTATCTAGTGCTTCCGGCCGTATTTTTTCGATAGGTGATATTTTACTGTGTGAAATAAAATCCCAAACATCCGTCTAATCGTAATCCAAATATCGTATTACTTGCAGTATACTTGGTTTTAGTTAATGAAAAGTATACGAAAATAATTGTCTTTGTTTAGCCGAGGGATTCCGGCCGTCATAAGTGTAAATCTTTTATTATTTAATTTTTAATTGAATTTTAAGTGATTTTCGATTCGCGGGGCGCTCGCGAGTTCACAGTTCCCTGCCGGCTGCCGCTGCGTCCGCGTAAAGTGTATCGCGCGCGGCCGAGCAAGCGTTAGCGTGCCTATTTCGGTCGGGATTCATCGCCTTAAGGCTCTTAACACTTGTGCCTTTTTATAATAAAGGGAGGGGAAGGCATTTACGATAGCCCTATCCACGTACAGTGTGTACAGCGGTTATATATTCGAATAAAGATAAACTTGTCGTTCCCAAGTTTAGGCTAGAAAAATCCAGAGCCTCATTTCTGGGGAAAAGCATAGCCTTTTTTAATAAAGTTCCACAGCATATAATTGAACTTCCATTGCATAAATTTAAATGTTACATTAAAGAGTCGCTGATGAGCAAAGGATACTATAAAGTAGAGGATTATTTGAATGACCGCAATGCATGGTCATGATGTAACACATAACATAATCACTGTTTAATATGATGTATTTTTATACTAAGCAATGAGCGATTTTCTGAGAGGCCATTTAAAAAAAAAAAGCTTCCAAATGCTTCACTAGATGGCGTTGAATAAGTATGTACATGTCTATGGTATATTTTGGTATGAAACATATTTAAATTAATTATTTTTTAACAACCCAAAGGAAACTAATAATATATTAAATAAGTACTACTGTGAGGAACAGAAACGAAATAGGTAAATTTAAAGATTTTGGTAAATAAATAACATCTGTCTGACGTTCCGTTTTTCGTAAAAAAGTCGCGTCAAAGTAAAATTTATAACGTTCCGTTCCTTCTAAGTGCATAGGTGGGACAGCGCCATCTAGTGACTGAGCTTTCAGAAAATCGCCCATTGTTGTATTAGTAACGATTTGTTTTTTTTTTGTAAATGTCGTTACCTAACTAAGAAACGCTGGCAAGTTTCTTGCGCCCATTCTTCTTGTCAGTTAAAAAAGTCTTGAATGGGTGGTAGGAAAATATTGACGATTCATAAGTACATATTTATTATGTCTTAGTGAATAAAGAATATTTTTATCTTTTTATCTTTTTTTTATAATATGGGACTAGCCTACCCGCTTCATGACCATATACCAGGTATGAACTTCATACGTTTTTGGGAACTTTAAGTCAATTTTATAAAGAAAATGGCAGCTATCAGTTCCTTGTTTTGTGACGTCGGGTATAACGATAACTAGCTAGCAACGTTCAACAGAGCAAAGCAGCAAAAATCTATCAAGATAAGGAATTCAAATGACAGTTGAAGCCCATACCCATATCCATATTTCTTAGCCGGTAGCCCTCCACATCCACTGGACTCGATGGGGGTCAGGTCAGAAGGAAAACTCTTACACCTCTTATACCTTTAGTCTTCAAATGACTAATTCGCAAAATGACTACACAGTCTATAAATAATACAATTCTTTAAACGACCGATTCTACAAATGACCGGTTCAACTATATTGACTGATTCTACATATTACTGTTTTTTAATTGTATGAAAATATTACCTACTTTTGTTAGGAAATTTAGGAATGTAAGTAAATAAAACGCAATATATTATAAAGAATCAATGGGCGATTTTCTGAAAGCTCAGTCACTAGATGGCGCTGTCCCACCTATGCAGTTAGAAGGAACGGAACGTTATAAATTTTACTTTGACGCGACTTTTTTACGTAAAACGGAACGTCAGACAGATGTTATTTATTTACCTAAATCTTTAAATTTACCTATTTCGTTTCTGTTCCTCACAGTAGTACTTATTTAATATATTATTAGTTTCCTTTGGGTTGTTAAAAAGTAATTAATTTAAATATGTTTCATACCAAAATATACCATAGACATGTACATACTTATTCAACGCTGTTCGGAAAAGATCGACGTTTCTGAACGCGTCTCTAATGTCACGTCAAATTGACATTTGGCTGTCACTTGAAGTTGACAGTGACACTTGATTGAAATTCTTGTTAGAAAGATGTCGGATTAATTTTGCTGAATTTGTTAAAAATCGCTCGCGTTGAATATGCCTGGCATATCGAATTTGAATTGAATCTTAAATTATCTATGTGATCCCGTTTTGTACGACCAAGGTTTTGACGCCATCCATCGGGCTGGTCGCGGAGTTTTGAAAGAAAGATAATTGTCCACCACGCGCTTTTTGTCGGGACTGTAAATCGTAATAAAAGAGGCTCCCCCGTGTGTGTCTTTGTGTATCTATTGCGGAAGCGCCCAGTGCCTTGGGAACGCTGTTATTTGTGTTGTGAGTAAGGTGACTAATTGGTAAGGTCTGCAGAAGAAAGGACCCCAGGGGCGCGCGCGCTCCCTTACACCACTTCTGCCTTGGAGACGTTCGACACACAGACCCGTATGTAACCTCACCTTACTTAACATTCTCTCCGCTGTGTATCGCAGTCCAATTGTTCAGTTTACATCCCCGCTGAAACCTAGTTTTTTGTCCGGAGTCTATATTAGTAATACCAGCTTCCACTGCGCTAGCCGATTCCGCGGTATAGGCAGGGGTGTACTGAACATTTCTTGGTAGCCAAGAGCGTAGCTTGAAGGCCTGAGAGGCCCACGCCAAAACTTTGTATTAATCAGTGCCGTTTTGATGACCCAGTCTGGTCCGGACTAGATTAATTTGTACTTGTAAATGGTAATTGGCTTGCATTTGAAAAGTAAAGGGCATTCCTTTGTTATTGGTTCCATGTCTTGTAATTAATTGTCATGTATTGAAGTTCCAAAGTGTAAACAGATGCCTTTCTATGCTCATAATAATTATTATTTAGTTTGTTAGCAAATTTGAGTTGTGAATATTGACAAGTTTGTTGCTAAAATAATAGCTAATAAAAGGTTAGCTAATAAGTTTGCACTCAATACTTAGTGAAACTTAAATGATTTGGGACATTGTTTACACATTGAAACTCATTGAAACTTGTGCTTTGAAATAATTAAAATTAACTTGTTGTTGTGTAACAGTATGTTGTGTTGATATCCAAGTGAATTTCAATAGTCAGTGATTTTGAGTGAATTTCAATAGTCAGTGAGTTTTGTTGTTTTCTGATAACCTCCAAATATTTAAGAGTTTGTGTCATTATAAATACTTTGTTGTTGTAATATTGGAATTTTGTGGTTAGTAATAACCTCCAAATATTGGAGATTTTGTGTTATAGTGAATATTTTGAATTTGTTGTTTTTGTTGATAAATTTGTGACGTTACAATGACGGCCTCCTCTGCTAAAGCCAAAATACGTTCTGAGTTACGGTGGTTAGCTTCTGCGGTTGCGTTGTTGGATCGACCGGATAGAACGGAGGCCTTGTTGAACAGATACGTAGATCTGCCCGTACGTTTGGCTGTTGTTGATGAACAGTATGCCTTATTTTTGGAAAGGACTGTTGAGGCCGATGTGGAAATGCGACAAGAAGTCGATTTGGATGTGGACCAGTGTTATGATTTTGCGGACAGAATTACCCAGGTGGCTCGACCTTTGCAAGTGGCAAGAGAGAATGAACCGAGCCCGTCCCCGGTCACATCTAAGAGTATGCCCCCTCTCTTTGCTAGATTGGCCCCCTTAGACTTAAGGCGCTTTGCTGGTCGTCTAGAGGACTGGGAGGGCTTTATTAATATTTTTGATAGTCTTGTACATGCCCGGGACGATTTGACCCAGGGCCAGAAGTTAGCTTATTTGTTATCCGTGTTGGAAGGGGAGGCCCTTGAATCAGTTCAACATTTGGCCCCCTCGGATGAAAACTACCCTATTGCTAGGGATTTGATTGCCCGTCGGTACCAGAACGTACGACGTCTGGCGGACAACCACGTTGCCGCCATTTTGAATTTACCCCGCGTTGCCAGCGTGATGCACTTGAGAGTGGCTTTGTTGAATCCGCTGTTGGTTGCATACAACGCATTAAAAAACTTAAAACTCCCAGTGGAGCAGTGGTCGTTTTTGTTACTGCACATTGTCCTGGGAAAGTTGCCGGACTCTGTTAAGGTCCGTTTTGAGCAGCAGTATGGTGGGGATAGTGCGACTTATCTGCCACCCTTCTCGGACCTCTTGACGTTCCTGGAAGGAGAAAGTAGACTGGCAGATAATTCCTCTCTGGCCGGTCCTATGGGACCCGAACGACCTGTGCCACAGAGTAGATCCCCCACCGGACCCCCCCGTAGGGGGCGTATGGCCCCTCGCGCGCCCGGCCGCTATGCCGCCGTCCAGGAGACCGCCCGCTGCTTGTACTGTCGGGAACCGGGTCACAGCACGACCCGTTGTGATAAGTTCCTCGACCAGCGCGTCCAAGGCCGTCGAGCGATCGCGCGACAACGGACATGGTGCTACTCGTGCTTGGGCCTGCACATGCAGCGCGAATGTACCCAAGCGCACCCATGCCGCTTTTGTAAGGGCAACCACCATCCCCTCCTCTGCATGAACAGCCCAGAGGGCGGCGGAGCGCCGCAGCGCGTCGCTGCAGGATCACCGCGTATGGGTGGGGGTCTCGGACCCCCCGCGGTGTTTGCATCCCGCAGCAGTTCTAGTGGCCACCAGAGTGGCCCCAGACGCTCTCCGCCACGTTTGGACCCTCAAACGGGCGGGGGTCCCAGGGACCCCCCCATGGGAAACCGATCCCCAAGGATGGGGATGAGTTATGCGGGCGTTGCCGGAGGTCGTAGAGGCCCCCCGCGACGTTTTGAGCCTCGCACGGGCGGGGGTCCCACGGACCCCCCCATGGGAAATCGGTCCCCAACTAGGGGGTTCGATTTTGCGAGCGATGCGGGAGGTCGTAGAAGCCCCCGCGACGTTTTGAGCCTCGCACGGGCGGGGGTCCCCGGGACCCCCCTTCTGAAAATCGGTCACCGTGCCCCCGCGACTATGGGGCGACGTACACGGTGGATGCTAGGCACCGATTCTCGCCGCCGCTCGCCGAATACCCGCGTTTGGAGCGGCGCCCGCCCCGTCATCAAGGGGCCGGGAGATATAACCCGCCTGATACCGGGCGAATTGGACGTAGGCAGTATGTGGGAGGATGGGACCCACTGGATCGCTATGAGCGACCCCCTTACCATGGGGGGACGTCTGGGGACCCCACATACTAGCAATCAACGTGTTTACGGTCGATTGTAGCCACCCCTCCAGAGACCGTTTTGTTGCCCACGGCCTCTGTGCTTGTCAGGGGGTTGAATGGCGACCTTGTGGAAGTTCGCGCCTTGTTGGATTCCGGTGCTCAGGGGTGTGTTGTGTCATCTTGGTTAGTTAGGCGGTTGGGCCTCAAGGTGCACCCCCACACGGAAGGCGTGAGAGGTGTTGGCGATGTGAAAGTCCCCGGGTTGTTAGGGCATGTTGACTTCACATTTACATCACGTAATAAGTCCACGCCAGGCATTAAGACCTCGGCGATTGTGTTGGACACAGTTGTTGGCCGTCAACCTTCAGTTGACTTGGGACCGAGTATGTTGTCTTTGGTGTCTGATTCCCCACTCGCCGATCCAAATTTCTTCCGCCCAGGCCCGATTGATGCTCTCCTTGGAGCCGATGTCCTGGGGCGAGTTTTGTTGACGGGGAAGCGAGTTCTGCAGCCAGATGGCTTGGTAGCTCTGCAGACGACACTCGGTACAGTTGTGATGGGCCCTGCTCGCCGCGTTTTGGATTCCCTTGATGAGGATCGCGGTCTTGTTTTTAATGTGTCTCTCTCCGAAGTGGTGCAGAAGTTTTGGGAGGTTGAGGAACCTCCACCAGCCCCGCGGGTTGACCCAGTAGCGGATGAATGCGAGTTGTATTACCAGAATAACACTGGTCGCCTCCGCTCTGGTCGTTTGATCACCCGTCTCCCCTTTCGTGCCGGCCGACCTCCTCTGGGCGAATCCCGACCGCTAGCGGAACGTAGGCTAGTGGCGATGGAGCGTCGCATGAGCAAGGATCCGGTCTTCCGCCAGAAGTATGTTGAATTCATGCGGGAGTATGAGGAGTTAGGGCACATGTCCGTGAGCGATTTGGATTGGCGCTCCGTTGAGCACTTCTTTCTGCCGCACCACGCCGTTTTGAAATCCGGGAAGATTCGGGTGGTCTTTGACGGTTCGGCTCCCACCTCTACTGGAGCGTCCTTGAACCAGTGTCTGCATGTAGGTCCCAAGCTGCACACGGAGATCTCAGACATTTTGACCAACTTCCGGCGGCACCAAATTGTATTTATGACTGACATCCGGATGATGTTCAGACAAACGGTCATCCATCCAGAGGATAGGAGGTACCAATTGATTTTGTGGAGAGAGAGTCCTAGGGACCCCTTGTTGATTTATGAATTGAATACGAATACGTACGGTTTGGCTTCGAGCCCGTTTGTTGCGATTCGTTCTTTGTTGGAGTTGGCCGAGAAGGAGCGCTTGAGATATCCTCGCGCCTCCGCCATTTTGGCCAGTGACGTCTATGTGGATGACATTTGCACGGGCGCCTCATCTGTCTCAGAGGCGATTGTCCTGAGAGACGAACTCACCGCCCTTTTGAAGTCGGGAGGTTACGAGTTGAGGAAATGGATATCCAACTCGCCTGATGTACTGGTAGGTTTGCCCGAAGAGCACCAGCAGGACCCCCACCTATTCGAAAATGTTGATAATCCCCATGTGGTGACCGTCCTTGGCGTACAGTACAAACCGGTCTCTGACACGTTCACTTATTGTGTGGATTTACGACCACCGAAAGTCTGGACCAAGCGTTTAGTATTGTCTACTGTCGCACGTACCTTTGACCCCAATGGGTGGATTTGCCCCGTGCTGTTCATGGCCAAGTGTTTCTTGCAACGGTTATGGGCTTCGGGTGTGTCGTGGGATGAACCCCTCTCGGACGAGTTACTCCGAGATTGGTCGAGCTTCGTTTCATCCCTCCCCGAGATTAATGAAGTGCATTTGCCGAGGCTATTCCTCCCTTCTGAAAATTGTAAAGTTACTCTTCACGGCTTTTCCGATGCCTCCGAACGTGGATTTGCTGCGGCCGTGTACCTCCGCACCGTTACTGTTGACGGAGTTGTTGCTGTGCATCTGGTGATAGCGAAAAGCAAAGTCGCTCCCCTTCGGACTCGTCATACGATCCCGAGGTTGGAATTGTGTGGAGCTGCCCTCCTAATGCGTTTGTTGAACCACGTATGGCTCACATTAGGTCGATCTATTGCGATACAAGAGGTTTATGCTTGGACGGACAGTCAGGTCGTCCTTTGTTGGTTGAAGGCTCCGGCGCACACCTTGGACGTGTTTGTGGCCAATCGAGTGTCGCAGATTTGTAATTCCGACATCGAGTTGATTTGGAGACACGTGCCGGGAACCATGAATCCCGCGGATTGTGCGTCTCGGGGTTGTGTAGCCCCAACCCTAATTAACCACCCCCTCTGGTGGGGCCCACAGTGGTTGATGCGGCCTGAGTCGGAGTGGCCGCCCTCTCCAGCGTTGTCGAACGTAGCCGTTCCTGATATGCGGGCATGCGTCCTGGAGACTAACCCCGCCGGGGAAAAGGATTTGTTGTTGGATCGGTACAGCTCCTTACAGAAGCTGCTTGGTGTTACCGCTTGGATCAGACGTTTTGTGTACAATTGCAGAAACCCACGCGCGAGGCGTGATTCGTCGGTTCTCACTCCGGACGAGCGTAGGGACGCGCTCTTGTTTTGGGTCCGGAGAGTACAAGCTGATAGTTTTGAGTCCGAGATTGAAATTTTGCGTTTAGGCCGTCGCAAGTTGAAGGGCGCGGTATCGCGATTGAATCCCTTCCTGGACGAGAGTGGGCTTTTGCGAGTCGGCGGAAGACTTCGAAATGCGAACCTGCCGTATGGAGCTCGTCACCCCCTTTTGTTACCTAAAGCCGGACATTTGACTCAACTGATAATAACAGATCGCCATGTGAATGCACAACATGCTGGCTGTAATGCTTTGTTGGCCATTTTGCAGCGTGAATTTTGGATTTTGTCTGCTCGTCGAGCCATTCGCACTGTGGTTTTCCGTTGCCTGCCTTGTTATCGATTGAAGGCCGCGACCATGCAGCCCCAGATGGGTGATTTGCCTGCTGATCGCGTCACGGAATGTAGAGCTTTTGCCGGAGTCGCCACCGACTTCGCCGGTCCCTTTACTGTAAAGGCTTCGAGACTGCGTAATGCTAAAACCTATAAGGCGTACCTGTGCGTGTTTGTGTGTTTGTCCACCAAGGCTGTCCACTTGGAAATTGTCTCGGAATTGTCTACCGAAGCCTTTGTCGCCGCCTTGAGCAGATTTGTTTCACGTAGAGGACTGCCGACATTGATACGTTCCGATTGTGGTACTAATTATAAGGGAACGTGTAATTATCTTAAGGAAGTAGTTAAGTTTTTTGTTGATAATAAAATAGACATTGGAACCACCCTCTCCCGGCGTGGGATAATCTGGAAGTTTAGCCCTCCAGCTTGTCCGACCTGGGGAGGAATTTTTGAAGCTTGTGTAAAGGCTGCCAAGACACACTTGCGTCGCGTGATTGGAGAAACTATTCTCACGTTTGAGGAACTTGATACGGTATTTTGTAAAATTGAGGCCGTCCTCAACTCGCGACCCTTGTGCCCGTTGTCTTCGGACCCGAATGACCTGGAAGCGTTGACCCCAGGTCATTTCTTGATCGGACAGCCCCTTTTGGCTTTGCCTGAATATCCGATTCAGGATGTAGGATCCCATCGTTTGTCGCGATACCAACTTTTGAAACAGATGTCCCAAAACTTTTGGGCACGTTGGTCGATGGAGTATTTGCATATCCTACAACAGCGCGTGAAGTGGACAGATAAAACCACCCCACCCCAGACTGGCGACCTCGTGTTGATTAAGGATGCTAACCTGCCGCCCCTATGTTGGCGAAGGGGGCGCATTGTTAAACTCTACCCCGGAACTGACGGAGTTCCTCGTTTTGCTGAGGTTTTGGTTCGAGATTCGGTTTTGAAGAGAGCAGTTAGTGGGCTCTCCCGATTACCCGTAGATTGACGTACCGTTCTTAACGGTCCGGGGCGGGGGGATGTTCGGAAAAGATCGACGTTTCTGAACGCGTCTCTAATGTCACGTCAAATTGACATTTGGCTGTCACTTGAAGTTGACAGTGACACTTGATTGAAATTCTTGTTAGAAAGATGTCGGATTAATTTTGCTGAATTTGTTAAAAATCGCTCGCGTTGAATATGCCTGGCATATCGAATTTGAATTGAATCTTAAATTATCTATGTGATCCCGTTTTGTACGACCAAGGTTTTGACGCCATCCATCGGGCTGGTCGCGGAGTTTTGAAAGAAAGATAATTGTCCACCACGCGCTTTTTGTCGGGACTGTAAATCGTAATAAAAGAGGCTCCCCCGTGTGTGTCTTTGTGTATCTATTGCGGAAGCGCCCAGTGCCTTGGGAACGCTGTTATTTGTGTTGTGAGTAAGGTGACTAATTGGTAAGGTCTGCAGAAGAAAGGACCCCAGGGGCGCGCGCGCTCCCTTACACCACTTCTGCCTTGGAGACGTTCGACACACAGACCCGTATGTAACCTCACCTTACTTAACATTCTCTCCGCTGTGTATCGCAGTCCAATTGTTCAGTTTACATCCCCGCTGAAACCTAGTTTTTTGTCCGGAGTCTATATTAGTAATACCAGCTTCCACTGCGCTAGCCGATTCCGCGGTATAGGCAGGGGTGTACTGAACAAACGCCATCTAGTGAAGCAATTGGAAGCTTTTTTTTTTTAAATGGCCTCAGAAAATCGCTCATTAAGTATTACATTTTTTAAATTATCTTAATGTTACATTACACATCGTCTTTTTTGTAGGTACCTATGTAGGTAGGCTACTTAAATAAGATATTTACGCCATTCTTCAAATTATAATAAAAAAACTGATAATATAATGATTCGTTATTTCTTACCAGGTCCAGTTGTTATTGAGTAGATTGACTGTATGTAACACTAATGCCCGAATACTCGTACGCTACTTATCTTTGGGAGCGTCTCACACATCGCCCTGTCACTTTAAATGTCAAACGTATGAAAGAGATGCCATGATGTTTGAGACGCTCCCAAAGATGATTTGCGTTCGAGTATTCGGGCGTAAGACGGACAGACGCACGAGTGATCCTTTATGGGTTTCGTCTTATATTTTTAGTCGAAACGAAACCCAAAAAATAAAAGCTTGATTTAAAATTCATATCCTACTTAAGTAAGTATACAACGTGTTATTGAATTAATCCAAAACCTCTTAGGTGGTGATTGTTCTCATGAATATGAACAACTTTTACTATGGGGCCAACCTTGCAACTCAACAAAAAAAAAACAGCTGTTTCATACATTTTGGTCGAGTAGGTATTGACAATTTGTATGCAACAGCTGATTTTTTTTGTTGTTACTAGCAACAACCACACCTTATGTTAGGTATAAATTGTTATATAATTATATTTCGTCTGCCACATCTTAATGGTTTTTGAGATAAACCATTACGACCGAGGTCAATTTATGTGAATTATTGGCTATATGGCCCTTAAACTCAGAAGTGTTTTTGTAACCAACCGTGATTATCTGCCGATTACACACTCTGTAATCGCTTTTGTTGTGTAAATAATCTGTGCCAATTACTATTTGGATCGTATTCCCGGGTTAGCTGAAGGCCGTAGAAGCTAGGGCCGGTAAGCAGTTCTTTATGGAAAATATTCAATTGCACCCATACAAATTTCTTGATTGCACCACAAAAATTACTGAGTTGCCACCAAAAATACTATAAAATTCACATCTAATAGTAGATTATTAACAAAGGTGATAAAGCAGTGTCTTCTGTCGCGGGTGACGATTTAGCGAGCGTAACGAAGGACTCTAGGTTTACTCCCGAGCGTAGCGAGGGTGTTAAAGACGAGTCCTGAGTGTAGCGAGGGATTTAAGTTCACCCAAGACTAAGACATCTTTATCACCTAGGAAAATACTCTACTTTTCGTACCATTTGCGAAAAAATTAACACAATAATAAACTTAACGTTTATGTATTTGAAGAAAACAAAAACGCGGCAAATTCCTAGACTAATATTTTTTTGTCGGAAAAGCAAAGGCATCAAGCTCATACGGCCTCGTCGGTTTTCGTAGTTTTATTTAATAAATCATACTTAACTGCATAATAAATGCGTATTCCTTTTTCAAAAAGATGTGTAATGCTTTATATACAAACTCAATGGTGTAAACACAGATGTAGTTCAGTATAAATTTCGGTAAGTATTCCAAATTTAAATCACATTCTCTCCCTAGAGGATGAATGAAATTCAGTACAATTTTCTTTCCCTGTTTTTAACAGATAAAAAATGACTATTGTTATGTTCGCTTTTTGTGGCAAAGAATGTCACTTTTTTGAGCAAGTGGTACGAAAACCTAGTTTAGCTGTGCATTTACTTGGTTATCAACCAAGGAAATGCACACGTTTAAATCTCTATATTTTATACCTAGGTGTAGAGTGTACCTAACCCTACATGAAGTAAAAGTTTTCACTGCGTTCAGAGTTTTTAGTTTTTGTGACCTATTTGGTTTAAATAAGGTTGATAATTTGTGAACTATTTTTTTTAGATGTATTTTTTTATCATAATAATACAATAGGTAGGTACCTATACTACCTATGTACCTAACTAATAGTTTCTTTTTCAGCTAGGCTAATTTCGGGGGAGTTGGCCATACCACAGATTACTAAATAGTTACGTACTACGTGCCATACGATACGGTACAGATGGCCAATCGAATAATTTCTAAAAATATTCACTAGAGGGCTCGTCCTACTACCTACTTAGAAAGCTTGGTGTTGTGTACCGCTAAGTATTTGCCGAAAACAAAATAAAAAATAAAAATAAAATCCATATAATTGTTTCAGACTGATGAAACTTTATTTTGCGTGTGCAGGTTTCATCATACCTAGGTACCTATTAAACTAAGATTGATTAAGTAGGTATGGCCAAAAATTTTCATAAGAAAAGCAGTTAATATTTTATTTTGTGTTTACTTTACTTTATATAAGTAATTTTATTATGTGTGGCCAATGTGGCAATCTCTTCCAAAATATTACGAGAGGTGGCCTTGTGCATTCAGTGTTAGATCAGAAAAAGTAATATTAGGGTTTAAAGCGACGCATGTAATATCCCTTTAATCCCCTTTTTCATTCATTTTCATTTTCAATCCAGCAACACCAAAAAAACCAACAGAAAAAAAACAAATAAAATAAAAAAATCGTATTAGGTAGGTAGGTAGGTAAGTACTAAGTAGATTGAAGATGATTAATAAACAAAAAATATCAATAAATAAAACAAAAATCCAACTATGGCCGTCTCATACGGGCACTAGGGGAGAGATGGAAAATCGTGATTTTAAAAAGAATCTGATTTTAAGGTTGATCCCGTTAAAATGTTTCAAAATATTGTTAAATATCCTAAAGTTTAATTATTAAAGTGTTAAAATAAGTAAGGATTATCATAGAAATTTAGGTACCTATGTTTTATTTGGTGGAAAAGGTGGACCGACGATCTGGTCAAGGTCGCGGGAAGCTGCTGGATGCGGGCAGCGCAGGACCGATCGTTGTGGAGATCCTTGGGGGAGGCCTATGCCCAGCAGTGGGCGTCGTACGGCTGAAATGATGATGATGATGTTTCATTTTTGGTAGAACCTAGAAAAAACTATGGCCAGCTATCCCAGCTGGCCATTTAACTGCTTTTCTTATGACTTACCTACCCTATATGTAGAGTTTTGGCCCAGAGTCAAACCACTTGGTTAAGGGCTTATTACACTTATCCTAGTTACGATCCTAATTAAGCAGACCTACATTGCTTTCTTTGAGCTCATTTTTAGCAAGTGATGCAATCAAAACAAGCTATGTAAGCTTAATTAGGGTCTTAATTAGGATACGTGTAATAAGCCCTTTAGATCTACAGTTTTATCTATATTTATATTGGATTTTAGTAATTCGTTTATTTAACAATTTTTTCTTAGTGTAGTTTTTGGTTACCAACAAAATTGATCATTAGGTGAGTTATGGTGGTTCCAAATATTTTACAGCTACCTTATTATAACACACCTATAGGTACCTTAGGGTAGGTAGGTACAAACAATTTATGATTGGTTATTTAAATTTTTACTTTTTTTGCTTTCACAATGCAGTTTTTATTATTGAGAAATTAAAAATAAAGTAAGTACTTATTCAGAAAAAAATCGACCCGTCTCAACACCCATCGGAGCTGGCTATGAGACGGGTCGATTTTTTTCTAAATAAGTACCTACTTAATTTCAATTTTTCAATTTATTATTATTAAACCTAAAAGTATTTTATGATATCCTATAGTTTTATTTTATTATAAATAAAGAAAATCAAACAATTAAATTATCATTTCGGTATTCTTACCTTCATAAAGATATTTTATTAGTTAAATGTAATTTAATTAGGTACAATTTTTAGGTTAATACAATTAGATGGACCACATTAACCTATCTATAACAATTTTACATGATAATGTTAAAAAAGTATATTTAATTTTAACTTAGTACCTAAGTTATAAAACTAGAACTTTCACCAGTAGGTACCAAACTAAAATACCTACGAAAGGTTGATATCTACGTAGCTACCTAACTCGACAATTAAAAAATAATGATTACAAATCCATATCAATACAAAATTATAATTAAGAATATTTTCCAAACAGAAATCAATTACCACAGTTGCTTATATTACGAACAATAACAATTTTAATTAAAAAATCAAACTATTTACCAAACACTGTTTAGTTTATAATGGCGTAAAATTTGCGTGAAATTCAAACCTTATCGTGTTTCATTAAAATTTAATTCAACGACATAAGAGAACGGTCAGTCCGCGAATGCAGTGTTATTGATAAGCACGATTTTTGGGCTGTGGAAAAGATTTTGTGGGTCAATTAATTTCCTCGATGGAATCTCAGTGATGCTCTGTGCATCGCGCCGTTAACACTAATAAAGCATTTTAATTAATTAAAAAGTGCAGCACTCGGGCACCGGCCGCCGACAGCCGCATAAAGCGAGCAAACCGACGCGCGGCCCCCAACCCGCGCCCTAATTGAATCATAACCTACAAAATACAAAAGCACCACGGCCCCAGCGCAGGCGACAAATCTCGCGCCACATTCCATCTGGTCGGTTAAATCACAAGCTCTTAACTCAAACCGCCCACTCGAAAAGCGTTCCGAATTCAAATAACACCTCAACACGCCTTTCCGCCAATAGCGACGCAGATATCAAAATAAAGAGTTTACGCTCCCAGATGCGTCGACACCCATAGGAATACGGCGACCAATCAGAGCGCGCCCGTCCATGTTCGTTATTTTTTTTTCTCGCTGAACGGGCGTCGGGCGAAGCGGAGGGCTCATTCGGCCGCGCGCCACCTCGGCGTTCGTATCGCGCGCTCGCGTCACGAAAATGGATTGTGCTTTGTGTGACATGTGCTTCTGAGATTTGGTGATATTTTTGTGACGGACCCGTTGTGTGCAAAAGCATGATGCCTCTCGCACCGACCCCAGTGGTGGCGGTGCCATCGAAGCCTAAAATCGGATTTAGTATAGACAGTATAGTTGGTGGGTCGGAGCGGCCGAAGCACGCGTCGCCTCCGCTAGCGAGCCCTGGATCTCCTTCTCCGGTGGCATCTCCTAGAAGTCCGTCGCCGCGTCCGCTGCTGCGGCCGAGTGCGTTACCTGCGGTGTTCCCTACTCCTGAGTTGAAGAGGCTTCCGTACCTAGACGCTCAGAGTCACCACCATCAGTTCCTCGCGCACTTTCAAGGCGCGGCGCTGGCTGCGGCCCTTGCTCACCAGCAGCAAGGGTTTGGAGGCCCCCTCCCTCCGCATCCACCCCCGCATCCTGCCGCGCCTGTACCGAGAGAGTCTTACCAACTTTACCCCTGGCTGATCAACAGGCATGGCAGAATATTCCCCCACAGATTTCCAGGAGGTAAGTGTTTTAGAATTAAAAACAACGCTTACATTATAAAACCTATTCAATAACGAAAGCAATTTGAGTATGACATCATCTAAATAAACAAATTTTACTATCCATTACTCTTAATTTTCAAAAGAGAACCAGGAGCTAACAGTTTTGAGATGGAAGCAGTGTTATAAAATCAAAATTTGATGAATGAATGTATATTTCTGACAGAATTGATTATGTTTTATTGAGCAGCCTAAAAAAAATGATAACCTGAAATTGATGAAAGGCGCTTGCCAAATCAAATCAAATTACGTAGGTATATCTAGCAAAAAGATTTCTATTCAAAGAAGTGTTTACATATGAGTAAATACTTAATTGACGCCTTTCAACTCATTGGAGTGATCTTCTATTCTGTGATGTATATCATTAATATATTTGACAGGTTAATTAGCTCCTAAAGCTGCCGTGAGAAAATCTGGTCCCCGCCTATATCCTGCTATTCAAAACGTATCTCATTATGAATTTACATTAATATCTCCTAATTCCTTCATATTTTTTTGATAGTCTCGTAGTTTTATGGGTTCTAAATGATTTATTATTGTTAATAAACCTTAAATATATTGCTTGTGTAAATGGCAATTCGTATTATCAAGGATTTACAGTTTTTTTACTATTAATCAAATTACATGTGGAAATCAGTTCTTTACCCTACCCATAATAAAAACAAATATATTTAGGTACATTAATCTAATGAGAGAAATTGGAGTAATTACCTACAACATAATAAGAGTACAGGTCAAATTAACATTATGTATTCATAGTAGTTGTTCTCTTTAGGCCCAAAAAGGATTATTGCTATTTTCTAAATTGAAGAAACTGGCTTATGATACCTATTGAATATTTTGAATCTTCATGGATATTACTATAAATATTACGAAATGTGGGATTTTTAACATGTTTTGATTTGTTGTTATGTACCCAATTACGGAATAACTGATTGCGGTATTTTTTTGAATATTTAAAAAAAAACGGCAATCAGTTACTCCTTTAACTCCTGCATTTTTTGTTCTTTTTAACTAAATTTGGTACGATTTTCTTTAACATTTTGCGAAAACTGAAAATAAGAAATAAAAAAACGAAATTATCAAGTGATTCTTAATGAGTGCAATAAAATCTCAGCTCCAAATAACCGATTCCACGCAAACAAATTCGCATAACTCCACTTTTTAATGTTTACTTAGATGATTACCCTTTAGTAGCAGAGATATCCGCTTCAACAACTAGATCTGTAAACGGTAGTTTTTCATACATTACCTTTAAAGGTAAAGGTACTAATTAGTTGGCTCCTGTTATATTAACGCTACCAAGTTAATTGAATATACGTAGGTACTTGCAGGCGGTAGGCCGTTTTTTGCTTGATTTATTATGGAATTGAATTGCAAAAACTTGCCATTACTCATAATCATCCAATATTTTATCGAAATACCTATTAAAAGTGTTTATAATGAAAGGATATTAAAGGAGTTGACATATAAAATTCAAAAAGTTATGAATTAAATATTTGCGTTTAATTGGAGAATATCAATGGAATGCAACTTTTTAATATTAATCGACAAAAAGATAACTAGTTGATGTTTTGAGGTGCCTGTTTGTAATATGTAGACGAAATAGAAAATTATTTATAGTACATAATGTTAAGTATGTACATTAATGAACCATTTTTTACTCCAAAAAACAGTTCCAATTAGGTAGTAACTTTAGTAGAAGTAAGTAGTATTTTCAACCAACTTTTTGTTTACTATTTAAAAAAAGCAACACTTGAGTGAGAGTATAATAATATGTTTGATGAAGCCACATGTTGTGATATTTATCTTAAAAACTTACTAGTGTCCTTCCCGTGACTTTGTCCGCGTGGAAGAAATGAAGTGGACGAAGAAAAGGATGGAAGGAGAGGAGTGGATGAAGTGGAATAGGAAGGTACTGTGGGACCCTGACGCCCCACAGCTATCTTTCTAGCTACAAATAAAGACTGAAAGTGCACTGTAACTCTTTAACTTTGAATAAATATGTTTATTTATCTCAGGACCTTGCTTGTCCCGAAGGCGGACTATCTCAGAATACGTCAGAACGTAAAGCCTATCTTTTTATTAAATTACATTTTTATGAAGCATTTGCAATAATCATACTTAATGTATTATGAGTAGTCTAACGTCCTTCTCCAATGTCTAATCTTAAGCCCTTTTTAAGATCTCTGTAAATTAATGGACCAAAAAAAAAAAAAAAAACTTTTCGTGCTTTTTGTTTTTATTCTAACATAGTTTTAAGTTATACTAACACGACTCTGTATAAATAATTTATAATGGATCAAGTTATCTAAAATAAATGATTAATAAATAATAATAATCTCTATGCCAAAATAAATCCAATTGGTTCAGTGGTCTAGGTGTGAAAAGCAACAGACGCTCTGTCTATTATTTTATAATGGAAAAGTAAGTCGTCCTCTCAAATAAAAAAAAAATGCTTTGCCCTATTCAGGGTCTACAATGTACCTACTATGTTATTCTGTATCTACCATCTTGTTACCATTGTAGAACGGAATAAATTGAAATTGAAATTAATAATAAGTACAGTTCATACTGACCCAACTATGAAAAATATGAATAACATACAATGTAGAGTCAAATCAAAATTTTATGATTAATTAAAAGAATCATTCCGTGGCATACTTTTTTTTATCTCGTTTCAACAACTTGAATGCTCTTATCTCCTCCATTAATTATAATGATTTGTTTTTTACTAGTTCTGTTATGATCGCTTTGGAGCTTATTATATTCAATTGTTTTTGTTATCATTAAGCGTTTTTTGAAGTGAAAGATACTTTAGCGGCGTTGTGCACTTTTTGTGATGGGTAAAAAATGTTAAACTCGCGTCAGGATCACGTGACCGTCAGATCGAAAATTCGTAAGACGGACACGTGACCATCGAAAAACTGTTACAATGTCATTAGAATGCGAAGGCAAATTTCGCCACCGTTTCCAAAGTTGTGATAGCTCAGATTAGAAAACGGGCGGCATTGAAGCTAGAAGACCTCGGTTCAAATCCAGTCTGTATTTTTTTTGTGAAAAAGTCTAGAGAGCCCTTTTCACTTCTGCCGGCACTCCCGGAGTGCAACCCTTTTTTATTTAATTTTTCTCATACATAGAAGGTTTGGTTCCTAATTTTGCATACCTACTCATATTTTTAATAGTTTGGTCATTATAGTTTGGTCGTTATCAGTGTGAGCTTGATTCTCAATAATTCTCATACCATTGAATGTATTCAATTCTATATTATTTTAGGTATTTGTGAATAGGTATATTATTTTCATTGTATCTTTCTAATCCATAACTAATATTATAATTGTGAAAATGTGTCTGTATGTTTGTTTGTCCGTCTTTCACGTCAAAACGGAGCAACGGATCGACGTGATTTTTGGTAGAGAAATAGTTTGGCAACTGGAGAGTGACATAGGCTTCTTTTTATCCCGGAAAAATATCACATTCCAGCGGGATACCTACTAGTGTCATAATATTACCACAATTTCTAATTAGAAATTATCTTCTAATTGGAAGCCAGATTCATGGTTATAACTAAATAGTTGGTAGGGTACAACTGGTACAAGCCAAGTCATTAAGATAAAGAATGTTTTTTATTTAGAGTTTGGGTCTGACCTTCTGTCATTTCAAGTCCGTGACGAAAAAAAACACGGAATAAATTAAACAAATATATGGGAGCTTATCTGTCAACACGGGATCATTACGATAAAACAGTTATCAAAGATAAAAATTTTAAAGCTATTGTCAAAAAAAATTGTCCCTTATTAATCCACGGAAGAAAAAAAAATGGCAGCTTATCTTTCAACACGGGATCATTACGATAAAGTAACAGTTGGTTTAGATAAAAAATTAAAAGTTTTTGTTTTAAAAAGAGCCCCTAACCCTAATCCTTAAAGAGGTTGTTTACAGGTACTGGTTTTCATTAGTTTTTGGTTTGAGGTTTTTTTTTAATATTACAACTATGACTATGACTTTTAAAAAGTTCGGATTGCTTTTTGAAAAAATGCGGTTGCCAGTCTTTTGATGAGGATTTTAACTACTCTTCTTGTTTGTTCAATCAATATGCAGTTTTTAATTCTTGTTTTCTTTAGGGATTATGAGTTTACCGCTATGCTAAGTAGGTACTTATATCTACCTAAGTCTGGATAAGCTTTGCATACAAATTTTTACCGTTTTTTTTATTCTTGGGATATAAAAAATAGGTACCTACTTAATAATGGTACTTCTAATTTAATCAACTTTAATTAAGGAAAAAGTCCAATTTAAAGGTTTGTACCTAAAAACATAAATTGTTGTATGTTTCTATCAATATTTTTGTTTGTTTGTCATTTAGCAATAAGCATCGTATGATCATTAGATACAATTAAACAAATAATAACAGGGTCAATATTAAACGTATTTACATTATGGTCTTACGCAAGCAACGCAACTCATTCAACACTCATGTTATCTAGTAAGCAATCATTTATTATATTTAAATGTTGTCAGAAAGTAAAGATCTGAGATGAACACCAAAAATACAAAAAAAAGATATTGCTGCTTTTTACAAGCTTTTATTTAACTTGCCATGTTAGTTAGTTAGTTAGTGGGGGACAAATCTTGCAAGCTTAATTTGACCCACTTCCCAGTGTCCGATGGAGCTGAAATTTTGTATACAGGTTTGGTTTAGATGACATTACAATATTTAAGAACCTACAGTCAAGTCAGCAAAAACCTTGTCATGAAAATGAAATTTTTACAAAAAACTTATTGTTTTGTAACCCAAGAGCAAGAAACATTTAATTGTAATTTTTTGTCTGTTTCATTTTCATTAAAATAAGTCTGCTGACTTAGCTCAGCCAAGTTTACATGGCACAGACTGACTTTTTTTAAACGGAGAAAAAAGGTTACGAATGTTTTTTTTTTTTTTTTTTTATGGCTTCTTCCGTTTTTCACAGAAATTCCGCCAACGTCCCGTAAATGAAAGAAACACGGTTTTGCCGAATTATGCCCGGTGAAAAGAACCCGTTTTCAATTTTCAGCCTTGACGCCTTGATCCTTGGAACAAACACAAAACGTCACGGAACACACAAACATAAAACATTACAAAAAAAAATATAAGTATAATTAAATACCTACCGTATATGTACCTATATACAATTTAGTATATCTTTATGGTATATTATATACTTATAAATGATATATGCAATTGCATTTTATAATTTTATATTAAATTTATTTACATATTTACAGAATGTTACGATCTTACATTATAAATGGCAGGAACCGTTCCAAGTTTGAAATACCTTAGTATTATTGACACTGTCAAAATAATCTACTTATAATTTTAAGAGTGCTCGTCAGATAAGTCTGCGCGCGGTAGAAATCGAATACTAATATTTTCTATAACATAAGAACAAAAAATGCACTGTAACTAGCGCCAAAAACGCGCCAGTCACGCGCAGAGTTATCTGACACACACTCTACTCTCAAGCATCTCTCAAGTGGGAGTTTACACTCGGCCATATCTGTCACTCCAACTATGTATCTAGAACTAGGTGTTACCAGTTATTGTTGATCGAAGGTGAAAGCACAAGAATAAAAAAAATTGCTACTAAGTTTTCATACAATAAAGTTATGTTTTTCTACCTTAAAAAAATATTGTCCCATCATAAGAGAAAACGAACGATCATTCGTATCCGTCACCTCACCACTCAACCTCGATACCATTTCATAAATTATTAGAGCAAGATAGCCTGTGACCCCCAACATTGTCGCTATCTTCCCATTAGTCGTAATTAAACTGAAGATAACATAATTACGACGATAATTTGATGTATTGACTCAATCTTAAGTATACGTTCTGCAACTTAATTGTGAATTACTTGGCTGGGATTTATTTATGACGAACTCCGTGGCCGAGTGGTGTACGCACCGGTTTCGAGGTCCCGGGTTCGATCCCCGGTCGGGTAAATGTTGAAAACGAACTTTTCAATATTTCTTCGGGTCTGGGTGTAGGACGGTAGTACTTATATCTATTCTGTGGTGTAGGTAGGACCACAGATAATATAATACTATACTAGGTAGGACCTAATGTGGTAATACCCGTCATTGTTTTCAATGAGCGATTTTCTGAGAGGCCATTTAAAAAAAAAAGCTTCCAATTGCTTCACTAGATGGCGTTGAATAAGTATGTACATGTCTATGGTATATTTTGGTATGAAACATATTTAAATTAATTACTTTTTAACAACCCAAAGGAAACTAATATTAAATAAAATAAGTACTACTGTGAGGAACAAAAACGAACTAGGTAAATTTAAAGATTTAGGTAAATAAATAACATCTGTCTGACGTTCTGTTTTACGTAAAAAAGTCGCGTCAAAGTAAAATTTATAACGTTCCGTTCCTTCTACCTGCATAGGTGGGACAGCGCCATCTAGTGACTGAGCTTTCAGAAAATCGCCCATTTCCATAATACTAGTGCTTAACCTTGGTATTGGAACAATGTAGATATGTGATGGTGTCCAATACTTATTCATTTATTTATTTATTTAAGTATGTTTAATTTTTTTTTTGGTTCTGGTTCATTTAGTTATCCTATGTGTGAGACAGAATTCAAACGGGTATTTTCGGTACCCTACTCTCGTCGGAAAATCATCTTGTGATAATAATTAGTTATAATTTCCTATTTATATTTTTACAAATCTAGATGATGTTCATGATGTTTAAGTGTTCTTGAAAGTGTCCTTATATATTCATTTTATTGCCTAGTTGGTAGGTAAATTGTTATTTATTGTTTTCATTCTAATGTATACTTAATTCATCTAATTGTATTTTAATTAAGATTAAGTTGTAGGTATATACACGCAATCAGCTGTTTTAATACAAGCCTAAAAAATGCTATAAATCGCAATCAAACGTTATAAAAAACCGGCCAAGTGCGAGTCAGTCGCACGAAGGGTTCCGTACCATTATCTATACAACATTAGACACTAATTTTATTATAACGTACATTATCAATCTATAGGTACAACATTAGACACTACATTTAAGATCGAGGAAAAATGGCAAAAAATCACTTTTGTTGTATGGGAGCTCCCATAAATATTTATTTTATTGTTTTTAGTATTTGTTGTTATAGCAGCAACATAAATACATCATCTGTGAAAATGTCAACTGTTTAGCTATTACGGTTCATGAGATACAGCCTGGTGACAGACAGGCAGACAGACTGACAGCGAAGTCTTAGTAATAGGGAGGGTCCCGTTTTTACCCTTTGGGTACGGAACTCTAAAAAGGAGCGCTACTTAGAGAGTTTCATACAAAATCTAAGACTGAGTATTAAGCTGCATTATGTAAATTAGTTCCAATTAATGTGGTTCCCTAATTAGTTCGCTCAATAAAACTCATTAAAAGATCGTTTATTTTCAGCAAAAACAAAGACATACACTCTACACGCGATATCTACGGCATTCTACGGTACCTACTCTATACAATGAGCGAACGTTCCAATTCCAATTATATCACGATTGTGTAAAGCGTTTCACCCCTGTTTGCAATAAAAAAAAAGCCGCCTTACTCCATGCCATTATCTGTGTCAACAAAAAACCGATCTAATTCCACCATTCCACCCCTATAGACGCACAAAGAAAATATTATTCGTCAAATAATTTTGTCGTATCCCTTTCAATTTAAGCCCGCCCTTTACAACAATAATATTTTTATGAACTGGCTACAATAAAGTGGCGTACAATTTTAATTAAACTGGCTTAAAATGCTATACTTTGCGCCGAAAATGTCGCACCCGAAAAAAATTAAAAACATTTTTACAAAGAGGTTTTAAGCTTTGACAAAGAACCTGTATGCGACGAAGTAGGGACGGACGCCCGCGATTATCAACCGACGCCATTGTTGTTCGAAATTTGATTGTTTTGTAGGGCTGCACTGACATCGATAGATTTTTGTTAAGTTTTTTACTTACACAAATTAACATTTAACCGTGTCAAATTCTAGTTCACTAAACTAACTTATATTTTCGTAGAAATTCTGTTAAAACCTAACCGCAGATTGAAACAGTAACTTAGTTGTAGTGTCACGTCAGTTAGTAGTTATGTTTTTGTGACCATAATTACCAGCTCGATCCCGTTAACTGCATCGATCGCGATGCAAAATATACCAGTTTGGTTAAAACTTTGCAATTTTAAGCCATTACAGTGATATTCAATTATTATATTAAATGTTAATTGCGATAATTATGTGTCTGTGAACTTATTTCATTTTTGTATTTGGTATTCAGAGTGGTATACAGTAACTAATGGACACATAAAAGCTTGCAATGACTGTCCATAAAATATGATGTGACATGTCGGAGGTCTGGCAGCTCGATTAACAATTGTATTTTTATCGACTGTGTCGCGTCACTAGCGCGACGCCTCGTTAACCACGTTGGTAGCTCCAAACGTCACATCTTTCGTTACGCGCCTTTTTTCTTAATTACCTCGATTGTGGCTTCGTGTTTTTTTACAATATTTTTCTTAAAAGGATTGAATAGCTTATAATTGGATGTAATTTGAGTATACTTTGTTGTTGAGCGATGGTGTGGGACGATTAACTCGCGTTTTAGAAGCAACAATTTATAATGGCTGTTATGTTGGTACCAGTGGTAGGCCGGCCATTTTGTGCGTACGATCGGTAGTTAGACAAATGATTTACAATGTCTAGTTGAGAGTTGAGTGCTGGTCGGAAATTATGATTAATTATTACATGTTATTGTTTGGGAAGATAACTTGGACTGGCTACTTAGCTTTGGAGCACTTAATTTTAAAACGGCTTGGTTTACCACGGCGCTGAGTCATACTTATTTTGGGAAAACATGGTTGAGACAAATAAAAAAGACTTGGGTAAAGGTAAATGGACAAGATTTTATTCGTTGCGTTCGAAGTGAATACCATTAATATTTATTGAAACGTGCTGAGTTTTAGGTGTTTGTTAAGCGTTCGCGTGCTATTGATTTATGATTCTAGACGTATATATTATCGAAAATTCAGTTAATAATTATAAATTATTAAGCAAAACTTGTGTAAATATTAAACAACTTTATTTTTATTACACGTTACACATTTGTTTTAATTTATTCTCTATAATGTTTTACATTTGAGACTTACATCTAAATACATTACAAACCACTGAGGTTTTCTTAATGAACTTGAGTTCGCTTTATATTTACAGTTTTATTAATATAGGTACTTAAACTTATTAATTATAGGTATCTAATTGCGTGCCCACTTATATTACTAGTCGATCACTGCAATCCAGCGCATCTAGAAACAATGTCTTCAATTTGTTTTTTACGTTATGAATATTAAGTGAGTCTAAACTCAGGGTTTAATTTACTTATACATATAAATATTCAATGTGCCTAGTTTGACTTTTGGCAAAACTTTAATTACTTAACCTTATTACTAAAGTTATAAACCAACTGTTTTAATAATGTCATAGAGTACAAAAGCAGCACTTTAAATCTCTGAAGTTATATTTCACAAGTGCTTTTAATCGAGTTTAACCAATTATCTCAGTTCTCATACAAAAAGTATCGTTAGAGCGTTTATGATGTGAAACGTTTAACAGATAAAGATTGATGGCTCGGTAGTGGTCGTTATAGTGTCATGGCCGATCATCCTATAGCTTTATTGTTATTGCAAACATCCAATATAGTGTAGTACAGTTACACTAAAGTTAAACAGAGGGAGCAATAGACGTTGTGTTGCGGTAACTAGCCCTTAAAGCGAAGAAGAAGAATGGCCGGACTTCCGTATAAGATTAAATTTTTGCTCTAATACCTATATACAAGCTGAATACAAAACTGAACAACTACTATAACATACCTCCATTAAAATTGCCAAAACATCGAAATTGATATACCAGATTTGTGAAATTAATATTTATTTATTTTGTTTTGGATCTTCGTGTTTGTCTTAAGCTTTTTTTAAATGCACACCAATTAGTGTCAAAACTATTTACAAAATGTTGATTAATTATTATCATTTCAGAGATACACTTTCCCACCGTTTTACAATAACAACATACCATCATCTAACAATATTGCAAAGTTTACAACAAACATTAATTAAATTTAATGAAACCCTCAAATCATCTGACGTATACTCATAATTACTGTCAAGTCCATCTATCAGGTCGTAATTACGAAAGTCCCACTCAATTATATTTTATTTCTAATCGATCATTGAATATATCGATAGTTTAGCACAATGATGTCGACGCAACACTACAAGTTAGGAATCGAGAGCTTATTTTAATTGATGACACGAGATTTCGATTCAACTTTGTGAATAATCGAGGTAACTATCGAGTTGTGGATAAATTCGTTCATTAGTCGAGTTCGATCGGGTTATCGGATCGACCCCGAGATATTGCTTTAATTAGATATTATGTAAACAAAGTTTGTAGTATTTTTCAACGATTAAAAACTAATTGTTGACTACATAGTAAGATTTATTTTATCATGTCACCTTTTTCAATGGATATAGTGGATTTTCGGTCGCCCCCTTTCGGTCGTTAATGGAACAAAAATTTAATTTAATTAAATTATTTGCGACTACGGGTTAAAAGTATTTGATCTATGAGCGGATTATTATTAATAACTTAATGAAATATATCGAAATTAAAACATCTCTTATATTGCACCAAAAAATTATACTTTGCATGCTAATGATAGCATGTATGTATATCACATGTATGTATACAGGGTGTTACTTTGGTCAGTAGCAAGCCCAAAACCACAGCTTGTACTCATAATATAGAATAATTTTCCCCAAGAAACACGGGTCAAAACGTGACAAAAAATTTTTGATCTACCATACAAACTGTACAGTCAGCTGATCGATTTTGTATGAAGGGACCAAATTTTTTTTTTTCAGATTTCGTCCCATATTTTTTGGGGAAAGGGCTTGCAACTGATGAAACTAACACCCTATATACCAATATTAAAACACCATGCATGAATATTATGAAATATTCATGCTGTTTTAATATTAATTTGTATTTTTATCTCAATGTTTAATGGAATAATATCTGTTTTCTCGTAAGAATTCCGTTTTACTATCGCCATGACAGTTTTATGGATTTTAAAGATAGTGGAATGATTTCAAAGGCTCTGAGGACACTTTGAACATAATTTGAGATAATGAACACTATGCTTCTGTTGATAAGCGGGAGGACAAAACTCAACCGAACAACTCGAGAATTAAACTAAGAACAGGGGAGGAGGGTGCAGCTGCCCCCCACTCTAGGGGCTCAAAATTAACTAATTTATAAATATATACTTATTTATAAATTAAAAAACGCGAAAGTTAGCTTATGTCCCTCTCCAGTTCCAGCTCCCAAACTATCGCCATGCGAAAAATCACATCGATAGGTACCTTTAGTAGACAGTTCGATAAGATTAGATTGTTCCGTTTTAGACAGACAAATAAACACACACATTACTTTCACATTAAATTTTATAATATTAATAAGTAAAGATTATTTATTATTATTATGTTAAATTAATCAGGTAAGTATATTAGTGTTCTTATTTATCTCTAGGTAAGTATATAAATAATCTGTTTATATTTCATTCATTAATTTGTCATCATCTCGCCACATTCACAATCACAAGTGATTCACTAGGGCAGCCATGGTGGTTTGGCATTAAAAAAAAATAACGTTGCTAAATAACGTTATTGGCATCACGCGAAATGCGCATTTGCGCGTTGACATAAACGCAAACTATAATTAAACGCTCGTTATCAACGAGAGGCGATTAATGCCCCCTTTAGGTTCTTTAACTAATTTAATTGCAATTTATTTAGTGATCAAATGTCTAGAAACAACCTTGTAAGGCTTTTAAAGTTCAATGCAAAGAGAAGTGTGATTTGCACAGGTACAGTGTATTTTACCAAAGATCAAAGCAGTCAATGTAGGTTATGTTAACAGTGGCGATCTTGTAAGGCTTTTAGGCTGGATTTCAATAAACTTTTATTCCAAGAATAACGCTTACAAACTAGTATGGGGTTTTGACATTAGTATCCGAGAGTAAGCGTTATTCTTGGAATAAAAGTTTGGTGAAATCTAGCCTTAAAGTTCAATGCAAAGAGAAGTGTGAAGTGTGAGTGTGAAGTGTGTATGTGTGTCACATAGGAAAAATGTGATAGTAAAAAAACCACGAGCCCTATAAGTAGCTTTCAGGCGGGATTCGAACCCGGCCTCGCCTCCGTGAATCCGGCCCGATGCTCTGACCAACTAAGCTACCGAAAGGCTTACACGACTCGTCGAATTTTGCTATCACTTGTTACGCTGTAGGCCAGCGTTGCTTCATCATTGCGAGGAAACCCTCGCATCCGAAAGAAACATTTTTAAAAATGTTTAACAATCGATTAAGATGAAACAGTCATATTGAGATTTTATATTTTTTATGCATTCACAATGCAATTTTGTAAGTATAGGAAAAATGTGATAGTAAAAAACCACGAGCCCTATTATAAGTAGCTTTCAGGCGGGATTCGAACCCGCGCCTCCGGGAATCCGGCCCGATGCTCTGACCAACTAAGCTACCGAAAGGCTTACACGACTCGTCGAATTTTGCTATCACTTGTTACGCTGTAGGCCAGCGTTGCTTCATCAATGCGAGGAAACCCTCGCATCCGAAAGAAACATTTAACATTTATAGGGCTCGTGGTTTTTTACTATCACATTTTTCCTATACTTACAAAATTGCATTGTGAATGCATAAAAATAATATAAAATCTCAAGATCAAAGCAGTCAACGCATGGTTATGTTACTTATATGTTAACAGTGACCATTTGGCGATCCACCTATTAGTTGAAAAATAATAGCGATCTTATCTTAATAATATTATGAACTATCTAACCCGACAGACGTTGTCTAGTCTTACCGAGTTATATGAATTTAATACGGAGTGGTAAAATAAAATATTAATAAGTATTCTAAAAACATAGTGTTTATATTTTAACATCCTACTAATATTATAAATGTGAAAGTTTAGATGTTTGGATGTTTGGATGTTTGGATGTTTGGATGTTTGTTACTCAATCACGCCAAAACGGCTGAACGGATTTGGCTGAAATTTGGAACACAGATACTTTGTAGCCTGGAGAGGAACATAGGCTACTTTTTATCCCGGAAAACTGTCACATTCCCGCGGGATAACGTCGTGTAGTCCACGCGGGCGAAGCCGCGGGCGGAAAGCTAGTAAGTAATAAATTAATAATGGAAAACAATGTTATTCTAATTTTTTGTTTTTTGCATTTACAATGCAATTTAACCCCATTTAATTAAGTAGTTTCCAATACGTACAGTACATGTATTCAATGATCATACTTATCTCCAATCTATACTTAAGTATACAAATAAATAAAATTGGAGTGTCTGTTTGTAATATAAAAATAACCGCTTTTTACTACATGCATATGATAATATATACGGTACATATACCAAAATAACATTTTTTACAATTTTTGTCAGTCTGTCTGTCTGTAAGTCTGTCTGTCTGTTTGTTCCGGCTAATCTCTGAAACGGCTGGACCGATTTTGACGGGACTTTCACTGGCATGTAGCTGATGCAATATGGAGTATTTAACTTAGGATACTTTTTATCCCAATATTCCCACGGGAACGGGAACCACGCGGGTGAAACCGCGGGCGGCCGCTAGTTTCGAATAAAACTCGTTTGTAAAGTAACACACTTGTTAAATTAGTCAACTATCTTTAAATGTTAATTAAAATACAAAGTGATCGTTAAACGTAAAACATAGTAAGTAATATTCGCATTAAACTTTGCTATGTCTTAACATTATAAGTTTCATGACTTTGTAAGTCAATTATTCTACATTCCTATGTTACGATTACGATTAATAAAAAGATAGGTACTTAAACCGTCGTTAAATGTAAGTTGCCAATATTTTACTAAAATTTTACTTTTCTGTAAGTAGGTAAGTATATTGAACGACTCTTTACCGGATGTGCAGAAACTTTTAACCCCCTTATTAATAAACGTGGAGCAAAGTTACCACAGAACATCAATGCCACAGAATAAATAAAGGTACACCTAGTTTTGAACGGGTTAGTAGACATTGAGCGACTATAAGTCGCCAATCCTACTTCCTACAAATATTATAAATGTGAAAGTTTAGATGTTTGGATGTTTGTATGTTTGTTACTCAATCACGGCTAAACGGATTTGGCTGAAAATCGGGACACAGATACTTTGTGGCCTGGAGAGGAACATAGGCTACTTTTTATCCCGGAAAAATATCACATTCCCACTGGATAGCGTCGTGTAGTTCACGCGGGCGAAGCCGCGGGCGGAAAGCTAGTCTAACATAAGCCTATTTTTTCCGCTACCGCTACCGCTACCGACCCCAACCTATAAATTTTTAGTCGCCCGGTTTATTATATTACGTTTTAAACTGATGTTGTCACTTTTATTTTTCGCTAAAAAGAAGTCAGAGACAACAGATTTACATCAGGTGTAACATGGGCCACACAGACGACCAGTCCGCCTGTCAACGGCCTGTCAGTTGGCAATCGACAATGAGAGATTTACTGCCAGCAAATTAAAAAAAAAAGTTTATTTATTAGCTCGATAGATGGCGCTGACCTGACATGTATCTCATCTGATCTGACCTACAGTGCCACAAGCTTTTCTGTTCCGGTGACAGCCGTGACAGAAGAGCCACTTGCAATACGAAATTAGCTGTCAAAATGGACTGTCGTATGAAAACTGTTTTAGTTCCAAAGATAATCACCGGAACAGAAAAGCTTGGCGCACTATACACTTGTATTTCAAAGTTGTGCAAGAAGGTGCAAGGCCAAAAAAAAGTTGACGTTGACGGAAGAAAATAAATGTCAAATAATTCTATTCCTCTTGTTTTGCGTTGCAATACCATACCTACCATACCGCGAGTTGTAGATAAGCCTTTTCAGTCCTGTAAATGATTTATTCCTCCTGCAAGTGTTTTTTTTTAAATTGACCGTCTTAACGTTGACTCCTTGCCAGCAAGTAAAAAAAAGCAGACCCATGTCTGATGAACGCCATCTGTTGAGTTTTTGGAACTAACTTTTTTCTTTTTTAATCATCTGTCAGAAAATCCCTCATTGATATTCGGGTTTACAAAACCCGAATATCACGGCCGAGTAGCATGGATTTCAGCCAACTGAGTGACCTTTGCTCGCTGGCGGACTGATCGTCTGTGGGGCCCTTTAGAAAACATGATTTGCTGGGTTAGAATATGGGTGTTTGTAATACTCTATATAGGTAACAATTATAAGAGTGTCTGTTTTCTCAGTAAACTAAGTTTATTGATTTACTTAATTCAGACAACTTGCAAAATTCGACTTTAGGGAAACTGGCAAGAAAATTGACAAGGGCTGCTTTAAGGGGTTCCGTAGTCAACAAGGAACCCTTATAGTGTCGCCATGTCCGTCTGTCCGTCCGTCTGATGCCAGTCTAGCTCATAGACTCTTAGTACTAGAAAGCTGTAATTTAGCATGAATATACATATTTATTACGCCAACAAAGTGGTAAAGTAAAATTTTGAAAAAAAATTTTTTAGGTTACCTCCCCTACACGTGAAGTGGGTATGTAATTTTTTTTTCTTGTCTACCCTATAGTGTGGGATGTTGTTAGATAGCAATTTCAAAAATATTGTGGGTTTGTTAAGACAGTTTTTTGATTGAGGCATCCGTTTGTGAATTATTAAGCTTTAAAGTGCAAAATTTTGTTAGAGTCAGGTTTAAAAAATTCACGATAGTAGTACAAACTATCACAGCTAAGTAGGCTTTACAAGTTTTTGAGATGTAACACATTTTCACAAAAAACCGCAAATTTAACTTTGTCATTCATACGAATGCTATGAAAAACAAGGTTATTTTTTTCTGGCAAAATATGACAGTGGTATTTTTGCTAGGTGTACGTAATCGGTACGTTAAGTGGGAACGGAACCCTTCATGAGCGAGTCCGACTCGCACTTGGCCGATTTTTCTGTTTTATTTCGTACAGTAATCCCACATAATTAATTATGCGCATTTCCAGTTTTATATAATTATAAAGCCAGCGCCATATAATTAAAAAAAACAGCGTATAATACCACTGCGTTACGTACATCACTATGGAGCCAAAATGGCAAATCGCACAAAATACGAAAATAAAACTTTTCAAAATGCAAAAATGTAAACAAACTTCATTCTTTTGCTTTGGCACATCACTATGCTGCTAAAATGGCGGCTCTGCAATTATACCGCCATTAGCGAAATGCCAGGTCACTACCACCCACGCTACACCGTCATAATGTCAAGTTAGGTTAATGCCACACTACAAAGAGCCTCGCTTATTGCTAAGGGCCAAGCGACTCGCTTAGTGACTAATCCTAGCGAACAGACGTATTACATGCTATCGAGCCGGCCAGGCCACACTGTGAGCGGCGCGCCTAGCTAGGTGACTTACGCCCGAATTCTCGAACGCAAATCATCTTTGGGAGCGTCTCAAACATCATAGCATCTCTTTCATACGTTTGACATTTAAAGTACTCACTCGAGCACTCGAGGAGGAGTTATTCCCATCCGATCCCCTGCAACCGATCCCCTGGTGGATCGGTTTTATTTTTAATTATTTTTTATTCCCATCTGATCCCCTGTGTAGGGGATCAAGAATAAATATTAATATTTTATTCCCATCTGATACCCTAGTAATTATGAGCTTATTATTGGTAGGTAGAGTGGTACAATCAACAATAAAATGCATTTTAGGATTATACAGTGTTTTATTTAGTTTATCAGAAACTAGCGCTCCGCCCGCGACTTCGTCCGCGTGCAATTTCGATGTTCACACGACCTTTAACTTAAAAAAATAAATAATATAGTAATAAGTAGCGTACGAGTATTCGGGCATTAATGGCGGAAATACACGGTTCACTTTTGCATTTCAATTTGGATGAAGCAACCAAATTGAACAATGATAACGTAAAAGTGAATCATTAAATGTCAATGTGCGCCTGTATTTCTGCGCCTTTCAACCAAAGTGAATCAATTTGGTTGAACCGTGTAATATTAGCATAATAATGGCGGAAATTTCACGGTTCACTTTTGCCTTTCAATTTGGATGAAGCAACCAAATTGAACAATGTTAACGTAAAAGTGAATCATTAAATGTCAATGTGCGCCTGTATTTCTGCGCCTTTCAACCAAAGTTAATCAATTTTGTTGAACCGTGTAATAAACCAGTCACCTAGCGAGGTGCGCCGCTCGCATTGTGGCCGGTTGGATAGCATCAGTCATCAACAACTCGGGCGAGCTAACTTGACACCTGCAAATTATACCAGTCTCTTTCACTCGATTCTGTCATGCCCGGAGAGTGACAGAGATGGGTATAACCTGCAGGTCGCCCGAGTTGTAGTTAGGCCAGGCGCGCCGCTCGCAGTGTGGCTCGATAGCATATAATACGTCTGTTCGCTAGGATAAGTCATTAAGCGAGTCGCTTGGCTCTTAGCAATAAGCGAGGCTTTTTGTAGTATGGCATTAGCCTTAGAGAAAAGCAAACTTATTGAATAAGTTGCCAGGTATGAAAAATGTAAACTTTCCCCCCTCTTATTACAAAACGTGGTTTAAAACTGGTACTAAACTGGTGCTGTCACTTTCATTTTCCAAATGAAAGACAGAATTAGCATAAATTTTAAACCAGGTCTAACTTTAGTCTACGTTTTGTAATAAGGGGGTCAAAGTTTAACTTTGTGTAAAAATTCACCGCCTCTAGTGTCCATGAATAGGTACTACAGGAATCTAAAGACGTTATTTCGTAATTTTCCTTTACTAATAATGCAGATTGCCTTTCATTATCTGTGAGTAAAGTGTAGCAAAGACTATAGATTTCTTCTTTTAATTAGTTTCTAAAGGGGCTCACAGACAGACCCTATAGAAGTTGGCCTGAGTTTCAGAATCATTATATGACCTAAGTAGGCATACGATTTATCAGCCGTATAAAGAAGATTATCTTGTGATTCGTATAATCAGCCGTATCTAAATGAGCTGCCTAATTAAATGGTTAAAGCCATTAAGTCATAACAATTAACTTTAATAAAATTTAACTAGGCTTTACAACTTAGGTTAACTACACCATCTTAACGATACGAATCTAATTAAGTGGAACAAAATATAGAACTCAATATTGTATTATGTTTAAGGAGTGGGTTCAATTTCCTTATTTTGTACAACTAGGTAGCTTAATGGAAAATGAAGCATTTAGAAAAAATCGACCCGTCTCACAACCAGCTCCGATGGGAGTTGTGAGACGGGTCGATTTTATCTAAATACTTCATTTTCCATTTTTTAACCGACTTCTAAATCAAAAAGGAGGAGGTTCTCTATTCGTCTGTATGTATGTTTTTTTTTTGTGTATGTCCACCGATTACTCGAAGACAGCTGAACCGATTGAAATGGTTCAAACGTTATTACATCAGGTTGGTTTCCAAGTTGGTCCCATTTTTTGAAATTTTGAAATCGGTTTAGTAGTTTTCAGGAAATCTTGAAAATAATGTCGTTTTCGTTACCACTTTATGTGAATTTAATACGTATCTTTAGGCATAACTCCTTTGTTTATAAACCGATTTAGATGATTCTTCTTTTGTTAAAAAGGGGATACCTCAAGGTATTTTAACCGACTTCGAAAAAGGAGGTTTTCAGTTTGATCATCTATTATAAAAATTGCATAGTGAATGCAAAAAACTAAAAATTAAAATAACTAGGTAGCTTAAATTTAATTTTGTACAATACAGGGTTGTTTTGAAACCACTGGCCAAATTTTTAAGTTCAACTCAGAATCGGTAAGTGAACAACTTTCTCCTAGAAACATGGGTCGAAATACGACAAAATTTTTTGAACTTCCCATACTAAATCGATCACGTTCACGTGATCAATATGATTTGTATGAAAAGTAAAAAAACATGACATATTTCGACCCATGCAGCTAGGAAAAAGTTGTTCACTTAGCGATTCTGAGTCGAACTTAAAAATTTGGCCAGTGGTTTTAAAATAAACCTGAATAGGGACAGTCAAGGAATTTCATTCACTAGGTACCCATTTCGTTGAAATGTTGTTTGACATTCGCAATGCATTAAAGTCCCTATGGTGATAGTTGACTGTCTGATATTTGAACCTTAGCTTAGGTGGTTTGGAAATTGCATGCGCAAGCATGGTGTGCAAGCGACAGTGATTTTCTGCATTTTCATCGATTATAGAATTTCACATGGTCTCTTTAGGTTTTCCACTTCATTTTAGCTTGCTTACCTACTACTTAACACTGGATGGTGCAGTGAAAAATAATTCTACCTAGTTTTCAGTGTCTGGTTGTGGTATGACAAAATTTATATTTTGCCACAAATCCTAGTAGTATTATAAATGCGAAAGTTTGTGAGTATGGATGTATGTTTGTTAGGTACTCTTTCACGCAAAAACTACTGAACGGATCTGGATGAAATTCGCAACAGAGGTAGATTATAGGCTGGAATATCACATAGGGTATTTTTTATCCCGATATTCCCACGGGAACGGGAACCACGCGGGCGGCTAGTCTAAAATACTTCAGAATTCTGCCATTCCATGCCAAAGATTCTGCCATTAAAATCATCTGCACAAATCGGGCAATTCTCCAACACTAAACATTGATATCAAATATAAAATAACACTTTATTAAAAATTTTAGTTTTTTGCATTCACAATGCAATTTATTTTATTTATTTATTTATTCACAACGGGGTAGCACTATTTATTAATTATTTTTATTACTGAAAAATGAAAAATGAAGTAAGTATTTAGAAAAAAATGATTGAGACGGGTCGATTTTTTCTAAATACTTACTTCATTTTCCATTTTTCAATAAAATAACATTTATTTATAAAACATTGTTTTTCCAACTGCTTGCTAACAATTTGCTATATTACAGCAGGCTAGTAGGTAATTAGCGCTCTTTCATTACTTCATATTTCTTAGTACACGTACTTGACTACATGTTTGATAGATTACCCTTAACAGGGTTGTCTACTCTAAATAAATATTAATTTGTAACTGTCACATAAAAAATGCATTTAATAAAGTTTTTTTTAAGTTAAGTTGTTGTTTTATGATCTGTGGACAGGTGTAAACAAGGAACTGGATATATTAATGAATTTACTTGTCATTCTTAAATGCTGAACAAAGTACTTGAATGGAGTTATGAGTGACATAACAATCGTTGTTTTATGTCATATGAATTGAAAAGGCCTGGCTTATAAATAAACAAGAATTTATAAACACTTTTATGGATTTGTAAGCTAATAATTATAAGCAATTAACTAAAGGCAATATACAGGGTGACATTGAAGTCGTTAGCATCGTTTTAAAATAGGAACATACATACTTACTCATGATATAGAGACTTTTCCCCAAATATGAGGCAAATCCAAGATGTAAAATATTTTTTTTAAACCCTGGAAAATCGTGTAAAATACTCAGTAATTGAACACTATAGCAAATAAAAACTAAAATAACTAAAAATAACAATCCCGCCTGAAAGCTACTTATAGGGCTCGTGGTTTTTTACCATCACATTTTTCGTATACTTACAAAAATTGCATTGTGAATGCATAAAAATAATATAAAATCTAAAAATAACAATTTGATAAAAAAACATTGATTAGTTCATATTTAAATAACATTCAAGCCTTAAACTATTACATTGGCTTCCCGAAAAATGCGGGCTCTACTGAATTTATTCAAGTTCGCGCACAGAATTCACTGAAACAAACAATGTCTCCTATGCATGCCCGCTTTGCCCGCGTCCCTGTGCCCCCGCTGACGCCGGGTATCACCCCTTTTCATGTAAAAACATACCTTCATATGAGTAGGTATTAATGGGCCGAATAAAGTAGGATGTATAAAAAATTATGCCACTGTAGTGAAAACCCTAACAGGATCAGGGGCGGTCGTTTAGCCAGCAATCTTTGCTTAATTCTATTTTAATAGTGGTCTTCACGGCTCAGCCTATCCAACACATGTCAGGAGCTAAGGAGAGAGATTGTGCAGTCCTCTTTATATGTAATTTGTATGAAATTAGACGTTTATGAAACTCGTTTAGATTTTATTATGCTTACTTTGTAGTATTTTTATGCTAAGTGTAATAATAATAATTAATAATTAATTTCTTACAACCACACCGATTTATCTAGGTGTTATGGAATCTAGATAACGGATAAATATGTGTATACTTACATATAAGTAGGTACACTTTTTTATAGTAAATACATACTTACTTATTATACATAGCCAGACCGAGACAAGTAGACATGTTCATGCACACAGATATTTGTCTTGTTCGGGAATCGAACCTGAGACCTCCGGCGCAGAAGGCAGGTATCCTACCCCTGCGCCAAATCGGTCGTCAATAAATAGTAGGTAGGTAGGGCAGAGGTACCCTCTGTGGCCACTTTAAGGATTTTTTGACTTTTAAGCACTAAGTACTAAATGGTCTTAGGTGTTTGAGAGACAAATTATATCTTAAATTATGGATAATTTATCTACCATTAAAGGTACGTTTTTAAATTTGAAATTTTTTAAAAAGTAAAATATTTTTTTGTATATAACACAAAATGTGTGAGAGGTGCCAAATGTACCGGTTTTGGCCACTTACTGATAGTTAAACTTTTGTAAGGATAGCGAAAAATCAAAACCAAACCCAGGTTAAATCACTATATTCTAATGCGCTAGAAACCAATCAATTGCAAAACAACAATTTAATTGTAAAAAACACAGGTTTAATAAGTATTTCAACCAAAACAAATTTCTTAAAATTTTCATACAAAACATTTTTTAAAACAGAAAATGGGATTTATTGAAAAATAATCGTATGACTTATGGAATTCTAACGGTTGTTATTATTACCTTAAAATACATTATTTTAATTGCCTTTATTTTTAAATGGCAAAAAGTTGTTTAGAAAACTTTTAGAGCAAAAAGTGACCAAAACCGGTACAGTGGCCAAAACCGGGGCTTCTGCCCTAGTTTTGTTTATTTATTTGGATATTGGTATTGTCAGTCTCGTTGCGCTTAAATATTGGTCAACTTGGTCGAACTTTATTAAATTTCACAATCGACCCGTTTCCCAACTGACGACCTCCGCGGCCGAGTGGTGTACGCACCAGTTTTCAAGGTGCCGCTATCTGTAGAGGTCCCGGGTTCGATTTCCGGTCGGGTAAATATTGAAAACGAACTTTTCAATATTTCCTCGGGTCTGGGTGTATGTGGTAATATACCCGTCGTTGTTTCCAATTTCCATAATACTAGTGCTAAAGCTACGGATCGGTCTATAGATCGGTATTGGAAATGGATTGGATTAAATTAGTACACTATTATATGTTTATGTTACATTCTGCCAAATGATGTAAAAAAAACTGGTCTATATTTTTCCTGTATGCTACTTATCTACATTGAATATAATAATTATTAAAGCGACATTAATGCATAATGCAACAGTTACTGCCGCAAATATATGGTTAATGTGAGCAATTTTAAAGTTATTATGGTAAATTATGAAACATTAGTATCATACTTATACTTAGTCTGGCTTATAAACTGCATAATTTTTCTTAATTAACCCTCTCGTATACTTACAGACTAAAGCAGTTGAAATTTGTTTACATTCGGAGATCTGGCTAACATTTTAAAATAATTATACTTATGATGAAGAAAACTTTATCCTTGTAAAACTGTTATATCAGTATTTTAATGTTTCTTAAGATCTTATAACAAAATGTATAAAATTCGATAAAAAATATAAAAAATGTACTAAAAAGTATTCAAAAAATACAAATAATATTTTTAAGACACGCAAGTTCTTTTTACGAAGGTCGACATACAAACTAGTTGACAGTGACATACCTTTATAGTTTTGACGCTTTCAAACTAATTACTCAATTTGGTTTGACGTTTGACTGTATCTACGAGAACATTAAGCGACAATTTCACACAAGGCAAACAAAAACCTATCGCATTTCACTACTAGTTAAAAACTGCTCGCGTTCGAAATCAAATACTAAACATTTACGTTAATCTTAGATCAAATGTACTGTAGCTAGCGCCAAAAACACCCCAGTCGCGCAGAGTTATCTGACACGGGCTCTATCACAAACTAACACCAACCCTGTTGTTCCAGGTCCCGACATACCGGGGTTCCTTCTACAACCCTTCAGGAAGCCCAAAAGGATCAGAACCGCCTTCTCCCCCTCGCAACTCCTCAAGTTGGAACACGCCTTCGAGAAGAACCACTACGTGGTGGGAGCTGAGAGGAAACAGTTAGCGCAAGCCCTTAGTTTGACGGAAACACAGGTGAATATCTAGATCTAGGGTAAGGTTAGGTTCAATGAAGTTTACATGAAGTCCAAGAGGATCAAAACCGCCTTCTCGGTCTTGGAATTGAAATTCAATACATATTTGACAACAGACTTTGACAGCTTTTGAAGTCCGCGTGGACAATCAAAGTATGCTTTGACAAAGTAGTTTTGACGACTACTTAGATCGAGTAAACAAGCAATCAAAGTACACTTTGACGTCAACTGGGTCTAAGTACTCTAATGCCCGTTTGCACTAAACTCGGGTTGAGCTTGTCCTAGATAAGATACATCTTAGTTTAGGAACAGCCTAAAACAGCCGAGCTAAAATTTTTGTTTGCACTGACAGACTACGTCGTAACTTAGTCATCACCTTGATAAGAGAATGATTGTTTATGGATTTTAAAACTGGCGAGGTAAAGTAGGTCACTGGATATTTTTTTGGTTGAAACTTCTCATTGATTCCTTCGTGAGTTAAAAGGAGACAAAAGCTAAGGCGTTGTCTATTTTATTTGGTAGGGGTAATTCACCGAGAAAAGAAAAAGTCAACTGAACTCAACAAAAACATATTATAGTTTTTTTTAAATATATGATGAATGACGTATGTCACATGTGTTGTGTCTCTATCTAACAAACAAGAATACAAAAGCCACAAGCTTTTCTGTTCCGGTGACAGCCGTGACAGAGGAGTCACTTGCAATACGAAATTAGCTGTCAAAATGGACTGTCGTATGAAAACTGTTTTAGTTCCAAAGATAATCACCCGAACAGAAAAGCTTGTCGCACTACTCTTTGCTCACAATGCCACAGACAATAACCACGGATTTAGGTACTTCTTAAGCCTTAGGTGCTCGATATTGGGCCCGTAAGTTAAGAATAGCCTAAAGTGCATTTAAGAATGTCCTAAGGTTAGTGCAAAGCAATTTTTTGTTAAGAATGTCTTAAGTCAGCTAGGAAAAGACTTAGGCGATTCTTAAGTTTAGTGCAAACGGGTGTTAGTTAACTTTGATCAAAGTTACTTTGTCAAAGCAGACACTGAGCGTGTCAACAGGTATCCAAGTTAACTTTGATCAAAGCTACTTTGATCAAAGTTACTTTGATCAAAGCTGACTTTGACCATGTCCACGCAGCTTTAACTATTCGATTACCATAACGATAGTTTTTCATGCTAGGGGTACTGATCCAATGCTAGCAAAGCAAAGCTAAAAAAAGTTCGCGTCGCTTCTTTTCAAACTTGGGTTCACAAAGCAAACTATTGAACCTCCGTAGTTCACCATCATACAGGGTTATTTTTTGAACACGATCCAAATTTTTAAGCTCGTCTCAGTATCTGTAAGTGAACAACTTTCTCCTAGAAACATGGGTCGAAATATGTAATGAAATTTTTGACTCTCCATACAAATCAGATGGAGATCCTTGGTGTGGCCCAACGACGCCCACTGCTGGGCATAGGCCTCCCGCCTATGCCCAACAATGGGCGTCGTTCGGCTGACATGATGATGATGATACAAATCAGACTGATCACGCGATCGATTTAGTATGGGAAGTTTAAAAAATTTTTTCGTCTTTCGATACATTGTTTCTAGAAGAAAGTTGATCACTTACCGATTCTGAGACGAGCTTTAAAATTTGGATGGTGTTCAAAAATTAACCCTGTAAGTATATTTAAAACGAAATGAACTTCTTTCGCAAATTTTTGCTCTCAGGCCTTCCATCAACAATAGTACTAGATGAAGGCTCACGAACTAAAACAATACTTTCTATGGCACCTATAAACGGAGAAAATGGTTAATAATGTTACGTACGATATACGATCTTACGTCATAAATGACAGGATCTACTTATAAATATACTCGCAAGTGGCTCAAGTGGGAGTATATCGCTCGGCCGTGTTTGTCACTCCAACTATGTATCTAGACCTAGGTGTTATTGTGGATCGAAGTCTCAGGCCTACTTATTATCATATATCATGGAATTCATTGGACGAAAAATACTGTTTAATAAATAAAATGAAAATTAAAAAAATGATTTATTCAGTCTACAAATTTCAGAATTACAAAAGTGGTTGGGACCAGCCTATTGAGCATAAGTTAATTACACTTGTGACAAGCGGCCCCGCTCTTCCTAACTTATCGACAATATCTTATTCTCTACATTGACTAATATAAAATTTGAACATTTTAATAATTTTGATTTCTATATGATTGTATATAAAAAAGGCCAAATTATAACATGGTAAAAGAAAAATTAATAGGTTTGGTGTGTGCGTGTATGTGTGTGTGTGTGTGTGTGTGTGCGTGTGTGTGTGTGTGTGTGTGTGTGTGCGTGCGCGTGTGGGTGTGGGTGCGCGTGTGTGTGTGTGTGTGTGTGTGTGTGTGTGGTGTGTCAGTTTTTATATTGATGACAATCGATTACCGCAAAAATGATTTTATCAATCATTTACTGGTCACTTCTTTACATCTACGTGAATCACATGAATGTATTTTTAAAATTTTGTTGAGCTTATTATAAATTAATGAAGAAAGCCTGTCGTAATGTCGTTTTGCAAAATAAGAAGAACTAATTTAAGTTAATGATCTTTACCTAGCCACTTAAACTCCCGTTATGTGCATAAAAGCTTTAAGAATACCATTCATAAAGGTAATTTATTAAATACTATTTAAAATTCAGTTTTTACAACTCTTTCCCTCGGTAATAACGTAATTTTAGGAGGTTCACACACTTACGACCATGCCGAGTTAGACAAGATAAAATCTTTTGAAGATTGCTGTAATTACATAGATGTTTTAATAATTTTAACGTGAGACCTGCTTTACGATTTGATATAATAATATGTAGTATTTTTTATATTATATGGAATCATGCATTTCTCTGTAACTTAATTTGTCCCCCTTTTCATTTAGAACTGTTCCCTAATCTGCATCTGAACCAAGGCGTCAATTTTGATATATTTCGGTACATTGGTTATGCATCTTTATTTTTGTCGTTTTGTCTCTTATTTTTGTCGTCGTTTACCTATTATTTAAGATTTCAGATTGGGTTTTTTGTTTTGTGAAATGCATTGTCGTCACCGAAAAAATTAAGGTTTCATATCTTTTAATTATCAATGCTGTTCCGTTTTTAATAATTAAATGTTAATAAGTTGTTAATAATATCTGTGAGAATGTATTCTTGTTGGTAATCTATTAATAAAGAGTCCATGAGATAGTTCATAGGTAACTTTTGGTACCTAAAAGTAAATCATATAGGGTTGGGAATTAGGATCAAAAATTATCTATGATGAACAAAGTTCACCACTACGATGAAATTATACGAAGACCACAATAGCGATAAAAAGATTATCTTAGTATTTATCGAATTAACACCGGATACACATAACAATTACTAGGAACACACACTGAACGAAATTGCAGTAAGTACTATTATATGCCGACCCTGATAAGGCGAAATTCAGTAATAGCCAATTACCTAACAGACAATACGAGTACAAATCGAATAATCAGTCAAGTGTTGCCATTTCTGTAAATGGTTGTAATTTGAATGGAATTCAAATTCAAAGCGATTGCATTGGTGTAACAATGAAATCGCAAGAAATAATTCAGTGTTATGCCGAATTTTCAAAACAGGAAAAAGTGGTTGGCAGAAACTTTGCAGAGGAACAGCTTTCGCAACTGCCGGTAACAGGATTGGTGATCAAAAACGTATTATTTTATTTTTATTTTATTTTATTTATCACGAGCTCCTGCGTGCTTCGGAAGGTTAAGGCGCTACTCGAAAAAATATGGACTTTTTGATTTAAAACTATAGGACGGTTACAGTTGTTAAAAATCTGGTAATATGATATATATTTCTTCATACCTTTATCTAGAATCGTATAGTTTCAAAAACACGATTTTATGATTTTGCCTCGACACTTTTTATTTTCGAAAAGACTTCTAAAAATACGAAAAGTGAAGATTATTCTTAAATGGGGTTACTTACACTATTGGAAATTGGTTTAATTAGTGGACACCAATAATATTGAGGATCGTATAGAAGCATTTTTTTTAAATCGCTGTAGTTTTTTAATACGAAGTGATTTTGTGTTTTTTTGCCTAATCTGCAAAATCGGTCTCGCTCCCGCGCGCGTCGTTTTCTCACACATTTTTTCCGAGTATCGCCTTAAACCGTTGCAATGGTCCCTGCTGCGTTTAAAGTCGTCGATACACATCAATCCGCATTCGGCCAGCGTGGTGGGTCATTTTCTATTCTTCTTATCCGTCCTTAATGAAGAAAGAAAGAAAAAACATTTATTGCTGGATTCCATACGGTCAAACATCTTCTGAAGATGAAACACGTGTAGAGTAGTGTTAACGGTGAAGGTGCAAGTTTTGTGATTATTTGCGGAAGAAAACTACATAAGTATATTAATTCTTTTTCACAACACAGAGTAAGTATTTACAAAAACACATGACAAAAAGAAATAGAAATATTTAACAAGAACAAAACAAGTACAAAGTGTGCAGTTAAAGGGCCCTGCATCAGCACAATCTACTGGGTCATTCGTAGATTGTCAAAATAACCTAGAAGCGCTGTTATTCTGGCAGGGCCTTAAGAGTCTTAAGGATCCGCATCAATCCGCAATTTTTTTCTTCATAGTGTTGTCCGTGCTGTCTTAAGTTGAGAGAGCACGGACAACACTATAAAGAAAAAAATTGAATTAAAAAAGGGCGTTATAACAGAAACACAAAATAAAAATTAACACAAAGTGCCGTAAGTATATAAAGTACTGATAGAAAATATTAAAAAAATAATATAAGAATACAATAGGTACCCATGTAAAAATATTATACTTAAAATATGACTATAAACGGCTGATGATGAGAAAGTCTGCGATGCGGATCGGCTATTGCAGTATTTGCAGTGCAGTCGTCACCGAGAAAGACGCTGCTATCCATTTTCTTATTGCTGTGCTGGCTTTGTCCGCCGTTTACGACGGATATGGATAATGAAGATAACATTATTAAAGTCTCATTGTCATTAACACTGTAAATATTATGACGAGCGGGATTTTTACCATGTTTGGATTTGTTGTCGAGTTCCCGATATTTCGGCGCTGTTGCAAAAACCATGATCACGGAGTTATCAATAATGTGTAGTTATTGTGCAACTGCGCCGAAATATCGGGGTCGCGACAACAAATCGGTTGTATCAAACGGTTTGTATAATTCTGTCAATGCCATCTCATTATATAATTTCTTGACTTGCTTAGTATCTAAAATTAATATCTTAAATTGTTATTAATAATTAATATTTAAAAAACAACACATTTTGTTTGTTATGATATGATATATATTTTATGCACGTGATGCAAACCTTGTCACTTACTTACACACGCAGCACGCTGTTGGCGCCACGGAAGACCAGTGCTGCGACCGTTCTGGGTCACAGTGTTACTGAGTGGTGACCAAATTGGTTATTTCATTTAAAATTTGTATCAGTTGTTGCCTCAGATTTGTATATTGCTGCTAAATTAACCAATAATTTTTTTTCATTTTCATTTTTTTCAAATCAAAATCAGGTAAAAATCCAACGGGTGATTTAAATTCAAAGTTGTAATAAGAGTATAGTGTTATTCCGTGACATTGACTCGGCTTATATGAACTAATATCTAATTAAATTCCGATATCCACAAAAAATTAGCAAGCCTAATGATAGACCATACAAATCAAATATAATTGATATGAGCAAATCCAAACTTGCCCAAACCGACGTTAGTGTAACAATGAAATCGCGAGAAATATATCAGTGTTATGTCTAATTGTTCGAAACTGTGGCAAAAAATGGTTAATTGCTGGATCATTAGGCCGTGGCGTGCGTCGGGTAACGTCGGCAAAATAATGTGTGTTAATCTTAAGTGCCCTGTAAACTTGTAAGTTTTTCAAATTATTTGATAGTGTGCAGCAGTGTTTGAAACGTTTGTCAAACATTCTACGTGTTTGATGAAAATCTTGATTGACGCCGTGTTTGACAAACAAGGTTGAAGGTGAGCGACGGTGAAGATCTCAGTTTTACTTTGACGTTGGCAGGATCATCGTCTACAGATCAAACAAATTTGTCAAACTTGTTTGATGTTTTGTTTGAGCGTTAGCGTTAATGTTTGATGAAAACGTGAAGTTTGACAAACTTTGTCAAGCAAATTTGATCGTTTACAGGGCGCTTTAGATTAACAATACCACGCCTCACGAACTAAAACCAAACTCAAATTCCTTTTAAACGGACTTACTAGAAAAATTTAAATCTCTAGAATGATTCGAAATTTATTAAATTATTTTATTTAGTATTTTTTTTTATCCATAACGGGGTAGCACTTAGCCTTCATCACACCTAATGATAAGTGGTGATAAGGCTGAAGGTGAAGCGCGCTACTCCCGGAATCCTCAATCACTGAGGAACTGGCTATCTTATCTCAAACTGCCAAAACACAATGATGCTGAAAACATCATTGCTATGGCGTCAGACTTAGATAAGATGGTGGTAGCTAGCCAGGCGTACTACGAACAAGTCCTACCACCAACCAAACCGAATACAATATGTACCCCCACTGGGAATCGAACCCGGGACCTCTGGGTCTGAAATCGGTGGTATGAACCACTAGACCACAGAGGCGGTTAAATCTTGTTATTCTGCTAATTCAATCTACATTAAGGCGATACTCGGAAAAATTATGCTAAAGCGAGATAGCAATGAGAAAACGACGCGCGCGGGAGCGAGACCGATTTTGCCGATTACGCAAAAAAATCACAAAATCACTTCGTATTCAAAAACTAAAGCGATTTTAAAAAAATGCTTCTATACGATCCTAAATATTATTGGTGTCCACTAATTAAACCAATTTTCAATAGTATATGTATCCCCATTTAAGAATAATCTTGATGTTTCTTATTTTTTAGAGGTATTTTCGAAAATAAAAAGTGTCGAGCCAAAATCATAAAATCGTGTTTTTGAAACTATACGATTCTAGATAAAGGTATAAAGAAATATATATCTTATTACCAGATTTATAACAACTCTAACCGTCCTATAGTTTTATATCAAAGAGTCCATACTTTTTCCGAGTAGCGCCTTAATTTGCTGTCGGTAGTGGCAGTGACGCGGCCGGGTGTGGCCGGCGCGGCCCAGTTTCCCGCGTTTTTAGACCTTGCTGCCGACGGTACTGGAGGCGAAAGTCGACTTTTTGCTGATAAACGTTATCACTGGCTGTTACAAAACCAGCGTTATGTACTAACTGGCGGTTTGTTTCCTTAACTTTGTAGAAAGTAAGGAAATAATTGATTAAAATAAATCTATAATCACATGTTTAGATGAAAGGGTTTTTGGTTTTATGTTAAAGTTATTTTTTCTTTATCCACAAAGGAAGGGCACTTAGCCTTCATCACACCTGATATTAAGTGATGATAAGGCCGAAGGTAGAAGGAAGCGCACTACTCCGGGTATTCTCAATTACTGAGGAACTGGCTAAGTATCTTATGTCTAACTGCCGGAACACAACAATGATAAAAACATCGTTATTATAGCGTCTGACTTAGATAAGATGGTGGCAGCTAGCGGACTTAGAACAAGTCAAGATCATCATCATCATCTGGGGTCACAGTTTCAGTACCTAGCTTATTAGCTTCGCGCCAAAATCTGGTCAGCTGACTACAACGTGTAAATACTTTAACCGAAACTAAGCAAAAAAGTTTGTTCAGAATCGATTGCACACATTTTTGATAGGGGTTAAATATTTTTATTTTTTTATTTTTGCCGCTTTTAAAAATGTTTGTGTGTTATCTAACTGCATATTCATTCAATAATACGCGTGCGACCCATTACTTGCTCTCTTACGTGTTAATAGAGCTTAAAAACTGTCAGAAAGTCACGGATATCTATGAGCACGAAAATCATCGAAGTTTATTTAAGGCGATACTCGGAAAAATTATGCTAAAGCGAGATGGCAATGAGAAAACGACGCGCGCGGGAGCGAGACCGATTTTGCCAATTACGCAAAAAAATACACAAAATCACTTCGTATTCAAAAACTATAGCGATTTTAAAAAAATGCTTCTATACGATTCTAAATATTATTGCTGTCCACTAATTAAACCAATTTTCAATAGTATATGTATCCCCATTTAAGAATAATCTTCATATTTCTTATTTTTAGAGGTATTTTCGAAAATAAAAAGTGTCGAGCCAAAATCATAAAATCGTGTTTCTGAAACTATACGATTCTAGATAAAGGTATGAAGAAATATATATCTTATTACCAGATTTATAACATCTCTAACCGTCCTATAGTTTTATATCAAAGAGCCCATACTTTTTCCGAGTAGCGCCTTAAAAAATTAAATGATTGATCTCAATTTAATATAAAATAAATTAGTTTGGGTTATTGCATTAGCACGTTGTATATGAAAACTAATATCTCGAATTAATTTTAAGAAATACTTTCTTAACTATTTTATATTATTTGTGAACTACCTTTCCGTCCGCGGCTTCGCCCGCGTGGACAACACGACGTTATCCCGTGGGAAGCTGATATTTTTCTGGGATGAACAGTAGCCTATGTCACTTTCCAGCTCCCTAACTATCCCCATACCATACCAAAATCACGTCGATCCTTTGCTCTGTTTTTAATGTGAAAGACAGACAAACAAACACTTCACATTTATAATATTAGTATGAATAGTTTCATTATTTGATAGGTATTTGATAGTTACTCTTGTGGATTGTTCGAAACAGTTTTTATACGCATTATCGGCTTATGCCATAACTGCCGTATTCATAAACATTGTTTTGTCTTTGTTACACAAACGTCATATCTAATTTGAGCAAAAGAGACAAAACAATGTTTAAGTTAAACATAGCTTAAATACTTACTTTTATGAATACGGCCGTAAATGTTTAAACTACCATATTATTATCTAGTGATGTTACAACACATAATTTCTCGATCATCTGAGCTCGCATTATGTTCCTTTCTGTAATTAAACATATTAACATACAGAATTGCGGCTAATGAGCCGTGTGCGGCTGTTATTTACAACCGTATGATTGGTTTGGGGTTCCGCATAACCAAAAAAGTTGGTTAAATATTTTTCTTATAAACGAGTTTTTTAAATTATAACAGCCTTCGAGTTTTAATCTTTCTCACTAGTTAGCACAGAGCAATATAAAATGCGAAGATTACTTTAAAAGCTTTAATTCCGATCCCTGGAATAAGATAGGAATCTTGTCTTTTGCTGATAAAGTGTTTGATTGTGACAGACACAAACACTCAACTTTTTGAGACAAAACAAAAATAAAATGAAACATATTATGATTTTAAAAATACACAAAGAAATTATATGTTAAAGTTTTTTTTATCCACAACGGGGTAGCACTTAGCCTTCATCACACCCGATGTTAAGTGGTGATAAGGCTGAAGGTGGAAGCGCACTACCTACTTCCGGAATCCTCAACCACTGAGGAACTGGCTAACTTATAACTGCCGGAACACAATAATGCTGAAAACATCATTGTTATGGCGTCAGACTTAGATAAAAATTGTGGTAGCTAGCCAGGCGGCCTAAGAACTAGGCCCACACCCAACCGAAAAGTTAAAGTTAAAAACTTTTTATTCATATAAGTAGATTAAATAAAATTAATGCTTATGAATCGTCCAACATTTTTTTACCTACCACTCGTTATGGACGTTTTTTAACTGACAAGAAAAAGGGGCGATAAAAACACATCAGCTTTATCAGAAGCTTTATGAGAATTCAATATAATATACCATGATACAAATTCACAATCCTAAGATAATTTAACATCATCTCAAGATTTCTTTTCGGCTGTAGGTAATCAAAATGCTTAAACATGAAGCAAAAAAAAGAATATTATCACAGAAAAGTAATTCCTTAAAATAAAAAAATATCGAATTCTGTTCAAATTGTTTCGCAATCTGCTTGCTTCCCGTAATGCGTTGTAATTATCGAGTTTTTACCGCTGTAGCCGAGTAGCAGTAGCGTGGTAACTTAGTGCCGGTCTATCGGTTCGCTTCTCGGTTGAGCACTTGTTACGATTAACGGAGAAGCAATGTTAATAACGCGTCGACGATGGGATAAAAAGTGCAATTGGAATTCAATTAATTGTTTTTGTATAATTTGTAGAAGCTATCAACTTATCATAGAAAGTGATAAGTAGTGATAGTTTTTTTATGAAGGTTGTTTTGTTTTTTTGCTTACATACAACCTCAGATCTTATTACTATCCGTGTCTTCGTCTATGAGGGCTTAGGAAACAATATTCATTGCTATGTGTTTTGATGTGTAATAATTTTAAGTTTTATCGCAATTAAAATCATCCTATTTTTGAAACGGGTATTGAGATATCATTACTAAAATGTTTAGTTAGAATCTGCTCTGTAAATTTTTCAATACCAACAAGCGAATAGAGAAAAAGATAAAATTTCTGTTATTGTGTTTATTTAGATTAATTTTATTGTGATTAACAATACTTATCCTATCCTACTAATATTATAAATGCGAAAGTTTGTGAGTATGGATGTATGGATGAATGTTTGTTACTATTTCACGCAATAACTACTGAACGAATCTGGATGAACTTTGGAAAAGAGATAGATTATAGGCTGGAATAACACATAGGATACTTTTCATCCCGATATTCTAACGGGAACGGGAGGCTCGTGGGTGTAACCGCGGGCGGCCGCTATCCTACTTTCTACTAATCCTACTATCCTACTTTAATATTATGACATTACCAAAAATACAAATATGTCACGCAGATTTATCAATATCCTTAAATGTTATGGTTTACGCTGTATAAATCGGTCTCCTACAAGAATAACACCAACCGGTTCATCTTGTGTTGACCAGTTAATTATCGGAAAGAACGTTAATATGAGCACTGAGGTTCACCACAACCAGTTGTCTGATCACAGTACCCTCATTGGCCAGATGACCCTTGACAAAAATTTAAATAAAAATATTACAAAACAGAAAATAAGAGCTAAAAGATGTTTTAGCAGGAAACATATGGACGATTTCAAAACCGCTTTAAGCACAGTAAAATGGGAACATACTTTATTTACAAATAATAAAATAGATAAAAATTACGAATTATTTCAATCGAAAATTCAAATGCTTTTAGACCAATTCATACCTAAAAAAGATATTATATTAAAAAACAAAAGTAAAACAGGGTGGGTAACAAAAGGTTTAAAAAAATGTTTTATCACAAGAGAATACTACGTTATCTTTCAACTAAATTCAAAAATGATTCCCTAACTCAATATGAAAAGTCTTACAGTAAATTACTAAAAAAAATTGTTCTCAGTGAAAAACGAAAATCTTTTATACATAGACTTACAATATCCAAAAACAAATATAAGACTATGTGGACTGTAATAAACGAAAAAACAAAACCTTTGAACCAAAAAACACCGCAAAACATTACTATTAACCATAACAATGAGATCATCACATGCCCAAAAACTTTAGCAAATCTGTTTAATAATTATTACATTAATATGGGGAAAAATGATAATATTCACACTCTTAATGTACAAAATCAAAATTCAATTGTGAACTCATTTTACCTAGACACGGTCACCGAAGCAGAGGTAAGAAAGACAATTTTGAATTTAAAGAGAAACAACACATGTGGCTATGATGATATACCGGCCACATTACTAGCACATTGCGTCGATGAATTTGTGTCCCCTTTGACATTCCTAATAAATCAATCATACGAACAAGGCGCTTTTCCACAATGTTTAAAAAAAGCTATAATCAAACCTATTTTCAAGAAAGGTGTAAAGTCCAAAATGGAAAATTATCGTCCGATAGCCATACTATCAGTTATATCTAAAATTTTCGAAAAAATAATATGCAAACGAATTTACCGCTTTTTTGAAAAATATAGTGTGCTAAACAAAAACCAACATGGTTTTAGAGAGAAACACTCTACGACATCAGCTGTGCTTGACTGTAGCTTTGAGATTCTGAAAACGCTCAACGAAAATAAGTGTGCTGTCGCGATATTCATGGATATTTCCAAGGCGTATGACCGTGTGTTGCATGAAATACTTTTAAAAAAATTAGAAAATTTTGGAATTCGTGGGAATACAATTCAGTGGCTCACGTCTTACATAAAAAAGACAGAAAGCAATCTGTACAAATTGCACACACAAGTGGAGGTATTTTGGAAAATGTTATTTCCGAAATTGATACAGTCCCCGGATCAATACCACAAGGAAGCGTGCTCGGATGTTTGCTGTTTTTAGCTTATGGGTCATTCCATGGAAAACGCTACCGCAACATATTTTCTTAAAATGCTGATTTTAAAAGAAAATGTGTCTTAGGATAATCATAAAAGCCTATATTTTAATAGACCACCCTTAATTTTTTTATTTAGTTTCAAATTTATCCTGTTTTTACATATCAAAGTCAGGTTACTGTATACGATTGATGGTAGTTTATTTTTATCAAAACTCTCAACACCAAAACAAGAAAACTACCGTCAGATTGACATTGCGCGTTTCGCTGTTAGAAAGGAAAAGTTTTAAGCAACCAGTGTCTGAAATATTATTTGAATACTTTAATAATTTCTTAGATTTATTTAACCTTTAAAGCAGGCCTCTTATGTGTAACACCCGTTACAAAAAAAGAGCATTTGTTCATTTAGCGACTGAGTTAATGCACGCATCATAAAACGCATTTGGGAAAGTAAGGTTATGATTAAGAACTGCTAATATTTTCTATTTATTTGATGTTCAGCTTATTTATCTGTGAAATATTGGTGGGGAATGACGGGTAACACCCGTTACGTAACGGGTGCTACCAATTTTTAATATGACTTTATTAGGACTAATAAAAGGTTGATTGTGCTGGTTTATGGTTGTTGCATCTAAAAACCTTTCAATGCATTTTATGATGCGTAAATTAACTCAGTCGCTAAATAAACAAATGCACTTTTCTTGTAACGGGTGTTACACGTACGAGGCATGCTTTAAAAGTTCTAAGAAATTATTAAACATATCAAATAATGCGGCTGCCTAAAACTTTTCCTTTCTAACGGCCCGGCGGCGGAACGCGCAATGTCAATTTGACAATTATTTTCTTTTTTCGGTGTTGTAAAAGGGAACTGTACTTATAACAGTTTTCCAAAACTATTGATGTTAGAGAGCAGTTTAGGCATGGTACTAAGTTCTACTAAGTTCCTATATTGTTTAATGCCAAAAATTTGATCAAATAAACATTTATTACTAGAAATATTGGTTTAATTTCGTACTCGTAACACCCGTTACATTGAGCTGTAACACCCGTTACATTTTCAAATTTCCATGAAAAATCCTATGTGTATTTTTGTTTTAATATGAATAGTCTATAATGTTCAGAATTCATTTAGAAATGCGTTTACATTTTTTTTCCCTTCAAAAACAAACACAATTCGCAGACTTTTGCTTTTGTTGCGGGTAATCCGGAAAGCATAGGCAAAATCGTGTAACGCCCGTTACGCACATATATTGTTCCTAATTTCTTTACTGCTAGCTATTACTGTTAGTTTTAATACGGATGACGAAACTTAGACCTAGGTGGAGGGTGTTAAGCTAATAAAAAGGATATGTTTCCTTTTTGCATCATTAATTAATCGTCAAGTAAAGACGTACGACCTGTAACACCCGTTACATGGAATGACCCTTATATAAATGATCTGCCTCACGCCACACCAAACAAAATTGTACAATTTGCTGATGACGCTACTCTCATTATATCTGGCAACTACAAAAACATAAATAAATTACATGATGAAATCACATCTTCTATAAATAATATAGCAAAACATCTCGGTGAAATAGGGCTGGTATTAAATTTAGAAAAAACCAAAATAATTCAATTTAGACCCCACCAAAGATCAGTACTGCCACTTAATATAATTTTTGAACAAAACAAAATAGAAGTAGTCGATACATTTACATTGCTCGGAATCACCATGGATTCTACTCTCTCTTGGAAACCTCATGTAAGTGCAGTTGTGAGTAAACTTAGCAGTTTTACGTACGCCCTCTATGAGTTGCGAAAAATCACAAATCCACAGTGTGCGTTGACTGCATACCATGCACACGCTGCGGCCTGGATCAGGTTTGGGATTGATAAAGATAAAGATAAAGATAAAAATATTCTTTATTCACTTAGACATAATAAATATGTACTTATGAATCGTCAATATTTTCCTACCACCCATTCAAGACTTTTTTAACTGACAAGAAGAATGGGCGCAAGAAACTTGCCAGCGTTTCTTAGTTAGGTAACGACATTTACAAAAAAAAAAAACATATCGTTACTAATACAACAATTGCTTAGTATAAAAATACATCATATTAAACAGTGATTATGTTATGTGTTACATCATGACCATGCATTGCGGTCATTCAAATAATCGTCTACTTTATAGTATCCTTTGCTCATCAGCGACTCTTTAATGTAACATTTAAATTTATGCAATGGTAGTTCAATTATATGCTGTGGAACTTTATTAAAAAAGGCTATGCTTTTCCCCAGAAATGAGGCTCTGGATTTTTCTAGCCTAAACTTGGGAACGACAAGTTTATCTTTATTTCTTGTGTTAAAGCGATGAATATCGCTCTGCTTTACAAATGTATTATAATACTTTTTCACATAAATTATATTTTCATAGATGTAATGTCCTGCAACAGTTAAAATGTTTATTTCTTTAAATAGATCTCTTAAAGAATCTCTCGATCGGAGGTTGTAAATGGCGCGAATAGCCCTTTTTTGGAGCACGAATATACTTTGGATGTTAGCGGCTGAGCCCCACAACAAAAGGCCGTAGGACATAACACTATGAAAATAACTAAAATAGACTATTCTAGCCGTTTCAATATCGGTTAAGAGCCTTATTTTCTTAACTGCGAATGCAGCCGAACTGAGTCTACTCGCCAAGGCATCGATATGAGGATCCCATTGTAGTCGCGAGTCTAATATAATACCTAGAAATTTTGTATTGTTAATGAATTCGACCGTATCGCCGTCTAGTCTAATATGAAAATCAACTTGTCTTACATTAGGTAACGAAAATTTTAAACACTTAGTTTTCTTTGAGTTTAATGATAAATTATTACTATTAAACCAATGTGACACTTTTGAAAGAGCACTATTTACTTCGTCAGAACAGTCATCACCTCTATCTACTTTAAAGACTAGAGATGTATCATCGGCAAATAGCACCGTCTCACATAAATTCTTCGCGTAGTAAGGAAGGTCATTTATGTATATTAAAAACAACAGCGGGCCCAATATTGATCCTTGGGGTACGCCCATAGTAATGGGAGCTCCGGTAGACTCAGTTTTATTAATAACTACCTTCTGAGTTCTTTCATACAGATATGAATGCATAAGGCTTACTGACATTTCAGAAACACCATAATGTTTTAACTTCCTTAATAGTGTTTGGTGATCAACACAATCGAATGCCTTGGAAAGGTCACAAAAAATAGCGATTACATCCTGCTTGTCCTCCCAGGCATCAAGTACATGTTTTAGAAATGCAACCCCAGCATCAGTGGTACTTTTACCTTTTGAAAAACCAAACTGTTTCTCATGCAGTATACTATTTAATTTAAAATATTCTAAAAGTTGAGCATAAATTAATTTCTCAAATATTTTACTTATTGCTGGTAGTATGGATATAGGTCTAAAATTTGCTGGGTCACTTTTGTCACCAGCTTTAAACAGAGGAATAATTTTACTATTCTTCATTAAATTAGGAAAGACCCCTTCACTTATACATTGGTTAAAAATTATTGCTAATGATGGAGCTATCACATCAATTATTGATTTGATGATACTTGTAGATATGCCCCAGAGATCTTCTGTTTTCTTAATATTTATTGCTTTGAATGCTTTAATAATATCTTCGGTAGTGACATAGCTAAAACTAAATGTTTCCTGGCACTTGTTCACACTAGATTCCATAAGAGAGACAGCGGTGTTGGGGCAAGAATTAAGTCTGCTAGTAGTTTCTAACGGTATTCGAGCAAAGAAACCTTCAAAAGCACTAGCCACCTCAATATCCGATTCAAAAGTCTGATCACTAATTTTTAAGTTAAATGAATTAATTTTGCTTTTTGTTTTGCCAGTTTCTTGGTTTATAATACTCCAGGTAGCTTTTATTTTATTTTCAGATGATTTAATTTTATTTGAAATATACCTAGATTTTGCCAAAGCACATACTTTCCTAAATGTTTTTGAATATTTCTTGACATATTCAATGAAGCTAGGATCACAGGAGGTCGTTTTTTGTGCATAGAGTTCAAATAACTTTCTTCTACTATTATAAATACCAGGTGTGGCCCAGTCACTGAACTTCTTACGATCATTACACTTTATAACTTTTTGTTTAAAATTGTTACTAAATTCTTTTTCAACAATATCAAATAATGATTGATAAGAGTTATTAGCGTCAGCAGAAGCTGGCAAACATTGAACTTTATCTTGTACATTATTTCTAAATTTATTAATACCACGTTTCGGTATTGGCCTGCAAATTACTTCGCGTCTAGGAGTAACATTATAGTGCTCAAAAGAAGCTAGTTGTCCACTGTGGTCGGATTTAATAATATTAATTACCGATTTCTCAATTAAGTTACAGTTGGAAAAGATGTTATCTAAGCAAGTGGCCGATGTTGGCGTAATTCGCGTCGGTTCATTAAAAGTGTGAAGCAAATTAAATGATTTAAAAAGATTAAGGAATTTACCGGAGAGTTGTGCTAATTTAATATCTAAGATGTCTATATTAAAATCTCCACAAACTACAATTTTTTTATTCTTACGACAGCATATTTTCAAAACATCCTCCATAGTGGACTCAAAGACTGTGTAATTTGCTCCAGGGGGGCTATATACACAGATTATAATCATTTGTTCAAGTTCCACGCATGATATCTCACAAATTCGTTCAACAGAGAGGGATACTATATCCTTTCGCTCTTTATATTGTGTGTTATTAGGTAAAATTATTAAAGAACCCCCCCTTATTGTAGTTTTTCTATTAAATGAACTTACAACACTATAATTATCCAAATTTAACAATAATTCATATTCTTTTAACCAATGTTCAGTAACACACAACACATCAATATTTTCACAATTTAAAAATAAACTTATTTCTAGGTCTTTGCCAGCAGAAAAGCCTTGGATATTCTGGTGTACTATTTTTAAACATTTAGGCCTTCCTCTTGTCAATACTGGGCTAGAGTATGCCTCCGTTGTCTCTAATGGTAATTTAAATTAACCATGTCAGTATTTGGATTCAAAAGAATCGAATTATTTGGAACAGATTCCAAAGTTACATTAGAAGTATCAAAGTTAAACTGCTCAATAGAAGCAGAGGTTATACTAGCCAAATTGTTGGCTAATTGTTTAAAATAAAATGATAGCGATACCGCTATTTGTCGCTTAAGATAATTAGGCAGATAATATTTATCTTTAGTCAAGTTAAATTTGTATAACAATGTGTTGATGTCAATTAAATGCATCTGCTGACTATTATGATAAGCTATTGTGCTTAAGGTTAAGTTTAAGTTATGTCTAATTTTATTTTCTAGCTGTGAAAAACCTTGACTATAAGGAAATGTAAACATAACAACTTTTTTTACATTTAAAGAGCATAATGAGTTACAGTATGATATTAATTGGCTTTTATTAATATTACCTCTATTTCCAATTAAAACTATCAAATTAGTGTTTTCATCATAAGATTTTCTGACAATTAATTTCATTATCTCATTTAAGGTTGAGCCAGGCATACAATAATTAATAATGCTTTCTTCAGAGTGTTTCTGGATGAATTGGCCTAAATTTTTCCCAATCTCATCGCAGAACATAATTGTTTTAGTGTCATTAGTTTTAGTAGGTGGGCTATTTTCATTATTCAGCAATAAACTATTAATATAATCTATAGTATCAGTGTTAGGGACTTCAGGGTTGGTTGGTAAAATAACCTCCTGCGGAGTCAGGTCTAATGTCTCATTTTGACATGAATGACTATTTATTTTGGTACAACTACAGCTGCATTTTTTTCCTAATGATTCAAACCGATCTGAATTAAAATTGCAAAAGTCAATCATATTATATGCAGCCATTTTTTGATTACTTAATTGTTTGCGAGAAAACTCACACAAGTTGGTGTACATTTCCTTAAGTGAAAGTTCCAAAATGTCAATCTTATTACCTAATTGACTTCCTATTATTTCACTTTCTTTGTTCTTATTACATGTTTCCATGTTTATCACATTTAATTGTTCTAACAATAGCTTGCGCTCTTTCCTCAATTGACAGTATTTATTATAATAATTTTGTTTTTTAATTAATTTCTGTGTTTTCTTTATGTACCTATTAATTTTGATATATTTCTTAATTTTTTTCCCGCTACTAAAATGACATATACTTTTATTATTAGCAAATGGTTTACTAACATAGTTAACACATTCCGAAGTGGAATTGTCATGTGTAGCAGAATTGCATTGCATCAACTCATCAAAGAGGCTTTGAGAGTGCCTTTCTTCGATGATACTTTTATTAACCTTTTCTAGATCAAGTACTGTTCTTTGAGCTATAGACAAACTAATTTCTAAATCTGTAATGCGACTCAAAGCCTGATCATGAGTGTCATAACAAGCCCTAAATGACTGAATATAGTCTTCCATTTGGTTACACTTGTCTAAGAGTTCGGAGTATTTTGTATAAATTTCAGCGAGTTCACTCTTGAGTTCTGTGTTGCGGGTTATGGTCTTGACAATCTCTTGTTCGCCTTCCTCTCTTTCCTTAATTAAAGAGTTATTTAGGTCTCTTGTTGCCTTGAGATCCTCCAGAGCATTTTTGAGTTTAAGCTCCATGTCCTTTGCCGTTGCCATCCGGGTCATCATGGCTATAGATTGGGTTTTTAAGGCCGCTATCACTAAAAATAAACAAAAGTGATTATTAACTAGTTAAAAAAAAAAAAACAGATTAGGTAAGTGTTGTTCTCTAGAATCAATAAAGAGTTATTTCTTTAAATAAGTTACTTGTACAAAAAAATAATAATAATAATAGATAATTAACAATAAACTTAAGTGTGTCGGGTACTGTTATGTTAAAACAATAGGTAATACCATCAGTATTCCTTTGAGTAAAGGAAAGCGAGGCCAACCAAATTGTTATAGTGAAGTTAGTTGTGTTTGCTTAGTGTATTAACTTTAAAAAATAATAAGAACGGAGGAATTAGTACATGAGAGTTATATAGGTATCACCATCAAATCAACTTTTAATAAAGTAAATAGAGGCTAACCATTTAGAGGTATTGTGTAGTGTAATTATATAATTTTGCATACATATATTGAATATAAAGAATCCTAAATAGCTAAGTAGTTGGCAGTACTTAACTAATATTATTATATCCCTTCACAAGTACAATTAAATTAACAGACTTATTATTAGTTATTGTTATTGCAAACTAGTTTCACAGTCTTTGATTGAAGTGATTTGGATGTCCCTGTATGGATGTAGTGTTTGGAAAGTGTAGCAGTAAGGTGAATGTCTGTGACAGTAGTGGTCACCGTCAGCTTTACTTCCACAGTTTGTCAAGTAAAGAGAGGTTGTCAACGATGCCAAATCATAATGGATTGTGACGTTGCTCACTGAAAGTGAGCTCTGTACTAGTAATGATAATTAATGTACAGTGAATGTGAAACCAAGTTGGCATTCAAATCTAGTATGTTAGTTGAGTTTAAAAGTAATGATCAATAAATAAAATTATAACTAAATATGTGGGTAGGTATTTTGAACTCAATTAAGATTTCAAAAAGTGTTCTTTATGGTTTTCCCACTTTATTACTAAGAAATTTATATACTGCAAGTAGTAATTCAGGCTGTAAGGAAGATGGCAAAACCTCTAATAACTTAAAGTCCAATTTATGTCAAAATTTAACTACCTACTTGTATATTTTAAAAGATTGAATGTTAATTAGAGGTAACACAATGCAAACAAATGAAATTCCTTAGAATAATAACGTGAAATTCATAATCTGGAAACACTTGAAGTTGTTAATAGCATATACCTACTCAAGTTGTTTGTCTAACAAATTAGTGAAAATTAACAACTTGGTTATCAAGATTGTCAAGATGTATTTGTCGGTAATATATGTTTATATTGGTCTGAGAATGCAATGTGAGTGATGTAAATTATGAAAACAATACTCCCCAGGTTTAAGAAGAAGCAGTCCACAGTATTTATATCATTTCAATTTGAATTAATATCCTCTTCTTGAATGACAGTTGGGTAAATTTTTCCTCGCTTTTAATTCAAAAGTTTGTTCATTAAACTTGCTGATAACACTTCCACTTGTTATTTAATACGTAATTAAGCTAATTATAACAAATTGTTAGGAAATTAAATGAGAATTACTAATTAATTAATTAATTACAATTACACAGCAAACTTTTAAGTGTTGCTGCCAGTGTTGCCAGCACCGAAAAAAAAATTGTATTTTGGGGAAACTCGACTGATGTGCATACAGTATTCGTTTTACAAAAACGCTGCCTCAGAGTAATCGCCAAATTGTCGCCTGAAGAGTCATGTAGGCCGTGGTTTGTAAGCTTGAAGATACTCACGGTCAGCTGTCTGTACATTTACGAGCTTTGCAGGTTAGTTCGCACCAGTCCACATTATTTCCATAAAATAACTGACCATCCTAGACGCTATGTTTCTCGCCGGGCTAATAACATAAGTCAGCTAACACCACAACTTGAACTATTTAAGAAAGGGCCTTTCTATATGGCAGTCAAGCTATATAATCACTTGCCTAACTCATTAAAAGCGCTCCAGGGATGTAAATTTGATAAAGATTTAAAACAACTACTTCTTGCAAAGGCTTACTATTCTATAAAGGAATATTTAGATGATAAATTAGAAAATTAAAGCTATAAATAAAATGTATGTACCTACCTATATTGTAAATTATTGTTTAATTTTAAGATGGTATTTTAATAATTTGTGTTACACTCATATTGCAATATAAAATTGTGTCAATAAGTATTATAGTTACTTATGTATTTTGCCGTGCCCTTACAGGGCTCTTGTTTGTGACCTTAAAATGTATGTACACCTTTTTATACAACAAGATGCAAATAAACGAATATGAATATGAATATATGAATATAAATGTGAAAGTTTAGATGTTTGGATGTTTGGATGTTTGTTACTCAATCACGCCAAAACGGCTGAACGGATTTGGCTGAAATTTGGAACACATATACTTTTTAACCTGGAGAGGAACATAGGCTACTTTTTATCCCGAAAAATATCATGTTCCCGCGGGATAACGTCGTGTAGTCCACGCGGGCGAAGCCGCGGGCGGAAAGCTAGTTATCACATAAGTACAAGTAAGTATATCCACAAAAAGTTGTGGATATACTTACTTGTACTTATGTGATAACTAGCTTTACAATATATATAGACAAAGGTCTATAGCCGTAGTTCAACAACGCGTCAAACTTTATCGTCATTGATATGAAATTCATTTTCGTTAATGTCATTAGAAATATAAACCTTAAGAAAATGCAGCTGCACCTAAAAAATACACAACACAAGTATTTTTTAACCGGATTCCATAACTCTTATTGCGTTAGGCGTATCAAAATGCGCCCTACGGAGCGCCCCGTCGCCTGACGTGTTAACAGGGCGCCCCGTCGCTCCGCCCTTGCTGAGATGAGGGGGGATGTACACGCGCGCAAGCGTCGTGAGGGAAGAGGGAAGATACGGGAAGATGTAGCTCCATGCCTACTGTGTAGGAGGACAAATTCAATATAATTACTCAGCTTCTGTTACTTAGCACAGCTTAGCACTTGTGAATATCAAAGAAGCTACGCAATCAGTTCGCAAAGTTCTAAGAAGGTAATGTAGAGAGGCACTGATAAATACGATATGATACACTGATTAACACAATACAATACCAGGGGGGCTACTGCATTACTTTATGGATATGAACCTCAACGTTTTTTGAAGTTGTATCTATAAACAAAATCCCGTCTTATTGAGCACCTACGCCCTACTAAAAGGAGCCCCCATGCAAAATTTGAGACTCCTAGCACTTGTACTTAAGTACTGAGATTTTGTGATGAGAGAGTGAGTGAGTGATTTTTCTCTTATATATATATAGATTAACCGCTATGAGTTCCATGTTTAAAAACGTTTAGCTACGTCTGGTACGATGACACACACCTGGTAAAACAGAATTTAGTGTATTTATAGCACAGAGTACTCTATTATAGGTATATGTAAATTTATAGGTCAGAGCAAACACCGCAAATGATACCCATCTAAAACTACTAAAAATCTCTACATCTAAGACGTTATTTATCAGTGTCTCTCTAAAAGAGCTAGATTTATTTCCATTGCTATTTTCAGTCCACAAAAAAACCAAAACAAACTTCACTTTCCAGAACCCAACTACATTGACATATGCATTACCTATACCTACATCGCTTAGCGCTCATGTCAGCCATCTTACACGTTAAAAGTATAATTCAGAATAATATTTATTCTCGACGCACTCTGCAATTTTACATGATTAAGTAAATTACCCTGGCCCGCTCGTATATAGAGGATCATTACGATAAAATGTTTACTGTACGTAATTTGATTATTGGAAACGCAATTTTCGCTGGCGCTTTTGGGCATGGAGCGGGAGCGAACAGTTTAAAAAAAAATCGGTCAAGCGCGAGTCGAACTCGCTCATGAAGGGTTCCGTACCCACTTAGCGTACCGATTACATACACCTAGCTAAATTACCACTACCATTTTTCACCAGCAAAAAATAACTTTGGCGTCCATATTTTATTTTTGTAAAAAATCCTAAAGCGGTTCACATAATACCTATATCTACCTATCAAGTTTCAAGGTATGTAGTCTTACGGATACGGATGGACGGACGGACGGACAGACAGATAGACAGACAAAGGACGAATTTAAGAGGGTTCCGTTTTTGCCATTTGGCTACGGAACCCTAAAAAGGATGCATACTTTTTAAATTTTCGAATTTGGAAAATGAGTGACATTAATTAAGTTTTAACGTTAAAGAGGTTTTAATTTCCAGAATTAAAAAGTATTAGGTTTCTACTTATTTATAAGTACTTATTGCGTTTACTTGTTTGATTTTACAAACTTTTACTTGCAGTGAAGGTATGTAGGTATGTATGTATGTATGTAGTCAAATCTTGCAACCCAGACCCAATTCCCAGTGTCCGATTGAGACGAAATTCTTCATACATATTCTGTATGAAATGATAAATTAATGTCATGTCATCTGACAATAAACTATTAAAGTACAGACAGCAAAAAACTTGTCAAAAAGAAATTTTACAAAAATTTTACCTGTTGATTTTCCGAAAATTACTTGAAGTACTCATCAATACAAAGAAATTTTAGCTGTTACATACATTTCAATCGAGTTGATTTGAAAATTTGTATGGAACATCTGATTTTTTTTCGCGATTTCAATGTTGTTTCCATAGTAAAAATTGTTTGTATTGATGAGTACTAGTTAACTAGTAAAATTTCACGGTGTATAATCAAGATTAAAAGTAACAATAATGATTTAAGGCGACACTCGGAAAAAATGTGCTGAAGCGAGATAGCAATGAGAAAACGACGCGCGCGGGAGCGAGACCGATTTTGCAGATTAGGCAAAAAAAAACACAAAATCACTTCGTATTAAAAAACTACAGCGATTTTTAAAAAAATGCTTCTATACGATCCTCAATATTATTGGTGTCCACTAATTAAACCAATTTCCAATAGTGCTATTAACCCCATTTAAGAATAATCTTGACTTTTCGTATTTTTTTGAGATCTTTTCGAAAAGAAAAAGTGTCGAGGCAAAATCATAAAATCGTGTTTTTGAAACTATACGAATCTAGATAAAGGTATAAAGAAATATATATCTTATTACCAGATTTGTAACAACTGTAACCGTCCTATAGTTTTAAATCAAAAAGTCCATATTTTTCCGAGTAGCGCCTTAAAAACAAATTCCTTTACGCTTAGCTTAGCTCCTAGGGTCTGCGCTCTACATGTGGTGTTTATTTGTAATTTATGTCTACTTACATAAAGTACATAATTGCTAGAATCTAGATTCCAGTAAGATTATAATGTCGGTAGCAAATTAAGAAATTTTCAATAAATGAACGGTTAATATTATGGATTAAATACACGCCATATAGCCATGAAAGTTTATAGGCATAATTATTCGTACAGTCACTAGCATCTTAAGTATAGTCGAACCAAGTGAATCATACTAAAGTTGCATAAATCAAATTGAATAAAAAAAAACCTCCCTTATTTTCTAATATTTTGTGTAAGAGCGATCGTCTTGTACCATCCTGTGTCGCGATGCTTAGACAAATTTGATTTAACTCAGATGTTACTGAAACTAACTTTTTTATCGGCGAAAAAAAAACAACAAGCAAAAAATGACCACGCATAACTACATTATGTTTGAACTGGGGTTAAATTTGATGATTTTTTTGATCTTTTTAACAATCAGTCGCTGTAAATTGGTTTACCGTTATACTGACAAGGGGTCTGAAAGGAAAGTCCTAGTAAGTTGACGCCCAGAAAATTCAGAAATTTCACCTAACGCAGACGAAGTCGCGGGCAACAGCTAGTTTCAATGTGAGAGAATAACTGAAAGGAAGCTAATTTGAATACGGAATAATAAAAACATTAAAATATCAATAACACATTGATAAAAAGACATGAAACGATCTGTAATGCTACTTCCATCCGGCTTTTCCCGCCGGAAGCCGAAAATGCAACGGACATTTTTATAGCTTATTTCAGTTGTCACATATTTCGTTATCACCTATAGTTTGCTAGTTTCCGGTTATTGTCGAACACCAGATTATAATAAAAGATCAATTATTTTTTATTGTTATTTGCCTACAAGTTGTATTATGACTATCAGCCACCCGCGACTTCGTTCATGTCTTTTTATGGCTTCAAAAAAAATAAGTTTTCGACGTTTAAAAATATTTAAAAAAAATGTGAAACCATGATAATCCTATTTAACGATTCACTTGATTTGATATTGATTATTTATAATTTATTATCATCGTAATAATTGTAGTGTAGGTATTCTACTAGTTACAGAAGTTACGACTGTGACAAAAATCGCTAGATTCGTCAGATTTTCTTGCCGGTTCTTCTCGTTACAAGGCCTCTCGCCACCGTACGCGCCGCGCCGCGTAGGGTTTGCGAATCAATAACGTACAGCTTCTTTGACATTTGCAAGCGCTTGTTAGACCGAACAAAGATATTGAAATCTTGAACCTTTTTGATTGTTGCGAAAGTGCTGAAAAACATCTACGTATGTTGATACTGTCAATCTGTGTATGTTCAACATGGTGATAGATTTAATACTGAGGTAACTGGAGTTTTCACCCTGAATAAAAAAGTGTACCCCGCAAATTTGACATTTAGTATGTAGTGGCTGTCAGTTGTCTCATATGACCATACGTATTTTTTCAAAGTGTAGGTGAGACGGAAGACAGCCACCGTGTAATTTGTGGTCACAAAAAAGTGTTAGTACTGCACTCTCCAGTTACCTCAGTATTAAGTCTAGCTCCATGATGTTCAAACTCTTACAACTTACAACTCTTACAATTTTTCCAAAAGAATACGTTTATTTTTTATTTTTTACAATTATCTAATCTCATCAATAGTTTTCATGAAGAAACTGTGTTAGGGAAACTAGATAACGAATTCCTATGTATATTAAGTATGTATGTATAGGTACCTATACATACATACTTAATTAATATACATAGGAAACACGCAGACACACAAATATTTGTCTTGTTCGGGAATCGAACCCGAGAACTCTGGTGCCTCTGGTGCAGAAGGCAGGTATCCTACCCCTGCCCCAAATCGGTCGTCGTTTGTAGTATAACACCTTCTTAAACCTAACAGCTTAAGTGTTTTGTAGCACTTTTCGATAGCATCGTCAAAGGCTATGCCCAACAGGAAGTGGATACAGAGCTCGCGGCATTTCCGGCCGCCATAACGTTTGGATTTAATTCGTGGAGGCTTCACCGCTTATCGGCTACACCATTCAGATTTAAACGCGCCTAGTTTATACGCCATTAGGCTTTCACTCGGGTTTGTTCGTTATCAGTTTGCTGCAATCATTCTTAGCACTCAGTACGAGTTAATGCACACTCAGAACTGCACACAGCGTGTTTTAAACGCCGTCAATGTAGCGTTTGTAGCGATACAGACGCGTTTGAATTTATGCAGACAAGGGCGGATCCAGGATTTGTTTCTGGGAGGGGCACAAGGGGCAGGCGGAAAAAAAAAACAAAAATAACAGTTAGAAATAAACTTGAAGTATCATACTTCAAGTCAAGTTTATTTCTACAAGGTCAAGTATGCTTAAGTAGGTTTATGAAAGTGTCCAAACAATAGAAAAATTAAATGTTTAGTAAAGACAGTTTTCATTTATATTTACTGCTAAAGATGACAATAACACCGCCCGGCCCACTTAAATCCGCCCTTTTATGCATAGATATGCAAAGGTCTACCGACATGCGTGAGTCGCGCGCGTCTGTTTACATAGGATTATTGACGTTAGGCGTACATTAGACGGTCATGCAACCATCTGTCAATTCCATCACTCATCATGACTATCTAACCAATCAGTATAGAGGAACTTTGGGCATCGCTATGTATGGTTCATTTTGATTGGCTAAAATAATCTTGACTGATAGCAAACTGACAGCAAAACCCATGAAGCTCGACTTAATACTCTGAGTTACCTCAGTATTAAGTCGAGCTTCATGGCAAAACCTATCGCCTAATGGGTTGCTTACACCGACCGAGCCGGGAAACAATACCTACTTACCCACCGACATTTCGACACGGCCAACCATGTATTAGGTACTGTGAGAATCTATAGCATCTAGTAATCTAAAGGGAGGCGCAAACGACAGAAGTTTTATCACAATATTGTATTTACTGCGGCTTACGTGCCGACCATTCAATAAATAAGAAATAAGATTCAGAAAAGCCAAACAGTCTACTGTTTGTGTGGTTTGATTTGTTCTAACACGAATGTCACGAATATTTACGAAAAAAGCCAAAAGCCATAGACAATATGAACTCATCATACCACAGTAGGTAGGTACATAGTTAATACGCAATATACCATTATTAATTCAATTTTTTATTTGAATTACTACCTACTTGAGATTTACTTACTTTGCCAAATACCGAGGTCTTAGAAGTTCTAATGTAACAACTTGTAATTGTAGACAACACCTTAAGTGTGTCACACCTACAGTTGCTGTCGGGAAAAATTCCGAATAATTCCCGTGGAATACTTACGAAATATTCTGAAGTATTACGAAATATTCGGAATATTTCGATTGTCGTAAAATACGGGATTAGGTAACGATAAAAAAGCAGCAATCGGTAAAAACTGACACTTATTTTTAAATACCTACCTTACCTAGCAAGAAAAATAGTCAATCATAGTAAAAGAAGTATGGATGGATATCTTACTATCTAGGTACCTCTTAAATAAAATTTCTGTGGAAGTTTTAAGTGTAGAAGTAGGTACTTGAGTAGGCACATATACCCTACCTAAGTACCTATTATTTTAGCGAATTTTTAATGTTCTTGAATTGCTTGAAACGGATGAAAACATATTTTTAAACTATGATATTAATATCTATATATATCTATATAGCTTACCTTAAGGTAAGCCGATTAGAATCGGCTTGTAGGTATAATATGTACCCTTTCCTTTCGCCACTGCTAGGTAAGTACAAAACTCGGCATGGAGTATAGCCGTCATCGGCATAGCCGTCGAACCACAATATAAGTGGTCGTACCTAGCAATACAAGTGCCGTGCCGAGGCTTAGGTCATCACTTCACTATCACTAGGTAGGTAAGTAGGTACATAGTATAAAACAAAGTCGCTCTCCGCCTCTGTCTGTCTGTTTCGAACCTTTCTTCTTTTAAACCACGCATCGGATTTTGACGCAGCTGTCACTGTTATTTAGAAAATTTATTCTTGGAAGGTTTATAAATAAATACCTACATACAAAACATTCTAATTACGTATTTATATAATAGAGAAAAATTACATGTTTTTTGATGAAGCCGTCAAAAAACGATTTTTCGAGCGCTTACATTGCGAACGCTGCTGGCTAAGGGTGGTGGTATTCTATTTATCAAAGATCTTTGTCCAATATGCATTGGATCCAAGAAATTGGACGCATATTGGACGACTTTGACGTCCAATTTCATACATTCGACGTCCAATTTCTTGGACAAATATCTTTGATAAGTGGAATACCACCCTTAACCGTATGAGATACCTACATCAAAATAATTTACTACGGCATTGTATATCATAAAGAGGCCTACAAAAAAGACCCGAAGTCGCCTTATTTCTATAGGTTGACTCACAGTAATTTTTATATTTATTTAGTTATTTAAAAATATTATTTTATTTGCAAAGCTAATTTCTCCTAATCAGTATTAATCCTTATCCAAATAAGTACCTATATAAATTACCTTGGCCATTTAATGTAGGTAGATCAAAATTATCCTATAAATAGCGTATTTCATTTAAATGAACACTTTAGAAGTTATCACAGATTCGAAGCACCCACAAATTGTTCAAACGAAGCCGGGCTGGGTCGCTAGTACCTAAGTAATAACAAGTACTTAAGTATAAAAATTAATTTTAGTGTCATGCTGTAAGTACCTACTTTTGTTGTTAATGTCGCCTTACATAGGTAAGGAATAAAATAAACATTCAAATTTTACTTACGCTAATTACGCTACACTAATAATAACAACCAATTCACCATCAATCCATCACTGAGCAAATAGGTAGGTAAGCACTTCGTTTTTAAAAACAACGCTCACGTTTATTTTTATCGAAATTGAAATATTTTCTTAGACCGCGAATTATTGCGAAACATTATGAATACTTCTCTGCGGGGAAGGGGAGTGGGCGAATAATTCCCCGGGGGGCATCGCCTCCCACTCCCCGCCTTGCTATTCTCGCCCGCCCGCCCTGCGCGCCGCGCGCGCCGCCCGCCATGCGCCAGCTGTTCGTTCACGAGTTGTTCGTTCGTCCGTCGTCGTCGTCGCCCGCCGGACTCGGGCACGATATTTTAATAAAATAAATAATAATATTTCGATAAAAAAATGCCAATATTTTCAAACAAATTTATTTTGAAAAATTCTGATGGAAAGAAACTTTATGAGAAGTATTACGTAATTATTCCGAATACTTCAGAAGTTTTGCAACTGTTGTCACACCACACACAGTGTCTTACAAAATAAAGTGGTTTCGAAATAATATATTTTTGGTCACCTGTTGCCACCATAATATTTAACCAACCATATATTATACCACATCCATTATAATCATAATAAGCAAAAATCGAATAACTATTGTATTTAATAAAATTAAGCATGTTGGCACTTGACAGAACATAATGAAGCTTAAAGTAGTTTTGCATTAGGTAATACCTACTTATAGATAATGTCGAAACGATTGTATTTCAATTCAAAGTACAGTCATGTCAATCAATGTAATAGACAGCCAACTTTAAGTACCTAGGTACTTATATGAGAAAAAACTTCGTTTATTACATTACGCACAAATGGCTACTCGTAATTTTCAAAAGCAAACATTAATCAAGAAAATATACCAACCAGTATAAATTGCGAAGCCCGTTACCAATTATATCGCACAAAGCATCCATTATTAACATCCAATTGATCTTTCGTAACTACTATTAAATGTCAGCGACACTAACCGTCTCGTTCTGGCAACCCCAAAACATAATATCCCCATCCCTCTCGAAGGCAATTTGGCGAAATCCGCTTGGGAGAGCGCGTAACTCGTAAAAATTGCAAATTCCTAACAACCCCAATTTGTAGCGTAATAACGTTTCTCTCTCCCTCATCCGTCCGTCCCGCTCGCACGCTAATGGATCGACAATAAAGTAATATAGAGATAAATAGCTTTCCGCTTAAATTTTGGCCCAATTCACGCTTCGCCCTGTAATTGTGTGTCTCCCCTCTGTGTTTTATCTCTCTCTCGCTTGGGAGCTTTGTCAGCTGTCTCGCTTACTCCCTAATCCGTAGGGGAGCGGTATAATCGGGTACATAAGTACTTAATCGCATTTCGGGGCATGTTGCGAATGATACCCCCTATTTATTTAGTGCGGGTACCATTATGATGTGCGGATTTGGCTCCCTTACCCTATTAAAACGATTGTTTGTGGAGACTTATGACTTTTATTATTCGACCGGCGATGGTTGAACTTTTGTATCGCACTGTTTAATTCAAATGAGGGTCCTTTTGTAACGGTCTCGGTTATAATGTTAGCAGATGCATTTTTGTCTCTACATTTGGTGGAATTAAAATTATATTGTCGTGTGATGGACGAAGTTTGAACATTAAATTTGCATCAGAACGCTATAATTGTATAATCGTTTGTTTAGTACAGTTGTTTACTGAATATATTAGTTGTAAAAGCTTTTGTTGTTGAGCGTTCGAGATGGTGAAAGTTCGTTAGGAATTAATTTATTGTTTAATTATTTTATTGTTTGGTTCAGACGTTGAGTTACGCTTTATAATTGTGTTTTAAGTTATGATTGTAGTAGGCGTATAAATTCACTGGTATCGAATTAAAATATTATAAATAATATTATAAACAATGATGATCTTATTTGTTTGAATCAGGCGTCACCTGGCGGAAGCCCTAACCATTGTGAAAAAAGAAAAATATGTAGCTTAGGTACTTCCGGAAAAAACACAACATGCAAGATGCATCACCCAAAAAAATGCACATGCACACCACGAAAATACCAGTGCACCATACCTGCATTTAGCAAGACAGCAACACACCTTGCATCTTCATAAATTAAACTACTCTACACGAGTTTCGCCCGGAGCATCATTAGGATTTAATTGGGACGTTCCATGGCCGCGATGCCCCAGCAGCATTTTCTTGTTTGGGAGGCTTGGCGTGGCAGCCGAGTCGCGCCGCCAAGCGGGCTAGTGTTGTAATACAATTTGACATGTTTTGATTGTCATTGGCTGATGATGTCGCTCCCATCCCAATGATAGGCTACTCTTCACGAGTTTCGCCCCAACCCGGAGCATCATCAGGAGTTAGATCGTGCGAAAACACTCTAAGGTCTCAATGTTTTGATTGTCATCGGCTGCTGTCGTGCCATCCCAATGAGATATAATTAGAGCTTTTATAACTGGAAAATATGACTGAAAATAGATCAAACATACCACTAGATAAAACCTCACGGACTAAAACAAATCTCAAATATGGCAGATACGGTTTTTTTTAAACGGAGATAAAGGTTATTTTTATTTGATTTTATTTGTGAAGTCGTACATTATTAATGGTTATGCATATTAGGATCTAACATATAAGTACTGATGAGAAATAATAGCGCAACTTTGAAGTGCGCTCTTATTCTCTCGGCCGTTTTGTCACTCTAACTGTTAATCTAGTAGTACATACTGTTGATCGAAGCTGAAATACAAAAAAATATATATTAAAATATTAACCATATCAAACAAATGACAAATCTTTACACAGCTGACAGCGAAACTTGACGTGACAAACTATCCTTAACCCTATCAAAATAACTATGTATTATAAAAGGCCAATTTGCTTCAACGATACGACCAGTCCCTAAAGACTCATTGCTTTACACAAATATGTGACCTATTTCTGGCACTTTAAGGTTCACTTTGTGTCAAACTAGCCCCTTGTTCCAAGTTGCCCCAACGAATGGCCCCAAGGGATGACAGAACAATTGCTTATGTCGTAAATGTCAAGGCGAGTCGTTTTTCTACGTGGATGTATTTCGGTATGATGGTTTTAAGATTTTCTTTTTTTTTCATATATTGCAGTAATGACTTCTTGTGGTTTTGTTCAGTTTAGTTAAAGTTACAAACACTTTCTTTCTAAAATATTTTAGTTTTCGATACGCAGAAAAATATTCGCCTCTGTGGGTATGAAATAGATTATTAAATTATATTTACAGTTCTTCTGAATTTAGCTTTAGATAAAGTTTGGTGAAGGAAAGTAATGCAATGTTCATTAATTTGTTGTTTAAGTTTTCGTATCGTAGATTTCGTATCAAAGTCTCTAAAATAATCTCAATGAAACTATTTTTGATAGGCTTTAACGCCTGAGTTCTCAATCAACAATCGATTAAGATAACTGTTGGTTATTTGGTTGGTTAACGCACGTGATTGGTGTTCCAATGGGTTAACCGAGACGGTTAGAGTAACCAACTGTTGTGAACCGAAACCTAAGTAGGTATAAATATGACACAAACACAAACAAAATGAAAAATTAACCAATTTTACCTAGGGATATAAACGCGCATTGTTATCCCAAATCTATACTATTATTACAAATCTTAAAGTGTGTTTGTTTGTTTGACTGAGGGTTTATGTGTATGTCCGTCTTTCACGTCAAAACGGAGCAACGGATCGACGTGATTTTTGGTATGGGGATAGTTTGAGAGCTGGAGAGTGACCTAGGCTACTTAAAGTAGCCTATGTCACTCTCCAGCTTTTTTTTCGGGATATAAAGTAGCCTACTTTATATCCCGAAAAAATCCACATTCCCGTGAGAGAACGTCCTGTAGCCCGTACGGCGGCAGGCTAGTTTAGTAATAAAGGCTTGTTGTGTTTGTGAAGGTGAAGAGTAAAAACCAGTTAAATCCCGTAATTCCTATTATAATTGCATCTCGCGCAAATAAGTTACAAACTACCTTTCAACTAACCAACCTAAATACAATACTCTTTAGTATAGGCAGCACCTTACTTTATTTACTACCACAAGAACAACTTTGTGTCATTTTTTACCACTGCATTTACAAACTCTCAACTCGTTTCAGAAACTGCACATCTGTATTTAGCAACAATAAATCTTATATTTACTACCATTCCTACAAACATTTTACGCAATCTTAGTTAGTATTTAAAAGTAATAACAGTGTTGTTACAACTATTAAATAGCTTTTGTAGTGTTTTTAAAGAGGCTGTGTTATTTTGCCTGAGTTAATGACTCGTTTCAGATGTTTTATAGTGGAAAGACAACTTTGTGTTGAATGGAGCAACATTGTCAGTTATGACTATTTAAAATGAAGTAAGATAAAGCATACCTAGGTTACACAGAGGGAAGTGAAAAAAACTAAGTTACAATCATAAAGTATAACGCCGAACAGGGTGTCGAGTCTGCTAACGTTAAGTCATAATAGTGTCTCAATCGTGTTTCAATTGTAGTTCAATTGTAGTGCTTTTTACAAGCTTTTTATTAACTAGTCATGTTAGTTAGTTAGTGGGGGACAAATCTTGCAAGCTTAATTTGACCCACTTCCCAGTGTCCGATGGAGCTGAAATTTTGTATACAGATTTGGTAAAGATGACAATACAATATTTAAGTACAGTCAGCAAAAAAACTTGTCATGAAAATGAAATTTTTACTAAAAACTTATTAACTATTATGTTCCAAATTAAAATATTAATAATCTTAGCAACGCGAAAATAGCGGCAGGAAGGAGCAGTTATTTTTAAAAAGGGGAATCATTAACCAATACCAAGAATAGATTGATAATGATTGGAATTGTTTATTTCCGCAACGGATAAGGTTTGCCGGAAGACAGTTCAGCTTAGAGACGTTTAACAATTAAATAGTAAAAATTCCTTCAGGCTATTAAGAGGCTGACATGCAGTTTTTCGTTCTACGACTACAGATAGACGGGGCGGGAAGCGACTTTGTTTCATACTATGTCGAGATATTTTAGTTTTTTTTTATCCACAACGGGGTAGCCCTTAGCCTTCATCACACCTGGGGGCCAATTCTGCTAACGTTAAGTCATAATCGTGTCTCAATCGTCTTTCAATTTTAGTTCAATTGTAGTGCTTTTTTACACACTAGTTACAAGAAATGTGTACTTTTTTCACCATACTACTGATGGTCACACCACACACTACATTTACATCACATCATATTGTCATAATTCTTGTAACTAGTGTGTAAAAAAGCACTACAACTGAACTACAATTGAAACACGATTGAGACACGATTATGACTTAACGTTAGCAGAATTGGCTCCCTGATGTTAAGTGATGATAAGGCTGAAGGTGGCAGCGCACTTCTCCCAGATTCCTCAATTACTGAGAAACTGGCTATCTTATATCTCTAACTGCCGGAACACAACAATGCTAAAAGCATCGTTGTTATGGCATCAGACCAAAGACAGACAGTTTTTGGGCACAGGCCTTCATTTATACTTTCCTTACTTCATACGATTTAGGTGACCTAAGTAGTTAAGTACCTACTAGTTTCTCAGGCATTTCGCATTTTATTATTTTTAAGACTGTTTTACTGAAGTTATAATATACCTAATAAACAAATCAAAGCATGGTACTGTGAAGTGTACCTACTGTGAAGCTGTGAAATACCGCTTTTCGTAATAGTTACTTATCTTAATGATTTCTAAAGTTTTTGTATACTTAATCTATACTGATATTATAAAGAGGAAAGATTTGATTGTTTGTTTGTTTGCATCGAATAGGCTCCGAAACTACTGGACCGATTTTGAACATTCTTTTACCATTAGAAAGCTACATTCTTCCCGAGTGACATAGGCTATATTTTATCCTGATATTCCCACGGGAACGGGTGCCACGCGGGTAAAACAGCGAGGTTCCGCTAGTGTAGAATAAAGACATTAAGGCTGGATTTCACCAAACTTTTATTCCAAGAGTAACGCTTACTCTCGGATACTAATGTCAAAACCCCATACTAGTTTGACAGTAGTATCCGAGAGTAAGCGTTATTCTTGGCATAAAAGTTTGGTGAAATCCAGCCTTAATAAGTAAGTTGTAGGTATAATTATGTAGGTACTTAACAGGTTCATGCGTCCAAACATGAAAGTGGAAACGTCACGTCCAGTTGCGTTAAAAATTACTGTCTGTTTTTTTTTTTAAATAACTTTTTAGGTTCTCACTTACCTATGTCCTGTCAAGTCCGCGCAATATATGGAACTATCCTACGTTCACAGCTCCAAAAAGCCAAGAAATTGTACCGGCAAGGAGACCATAATATGTGGACTGTGAACGTGTAGAGCTTTCCGTCTACAGACCACTTTTTAACTTGTTAAATAGTTATAATACCTTAGTTTCAATGAAGCCGTCAATTTCTATCCGATACCTATAATATAATATAATATAATACATATCAAGAGGTAGACAAATAGAAACATCATCTATAGAAAACACGCAAAAAATAGTTTAGTTCATATTACTTTACTTTCCCTCTTTCTATCCATCTATCTCTTTCTGTCACGCGCCATTACCCATCAAAAGAGCGGGAAACAAACTGATTGATATTTGATGTTCATACGTGAACGGCTAATGTACCGTGACAATATCTAATTTAGGCAAAGACCCCTCGAACATTCAGCCAATGGGGGAGTTTTATTTAATTTTAATATGGCGCCGTATAAAATTACTTAACGCGATAGCTAATCATCGAGTATTATTTTTGAGGGTGATGGATGGTGGATGGCACCCCACGCTTTTTGAATGCGATTAATTATGAGTAGTCTTTTATTATTTAACAATAAAAAGATACCTACCTACTTAAATTAAAAGTACAGAGACTCGTACGATTATAAAATAATACAACTTATTTTCAATTTAGATAGGACTTAAACCACGCAGTCCCAATGCCGTGAAAGGATAGGTAGGTAAACCTATTAAAAAGTAATAACAATATGGCGATTTAACTTATTGCGATTGGTAATAATATTTCCGATTTTCCATTACTGGGAATGTATTTGCTTTTAAAACATCAATTCAATATGTAAGTCGTAACATATTGGCATGAAATTACAATCGTAATACATACGCTTGAATTACATTTAACTTGTTTCTGATAAAGTCGATTGTATACATAAATACAGTTATTTTAAGCCAAATTCAATTATATTTTTATGACTAAATTTACTCAGTATGGCACTGAAAACTGCAATTTTCATTACAAACAGTAATTCAGTTGATAAAAATGTTTATGTAGAAAATTTGCCTAAATAATTTTCGTACTTACGTTGGAAATTGGCTGCACATTTAAAAAACGAATCGAAAACATAAAACCTTCTTTTTATTAGCTCTATGTATACTGGCTGTATGCAATCTGAATAGATTTTGCAAGCCATTAACTCTGTGACAAATTGTCGCACAAAATGGCTGCTGCTTTTTTGCGCGGTAAACTATGCTAGGAAAGTTTTTCGACAACGGATTTTCTTTCAATAGAGGATGATATATGGTTGAAATAGGGTGCCTTTTTATTGGTATTTCCCTCAATCCTTTGCGGGGTTAACCGACTGTGAATTTTGTTAGTCCGCCATTGTGACGTTGGTTACTGTGACGCAATCGGATCGGAATCAAATCGGAACTATATTTAACTTTTGACATAGCAGAGCTTTTACGTTGGAATTCTATTTTTGAATCCGCATTTTATAGCTGCAGAACGCTCAGTATATGCCATTTTTATAATCTAAGTCAGCAATTTTCAGCCTGCTTCATCATTAACAATGTAAAATTAATAACATAAAAAAACACCAGTAAATTACCAAACATTTTCAACATATCTATATTTATTAAGATAAAAAAATCTGTGCCTTGAAAATAATACCTACCTATATCCAAGCTTGAGTATAATAATACTACGAGTATATCTCTTCTTAGCTATGCTAATCTCAAAATAATATTCAAATTTCGATACTCAAAAATATGAATTTTATTCGAAACAGAACCTTATTTGACTCTCATTTAACTTTATTAAATTAAAAAAAATGAAAAGGCTTTATTGCACACAACAAAAGAAATACAATGCAAGAAGACACAAATGAAGAATAGAAAACGGCCTTATCTCTTCCAGGCAACCTAGAGCGAATGAAGAAATAAATAGCTAGGAGAAAAGGGGAAAGGCAAAAACAAGATAGGATAAAGAAGGTGTATACTATAGGAAAAAATGAAATGAAATAAATGTAAAAGATAATAATATTTACCTACTTACATAAAAAGATATATTATTATATATAATTAAAAAAAAACATAGATAAGGACAGGAAATGACTTCTAACTTGATCTCCAAAGGAATTTAGAGTCTGAGCCTTTCTGATACCCTATCTGAGCCTTTTATTTAGGTACCTACTTATGTTTAAATGAACTATTAACTGTTACCTCAGATGATTGGGATACTATATCACAATAACTCACCAATTTTTTTTTATTCCACAGGTCAAAGTATGGTTCCAAAACAGAAGAACGAAACACAAACGGATGCAGCAGGAAGAAGAAGCAAAGACGGGAACCAAATCCGGTACCTCCAGCTCTAAACCTGATGACAACCAGTTTAACAACTCCTATGAAGAAGAAGACGAGGAACTTATCGATATGGACATGGACGAACTAAGTGAGAGTGACAACGAAACGTGAGAAGTGAACGTAGTGATCTGTACATATTGAAGTAATTTAGTTTTAGTTTTTAATTTTAATTAATTTATTATTTCTCGATGGTCTGAGATCGTCAACAGATTTATTGTAAAGAAATTAGATGGATTTCTGTTCCGTTATCAAATTTTAAAAGTAAGATTATTCTTAATTTGAAATATTCAAATGTTGCTTGCGTTGGTAACGCCTTTTTTATTTTTAAATCCGAATATATAAATGTCAAAAGGTTTGTTGACAAAAGTAATTACAAAAAGTTTGATAATCCCATTAGGCCTCAATGGTTGCCTCCAATAAATTACTATAAAACTTGTTAATTCACACCAATTTGTAAACCACATTTCGAGACGGCAACGTGTCATTAATTTAACGGGACATATTTCAAGATGGCGTCTCGTTAGCGTCATGAGTTATTAGATAACGAAATTGGCCGCGTTATAATAGTTTTAGGGGCTAAATTAATTAAAAACGGCTCTCGATACATTCTTCCAGTGATGTGGGTATAATTAGACATTTAGATCTCGAAGCCAGATACGTCGTTGGTTTCTAAACGGACCCTGTCAACAGTAAAGAGCACGGATATACGTTTTAAGTGTGTGTGAAAAGGAGATAGCCGATATTTATAGAGATGAAGGCGATTATTGCATCGTTTGTGGCTCTATTATTAAGAGACTCGTTCAGAAATTGGTATCTTGAGCTCGAATCGACTCCGGTAATTGCTGACGACGGCCCAAAATTGTTTTTAATCTCTTGACGATTGTTCTGTATGGCTATTTGTCTATGGTCAATTTTATGATTAAGATCTGTTTCTGGTGTTCACGCGAGCATCGTGGCATGCATTCACCATTGTTATGGGCCATTATACGAGAAGTTTTGATATAATTTGGTGGGTGAATACCGTTGTTTGGTCGGCCATGTTGCTCATTGATGATAAGTTGGGTGTTTTGAACTGGTTTCTCGCTATAATGTGGCTACTGTTAGCTTTTTGCTCACATAATTTTGGGTATAATTATGTTTGGTTTATTTGCTTTAATTAAAGTCATTTCGGAAGTTTAATATCCTCTATTGTCATTATTTTGCCATTGAAACGATTTAATGTATGAGGTTTTATAATACCTACCATCCAGTTCTTTCATAATATCCTAGTTAAAGAAGTAGGTATCTGAATTTCTAAAACTAACCTATTTACTTAGTTAAAATTTCACGCCATGGAGTTAAACGTATAGTGCGAATTATACAAGTAGTACTAATAATAATGCTCTGGGTAGATAGAAAAAACTATTCGCATTGTGTGCCAAAATAGGTATTTAGTAATTTTAATACGAAGTTCTCTCCTGATTTATCTATATGGAAGACCCAGGTGGGGACATGAAAGATACGCAAGTTCTTATATCATATAATGAAAAAGAATTTGCGTACAAAACTAACGCGGAGAGAATAACAGTCCAGTATAGGTAGAGCGCTTCAAGAAAAAATTGCAGTAAATTACGAGTAAAAATCAAATTTATGACCAAAAACAAAACGAGTTTCTGTTCTCAATGCATTTAATAAGGTTGCCCAAATGTTTTTGCAGCATTGCTCTTTTCAACTTGGTAAAACTATAAAAGGAATGGGCTTAAATTTTTCAATTATGCCAAAAACTTTATTCGAGAATTCTAACCTTGAGGAAGTAATTTATTTCAATACTACTATCTCGTATATTGCATCAAAGTCTTTGTGGATAAAGTTTATGCTATTGTCTAGACTTGCCTACTTTTAGAATTTAAATCAAGATAATTTTTTGGCCTTGACTTGAACTAAATTTTACGTGTATAGTCCTCATAAGAGGATTTTAGTTGGTAGAATCTGCTTTTCGGTGTAGTAATATATATAAAGGAACCGCCATCAAGAACATAGTTACGATTTACGAAATTTATTTTGACCATTGACACGCGCATCTTTTTACTAGTTTAGTTTTTACGTTCTCTAATGTGGGGTTTTTATTTTTAACGACTGGTCTACCTATGACGAATATCATAAAGAAAATTGGAAATGCAATGGCTAGGGAATGTTGTTGTTGAAGGCAGTTGTAAAAATATTTTTATTTGTGCAGCAATAGTTGTCCAGCATCTTCATCATCTTTTTAAACTGAAAGAATATTCGAGTTAGGCAATCAAGAGGCTGATCCTCTTCTGCCTGGTTTCTATTGATGTTGAGTTAGACAATTAGCTCCATGTCATGAATTTTAGTGTAAATAGGTTCAAAACTAATGTCCATCGTATATTTAACTGTCCTACTCTAGTTCTTATCTTTATTTTTTCTTAAATTTCCTTCTAGAGCTGCCAGCCCTGACAGTTAGCTGCTTTAATGCACGATTATAGGGCTAATTTGTATTTGCCTTTCCGTCTTTTGTTCGACTGATTTACGATTATGAGTATCGAGTTCGCGCAGTATCGATTTACGAATCGCATTTAGTTATTATTCGACTGGTAATACCGTGTTTGTAGTCCTCATTTTAAAACAAACTAACAAATGTAAACAGTTTATAGTCAAAACATTGAAGTTTACAAAAGTTTTTACTGTTTTGTTTTTGTTTTTGACGTAGAGTTTTATATCTAAGAGCTATGAAACTACTTTGTGACCAAGTTATTTTTGAGTAAGTATCAAAGGATTTTGAAATATTACATGGCTACTTAGAAAGAGAAAGAGAGAAAGAGAAACATTTATTCTCTTCTTACTTCTATCTATGGTGATGATACTTGGCATATTCTATCTTAATCTTCACACACAAAGCGAAGGCATAGAAATTCGCTAAGATAGGATTAAGAAAGTTCAGAAGGCTGAGTGTAAGTAAGAAAATGAGCAAACGTTCAATTTTGACAGATACAGGGCTACAGAAGTTACATTCGGTCGATATTTCTACGAGTAGATTATGTTCAATTTTGATATTATTATTATTATTCATTAATTCCTATGACATATTTCTCGATGATTGGGTTAGTTTCTGAAATGGATAAAGTACTACTAACTCCTTATTATATCTTTATAGGATATATGGTATGAAAGTCTCTTTTTAAAAGCAATCTTAGGTTTTTTGTTCATCGAAATGACATAAAAGTAGGTGACTAAAATGCTATTAAAAACTTTCCAGCCTGTTCTCATAAATCAAGCAACACACTTCAGGCATTGCTCATTACTGCGTTTCTTGTACAATTATTAGAATGAGAATGCGCAAATCACATTAGTAATCGGAGAGCCTAGATTCCATTTTCAGGCCAATTAACTCCGAATCGATTTAATTATCGATTTTCTTCATTAACTGTTTGTGATTAGCGACCATGTCGAGATTTTACGATGTATTCTTCATGATTTTTAATTACAGAACTCTGATTGATTCTAATTTACTGATTATGTGACAATATTCGTTCAATGCAGCATTACATTTGGAAGATAAGGGCTTATAATTGGTTTTTATACTTCATTTAAAATTTAATTAAAAGTTAAAATGACTGTAATGGCGTGTGGATTTACATACCTAACTAAAAAAAATTCGATTGACAATTTATTAATACATTAATTATATACATGCATGTATACATTTTTGAATGTAAAAATCTTTTGTCTACAAAATTTTGACAATTTAATATCTAAATTGAAATGGTTTTGCAAATATATTGTAGCTTAGTATATTTATTTGTTTAAGAAATTACATGTAGAATTGAGTTAGTAAAAATAATTAGTAATCACGCACTGCGTTTTATGAATTCGTAAATTTTTTCTTTCTATGTTTAGAGTCGAGTACCTACCTACTTACTTAAACACGTTAATTCATTTAATAAAATGTCTGCAACTCATTTCTACAGTAAATTTTTATTAATAAATTTAATTTTGTTTCAGTATATCTTCGTTAATTCCTTTTAATAATATAACAAAGGCGTTTTGTACAAATAAGTAGAAAAACCAACGCCTAAATAAATATCACTTTTTAAATGTGTAAATTCGCTCAATTTGAAATAATTATTAATAGATTTATTAAGTCAGTTCCTTTAGTTTTAAATATCGCGTAAAATCATGTAACCGTTGATATAGTACAGTACAGTATTAAATTATTGATAGATTTAGCGGAACAGAAGTTTTTTAATGAATTTTGTTTATTCTACTTATTTTTCACAGTAATTTCTAATTAAAACAGATTTAAAAAATACATTACAGAATTTAAGCAATCTTTTGTTTTAATAAATTAAAAGCATCATTTACATCAAATATTGGTGTATGTTTTGAATAAATGTATTAAGTATGAAGTTTAAAATAAAAATGTAGAGTGTTGTATTTAAAAGATAAAAATATAGGAATTAAAAAAACATTGTTCCGTTAAATACTATTCAAGTGAATACATCTTTCTTATTCATATTCGAATAGAAATTGTGCGATGGAAACATTATGACATAGGTAGTTATAGAAAACTAAATTTTCAGCTGCAAATGTAATAGTTTATAGTTTCAATTGAATAATATTGAAAACCATTGTCAACTATTTATTAAATAAATTGGTTCTTAACAATGACCGTTGAAATAAATTAAGAAAAAATGTAAATAGAAAATATATATTTATTTCCTACATCGTACTTAAATCTCGGATTATAAAAAAATGCGTAATAATTGTAAATTATCCTATTAATTAAATTAAATTAAATTCAACGTTCCTTCATACTTCGTGGGTTTCGTATGCCATAGCTACGCAGATTGTAAATAAAGTACTTTATATAAAATTTATATAACTTAGGTAGTATGTAATAGAATCTTGTACATTTATTTAACTGTCTAGTGATTGTACATATGTGTGTTAGTATAGTTCGCATAGTATACTGTTTGTATTATGTGTTTAAAATTTGGTTAACAATTTTATTCGTGGTTCGAATGAAACTGTAGTAACTTAAAAGACGAGTGATATAAATATATGTTTTTACTCATTTAAAAAGTTGTTTTGTTTTAAATGGTTTTTCCTCAATTCCTCAATGGTTCTAGGGGATTCCGGGAAGAGTGCGCTTCCACATACAGCCTCATCTTCACTTATCCGAACCTCAGCCCTCTGATTCACGAACCATCGGAAACGCTCCTGAGAAACACGCTGGCAAGTTTCTTGCACCCATTCTTCTTGTCAGTTAAAAAAGTCTTGAATGGGTGGTAGGAAAATATTGACGACAAGCGGATCCTCGCGGTTTTTCCCGCGTGGTACCCGTTCCCGTGGGAATATCGGGATAAAATATAGCCTATGTCACTCGGGAAGACTGTAGCTTTCTAATGGTGAAAGAATTTTCGAAATCGGTCCAGTACTTTTTGAGTTTATTCGTTACATACAAAAATACAAATCTTTCCTCTTTATAATATTAAGTATAGATATAGATTCATAAGTACATGCTTATTATGTCTATGTGAATAAATAAATATTTGATTTGATTTGATTTGACAGCGGAGTGTATGCACTGTCTCTGTCACTCACAATTGAAAAGACAAAGTGAAAGCACATAATTTGAATCCGATACCGTTTCCGTTTCCAAAGGTTTCTGAATCTGGGGCCTGGTGTGATGAAGGCTAAGTGCTGCCCCGTTGTGGATAAAAAAATTGACAGTCAGCAGCAGAGCAGGCTTTACGTCTTAACCTCGATTAGTCATGAAATGGGCTTATAATAGCGGGTTGGTGGTGTGATTTTCTGTTATCGGTTGCCTTTTTACATGTTTGAATGAAGTTAAGAAACATGTAGGTATTGCTTCTTTCTAATAATTTTGTATCAAAGCTACGTAGCTGTGAAAGACTAGTTGAAAGTTAAAGACACAATCAGATAAACCAAAATAAAATAGGTAAGTAATAAAAACTATCTGATAACTTATACAGGGTGGAAAAAAGTTATGGGCTCTGGAGGGAAACTGATTTTTTTTAAATCCTTTAATAAAAAAAAATTACATACTGTAGTTTTGTCGCATCAATCGACGAGGTCAAATTATAAGGATTAAATCTCTATAACAAACATTTTAAACTAAATGAAAAGAAAACTATAGTAGTAAATATCCTCAATATTTACCTCCCCCCTGATGTTAATTGATGATAAGGCTGAAGGTGGAAGCGCAGTACTCCCGCAATCCTCAACCACTGACGAACCGGCTATCTTATCTCTAACTGCCGGAACACAACAATGCTGAAATCATCATCATCATCAGACATCGTTGTTATGGCGTCAGACTTAGATAAGATGGTGGTACCTAGCCAGGCATACTTTGAACAACCCCAACCAAACCGAATACAATTTGTACCGCCACTGGGAATCGAACCCGGGACCTCTGGGTCTGATACCGGTGGTGTGTACACTAGACCACATAGGCGATAACAACCTACTGAAGGCCCGTAGACCACACATACCACGTGACGTCAGGCCGTGACGAAAGGCAGTGAGACGTGATACGAATGTACCCGCTAACGTGGACACTAGGGTTGTCTGTCTATTTATTAAAAAAAAAACTCGTCTGATGAAAACCGCATCAAAATCGTGTCAGCCAATCGTGAGATGACAGATAATCGCGGACAAACATACATAAATGCGGGTCAAACCTCCTTTTTTGAAGTCGGTTAAAATACCAAAATGTTCTCCTTATTGTAACAAATAGGTAGGTACTTTCCTGAAAACCGCATCAAAATCGGTTCACCCAAACACGAGATAATTGCGGACAAACATAGCCATAGGTACAAAGTCACACTGAGAAGCTCAACAAATCACAAATCTTCTCGCAATGTCTCCCGCCGTAGGATTTGCGAACCGATGGCGCTCAGATCAGATCAGATTCTTTGACGTTCAGAGTGTTGTTACCTCAACCTAAATTGAAAAAACAAATGATTTGATTTGATTTGATCGAGGGTAATTTTTACAATAATTAGATATTTACAAGCGACCGAAGGACAACACATAAACCTGTACCAGTGTTAGCAGCATTACAAGACCTTGTCTCAGTTATAGATGAGAAGAAGACGGGTTGTGGCGTCTATTTGGCAACAATCTGATGTCTCATGATTCATGAATCATGATGACTGAAACAAAAAAAAACTTTTAAATGCCAGTAACATTAGAGTTAATCAATTTATTTATTAAAAAATATTTGGTAGCCCTACCGAATCGATTGTAAAGGATCAGAATCTGATAAGTATCGACAATAGCAAGTGCAGTTTTATTATCTGCTTAGAAGTCTGCGCACTGTTAAGTGTGCCAACACCGCTGTGTGATTTAGGGCACTATAAAATAAAGTAGTAAAAATTTGAGGAAAATTTTTGAGGTCAGCCACATGATTCGCGTGCAGTCATGTAGTATTAAAGTAAGTATGTTGTTGTACTAGATATGTATAATTCACCATCATCATCTTTATCAGCGTATTAACGTCCACTGCTGGACATAGGCCTCTCCAAGAGTACGCCATCGAGCACGATCAGTGGCTGCTCACTTCCAGCTCTTGCCAGCCACCCTGCAAAGATGGTCGCTCCACCTAGCTGGGTGTCCTACACTAGGTTTGCTGATTCGCGGTCTCCATTCTAGAACACGCTTACCCCAGCGGCTACTGAAAGACTTTCGGAAGTGTAGAGAGCTGTCTACAGCTATCTAGGGCTCTCTAGCTAGAGCCTAGTGCCTAGAGAAAAGGGCAAACGGTTGCTTAACGACCAGCTTGTCTTTCAATTTTTTTTTACCATTACTCTTTGCATTCACAATGCAATTTTTTATTTCACAATTTATGTAAGTATCGAAATTCTTGAAAAAAACTATTAAATCTTTTATCTTTAGCTTCTTTTTAGTGACTCGGTGAGCTCGATTTTAGAGATAACTTAATCGAAAACACTTATTAAAACTCGATAAATTTAAGCTTAATTTGTTTTGATATTTTCCAATCCTTATCTTTACGTTATTTTTAATAAAATCTCTCTTTTAATCTTATGTTAATTAACTATTTACTATACTGTTGTCCTTTGATGAAATACGAGGGGTGTTACATTGAAAGTTTTGCGTAACTAACATTCGGAATTCAAACATTTATGAACGGCCAGGAGTGCAGAACTTGAAAGTTTTGCGTAACTAACATTCGAAATTCAAACATTTATGAACGGCCAGGAGTGCAGAACTTGAAAGTTTTGCGTAACTAACATTCGAAATTCAAACATTTGTGAACGGCCAGGAGCGCAGAACTTGAAAGTTTTGCGTAACTAACATTCGGAATTCAAACATTTATGAACGGCCAGGAGTGCAGAACTTGAAAGTTTTGCGTAACTAACATTCGAAATTCAAACATTTGTGAACGGCCAGGAGCGCAGAACTTTCAGTGTGCCCTATGTACTCTATAAGCGACGGTAAAAAATATTCCAAAAAAATCGGCCAAGTGCGAGTCGGACTCGCCCATAAAGGGTTCCGCACCCACTTAACGTACCGATTACATACACCTAGATATAATAGCACTATCATTTTTCGCCAGAAAGAAATAACTCTGTTTTTCGTAGTGTTCGTATGAATGACAAAGTTATATTTGCGGTTTTTGTAAATGTGTTATATCTCAAAAACTTATAAAGCCTACTTAGCTGTGATAGTATTCCTTTTAACTTCGTCATATATGCAACTATCGCGATTTTTTTCACGTATCCAAAAACAACAATTATGGCTGGAAGGGGTTGGGGACACTTGACTCTAAAAAAATTTTGCACTTTAAAGCAAAATAATTCACAAACGGATGCCTCAATCAAAAAACTATTTTCACAAAACCGCAATATTTTTGAAATTGCTATCAAAAGACACCCTACGCTTTGGGGTAGACAAGAAAAAAAAATTAAATCTCCACTTCACGTGTAGGGGAGGTAACCGAAAAAAAATATTTTCTAAATTTTACTTCACAACTTTGTCGGCGTGATTTACATGTATATTCACGCCAAATTACAGCTTTCTAGTACCTACTAAGAGTCTCTGAGCTAGGTTGGGGAAAGACGGACAGACGGACATGGCGAAACTATAAGGGTTCCATGTTGACTACGGAACCCTAAAAAGAGTCCTTCTACAGAAATATTTTTCAGTAATCCAGTTACTAATACAGATTTGATCTTCAAGAATTTTCTAAGAGATGATCTCTCAAACGCTAAGGTGCCGCCTCCATTGAAGCGAGCGGAGTCAAAAAGCTAAAAGGATTACTCACAGGCAGGTAGTGGGTTCGTTCTCGGTTTAAGCCAATTTTCTGGGAACCTTCGCGGGTGGCACTTTAACGACATTAAAAGATTTCACAAACAAATAACAGATAAGCAGTGAGAAATTGGTGAGAAGTTTTTTTTCATTTTATGCCCAAAATAGATAGTTTGCAAAAATAAACCTTGTTTGTTAGAGTAAGGGTTCAGTTTTTCTTAGATTTTTGCTCAATGACTATGAATGAGTGTATTTCACGATTCGATAAGTTACTTAATAAATGGGCAAATGACTAAGTATTTTATCGCTTAAGGTGTTTGTAGAGAGATTAACTTGTTTTTAACACTCTAATCTGGTAAAAAGTAATGAATTTTAAGTTGGTCCGTTTTGGCATGCGGTGGTCCTTTGGAATTTTGTAGAAACCTATTAGTTTTAATAGATTTAGTAAGACTTAGATTCTCTTTGTTAAGACGGCTCGTTTTAAGTTAAATAATGTTTCTTCAGTACAGTCTTTGTGGCTTTGGTGGTCTTTGAGCTGCCGCTTCAAAAGAAAAGCGTCACATAGGATTGACATTTTTTTTTAAATAATGGAATGAGGTACTTAAATGGGATTAATAAATAAATACATAATTACCACAATGTATGTGAAGATGACACAGGTTGTGGAAATACCAAATAAAGCTTAACCACTGCTATCAAAATCGGAAAAACGACTGGCAGGTATATTACCACTTACCTACTCAGACACGAGAAAATGTAGCAAAGTTACAGTGCCACAGGCTTTTCTGTTCCGGTGACAGCCGTGACGGAGGAGCCACTTGCAATTCGAAATTAGCTGTCAAAATGGACTGTCGAATGAAAACTGTTTTAGTTCCAAAGATAATCATCGGAACAGAAAAGCTTGTCACACTATAGTTTTCGATATTTACCGGGACCTCAGAGTAAGGGACACCTTGAAAACCGATACCTACACCCCTCGACCACGGCGGTCATCTAAGTTTTATAGGTGTTATTAAGTTTATTATGATATCGATACCTATTATTAAATTATGGTTTTCTATGTATAATAAGTACGAGTATGTATTTATTTACAAACAAAAAAGTATTTAAATATATATTTATCCGATTTCAAGTTCACGTAGACAGTGTACCCTGACCGAAAGTGGCGCCCTCAGAGGTTTTTATTTAAGTTGCTAATATTTTAGAAAAAATCGACCCGTCTCACAACTAGCTCCGATGGGACACGAACCCACGACCTTTCGCTTTCCGTGCGACTGCTCTAACCACTGAGCTACGGAGTCGTTACGAGAAGCGTCGAATTTATCTCGCTGTTTAGTCAGCGTTAATTTCATCAATGTGGAGATATTACTACCCTCACACGCGAAAGAAATACCTTTCCAGGTATTTGGCAATCGCTAAAGATGAAATTACTATTGCAACTTATTTTAATTTTTAGTTTTTTGCATTCACAATGCAATTTTTTTGTATTACTGAAAAATGGAAAAAAAGTAGTTGTGAGACGGGTCGACTTTTTCTAAAATACTTCATTTTCCATTTTTCAGTAATAAAAATTGCATTGTGTATGCAAAAAAACTAAAAATTAAAATAAGTTGCTAATAGAAGAGGATTTTTATAAAACTTTACATGGATTTTTAAGGCCCTTAATCTAGTATTTTTAGAAGGTATCGCTACATTTAGCAGTTTTGCTATCTACTTCTAGCAGTGACTACGAAGGAATGTAATGATAAATCGTCTTAAAATACTAGATTATGGGCCCTAAGGCGCTACTCGGAAAAAGTATGGACTTTTTGATTTAAAACTATAGGACGGTTACAGTTGTTACAAATCTGGTAATAAGATATATATTTCTTCATACCTTTATCTAGAATCGTATAGTTTCAAAAACACGATTTTATGATTTTGCCTCGACACTTTTTCTTTTCGAAAATACCTCTAAAAAATACGAAAATTCAAGATTATTCTTAAATGGGGTTACATACACTATTGGAAATTGGTTTAATATGTGGACACCACTAATATTTAGGATCGTATAGAAGCATTTTTCAAAAATCGCTGTAGTTTTTTAATACGAAGTGATTTTGTGCTTTTTTGCCTAATCTGCAAAATCGGTCTCGCTCCCGCGCGCGTCGTTTTCTCATTGCTATCTCGCTTCTGCATATTTTTTCCGAGTATCGCCTTAATTCAAATTGTGTATTACAATATTAAATAAAATCACTACCTTAAAGCATTTCTTGCTGTTTCATCTGGTCAACATACATAACCACAAATTAAAAAACCGAACTTTAACTCGTGAAAGATATTTGAACCCCAAGTTCGTCAAATATACTACGTGTGATGTTATATTAAACAAATAAATAGGAGAGAGAGAAAAGTTCACGGCGTAATATCGCGGGGTCATCTGGGCGATAATATTTAACACCGTTAGATATGGTCGTGACGTCGGCAAGCTACAAGATGTAGCGGGTAAGGTAAGGAAAAGTTTTTATTTGTATTACTAAAAACGAAGAAGATATTAATCATCGAATTAGTTATTTTCTTCGAAAGCTAGCTAGCAAGCAAACAAATTGCCGCTTACAGGCAGGTAAGTCTTGTCGAGAAAACAAACACAATGTTGAAATGAAACTGTTAAGTACAAGGTTTCTTTTTATCCTTTACGGGATAGCACATATCCCCTTCATCACACCTGCTGTTAAGTGGTGATAAGGCTGAAGGTGGAAGCGCACTACTGCCGGAATTCCTCAATCACTGAGGAACTGGCTTATCCATCCATAAGGAAGGCCAGTACCTCAGCAATGGGGGACATTTAATGGCTGATGATGTTGAAGAACTTTCAAACTCTGAGGAACTGGCTTATCCATCCATAAGAAAGGCCAGTGTCCCAGCATTATATATTCTGTGGCAGTAGTGGTGACATTAAATTGCTGATGATGTTGAGGAAGTTGCTATGTTTAAACATCGTTGTTATGGCGTTAGACTTAAACATGATAATGGTAGCTAGCCAGGTGGAGTTGGAATAAGCCCTACCACCAACAAAACCGAATACAATATGTACCTCCACTAGGAATTGATCCCCAGGGTCTGATATCGGTGGTGTGTAGCACTAGACCACCGAGGCGGTTAAAAAACCTTGAAAATGAAACTTTTGGACTAGAAGTCAATGCAGATGAAGTCACGGGCGACTTGTACCTAGTAGCATATAAGATTGAATAGTAAATAATAAAACGATGAAACGCTTGAATAATTTATTATTTGGTAGTTTGTTCGCTACGCTCTGCTAGGAGTCAAATATGTATCTTAGTAATAAATAAATAAATAACTTCTTACAATCACACCAATCATCTAAGCCCATGTTAATTTCATTAAGAAACTGTATCACGGAAAACTTGATAACGGATAAATATATAGGTACTTAAATACTTTTTGTTTGTAAAGGTCAGGTTAAGTGTTTAGAACGTAAATAAAATAGAAAAAAAAGATACCTAAAACTATTTTTTTTTTATTTAATTTTACAAACAATTCTAATATTATCTATGGATATCAATTCAATATTTAACATAATACCAAACGTAAAAACAAAATTACTTATTTAACCACGAGACAGGTAAACGATAATCCGGAAGCTATTGGGCGCATACAATAGCGCGATAGGAGTATCGCTATAGCGGCTGGCCGATCAGCTGTTGGACCGCCGGGGTGGATGACCGCGGCGCCCAGCCCGCGTGCGCTCTGAAATTACTTGTTTTCATCGTAAAATGAAATAATTTTATTAAAACGTTTGGTATTGTACATATTGAATTGATATAAAAAAATTATATTATAATTTTTTGTAAAATTAAATAATATAAAAAAAAATTGGGATATTTTTTTCTATTTTTTTTATGTTCTATTCACTTGACCTGAACACCTCCTGCTCTATTTGCAGTTTGTTTTACACCATCTTATATATAGTAAACACCCAGACCAAGACAAATAGACATGTTCATGCACACAAATATTTGTCTTGTTCGGGAATCAAACCCGAGACCTCTGGCGCAGAAGGTGGGTAGCCTACCCCTGCGCCAAATCGGTCGTCTGACTCTGCCTTAATGCAAAAGGCTGTCGCTCGTGACTTAAGCCACCTTAAGTGAACAAAAAATGGCTGCACGCATAGCGTACATCTGACGGGCTGACAAATAATTAAACATCATAATCATAACCACTCATCGGTATTTATTTAGATAGATACCTTTATTGGAAAGCTTTCTCTGTGGTGATAGAAGACGTGTTATTTGGTTTAAAATAATATACCTTTATTGATTTCGCAAAAAATATATGAAAAACAAATGTATGTCTAATTGAATTTTCTTTTTGCATAATATCACGTCACTTGACTATTTTTAATAAAAAGGTGATTGAATTGAAAGTGTCCCTGTTTTTGTAGTGATACGTTTAGACTAGACATGATTTTTAAGACTGTCTATTATAATTAGCCTGCTAATAGTATTAAGATTATTTTGTAAAATTTTAAATTGATAACCTCAAAATAAATCTGATTATTTTAGTCACTTTTGCTGACCAATGAATTTGCTCTCTAATGCTAAAGGCAAGGATAAAAGGGAACCATTGAAAGGATGAGTGAAGTGAAACATATGAAAGTGCAAGAGAGCGAATATTATTCTTTACAATTTGACCATACAGAAAGTTTCTTGATTTTTGTAGTAGAATCTGCCTCTTACATTGGCACAGACGAGATGCAACCTTTGGCGTAAAAAATAACTCCACCGACGCCGTATGTTTCAATTTCCGAGCATGGATTGTCTTGGCCGATTCGGACTCAGGTTGGCCGGAGCAAAGACAACATGTTCAGATTTGGACTCTCGGATGGCTCTAATATGGGTTGTTTTTGCGGTGTAACTCAAACGATGTTCCATCTTATATTATGCCCCGTATGCCCTGAAACCTGCACGAGGTAGGATTTAATGTGTGCCACGGATAGTGCAGTAAACGTGGCCAAATTCTGGGCTGCTACAATATAATGAGAGTGTTTGCCATCGAAACGCTAAGAAGAAGAAGAATATTACTCACTTTTGATACACCTTGTATATCAGTGCAATTGTATCCCCTAAACACACGCCGTACTTTGTAACAGAACACAATACAATATTTTGTGCCTACACCTTATCTTCTGATGTTAATTGATTGACTTCAAATTTCAACGAACTATGATAGAATCTCAATAAAAATCTTCGAAGTTGGTCTTCGGAATTCAAATTTTCAAATCTCTCGCTCCCATTGGCCGAGATGCTGTCAAGATGGCGTCTATTAATGGCGATTGACAGCTCTATCCGATAACTTTAATCAAATTATGGCGGCAAAATAGGAGAATGAATAACAAGTGTAACTTTGTAGCTAAGGTGTTGTAAATTGTGCTTTAAGGAGGTGCAGTAAAGAAGGGTTTAAGTGATTGGTTAATTTTGTCTTTCTTCTTGTTTATCGAAAGATCTTTTTTCGTCGACAGTTGTTTGCGCGCTTCGTAGGTTGTTAGAGGCAATTATTGTGATGGTAAATTAGTTTTGTGGATCTAATCTGTTGCTTTATTTATACCACGAAATCTTAGATCTTTGGGGGTACAGTCGAGAACATATAAAATTAGATCTTTACCGAACTGTACCACAAGTGCGAAAAATTCTCGATATAGTAATACTATACCATCTGTCAAAATGCTACAAAGCCAAAGAATATATACACTTACAAAGCTGTCAAAGTAGGCTCGCCGGGAAGCGTCTGCGAAGCGGTCTCCGACGTGAGGGCGCTGGGTGCTTTCCTGGCAGAGCTGGGCTGGCTGGAGTAATCCGGCTGCACACCCTCCTCACGCAAAATAGGCGCAATAAGACGTCGAGTTGCGGAAAACGCCCCTATCGAATGAAAAAGAAGAAGAAGAGCTATCAAAGTAGTGCTACTTCCTTCCTTCATAGGCCTCCCCTCAGGATCTCCACAGCAGTGATCGGTCCTGCGCTGCCCGTTTCCAGCAGTGGCTTCCCGCGACCTTTACCAGATCGTCATCGGTCCACCTTATAAACGAATATACTTAGACGAAAATAAGTTTTTAGGAAAAAATATATTTTTATGACAAGCTCTTTTGCTGACTGTACTTTAATATTGTATTGTCATCTAAAGCAAATCTGTATACAAAATTTCAGCTCCACCGGACACTGGGAAGTAGGTCAAATTCAACTTGCAAGATTTGTCCCCCACTAACTAACAAACTAACTAACTAACAACATGGCAAGTTAATAAAAAGCTTGTAAAAAACCGATTTAACATGATAACATAATAGAATGTTTATAAAAACACTCGGAAGAAAACTTGCTCATTGTAAGGTTGTTAGAACCGCTCTATATTTTATTTATTTGGTTCAAAGCAAACGGCAAATTAATTGAGAGGTCCTCAAATTAGTAAACAATGAAATGAAAACTGTTTGTTAAATAAATTTAATCTCTAAAAGACTTGTACTAGTATTCTGTGCTAAAAGTATACGTATATTTATCAGGAGCCCGTGGCGCAGTGATTAGCGCACTCGGCTTGCCATTGTTGAAGTTAAGTTACTTTTGCAATGGTCGGTCACACGATGGGTGACCAAAAATTAACTATCTCGAGATCCTCCGTGCTTCGGAAGGCACGTTAAGCCGTTGGTCCCGGCTGCGGTTGCAGTCGTTAATACACACCAACCACCAATCCGCATTGGGCCCGCGCATTGGGTCATGGCCCATTCTTCTCATCCATACATAAGGAAGTCCTGTGACCCAGCAGTGGGGACTTGGCTGATGCTGATGATGAGGACGTATATCTATAAAACGATTTTTTTTATGCACAACGGGGTAGCACTTAGCCTTCATCACACCTGATGTTAGTGGTGATAAGGCTGAAGGCACTACTCCCGGAATCCTCAATCACTGAAGATCTGGCTTCTTATATTTAACTGCCAGAACACAATAATGCTGAAAACATCATTGTTATGGCGTCAGACTTAGATAAGATGGTGGTAGCTAGCTAGGTGGATTAAGAACAAGTCCTACCACAAACCAAACCGAATACAATATGTACCCCCACTGGGAATCGAACCCGGGCTCTCTTGGGCTGAAATCGGTGTTATGAACCACTAGACCACAGAGGCGGTTAAAATGGCGATTTGATTATGCGCACTTTAGTCACCCTGGTAAAACTTTCGGTAAACGTCAGTACTTTTGATCTAACTGATCGTTTAACATAAAAAAACAACTATAACACAATTCTGTCCGACTCGCTCAGGTATAATTATTATTAATGTTTATTGGTTTAGTGACACATGTCGTTTATAAAATCATGGTTAACTCGCCAAGATAAACTTAAAACTTTTTTAATCAAATTGAACTCTATTGCCGAAGGTTTAAGGGTAAAGTGTTGTTTAAGTAAGTTGGTATAATTCCTGTGATGTGCACCGAAAGATGTATAGGTTCTCTTTTAATTAGTTAATCGATGTTTTGATTGCGAGTCGTATGTAACTCGATAATCGGTCGGCATGATAATGAGAGAAGAAAGGGATTAAAGTACCTATTCTTGTTTGTTTTATCAAATCTTAAATGTCTTTTTAGATGATCAATTTACTTAAAATAAGTTTTTAGTAAAAATTTCATTTTTATGACAAGCTTTTTTGCTGACTGTACTTTGATATTGTATTGTCATCTAAACCAAACCTGTATACAAAATTTCAGCTCCATCGTCATCAAACTAACTAACAAACTAACTGACAAACTAACTAACAAGCTTACTAACAAACTAACTAACAAACTAACAAACTAACTAACTAACATGGCAAGTTAATTAAGGCGCCAATTCCCCAAAATAGGGTTTTTTTAAATTATGGATTTCTCGCAAATCACAAGTAGGGCAGGCGTACCGGTTTTGGCCACTGTACCGGTTTTGGCCACTTTTTGCTCTAAAAGTTTTCTAAACAACTTTTAGCCATTTTTGATAAAGGCAATTAAAATAAGGTATTTTAAGGTAATAATAACAACCGTTAGAAATCCTTATGTCATAAGATTTTTTTTCAATAAATTCCATTTTCTGTTTGAAAAATTTTTTTATATGAAAATTTTAAGAAATTTGTTTTGGATGAAATACTTTATAAACCTTTGTTTTTACAATTAAATTGTTGTTTTGCAATTGACTGGTTTCTAGCGCATTAGAATATATTGATTTTACCTGGGTTTGGTTTTGATTTTTTGCAATACTTACAAAAGTTTAACTATCAGTAAGTGGCCAAAACCGGTACATTTGACACCTCTTACACATTGTGTGTAATATAAAAAAACTATTTTACTTTTATAAATTTGAATAAAGGTAAATCTATAATCTATAATTAAATATATAATTTGTGTCTTAAATACCTAAGACCATTTAGTACTTAGTGCTTAAAAGCCAAAAAATCCTTATAGTGGCCACAAAGGGTACCTCTGCCCTACTTAAAATTTGGAGAAAATATATGTTATTTTACAGTTATTTATCTTGTGCTTCCGGCCGTTTCTTTTCAATTGGTGATATTTTACTGTGTCAAATAAAATCCCAAACATCCGTCTAATAATAATTCAAATATCATATTACTTGCAGTATACTTGGTTTTACTTAATGAAAAACATATGAAAATAATTGTCTTTGAATAGCCGAGGGATTCCGGCCGTTATATATTTTTTTTATTATTTAAATTTTAATTGAATTTTAAGTGATTTTCGATTCGCGGACCGCTCGCGAGTTCACAGTTCACTGCCGGTTGCCGCTGGGTCCGCGTGAAGTGTATAGAGCGCGGCCGAACAAGCGTTAGCGTGCCTATTTCGGTCGGGATTCCTCGCCTTAATAAAAAGCTTGTAAAAATGAGCGTCACCCCACTCCATCCATAAAAGTATTTCGTAAGTTAGTTATTCATCAGCCATTTTCCCCACAGCTGGGGCAAATGCTTTCCTCGTGAATGGATGAGAATGCGGGTTAAAGTCTGATTTCGAGTGTAAATGAAAGTAAATTAAAAGTAAAGTAAATTCAATTCAATTTTTATTTATGTGCATAAAATATGGTACAAATAAGATTGTATAATATTTTTCCCGCATATTCTGTCGAATATTTCGACGTGCAAATATTGAAATGTCACAATCATGTCACATTATTCAATTTTAATTCTTAAAAAATAATATTCTAACTATAAAAAAAATATTCAAGTAAAATGACAAAAATAAACTATGTCTAAATACTTACTCTAAATACAATTTGGTTTTCAAAATTATTAAATGTCATATTGTTAAGTAAAACGCATAGAGTACTATAAAACATTGGGGTAAAACGTCAGAACTAAACTAATTAATCTAAATACAATTTAATCGGGTTTTTATCGGGATTAAATTTAGTCGGGTGTAACATCTTATAGTACCATAAAAAAAGCACGTATGAGCTCGCAACAATCTAATATTTTCGCAAAGGTCACCCACCCACCCCGTGACGGTGTCGGCATCCGCAGGGCACGATGTTAGGTTCGCCATCGGTTGAACTGCATCGCAAAGACAGTCCATGAAACCACCCGATGATCCTTATGACCATGACCTGCGGAAGATCGTAAACCGCCACATTTTAAGGTAAAATGGTTAGTTTAAATTTTGAAAATCTTTAACTTTATGGAAAATTCTCTCACCCAGAAGGAAGAAGCAAAACTCCTCGTTACGGAAAGAAAGGTACTCCGTTAGATATTCGGATTGGTCCAGAGAGATGACGGCAGTTGGGGATCCGAAAGTAGGCTCAAGTAAAGGAACTGTACGGCGAAGCACAAAGCGCAGAGGCTTCTATGTTTAGGCCACGTGTGCGAGTAGAGGACGGTCGCGCAGTCGAAACTAGCATATCTGGGCCGGCCAGTAAGCGCAGGCCAGTCGGTCGACCTAGGTACCGCTGGGCAGATGAAGTGGCCAAAGATCTACGGGAGCTGCTCCTGCCCGACTGGGAGGAGGTCGCGCTATAGAGGGAGCAGTGGCGCCTTTTGTTGTCGGAGGCCAAGATCCTCTTCGGCTCAATGCACCATCGGCATCGTAGTAAGTAAGTGAAAAACTTCAAACAGGGCCCTTACAGCTTACTGCGAACGGTCAAACAATGTTATTGTAGATACTCTTGTAAGTGAGATAACGCTATACGCAGTGTATAGCTCCGTCCTGCAATAAAAATTACTAAAACCACAGAACCCGGTTTTTGTTTCTCTTTTTGACAGCATGCTATAAGGCCCCTCTGAAGCTCACGTAAACGAAGTCACATACTAAAATTATCTTTTTATAGATATAAACAAGTACAATTTAGAAAAAAAAACGAGGCGCCATAATTTTATCACCAAATATCTTAAAGTCACGCACAATATCCATTATCATCGTCAGTTTAATTTCCTCCAAATATTCAAGTTTCAATAATTTCTCAAACGAAAATCTTTGAACAGCCATTTTAATTTATAAACCGCATTGTTAACAGAACATCTGTCATAGTTTAAAGGTTTTTGAAAGGTAAAGAGGGAATTACATAATAAATTATCATTTAATGATGGATCAAATTAACTTTTATAAAATGGGTTGGCACGGTATAGTATTTATTTAAATGGGGTACGCCTAATCGTTTGGTGGTGTGTTTCCAATGAACCATTTTAGTTTCTTTTTATCCACAACGAGGTAGCACTTAGCCTTTATCACACCTGATATTATGTAATGATAAGGCTGAAGGGTTCGGCTGATATGATGATGATGATGAAGGCTGAAAGTGGAAGCGCACTACTCCCGGAATCCTCAATTACTGAGTTTTCAGCACTGTTTAGTGCTGAAAACATCGTTGTTATGGCGTCAGAGTTAAATAAGATGGTGGTAGCTAGCCAGGCAGACTTCAAATAAGCCCAACCAAACCCAATACAAAATGTGCCCCCACTGGTAATCGAACCCGGGACCTCTGGATCTAATACCGGTGACCGGTGAAATCGAATGGTACGCTGCCTCATTGGCACGACATGGTAGCGCAGCGCTGACAATTTCATACTATAATATGTCGGTGTCGGGTCGTGTCGGCCAATGAATAAAAGCCCAATGGAAACACACACCCGGCGCTCGGGATCGCTCGTCCAACAGTCGCTGATGGGATAAGTGGGTGTTTAAATCCCCATTTTGAGGGTAATTTCCCAAATACGCCCCTTCACCGAACCATTATGAGGATACCCAACAAACAACGATAAATTACTTACGAAATTAAACCCTATTGCTTCAACGTTAAAACCTTAGAAAACGATCATTAGCTCTAAGTGGTTAGCTTGAAAGCTATCGCTTAAACTTGGTAGTTTTTATGGAAATAAATGGGTTAGAAAAAAAAGAATTGTTCGATGGCATTGATATTAAAACTCATTTTGATGGTAGTAATTTAAGTTATGATAGGCTAAATGAGAGCATTATTTTTAGTTTATTTTTAATTTAAATTTCGGAGGGCACTTTAAGCCGTTGATACTTGATACCGGCTCTAAACAGACGTCTATACTCAATACCCACTAAAGTGACCCGCGTGGTGGAGTTTGGTCAATAGGTATATAAATAGTATAAAATAATAGATATCTAAATAATTAATAGTAACATTCAAAAATATAACATTGAAGAATAACAAAAGTGAAAAAAATATACAAAATGTTGATTAATAAGCAAGTAATGAGCTGATGAATTGTGAAAAACTGTGTCTCGAGCTATCTCTTTTTAAAACGATTTTTTTTATGGCGGGAGCCTAGATCAACCATAACAGTATGGCGCTAAGCACATTCTGACGCTGTGTCTAGCGGCTGTCCTTGTCTAATAAGGAAGTATCATGAGCTATTTCTCCGAAAATATGGAAAATATTTGAAAATAAATACCTTGTATTTGTATTTGTGTCGTGTTTCTGATATTTATAAAAACATTTTAAACAAATAAAAAAAAACAGTCCGATCGCTTATTCTCCTTAATATTTGAAAATAAATACCTGTGTGGTGTTTCTGATATTTATAAAAACATTTTAAACAAATTAAAAAAAACAGTCCGATCACCTATTCTCCTTATCACTCAAGATAGGCACAGGCCTATCTAGAGTGATAAGCCCACGACAGCCGTGGGGACATCGAATCAAAATGCTGGTACATGATGAAAATGTCTTGTCTGACGAGCAATTATAAAATCATGCTACATTCACATTCCATACAAACGAAATCCCGGGCGGCCGCTAGTCCTATCCTTCTAGTCCTACTAGTCCTACTTATCCTATCCTACTTCCTACTAATATTATAAATGTGAAAGTTTAGATGTTTGGATGTTTGTTACTCATTTTATATTATGATGTTTGTTACTCATTTTATATTATGTTAAAGTAACTTTTCAATTTGACCACTCTGTATGAAATATGACAGGGAGAAAAAAATAGCCTTTGGCGAGTTTCTTGCCAGTTCTTCTCGTTACACAGCCTCTCGCCGTAGGATTTGCGAACCGATAGCGTAGCTTCATTGACGTTCACAAGTGCTGTATCAGCCTAAAATGAATAAATGATTTTGATTTTATTTTTTTTTAATTTTTTTCAGTCATGCCAAAACGGCTGAACGGATTTGGCTGAAATTTGGGGCATAGATAGGCGTGATTGAGTAACAAATATCCAAACTATAAACCTCCAAACATGCAAACATCTAAGCCGCGGGCGGAAAGCTAGTTTTAAATAAAAGAGATCATTTAAACAGTTGAATAAGGATTAGTTAAATTAACAAAGACAGTTAACCGTTAATATTTAAATTTAAACCTTTTAGTCATTATAGTACCAGACCGCATAGATCTTTTCATTACTTACATACTCATTTTGTCACAAAAAGATTATCTTCTTTAAGCCTGTTTAGAAAAACAACCAATTCTTTTTAGCTCTTTTTTATAATTTTGACCAACTGAGCATTTTAAGTTATTATAATGGAGATTAAAAAGCCGAAATTACTTTATCTAAGTCACTTCTTATTTTTTTAAATATATCGGTACCTACCTTATATCTCTCGTTTGCTGTTTCTGTACACAGGGCCAATAATGCTTCTTTATAACTAACTAGCTTTCCGCCCGCGGCTTCGCCCGCGTGGACTACACGACGTTATCCCGCGGGAATGTGATTTTTTCCGGGATAAAAATTAGCCCATGTTGCTCTCCAGGCTACAAAGTATCTGTGTCCCTCAGCCAAATCCGTTCCAGCCGTTTAGGCACGATTGAGTAACAAACATACAAATATCCAAACATCTAAACTTTCACATTTATAATATTATTATATATATAGTAGGAAGTAGGATTTAAAACCAAACGTATATTATTTATACTACTTATATAGATTTTGAATGATTGTATCAATAAATTCGCTAAATTTGTTTGTCACCTAAAACTTATGTTCAAAATTCTGATAAAAAATATTTTTTCATGTCTCATATTCTGAAAGTAACTCCTAACTTGCCTAAAATGCGGGTTGAAAGTGGTATGTGGCGGCCCTAGGGCCGTTATGAAATTTAAAAAAGGAATAGGAGGAGTCATGTCAATATCTGTAATAGCATCTACACACGTTCCGATCCGACAGCCGATTTGGTCTGCTCCCAGACCAAATCTACGCTACACACGTTCCGATTTGGTCTGGGAGCAGACCGAATCGGATCGGAGGTCGGATAGGAACGTGTGTAGAGTCTTATCTCTTTGGACATTTATTTAGCAAAAGTATACGGGCAAAGGTACAGAAGCCTATTCAGCCATGTTTTGCTATTATATAAAATAATTAATATCGTAGTTATTATTTATATCTAAAACATTGTTTTTTTTTAAAGAATGCGTTTTTAGAAACAGATTAACCAAATAAGTTATTTGTAACATAAAAAATCAGGCTATTAATTTTATGGAATTGCATAGAGTACGGGTCAAACACCAAACAAGACTGTATGGACTTAGTTTCCCTTACCTTCCATAAAACAGAGAAAATGAACAAAAAAGTTATAGTCTTTCGAAAATTCCGCTGCCATAGGAAAAATATTTTTTAGATTATTTCTGTTTATTTTTACTTTCCTCATATTCAAAATGAAAAGTAGAGTGTTTACTTCGGGTGTATGGACCCATAACAGTCTCGAACTATCGGCGCCCTCACTTCGTTCGTGCGCCAAAACTCTCGACTGTTATGGGTGCCATACATCCCTTGTTAAACAATCTACTATTTCATGTCTCATATTCTGAAAGTAACTCCTAACTTGGCTAGAATGCGGGTTGAAAGTGGTATGTGGCGGCCCTAGGGCCGTTATGAAATTTAAAAAAGGAATAGGAGGGGTCATGTCAAAATCTGTAATAGCATCTACACACGTACCGATCCGACAGCCGATTTGGTCTGATCCCAGACCAAATCTACGCTACACACGTTCCGATTTGGTCTGGGAGCAGACCGAATCGGATCGGAGGTCGGATAGGAACGTGTGTAGAGTCTTATCTCTTTGGACATTTATATACCAAAGGTATACAGGCAAAGGTACAGAAGACTATACAGCCATGTTTTGCTATTATATAAAATAATTAATATCGTAGAATTATTATTTTAATAACTAAAACATTGTTTTTTTAAAGAATGCGTTTTTATAAGTTACTTGTAACATAAAAAATCAGGCTATTAATTTCATGGAATTGCATAGAGTACGGGTCAAACACCAAACAAGACTGAAAGGACTTAGTTTCCCTTGCCTTCCTTAAAACAGAGAAAATGAACAAAAAAGTTATAGTCTTTCGAAAATTCCGCGGCCATAGGAAAAATATTTTTAAAATTAGGTATTTCTGTTTATTTTTACTATCCTCATATTCGAAATGAAAAGTAGAGTGTTTACTTCGGGTGTATGGACCCATAACAGTCTCGAACTATCGGCGCCCTCACTTCGTTCGTGCGCCAAAACACTCGACTGTTATGGGTGCCATACAGCCCTTGCTAAACAATCTACTATTTCATGTCTCATATTCTGAAAGTAACTCCTAACTTGCCTAAAATGCGGGTTGAAAGTGGTATGTGGCGGCCCTAGGGCCGTTATGAAATTTAAAAAAGGAATAGGAGGGGTCATGTCAAAATCTGTAATAGCATTTACACACGTTCCGATCCGACAGCCGATTTGGTCTGCTCCCAGACCAAATCTACGCTACACACGTTCCGATTTGGTCTGGGAGCAGACCAAATCGGATCGGAGGTCGGATAGGAACGTGTGTAGAGTCTTATCTCTTTGGACATTTATTATACCAAAGGTATACAGGCAAAGGTACAGAAGACTATACAGCCATGTTTTGCTATTATATAAAATAATGAATACCTATCGTAGAATTATTATTTTAATATCTAAAACATTGTTTTTTTTGAAGAATGCGTTTTTAGAAACAGATTAAACCAAATAAGTTATTTGTAACATAAAAAATCAGGCTATTAATTTCGTGGAATTGCATAGAGTACGCCAAACGTCAAACACCAAACAAGACTGAATGGACTTAGTTTCCCTTGCCTTCCTTAAAACAGAGAAAATGAACAAAAAAGTTATAGTCTTTCGATAATTCCGCGGCCATAGGAAAAATATTTTTTAGATTATTTCTGTTTATTTTTACTTTTCTCATATTCAAAATGAAAAGTAGAGTGTTTACTTCGGGTGTTACCCATAACAGTCACGAACTATCGGCGCCCTCACTTCGTTCGTGCGCCAAAACACTCGACTGTTGTGGGTGTCATACATCCCTTGCTAAACAATCTACTATTGCTTGCTTATTCGAAAGGTATAAAAAACACGCAGAGCAAGGGAGGTGTTAAGGGGTCTGAAAGGGTAGAAGACAACCCTTTCAGTCCCTCAGTCGACCATTTCCATTTGGCACACGATGTACCAAACACCCTATATAATTAATCAGAATTTTAATAACTTCAAATAGTAATCCACATTAAAGGTTGAATTCTCATATAAATGACACTTGGGCTGGCAATAAACCATTATCAGGTTATAAATCATCAGCTGTATCTCCTCATCTCCCTTGAGTTTGCGAGCTGGGGGCTTATAACGGGAACTGGTAGAGAAATATTTGCGAATTCATACTTCTCCAATAGTACGGAGAACCGATGGCTGTTGGGGCGGAAAGGTTCTCGAATAGCGACCGCGTACCGGACGACGTTTCGTGGGCAGGCCCCCTACAAGGTGGACCGACGATCTGGTCGAGGTCGCGGGAAGCGGCTGGATGCGGGCAGCGCAGGACCGATGGTTGTGCAGATCCTTGGGGGAGGCCTATGCCCAGCAGTGGACGTCCTTCGGCTGAATGATGATGTTGACTTGTCCACATACATACGGATTTTAATGTGGTTTTCGTCAATAGACCG